>OX376374.1:12268326-14668326 GCA_947369275.1 Nemotelus nigrinus
CCGTTTCTCTCCACCATTTTCCGTGTTTAGTACCAATCCTTTGGAAGTTGAAACTGTTATGAATACCTTAGATTCTAATGTTAGTTCCCAATATGCTTGTCAAATCCCTCTCATCCTGTCTCTGTCTTCGTTTAGCTATCCTTTACAACAATAGCTTTGCATCTGGTGTATTCCCTTTTTTATGAAAATCCGCCAATATTTTCCGAAATCTGGTGACTCTTTTGTAATCTCCAAATACCGGCCTATATCCCTCTTCTGCTGTTTTAATAAACTCCTAGAACGTCTTATCGATAATAGAGTATTTCCTTCTATACAACCTTTACTTGCTCCTGAGCAGTATGGTTTTGTCAAGGGCCGCTCTACTACGAGCAATCTTATGATATTCACTAATTTTGTCGCTTTTGTCTTCAAATATCAACGTCAAGGCTTTTGTTTCTGTAAACCATAGCCTACTGTTCAGTAGACTTAATGGGTTTGGAATCTTGGTTCCCTCCTTTCCTGGTTTTCCTCCTATCGTCATAGTCGTCCTTGCAGAGTTACTTTAAACGGTCCCATTTCCTCCCCTATATTTTCCACAGAGCTCCTCAAGGTTCTATCCTAGGCCCTTTACTTTTTATCTTATTTGTCAATTACCTTCCTTCTGTTATCAATTCCTCTTGTCTTTTATATGCAGATGACTCAAAATTATGCAGAGCAATCAAGTCTGCGACGATTATCACCAACTTGGTGCCAACTCCTTGGTACGCAGTATTTTGGAGTACGGGTGCTAAATTTGGTCTCCTCATTTTCAGTAATTATGTGACGCCATTGAAGATATTCACCGTAAGTTCACTCGTTCGTTGTTTTTAAATTCAGCATCCCCTATTGTCTTTACACCACTCTTCTTTCCATTCTTCATATGTCCTCGTTGAAATCGCGTGGATTGTTCTTCGATGAGTGTTTTCTTTTTAAACTTTGCCAAGGCTTTTTTTGGTCAGATCTTGGTTCCCAGATAACCCGACATGAATCTAGTCGTCCTAGTTGATCTTCAGAGGTTTTTCTCTTTTGTTTGCTCGTACGGAAGTCTTTTTTCATTCGTCTTTGTTGCGTCTTCCTAGAATGCACAATGCTCCTAAGATTGGTCCTCTCGCGCAATTTTTTTTTGAAAATATTATCTTGAATTCCAATTTAACTTTAATTTTAATTTTTTAAATTTCTTAATTTTTTGTTGTTACTTTTAAATTACTTAATCCTTTCTTATGTTTCTTTTTTTTAAATTAAGTTTCATTTTCATTCTTGACGCTGCAATTGGAGTATATATGTAGCGCAATGGGTAATAAATAAATAAATAAATATGACGTGGTTGGATTGAGTTTTCCTCGTCACGACGCCGTTTTGTGTAGTTGTTGTTGTTCGTCTGTAAAGATCTTCGGGAAGGGTTTGATAATGGTGTGGACGATTATCTTATCAATGTCAATTGAACCTACGATCATGCGTACACTTAACTGACAGTCTATATTTAGCACTTCAAGCGCATGTTTTACGTTGTCGTCGGTTCTTGAAAAGCTTTGAAAAGTTTGTGGAACTTACATGATTTTGTCGAGATGATTTTATCTTCAAACATTTGGTGAATCATGCACAAACTTTTCCATACCCGGTTTCCGTAGTCCAACACGAAATTTTTAATCGTCTCCAGCACCTTCTTGGTCCTCGAAGAATCATATGTACGATAAATTCCTTAGTCCTCATTTTAAGCCTAGTACTAAGTTCCACTTCAAGTATCTTAGTGGGTAGATCACTAGCTTCTTGTGTATGGAGTCCCTGGTTCGAATCTAGGTTCAGACGAGAGCTTTGAGTTCACCTAGCTCTGAATAGGTACCTGATTTAGTTCAGGAGTAAAGTGAGTCGTGGAACTAATCATTCTAAGCTCGTATTCACATTGATTGTAAATTTGTGAATGACGCTCCCTATCAGCTTCAGCCCCTAGACCTGACAAAATTTTTATAAGTTTTCATTATCTGACCATTTTTAGAAGAGAAAGTTTTGACTATCAAAACAAGAGGAGACACTAAAGAGCATTGATGGATTAAATTGTCAAGTAATTCAATTTTGCATTGATTGTATCACTATCTAGGATGATTGTTCCAAAGGTCGACTACCTTGCTCCTAAAGTTCGACCTACTTCAACTCTTTTTTGAAACGCACGACCTAAAGCCGCTTGAGTTTGGGACGTATTCCGCAGCACCACGAAAGTTTTGGAATCGATCATACCACTCGAACACACGAGTACGAAGTAAACCCTCATCAACATAAACGTTTTTCATCAATTCAAATGCGTCTGTTAAAGTTTTGTCGAGTTTGAATCAAAATATGATATTACTTCTTTGCTCCAACTTATTTCGAGCATGTCAGCAATCTGTTAATCGATTTTAAAGATGGCGGTCTCATTTCGTTATAATTTGCATGTTGTTTTGAAAGATGGCGGTGCTAAACAAGTTTAATCAAAAAAGATCCTAGCTTCAGCCTGCAGTGGAGTGAATAAGAAGTAAAATACTATATAATTACATAAGAAGCACCAGCAAACCGTTGGTATGGTTTTGGTGTTGGTATGCTTCCAGCAAGAAATATTAATTTTTGTGTTAAAGTCAAAACTTCCAACGGACTATCTAGTTATCTAGTTACACACAGAATTCCAACAATGAATTTTTGTAGAACCTTTTTCATATTCACGGAGAACATTGTACACCTTTGGCCAAAGTGATCTATTCAAACATCATTATTTGGTCACATTCGACATTGTTGTATCTGAATTGCCCCTTAATCAAACGAAAATGCATAATTATTCGTTTTTAATGAAGAAAATCAAAAAATGATAAATTTTCAATGTTCAAAGCAATGTTTTATCATGATTAAACTTGCAAATGCGTAGTTAATTCAAATTACATTTTTTTAAACATATAACATACAAAAAGCGTCAAAAGCATTAGCATCATAGCGATTGAAATGAAAATAACATACCATTGATTACAAACAAACCAAAACCCAAATTAAAAATCCAATAAATTTTGCTATAACGACTTCTACCTGTTCGAAAAGTTCATCGTCAGTCACCCACATAAAAAGTGAAATATGGCGACAATAAATGCTTTCGCGGCCACATAGAAAATATGTCCTGTAAATGCCTGGTCATTTTAGCACCTCTTTTAGTGTCGTCATTTAGATAAGAAAATGGAAACGGCCTGAGATAATGCCTTCATTAAGTTATGATTTTGTTAATGCTTTTCCTTTTTGCATTAAGTGCGATCAATGGACGCTGTTTTGTACAACCTGCTGCGATAGCTTTTATGGTCTCGACGATAATTTCACGATTTATCTGAATCAGGCAGTGGAAAACAATTCGATACGATACGATCTGAATTTATAGGTATTTTTCATTACTCACCAGTTTAGATACGATAATGGTCAGGCAAATCGTTATTGGATGTTATTGAGCTTTAAAATGCATTAATGAAAGTGAAAGGTTTGGGCAGCGATTTGGCTGGAAATATGCATATGAAGTGTTTTTATTGTTTTTGTACTCAATAAGGATAAAAGCCGATTCTTCAAATGCAAGCAGAAATAGCGTGATGTGTAGGAATCAAAGATATGACGACATTATTTGCAAACTATCGATTCCATTCATTAGCTGTCTTTTCTGGTCTCGTATATCATATTGTAGATACCACAGTAATACGAGTATGAGCACAAAGTGTTCATATCAAATCAATCACACAAAAATCGAAAAAGCATTTTTCGCTTTTTCTCTTCTATACAGCATTTTTCGCTTTTTCTCTTCTATACAAGCGGATTTTACGACATCAAAAAGCCTGTAAACTGCAACAATGGGGTTTCAAGGAAATATTCGCCTTATGTAATCACACAAGAACAGAATTCATTTGATATTGTGTTTCAATTTTTATTTTGTATCCAAAATTCGGCCATCAGAAGGAAACTGTTTGTTTACTTTTCTTCATACCAGACGTCATGAAACCCCAAAGGCCAATAAACTAAACCTGACCCAGAAGTATCGATAGCACGCCTATACTCCAAACAAACGTCAATCATGACCAATTATGTTTCTCGAATTTCATTTCGGACCAGGTGAGACCTCACATCAACATTCTGCTCACCAACGAGTCTGGTTTCGGTTGTCGTTAACCAGAATCAAAATGCTCCAGAAACCCACAGAGCCCAAGAATACCTACTCGTCATTTTGGACGACTGAAAACTTGTCGACGTTCGAGTTGATTACTTTTTAATGAATATTTGCATATGCTGCTCTGTAGCATTAGGTCGAGATCATATCTTTTCGTCAGATAGGTACTTAAATGGCCCAACACAGTCTTCTCGAAGATGTGTTTCATTGAAATCAATTTGCCCAAATACTAATTTTTCCGCAGGCAAGACTGCATATTTTAAGTCTCGAGTCTCACAGAGACTTTGGAGCTGCATTTGTTGTACCAGATACTGCAGAGATCTTCGATCAATCCAGCTCTGATGAGACACATATTCAACGAATAAAAAGTGCTTAAATTGAGCGAAATTCTCGTTGGATATGTCCTGCGATTAGACCGCCTTAACTTTGAAAATTTTGAAAGGGAGCGATCTAGGAAAGGTGCGTAGAACCAATTTAACTCTATAATGATTCATACATCATTTACAAAGCTTCTACAATAAAATATCTCTGAGTGTGAATCCTGACGAAACACGACGTGCACATAACTTGCGGTTATTGTGTTAAGACTGAGTTTGCAGGCTAGTCACTGTCCGCCTTTTCTCGTAAGCAGTATAATTATAATATATGGCTATTTGTTTAACGTACGATCCTGTTGCGTACATTACACCGGATGGGGTACAAATACGCATTTATTTGGGATCGCGACGAGGCTCTGAATGTTGAGACCACCCCTTTAATGAACATCTAATTGCAGTGTTTACGCGGCACCCGATTAGGTGAAGCATAAACTTACGATGGTCATTTTGTCGATCTGGAAGGCAGTGTAGCTCTTTGGATCACGATCGCCCAGCGGTCACTGGCGTTCTATCCTCCTTTGCGATCTTATCGAGGATACCCTGAAAGAACTCACCTCGCGCATCCAACGTGGTCTGTGATGATGGGTCATCATACTTCTTAATCACCTGGTTGAGTTGATGGTGATGATTTATGGCGAAGCGCGTCGGATATCGGAAGAGTTATTGATTTTTTAGAGTAATGAGAGCTGTTTGTAAATTGATGTTTAACAATGGAATATGCTCGCTTAGATTTGCGAATGAGAGGACTTTGTATGAAAGCGTATTATGAAACATTTGTTAAGAAGTATTTTGTTGATATATAAGGAACATAAAAATGATATGTTCACACTTTTTCGGGTGATTTATAGTTTATTATTAGGTTTGATGTCGTGGCGATGAATCTCAGGATAGTTAAAAGTCTGGGCCTTGGTTTTTATTAGTCTTCACTCATATATGAAGATCGAAATGTAGGTCTACTATTTTGGACTTTTCAAAGTCTACAATGTTGTATGACTATCTTGCTGGTAGCGTTGATTAGGTTTTCGATGCCCTAAATATACATAGTGAAAGAAAATATTTTGTGATAATTGTTGTACTTGGACAACGAATTGTATTAGTCAATTGTATTAGTCAAAATTGAGACTGAGCTGACCGTCTAAAAACACCTTTATCTGGTTCCATCTTTACATCCTGTTAAACGTTTTTTGAACTGCATGTGTTCTAAAATCAGCAATGTCCGTTCTAATGTTCTCATCATTCACAATTGCCTGAATCTTCAGAATATCCCCAACGTCTTTTCAATTCAAATATTTATGTCAATTGTTTTTATTCCAAGACTCTAAGGGATGGGGAAGCACCCTGAACTGGCCATGCCTTCGTTTGACGGGGTGGGCTGGATCAGAGGTTTTGAGGTTATCAAGTTCAAAAACGAGCTCACGTTCCGCTGGTGTGCGGTTGTAGTCCCAGAGCGTCCAGTTCTATGGGAAGAAACTAGTTTGGAAATTGTGGACAGCGGGAGTATCCAAACCTAGGGTGAGGGTTAGAATATCGCAATCCCAGAAATACCAATTGGGGATTTTTGGTCTGGTGGCCAGCAGCGAAAAAAACTACCTTTGCTGGTATGAGAAACAGAGCTCAGCGGTTGGTGGCTCTCTGCACTACAGGTGCCCTTATTTCGAGTCCTTCTGCTCAGAACATGCTACTTCATCTCCCCCCGCTTGACCTCTTTGTTAGAGGCGCTGTCGCAAAAGTTGCTGCCAGGCTTAGGAAATCGGGACACTACGAGTCAAGATCTTTCGGCCACGGCAGTATTGACCGGGAGAACGGAGGATGCACTGACTACTTGGTTCTCACTCTGTGCTTTGAGCGAGGATATTAAAGTACTATGGGTGATGGGCAAGAATGGAATCAGTAAATGGGCGCCGCAGCTTTTGTCATCTACACTGACTGCTCTAAAACAGCTCCAGCATACTCTGCAGATGCAGCTTTCAGGCTTGCTTGTCACTGTATTATTTTTCAGGCGGAGGTTTTTGCGATACGTAAAGCCGCAGATCTAGTATATGCCAAAGATACTACAAGTGAGGAAATCAACATCTTTACAGACAGTCAAGCGGCGGTAATAGCACTGATCTCACACAAACAAAACGAAGTGTGCACTCGACTGCGTTCAGGCCCTGAATAGACTGGTCAATAACAGAAGAGTCTGAATTTTCTGGCTTCTCGGTCACAAAGGCATTGATGGAATTGAAAGGACGGATGCGTTAACCAAGCATAGGGCCAGTCTTCTCCTCTTAGGTTTGGTAGACACCCAAACTCCTATTCAAACGATTAAGTACCCGATCGACTCCAAAATGATGCAAGGTGCGATGGTCAGATGGCATGCAACTGAAAACTTCATGATAACTAAAATCTTGTGGGGTCATACGATCTCGCAGCGACTAAATACCTACTTGAATTAACGCGGACTGACTCCAAACAGCTGATCGGCATCATTGCTGGCCACTGTTTTGTAGCAGTACATGCCATGAAAATGGTACTCCTAACCGGTGACACCTGTAGGAAGTGTCAAGAGCCGGGGGTCTCAGAAACCATCCAGCATCTTCTGTGTTACTGCCCGGTACTGTGGAAAACCAGATTGCGCTGCTTCGGTGAGCCCTGGCTGGTGGATCTCTCCCACGTGGCGATTCAAATAGTTTAAAAAAATTAATTGAATACAAAAAATGAAAAACAAACACTGAATAACGTCTTTTTACAATAATCCTGCCCCACAGACTTTCGGGGCTGGATATTTCTCGCTGCTGAGTGTCCTGTCCGTCTCAATCTATTGAGCTTGATCTTATAAGTGACCTCAGGGTCACGGTATTGCTTATATATGTACCTCCTCGTTGTAAGGACGGCGTAACCATCCTTTTTCATGTCAAGAGCCAAATATCTGTCGGACGATCTTTCTCCCGAACACGGCTAGAAGGTCTAAAGTTTTCTTGCTAAAGAAGCCATGTTTCCAAAAGATACATTTGAACTAGCAAAATCATGGCATTGTATAGCACTTCTAGACTTCTTAGGAGACTTGAGCGAGATAGTTTTGACAGACTGAAGAGTTTTCTGTTGGCTCTTAACAGCCTTGCGTTGATGTCTCCGTCATAATCGTTATCGGTTGTGAATTTTTGAATGTTATGCCTGGAGACCTCAAATTCTTAAAGTTAAAGGATATAATAAACTATGTAAAGTAAAAATATTATTAGTGAAGATTGACAATATGTAAGTACAATCTTTTAAGTGGTAATGAGTGGATAAATACCTAATTTTCGAAGAAAGGTCGAGAGTTAGTAAACTAAGAAAAAATTACAAATATCTTACACAAAAAATTATAAATAAGGAGGATACCCAATTTTTTCTAGCGCTCAAAACTAAGTATCTTGATTTAAATATCAACATTTCTTTTAGAGTCTATACATATTTCATAGCCTTATCGATATTTTCAGGGTAATCTACTCTCTTCTTCCGTGTCTATTGTTCTATTATAGGTGGATCTATGTAATTCTTCAATTTTTCTATTTTTTTGTTAATATCTGTTTGACTCTTCCCTGTCTCCTACTCTATTTGATGAGTATTTCATTCCTTTTTTCTTTATCGAATGAATTAGATTTGTGAATTTGAATTCGAGGCATTTCGAAGCACTTCATTCGCACATACTTTCACTAATTTAATTGAAGAAACCATTTCTCTAAAATTTTTACTGGATAATGAAGTTTTGAGAAATTTTAGTTTTTGAGCTTTCCAATTTAGAAATTATTATTATTATGCCAGAAATTACACTAAATAAAACACATAAACTTATCAAAGAAAACAAACAAACAGCATTTATATCTCTTAAATAGATTTAGGTTTCTAAAGTTTGCAAATAAAGACACTTGCGAGGGATGCAGGCTGAAACTGGAAACCAAAACCTGTGCAGAGTACTTTATCAAAATAATAAAGTAACAGTAAGATCTGCTTTATATCAAAGTATATGCTTTGTTATGTATTAATATTTGTATTTTATCATATTTCCCCATTTATATATACCATTCCAATCTGTTTTAGATTCAGTCTTTTCACCAAGGATTTTTATTCTGTTTGACAAATTGATGCTTTGAGTTGTGTTTTGAAGCTTGTACAATCAAGTCACTGGCATGCTTAACATCATCAAAAAATCAGCAACTCCGATTAACAGATAGTTTGCTACTTTATTTTGCATTCATAAAACCATGAATAATGTTTACTGCACAACACCTCATCATTAAACTTTTACGCACGCTCTCTTGACATGTTTATGAAACTTAATTATTATCATATCATATTTCTTCTCCACTACATTCGTTCCACAACAATGACTTTCCTACGGCGGAGCTGCTTTTACGACGCACATGTCAAGATCTTGCCTGAATGCATCTTTAGCAAGATGGCCAGCATAAAAGTCGCACCTAGGCCAAAAACAATAAAATCATTTGCAAAACGCATATTATTAAAATAATAATGAGCTGAGGCACTTGCAGCCGCACAACCTTATATCTTGTCGTAAAAACTTTTTCCGGCAGTTAAATTTATCTTGGCTGCTCATAAATATCGGATAGCCATCGTCATCATCTGAATTTCAATAAGCCCGTAAATTTGAATCATATTTCATTTCAATTAGCGTCTGTAAGTGAAAACTAGTAGGTTTGAGGTTTTAGTGAATTTTTCAATGACTTTCCCAGCTGAGCCATTTGCTTGGATTGATACTATCACCATGGTATGCAAAAATTAAATAAAAATCTTTGAAGACATCGGTAAAACTGTTCTGGTAAAAATAAATTTAGTATCTTTCACAAAGCATTTTTGGTATTTCAAATATTAACATTAACGAAAAATGCATAAGAATTAAGTTCGAAGAAAAAGCATTTAGGATTGTTTTCTGCTCTTAATTTTAGTCATAGCTTTTTAAAACAGGTGCAGTTTAGTAAACAGACTCTAAGTAAAATCACCCGGATCTGCCCTAACAATCTACAACCTTTCTCCGAAGAAAAAACAAAGAAGAAACTTATGCAGTTTACATGACGAATTCGAAGTTAAATTGGATTTTTCTGCTGGCCATTAATTTCCCCAGCATTTCTACCACATTCGAACAGAACACAGCACCGGCGAGCGGAGTCCGTCACGGCGGGCGTTATCATTGGAATGAAGTCATAATTTTCCCTGCATGAGTGCTCAGTCCTGACATGACAAATGATTACCAGTCATAGTTTTGACAATGATTCCAATGCCTTTTCAATAATTGTCCTGGCGAAAAAAGGTAAACACTTCACCTTTCCGTCAGAGGTGATGGCTGGTGGTGGTGTCCTGCTGTGATGCAATGTAATGCGGTCTGTTTCGTGTCGTTGTGGACTACTCTAACTGTCGCTGAACCGAATTGTAGAATGAGAGCACAATGAACAAGCACAGATCCCGATGGAACGAATACAATGTTTGATGTCATGATAGTATGTCATAGCAATAATCGTAAATTTAAATTGTTTATTTGTTGTCTATAGCTCGGTTACATGCAAACCGGATGTTTATGTTTGTATACTTCAATTAATTTGATAAAGGAAGGAGCAGATTGAAATAATTGTTAAGAATTAACATGTGTTCTACGATAACATATCCATGAAAATATTTATTTTCAAGTATGATACACCTGAACTATTGTTTGAACCCATACAAGAAATTCCGTGATAATTGATTCAACAGCAGAATAAAGTTAGAGTAGCTTCGCATAGTGCAAACGTTATCGTTCAAAGTTGAAAAAAAATTCACTATTACATAATTTGCCTCGTACCTTACTTTTGTCACTATCACCAAAACTAGAATAAATTAAGCTAATAACTAGATTATTTTAAAAGCATTTTGCACATTTAAGATACAAAAAGAATAACTTTAGAAATTAAATAAAAAATACAAAAAAAAAGCTTGTGAAACTTCTTGGTTTGAAAAAATCCCATGGAAATCAGTCCCTTTGGGGAATAAAATTAATTTAAAGACAGGAACAATGGCAAACCTTGTAATTGATAGGCCAAATCTGATAGATAAGGACAGTAAACTGAAGGAAAAAAAATATGATTTTGTTGTTGTTATAGCTAAGGAAATAAATGCTGTGGAGGATGGTGACGATCTGAAGAATTTCCAATAGAACATAGTCTCAACGAATACTGTTGCAGGGTACTTACATTTGGTTTTTTTACAAAGGTGACTTTTCGCTTTAATTCGGCGTTCTTACATCAGATAAGCTATTTAAATATATTCAGTAAACAGTGGAAAAAATTTAACGAAATAGCCACCAAATTAATATAAGAAATGGCGGTGTTATAATGTGATAGAGTGATAGATTGAATATTCGTCATAATTTTAATTTCACTGTAACTGATTTACAACTCAAGAGACCCAGACAGTTCGACAGTATTCACCAGCTTCAGTTGTGCGCATTATCGTTTAGCAGATATCTGTGTCCCCTGTTTAACATTAGATCAATAATTCCACTGGCTCTAATTTTGAGCTAGATTTGGTCCGCCTGTTAAATGTTATACTGGCAACGTGACTAGCCCATCTCCTTTTAGTTGTTGCTATACCTTTGTTATTAGGCCCGGCCTTAATTTGTTTGGCGCCTGATGCATATGCCGCCCTCAACACAGGGTTTGCAAATATACTACATGATGGACCACTATAAGTCCTCCAAATGTACAAGTACATGGAATACAACAGCAATCGCGCATGTATGTACTTGCCTAAACTTACTTTAACTAACCCTGCCTAAGAGTGCAAAAAACGCACCTATTTGTCACAAAAATTTTACGGGTTTTTTCTTTTCACAGTTTTTTGATCATGTAAAGGGTGAGAAATATAGATCCAATCATAATATCCGGAGCTCCCTAATAAGTTTGTATTTTCAACAGAAATTAGTTTACGAGGATAGGAAAGCATCCTTGGAAATTGAATGAGAAAACCTATCTCTAATCATATACAATGTCTCTAAATGAATCAGTCTCAATTTTTCTCCTCCGTGAATAAAAACAGAATATTTTATTTTTTGATTTCTTCTTCAAATTCCTACACGATCCTCAGTCAAGGCACACAAGTGCTCCATACCTATTTGTTTTTATTACACGCAATTATGCTTTGACGTCTCAATTATGCTTTGCATAATTCAATTTTCCAATTGAAACACCAAATGTCACTTGTTAGCTCGAAAGAATGAACTGCACATACTAAATTGGCATGAAATCATTGGAGACATGTATCAATGCCATCTGCATTTCAATTCCGAAAGCAACTTTTGGCGGTTTTCACGCTAATGCCTAGTACTATACTCTTCGCGAAACGAATTCAACGGTCGAATCCCATACAAAAAGAGCTTTTCAATTCGTTAGTAAAGCTCTTTTTGTATGGGATTTGACCGTTGAATTCGTTTCGTGAAGAGTATAGTACTAGGCATAAGAAGTGAATACAGCTCTTGCTTATTTTCAAGCCGAATTTTCGCCGAAACGAAAATTCGCCGAAGACAGTACTAAGCTTTAGACGCAACGAAGCTGACCCTTCTTTTAAACGAATTGCCACCGGCGTGATTGATCATTATTCAGGCTTCATGAGCCAGTACCATCCATTTCGAAAGCTGATATCAACCAAAAGATGATTTTGCTCTCACTTTGGAGGAATTGGAAAGGTGTGGTGTATTTTGAGCTGCTTCAAGGAACCAAACGATCAATTCGGATGTGTACTATCAATAATTGGACAAATTAAATACAGCGATCAACGAAAAACGGCCAGAATCGGTCCATCGAAAAGGTGGCATTTTTCACCAGGACAACGTTAGGCTACATACATCTTTAGTCACTCGCCAAAAATTATTGGAGCTTGGTTGGGAATTGATATTACATCCACCATATAGCCCTGACTTTGATCCATCAGATTACCATTTATTTCTATCTTTACTATAAAACTTTCAAAGATGTTGAAACTGTCAGATCTCCGTTGATTCGATTTTTCGCCGATAAAAATAAGAAGTTCTACGAACGTGGATTTATTAAGTTTCCAGGAAGATGGGAACAAAATGGATAATATATTATTGAATGAAGCTCATTCTTTGTATTTAAAAAAAAGTGATTTATTTAGATGAAAAAATCGCCAATCACTTAGTTGCCAACCCAATATTTGCCCAGTATTAAACGAGTGCTGGTTTCTCTGGATGCAATTAAAACTGTAGCTTTCCTATCTGATATAAATAGACATAATTTCAAATCCATTATGTAGCTATGCTATTCTCAAGCAATTTTGGAGTTTATTTAAAATTATTGAGAACAGCTACATTAACATTAACATTTTATGCAATATGTTCCTACAAATAATCTTCCAATGATCCTGCGCAACCTATAGAAATAAGTTTAAATGACCTATTCGTCCATATGAATTTTAACCTATAAGTAGTCATTATGACACAAAATTTCATGGATTACGATAAATAATAAATAACTAGCTCCATTTTGAAATTTCCCTCGTTACATCTCGTTATTCGAAAATTTGTATAAAATGCCCAGTGAATAAGGCTTTTGTTCCGATCTTCAATTCATTCTTTCAACTACTTGATATCATCATTATTTAGTACTTGAGCAGTTTCAAAATAAGATAAATGTACGAAAGTAAATTTACAAAATAATGAAAACTCCATATGCAAATAAAAATTCTATAATATTTCTCATTCATAGCCTTTCATGAATAAAGAGCATGAACAAACACTCTAGGCCGCGACATTAAAAACCTTTTTATCAGACTTGTTTTACATACGCCACACATAGGGCATGCAATCCCGAGATTTCGGGATCTCGGGATCTCGGGATCCCGAGCCATTTTGGACATTTTCGGGATCCCGAATTTTTTATCGGGACTCCCGAGATTTCGGGATTGATAAAATTCAACCCATTTTGGGAATTAGAAAGCAGAACTTAATACTAAAAGACATATTGTTTTATGAAAACCGAAGCGGAAGCCAGTTGTAATAATGAATTACAGCTGGCGTATGATTACATGCTTAATATTCCACCAAAAAGTGTACCCGAAATATCTTTTTCAGCAGCTGGATATATGTGCAGCTAAATCAGGTCTAGTTTAAATTTTGAAACTCTTGACGAATTATGTTTATTAAGAGCATACTTTCAAAACGAATCAGCAGTTTGAACCAATCGATATTATTACTTATCACTTGTTTCATTGAAAAGCAATATTATTTTGTAATTAATGTGTAAACAACTAAAAAGAATAATGTATTTTTATTATATTATCGTAACATCCGTTATGCTGATTAAATTTCAATTCGTTTTTAACTAATTTTATAACTAACTATCATGACCAAATAAAGAGCTTTATGGGACAAGAAGATAACATGAAATTAGATCATAAGATTAATTTAGATGCAATTATGGATTACCCAATGTACACTTACTTGCTAGTACCCATGTACATATGTGCATAAATTTAACATTGTAATGAACTTAGCTTCCGGTTATATGTATATATAATTGAAAGAAAGTTTTAATTGAGTACGAATAAGTCAATATATCTGTTTAAATTCCCTTAATATAGTTTATTTATAAAATCCCGAAATCTCGGGATTATCTCGGGATCCCGAAAATTCTAATCCCGAATTTCGGGATCGCAATTTCAATCTCGGGATTAATGCCCTAGCCACACATTATGTTCGCTGCAAACTAATTTATAGTCATTAATAATTTTCACGCGACCTACTCCTATGTATATCTCGTCGAATCGACTTAAAAATTGATACGGACAGTGTGAACCGCCCAGCTGTCGTTTTCGTATTATTTGCAATCAATTCTGAATGTTGGTCGGATGCAATTAATGACGCTGGCTCATGTTCAGATATAATAGATCGGCATGAATTTCTAATTTGATGTTACCATCAAATTAATTTTAAAGAAGATGTGTGCACATAAGGATTTGGAGCACAAGCTGGACCATGAACACATCAGTAATGGGGAGATAAAATATTTTTACTAATTGAGTTATCTTTTACACATATATGCAAAGAAAATCCAGCAAAAACTTCGTCCTTGGTTTATATGATATTATCGATAGCTTGGCATTTTTATTGAAACATCTCGCGGATTAATTAAAGCAGTAGGTACTTCGCAATTGATAAGCAAACACAAAGCGACATAAATTGGAATGATTAGAGCTTCATCATATGTATAATCAGCGGGACGAGCACAAGACCGACCACTTTGCCACAAAACTTTGGAAACCTCGTTTCCGATAATTGTTATCTGCATTTATGTGTATCTATTCCACTTACACTTACCCGTTACGTTAAAATGCCAAGCTTATCAGCTCACCATAGCGTTGAGTGAGTGAAAACGAATGTACTAAATCGCATGCTATATCGCGATTTTATGCAATTTTTGAATTGCTAACTTAGTATTTATGCTTATCTTTAGGCATAATGAAAGTCAAAAGTTTGTCAACAGTTAAAGTGCACCGAAAGTGTTACTTAGTGCTTGTTTGTATTATACTGTTGACGTTTTCATTTCTCTTACTAAATTGGTACAGATCGGGTGAGTGATTGAAAATGTGACTTGGTCGATGCACTGTGAGCGCAAGCACATATAAAATGTTTTGTTTTGTTGTTCAATTATCTACCCAATACAAAAAGCTGAAGTGTAGCTGCTAGCTGTGCTAGTTTACAAGATTTGGTTTTTTTGGCGAATGTGACTTTTATACCTTACTCACAGCAGGCACAATCATAAAATTGTAAAATTTTATTCAAAGCTGAAAATAGTTATATTTTAGTCAAAAATAACATTTACGAATTCAAAAAATCATTTTTTTTTCAAATACTAACTAACTTCTCCCATATGACCCACATCGCAGCTCGACTCACGCTCAAATCACAAATCGAAAATTATAAGCACGAGATACAGCTTGCTGAAATGAGAATCAGCTCATTGAAATCTATGATCCAGAGAGCAGAAGAGGATGCTTCAATAATAGCTCAGTATCTGGGACCAGCATTAAAAAATGTAGGAAAAAGTGACCTTCGTAACGCAGTATGGTTGAAAGTTTTCGAAAAAGGCCAATACACTCCAAGAGCACACCAATTGCTACCTCACCTTCGCGATAGCATCAACTCAACTCGGCCATCTCTACTCATTTCCAGGAACATATCAAATGTGACTTTTGCTTTGGGTATTCCTACCATACGACGATCTCATCAATCCTATCTGAAGAAAACTCTACATAGTATTATTTCGAACATGAACGACCACGAAAAACAAGAAGTCGTCATAATAGTATTCATTGGTGAACTGAAACCAGCTGCTATCACCGCAGTAGCCGAAGAAATTCAAAATAATTTCCCCGAAGAAATCAACAGTGGTTTGCTAGAAATTCTGGCTCCACATCCTTCCTACTACCCAGACCTGAACAAACTACGATTGACGCTCAATGACAATCTGAATCGTGTCAAATGGAGATCCAAGCAAAACTTAGATTATGCTTATCTAATGGCGTATGCTTATCCAAAAGCTCAATATTACGTTCAATTAGAGGACGATGTTATCACTGTACCGGGTTTCCTGACAACCATACATGAATCGGTCAAAAGTGTGACCTTACCATGGTATGTAATCGATTTCTGTGAATTAGGACTCATCGGTATATTACTCAACTTCAAATGCAGCCTTCAGACGAACTAACTAACCATTTTTTTAGGAAAACTATTCAAGTCATCTGACCTACCACTCTTAGTGACATTCTTCCAAATGTTTTTCAACGATAAACCCGTGGACTGGCTGCTCGATCACTGGGTGGATGCGCACACTTGTAATTTAGAGCGTGATCCTGCATTCTGCAAGGACAACAAATACAAATTCTGGCTTCAGTATAGACCGTCGCTATTTCAACATATTGGGAAGTATTCATCATTGCAAGGAAAAGTGCAAAAACTGAGAGATAAACATTTCAAAATTTCATCCCAATTGTCTGCGATCACCCCAACCGAGAACTAAAAATATAATTGTCTTGAACATTTTTATTATCGGGAGCGGTTCACCTAGGAGATTGATCTCACTGCTCGGAGTATGTATTACAAATTTCAACTTCCAGTGCACAAAATGTGACATGCAAATCAAGAAAAAAACTCTCCAATATTCAATTTCGAATGACATGATTTTGATCAAAAGTTCAAAATTATCTCATGATTCGAACTATATTTTTAATACATTTATAGATGAATAAATAAATATTGGAAGAAATGATAGAGGAAAATCAGGACAAATATATATTAATTTTTTTAAATCTCAACATATTATCGGACAAACTTTTTTATGTGTAGCACAAAGCATCACAATTGTGCCAAATATAGAATTGTGTAAGTCACCTCTTGAATTTTTCTAAACTTTCAGTACAAGCCTGGCTAAGAAAAGAAACGTTAATGGGAGTTTATATAAAATTAGACCCGATTTCTAAAAAATATTTGGTTGTTTTTGATAGTTTAATTTCAGGAACTTATAAAAAAAATTCTGTCTTTCCTTTAGTTCTTGACCTGGTTGACATTTTTACATTTTAGATATCAAACTGAACATATCTAATAGCCCGTTCACACGGAGGCTAAATCACGTGATTTCGATCAGCTGATCGATTTAGAGGCAAATCGACTATAAATCTACCTTATTTACCATACATTTGCCTCGGCTTTTGACAGCCGAAAGCAGCCTGGAGTGTGTTCAATATTCTTGCTATAAGCAGCTATAGTTGCTATTTTAGCTACTCTGGCTGTTCAATATCACGAAATAGCTGCTATCTGCAGATGCTTGCTATTTAGCAGTTTTTTAGAGTTTTAGAGTTTAGAGTTTTAACTAGGCTAGAGCGCAACTCATCTTGAGTTTTTAGAAGGCGAGTATGAAGTGCGAAAGGCCGGCCACGCTGATTCGTGTACCATAAAATTTTCAACGTTTCTTTTTCGTTGTTTTTCACAGATATGGCGTTAAAAGCCGGGAATAAGTGAAAAGTTTTGAATATGTTAGGAAAATTTAAATGCTTTCTGCAGCGGTATGCTGAAAACTCCGAAATTGCATACGATTTCCAAAACTGCAATGCAAGTGTTGGGTTGATCCACGTAAATACAAAGATTAGAGTTAAAAAAAAACTGAAACAAATTGTTATTAAGTTGTGCTGTGTAAAAGCCGACCTACAAAGCAGCTCTTGGCTGTCCAATATCCATAGCTACTGCGAATTTTGACACTTACTAAAGAGTGCTATGCTTTTGGAGCAGCTATAGCATGCATATTGAACACACCCCTGATTTATTTATATAAGTATATAGATTTATATCTAGTGTAAATCAGGTACTATAGTGAATTTTGTCCCGGCTAAATTTTTCTCAGAGCGTGCTGAATTCTACACATGACAGGGAAAGTAGATTTGAATGACATTTTCCGCTCCAAATCTAAATTAAAGAGTAGGATCATACGTGCACAGGACTTTGAAATAGAGGAGGCAAACATCAGAATTTGGCACTCACTTTCCATAATTTTCATTGAAGTACAATGAAGGCTCATAAGTGAAATTCTTTTTCAAAGGGTGTTGTTCTATAGAGGGGAAAATTACGCCAAACACTGAGTATTATGCCAAACACTTTTGCCACTTTTAAATGAAAAAAAAAACATAATTTATCAGAAAACGTTATCAAAGTTGGAAATGTTTTTGAGGGTTCGTCATTTTAAAGCAAATATTTTGGTTTGATGACCGATTTTTCCTTTAGAAACTACACTCAGAAAAAAATCGTTGTATAAATAAATAAAATAGATATGAATCAAATCTTTTCAAATATGATTTGGCGTCATATACGTTCCTTTTTAATTCAAATAATCTGCCTTCATTTCAATAACGCTGTATCAAAATGGTCTTGTTTAGCTCAAAATGTATTGTTTTACATTCAATGATGAAAATTATGATATGAAAATAACATTTGTATAATAAAGTGGAATCATTTTTATTGAATGTGGGAACTTATTTAATTAAAATAAGATTCGTTTTTCATTTAAAATTGTTTTAACTTTTGATTTAAATTTCATTCTATTAAATTTTAAATGGTGAAATTTTTCTGAGTGTAGTTATATTTCACTAATATATATATTTTCACACACCTCAGGTGATCAGGAAGGCACATCAGTTACAAAAACTAGATTAACAATAACAAAAACTAAAAAAAAAAATGAATTTAAGTTTCATAAAAATGTAATTAGCTTTTAAAGGTAATTAAAAAAGAAATTTCTTTAAAGCATGCAGTACAAATAAAAGGTTTAGGTCACATTAACATTAGACTGATAGACACTGAAGACACAGATTGCCCTCAAAATCTGTGTTTAATGAAAAAAGAGAAGAGCATCTCAAGGCCAGTGAAAATGAACAGCTGTCAAAAAAGTCAAGCAAGTTAGAGCAATTGAGAGGCAAAAAAAAAGTCGAGCAAGTTAGAGCAATTTTTCAACCTATCTTCCAGTGGCGGAAACCAATATAATGACTGTATCCGAAAATTCCGGAATAACATCATATCAGCACAACAAGCATTTCCACCTTCCCTAGGCAGTAATGCAATTACTAAACCTATATTTAGGGATTTGAATGAACATGAACACATATTTAAAAAAAATGTGTTCATGTCAGACCTAAAACCTTAATGAGTCTTTCAATAATATAATTTGGACAATTCTCTCCAAACGAATTTTCGTACAGTTGAGATCGTATGGAGCCGTATTTTCGTTCAATTTCGGGCATTTATCAAAATGTAAATTTTTTCAAAGAATCGGAATAATTATATTTAACATTTCACTTTTTCTGCAACATTCATATCACTAGTAGTGTGATTTCTCGGGAATCGTAGACAAAGAATAGAAGATCGGCTATATATCCTTTGTTCTCGTGAAAGCACAAAGGTGCAACATTAGTTCTACTGTACTTTTGCAACAGGAATTGATCGGCCGACAACGGTTTCGTTCGCTGGGGGTAGGTTAACAGTTCGAATTTTCAGAATACTCTAGCCTAAAGTGCATATTTGTTCAAAGGCGGCAACATTACATCCTGTTTTTAAATATTCGGTCTGTTTGCCTACTCTATGCATTGCCATGAAGTTGGTTTTGTACGCTGTTTGACTGAACACTGAAAACTTGCCCTCTTTCATGAAAGAGGATTAGATTTCAGTTGAATCTGAGCTTATGCGAGATGCTGAAAAGTGTCAAACGGTAGGTCTGTTTCCGTACTTGAATCTATTATAATATATTAAAATAGATTCGCAGCAAGTCGTTTCCGTACTTTTGCTGCAAGCCAAATTTTGCAGCAAAAAGAAGCCAGCTGCCAAATTCTGTTACTGCTGCAGTTTGCTGAAGTACGGAAACAGACCTGGTGTGGCGTGAATACGTATTTTTAAATATGCGCGGCAAGCAACATATTTTTCGCACAATATTATTATGAAAGTCGAATATTTTTGTGGAGACACTTTATTACTGCTTGAAATTACGTTATAATCACTATCATTATTTCAAAATCAGACAATTGTCACTTCTAGCTGTCACTTCTAAGGATATGCGTTTTTGTACTTTTCATGAATTTCCCCAACCACATGATTCTGGAAGTTCCAGTCCGTGAACGCAACTGAAAGTGCACGAACAGAGCTATTGTTGAGAAAATATTTGCTGGGCAAGATTGAAAAGAGATGAGTGCCAGATTATTTCGAAATCTAAATTTAAATGCTGGAAATAATGCTAGATGCTAGCTCCGAATTTCTAATGCAGTTTTTATTAAATAAATAAAAACGTTAAATAATGCCAGATCTAGCATTCGAAATTCTAAAAGAACTGCATACATCAGACACAGGTTGAAAAGTTCATTGAGGCAAAATTTCCACGATACAAAGACAAATTTTATGTGTATAATAATTTTGAAAAAAAATTTGTCTCATCCAAAACATATGTTTAGCTTATTATACATCTCTTTGTTTCCAAGTTTTGCGTTGATTCAGTTTTAATGCTCAAAAAAATACAACTTTTCAAAATGAAAAAAAAATAGATATTTAACGATGTACATATAACGTTTTTTCTTTTAAGGAAAAAATTCAACGAATTCAATGCCTTCCCAATAAATACAGAAAACCTCAATGCTGAACGGAGAACATTTTCAAATGAACAGTTCGCAAATGATAGAAATTGACAAATAGACACTACGCAATTTTGAAATGATTTAAATATAACAAATAAACATCTTGCGGATTCGAACTGCTTCATTTGCCCCGAGATTTTATTATGGTACCACCGCTTTGCAACAGTGCAGCTTGAATGTGGAAATTATTTTCGCAATTTCATTATTAATGTGAATTAAAATTAATATTTTATAGCTTAAAATCGCAGAAATACAAATATACAGTGTTTGCTACTTTGTTGAATATACTATGCTTCGTAATAATTCTCAATGCACATCACAGGGTGAAACATGCCCCATGTATGAACTTAGCATTTCATCGAATTAAGTATGGTTTTTGGCTTCAACCATGCCTGACAACAAAATTGCAAAGTATTCATTGTCAATTGGCTTACTTTCATAGCCCTGATAGTAGCTTTAAAAAAGTTGGTATATTTGCGGCTAGGAAAAGATATTTATAAATATTTCCCGATCAGCTATAGTTATCGGCTATGATCAGCATGATTAGTTAGCTTATGTACTATACTCATGGCGATTTACGAAATTAATCCGATTTCGTAAAAATTATATCTGGGCATTGTTTACTAATTGTCTAAAGATTTAAAAACAACATGATTGTCTACCGACGCTGTTAACATATTTTTGAATCACTAAAGTAGATTGCTTTAAAGATTGAAAACTTAAAATAAGGGGGCTCAAGAAGTCTTCCGTCTAACGTGACTATTTCAAATTCGCTTACCTAAAGGTCCTCACGGCCAGCCGTGTCATCGCAATCTACTAGTTTTTGCAGCTCTTTATTAAAACGGTGGTGCACCCTAGATGGATGATAATCAACAACGTATAAAAGAGGACATTAGGTTGAAAGAGGACAAAAAGTTTGTAGCAGTCTCTGTAAAACAGAACAAAACAAGAATGTTTGGAGTGTCAAATTCACTTCTGCTCCAACAATTATTAATAGATCTACATCTACATGTGTACATCAAAAACATACATCAGTACACACTAACATATGTTTTTCTATTATTATGTCACTTTCAACTTTGGGAAATCGTAGCGTTTAAGTAATTGTTTAGAAAACAAAAGACTTTAAAAATTCATAAATAGCATATTTACGTCTTAGGTAACATAAATAGTCATTTCATAAATTTATAGTTCCACTAAATTAAGAGTCGTCCTAAACAGATGTAAGCAGATGTAAGCTTAGTATAGCCTGCTTGTATTCAGATTTTATTTTTAATATTGTTATTTTTAATATTTATATAGACTATAGACTCAAATCTAAGATGATCCAAGGCTTTAAGATAGTGTTAATTTAGTGATTTAGTGATAATTTGATTCAAACCCACTCTCAACAAACTACTAACCAATAGTTTATTCACTGAATTCAACCAAGTCGTTGCTGAAGAGTATGCACTTTACTACCAATAAAATTTATTCACGTGGATACTGGTTTGTGCACTGTTAATTACTAACTGCTAGCCAATGTTAAATATTATGAGAATTCCAGACTTAATAGTTTGCTGTTTATAGCTGGTTTACATGTACAATTATTTGAATATGTGCATGGTCGCACTTCTGAAAAGCACACATTGACTGGCTTCTGCTTTTCAACAGGCAACCTTAGACGCATGCTAATGCAGCAGCACTTTATGCATATTTCCATTTTTATTTACCCTTTTGAAATGTTGGTCTGCACTATGATAATTTCTATTAGCATTAAAAATAGTTAAATTGAAGAAACACATTTGTCGCAATGCTTTCAATTATATATTGAATATTTCTCGCATTTTTAAGTACTTTCCCAAAACACTCAGCTCTTATAGTGAGCGCTACATTAGGTCCCGAATAACTCTCACATTCTCTATATGTATGTTCGCCTCTGAATCTTTAATTAACACCATGTTTAGTAGGTATATCGTATGCAAGTCAACTAGAACGGAACTTGTTATTGTCTACTAGAATCGTCCCTGACTAAACAGCATTTACACACGACTCTTTAAATTTCTTGGAATGCTAATTAATGCGTATTTTTAACATCTACAATGATCTTGTGCAACCAGTTAAGCATAATTCTGTAATGTCAAGTCATTAGCGAAAATAACTGCGATAATAAATGGCGAGAATTTATGAAGTGATAAATTTTGCTCATGCACATAATTTGCGCTAATAATGTTTTTTGTTGTTGCCTGCTTGGTGCTGAGATGCAGTTGTTCCGAGTATGTTGCGTGATTGAAGATAATTATAAAATCGGACATCAATCATTGTTATCAACACCTCTCTATAATAATGCAATAATTAGATAAAACTATGTGGTTGACTTGAAACGTAATCGGTAGCTCGATCAATGAGAAAAGCAAATGTTGTATCATGTCTTGAGCTAAACATCCAGCTGCTATGCCGAAAACAAGTTAGATTAAACGTAGTCTCGAAATAAAGATTTTTGGATTTTTTCGCAGAACCAAATCAGTCCCGATTAATAGGTTTACCGGCGATTGAGTTTCAAGTATTTTTGTAGTGCATTGAGGAATTATGACCAGGTAGAGCCCAGGCTAATGATACATGCTGCTGAATCTGATTCACCTGTGCAGGTTGTATTTTAGATTATTCACTGTAAAGAGAAAAATCTGTAGCAAAGCTATGAGTTTGAACATTTTCCAATAAATCAGCAAATGGCTCCTAGCACGTGTAGCAGATAGCCCGTAATCGACCGCATTTAGCTTTGTAGTAGTTTTAAAATGCCTTTTTACATCATTACGAATGTACTTTCTTAATCCCTCATCATTTTTCATAAACCTCAAAATTATAAACATAAAAGCACAAATCACTACTCAGTTGGTTGTCCATTTTTCATAGTTCAACTTATGATCATGGTGGGAAAACAATAAAAATCAACACAAATGATTAACCTCTTCAGATCAATCAAATCGCCTCACCGGCATCCGGATCTTCCTCTTCTCGTTGGCCTTTCACGATATCAAATCAATCAATTGCTTAATCACTCACGATTTATAATGTTTTATTTGAATGATTGGTATTAGTGTTTCTTTCGTTAGTATTTTAGTGCAATAAACTACTGTGCATCGAGATGATATATACGAAAGAAATCGTTTTTGATCAGTGGTATTTCAATTTATTGCAAGTGAAAACAATAAAAATATTTGTTAGAAGAAGTTTTTTGGCTATCCTACTTATGGGAATGAGCTCGTTTACAGAAAGTGGGTGGAGAGAGCTTTACTCACTCTCCAGATCAACTAGGAATCTAACAACTTGCTCTATGTGCTTTTTGGTAAGGTTTTGTGCGGTGTACACTGAAAAAAATCCACATAGCGCCCAGAGCCATGTAACATAGCGCATTATTTATGGCCCCATACGCCATGTACATATTACTCTGAGCCATACAATATGGCTCCCAGCTCCATAATGTCAGAATCTACATAGCGCGGTGTCCCATGTTACATGGCGCAGCATTTATGGTGCCACACGCTATGTACATAGTACCCTGAGCCATGCAGTATAGCTCCCAGCGCCATAATTACATGGCGCCGAAATTATGGCCCCACACGCCATATTACATAGTGCCATGAGCCATG
Source organism: Nemotelus nigrinus (assembly GCA_947369275.1). Classification (NCBI taxonomy): domain Eukaryota; kingdom Metazoa; phylum Arthropoda; class Insecta; order Diptera; family Stratiomyidae; genus Nemotelus; species Nemotelus nigrinus. Next base: position 12,292,698 of record OX376374.1, read on the forward strand.
TAATATGGCTCATGGCACTACAATTATAACTCGCAGCCATGCTGTGTGAGGAGATGTATAAATATCAGCAAGCTTCTTGAATATAGGAGAGGATATGATCTTTGATGTTATTAATCCCTCGGGAATTTCTTTGGTAAAATTCCATCACCGAACATCAAGTGTTCTACCTCCAGATGCTCCGAACTGTGAAGGTTCGTGGCCTTTTGTTGGATGCAAACTAGATCATCTTCAGATGCACTGAAGAAACACTTAGCGCCATACGCCATAACTTATAGACTTCTGGCGCCATATACATAGTCGATTTCGGTCGATTTGTGATAAAATATAGCGTCACACGCCATAGTACATAGGAGCTGACGCTATGCTTATAGCCCTCCACGCCATGTACTATAGTCCTCCACGCCATACAGTATAGTCCTCCATGTAATATAGTCTGTCACGCCATGTACATGGCGTGGAGGACTATAGTACATGGCGTGTAGGCCTATGTACTTTTCGCCATGTATTATGGTGTATGGCGCTATATTTTATCACAATCCCTAAATCGACTATGTACATGGCGCCAGAAGTCTATAAATTATGGCGTCTGGCGCCATGTGTTTTCTCAGTGTAGGCAGAGATGAAAATCTAGGTAATTTTTAGATTCACTTGAAAGATCTAGGAAATTTTGTTGGAATCATCTGCATACTTAACACATTGACTAAAGACGCAGGAATTCCCAAATTTCAGATTTGTGATTATACTTTTTTAGAGTATGGCGATATTCGGATTTCAGCTTGAGCCCAAATGATTGCGTTTAAGCAAGGCCTGTTATCCAATGCATTGCGTATCCAGAAGAGATGTTTGTATATTGTGGGCGAATTCGAAATCATAAAAAATTTGTTTTAGCAGTTTAATACTTTTTTATGTGTCTCTAGATACGGCACAAAAATCTAAATAAGGGAAATTTAGGGAATTTCTTTCTTCTCTGGTTGGCAAGAATGGATATAGACAGCGTTTATCTGCGCTAGATGTAGGTCCATCCAAAAGATAACAACGTCAACACACTGAATATTGGCAGCATTGAGAGAGGCCTGTTGCATAGTTGGACGTAGTTTACCTAGAGGGAACAACAACATCAGACAGACTACAACTGACTCTCCATGAAAGTAAGTTTGATGTAGCTTTGGATCTCTGCTGGAGATAGGGTCACGGAATTTGAATCTTTTATTTCCCACTGCAGTGGCAAAAATAAAAACGACCATGCTGTTGAAGAAAAGTATGATCAAATGATCGAGGCGTATGAGGGTGACAAAGAGGAGCACATATTCCTAGTATCCGGCTAAAATCCACATGATAGGTGAGAAAATTTGCCACAAGAGAAAGAAATTGCCGCTCATAGGAGCCAATACCAACGCACATCACACTATCAGGGGCAATAGGGACATCAACGAAAGTGTTAAGTCTCTACTTAGTTTAATTATAAGCCATACTCTAGTCCTAGCAAATCGACACAGGGGACCTGCCAGAGAAAACGTGCTAGATATGACTCTACAGAGTGGGTCCAATGAACAACTGAAAAAGAACTGGAAGATCCTTGAAGGGCTGTCATTCTCTGATTAGATATAATTTTTTACGAAATCGGACACATAAGCTTCGCTCGAAATTTTATTTCAGTCTGTAAGTCTCGCCCGTTTGGTAGCCCTAGGAAACTGGGGAATATTCAAACGGAACTATAATATTAGTTCAGGACCTCCTCCAGGACTGATTCGGTAGAAGACTTAGAAGAAAGCGGTAAACACTTTTGAACGATCCTGTCGCACAGTCCATCCTTAAAGCAGTCCCCAGCAACCCAGGTAGAACAGGGAGCTGAGTCATCGCAGAAAACAAGCATGGGATCTCTTCAAATCAGCCAAAGCAGCTGATTGCAGAAAATGCTGGGACGAATACAGGGACGTTCCTAGGATCTACAAATAGGAATTATGAAAAGCTAGGAGGAGCTCCTGGAAAATCGAGACCACGAAACAGCGAGACTTAAAAAACTGCTTGTCCTGATAAGTCTACTTTGCAGGCCAAATGGTGAATGGAAAAGTAATAGGACGGAAACGTTGAACATCCGCCAAGACATTTACTTTTCAGAATGTTTGAGTGAACCCGTTACCACATGACAGAAAGACCATAGATGGTTGTGAGCAGGCACAAACTAATCTGAGCCATTGACATCTTCAAGTTTCCAGGTTTGGATGGAATTTTGCCTGCCATGCTCTAGAGGAGACGAATGTTCATATTATCCTGGCTTGTACCAATTTGTGTTGGTGCTAAGCTGTGTACTTGCAGCCTTGACTACTACAAAAGACATAGTTTTCCTCAAAGCAAGTAAAAGCAAACGTGCGTATCCGAAAGACTACAGGCTAAACAACATGACTTCCACTTACGAGAGTTGATTCAAAAGTAATGATGATCAATATAAATCAAGGTGATTATACTGAAAAAAAAATATTTCTTTTTCAACATAGTCTTCTAACAAGTTAATGCATTAAGCATCTTTTTGCCAAACCCAGGATACCCTTAGAAAAAAATGATTTGTCTCTACTCTTCCAATACGCCTCAACAGCGGCCATTACTTCGCTATCACCTTCAAATTTCTTCCCCAAAAGGATTTTCTTGAGCCGAGAAAAGATTTAGAAGCCGCTGGGAGCTAGATCTGGCGAATAGGGCAGATGTTCAAGCAATTCGAATCTTGTTTCTTGAATGGCAGCCATCGCAGCCAATAGTCTCCCGCAATCTTCTTATCTAATAATTCCCTCAGCGTCCTTCGCAGTGTTCATTTTCAGTGAATGTTCTTCCCAGATTAAAATCCTTGGCCCAACGTGCAACGGTGGAATATAGAGGAGCAGAGTCTTCTTATTTTTCAACCAAGTCGCTGTGCATGTCTTCGGTAGACATTTTTTTCAAACACAAGTACTGAATGACAGCTCTAATTTTGTGTTTTTCCCCATTTTGATGTGCTCTCTTCGACGGTTAGCATTCAAATTAATGTCTCTTTCTGGAATCGTGACCTATTGATATGTTTTTTTATGCTGACTTAGTGAGTATATGAAGTAATAAAATTTTTTTTTTTTAATTGGCTTTGACTTATACCGATGACGTTCGAATCATTGTCTATCACACATCTTTGGGACTAGTTTATGAATGATAGAAAAGCATAGTCCTTAGTATCAAACTCCAAAAAACTCATCTCGTACTCTTTACAAGGAAATACCAGATTCTTGATGTACAGCTAATCAGGTAGAGGAACATTAGACAAACTCTCAAGCTGTGCCCCAACTACATACTTGGGTTTTTTCGCAGATATTAAGGTCACTTTGAAGGCGAATCTATGAGAAAGAGCAAAGAGAACAAGTAACGCGGTTTTTGCCATGAAGAAGATATGGGTAAAACGTGAGGTTTCGGCCCTGTTCACGACGAAAACAAAACCGATCCTTGCTTATGGTGTGGTCGCTAGCAATGAACAAAACTACCTTCGTCAACATAGCGGACAGAATTTAGCAATTGGTGTCATCTTGTATTACAGGGCGAAACACCCAATCTAAACCAAGCCTAAAAACATTTATATATTATTGCTAGTAAACCTCGATCGCCATAAAAACCAAGCAGAAGCTGTGTTTTGTATTTACACATTTTCAAAGTGTCCTCACTCCCAGTCATTTTAATCAAGTTTTGTTCAGCATATTAATTTTTTTCGGAAGTTTTGTCTACACAGTCAAATTAAAATTTCGAATATTGCTCATCGCACAAGAATGGAAACCCTTCCCCAAGTTATATATTTCTAAGCACTGGTAATTGCTGTTCGTGAGAGCTTACGATTGGATTATAAAATTCAATTGTAATTTATAGTATACATTGGTCTTGAGTAAAACCAGGTCTGATAGAAGTTGAAAGAATATGCTGGCAACCCTGTAGCTGTGATGTCATCTTGAAATAGCAATAGTAACCTTTATTATTTTCGAATCATTAAGTTTCGAATCATTAAGTTTTCATATGATAAACTAATTGTAATGAAAATAAGTAAAAACTGGTTAAAATTTTTCAAGTTTTGGAAATGTTGTGGATGACAGCTTCTTGATGCAGTCATAGGATAAAAAACGTTCGATGCATTCATCGAATAAAAACGAAATTTACAGGATGCATTCATCGAATAAAAACGAAATTTACAGGTTGACGTGAAGTGGTTTTGATAGACTTTTGGTTGCAGTGCTAGTAAAATGTTGCTGTAAATGAGGAGTTTAATCATTTTTTTTTTGTGCTAGAAGGTACTGCCATCAAGTTGTTATTTGAAAAGTACCTTATAGTGAAAATAAGTAAAATGTTTTACTTCCTTTAATTTGGTAGCGCTTGCGAGTGGTAAGCCGGGAAATCTTTTTACTCGATGACTTCAGATGCAGCCATATGACACAGACTGGTAATAATAAGGAGCACGTTTGCTAGAACATGCATTTAAAGTTTACACAATTCTCCTGCGAATATCGATTTTTCCGGCGGTTTCCATGCGTTAATTTTTATTTTAAGTTATATGATATTTTTTGTAGCTGATTGAAATTTAAGGTGATTGAATAGCTTAACTTATGAACATAAAAATGCCGAGCTAACGCCGCGTCCACATTGGCCATGGGAGATGGCATAACATTCGACTTGCCATGGAAATGGAAAATGTGGACGGTTCATGGCATGCCATATTTGATGGCATACCATATATGTCAAGCCATATGGCAAGACATTTGCATGGCCATGAGCATGGCCATATTCTGACAGTTGTTCATTTTCAAAATGGCGAAATAGTGTTACAAAAGGGAAATAGTGTTACAAACCCTAAACGCATACAAAAAAAAAGATTGCATATGGAAATATATGTTCGCCTCTTCCTCAATTTGCGCCTTTCCTCACATTCTGCTTTCTCTAACCTTCGCAGAGCTCCATAACACCGGATAGCGGGCATATGTTCACTGCTGAATGATATTTTCAAAATGATATGGCATGACATGCCGTTGCCCAGGCATCAGATGACATGCCATAAACTGACATTCGTTGCCATCGCATATGGCAGAGCTCATGGCCAATGTAGACTCAAGGTAACGATGAACAAACATAGCATAAAAATTTGATTTAATAACATTTTAAATTTTTCATGACTAATTATGCATTAGTTGTGCTTAGTTACTCAATAATAGCTATTTCTAGTATAAAAATACCTACCCATATGAGTAAACACGAAATATTGCCCTCTTTGGCATTCGATTGCCTTCATAGGAGAACAATACAGTCTCCTTACAATATTTTGCCTAAAATTCGACACAAGCCGTCAGGAATCCATCAGCAATCACCTTTTCAACGGCCTGCCATTTAGGCGCTGCAATCCCGCCGACAAAGGACACTATGAAAAACCAGATTAAGTACATTTGAGTAGTTCACTTAGAGCACATATTGGTTAAGTGAAGTGGTGCACAGGGATTGAGAGATACAGCTGAAGGGCGAACAGTGCAGGCTGTTCGTATTGCAGACGCCTTCGGTGGACTCATTCCTGGGATTTTTGTTCACTTCTGCTGTATGAGGGACGCACGTTATGCTCTCGCCTTTCAAGTGCGATTACTTTCAGATGATAGCAACAATTACATTTGCTTTGGGAATAAGATAACAACTCATCACAAAAGATACATGTGTTCTTTTGGATAATTGAAGAAGAGGGTCGAGCTCGTTGGTTCGCAGTTGATATAGACAGATATGCCATTAGAGCAATGCATTTCTGATGTAGCATATGCCGGTAATACTTGCAGCTAACAAGTGCTAACATTTTTTGGCTGGAGGAAAATTTAATCGCGGAACAGCTGATGCTCGAATGGAATTAAGATGTGAGGATTAAATTGAATTTCAAACTGTCGGCATCTCCGAATAGTCTTCTTCTGATCTGCGTGGACTAAAATATGGCCCAATCAAAGTGATAACAGCAAATAATAGAATCATCAATAAATTCACCAAAACGTTTCCACTAATGAATCCTATTAGTTCGGGCAAACTTGTTGCGGTTCCCAAAAACTGGTAGCCACATAAACTATTTACCCACAAATAACCCAATTCAGCGACAGAACGCCCATCGACGTCCGCTCCGTTCACGTCCAATAGAAATGATTTATTCGATGCCGGTTTGCCACCTGCTGTTTGTTTAAATGCACCATTTCCACCTCTGCTTCTGCTACGGGGCCAGATAACAAGACACTGAAAAGGTTCAAAATACTAAGATATTTATCAATTAACTCCGAAATGCAGTGAAGATGAGTGAAGCGCGTTTATGGTATTGCCAGATTGGAGGAAATATAATTGGATATGAAATTTTAATATCATTTTTGAGAAGCTTCAGACATTCGATATAAGCTGTTTAATAGTTTAACGAATTCAATTAAATGAATAATTTTATCGACTAGGATCTTGTGTTCTTACTAACTTTCAAGCACTTCTCCAAACTATGCTCTTTGATACAAAGCATGTGATCATTTTTGGAGTCTGAAAGTTATTATTTCATCCTCGTTCATGCGTGGCAACGCTACTTCAACACTTAACGACAATATCTTTTCTTCTTTGGTCATCTTTTAGGCCATTAGTGTGTTTTGGGCTAGTCGTGATATTAAATTATGCGTCAGAAAATGCGCCGTGGCAAATATTCGATACTGAATTGAATTACAGGTAGTTAAGATGAACTCACTGCAGCAGAACATTCCGGAGAGGAGCCTGCGAGCCTGCCTTACCCGACCATGCCACAGCGCAACGTAGGGTTGGGATCGCTAAGAAGCAGAACAAATAAAGTGGCGTCTGATTAAAATCAACACGAGACATGGCCATCGATTTTTTTCGGACAATTTATGAGCCCATCTCTCAGTTTAAATGTTTTATCAATTAAAAATCAGGACAAAAAGAAGGAAATCGATATCATACTGTGACAAAGATCGAACAGCCGTGTTCGACGGAAGGATGAGAAAATACATGTACATACACATAGCATGACCGGCTAGTCCGTTGAAATGGGCTTGAGCAAGGTTCAGTGCAAGCATTCGGAGTCCTCTTCGGGGTGCTGGAAATATCGAGATGTTTTCTTAATTAGGCGAGTAATTAAATTTAATTTTTGCAGAAATGGTTTTGTAGCGCGTGGGCTGTTAACGAATATTCGAAAAGGAGTTGGCGGAATGCAACTGCTCCGTCTGTGCTCGCGAGGATTTATGAGCTAAAACAGAGAATTAAAAGTTTTTGTTTGTGTTAATGAATGAATGAATTCGAAAGGGTTTAACTACCTTACAAGGACATTAGTTGACACTTTTCGAATGATTGAAATCATTCGCCACGTGAAACAACGGCAGAAATATTTGCTGTCCTTAAGCAGACATCAATAAAACAGTCGTGGGTGTTATGAGTATATTTATGTCACTGGAATCGAATTGAAACAGAACCCTTTACAGTGATATAATGATAAAGTGAGTTATTGAAAAACATTGAAAAAATTAACAGCAGTAATTTTAACAGCAAAAAATCAGCTAGTTCAAGCTGAGTTTTTGCTCTCTCCAAAGCAAATACAATCTTACCTATACATTTCTTAATGGATACTTATTTGATAATTTACGGTAGCTGAGCATATAAAAAAAATAGCACGGAACGCGGTGTCATACATAGTGCAGCGTTTATAGTCACACACAATGTGTGCATAGTACTCTGAGCTATAAAATACAGCACGCAAAGCCAAAATATCACAAACTACAAACCTACTTAGGAGATTTTGCCGCGAGCTATGTAGATAGTTCTGAGAGCTATAAAATATAGTTAAAAGCCAAATTTCGATTCATTACAGGCTTTTCTGCTATGCATATAGTCTCAAATCCTATGTTATATAGTTCAAACTACTATGAACATAATGTCAAATTCATCACAAATTTACAATCAATGAGAATGCGAGTGTGGAGTGATTAGTTCCACGGCTCACTTTACCCCAGTTTAAATTAGGTACCTGTTCAGAGCTAGGTGAACTTAAAGCTTGGTGTGCGGTCCCCCGTCCGAACTTGGATTCGAACCAGGAACCCCACACACAAGATGCCAGTGATCTACCCAATAGGCTACTCAAGCTTCAAGTACAAAATCTTTTCGATAAGCTTATGTAGCCTGGTTCTTACAGAATGGGGTCAAAGATTTGAATCTGTCGTTGAGCAGGTACATAATTAAAAATTAAGGCTCAAAATTCTAGTAATCTGAAAATTTGAAAATGAAGAAATTGTCTAAGATGGGACAGTTTCGTTTCCCTTTTACTTTTTATCAAGGCTATAATGGAAAAATTGATCAGATTTTCACTCTTAGGCAGGAGATGGAAAAATGTCTGGTATTCCATATTACATAATGCCATCTATTCATAGACTTTAAGGTCATCTATTATGTCAAGGTAGACCCGTACAAAGCCATAAAAAATCGGTATTTGAAATAAACTGTCATGATTGTGTGGGTTGATCATGACCAACGTGAGAAGCCAAGTAAAAATAGCCGGATTGATATTTCAATGGGTTAGGGCAAGAGAATGGTCTGATCTACCTTTTCTTCAACCATGGAAGGCGAAAATCTACTAAAAAGCTGTTTTATGGCCCCTGTCCTGAAACATGCCAAATTTTTACCTACTAAAACCACCTCCTTCTTTTCCCCACTCCCCACGGGACTACTAGTTAATTAATTCGCACGGGTGGATCAGTCCTTAGCTGCTTTTAGACATAGCTGCTTTTACTTCCTCCTACCCCATTTTGCGTCACGCAGTTTGCAGTGTATGTTTTTTAGTGCTGTTTTGACGGCATTCCACGTTGTTTAGGATTTCAGTATACAGTGTACAATATTTTCCACTGATATCATTGTGCTTAATACCGTCTCTAGGCTACTGAACTGAACATGACGTGTTCCGCATCATGAGGTACATTTTTACAGACTGGATAGTCCGGTGAGCTGTCGTGCCCGAAACGCTACAGATAGTAGCCATACCCGCCAGAACTGCTCAGAAACTGGGTCCGGTCATAGTTCGTTTCTCCGTGGCTCCTTGAAACCTATCGCACAACGTTGGGGATCAATTTGTGTGTCCAATGCCAGTTTTATTTTTATCACGGTGCCAGTATCGTCGGCGAAACCGACCACAACCAAATTTCTAGGTACACGTAGCCTTAGTATCCCATCGTACATCACGTTCCAAAGCAGGGGGCCAAGGACAGATATCTGTGGTAGTCCCGCCGTCTAGTGTGACCACAGCGCAACAGTCTCCTATATCTTTGGTGCTCATTCTTAACTCCGACAGCATCCACAGTTTATCACCCTCTTCCAAAACCGAATTGCCGGTCCGATAGCCCCTTTTTGCTTTCGATTTCCAACAGCAATCTTCAGACACTTGATTTGAGGAGAACTCTTTCGCATTATTGTAGTGATACACAGCTTCCTAAAGTGATCCCTTTTGCTCTTAACAATTGCAAGTTGGAGATTCTTCTGGGCGTATCTATGCTGCCGTTAACCTGGCGTTGGAGAAAGCAATCCCTGACTCTGGCTCGTCTGCGAGAGGAAATATTGCTGCCAAGTCCAGCCAGGCAATGGTTTAAGCAGATGATATTGACATCACTGGAAAATACGCACTTTCTGCATATGAAGAAGAAAACACGAAGAGAAGAAAAAATAAATGATGAAAAGACGAAGTACACGGTAACAGTTTCTGCAGAAAGAATACCTAGAATACCAGAGTTGTTCAGCATGAATTTGAAGTAATGCGATGCTTTAACGACCTTGAGTCAGTAGTAGCAGCCGACAACAATATGACGAAAGCAATACGTGGCCGGCTGTTCAAATCCAACAAAGCGTAATACAGACTGTCAAATATGCTCTGCAATTCTTTTCAAATCCCGTAATCTCACCCGAACCTCATAGCAACTATAATACAAGACCATGGTCTTGGAAATATTCACGTATGGATCGGAGAATTGGATGCTCAGGAAAAGACAACTTGGCCTCTTAGCCGCGTTCGAGAGGAACGTATTGCGGAGAATCGTTGGCATCATGTGTGAAAAAGGCCGATTCCAGAGAGGCTACAGCCATGAGATGTACGCCATCTACTTTGAAGCAGATAAAATTACAGAAATAAAACTCGGTAAACTCCGGTGAATAGGCCAATAGTAGGGAGACCTTGTTTACGCTGGAGGGACGGCGTTGACCAAGAAACTCCGAGCTTAGGGATGACTGATGGGATGACATCAGCTAGAAATTGGGATCGGTGGAAGAATTTGGCGAAGATGGCCAAGACTGGACCCCGATTGAAGTGCCGATCATGATGATGATAGTGCATGGTCTAGGCGTTGTGGGCTATAATATATGGCTTTGCAAGCTACAAAACGTAGCGCTATATTTTATCACAATTTCAAGATCAACTATGTAAATAGAGCCAGGAGCTTGCTTTTTCTAAATAAATCGTTGGCACTTTTTTCTAAAGGAAAACCTTTTTCTTGTCTTCGTATCTGCCGTAGCTACAGGATCGTTCGCACATTTATCAAAAACCATACAATTTTATGCCCATCAATATGTCTTGCAAGTTTTGTAACTACTCTAAGGTACTTAGCGCCCGTATAGGGTTAAAAGTTTCGAAAATTTTAAGCTAAAAATATGACTCATTTTAATTTTCTATACTTATTTGCTGCAGATACTTGATTGCTACAGAAATAAAGAGGTATTTATAAGTTAACTAAAACACCCACAGTCTCTAAAGAGTTAAAAATATTTTTCTGTAAATCAAAACTGACTTATAACTCTAATATACCAATAATTTCTCAAAATTTCAACTGAATCAGATAACGGCACTGAAATTTTGTATTAATATGTACATTTATGTGCATAGAATTACGCATTTTGGGGCACAGTGATTCTAAGACAAATTTTCTCCGAGAATCAATAAAAACATTTAAGGTATGAAACTTGTGTAAGGGGGTCTTGAAGAACAAAATAGTTTATGTTTGGAAAATAATATGCAAGAGGACTAAGCTGAAGATTATTTAACATATTACTGTTAAGTACGTTTTGTATGAGCACACTAAACTTAGCAACGGGCAAAGGTGAGAAAAAGGTGCAGATAAGAAGATACGCCGTAAGTCCCATTGGCAAAATGAAGGATAAAATCTCTCATGCGTTAAGCTTTGTCGGTAAAATTGAACACATGGATATCGAATTTCAGTTTAGGATCCAACGTGGTACCAAGGTCTTTGATTTGGGACACTGCTAAGAGAAGGGTCATTCAGGCACATTATGAGAAACATAATCGGTTAATTTTAAAGGTGACAATCATGAAAACACATGTGAAGATATTAAAGAAAAAATGGTTGCATACATACTAGTTTTTCAAAGCGATGAGACCACTCTGTAAGATAGTGCTGTCAATAACAGAATTTATTATTATTATATATTGTATATCTTATTATTATATATTTTCATCAGCAAAAATAAGGTATGCTCCGGCTAAATGATTCGAGTAGTTAATTACAACCAAATTGAAGAGCAACAAACCAAAGATGGAACCTTAAGGAACACCAAAAGCAGAGTGAATGGCAGAGGATGAATACATGTGAGGTAACATAACGCGCTCAAAAAGAAAGGAAAGAAAATTCTCTGAAGCAAAAGGATACAAATATGCCACTATACCATTGTATACTGTTTTAGCTGAGATATGAGGGTATTACCATTGCCGGAATTGTCAGTTAAGCAGCTGACTACTCAATCTTTTCGCTTTTTCAATACATAATTTGCTTAATGCAAATATTATTAAAGGAAACAAATGCTGAATATGTTGTGAAACGCATTTTTCCTATTGCTCCGGCAATCATCATGGTAATCTTTGAAGTTTTTTTTTGCACAGGATAACAAATGTACGTACAGCCATTTCAAATCATACGAGTTTTACCTTCTCTTGTTCGCATTGGAATTTTATGTCAACAACTCATCCAAAAAACTTTGCACAAATATGCATCCATCCATTCACGATCGATTTCTTACATGAAATTTCTGGGAAATTTCGATTCGGTGTTCGTGCAAGCATTACAATTTCCTGCAGAACTCTTTCGAACCCATCGAATACCGCAGGCTTGGCCAAAAGAATTCCCAACCATTTAACGCGTTTTTGTCGGACGATAAGTAGCCACTTTATATGGTATCAAATAATTCGACGACAAAAACTAGAATTGTTCAAATAAAATTAACACATGCTGCTGGTCTTCGGCAATTGTTCTGAGCTTCGAAGAATGTTTTGGCCATTCAACATTTTCGCAAATAATATTTTTACAACGGAATCCAGCTCCGATTTTATCAAATGAAAATCTTCCTTGATTCGAATTGATAATGGTGTGTATGAACAAAGGAATGGTGTTTTGATGCAATTCGAGGCTTGGAGTGGCAAAAAGAGCGGATTTCGTGAGCGTATATTTGAGGATGAATTTGTTATTGATTAAATGGTGTGCAGTGGAAGTAAAAAAAATGTTGAAAGCAAATCGTTGTAGAAGGAATGCAGTTTTTGGTGTTTGTAAAAATGCAGTTAGTTCAACGATTAAAACGTTGACAAGCGCATTTACAAGAAAATTCGAAAGACACCTATCCGAATGAATACAGATAGCAATTATAAATTGATATTGATGAAGACATAATTACAGATTATTCCTGCCGTTCAGCTTTTTCTTTCATTGCATAATTTCGAGGGGTTATCGTACAGGTTTTTTTTTCAACGATCACACGATGACTGACTGACGGCATAATAATCAGCTTGAAATCTGACATTTTATACAATCATGCATCAAGTCTCCAGAAGCAAAAACATAAAATATAAATCATGAATTCAAAGTTTTGACTCATGGCGTGCCTGTCACTACAGCGAAATGATATTAAACCTGACCGAGAGTGATCACCTCAAAAGATCATGTCGACATGCCAACAAAGTAAACTTAGAAATTGACCACCCGTCGCGGTCGTACCGGTTGGCTTATCTGGGAGGCGGATGATTGGCAACAAGTACGTACTTATTTGCGTATTTCCACTATACGCACCGTATGAATGTTAAGATCTTTTGCAAATGACCATTGGAGAATGTTTTCGCTGTCAGGAAGCTCCATTATGTTCTCGGTCGCAATCGGTATGGAATGAGGAGCTCAGCTCGCCTTCTGTCGTTGATCCCCGTTCATCGTCTCTCGGCCTCCTCCAATGGCTGGTGACCCACAAAATTGATTTATTGATTGATTTCAATTGTATTGCTGCTCTGTTATGATTAATTGATCTCTAAATCATTATGATCTTCGATCATTAATTAATCTGCCTAAATCTATCGGTTTGAATGTCTGCCTGTCCTTGCGTTAGAAAGAAAGGAACTTGCCAGCGCCGTTCTGCTTCGTTCTCATGATTGTTTTGGAATGATACGGGTGGAGCAGAGTTAGTTACATTAGTGGCTCGAAAACGTTGCGTTTAGAGAACAGATTTAAGTAGTAAGTGTTATACATGGGCAGAGGACAGCTGGTGGATCATCTTCAGAGCTTAGCTGTGTCAACGAAAGATACCTCAAAATGATGAGTTCTTGCCTGAAAACCACCTTAAAACCAACTTCACTTGATCTGATAAATAAAAACTGTGTGGAAAAAATTTGCTTGGTTATATCTTTCATCTTGGAGTACACATATAACTCTTAAAACAAATAATTCAAGTCCAAGCTCAAACCCATGAACGCAACAACATTTTTGCCACCACTGATTCAATGCATGATCATCGGATTAAACTTCTTCAGTAAACCTCATCTCACCAATTCACTCTTTCTTCGCGACCTGTTTTGTTTGTTTTTGCTTCTTCGGTTAACGACTATCTGACAAGGGTCTTGTTATTTTTTATGTCCAGTCGGATTCATAGCCAAAAGCGGAGACCTCAAGCTGATCGCATCGTACGTGTGGCTTAGGATAATAACTTTTAACATCAATTTGGTTTTAAACGTACTCGTAAATTACTATTTGATATTGAATAATACCGATGGACTTGGCGTAGACATAGAGAAGGGGCACGTCTTAACGTGTTTCATAATTGTGTCGAAGGCGCCAATGCCTCAGAATGTAGCCATTCAATGGATTTTACGAGTGATTTTGGTTTGTTCAGTGTGTTGATTAATGTGTGACCGTTGAACGAAGATGATTGTTATTAGTGCTTAAGCGTGTTCCAGTCAGAACTTATTAGGCAAACTAGTCAGTCATATTTATGTTCTGATTGACTCGACAGAACAATAAGGTGTCTGGAATAATTGGGCTATAATTTTCGGCACGAGTGTAGATTTCATGAGAACTTACAATTTAAACAAGAAATTTGAGCATATTATCACCCGAAAGCCTAGATCCAAGATCCGATGCAACATTCTTCCTTGGACTTTAGTCAAATTCCCCCTCAACAATGTCCAAATATCCACAAACAATCCCTCATAAATTTAACGTCAAATTTACATTGAACTTACACCGAACCGTCAAGATTCCGGTGAACTAATTTGTCAGCAGTGATTGACACTCACCTCCGTTTTAAATTCAAATATTTTAATCTATCGTCCAATGTCAACCCTTTCAAATAAGATCTCAATCAAAGTCCTTTTTGCGTCATCAGCTCTCGAATTCGGTTGGTAGCTTTACCTTGTTGTATATAGTAATTTGATCATTTCCCGCCACCCCAGGCGGTCGAATGCATCTCATCCCTACGATGATGATGAGTTCCGTTACGGATGCTGCGTTTTCCACCCGGCCGAACAATTTCACCCTCATAAATCACACTGGCAATGAACTCTGGCGGAGTCGGATTGTAATTTGTTAAGTGTCCTTTTTGCTTGTTGTTCCTGGCGAGAGATGCACTCGCAGAATCATAATATCAGCAGGTCGTTGAGGGTTGAATGCTTTTTGAGGGTGTTGCAAAGAGGAGTGCGTGCGTTCACATAATCGTATAAGCACCCTTACTTGCAAAGTTTATGAGTTGTTCTGTGTGGTAATCAAATTTGGATTAAATTGATGTTTTCTGCGGAAAATGGAATGGAAAACGATGGGTACGGGTTCAAGTTGGGGGTGGTGAAGATTTGAGGCAGCTGAGTATACTCTGACGGTGCTTCTAAATCGAAATAATCAAAACATGATTTCGAGAGGATAACAGATCGATGAGAGTGTGTTTTTGGGAGGGTGGCAGCAATGAAGCTGTTTCGTATGATGTCTAATGGAATTTATGTTGCATATGCTTGGTTTGTAGAAGTCCTGGGATGCGTTTTGATGTCAGTTGTGATGTTTTATGCTCATCTGTTACACAACAATTTTAAAACATATTCTACTTTTGTTCTAAATATACCGAAAGCAATTTATGTTTCGACGTTGATATTTAATGGTGCAAATGCGTTTAAGCATATTTATATTATTTATATTTATTTTAGTGTTTATTTAGTAAAAAAGAACTATGAATTATGTTATTTTAAAGTATTTTTAGAGTTTGATTGGGAAGAATAACTTCAAGAATAAGACTTTATAGAGGGAAGAATGAAAGCTTCGATGGTATGATAATTATCGTAAGAAGCCACTTACGTCAGCAAACTAGTTAAGTTCTGTGGCAGTACTAATTTGTGTAAAAGAACTTTCAGAAATGTTTACTACCAAATGTCTTGAAGTAGTCTATATACACACACGTGTGAGACGATCGGCTAGAGCCTGATGAGCTCGCGGCAGCCAAGAAAAAATTGGATTTCCTGCTACTGCAGGGCATTATTCACCCTTCAGATAGCACCTGGTTTCTCCACTTCACATAGTTCGAAAGGCTAATGGGGAATGGCGTCCTTGCGGTGACTACAGACGCCTTAATGTCATAACCGTCCCGGATAGATATTCTATCCCCATTATTCAAGACTTCTGCCATGAACTACACGACAAAACTATCTTCTTCACCATAGACCTGACTAAGGTCTAGCAGAAAATTCCAGTCGAGCCGAATGATATTTTTACCGCCATCTGCATAGTTTTCGGACTATTTAAGTTCACCCGAATGACTTTCGGACTACGCAATGCCGCACAATCGTTCCAAAGGTTTATCTATTAAGCCCTACACGGACTGAAATTCTGTTTCATTTACCTTGATGGCATTTTGGTAGCTTCGACTTCCGAAGAGGAGCACCTTGTTCATTTAGAACAAATTTTCAAACGATGTGCGGATCATGGGCTCATAATTAACTTGAGGAATTTATTTCATTTCCTTCGACCTTCAGATAAATTCTTAGGTCGTAAGGTTTCCTTGAAAAGCATTAAGCCCTCCCCCGATCGGGTTGAGGCAACATCTTCAGCTAAGCTCCGCAAGATGGTTAAAGACCTAAGGAGATTTTTGGGGATGGTCAACTTCTATCGTCGCTTTCTTCCTCACATAGCTGAGATGCAGCAACCAATTAACGCCTATCTTTGTGGCTCCAAGAAAGATGGTGCTAAAACAATCGACTTGGTCAACAGAAGCTAGCAAAGCTTTTGACCAAGTCAAGACTAGCTTGACAGAAGCCACTCTATTGTCCTTGCTGGACTCAAACGCCGAGCTTGGTCTATTCATAGACGCATCCGATACCGCTATCGGGGCTGCTCTGCAGCAAAAATGTCAATGATCTTGGATTTTACTCAACCAAACTTAGCGACGCACAAAAAAAGTATAATGCATACGACCGCGAAATCTTAGTGGCTTATCAGGGCATTCGTTACTTCCGATATTTTTCGGAGGCGCAGAGTTTCACACCATAAACCGAACAAAAACCACTGACTTTTGCTTTCAAGCAAAAACCAGAAAAGGCCACACCTCGTCAACTTAGACATCTATGTTTTACAATTGCATTCACTTCTGACATATGCAACGATTTTAAAGACATTAGGGTTGCCTAGCAGGCACCTCAACTGAACCGAAGTCCAGAAGAGGTGCCTGCTAGGCAACCCTAATATCTTTAAACCACAAATACAAACCAAAACAAAAGCAAAGAAAACCTTTATGGCCTTCTTATTGGGCGCAAGTTTGTAAGGACTTTTCCTTTACAGGGTTTTGCGATAGCCTGGCTGGCCTGTGAATGATTTTTTTTTGATTTCCAGATTAGTGGAAGGGATCTTGGCCATATAGTTTTTCTTTGCTTTTGTTTTGATTTGTATTTGTGGTTCGGCTAAGGTCTGTGGGCGGCGAGACCCCCTAACATCTGGGGTCTTGGACCCAAAAACATCAGGGATTTGAGGCTGTCTGCCTCATCTTCGCGCCTTACGAAAAGAGGCAATTTTTTCCTATTTAGATTTTTCGCGTTTTTCTCGTTCCACTTTTTTTCAGATAGCTAGCACGTGCTTCGTCACGTCTGGGCTGGGTCTGGTTCACAGCCCATGCCTGAGAGCTGTTTCTGGTCTTTTACGGACAAAAGCCCCTTCCCTTGGTTTAAATGCGGCAAGTATATATTGATTGTTGACGGATGACATACACGTAGCGTCCCCTTTTGTTTTCTGCGAGCGAAACCACCCAATTTTTAAGTGACCTACCCCAGCTGCGTAGAGTTAGCAAAGCGGCCTACCAGCATCCGTCGGGGTTGGATTAAAGAGTGGAGGATCTTCACGATCATTTCTATGGTACCCTGCTTCCGGGACTCTCCTTTTTTTCTTTGAGTTGCCCCAGTTGATGGTTTGCCATCACTTTTCCTGCTTGTTAGGTCCTCTTCTGGACTTCGCCTCCATGCAAACCTCTCATTCTTTGAAATCGCTACACATCCGGCATGTCTCTAACTGCAACAACGTTGTTGCAGACACACTTTTCCGTCTTGAAGAAATAATTCTTCCCAATACTCTCGTTTTTGCCACAATAGCCTCGTCCCAATAATCAGACAAAGAGTTTCAGAAGATTCTAAAGGACTCAAAGCATATTCTAAAGAAACAACCAATATTTGGTACCAACTTTGACATTCTTTTTCGACAAGTGTCTAGCCCAACCATCCGACCTTACATTTCTCTCACATTCGGGAAAAAAGTGTTCAGTTCGGAATGAAACATAGCTCACCCTGGTATTCGTGCTTCAAGAAAGCACATTTAAATTAAATTCTTCTGGCCTTCGATGAACAAGGACATTGCCACTTGGGCCCTAGAATATCGATCTTGTCAAAAATGTAAGATAACTTGACATGTGGGCAAAGCTGTTTCGATCTTTCCTACGGTTTCCAAACGATTTAAGGTCATTCACAGCGACATAGTTGATCCCCTAACACACTCACAGGGATACACTTAATGTCACACCACAATCTACCGTTTTACTTTTTGGCCTGAAGCAATTCCTTTCGCAAGCATTACTGCCAAAAACTGCTTCTGCTCTACTGAGCACTTGGATTGCTCGATTCGGAGTTCCCCAATATATTGTCACCGACCAGAGCAGAAAATTGGAGTGAGCGCTCCACGCCGAGCTTGGTCGACTATTGTGGTTTGAACGCCATCGTACCACCGCGTACCACCCTCAGGCCAACGGTTTCCTTGAAAGATGGCATCCTAGTCTAAAATTGGCTATAACGACTCACAACGATGCGTCCTGGACCAGAACACTGCCCCTAATTCTTTTTGGATTACGATCTCTAATCCGAGAAGAATTCACAGCGTCACCGACACAACTCTTATACGGAGAGAGCCCACGTCTTCCTAGTGATTTTCTTCATGAAAGTCCTAGGAGGATGAGTCAAACCGATTTTGCCTCCGAACTTTCGGCAACTGACGCAAAACACCACACAGCACCGAAGATGTTCATTTTCAGGCAACTCCACTCTTGCTCTCACGTCTTTGTTAGAGTCGATTCTGTTTCCACTTTTTCTACAGTATGACGGTCCTTTCAAAGCCTTAGCCAGACAAACAAACTATTTTACACTAGAAATACATCAATGTCTTTATTAACAGGCTCATGCCCTGTCATGTCATCCTCTACGGAACCTATCGACAAACCTCTCGAGAAGCAACATAAAACACAAAACACATCATTGCTGTCTTCGGCTTCGAGCAAAAGTCCAACAAAAAAAGTATCTTTCGCCACCCCCATTCTTCTGTCTGGCTGGTATCACTTTAATAAATTGTATGAAAACAAACTGAAAAACACTTATTACTTATAGATAGAACCAAAAATTGTTTTGAACTCAGAACGAATTCGGTTATAATTTAAATTTTGTTTTATCAAACATCAAGCACTTCTGGGGTAAAAAAGGTGCTATTTACTATGCTTGGCGATTCTACCTTCGGAAATGTCCAGTTAATGCCGTAAAGATATGAAGATCCGTCAGACTTGAAGCATCAGATTATTCAAAATTCGAGATAATTTTCTGTGACCACGCAAAGCTGATAAAAAATGAATGCTTTTAAATTAGACTTGAGAGATATATGGCTCTGTGTACATAGCTCATCATATTTTCGACAAATCAGCGACACAAATTTTTAAAGTTTTCGATAACATGAAATAAAACAGCACATTCTTCTTTCTCAAATGCTCTATGTCACATAAATAGACACATCTTTAACGCGTGGACTCTATTCTTAGCATCAACCGTGAGTTATAAATTCATTCATAGAATTCGAACTCATCAACCCTTCTATCATTCGAATGGATTAAACGATTAGCAAGCAATAATTTCGTGTCTTCAGCTAAATGCCGCGTCAGAATTCTAGTGCATGCGACTGTTTCTTGCCTTCGGCCGTTTGGCATCGTCACGTTCGAATGACTAATGAGGCATTCGGCAAAGATGACATAATTAACGACGGCCTGATCTCGTATTTAAAGAATCTTAGTCAATAAAAGACAGTCTTAACTAGACACCCGTAAGTTATTATTCGTTCATGCTAATCGCCAATAAATTGTTCCGGTCTCCGGTTGATCGAGCACCTTTCTCGTTTCGTGTAGTGAAGTCTGAAGTGTCTTATTAGAAATATTAACCCTGGAGCTTAGAAGCGTGCATGAGTCATATGGATCATGCACGGTCAATAGATTTTACAGGAACTGGAATGACTTGTGGACATGCAGCAAGTGGAATAGCACTTATTTTAGTTAGATCTACATTTTCCTTTAATGCTACTTTTCAGATCATACCAATTGGAGTTCTGCACTGGATATTCGCCTTTGAACAAATATTTTTCCCATTACCAGAAAGTGTGGGTTAATGCTGATTTCGCCTTCTCTTGCAACTTTTCTTGGTGGTATCGTGCAAACACATACCCTAGAGACTAGCTGCTTTTCAAAAAAAAGAAAAATTAAGTTCTTGTTAGACTGTTCGCTTCCTTGATTTCGCCAGGCTGTCGTAATTCGATGCTCGACGAACACGAAGAACAAATAAATTACATGCGAGTTCGTTACATGCCATATTGGTGCCGTAATGTTGTCACGCAAAGACCTCAAGGTCTTCAAATTTCTCATTTCCACCCAGGCGGACGCGGCGTATGAATAACGAACACGATAGGCAAGATCAATGATATTCCAGGATCTACTTTCAATATCAGAGCAGTGATCCTTTGTCCTTCCAGCTGGATGCACTTTATCAGACCGAACGATCTGCGATCGCGATTACTGATGGAGTTAAGTTTCATCATTGTCCCCGTCATTGAAAACTCGATACCACACTCCGGTACCAAGTACCAAGCATCTTTGTTTGGCCTTTTGGTATTGATCGTCTCCATTGAGTCACCTGAACTGGGTCGCATCGGTTGTTCGCCAGACGCTCAATCTTGAGCTATCCCAGGCTGAGATCTCGGAGTGAGGCATTTATGCCCGTGAAATCGAATAAATTTCTATAAAAGACGCTGGTCCGCCTTCGACTGCGATATGGGTCTCGATGTCGACGTCTGTTTGTTTTGGGATTCAATAGCTCAGCGGTACGTCTTTGTTGGCATGTTATCGCTCGATTCATATCTGAATGTCTTGTGTACATAAGAATTTACTTTTACCTGAGCGAAAAAATGAAAAGAAATACTCTTCGGTGGTGCGACCGACCGTGGACAGTGCTGCTAAAATTGATTGCGAAAATTTGCATTCTGACTTGGGAAATTGAATTTTACAATCAGCTAGCCACTTCTTAATTGTAAATTATCATTTTACAAGTATGTACAAGTATTACAATCAAGGTGGAAAATAGTACTTGATGCAAGTGGCAATTTTTTCATCAAAATTTTGGAGGAAAAAAGGCGTTACCACTTGACGTTTTTTTATCTTTTTGAAAATTCCTCGTCTTCAGATAATTTTTAACGCATCTTAAGACGAATAGCTATGTCTTTTGCGGCTTTTTACAGTCACTTTTGCTCAATCTTATCGCCTCATTATGATTTTGAATGCTCGTTCTTTACAGAAGGACATATATAACACGTTTCTATGGTGCCTGTAAAGCTCTACTTTTTAGTTTTCTAGAAAATACCTTAGATTGTGTCAGAGTTGTATATAATTCTGAAAATAATGCTCAGTGTTTGAGAAATTCGACCTAAAAAAACATGTGGTCGGATAATTTAAATTTTTAAAATGTGAAATAAAATCGAGTATGTACTCAAATAATTTGAAATAATTTTGTTCACTTTTAAAATTACTAAAAACAGTGCTTGGATTATAAAATTTGCAACACTTTACATAAAGGTATATAATAAAGGAGATACTTAGATGAAACTACAGAAGAAATATCGTTTATAAAAAGAACAAATAATAGAGGTCTAAGAATAGAGCCTTGTGGGACATCGGAAGAGGAGTAAAAAGGAAGGAAAGAACAACCATTCATCATAACTTTGAGGTATGATTGATCATGTAGGGTGAAAACTAGGAAAGAAGGGGAGTGGATATGTTAAACCAATTAAGCTTATCAAGCAGAATGTAATGTTCAACCTTGTCGAAAGCTTTCCAAAAATCAGTATATATCAGTATAAACTTGGATTCAACAAAAAAAGGATTAGACAAATTCAACTAAATTAGTGGAAATGGATGAACCTTGGATATGACCGTGTTGTATATATTAATATGCAAACCACACTTGATCCTGCACAACTTTTTCCAATATTTTATTTAGGAGGAATATGGGGCGCTGGATACGTTTTCAATGTCACCCGTCTTTCGTATCGGGAAAACATTAGTCGATTTCCAGTATGAAAGCAAAACACCGAGAAAAAAACTTAGGTTAAAATGTATGGACATCGGGACGCATAACGAGGATGAAAGAAATTTTGCAAATATGTTGGGCATATTATCGGCACTACTGTTATCACTAGAGTTAAGGCGAGAAATCTAAGTTTACACGTCGATGGGGTTCACTGAAATGATAGAAGTAGTAGCGATAAAAGGAATTACAGAGGGGGTCAGGCGTTAGAGGAATTATAGAAAGCCACAAATAAGCAAAAAGAAAAGGTTAGCGAACGTAGTACACATTTCAAGAGCGCAGGAAGATTTTTTTAGCATCAAATACCACGGAGTCGGGATATTGTTTGTTAGTTTTATGGGAGAAAAATAGGACTGAAAAGGCTTCGGATTATTTAAGTGGAAAAATAACTCCATTCGAGCAAAGTAGCTATGATTTATTTTTTGTCAAATCATTTCGGTCCTTATCTTTAAAATGAAGAGCTATGCTAACAGCAACCGAAAACCAAGGGTGGTTTTATTACACTGAGGTCAAACTACGGGATTATGTTTGGCTTCTAGCGAATTAAAGAAAGAGTAAAAGAAAAAAAGAGTAACAGTTTATCTCTGCAGTCATACTACCTTAGTTTTCTTAGACTGAAAAAGTTAAAGCACGGTTTCACCGTTTTTTTAGTGCGAGATATCTGACTAGCGCTAGCATTGACGGAAACTGAAGGATGTTGAGAGTCAAGACTAAGGGAAGACGAAAGAGATAACAAACTAGAGGGAATATGGTAAATGATAAGGTCTAAAATGCGTTCATTGGTGTTGGAAATGACATTGAACTTGGAAAAAGAACATGAGGGAAAGAAAGAGGTATGGACAAGACTTGGACAAGAAATCATTGACAGTAGGTTGAAATCATCACAAATAGTGACAGAAGAATCAGGAAAATGTTCAAGGATGAAATTGGACAGTCAGTAAAAAATCACTCATACACAGATACCGATGCGTTACACGATTATAGGCTGATACAAGCAGTAAAGAATTAGTCAAAGTGGTACACGAACGACATCACATTCAGCAGGGTATCCGACTACAAGATTTGAGAAAAGGTTGCAGTTAGGGGTTTATTAATAGCTATAAGAACTCCTTCACTATCTGTTTTGCATGACAGAGAAAGATCATGATCCTGTCCAGAGGAAAGATTTCATTGTTGAATATGCTATCGTTGAGCTAGGCCTCAGTTAAGCGAAGATTATATGGAAGTCTTTTTATTTGGTCCAACTTGGTTCTAAGTCCTCATTCTGGAAATACAAACAACAAATAAGAGAATTATATGAGCGATCACAGTTTCACTACTTGGAAGTGAAGCAGGAATCAAACGAAAAGGTTCGACAGCGATCTTGTTTTTCGCAAAACGCCAGTTGGCACAAAATCTTGATTGACAACCACGCTCAATTCATTCGTAAGTATAAGTTTAAATGATGTCACGAAGCGATCAGTGTTTTTCGGCATTTTTTTGCCGAACATATTAAAATATTTTTCGGTAAAATTAAATCACATTATTTTTTCCTACGACTGAAGATTCGGGCAAATACTACTGGCTTGAGTTCCAGAGTAGCTCACCAGAGCTACTGTAACAACATATAATACATACAAATATACAACATACAAATAAATAAAAAAACATGACCAGAGTACATATCACAGTTTTTGCAAACTTTGATCAATTAGAAAATTTAATTTGCGAAAACCGAAAGCATTCGAAATCATTATTTATTTTTCACTATCCAACAGGAAAGCAAGCCATCTATCATCAGGATGTAATTTCATGGATTGCTGCCTTCACTTGTCTCTTAATAATGGCATCAGTGATAAATCACATCCCCATTACCATTGCCGAAGTTGTAGAGGACTAAAGTACATGCGAATAAATACGTTCAATATGAACCGAATTTTTCAAAAGCATCTCACTCAGACTCGTACATATGTTCATTTGCCTCTTCGACAGCTTTTACATTTTATTCGATTTTTGCTACCTGATACATAAGAAAGTACAACTTTGAAACTTTATCTTTATGATTTAGAAACACTTTACCGCATACACGCAACGCACGAATGTGTGGCATGGAAAGTTCTTCTCCTCGTTAATAGAGTTGAATTTTTACGTGAAATCCAATCCGGGGAGTGCATCTTTGTGGATTAGATAGACCCTTTCTTGCGTCGGGGATCAAAAACTCATCTACAATGGGGGATTTGAAATTTTCACTTGACTGAATATTATTGTAATCAATTCGTAACATAGAATCAAGTAGGATTAGAAACAGACAATCCATGCTCTGGTGAAAAGATTGGTATTTCGATTAGATTTTGGGGTGGAAGGATGCTAGTTGAAAACATATTCAGACATATTTAAGCAGTGGTTTTGGTTTGATAATGCATCGGAATTTCTTTTTGAAGCTTAATAAAGGATTGCGAAAATTGTAAAAACCATCGAAATAACAACGAACTTATCAATAATAGGCCATAAAACTGTACATTTGTAAATAATTCTTCTAAGTGTTGTTGCACTATTATGTTCAGTTCAGATATAGCAATTTCCAGTTCAGATATGGCAATTTTGTTGTAGGTGTACACCCTACTCGCTTTTTAGCTGGTTCGAATCGGGTACGTCACCTTCTACATATTATGCATTCCATCAATACATCTTTATATGTTAATCGGACACCTTCACTGTGTGAAGATGCTTCACTTGTCTTTTAGAACTAAGAGACTATGATGTCGATCTATTAAGCAATCGATTCTTTACAATGTTTCGAATCGAAATTCATCCTCGACGTCCCCAAAATTAAATCTCCCGCTAGAAGGTAAGCGACCTGCCAAAAAAAAAACTTCCTCCAAGTCAATGACCATTAGAGACCTCTTGTATTCTTCCAGCATTTCAAAATCGATATTATTAGAAAGAAATTCACAGAGACCATCTACAATAAAAATCATACTTAAATCTTCGATATGGACTTTAACTGTTTGTTTTATCTGATTTGTATGCTCATGAAACAGCCGCACGGCGGGATACAGGCGCCACTTTCGTACAGGTACGCACCATGCTTGACAGCCATGGTTTGAAACGATGTACGTACGTACATACATATTTTCCCTGACTACGTGCACAGGTGACTATCGTATCGAATATAGTCGTGGACGTCATTAAAACTCCGTAAAAATATCTTTGACAAAAATTCCCATAAATACTCGTCTGTTGGCATGATCACTTTTTTTACTGACTTTCCAATATGTTCGTGATACGATCGTTGTCTTACAATTCGATTTACGATTTTAAACATTTCACTATGAACCTTGGGTGGCTGTCGGTGGCCGGTGGATTTGGATTCTGGCGTGAACCGACGTAAATCAAAACGTGTTCATCTTTCAAATTAGCTGGAATCATTTCGGGATATGTTGTGGGTTAAGCGAGTGGAGCATTTGGTCGGAGGACGTGGAAAACTTAGGACGTGGAGTAAATGCAAAAAAATAGCTGTCATTATTTATTAAATATGTGCTATTGAGCAAATCAAAACTTTGCCTACTAATTTCAAAAACCAATCTGTTCTAAATATCAATTTTTGACCAAATTGATCTTTAAATTAAGACATTGCTTGTTGGCATAACAGTAATACAACTTTTGTACTGCAGCCCTATTCATACGAAGCTCATCAGTCTAACAAGGTTCAGATTATGATGAAAAACTCATTTTCAGCACCGGATTGAAAATAAAATAAAGCTATAATTTTACCTTCTTTCCATACAACATTGCTTCTAGCATCATACCAAAATCAATAAAACAAACAAAAACTATTCCAATAATAGCTTACAAGGGTTTAAAAGTAAAGTGAACCACTAGATTCAAAATGATGATTGCCAATAATTGCTTTGAAGTTTTCGACTCGCTAGAAAAACATTTTTTCTTGCAAACCACTTCGTTAGCTCTTACTGGAACACATATTTAACTGATAGAACGCATTTTCGATGGTAAAGAAAACACAAGCCGAGAACATCTTTTTTGAATAGATACAATTTAGTATGCAACCGTGGCACGCTGAGCACCTGCTTTTCAGACATCATGGCAAGGGACTGGAGAGTGATGGAAGAGTACACTGGAAGTGACTACAACTATATTACCTTCTGGTTGTCGGAGGAAAACCCGGCCTTTCTGAACTCTAGACTATAAGTTGGACAGGAAGAAGCTATTGGAGTCACTTGGCAACAGCTTTGCTGAGGAAGTCAGCGCAGGACAAGTAGGGGTAGCAATGGGCCCCGAGGAAAAAGGTACGATTATAAATTTCACCATGGGTGAAATTCGGCGAGCGTGTGATGCCTCGATGCCACTTTGAAAGTCACTACCGGGCAAACAGAGCGCTTATTGGTGGACTGAGGAGATAGCGGAACTAAGACGAAGAGCTCTAACGTGCAGGCATAGGCCACAGCGGTCTATTGGACGAACAGAAGCGTTGCTACTTGCCACGACTCACAAAAGGGCAGAAAAAGAACTGGGAATAGTTCTAAAGCGGAGAGAAAAGCAAATGTGGCAAACTCTATGCGAAGAAATGGGCTGGGACCCAACGGGCCAAGGCAATAAAATAGTATCGGGTAGGCTCGGCCGCAGTAGATCGCACAGAGGCCGCTTGTCATCGGGCTAGACCCATAGTATTTTTGGTAACGCTGGACGTCCATAACGCTTTTAACTCGTCGAGATGGACAGACATATTGGATTCTCTTCGGTGACATTTTCAGATAGAGGAATACTTGCTGGATCGCCATTTGATTTATGAAACGAATCAGGGAACTGTACCCAAAACCATTACAGCTGGAGCAGCACAAGGGTCCATTTTCGGGCCAGACTTATGGAATATTGCTTATGACGCCGTGTTAGTGATAGCGGGAGTAATGCTAATTGATCTACAGGCGAGCGAACGCACGGAGGTGTTTCTGATCAGAGCAGAAGTGGGAAGAGAAATTTTGGCTGCTCAAGCACGAGTGCGAACGCTTGAGCTTTGGGAGGAGCGCTGGACTACGAGTTCGAAAGGAGCATGGACGATTAGGCTAATTTGCGCCTTAAACCCTTGGCTTAATCGCAACAACGGTGAAATAAACTTCTACCTGTGCTAGTTCCTATCGGGCCACGGCTACTTCAGGAAATACCTTCACAGAATGGAGAAAGTCAGGACAGAGCTCTGTAAGTATTGCGCTAAGGAAAGTGGTGATGCTCTGCATACCTTTTTCCATTGCGTCCGCCTCAGAAGGGAGTGATACATGCTTTTCTCTGCTATTGGCCCTGTGAAGCTGGAGTCAATCGTGGAGCTGATGCTACAGTCGCCTGGTCAGCTGTACCAGAATATAGGGACCTGGTATTGCATTTGAAATAAGAGGACGGATACCTCATAGACTCCTGAAAGCCTGATAGAACGGAAGTAAGCCAATGGGACACCTGGAAAGTGGAAGTAGCACGGCCGAGTTGAAGTAAGGCGAAAGCGGTTCCAGCTCGGACTTCCGTAACCGGTGGGTGATGTTTTTTAGTGAGTGCGAATCTCGCATAATCATGTATCGTTTGCAATATACCTATTGCAGGTTTTCGACACCCGCTCCACCAAAAAAAAAAACAAAATTTAGAATAGCACACATAATTTATTATGCTAAATATCCCCCATTTGATATTTCCACAAATATTTTGAAGGCTACCCTTGAATCATAGGCGTGCACAGGACTTTGAAATAAAGGTCAACCACCAGATTTCGGCCTCAACTTTCTATAATTTTCATTGAAGAACTGTGAAACTGCAATTTTTTTTGTTCGAACAAAACTGTGTAATAGAGGGGAAATTGCTCCCCTTTGTCCCGCTTATGTACGCCACTGCCTTGAATATTGTTACGTAAATCACACCATTAAATGTTTTCACTTTGCACCTTCAGTCAACCATCTCTGATTTCAACTGCCTCTCTCCTTTTATAGAGGCCATATGTAACTGTTGGCATGTAAAATATTTCCCGACCAAAAATTTTATATTCATGATTCGAACCTGATACTATTCACAGTCAGGTAGCATGCAGAACGAAAATATTGTAATGAAATAAAATTACCACTTCGTGTCGTGATTTTTAAGTAGCCTTCGACCACACGATCCTTTCGAATTGCTCGCTACCCGCTGCAATGACTTATTTTGCGCACTTGGATGTGATAAAATCGGGATCAACGCTACAGATGAGTCTATTTGAGAACGTATGGAACGGAAACCATCTGCTGGAATCCACCTACTGTGTATAGCAAATTCCCTGTATAGCAAGAGAAGTCAAACGATTCATGTGTTATGTGCAAAAAATGAAACCGTGCAGATCACTATCGCGCCACCAACAAAAAAAATATTGTGCAATTAAAGGTACAGAGAAGCTACCAAGTTGCGATCATACGAGTACTACTATGAATTCAGTCGATTGGAGAAACAAAGTCAACCGAAGTGCTGCGTGACCGATTGGGTGAACTGATTGCGACCAACAATGAAGACGTTACAATTGAAATCAATTAGGAGCTGCAGACGTGACTAAGGTAAGTAATTGCATTGAATTGATTTGGTTTCGATTCGATAACTCCGTTACATCCTTGGTAAAAGAGTTAGGTACCGGCTCTGTAGATTAGTTAGATAAATACGTCAAAGACTTTTCATAGCTAAAGCGGATCACGAGCTAAAACTCAGATTAGGCTCTTAAGTATCAACATGAATCGTTTTGCTTTCGGATCTTGAGAAAATGTATCCATGCTTGCTTAGGTAAGTCTAAGTTGCCATTGAGCGCGGAGTTATAGCTCTATGAACTTCTAAAATAAATAATACCTAATTGAATTCGATCATTATCTGCAATCCATACACGTAAGCTCCTCGAATAGTACCCTGATCAGAACCTAAAAAGTCATATGAATTTCGTAATAAAATCCATTACTTTGGTCTATTTTCATATCAGCATAATCATGCAATCAGAGCTACTTATTTTCTGTTCAAAACAAATCTCCCGATAAATACGAGCTTGTAGAGCCCATACTCTTGTCATTCTCCCATCTTTGACCATGGCATCGTCCGAACATACAATTCGTGTCGCGAACGCATGAATTTCCTTGTTGATGGGCGATAAAGGAGGCAACAAAATGACACTGGTGACATGTTTACCAGCCATTTTTGTCCATACAGTTAACTTACAGCTAGATAGAAAAGCAGACCATCAAAAATTTTATGTGTTCAACTTCTTGTCGTCTTGCCACATCACTTCCACATTCTTGACCACGAACGGACGTGAACAAACTTTCCAGCTCAAAATGGTAACGAGCTAATCAAAACTGTCAGCTTTACTAGTGACTTGTTCGGATAATTGCTAGATAAAGATTGGATGCGATCTGTGCTATCCGCTTCCGTGATAATTTATGGCTGAACGTTTGTGTTAACGACGCTCCGCTATGGCCTTCTAAAATGCACTCAGGACTCCAGGTATCACGAAAACATATCAAATTGGAATTGGTGTGAATGTTCTTGATGGTAACTATTGGTTTAATGGTCAATTCAAATGATAAAATTAGCTGCTCTCTTGGCTGTAGAATGATTGGTCGGTTTTGAATTGGAAAATAGGGCGAGAAAAAATGTTCTGGCAGCACAGAAAGTTTGATCATAAGTTTTAAAAAAAAAATGTTGCTTTCGATATCAGATTTTAACGAAATCATTGTTCATGTTCTAAGTTTCAGCAACTAATTTTACTGTCGCCATTCTTCAGCTTCACCATTTTCAATTCAAAAGCCTAACCGGCCACTTAGCATTCCGTATGGTTTTACAAAACTTTTGTCCTTTTGGCTTAGGTTTTGTTCTCTTCGAAAATCAGTATTAGAATTACTTTGCCCGAAAATTCATATATCTTTTTACAAAAGATCCAGTGAGATTATCTCTGGAGGGCGTATTTCGGTAGAGCTGAAATTTTCTGGGGGCATGAGCGTATATAAAAAGTAAGTCCATGCGCAATGAAAATCAAGATATATTTATTCCTTTGGCAACAAAGGGGATTTTAATGAATTTTCCGGTACCCGTAAAGTTCTATAGATTAATAATACTGTAAAAAACAAGAATGGGAAATGAAAACTTATTGTGTTTAATGCTTGTTTATGATAACGGTTTGGGAATTTTCAACCCTATGTGGACGCTGAATGCCTAAAAGTAAACAAGGATTTTTTTCCAAATTTCTGTTTATCATAGCTTCTGACACCACCACGATATTTACAGGACGTATTCATGTTTATCAAAAATAGACATGTGTATTTTTTTATGTATGCGTGGGCAACCCTGTAGCTACCGTGGCCAAGTTCGAATCATCTACCATCTTGAAAAAAATTTGCTTTTATTTTTTTTTAAAAATGCAAAGATAAATAAGTCTTATCTTTTGTTCACTCAGTCAAATTGATATTTTTTGAAATTTCGCGCCGAACAAGAACGATAACCCTTCAACAAATTACCCATTTTTGAACATTTGAAATTTGTGTTCAGGAGAACTCACGACCGGTTCAAAACAATAATATGAAATTCACAGGATGTGTTGATTTCAAATAAGAACACGACTGGTAGATGTTATTTGGAAATGTTTGCAATTCTATGGCAGTGGTGCCATCTGGAAAAATCACTCAAAAAATAAATTCTAGCATAGGGTTGCCAGCTGTGCTAATATTCATGTTTTTGTTGCTAAAAAATGCCACCACTAATTTTTAAAATAATAATGGTCTTGTATGCGGAATAATAAAAAATGTTACGGTTTCAAAAATTATTTTTACCTCTATAATTTCCCACCCAGGTATTGGATCGAAAAGAAATTCACAGGGTGGGTTGGCCGCAGCGTGAAGCCTTGTCTGTGATGCAAGCAAAGAGTTGCTACCACTGGGGATTTTTGTAATTAACCATAAATTATCAAATGATAATAAAGTTGAATATGAAAATGATGATGAACTGAGGCAGGATTTTTGTTGTTTTCAATGCTGCCTACCCTAACCTGCTATTGATTGAGACGGCAAATGAAAGGGTTGCCAGCATCAAGAATTTCCGTTATTTTCGTATGAACAAATACTACAACTAATAAAATTAATTAATTAAAAAAAATAAAGAAAGATAAGAAAATTTAGGGGCTAGGAAAAATTGGATCAAACAAAGGAAAAGGAATGGAAAGATTAGAGAGTTAAGAAGTGTATTTAAGTCGTGTGTTTGGGTAAATTATTTTTAAAAAAAATGATAGAATTCGAGCAAATATTGACTGATTAAGTGTTCATTTAAATTTTGGCATTAAAAACCAAAGAAAAGACGATTGGTAACTTCACCAACCGTCTTAATTAGATAATACTGAATTTATATATTAAACGAATCAAAATCAATGAGTTTTTTCTTGAATCATAAGGTCAGTGACAAATTACAGTAAATGTTAGCGTGTTGACCGTTAAAAAACCAATGAACAAGGAGGCTAAGAAGGCTAATACAAGCCAAGAATTCTACGTTGAAGGGTCAAAGACACAGATTTATTGATTTTTTTATAACATTGAGTGTTTCAGTGAAATTTAGCGTCAGCAAAACCAGAACAAAAGGAAGAAAAGAGAGAGGTAAGTGCCGAAATCATGTCGTGATATTATATGAAAGAGTAAATTATGAACTTAATTAAATAGATAAAGAAAAATTAAATCATGCAAATAAATATTGGAAAACATTAGATATGTAAAGGAAAAATTTTACTTTTCCTTTTTTGTAATTTATTTCTTAAATATATTGGCGTGGGTAGATAGACATTTTTACCAAAATTTAATATTTTTCTTAGTACAATCATATTAATCTGCTAATTTTTTATTTTTATAGGATGTTTTGAAATTATTGGAGGATTGATTGTTGGTGTTTTTGTTGTTTTGCTGTTTATTCGTAGATTGAGTATTATAATATCGTTTAGTAGAATAAAATGTAACATAATTACGGTAAAGTAGAATTACTTTTTCAAAAACAATGCTCGCTTCTCGGAGATATTCTTTTCTTCCCATCTAGTGCATGTTTTAAGTCTGTGATCTGATTT
Organism: Nemotelus nigrinus; assembly: GCA_947369275.1. Taxonomy (NCBI): domain Eukaryota; kingdom Metazoa; phylum Arthropoda; class Insecta; order Diptera; family Stratiomyidae; genus Nemotelus; species Nemotelus nigrinus. Next base: position 12,324,971 of record OX376374.1, read on the forward strand.
TGTCAGTCAGTCTGATTTTGTCAGTGTGCCGACTTCCGTTTAGTGATAATTAAAATATTAAAAATTTAATTTTAAAATTTTTTTTATAAAAATTTAAGTCGAATCTCATATTTTAAAATTAAGTACATCTTGCTCTCGGTAAGATTGCAGCAATACACCTTATTTCCGAGAAGAGAGTTGCGAGCAGATGTCCCTACAAGTTTTATGGCAAAGGGGAGTGGGGGGTGGTTGGAACTTTTCGGAGAATACTTTTCCACCTACCCTGGAGTGTGGTAGATAAGTTTGTTAACATGTTTTTTTTTATGCGCCTCTTAAACATAGAAAAATCAACTCACAAACATTCCAAGTCGTAATCAAAATCGGATAATATCAACATGCCGTTGAGAAAGAGGATGCTGTTAGTAGCAAATGTTTGGATCAATATATCTCAAAAATCTTTATGGTTACGAGAAAAAGTTATATTTTTTTTGTTGCAAATTTTGTAAGCTACAAGTTCGTCATACATTATTTTTATGAAAACGTGACCGTTACTGAAATATTTAGGAAAGGTCACATTTGGTGACCTTTGAACCCGTATAAAAAGTAACGCAGCACTCGGATCGATTTGGACTTTTGACATTTTGTTTAACACGCCAGTATCAAAGTTCACACCAAAATTCAGCTTTCCCCTAATTTTTCCGAAGTTTCGCCTTTTTTATGTCGGATTTTACTGGACTAATCGCTTGTGAAAAGAACTTTTAGTCATGTCTGCATGAAGAAAATTTTTCGTCTGCAACCGTATGACATCTTGAGCTTGGCGAAAAATGTCGAACAAATTTCGTGAAAATCCCTCAATAATAAACATGCTGCACTGACGACGGGTCGACAGAGCTAAGTTGAACGCAACAACCCACTTCCGCATTTAATGCAATTGTCTTCCAATGAATGAGCCTAGCAGCTTTAGAATTTGTGACGACGTCTTCATGTAATACAAATCTTATGATTTATCTCTCATAAAATGATTGACCGTGCTCTGCTATTTTAGCTTGCTTTAAAACACATTTCGTTCTTGTTTCTTGTAAATGATGAGCACCCAATAAAAGCAGTTTTCTTTTGTTCCAAAACGATTTATATAGAAATTTATATCCTTCCATCGGAGAAGTAATATAGCTCCGGACTATTCCTCAGGATATTATTTGCACTTTAGACTTCATTCTCTCATCGTTAAGAAATATAATTTCCATCGATCGATTAAACAAACGTCCTTGGGATTTCGTTGGAACTGCAAGATCTGATTTTTTTTTGACAATTTATAGCAAGAAACATTCCAAACGTTTCCCGTTTCATACTGCACCCTACACATTAGTCAAAATATTTTTTTACAAGTTCTCGTAGTAGGTACCTACATACATACATATATTTACTGACTGTACTTTGAGCAAAACTTGCTCTAACAATCTACAGCGCCAATTAATTTGTAGCAATATTGACTTCCCAATTAAATTTACTTTAGTAAAAAAATGTTATCTGAGCGATAGGAGACAATTTGATGCAATGACATCAATACTATCTTTTATATTTCAATGAAAATTCGTTGCCTTGTGTTAGATTCGCAGACCGTCGTGATTTTTCCATGCACATTGTAGTATTAATTATGGCTTCGTTAAAATACCATCTCAGCCGTTACATCTAAGATGTCACGATTTTCAAACTTTTTAATCAATTATCATTCGCCAATTACCATTCGCTGTTGCAGAAACTCAAACATTCTAATTTTATTTATAGCTCCGATTCCAGCGAACTGATACCTTATTCATAAATTCAAACTTATCTTTATCTGTTATCTTGGAAAGTCAATTTAACCTCGACTGGATCATGCCAAATACCACTCGAGCTAACTTTCTGCACGGATCTTGTGCTTCTCTGATTCCACGACTGAACAATCTTTAACAAGATGTTGTGATTGCACATAAAGATCGTTATCACCTTACCGGGAGAGAGAAGCAAAAATATATATATTTTTTCCTACAATTTGTGTGTGATATTCATAAAATTTGAATTGCTGATTCCGCATCAGTGCCAAAATGCTCGAGAACATACATATAAGTCGTGTATGGAAAGAATGAAAAGAAGAAGCTAATTATAATGTTTATACAATAAAATAAACTGCTTGCGTTTCCGAGAATTCTTCCTACATAATTGAACAGGTTACCAAATTACTTCTTGGAATCGGAGGAGGATTGACCACATGCTGATTTTTTTGTTTGTGAGTTTGTTTTTCGTTGGTAGTGGCAAGCAGTTTTTGCGAATTTAATTTCACATAACTTTTCCATCTGAAAATTTTTTTTTGTGTTGTTGCGAAAAATAGGCAAATGGGATAAGGCCAGTTTCGTGGCGATTCTACCACAGAATTGCAAATATCAGGACTATTCATATTTAGCGTAGGTTTGATAAATATTAGATTTTAGTTCAACTGAAGTAAATATAATTTTTTGTGAAATGATTGGGATGAAGTCTACGTTTTAAAGCCATTAGGCCGCACTGTTAAATCGCAAATGAAGAGTTATATTCAATTATTATATGCTTTAAATTTAAATGCTGTATTAGTAAATAATGTAATGTAAAGTAAATTTAACGCAAAACCTTTATTATTGAAATTGTATTTTGGTGCACATCCCTAATAATTTGGTGCGATTGTGTATGTACATGGGCCATTTGAGAAAGCAGGGGCTTTTTTTGTATTTAGTATAATTATTCGATGCACCAAGACAGAAACTTATTTTTTGATTATTTTCTTTTTCTAACTATTTTTTATTTTTGGGGTCAGTCGAATTTTCAATGATCTTATTTTTTTTTTATTTTGTTTATTCAATCATCTAATACTACAGAAATATTCCAATAAGTGTATAGATAAAATAAATTGAGTTAATAAAGTAAAATCAAACCGAAAATTTATATGATTTAAAGAAAAATTTACTAAAAAATGGTAGATCTACTCGAATTTTTTTAAGTAGAGTAAGTGGCTGCTGCTAGGATGTTATGTGCTCTCCCTCTCCGTACGCGCAAAAGTGGTGAATAAAAGTATGCATCTGTGCGCGTAAAAGGGACATTTAAAATGTTCTTTGCTCTGTTGGAGCGTTGCGACTGAGATTTGGCAAAACGTGATGATGCAGTTTGAAGAGAAGATTCTCAGCAGGAAATACTCTGCGAGATTCTGAGGGCGGAGTTTTTAGTAAGCTTAGTCACTCTGTGCAACAAATTAACTTTGAAGAGCAAGGAACGGGTGAACACACGTTGGACGCATTCTAAGGCATCTATAAAGTACCTGTAATTAGGACACCACATTTGACACCAATATTTAGGGGTATTACGAGGAAAATACCGAAAAATGCATAGAGGATAGATACAATATTAAACCCGATGAACGAGACGCTGTCATGATGATGACTTGCCAAATCTGAGCTCAGTGTCTATGGGTATAAGACATCTGATACCATTTGCAGACATTTAGAATGAGAGATTGGGGGGGCTACCTACACCAGTCACGCAGTGCGCTTGATTCATTTTGAAGCTGCTTGCAATCTTGCAGCGAGTCAATATCTCTAAATATTTTGAAGTCATCAGCATACATATGGTAAGGCGAATTAATAGATGAAGGAAGTAGAAAAAGAAAGGGGCCAAGAATGGAGCCTTGCGGAACTTCAGAGACTGCACAAATTTTATTATGTACGTAAGAGGAAAACCAGGAATGAAGGAAATCAAAGAATACAAAGCCTTCCAACTTCATGAGCAGCACCTTATGGTCAACAGAATCGAAAGTTTCAGAAAAATCAGTGTATGATACATGTACTTGCTTTTCTTGATGCAAAGCAGGTCCAATATCATTAGTAGGTAAACCACAAAAGAGCAAAAAAGAGTAAACTTTCCTTTCACAAACCGCTACTGCTCTTGAACAAGGAACGGTTGGACGCGGGGGTGAAGCTCGTGATCTAAAATACGTTCACGAAGTTTGCCAAAGCATGGTAGACGGGATTTAGGACGATATAGCTTGGAAATATAAGCACAATCACCCAATTTGTGTATCGGAAAAATGTTTGAAATTTTCCTTTGCGTCGGGAAAACTTCAGTGGCAAAGCAATATTTGAAAATAATGGATATGGGGAACACACAAAAAAGACGAGAGAGATTTCATGAAAAATACCACGATAGCCACAACTAGATCTATTTTCGAGTCGGAGCATTAAGCATTCAACTTTCAACGGATGAAATATGAGGGAAGGAAAGGAGTAATTTATACGAAGTAGGTAGGCAATCAAGACTGGGAACATAAGGTTGAGAAATAGTGAATAAAAAGCAGACATTCTTGTTGTTTGATCCAGTCACATATTATGGGGAATATTAGGAGAGCTTTTAAGAGAATGGATGTATCACCAGAAAGGTTTTTGATGATTCGATAGGTTCGCTATTACAGTAATTGAGCATATCAACATTCGCTGTGCTTTTCGCCTCAGATCGCAATCTATTGCATTCAGTCGGTTGATTCGGTGAATAAAAGATATGTTTTTAAGAATTTGTTTTTGCGATACAGAGAGAGTTAGTTTATTCGATCACTTTCCATATCATAATGCGACATTTGAACAATATTTTCCTAAATTTTCATTGCGAAGCATTGCAAATTAATCGAGTGACCGTGAATCTCCAGAGACAACTTGAAAACAAATTATTTTGCTGTGTTCATCATAACTGGCAACAGAATCATCAAACAGAAACAAAAACAATCAAAATGCATTTGTTAAAGCAGATGTTTTTCGAGGTAACCCTGGGAGGACTTTTTTCTTTTTCAATTTTTCGTAGCACTTGGCAGCCAAAAAACCAATTTCCGCTAAAAAAAAAAAAATCGGCTATTTTTATATTGTAACATTATTAATTATTAAAAATTATTATTGTTAAACGATTGGTCCAGTAAATTTTGACACATAACAGACTTCAAAAATAACAAATTTCAGAACAAAGGAGAGTTATCGAGCAGGTATAGAAACCCGGCCTGGAACAACGGGCGCTCAAATACTCATAACTTCGTCAATTTTGATCCAATTGACTTGAAATTTTGGCAAAATATTTTTGAGAGATTACGCAAAAAAAAAACAAAAATAAAGTTAAATACCGTACTTTACCTTAAGAAATTCGAAACGGAGTGTTCAAAAATTCATCCTCGAAAAATATTGAATTTCAATTGAAAGTGAAGCGTGATGAGGATCTGCAGTCACATATGGCTAAGGCGCAAAGCTAAGGAATACAGCTGGAGAGTAGAGGTTCGAAAGAAGGTCTAAAATTGTGCTATGCATAAAATAAAAATGATGAGGTTACTAGAGATATGCTGTTCCGTAATAAAATAAAACAAAAAGAAGCGTCCTATTGTTAGACATATGTTAGACATATTGAAATAATCACATATTAACAGAGCGGTGGTTAAGAAGGGACCACAAGCGGTAACTGGAGAGTTCCATATAGAAGCATTCATACACTGACACAGGACTCAATATATGAGGAATATAAACAGAGGTACCGATTATGAAGTAAGAGTGAGTTAATGATATTGAAACTAAAATACATTCAACAGGGGGCGGAAATGAAAAATCACAGGACAGAGTTGCAACTTTCACACACCAATTAAGACCCATCCACCAGCCAATTTTGCAGGAAGTAGATGATTATGGTCTTTACGGAAGAGTACATACAAGGCTAAAGTTTCATTGGTCCGAATGTTTACCGTGTTTTCATGAGTTTTCGTGAGACATATAATATCATGGTTATTATTTGTTCACCCCGCTTTCAGCAGCCTAAACTAAATACACTGGAGCGTACCAGTTTCCAGACTATAAGATCTCGATTTGAATCCTGTAAAATTATAAGAAAAGGTTTAATTATTGAGGCGGCAAATCAGGCTCCTAGAAAAGAAATATTATTTTTGAGTGATATCAGTTCCTCGAACCGTTGTGTTTGTGCATTATATGTTTGCTTAATGTGACAAGCACATCAAAAATGATGATTGAAAGAGATGTTATTGAATTATGCCAAACAATTTCGACTGTTACATCACTGATAAGTTCAAAAGCCGGCGTATAACGAAATTTGCTTTCTGGAACATGGACAAGTTCAGAGATGATTGCCTCGGGTGAAACAGATAACAATGAACAAACATGATTTGAAATCTGGGAAGCCGTAAAATAGCCCCTAAACATCATCAATAGAACTGATGGAAGAAGAAAACGGTAGTATGTATTTTAGATCAAAAAAGCCGACTGGTGTTGCAAAGAAAAACCAAATTTTACTAAAAATCGATAATACTATGGACACTTTCACCCATATAAAATGGTATTCTTCGCTTGACCTTAAGAGCATCAGTCAGATTTTAATGAATCATAAAATCTGTGTTCCGAGAGTTAAGCTAAAAAATGTACTACCTAAAAGTACAAAACCAAAACGATATATGATTTAAGGTCAATGACACAACCAAAACTTCATCTGTGCTGGCCAAATCTAATATTTGAGTCAAACAAAAACATTATTTCAAAAAACTTTTCAAATATATTTTTGTGCATATTGCATGAATAATCCAAAATCTTAAATTTAATTGTTATTTTTTCTCTCCAGTTATCACACCATCTCTCATAATTGGCTAAGAATAGCTTTACCAGTTCGCTGCCTGCATTTTTTTAATGACTCGAAAATATAATAAATACAATTAAATTACTGAAAACAACCCCACAGAGTTGAGTACGGACAAAGCAACAATTCTGCCAATAGCCATCAACAGCAGCAGCGCCATGACCACTGTTCTATTCCAAAAAATATTGCCATAATTCAGCTTGCTTTCCCGCAAACCAATAAATTTGTCGAAAACGCCTAATTATACAAAAAGAGTCGAGCTCCGGATTAAAACTACCTATCAAAATATTTTCCAGTGTATGTACATGTGTATTTTGCCAAATTATGTATTTTGATATGTAATGAATAATTCATGTGAAAGAATTGGTAATTAATTCTGCATAAATGATGAGATGGTTCGGGTAGGTCATAAGGCGCCAGAGTTCTTACTGTTATGAACGAACAGTAACTGAGAGAGAGAATGGAAGGTGTGAGTAGGCGGTTATCCTCCTGAGCGATGATTATATGCGTAGAATGATGGCAACGGGCGTACGTCTTACGATTCTTTAATAGACTATGTTATTTATGAATAATTTTGAAATTCACTATTCCTACCTCGAGAATAAGATATACGGTCGTTGAAGAGTAGAATTAATTTAAATTTTGGATTTATTTGAATTTTGGTGAAGAAAACTTACAGAAGCATTCTATTTAATTCCGAGCCCAAGGCATTGTTTATTTGTTGCTTCACTCTTTTATTAGTTATTATTATAGAAGCATACAAAAATTACTTTGCCGCTTTATTCGAAAGTTTTGGTCGTGGTAAGCACTCGTACAGCGAATACATGTCAAACATAATACTTCCACAAGCAATCCCATTTTTCCAGTTGTATTGCAATTGCGTTATACGAGGGAGCAAAAGCAAAAACATTCTCATCCCAAAGTTTCAACCCTCACGTAACAATTTCGTACGAGCAAACCGTCCGCAGCTATCGTTTATATCAATTAGCGTCAATTAGATATAAAATATGATGTCGTTCTACGAATAATCAAATAAATTTTGCAAAACTTGATCTGTAAGTGCTCGTTCGACAAAATAAGCGATAGATTATTGTCAATACATTACGTCCATATAGACTGTGTAAATTGAAAATTCAACCAGAGCTCTTTAGACTCGTGGGAAGCTAGAGCGTTATGTAACGTTTGCCTCAAGTTTTGGATGCATCGAGATGCAAGACATTAACTAATGATATTTTATTGTTTTGGTATTTGGAAGCTATTAGATGACAAAAAGTGCTTCTAATTCTTTTCGGCTGATCCCTCCCCGTATGTTAGATGAAAATGAATTTAAATTCGTTTCAAACGCTATGGGAGAATGTATCGATGTCTTTTTATTGGTCCGATGGGAAATCACTTGAGTGACTTCTTCAGTTTGAAACACTTAAGAATATGTGTGAAGGCTGCATGCCACGGAGCTATTTTGGAGAAGAATTGTGTAGAAACATCCATACCATCATTTTGCTGCGATATTTACATGGAATTTCGTTTATTTTAAGCGATACAATGTCTGCAGCTATTTAACAACTATAAATACAAAACTGTTTTGTCTTTTTTGTGGATCGCTTATAATGAACAGGAAAAAATCGAATCAAAATCAATAGAAAAGAAGATACAATTAATTACGATTCCTGTAACAAATTTCACTCTGTTAAAGGGAATTATAAGAGACACAAAAATTCAAAAGTCGGCCATTTACTTAGGAGGATTGAGCTGCAGAGAAAACAAATGTAGAATTGTACAAAAAGTAGGTAGTAGAATCTGTTTGGCTCTGTAATGGCGCTGTAAATCTAGTTCTTAATTCTTTATCCTCTACAAAGCAATTCCAGTGGCTTACACAAATGGGGACAAGGAGGGGGGGATTGGGTTGAATTGCCCCACTCTATTGCTAATCCAATCTTGAAAGTTTGTTATTGCACTCTCCCCCTTATTACATATTTGCTGTACCTTTACAGTAAATAACTGAAAATCAAGAAAATTGTGTTTGCCCAAGTTTGCCACTCTATTTCAAAGTCCTTTGCACGCTTATGGTTCATTAGACTGAAATATCCCTCGTATCATGATTCAATGTTTATGAACACCAAAAATATTATTTAATTAATTCTGAATTGTAAACAAATCTTGTAGAGTACAATCTGTTTTAATGATGTTTGCTGCAAAATGCGGTGATGCGATTGTGGTTGAGTTAAAACCTCTCTCAGCTTATTGGTTGAAATGCCAAAGATATCATTAACATATATCCTTGCAAAATCTCGACTTACGACTCACGGAAGCATTTATTCAAAGAAAAAGTTCATGTCGTTATTTACAGTTAGTTTTCTGAAAACATAGCTTGGAAATGCGATGCCAAATTTTTGACTTCACATTTAATACAATCAATTATAGCTTGGTTTTCCTCGAAAGAAATATTGAAGTCCAGCGATCAGCCGTATTGGCCCTCATTAGATAATACGGGTCTTACGCATAGAAAGTGTAAGTTATATAAGCACCCGTTTTCAGCGGACATGGAAATACTTTGCCAACAGAAGATGGTTTCGTAAAGCATGAGTCGACTTCATTTTGCCATCGAAAGGAGATAACCGTCCTTTTACTACCATCTTCGTCAAATCATGTGAGATTCAAGGGCTTGTTACGCATCTGTTCTTAGGGTAAACAAAACCTGGTTAGGTTTCTTTGGGTTTGCCGGTTAGTTCGGAGACAGGCCGTGAGGCGCCACTTGCTCACGCAATTCCAAAGCTTGAACCGCTGAGCGAGCTTCGGCTCACCATACTAATGAGCCAACAATTAGTCGCACCCTAGACAAAGAACGGTCCAGGCTCCTCGTGTCCTGAGAAATTTCGTTCAAAATAAAGAAAAGAAAAATGACACTAACGCGAGTACTTCCTCCGTTAGAACATGCGTTGTGGGTTCTACGGTAGTACCGTTTCCCCGAATATTATTTCGACTACCCGGTCACCTTAACCTCCCCGAAGTCGAATTCTCACGGATTACTCCAGACCCTACCTGAAGAGTCCCTGAAAGGGATTCAACAATCAGATACAGAAATTTCAACAATCAGATACAAATTTCTGTGTTCGCTTTCTTCGGGACAAAACAACTATCTATCGAGGGATATTCAAAATTCTCTACTTACCCTTCACGTCTAGACTGTAATACCTCGATTGTTTAGTTCAAATATAACACTTTTCGATTCTTTTTTATGCCGAAACTATATTTTAAACTGCTTTTGTTGGAGATCTATTCCCGGGAAATCTTACAATTGAAGGAAAAGCGTGACGTTCGACCATTGATTATAATTCAATACATTCATTTTTATTGTTATGAAATGGATGAGTCTCTAATGATGAAATTAATAAAATACTATGAAACACGTATCGACCGTAGTAATTATGAAATTTCATCACTCACTCCTCACAAAAGATTACACTATTTCCTTCAATTGACTCAACTTTATTGGTTTTTGGTATAGCTCCGCTGTCTTCAATTTACCGCCTTCATGTACCTGGTACCGCTCAGCTTCTGTTATCTCCTTTTTACCCAATCGTTGTCTCAAGTAGCCAATTTTCGCACTGACGGATATAATCCCGCTTCATGTACCTGGTATCACTCAATCTCGAAATTAATCTGCAATCTTCTTTTCATTACTCGTCGTGTAAAGAAGTCCACTGTCTTCCAACCGAGATTGGTCTCGTCTAAGTACGCCAGCTCGTGTATATACTTTACGCTTTTGATTCTTGTGCTTCGTCACGTGTTCTTTTCGAGGACCTGATTCCAAATTCCTGGACAACCAAACCCACACAATCCTCCAGCCTCCATCCAAAAATTTTTCATCGCTCGTTGTCTGCCGGCATCTCAATTTTTCCGATTGTTTTAGTACTTGACCTTCCAGCGCGTGTATTTGTCAGTATCTGACGTGCAGTGATCTGTTTGCTGATGTGCGACACTAGTTGCGTTTACAATGAGCCAACTAACACATAAATTGTCAGCATTCATCAAGTATACGACATAAGACGGATGCTGCAATACCTGATGCCCTAGGAGTCGTGCCCCATATAGTTCTGTTGGAAATGAGGTGAGTGGTGGATCAGATTTAGTGCAGCCTTTCTTTTCTCTACTACAACGCGCTTTGTTACCACGTAACAGGCTATTGCATAACCTAGGAAATTGCAGAACTGAATTTGTACATTCATTGAATTTCAACGGACGTAGGACAGGGTTAGGTAGTAAAACTCCTGTTTTCGAATATGTCGAGACTTTGATGAGATCTAACAATCAATCAATGGCGCATGATGGAATTCCTGGTCGCTCCATTATTAAACACCCCAGTATATCGAGGAACCAGTTTCTGGGACACTTCTAAAATGTCACTAACTCAACAGTTCACCCTCTATGAAGCCACATAAACTGTTTCCTGGGGAGCAGACTTGATTGCAGTGCAGTGTATAACAGTTACCGTCATATAACATAGGTAAGAATATATTAGTCTCCCATCATACTTACACCTATCAAGCAGCAGCATTATAGATGGACCCGGCCATACCGAAACTGTTGTATGATAAGTTGGATCGTATGCTGTCATTAAGAACAGCGAGAAAAATAAAGCGCTTAGTGGTTTGAGGCTCAGAGGATGGACAAGACGAAACAGAATCTGAGAGAGACAGTGACGGAGAGAAAGAAGTTGAAGAAGACAAGCTCTGAGAAAAACCGACAGATTTCAGAGTTAATAGTTTCTCCAGTAAGGAAGCCTAGTAAAGTAGGCTTATGCCTTGATGCACGACTACTGAATGAGGTAACATTCAAGGATGTCTATCCATTAGCGCTCATAGAAAATTTATTGGCTCGTCTGCAATCCACTAAATTCATAACGAGCGTGGACCTAACGGATGCCTTTTGGCAGATACCGGTGGATGCAAAATCTATGAAGAAGACTGCTTTGACCATTCCTGGCCGCCGATTATACTATTTTAAAGTGATGCCGTTCGGTCTGTTCAATGTCCCACAGACCATGTGCAGATTAATGAGCAAGATGATTATTCCTCGCGAGCTGCATGAATCAATGATCTGCTCGTTGTTCGAGCTCTTTTTTTTTTGACGAACATTTGGAGTTACTTTCCAAGGTGGTACTGTTGCTTCACCATGAATATATAGAAGAACACGTTCGTGCAGCCGAAAATCAAAGATCTAGGCTATGAAGTTAGTAATGGAATCCTGAATACCGAACTAACAAACAGGTTTCTGGAATCGTAGGCTATCCAACACCTAATCTGCGAATTAAGTTTGGCGTTTTATGGGAATGGCAGGATTATACAGGCAGTTTATCCTAATTTTGTGGCAGTATCATGACCTCTAACAGATCTGTTGACAGGTAAACGCTCGTTTCAGTGGACAGACACCGCTGAAACGCCTTTTTGGAGATAAATATACTGTTAATATCAGCCCAGTGTTAGTAAATCCTAATTTATCTCGAAAATTTTTCATTCAGTGTAATGCTAGCAACACCGGTATCCGAAGCGTCCTTTTGCAAAAAAAAATGAAGATGGAGAAGAAGAAAGCCTAACGCTGCGCGGCGCAACTAAAGCACTATTGAATTGAAATGCTTGTCATCCGAGATATGTGATTGCGAGTTTGCGGGTCGATTGAAACAAACAAGTCTGTAAAAGGTCACTTGGCTCGGTACTACATGGCACTAAACGTCAGTTGGAAGGCGAACGTCGATCGATTTGTCGCCCATATATAGATAGCGAAATCGCGGATAGGCCAGAGCCCAGAGCACGCCGAAAACCAGTGAATTTCGCGAAGGTGACCCGTGGTCACAATTAGTTTCAGGCAGCTCAAAACATTGAATCTGGTGCATGAGGCTATGGTGACTGCTATGTGTAGATTATACAGCATTGGTATTAGGGGTGGATTTTGCGATATTTCAGCTTTCCCAAAACCACTTTAATGAGAAGTGTTTGTCAATGTTGATGCGAAATGCTCTAATCTGGAGCAATGGTCCAATCAATTTGGTAATTAGACGAAGTATTTGAAGTCTATGAATTTTAAAGAATATAAGTAAAGTAATCACACGACAACCCTGGTGCAAATCTAGGGGTTGAAGCTGGTAGAGAACTTCATCACAAATTTACAATCAATGTGAATACGAGTGTGGAGTGATTAGTTCCACGACTCACTTTACTCCCGGAGTAAATCAGGTACCTATTCATAGATACGTGAACTCAACGCTTGGCACGCGGTCCCTCGCCCGAACCTGGATTCAAACAAGAGACCCCACGCACAAAAAGCCAGTGCTCTTGGCCACAAAAGCTACTCTTTAAAGAACATAACAAATATTTTTTAAAGTTCTTAGATACTATATGTCCAGCCTTCAACATTTTCATTTCGTGACTTCCGCTGGTGGTAATGCTTCTGTTTCATGGATGGCTACCCTGACGATATTAGCTGCGTTTTATTTTCATTCAGAGTGGAGTAGGTATCCTGCATGCATAAAAAAAACGATCCGGAGTAGCATGCGAGTTTATTTCATTCCTAATTGGTTGGCAGCACTTAGCTTGTCAGACATTTGTCAGTTCAAGATTCAAAATTCAAATTTCGAAATAACCAATGTCTACCTAGAAAATTAGAATCATGTGAATTTCATTTTAAAACGTAATCGAAGAATATTCCGACTCATAGGATGAGAATTCTGTTGACAGCATTGATTTTTGAATCATATTCATCCATATCAATGTTTCCTGGCTGCTAGATTGACAGGAAAATTTTTGGGAATTTATCACTGCATCCAACTGTTTCAGCTGACATGAATTATTGAAATACGTTCCACACAGTGCACGAGTACGAACTCCACTGAATTCACAAGTGTTCGAACTCTGGATGTTGTTGTTGTTTTGCGTGCAAATTGCTACCTTGCACTACTCCGGATGCATAAAAAAACGCACCTATTATAGGCAACCTGCTCTATGGCGTGACTCATGTTCGAGTTAGCCTTGCTGTAAACAGGCACCTGTTTGCGCCTCTATCGAGAGCTGGTTAAGATAGAAGCATTGAAAACAACAAAAAATCTGTCTTTGTTGTTTTCAATGCTACTATCCTAACCAGCTCTCGATGGAATCGCGAAACAAGTGGTTAATACTGTAATCGAAAAAAAAATTAAAGCTGATGGTGAAATAAAGTCTGATAAAACTTCAATCTTGAACCAAGTACTAGCTAGTTATATTTATGGGACCGTAATTAAACTATGACCAGTCAAAATATACAAAAGTCTATGCTCAATAAACTTCTTTAATATATACATACATAGTGAAACAAAAATTTACAAAATTTTCGATTACTAAATAAAGACAGGAACAGTACATCCCGCTTCCATGTATTTTTTCCTCTCTGAGAATACTAATGCATTAATCCGAATTCCACTATCAAAAAGTTTCTTATGTTTTGTCCCAAGGCTCATCAAAATGATAAGACGACAGCAGCTGATGTGTTTCATCTCGTATAAATTAATTTGAGTGTATCGATGTCAAGCGCTACTGGCTGCGTCGGCTGCCAAGTCAATTTCAATGCATCGTTGTCAAAGTCCCTTGGGCCCTGCCTGCCTGTACAGTTTCCGTTAATGCAGTTTTGTCGTTGTTGCAATGCTGCGCTGACGCTGTCGCAGTGCAAGATATTGAGCAGTCGTCCGCTTCTGGACGATCTACTTAAGGAAATGGTTTCCTAAACAGTCCAATAAATTACCAAACATAAGTGGCGGCATCACGAGACATGTCCACACATACTTAATTTAATGCATGTTATAGTCTTCAGAAACTTCGGAAATGCTTCAAGTGCGTAAAACGTGTGAAATAATGTCACATAGCATATGCACAAAAAGACCGATGACTACTAGTGTGTAATTGCATTCATAACTAGTATTTACGTAATGTTTAATGGCGAGTTTTCACGTGAATTTAATGGAAAATTAATGTTCGATTAACGCCAAGGACAAGAAGAATGGTGACGTAAATAGCCAGAGTTGGGAAATTAATTTAAATGAAAATTAGGTACATATTTATTGATGAATTTACTATTGATGTCAGTGTTGAATTAGTAATGTTTTTAATAATGCACTCAAATTTAGTGTTATTTTCAGCTCACTTGCCTGAAAAGTACAAGTTTACATACATTAAACATCAATGTTTCAAGACAAGTTTAAGGAGCTTGAATTTGGTGTAATTTCAAAATTAGGTTCAATGGAATAATTACGAAGCCAGCCGAAAACTGTGAATAGCTCATTTGTGAATAGCTCAAATACTGAAGACGCAAATGGTCTTAGTTAAAAATGATATCGCCTCGGTATTTGCTTTTTCTAAATTTTAAGCCAAAAAATATCTCACAAAAATACATTTCAAGTTTACATCTACATAATCGATCATTTCATTGATGGTCTGATAAAAAATACTAGAAAATATGTAAATATATTTCACTGTCCAAAAAAGCTAGAAAAAAAAACCTAATTCTCTTTGAAATGCCCCAAGTTATTATTTCGAATTATTTTTGTACGTCAGTTTTGTCGGTTAAGTACTGATATACATCAAGCTTTCTTCAACATAAAAAATATTCTCCAAACTTCATAGCAACCAGGGTCCACGGAATCAGCCGGAACAATGTATCTTAAATTTTATTTTCAATGATATCACCAGACTTTCCGAAAATAGTACAATGTAGTCGTGAATTCATGTAGCTTGTAAGTATACGTAAAAATACAAAATGCCACCATCGAAAACTCAAGCAAATTATCAAAACATCCTCCGTTGAAAATAATTTCCTAAATACCACGCTGCAACGTAATTTACGATCGATGGCTGCTGTTACGGATCGTATTTGACACTGAAAATCGTTGAAATAATTGCGAACAGATTAACAAATTGCGAAATTAAAATGCTGGCCAATAAAATTCTGTTCGCAGTCGAATTCCGTTGTTGTCGTGCCAATTCGTAGACCTTTTCCAATTGCAGACACTTTCCTCGCTGACACATACAAGAGTCTTACATTGATGAATTTCCACGGTGCTCTGATATACGCAACCTGTCACACGAATTGACTGCATCATTCGTCAGTTGGTCTAGGGATGATACTCGAGCGCTCGGTTCAAAACACGATGAAATTGATCTAAAGCAGTGCACCTCAACTGAGATTTGATATCAGGGCATAATTTCTTGTTTTTAATACCAAGTTATATCTATGGTTTCCCCACATTCAATTAATGTTTTTTGATTTCGTACAAAAGGTTTGAGACCACGAGCCGACTGAAGGAAAACATTATTTCAGTGTTAACGCCTGATGAACATAATGCACAACACTTGTGAAAATGTGAGGACATTTTTTATTCCACCACTCAGAGATCGTAAGGGTATTAGATGAGATTGCGAGATTTGGACCGAAGGTATGACACCGATTTCCTGTTACTCAGGCAATCAGAGCTAAATTAGATTTCGCTGTTTTTGATAAAGCACTCATTAATTACGAAAAAAAAACACTGCCAAGAACGAACAGAGACGCATGCAAGGCTAGAATGTGATCTTGTGCGTTGAACTTGTTGGCAATTAATTCTATCCTGATATGAATATCATGCACTATCTTCAGATTCGTGTAGCTAGATGACAATTCGGTTTAAGGAACATGTGTTGAAGCAGAAATAAGCAGTAAGAATCATGGTCACAGTCTAAATGAGTGATATCTAATTATTCTAATTATAAGGTCTACATAATAAAATGGAATTAGGGGTAAAGATTTGAACGGTACAAGGCTCTTCCAGACAGGACAATATTGTCTACGAGCGACTTTCTAATGAAGACAACATCATGTTCTCATCTTAAAACATTCCAAACAAGACGTTTTTTATTTACTATGGGTTATCGAGATTTGCCAGTGAGAGTTTTGATACAAAAATAAAAACAACAATCGAACATAGGGTGATTATTAATTCAGACAAATTATGCTGTGATTAAAAATCGTTTTATTTATCTAAATCAGTTTATCTATCAGTTTGTCAATATCTCTAATCTTTAAAATAAAAAAAAAACTAGATAAAAACAAATACATATAGAGCTATAAGGCTTTGACTGAAGTTGAGTTTGAAGTTGACTCTGAGAAGGGCTCAGAGGATGGACAAGACGAAACAGAATCTGAGAGAGACAGTGACGGAGAGAAAGAAGTTGAAGAAGACAAGCTCTGAGAAAAACCGACAGATTTCAGAGTTAATAACAAATATAACGACTTAATGATAACATGAACAAAATCACCAATCAACTGACGATGACCCAGACGGAACTATCAGCACAACGTACACAAAATGAACAGCTGATGAGGTAAAACAAGAAACTGATGGACATAATCAAATAATAACCAAAAAAATTAAAAAGAAAATTAGCTTAATCCCCGACGCAAAATGAAGAAAATAGGGCAAAAATTTCAGTGACACAATTGGTACGAGGAAGACACGACAAAATGAGGATATTGGAGGTGCAGGATGCTCTTTCCTCGCCCAGCGACATATAGGCTGAAAAAATTACCCTCCAATTCCTTCACCCAAAGCAATAACCCTTAGTGAAACCAATGACAAAACAGGCTTCTTCATCAGCTACACAAGTAACTTTAAATCCTAAAACTAACAACAACGGACAAAACAGAACAAAAACGGACGACAGTGATTATAAAAGAGGCACAAAAGTGGACTCAGATATCAAGAGCCCTTAACGACTTGATAATCAATCAATTTTGACTCGGCCAAACGAATATACCTTGGTATACTGGTACCAGCTACCCCACGGGATCACACAAATTTTACGAAGTACCTCTCTGACGAGAAAATACAATGTCATACGTTTTTTTTTTGTCCAGAGGAGAAAAACTTGAATGCAGTGATTCGAGAATTAAAAACGATCTCCAGGTACAGCGCTTCCATCCACTGGAAATATTTTTGCTCAACCTGCGAAATGGGACTTGAAAATTTGTAAAGGTTCTCCTTCCGAAAAGCGAGGCAAACATTTACAATATATAAGCTGTATGTCACTTCATCTGCAAAGCTGGGCAATCGCAATGCAATAACTGACAACAGATTGGTCATGCGGCGAGTAATTGTCATGCCCAGGCAAAGTGCGTCAAATGTGAAGGAAAACACAACTTCTCATATTGCACAAAACAGCATGAAGAGGCTGCGAAGTGTGTTAACTGTGGCAGCGACCATCTGGCTAGTTACGGGGTTGCCCGAAAAATTCCAAAAATTTAAGGAAGACATATGCACAGATGGCGAAGCCGAACTCCTGTAAAACATCCCCAATTCCAACACGCCTTCCCGGGAAGTCATATACGAGAGTAGTAATGATAATCAATATAAACTAAGGTGATTAAATTTAAAAATAAAATATTTATTTTTCAACATGGTTTCTTAACAAACTAATACATTTAGTTCATCTTTTTCCAAACCCAAGATATCCTTAGAAAAAAATTATTGGTCTCAACTCTCCCAAAACGCCTCAACAGTGACTATCACTTCACGATCATCTTCAAATTTGTTGCCCCGAAGGCGTTTCTTGAGCCGATGAAAGATGTAGAAGTCACTGGAAGCTAGATCAGGCAAATAGGGCAGATGTTCAAGCAGCTCGAACCCTGTTTCTTGAATTGCAGCCAACGCAACTGCAGCCTTGTTAACCGTTGCGTTGTCTCGATGAAACAGCACTCCGGCTCGCAGTTTGCCGCGTAAATTTTCCTCAAAAGCCTCCCGCAATCTTCTTATTTGGTCTGCGTAGTAAGAGTCTGATGTAGTGATTTTCTTTTCTAAATATTCCGCAATAATAATTCCCTCAGCGTCCTAAAAGACTGATGCATAGCCTTCCCTGCCGAGCTCAACACTTTGAATTTCTTCGGCATCGGTGATGAGGGTTGTTTCCAGGTCATCGATTGCAGTTTGGTTTCTGGATCAAAATGGTGGATCCAAGTCTCGTCCATGGTCACGAAACGTGACAAAAACTTCTCCTGATATGCCTGGAACTTTTCGAGATTCACCCTCGAAATGTCGACTCGTTTTTTCTTTTGCTCGTCAGCTAACATTCTCGGCCCCCAACGCGCAGAGATCTTCTTCATATGTAATTAGTGGGCAACGATTCTTTGAACACTGCCATACGAGATCACTGTGATCTCAGCTACATGCCTGATGGTCACTTTTCGATATACCATCATACAAGTTTGACTTTTTCACGTTGGTTCCATTGAGGGACTTGGATGGATGTCCCACGCGCTGTTCATCTTCAGCGGATATTCTTCCCAGCTTAAACACCTTGGCTCAGCGTGCAACGGTGGAATATGGAGGAACAGAGTTCCCTAATGTTTCCACTAAGTCGTTGCCTATTCTTTTGGTAGACATTTTTTTTAAACACAGGTACTTAATGACACCTTTAATTTCGTTTTTCTCCATTTTGATGTTCTCTCTTCGACTGTTCGTTATCAAATGAATGTACCTCCTTGGAACTGTGTTATTTCTGGAGCTAGTGCCTTTGGCACTCTGACTCCCCTCCTCTGGGTGGGCGTCTTTGAATGTACCTCCCTGGAATCGTGGCCTATTTATATGTTTTTTTTGTGCTGACTTAGTGGGTATATGAGGTAGTAATTTTTTTTTTTTATTTTATGCGAACTGAAATTAACCGATTACTAGAATGAAGAACCTAGAATATCAGGTGGTACCATTTATTGATTGTTATCCTGAAGAAAACCTAGTTTCTCAAGAGGACAATGTAAGAATTTTTGACTCTCGATTCATACGAGAGTGATTTGCGAGTCATAAATATAATGTTATGGGCTGGCTCGGTTGTTCTCCTCATCTTAGCTCGATACAAAACATCTGGGCCTGACTTTTTCACAAGATATACGCCGATAACAGACAATTCAATACTTACTATCAACGAGCTAGAAAAAATACAATCAAAGAGTCCTGGGAGCTTTTGGCACCTGATGTCCTAAGGCCATATTGGAAATCAATATCCAAAATGATGCGCGATCAAATACCCAAAATTTATTTTCAATGAGATTTTCGTCATTGGTTTTAGAAATCATTGTAAATAGAAAGATATAAATAATATTTGTTCACGGTACAAACAAATTTCAGCCATCAAAACGATAAAGTGTATATGCACACAGTTCCAGAGAAGTCCGAGAAATTGAGAAACAAGGAACCGCGAAGACATCATCCAACGTCAGTAATGGTATGCTGGGGTATCAGCTACGCAGGTGTCACATAGATTCATTTTTGCGAAAAGGGCGTATAAACTGCAACAAAACACTACCACCTTGAGGAGTGTGTGAAGTGAAGCTTAATCTGCTTCGGCGCATCGACACACAAACATGGTTGGAAAGCAATGTCCCAGAATTTATCAGGGTGTTGAACTGGCTTTCCGGAAGCCCGATTTGAATCCATTGAACTACAAACTGTGGGTAGAATTAGAAAGCATGGCCGGCAGAAGATAAAACCCTAACATAGAAAGCCTTAAGAGAACTTTAAAATTATCATCATACAAATCTAATTGGAAAATTTTCTCTGAATAAAAGTGAAGACAGGAGAAGTTCAATCATGTACAAAAGCTGCATGTGTAAATTTCACGCTTGTCACCAGCACTTTCCTTATATGTCTAGATCCCACACACTAGGCATTCGAATATAAGAGGGCGGCTGATAAGTTCGCGGCCTAAAGTAGTTTTTAAGTATTATTGTATATTTTTTATTTTTTTATTTGATTCCCTACCACTGAAAAAATATTCTTTCGATTTCTCTTCAAAACGGTTTTCTGGGGCCGCCTTTATCTCACATTCGTCCGAAAATTTTCATCCCCGTAGCTCCTTTTTTAAATTTGCAAAAAGGAAAAAGTCACTATGAGCCATGTCCGGAATGTAGTGTGGGTGGTCAATTCCTGTAAATCCCATTGCTTTCAAGGCATCCCTCGCAATACAAGCGGTGAGAACGGGCCGTTGACTTGCTGAAACCGCACTCCGCGTGCCAACTAGCCACATCTCTTCTGTAAGACTGCCTCACGAGCCTCACACAGTAAATTAGCGTAATACTGGCCGTTCATTGTAATTCCTTTAGGAAAGTGATCAAAGAATAAAATCGCAATGTCAAAAAATGGTAGCCAAAATCTTGGACGCCAACTTTGGCACTTTAAATTTCTTTTGTGGCTTTTCTCCCTGTGTTATCCACTGCATCGATTCCTGTTTGGACTCGGGATCATACTGACAAATTCAGGTTTCATCAACGATCACAATGCAGTTACAAATTTGATCCAAATCACACAGAGACAACTCCAAAAAATCTTTACAACTCTCCAACCGTCGCTGCTTGTCGAGCGGTGTGAGCATTCGCGGTACTCAATGCGGACAGATTTTTTTCATATGTAAATATTCATGTAAAATCGCCAACTCGTTTTCCACTAATCTTTAGTTCTTCTGCTATCTGCTATTCTTTGCTCAGCCAGTACTACATTTCCGACTTTTTCGACATTTTCTTCCTCTTCCCTGTTGAAATAGCCGAGTCCATTTTTTTTACCATCGTATATGAAGGCGCAGAATCCTGAAAAACCGAAAACCGAACCGAAAACCGATCTCTTCACAAATTTCTTTCGGCTTATTTTCTTTTTTACCAAGGAATTTAACTAAAGATGGGCAAAAGAACTCATAGCTCACCACTGACCGTTCTTTTTTACAGTGCAGCGCCTGAAAAAAGCACAGCATAGTCTGCAAGCGAAAGCTTTCGATCGAATAAACTTAATCAAATCTGCAGCGAACAGTGCACTGAGAGTACGGCGCAATACTGTAAAAAAGAGCGATCAGTGGTGAGCTATGAGCTCTTTTGCCCATCTCTGAATTTAACCACAGCGCGGTACTCCAAATTGCGAGAATTTCCAGTTTTTGTTGAAATGATGGAGAAAACCCTTATTCGAGGGATGAAGTGTTAATGAACAAAATAAAAAAAGACGTGACATTTATACTAACAATGAGTCATACATTTAGTGTTATCAGTAACGAGGTGATCGCTAAGCGCCTTAGGGCGCGAACTTATCAGCTATTTTAACTTTGGACCATGGGGGTTCACCAACGATGAGGGTAACGTTATGAATTCGACTTGACGTTATGAATTCGAGTTGGTTGAAGGTTTTTAATTTGCCAGCTGATTTTTTCCAATTCAATACCCAAAATAGTATTTCTTATAGCTTCATTGAAAGGGAAGTTTTTTCTGGGTAACCGAAACACACAAACTCTGGTCACTTCAACATGTTTAGCAGCTTTTAAGTAATCTATTTTTGCTCCTGAATCATTGTAATAGCTTCAATCATTTTTTTTATCCGAAAATTATCCTTTTTTAGCACTGTGGTTCACAGTTGGAGAACACATTCAGGAAAAAATAAACGATTCAAGTGGCTGTCCAGAATCAATGCTACTTGAATATGAAATATTTTATGGTTGGTGGCCCAAAGTGCATCCATATTTGGCACTGGCTTTAGTTGCACCCTGATGCTGGATACTTTCTCTCATTCATTGTCAACGAGAGATCAAGCTAATGTTTCTTTTGAAAACGTTGAAAAATGATAAGATTTTAAAGATAAGATTGATTGATTCTGATTGATAAGATTATTTTTAATATTCCTGTTGAGTGAACCTATTGCAATACTTTTGAAAACTGAGCATCAAGTTTTTCATGCAAAAGCTCTCAAAGTATATTCGTTTGTGACGCACCATAAAAGTAACTGATGATCCTGTAATTCTCCGGTAATTCAAAGGAATTTCATCAAAATATACAGGAGCAGAATTACACTCACTTAAATAATTCCAAAACAAACTTGTAACAAAATAAGTAAGATCTACTCGATACCGTTGAGTATCTACACGTTTCAATCCTTCACAACTCGAAAAATCAATATGCTCCCCATTTTTACTCGCAAGTGCGCACTGAAAATCTCATTATTTTCCATTCATGACTCTCACTAATCCCACTCGTCCCACAAAAACGTGCAAACGCAACGTTGGCAATGGCAGATCGTCCTCGCCAACTCGACATTCGTTCGTGTGTTCTCCATCCATTAATCATTTTTCACACTGTAAAAACACACAATGAAAACGAACCGCCCGACACTAAGTTCGCTTGATGTCCGGGCTCGGTGGTACGACGTCGATGAGCTCGTTGACGACGACGACAATAGTAAGGTAGCAAAACAAACATCCCACAACGACACTGCCTCGCCGTCACGGGCTAATTCGAGGGGTGGTACCCGTCCTAACACATCTCGCGTCGTCGTGTGGTTCCGCAGATTAGCATCGAACGGGCTACCGTTTCATTGTCTGCATTGTGATGCTTCCCATCCCACCGACTAGCAATGCGACCATGTTTTCTGTTCCGATGCTCCGCGGATAGTGCAGTTCGACATTGCAATCGGAAGCCGGTACCAGCAGTGAATGAAGGCGGAGTCATGTTTAAATTAGCTGTATGAAGGGGAGAGAGCAGTGGTTTTATTCTTGTTTCGCGGCATGCGCATGAAAGTTTAGCCGTTGTGGAGGAGAGAAGAGATACCTGTTTAGACTGTTTAACAATGCTGATCATCGACCTGCAATACCGGTTCTATGCCAAAATCCTGGCTAAATCGTTACTGTACTAAAATGACTTGAATTAAGTACTAAAGTTGTGTTTTGGAGTTTTTTGGCGTTTTTCATCCGATTGAAGCAAATGAAACGGACTTTTGATCATACTTTTGATAAGTAAAATCTAAGCAATATTTTGAAAGGAGCACATGAAATCAGTTTTGATGTTGAATGTTGCTTGAAAAATTTTTAGATAATAAAACTTTTGAATAGCTCCCCAAAAAAGATCTGTTTTACTCATCTCAAATTTGAATGTAGGAGGTATTATCTGACAGAAAAAAACAAAATATATTGAAAATATATATTTTTATAACAGAAAATTAATTTTGTACAACTTTCGTTTCGAATTTAGCTACAATCGTAAGTAGTAAGTCCGGTATTGCAAACAAGTCTTCAGGACCCGCCCCATTTCTTTCCCTGTATTCTTCTTACACTGTCTTACCGTCGCCGAAGTACAGAGAAGGAGCTCGTTTCAAGTGTGGGAAGTTCCCGCTGCGGGATGTTGGTGGTCGTGACGGAATCTCGGACTAGAGGAATCAAATCGTCGTCGGCGCCGGAGACTTGAATTTCAAGTTTGCTGTGGTTTGCCGCCCGCGCTGTTGTGTTTTCGTTGTCGATTAATTAATTCGTGTCGCAAAGCGGCGCTGACTGATTGCCGAACAAACGTGCATCGTTAGCTGCATTTCCGTTGCAATTTCGCGCGCAATCATGAGCTGAGGCTCGCGAATTAGCTGAATCCGTGTCGCAGTTCGGGCGACGGTGTGTGTGAATTTAACGCGGTTGTTAAGTGTGCCAGTTTTGATTTGGATAAAAGATTGTTTCAGTGGTAATCGGTGCAAATTTTAGTGTATTTCGGTCGAGTTCAATTTGGTTCGAGGCAAAATGCTGGTTCCTTCCGATATGATCGCGGCCCAGTCCAAGATGGTCTATCAGATGAACAAATATTGCGCCGATCGGGTACAGGTGCGCAAGGCTCAGATCCATAAGACGATCATGGAAGTGTGCCGGATAGTACAGGACGTGCTCAAGGAGGTCGAAGTGCAAGAGCCTCGGTTCATATCGTCGCTGAACGACTACAACGGGCGCTTCGAGGGCCTCGAGGTCATTTCGCCCACCGAGTTCGAGATCATCATTTATCTGAACCAAATGGGTGTCCTGAATTTCGTCGACGATGGGACTTTGCCGGGCTGTGCAGTGCTGAAACTGAGTGACGGCCGGAAGCGATCCATGTCTTTGTGGGTCGAATTCATTACTGCTTCCGGTTATCTCTCGGCACGGAAGATCCGTTCGCGATTCCAAACGCTCGTCGCGCAGGCGTGTGATAAGTGCGCGTATCGTGATATTGTGAAAATGATCGCAGACACGACGGAGGTGAAGTTGCGCATCCGCGAAAGGATTATCGTTCAAATCACGCCCGCGTTTAAGTGTGCGGGATTGTGGCCGCGGTCAGCTTCACACTGGCCGCTGCCGGGAATACCCTGGCCGCATCCCAATATCGTGGCAGAGGTGAAGACGGAAGGTTTCGATATGCTGTCGAAGGAGTGCTTGGCGCTGCAGGGCAAGAACTCTGCCATGGAAGGCGATGCCTGGGTGCTGAGCTTCACAGATGCCGAAAATCGACTGTTGCAAGGTGAGATGTGCGAATTTGCCGACGGCATTTGCATATGTGTGGCAGGTTGTTGCGAATTTGTTATTTGAGTCGATTAGTGTATTTAAGGGGTTAGTCCACTGTTAAACTGCTCCAAATGAACTTTTTTTTTAAACAGCTACCAAAAAAAAACTATTCAAGATATCGATTTGAAATTTTACATGCATCTTTATTGAAGCTAAGAGTTAACATTTTCATTAGAAAAAATTATTAGAAAACAAAATGGCGGCCACCCCAATGGATCGCCGCAGCACCGCCGAAAAAAAAAGCAAATTGCGCCTCGTAAATTCCTGGACAAAATAAACATCTGTGAACAAATTATCAAAAATATTTCATTAGTTTTTAGTATAAAGGACTGCACGGGCCTAAATTTAGAGCCCTAAAGCGATTAAAAAAAATGTGGTATACCTTTGAATAAAAAAAATTAATAAAAAAAATTTTTTTAATCAAAAAAATGTTTCCCAGATCGTCAAAAAATTTTTTTTTTTTCTAAATTTAGGCCCGTGCAGTCCTTTATACTCAAAACTAATGAAACCTTTTTGGTAATTTGTTCACAGACGCTTATTTTGTCCAGGAATTTACGAGGCGCAATTTGCTTTTTTTTTCGGCGGTGCTGCGGCGATCCATTGGGACGGCCGCCATTTGGCTTTCTAATAATTATTTCCAATAAAAACGTTAACTTTAAACTTTAATAAAGATGTATGTAAAATTTCAAATCGATATCTTGAGTAGTTTTTTGTTGGTAGCTGTTTCAAAAAAAAGTTCATTTTGAGCAGTTTAACAGTGGACTAACCCCTTAAGTTAAATGGGGATGAGGATAATTTTAGTTCTAAATGATTTTGAAATCGACTCTTATTCGCAATATATCCAAAAAGTTGTGATGTATCATGTATCTACCACGCAGTTGGGGACAAGCTTGTGTTTCACGGAAGTTAGAAGCAGCATCAAATTGTTCACTTTACAGAAAAGCTTCCTGGTGGAAATTGAATATTGTAGAAAAACGTTCAAAAATTGTCTTATTAGCCTGCTCTCACTGTAGGCACATTTTTCAAATCCCAATGTCAGCATTTACATATATTTGATGTTGCTGCAGCTAATAAAAAAATTTCAGTAATTTTCAAATGTCTCAAACCGTTTACGATTGCGATTATTGTTATAAATGTGGTTTATTATTTCAGTGAACTCCGTCACTGTGGGTGTTTTTAATAATGCCCCTTAAGTAAATCAGTTTTTGTTGCTTGAATCTAATGGGGAAATAAAGTTCATTGTTTTTTTTTGTGAAATAACACTGTGGAAATAAATTTATGGGATCTACGGGTAATGGGAAAGCCTTTTCTGATTCATATTATTATATGGATATCGCACAAAGAAAGAAAGACAGAAATATCACACGAAGCTACTGAAACAATAATTTAATACTCGAAAGGATATACGCCAAAATCTTCGGCAACAGCAAAAAAAAAACAGAAAAGTTAATTTCATGACATTGTAGAAAAACAAGTTTTTCATAAATCTTCAGTGAATATGGGCAGAGACCTGAAAAAATTAGCCAAACCTTACTTCAAAGCCATCATGCGAAATCTACAAGCTATCTTAAAAGCTAATCTGATGCTTGGAAAAAAAATTGCGACATTTCAAATTTCAATGGTTACCGAAGAGAGAATAATTTTGAATTTCCTGAGACGATTTTCTTAGTTCTTTGCGAATTTCGTTAAACCACCTTGAGTGGTTTACGTTATAGCGAAAGGTTTTTGATGGGTAGAAGGCTTCCCATCGTGCAAACACAATCTATTTTTTCCAAATTTATGTGCATGCGGCCTGTTTCATGGTCTATCACACACTGAAAGAAAAACTCTTGGTTGGTTCAACTATTTTTAATAGTATTGCAACGATTCATTCAAAATCGTTAAACTAACTACGGAAAATAGTTATTTTTACTATGTTAATATAGTTAATTTAACGATATAAAAGTAGTTGGTTCTGGTTATACAAAAAATATTACAACGTTCATGAAATCAACTGTTTTAATTGTTTCATAGCCACGAAAATTAGTTGATAACTAGGAAAATATTCATCAATTCACTCAAAACTTCAACGTTTCGAATTATCAACAGTTTTTATGGTACTTAAACTACTTTGCAATAGTTGATTTCAACAAACGTAATTCAATGAGCAAAGTCTTTGGAATTATTCTACGCAAAGTAGAATGGTTTCAACATTTGGACGTTTTTCATGCTCCGAATGAAATCGTTTATCAACCACGCGTCATGGTGCATAAAAGTAATCAACGATTTTCTTATGGTTGTTTTAACTATAGCCCTAGTTGATGCAAAAACAACTAAGGAAAACTGTTGATTTTCCATACTCCTCATACTCCTATTCTATCATAGAAGTTTCATATACTACATGGCAACATTGTGTTCGGTTTGCTGTTCGATATAATTCATATTCATGTTATGCTGTGAAGCCTTTATATTACGTTGTATTACGCTTTACATGTTAATCACATTACAGTGTCTTCCACTGTGGCAAACGCAGTGGGCTGCGACAAAGTGGTGTCAAAAATTGCTGTAAACACAAAACAGCGACATTGCGGCAGCGGTGCCTCAAGGGGAGTTGAATTTGGTGAATCACAATGCACCAACCAAATTCAGTTTTTTTGTCTTTTGTATTGCTAAATCCTGTTGTACGAGGATTAGGTTGGCTTGTCTATTAGACCATTCAACCTAATTCAAACAGAGTTATTTCAACCTAGTAGTGATGCCAACCTATGGTAGGTATCACCGCTAGCGGTGCGGCAAAATTAGAAATTTGGCAAATTCTGCCGCAGCGGCAAATTCGTACCATGTATATTGTTGGAATACCATTGTTTGTGGTTGCTTACTTTTTTTGCACCACGGACGTTGTTTATCAACCACGAGTCATGGTGCATAAAAGTAATCAACTATTTTTTTATGGTTGTTTTAACTATAGCCCGTAGTTGACGCAAAAACAACTAAGGAAAATTGTTGATTTTACAAAGATTTTTCTTTCAGTGCATATATAGGGGTGGGGAAATGTGATAGTTTGTTAGATTTAATGATGTTTTTAGAAAAGTTTTTGCAGTGCGATCCCCTAAGGCTAAAATATGAGGGAACTGTTCGTGGTACCCACAAAGGATTAAACGACCCAATCAATGGAGCGGCTATATTTGAAGAAAATTTATAATAGAAATAGATACAATGATTTTAGTAGCAGAAATTCATTGCTAAATCGTTAAGAGGATAAAATACTCATCATTGTGCAATATGACCGATACAATTTTAGATTAGGACCTTGGGATACAATTTTCTCATGGCGATGAAGAGACCATTGCAGTATTACATTGAAACATGTAGATATAATAGAAAAAACACTAAATTTAAATGAAATGCCATAATTATGAAAATAGTTCGATGAAAAAGTGTCTTGACGAGTGAAGAATTTGTCTGGATATGATGTTCCTTAAAAATACTGTCAAAAATAACGAAGATGTTGGGCTTTGATCTAATAATAAAACCTGATAATTTAGAGGCCCTGGTACTTATATACAGGGTGTTTGGTACTCGGTGGACACTTTTGATATATTTTGAGCGAAAAATTGTTCTACAGGGTGGTCCGGTTTTCAAAATCTACGGAGTTACAGGGTGGCCAATAAAAGTGTTTCGGACCTGTACCCTGACTCACTTAAATCATTATATCTTGAAAACTAATAATCATAACGCATCGTTTTATGGCTTGTTTTTGTATGGAATCAAATTACCTTTGATTTCATGTAACATCCTAAATTGTAACTGTACCTGATTTTGAGATATTCACTTGAAAACACAGAATTTTGGCACTTCTACCCCGCAAATTCTGTGTTCAATGTCGTTTTCCTCAGAAAATCTCATGAAAATATGCCATTTTAATTTTATTTTTTATCTCCATATTCTTCATTAGTGTAGTGAGACATTTTGAATTTATGTTTGAAATTTTAGTGATATCTTCTAGTTCAAGTAATGTACCGAAACTGACAAAAATTTGAAAGTGGTTCTGTATTTATAGGGTCTTAATTTTTTTACGTATTCCATTTATAAAGGCGAAGAACTGTACCCAATTTTACCTTTAACATCCAGGTAGGCGCATCAATTATGTTGAAACTAATTTTAATTTAGTTTATTTAATTGATATTTTATAAAGTAATTAATGGGCAGTGAAAAAACTTAAGTACAAATAACAATTTAAGTAAATTATTCTTTTCAACGAGGGCCACTTTACGGCATATTTACTTTTTAAGCAATATGTATTTTCGCGTACTACTTGTGAAATGGTAAAATCTAAGTCATAAGTATGTATGCAACTTTTGTAGTCAACAATATGGCCTATAAAAAAATCAAATTAAAATGGCATATTTTCATGAGATTTTCTGAGGAAAACGACATTGAACACAGAATTTGCGGGGTAGAAGTGCCAAAATTCTGTGTTTTCAAGTGAATATCTCAAAATCAGGTACAGTTACAATTTAGTTGAGTTAGATTAGCAAATTTCTTTAAGTTTATAATTTATTTTAATTTTATATATATACATATGTACATTAATTTATCACACTTATAGCTACACCTAATTAGCTTATAGCTACACTTCTAATTCGCTTATAGCTACACTTCTACACTTATTACCCGAAAAGAAAAGACTACACTTGGCACTTAACTGCTGCTATTCAAATGTAAGCAACGATCGCGAAATATCAGACTCGTGCAGTCACAATGTTACATCGATAATAAGTGAAATTCGAGCAAATGATACAATTTTACAGCTTTTGTGTAAATGTGAGCAGCGAAGTAGTAAATTTGCACTCTTTTTGCTAAGGTTTACAAAACACTATTTATTATTCAGTTGATTTGGCGTAAAAGCAAAAAATGCACATCTAATGTGTAAAAAAAATTGTGATTCGTTTTTTCAAACAGAAAAATGAATATATTTCCTATTATCATAGAATTAATTTTAGACCCACTTTTTAGAGTGCACTTGATACAGGATAAAAAGAAAATGAAGAGCAAGAATTAACAATTACAATACAGGTACGATCAAAGATGTAAGAGTTAAACCAGGAAAGAAGAGGACCAGCTATGCCAGCGTTCCTTAGGTTTTGAAGAAGGATGTTATGGTTGACATAGTCAAGGCTTTGAAGAAGTCAGTTTATACTACGTCGACCTGATTTGGTGATCAAGAGCGGATTCGATCATATGTGTGAAGGCAAGAAGGTTGGTTAATGTGGATTTAACTTTGACAAAACCATGCTGCTCATGAGCCAGGGTAGGCTGAATAAAGGAGTAGACTCGCTTGCAGACCACTTTCTCAAGGATCTTGCTAAAACATGGAAGAAGGGCAATGAGACAGTAGTTTCATATGCATGTACGATCACCGGCTTTATAAATAGGGAATATGTTGACAATTTTCAAGAGAAAAGGGAAAAAGTCAGAAGATATACTTAATTGAACAAGATAGAAAAAGGTACGCACAAAAATGATGAAAGATATTTAGCCAGAATATTTGGAATACCGTAGGAACCACTATCGGTGTTGGCATCGATATCGTTCATCAGAAGTTAAATTTCTAAAGAGTTTGTTTGAAATGCAGAGTGAAAACAAATGCATACCATTGGGCATACTAGGAGAGTTTTTCAAAGTACAGATGAATGACCAAAAGAATTTCGGTTGATGCTTCAATGCCAGCAATGTAGTTACGCATTCCCTAACTGGCAACTTCTTCGCTTTAGAGCGTAATTTTTTATAAAAAAAAGGAGGTCAGCAGGAGTAGAAAAAGAGGCTCTGCAAGTATGCAGTAATGCAGTAGAAAAAGAGGCTCTGGTTACATTTATTAAATCAGTGGCAATGTGGGCCGTCGGATTAACTCTTGTAAAGGAGTTAATCCGACACAAATTGATTGTGGAATGTCCAAGATTTTGTAGTGAGACACCTCGTTTTGAATCATTCAATAGGTTAGGTCATTTTTCCTGCAAGGTTTAAAGTGATTCGTGTCCCAAATATGTACAAAAGTGATCATGATCAGTTCGATGAATTGAAAGTTGAAACTTTTTTACTTTAATTTACATACATTGATTTATTGCATTCAACCATATTTATTACACACCTTTTGATTTACTCCGGAACATTTTCCGCTCCAATTGACTAAACTCTTTCATTTGAAATTAGTGTTAAGTAATTTTTTGTATTTGTGACTGACTGAGAAAAAGCATAATGCTAGTCCTGACAAAAAAGGAAGTGTCCCCTTTTTGGACAATTTCGGGATCTTGAAAATTGCAAGCGATGTAGATTTTTACATACATTACTGACATTTTACTTCTTAATTTTTAACTCTTCTATTATTGATTCCTGCTCGCATCCGAGTTCTATGACCATATTCTTTAATACCCGACACTCTACCTACAAGGCTACCCAAGCTTAGTGGAAAGCTATTGTTATTACGCTAATTTTATTTATATGCGTCAAGATTATATTCATAGTAGTTGGAGGTAGGTTATATAGGAGTTTAAACTATGTTTCATGAGAATTGAAACTGTGTGAATAGCAGTTGTTCTAGCTCAGGGAACAATGTGCACATACCATAAATGCTGCGCTATGTTACATAAGACTACACGCTATGTGGATTTTTTCAATGCAATACGGCTTCGGGACAGATTTACAGTGGCTCACAGCTTATTGGACTATTTAAAAATGCAAATCACTGTAACTTTGAAATAAAGAACCCTATCCAAAAAATTTAAACGTATTTGACTAGATGCATGTTCAACGAATACAATGCAAAAAAATGTTCCGGCAATATTCCTCGGCGTCCGGTAAAAGAGAAATACCACTGGCGCAGAAAAATTGCAGCTCACAGCTTATTTGATACAGACACTTCAATGCGAATAAACTTCTATTTGTCGCGCCGTTAATCTGTCTTGTTTTTGTTTCTTGAATTTTTGATTGTGTTAGACATTGCCTTAGGTAATTTTAAGCAAGATCTTGTAAGCTGAAGTGCCAAAATGAGCCAAAATTGTAAAATGGGTCATCGCACCAGAATTGAACAGCGCAAATTGGTATTAAACCACTTTAAAAAAGGACAAAGTGTTCGAAAAATTGCTGAAAGTGCGAATTTGAGTGTCTCTACAGTGCAGCACAATTGAGCGCTTCGTACACGAAAATCGGGTAGAAAATAAGAGGAGAAATGCGCCAAACAATATTTTCACCGTATCCGACGAACGATACATTGTAAGGAAAGTGAAAGCAAACACAAAGATTTCCGCTCCAAAATTGGTTACTGAGGTTCATCGTGAATTAAGGAAGTCATGTAGTGCTGAAACCGTCCGACGAGTGCTTCGCGACCATGATTTCAACGGGCGAGTAGCTCGTATGAATCCAAAAAAATACAATAAGCCGATTTGCCTTGCCAAAGAGCATGTGGGAAAGCCATCCGCGTTTTGGAATACGGTTATTTTTGCGGATGAGTCCAAGTTTAACATTTTTGGCTCCGACGGAATGTCATATGTCTGGTGCAAGGCAAACACTGAGCTAAACAAAGAGAACCTCAAAGCTACTGTGAAGCATGGTGGTGACAATGTGATAGTTTGGGCCTGCATGTCCGCAGCCGGAGTCAGAAGTTTAAAGTTTATTGAAGAAACAATGGACCAAACAAAGTACCTTGATGTACTCAAAAACAATTTGCTGCAAAGCACTAAAAAACTGGGTGTTCGCAACCAATTTCGGTTGTACCAAGACAATGATCCAAAGCACAAGTCGGGAATTGTGCAGTTCTGCGCCAATTTGGGATTGCCCTCATTTGATGTCTCCGCCGGCACAGTCACCAGATATGAGCGTCATTGAGAATCTGTGGACTTTTTTGGATAACAACATTAGAAAACAAAAGATTTCTAATAAACAAAACCTGAAGAAAGCACTGCTAGAGGAATGGCAAAAAATTACTCCCGACATCACAAATTACTCCTGACATCACAAACTCAATGCCGAATAGGCTCCAGGCTCTGCTTAAGGATAAGTGCTATCATACGAAGTATTGAAATCAACTGGAAACCTCATAATTCACAACAATTTTAATGTTTAATCAAACTGTATCAAATAAGCTGTGACATGAAATTTGTTATTACTTTTAGTTTTTTGTTTTTTAAGATGTAAAACAGCAACTTTGTAACAAATATAAACTTGTTTAATAAACAACAAACATTTCCTTCAAAATGGTGTTCAAATTTTTTTGATATTGTTATTATGTTGTGACTTATTGCAACTTATTTTTTTTAAAGAAGCACTGTATCAAATAAGCTGTGAGCCACTGTAAATGTAACCAGTTTTAAGTTGAGATATTGTTAACTTGCTATTGCATATGTATTTGAAGCTGATGAATAAGAGCTTTTGTTGCAGTGTGAGCCTTTTTTCAATGCGTTTACCGTTACTTCGTTATTTTAAAGTTTTGGTCTATTTTGATATTTTGATTTTAAACAATAAGCGAACGCGTTTTTAGTTCTCACTTTATCACCCATTCTTCAATAACAATTGAATACCATATCCAAATCTAAGTCAGTGCATGAATTGGTTTAGTACGCGAAAGTAGATCTGGATATTTTCTCACACCTGCGAAGATAATATGTAAAGATAGTAAAGTACGGGTCCCAATACATTCTCATGTGGCTTCCTGCGCAGTGCTCGGTAAGTTACGTAAGATTAAAGTTTTTGCTTTTAGAATGCATGCAATGGGAAAAGCATACCGCCAGAGATTTGCCAAGAAGTATTTAGTTCCTAAGGAAAAAAAATAGCTTTCAAAAAATATCAGGTTTTCAAAGTTGGGAAAAATTGAATCAGATTAATTACAGTGATTAAAGCTTCAGCTCACTGTTATCCTTCAGTATCAGCTTGAGTTTTTTAAAAGCTTTGTCTAGTTATACGTACGTTTCAGGCGATCCGCTCAATTACCAATCTCAGTGTGCCAACCTTTTTTCTTGAACTAGGATTCGAATCGATGAAGAGTACCTAAGTCATTTTCCGCAAAAAATTGTGATCTTTGGCTTTTAACGCCATTAGAAGAATTGTTAATGCTGAATATTTGAACAAAAATGTTTGGATTTGTTTCCCTAAAAAAATGAATCTTATAGATACATCTATGGGACCAGCAAATTGAGTCCAGTTAACGAAGATGTTTTTTTTTATACAAGAATTGAGTATAAAAAAGTTTATTGTTTTTTATCCACCAAATTTGATTTGATTTGATTATAGTAAAATTATAAGCCAAGGCCCGAGAGCGTCTATAATCCGACGGTGACAGTAAAATTTTTAATACTAATGCTAATGGATCTCATGTGCATGATTATTAGGATAGACCTGGATTACACTTTCTTGCGAAAATTCATTTGAAATTCTGTCACAAATTGCGTGGTACCTACTTTCGTCATTGCTTGTGCATAGTCCATATTTTACTTCCAGTTTCATTTACGTTGGTTCAATTCTATCTGAAGCCGTTTCAGTAGTTCCGGAACGGTTAAACGTTTTGCAGAGTTCAATTTAGGGTATTGATTCAGCCTCCAAACCTGGAAGACGAGACTCTCTACCACTCGGTTTCTTTCTCTTTCACCAGAGATTTAATGTCACGAGGATATCGTTGCCCGATTTCTGATTAAGATTAACATACCATACATAAAGTCTCGTCACAAATCATTAAATTGGGCTGCTTGAGAACAAGGATTAAATTAAAATGTAGGCATGGCTGTCCAAGCTAAAATACATAGCTCGTATTCTTATAATTTTTCCGCTATGTATTATGGCACAGGCGCTATAATTTATCACTATCTCGAAATCAACTATGTTCATAGTGTCAGAAATATATAAATAATGGTCCCAGACGCTGTATTTTTTCTCAATGTAAGTTTCTGTATGGTATGAAAACATATGAATAAGTTTTACACTTCCTTATCAAATACGTTAGACCGAATTCACTTAAATCATCATACCAATAAATTTATATTTCAACTGAAATAAAACAGTAGCAACGAGTTTAGATTGTTTACTTTTTTTTCGCTGCACTTCTATTCTCTTCTGGTCATGATCCACATAACTCAAGCTGATTAACCTTAACAATTTGAAAGGTGACTATGCCAAATATTGTAGCTCCAAAGAATGTATCATCCGTCAGTTATAAGATTAGTGATTGTTAACGAAACCGTGAAAATATCTTAACAATCCGCATAAAACTTGCATCGTTGCTAAGGAAAAATCTCACTAATTCCTAATAAATTTCAAAAGTTTACATTAGTTGAAATTTATTCGCGGTCTCGTAGGTGTTTCTTGTTTCGGTTGCGCGGCAAAAATAATATTTTTGACACGGCCAATTAATAGTTCATCTGCAGGAGACTGATAGCATGCCTGTCCGTTGGTGGCGGCTAACGTTTATCCCTCTCAGCTTCTATGCGCGGCCAAGATTTTCACTATTCCGCATTGTGGCTTGCCAAGCGGGCGGCCACTCGACAGGGTCTATGAGCGGAAAAGGTGGAAAAGGCGGAAAAGCTAGTCGCACATGACATTTCTATGTTGATTGTTTATTGAGAGCAGAGGATCCATAAATATGCACATGTGACAGTATAATTAATTGAAATGGAAGATCACATTCATTACGGACGCGAAAATAAAAATTCATTGCTATGCGACCAACAATGATGATGACAACGGCCGGCGGAATGGTTGAACACAAAAGGATGTGGTTCAGTGAGCAACGATGAATTCCGAAATAAATATTGCCCTATTTTGTCGCAAGATAAAATTTTATTTATTGTGGCGCGATTCGAATGGTTTGAACGGGAAAAAATATATAACATGAAACTTCCGACAATTACCGCGAGACAGAAGGTTGAATAAACAAGCACAAATAAACAAGACAATGGGGAATTAAGATAAAGTCAGAGCTGATGCGGATATGAAGACTGTAAGTCAAGTTTGCTTAATCGTTTTGAATTGCAAAAGACACAGGAAATTATTTATAGGTGTAAATTGTAGGAGTAGTGATTTTTGATTTATTAAAACAATGAACTGAGATTCATGTATTAATGTTTACAACAATAAGTGCGGTTTTTTTGCACTCTTGGGCAGGGTAAATTAAGGTAAGTTAGCTCTTTATGACAGAGCTTTGGTAAGTATATTGAATACAACAATAATCGATTGTATAGATGATTGATAAAGAGCTTAACTAACCTTAACTTACCCTGCCCAATAGTGCAAAAAAACGCGCCTAATGATCAAAACGTTTCAATAGCTAATGTTTGTTTTTATTCAATTACAGGTGCCAGTCGACGTCGGTGTTTGAGCATTTTGAAAACATTGCGCGATCGACATCTGGACCTGCCTGGCAACCCGGTGACATCGTATCATCTGAAAACACTGCTTCTGTACGAATGCGAGAAGCATCCACGCGAAATGGAATGGGAGGAAAACTGCATCGCTGATCGAATCAATGGAATCTTCTTGCAGTTGATTTCGTGCCTGCAATGCCGAAGATGTCCTCATTATTTCCTACCGAACATGGACCTGTTCAAAGGCAAATCGCCCGGTGCCCTAGAGAATGCAGCGAAACAAGTGTGGAGACTGACGAGGATCATGCTGACCAACGCTAGATGCTTAGAAGAACTATAAGTTGAATCGAGTCGAAGTTACAATGGAAGAAGTGACTGCGTAACAGCGAGAGCGCGTGTAACCACTGTAAGCAGCTATAGCGTAATCTATTTTTAATATTTTCAATCAAGAACTCTTAAGGTGGCTTGCGTTGGGATGATATTGAACCGCTAAAAGCAAGGATTGGAAGTAGCTCTCCGCTACTCGATTAAATTAAAGGTTTACCAATGATTTTCGTCCTCTTGATACCATGAATCTTTGCAGAGCAAGTGCGTGATCTCTCCTAAAAACAACATCCTCAATTAGGGCTAACCAATTGCTACTGGACTCTGAACATTTAATTCTCAACAGTTCTTGTCGGCTAATTTCAAGAACATTCGCAACATCTTCGATTAACTCAAGTTGCGTGAAAAACTATTGACAAGACAAGTGAGTAGCTGCGTACATGGTCTGCTCAGTTTTTTTCTTCTCGCAAACTAACTACCATCTTACGGCCTAACTACGATTACTATCGACCGACTTCTTGCTGCATTCAACTGTCCTTGCTATACGCATTCAACTCGAACGACATGCAAGCGACTCAAGTCAGTCCTGTCAGCAAGTGTTCGCGGACAATAGTAGCATCCGATCTTTTATAATCCCATATAAATATTGTGTTTTGTGTTCACACAAACAGTCCGTTCTTATGGTCGGGCGTCCGCTTAAATAGTCATCGCCGTTAATCAAATGTGTCACTAAATGGCTTTTAGAAACACAAACGAGATAAGCTTGAATCGAACGATTAGCATAACAAAACGCCAATTCCGAGAATTCCCCAGATCGATCGGTCGCTCGCTCGCTCACTTGTCCGCCTAGAACAATATCCAAATTAAACTGTATCTATATTTAATACGACGAAATCTATCCAAATAAGTCGTTAAAAGCACACATTATCAACATGACAAAAGCAACACGAAAACCCGAATTGATTCTTTCGTCTTGAGTTTGTTGTCGGGAACAGGGGAACGGGGAGGGGATCGACGCACCCAGATGAGATGAGCTGATAATCAGAAGAACAAGTCCAGGCCATCCTCCACCTACAAGACCGCAAGCAGACGACAACTGCGATCCAACAACATACAAATGGAAAATGAATTTTTCAAGTCTTTCTGAAAAAATCTCACATAAATTTCAGATAAAATATCGAAAAGTGAATAAAATCAAGCACACGATTAAAATATTCAAAGAGCGTGTATTATTCACTTTTCGGTTTTGCATGATAATTAAGGTTTTCGGTCATAAAACCTGAATCGATTAATCTCTGAAGTCTGTTGTATGGAAACATTGTGTAAAGAACAGAGTAGGTAAAGTTGACTTTTAGTGATCAAAAAATCCATTCAAAATCTGATACAGTTTTTTTTGCAGAACTATGGCGAGATCGTATGCAGCAATCGATCATGTTGATAATAATTAGCACTTGCAAATGATCTAATAAAGTGTTTTGTTGAGGAATTAAATATATAATTTTTCCTTTGACTTGCAGAAAATCCGATTCGAAATAGAATCGATTTTTATGTATCTTATTTACGAATTCGAAGATAACATTCTGCCACTGTTAAGATTTATAAATATTCAGGATTTACAAAATAGTGTATACTTGCATGAGAATTTATTGAAATGGTGATGAAATGTGGACTAAATGATTCGTTTTTTTTTTGCTTTTTAAAAGTTTGCTGAAGCATATAAACAAAGTATCTAAATCGAAGATGAAGAACATCTTACTTACTATGCTCCCTTCTTGTCAGAATACTCAAGTAGTAATATAATACTTAGGGAGTAGTAATATAATACGGGGAGTTGTGATCATTCCACTGGATTCGGGGAGCTGATGTGACAGATGTGAGACCTTTTATCCTGTATGGAACATCAATGAGGCCTAAATCTAAATGTTTCTTCTAAACCTTGAGCCACCACTCTTCAAGATTCAAGAGGAAGCTTCACAGGCTATAAGCTAACAACAGCCCTGCAAGTACATGCTGGGAAACCTAAATGATCATCTTAGTACCCTGGAGTACATAAGTCTAAAGGGGATTTGCTGAACTTCAGCGATACAATAATGGCTAAGAAAATCGTCGAAAAAATGGGAGAATGACCCACTCCCTCCCATAAAGGCACGCAAATGTGGTGTATATTTGATTGAAAGATGATTTGTGAAGTGGGAGCAATGATCGCAGGACCCAGGTACAAAATTCACTTCCTTCTCCCTGAAAATCACTATCTATCGAGCAGCATTATCTGCTACACTTAAGGTCACGAATATAGTACACGATCGTCATAAAGATGACATTTAACTTATACAGAAGGCAATGGGTACGAGACATAGGAAGACGAGACATAGGAGTATACCTAAATAATAGAGAATCCAGAATAGAATAGAAAGAAGAAAGGACTCTATTAATTTCGAGCCATCGTGAAAAATAAAAGCAGTTGATAGTGAAAAGTTCAGCAGTAATTTGTTGATAATCAACTTTAAAAAAGTTATAAGTCCACCAAGTTCGGTTGTTTATGCGTTGGTTGGCAAACGAAAATTAATGAAAAATTGGGAGGAAGGGGCAATGAGGATCAGGATCAACGCAAAGGAAAGATGATGAGGGACGAAATAGACTAGAAGAATGAAGGTTATTGATTTGTCACCATGGTTCCCTTCTTGTCTATAAATCAGCATAGAACAACGTATATCGCCTCTTAAGCTTATCAAAGCAGAGAATATTGATACGGGAAACTTGATCGTTTTGCGGAATAAGCCTCCGAAGCCGAATCAAATTGGAATTGTTTTTGCGGGATGATTAAAATTGAAAAAAAAAAAATTTTATTTTTTTTATATTTACATTGGAAATTTTATTTTGACAAAGTGGTTTCGAAAGTATGCACTGATTCTCATCAGACACCAGCACACTGTGCATACTTGGCTGATGTGATCACTTGCGGTTGGAAATCATTAATTTTGATTTACACTGGTTGTGACACATTTTTTTTTTTAATTTTTTTTTTTTTAAATTTGTCACAACCAGCGTAAAGAAAAATTAATGATTTCCAACTGCAAGTGGTCACATCAGCCAAATATGCACTGTGTGCTGGTGTCTGATGAGAATCAGTGCATACTTTCGAAACCACTTTGTCAAAATAAAATTTTCAATGTAAATAAAACAATAAAAAAAAATAAACATTTTTCAATTTTAATCATCCCGCAAAAACAATTCCTATTAGAAGAATGAAAATCAGAAAAAAGTAAGGTGAAACAAACGGTTGTTATAATTGGGAACGCAGTTAAACTGGAATGAAGAGCAAAAGAAAAGGAAGGAAAGAGTGAAAGAGCAATCGAGAGTGCATTTGAAAGCGGAATTGTTAAAGACGAGGGATCACACTGAACAGAGAGCAAGTTCAAATCACCTCATAAAACAGTAGGAGAATAGGGATAGTAAGACAGAATAATTTCTCATTAAAAAAAACAGCCATAAGTGATCACCAATTTGGTTCCTATTCCATGATAATTTTGATAATAGAGGTGAAAATGATGTTTTTCACTTAGACTAGATCTCTTTATGGGGCGGAACTCGGTCTAGAGTTTTGTGAAAATTTGCGATAATAGGATTCAAATTCTTTAACAAGAACGCCAGCCGGCCAGAAATCAAGACACCGGATCATGCTGAACTAAGCGGAAGCGTCAGTAAGAGAGCTGCTGTAAAAAATCCTTGGTGAGTTCCTTGCAAGATACATTGGCAGATCTTCCAAGCTTCGAAAATCAGGCCATTATTTAATGAAGCCACTAAAATTATCTGTGGTGCTCACAAGTCAGCCAACGCCCATGCGGCAGTTACGGTTGAACATTTTGGCCCAGTAGTTGCCTCTCAATAAATTTACTTGGACCTAAGTGAGAGCCTTGTGGAAATCCGGATATCACCGAAACCAAACTAGATATTTTATCATTACATCGAGCCAGCTGATACCGATTTATTATATATGGTTCAACCCTCCCCGCAAGAGAATTTCGTAGTTTAGTTAGTAAGTCTGGGTAAATGGCTCGATCAAAATCTTTGCTGGAGTTGGTGCTAAATACGTCGACTTGCCATTTTTTGTCTATATTAGTACTTAAGTGCCAAAAAGCTATTATATTCGTTATTATATTCTTGTTTTTGGACACAAAATAAGGCTGCTCATCGATAATTGAATTATAAAATCGAACTTAACTAATACCTCAAAGATTTTGCCGAAATTAGTATGGTATGGAAATAGCTCTTTAGTTAAAAATGTCATCGATATTACGGGATTTGGAAATTGGTACGAATTCAGGAATTTTCCCGGTTTTTCTCCTATTTACTTATCAACCTGTTCTTTCATCTTTTATAATTGTTGTTTTTGTGTCCAGAAGACGTTGTAAAAATTGCTGGTGGATCAGCTTGGCGAGACAGCTTCATTTTCTTTGTATCAAAGTGGAATTGTGGTTTTACTTGTAGTGATGGTAAAGTGATTGAAATAATAGTAGAAAAGTTACAGCTTTCAGCAACTTCGAGAATAATCAGGAGTAAGACTAAAAATGTTGTTAGGGTCTCATAAAAAGTCAAACGTATGAGTTTTCGTAGCTTTTATAATATTTGCATTATTTTA
Organism: Nemotelus nigrinus; assembly: GCA_947369275.1. Classification (NCBI taxonomy): domain Eukaryota; kingdom Metazoa; phylum Arthropoda; class Insecta; order Diptera; family Stratiomyidae; genus Nemotelus; species Nemotelus nigrinus. The sequence continues at coordinate 12,366,268 of OX376374.1, forward strand.
AATTGAATCGTCTGAATTGAGATGCACTACTTTCACCAGCCATAAAATCTACTTCAGCAACAGAACACATGTAAAAATACCAGTTAGCTTTTTTGAAGCGATTCGGCATAGCCTCTAACAGTAGGCGCTTTTTAGTACGTCTCTTCAAATAGCATGCTAGCTTTTCGCAGTGTTCCCGAATTATTTCGAAGCCAACTTTCCATGTCCTGATAAAAGTAGGGTTCAAGAGGACCGATGACAGCTACGTCCAATGGTTGCAATTTATGCATGGTATGATTTTGAAAGCTATCGCTTTTATAGCTCAAAGTCTGTCGAGAAATTTTACGTGACGACTATTATCCCAATAATACTTTCATTTCATTTTTTCGTTAACAAAAAAAAACTTAAATTAATCAGAAATAAAAGGTCAACTGATTTTAATCTGGCAACTCTTCGATCAGATCATACCGACACTGATGATTACTTCGTTCATATAGCGTTTCACCTGGTAAAAATATCAATCAGAATTGTGTTTTTTCGTTGACATGTTTTGAATATTTATGATTTTATTATCTTACACGCCGCAAAAGTCGCATCCCATCAAATCACTCGACTTGTCTTCGATGACTTGTTTGCCTGTTTGTTTGTTTGTTTTTCTCGTCAATACATGTTTCGACCTGTCGCAGACATGTATGTATATATTTAGAATAATAAGCGATAAATTATTTCACGATTATTGATGAGCAACTTTGATCAATTCGAACATGGTTTTTCAGCAATTTCAATGGGCTAATTTCGATGGAAACAAACTCAGTTTATCAATGAGATTGAAAATATTGATTCGCTGTACATTTTTATTGTCTTATAACGAACCAAAGCCATATGGGAAATTTTGATCGTTTCGATTTTTTTTATCGATTTTTTGTTTTTGTAAATGGACGGGTAAGCGGAACTGCAGAAGATTATTTAGTTTGCGACATCGAGGCAAACTTTTGACGACGACACTAAACTGAATGTAGAAATGCAAATTTGGTGCAATAAGAGCAAAGATTCGTTTGTTGAAGACTAAGTAATGGTTGATCAACGATTATCTGTCATGTTTTGTGGGCGAATTGTAATAAAGTTATTTATTTTATTGGTGAATCTTATCTTTGTAAGATTTTGCTGATGATTGCTGATAGATTTAACCCCGAGATGGCTTGACATTGAATTGGAGAAACAATATGCCAAATTTAAGTTTCTCAACAAAAACATCGCTATTGATTTATTGGGAAGCAACATGATTTGACCAAGGTCAGTACAGAAGTAGTCCTTGTAGTGGCACAGTTTGTGAATAAAATGCTGGTATCTGTTCTTATTATTCGATGAGACTATAATTATTTTCCATGTCATTTTTTTAAAGAAATTTCTCAGTAAAGAATATCTTAAACATCATATAAAATTCCGTTAATCAGATTGAAGTTTTTCTTATTCGAAATTTATCTTATCTATTCAATTGAAGGTGAAATATTTCATGAAATCAAACCATGATCACACATCGGGCTTTGAATTAACCAGTTGTGAATAGATACTTTATCAAATGTAAGGTGTGGAGCTGAACACTCCAAGCTCTCATACGTTAATTGTAAATGAAATCTTTTCCAATATCAACCCCCCGACTCAGAATGTGTTGTAATGGGACAAGTTTTTTTTTCAAAATCGACAGCATCTATTTTTATAATTTATAGCTATTTCTTGCCCGGCATTTGCACACACTCTTTCGGAGACAAATCGATTTAAAGCAATGGTTGTTTCAAGATAATTTATACGCAATTTATTAAATTTTTTATTATCAGAAGATTTGATGCAACAAATCTGCGATTTTATTATCAACTATGGTGTTAGTGAAGATTTAAATATGTATTCACAAGAACAGGCCTGAGCTCATTGATATCTACAAGTACAATGTCAGCGCTAGTGCAGGTTTTTTGCCAATGATTTAATATCATCTTTAACTCAAGCCACCTTAACGCTTAATCAGCCAGTTACGAATCGGTATACTATTCAAAAAATTAATTAAATAGTATTTCCACATGTATCACATAAATCCTAAAATTTACTAGAATGGCTCTTTTAAAACTACTATACTGAACAAAATATACATAATTACAATTACAACTTCTAAGCTTCTTAATTACAACTTCTCCAGCTCTGTACATACTCGTATATAATTGATATTGTAGCAAAAAAAAAATGCCTGCATATGTTTATAAAATTAATATATTAATCAATTTCACTCGCTTTCAACTGCATTATTATTATAGCTTTAAGTTGAAACGTACATCCTACTCTGTGATTGTTTACTTTTTTATAGATACGAATAGGATCACACGTAAAATAAGAACACTTTCCTGAATAATCCCAGATACATCATGAAAAAAACTAAACCCAAAAGCATATTAGGAAAAAAAATACTGAAAATTTGCATATGGCATTTCTGCAGTAAGTTGTTTGTTATTCGAAAAATAATCAATCAAGCATTATTCGGCTATTAAAAATTCCATTTTCGATCGATAACAGAATATAGATTCAAACAAATTAATTTGTTTCGTTAACAATAAAGTTCGAATTTGTCTCTACCATTAAAGTTTTTTTTCTGTATTTATTTATTAATTAGTGATAAAATCTAGTGATTAAGATCTGTTGAGTTGGAAACTAGAACGCATGAAATGTTGATATTAATTATTTATCTTTTAAAATAAATTGTATTGTGTAGCTGGTAAGGAAATGTATGTATGTAGCTGGTAAGGTAAAGTATCTACATTAATCTCTAATTAGGATCCATCCATTGGAATCACTTGGTATGGTGGATCGAAACGGATGATTGTCAGTGTTCAATTCTGTATTATGTAAATTTATTACGTAAGGTCTCTATTTAGGAAGACAGTATTGAGATATAACATTAAATATTGATGATTAAGTACTATTGGATGTAAATAAATTCCATTATTTATATTGAAAATGTGTGTTTTAATTCTATATTTTTAAAATGGTTTCCAAACATGGAAAAATTATACTTTGTATACTTCGTCACTCTATTTTGGATAATTGTTTTTTTTTTATTAATGTATTATTGCACATTTGTTTTTGAAATGTAGATGGATCGATCAATTTGATTCATCTCTACAATGAGCCCCTTTAAATATATAAAGTGTTTTAAAATATAGGTGTGTCGATTTATATTTTTTGAGTTGAATTACCAACTAATTCACTTCAGTTCATTTACTTCAAAACTAGGTTTGAAAATCATTAAAAGTGCCAAACTTTTTTGTTTGGCAAAAGATCATTAAGAAATTGGACGATTTTGGGAAGTTAATTTAGACTTTCAATGAGGATTGTCTGAAATCTAGAAAGTGAAAAAAAATGGCAATTAAATTTTCACATGCTTTTTAGCCATTATATCAGGATCATCATGAAGCCATTATATCAGGATCAATAACGGCTCAGAGTGGATACAAGAGAATGATTTTCATACGTTTCTGGAACACTTCAAAAACCATGTCAGACCGTCAAAAGAACAAAAAGCTTTGTTATTACTAGAAAACCATTCGTCACACGTGGCTTTAAAAAATATCGAGTTTTTCAGAGAAAATGGCATAATCTTACTCACGTTTCCTCCTTGCTGTAGTAACAAACTACAACCAATGGATCGTGCTATTTAAGTTCCTCTGAAAAAGGCTATTAATAATGCAAAAAAACTGCATTTGACGTAACGATCACGGCAAGGAACATCAGCGTTGGTTTTGCAGCTACTGGAACTTGGCCTGAACAATTTTTTGATCGAGTTTGGACCGATCCAATGTCAGACCGAGAATTGACTGCAAATCAACAAGGAAGAACAGTTACTCCAAACATAATTGTTGATGCATAAGAACAGTTCTTCCAGTCTATACATACTGTTGAATGATGTTATTGGATTCGAAAACATAGATCCTGTTTCCTCTGCATTCAGGAACCGCAGCCCTCTATACGATAGCTTTGCACCAGTTGCTTCCACATCTTAGCATCCATAGCACGTAAACGCTGACTCCGTTGTCTCCAGATCTCTAATCTGTAATGCGCATCCTCCAGAAATAGAACCTGTTGCCCCACATCCCAAGCTTATAATCCACCACCAACAAACTTGGAACCAATTGCGTCCACAACTAAATCTCTTAATCTAAGTCACATTAAATCTAATTTATTTTCACCGGAAGTGCTCAGGCCACTGCCAAAAGTACCTCCAAGAAAAGGCAACCAACCAAATAGAAGTAAGATCAAATCCGCTGTTCTTACTGACTCGCCCATCAAAAATAAGTTACCTCGAGCCCTGTCACAACTTACCTCGAACCCTGTCACAACTTACCTTGGTACTAGGAGAGTTGTGACATTGAGGACTACTTCATTTAATGTCTTTTTTTGTTTCTTTTTATATTTAATTTAAATAGTGTATTAAATTAGCTTTCTTCCATAAAAGAGCTCATAGACGTACCAGTAATATTAGATGACTTGTTAGTTAACGTAAAAATTGTCACAACCTTCCTCGGTCTCCCCTACAAGGTTTTTTTTTGATACGGGATCATACATTCAATATCACGGTTTACATTATATTGGTATATTGATCGATTGACGGAAATAGGTATATGTCGGATGACTCAAACAAACACGTTAATCCTTAAAACACTGTTAGAATACGAAGTGACAGTTCGCTGGACAGATTTTTATTTTTCGTATTATATTCTCAGGTGAAAATGTGAAAATGTTTGTGCATTAATAGCCGAATATAAATTAAATCTAATGACGATAAGAAATTTTATGTTGAAAATATAAGTGATGCCAAAAGGGCTCTTTGATCAAAATGAAAATCTGAGTGAAACTAAATAATAAACGAAATTATCTGGAAACTTTCAAATAAAAGGTCTTTTTTTAGAGAGTTCCGATTTCAAACTTTAATGAAACAAAACGTATTAGTCAGATCGCTTTATTGTTTTTTATTGGGAAATTTACTTTTTGAAGATCTAATGCAAATGACCGCCGCGACTACCTTTCATCAATCCAATGCTAGAGGTCAATTTTCGATCACTTTTTGAAGCATCTGAAGCCGTATATCATCAATGACGCGAGTTATATTGGCAATTGACGTGTCTATTTCTATAGAGAGATTGCAATTTTCGATCTTTTCGGCTACTGTGTAGAACTAGGGCCATCTTGTTGAAGCCACATTTCTCACTTCGCAAATTTGGGAAGAAAAACTAATTTATCATCGCTCTGCATCCGTCGTCATTGACAGTAACGCGCTCGCTGTGCTCATCTTTGAAGAAGTATGACGCTATAAAGCTACCAGCTTGCAGTGCGTACCATACAGCGTATTTTTGTGGATGCAACGGTGTTTTCATTACTTGACGGAGTTTTTTCTTGCTGCAGAGGTGGCAATTTCACTTATTGGCGTAGCCAACGAGCCAGAAATGAGCCTCGTCACGGTTTTGAAGTCTCTAGACTGAGATCATTGCACAACATTTTCCACAAGGTGCACTGAAAAAAATCCACATAGCGCCCAGAGCCATGTAACATAGCGCATTATTTATGGCCCCATACGCCATGTACATAGTACTCTGAGCCATGCAATATGGCTCCCAGCGCCATAATCTCAGAATCTACAAAGCGCGTGGTCCCATGTTACATGGCGCAGCATTTATGGTGCCACACGCTATGTACATAGTACCCTGAGCCATGCAGTATAGCTCCTAGCGCCATAATTACATGGCGCAGAAATTATGGCCCCACATGCCATATTACATAGTACCATAAGCCATGTAATATGGCTCATGGCACTACAATTATAACTCGCAGCCATGCTGTGTGAGGAGATGTATAAATATCAGCAAGCTTCTTGAATATAGGAGAGGATATGATCTTTGATGTCATTTATCCCTCGGGAATTTCTTTGATAGAATTCCATCACCTAACATCAAGTGCTCTACCTCCAGATGCTCCGAACTGAGAAGGTTCGTGGCCTTTTGTTGGATGCAAACTGGATCATCTTCAGATGCACTGAAAAAACACATAGCGCCAGCCGCCATAGTTTATAGATTTCTGGCCATGTACATAGTCGATTTCGGTCGATTTGTGATAAAATATAGCGCCACACGCCATAGTACATAGGAGCAGACGCTATGCTTATAGCCTTCCACGCCATATACTATAGTCCTCCACGCCATGCACTATAGTTCTCCACGCCCTGTGCTATAGTCCTCCACGCCATGTAATATAGTCCGCCACGCCATGTACACTGGCGTGGAGGACTATAGTACATGGCGTGTAGGCCTATGTACTTTTCGCCATGTATTATGGCGTGTGGCGCTATATTTTATCACAATCCCTAAATCGACTATGTACATGGCGCCAGAAGTCTATAAATTATGGCGTCTGGCGCCATGTGTTTTCTCAGTGTGGACGGACAAATCCTAATTACTTGCGCACACCTGCGAATCGATAAATCCTGCTTACTAGCAATACTGTCTTCCACGGCTGCTACATATTTTCTATAGAATGCACTGTTCTCATTATTGTCGTTGGCCAACGGTCCAGCAACGTGAAATGGTTGCGAAAAATTGCTATCACATGCCGAATAGCACGTGCTGACACCGGGACTCGACTAGACATTTGCTCTGCCATATCCGATGGCAATGGCTGTCAATTTATGGCATGCCATCTGATGCGTGGGCAATTTCATGGCATGCCATATCATTTCGAAAATGCCTCTGAACTGTGAGGACGTGTGCTTCATCTGAAGCGTTGATTGTTCTTAAAAAGTTATTTGAAGTGGAGAGCGAAGGAATTCTGCTGCTGATGAAAACTTCGCGTGTAGGATAAATCCTTGTTTTTTTTATAAACGGGTGAAATTTCAGATGAAAGTGAAACTATTCTAAGATTTGCTGAGATACAAAGGGGGATGGGATAGAAGCCGTTAAAAAAAATCCGCCGCTCATCAAGAGGCAGTTTCATATATTTACTAATCCTTAAAAATTGAAAAACTATCTCCTTCAAAAATAACAAGTATTTAATTTTTTTTCAAAATTTACGCATCATCACTCGACTTTTTCGCAATTTCCCGCCATTACATGTTCTTTAAACTATTTTGATTGCTCAACACGATCTTCAAATCCTTATAAATTCAGTATTCCTACATTTTGCTATAAGAAACGGAGCATGACCACGGTTCAACGCCATTTTGAATATCAAGAACTGTCAAAATATGGCCAGGCTTATGGCCAAGCAAATGGCATACCAAATTGCCTTCCATTTCTGACATACCATAGGCCGTCTCCACTAGCCATTTCCATGGCAAATGGCTAGTGGAGGCAGCCTGTGAAGGACGATTGTGCGGTCCACAAAATTCATGAAGCGATCTTTGAGTTTGCACAACTGAACACTGATTTCAAAAACAAATAGCCACGATTTGTAGACGCTGCTGCAATGTGAATCTGTCCATGGTAATTGGTCAGACCGTAAGGCTGGTACTGAGTTAATCGTGAAGCTAAATTTTGACAAATCACCAGTATCTGGTCATTCTTTCGAGCGAAAATTTTGAGCAGGCGTCTACCTGAATTCATCGATTGAAGCCCGAACGAAGAGCATGCTTCTGTTTCTGAAGCAGAAATATTTACTATCTTGAGAGCTGCTTTTGATAAAAAGGAACGCTTCCAATACAGGGTCCTTTTGTGCATATGCTATTCTTTCGAAGTGTGAAGTCGATAACCATAAAGAGAGATGGCTATCTTATAATGTGGCCAGGCACTCAAAGGCCTTTTTCTCAGAGCCTAACTATAGGACTGCAAGGTTATTTCTTAGCAAGAGTAGGAAAATTTGGACACAGCAACTTAGGACAGCATAAGTAATGCGGCGTCGACAGCTAATTTCAAATGAATTTTGATACATGATCGAAAGAGAAGTTGGGGAGCTCAACTTTTTTTAAATTTCATCAAATGAAAGGTCCATGATGTTTATTCCAAATAATTATGGAAAATGATGTGAATGGTTTAGTATTTCTTGCTCAATGTATTGACAGTAGTACATACACTCTTTTCAAAAATAATGAAAATTGTGTATGTTACACGCTAAAGATGGCTTTGAATAACCAAAAACATTTCCATGTCCCAGAAATACTTATGTTTGAAGGACGAGTTCCTCTTCTTAATTGCCATGTCATTAGCTTTTCTCGTAAAAGAAAAGTTGAATCTAATCCGCTCGTCTTCGGCTACAATCTACTAAGTAGAATGTGTTTATGGGTTGGAAAAGAGGCGCCTGACACTTCTAAGCACTCAGACCAAAATACCCATTGAACTAAGATCCATTGTACTAAGATCCCCTGTAGTAGAATGGGCACTGTCTTAAGCGGCGTGAAGGTTTGCTATAACCTAACCTAAGTGTCGCTTGAATTTACAATATAACCGAGTAGTATCTTATCAACATATATATACAGAATATCTTAAATTAAGTTTTTATAATAGTTGCAACGTTCTAAAGCCGATGAAGTTATAAAATTCTACAATGTGTTTGTAATCGGGAACTTGCAGGATTTTCGTGCTATTTAAAAGATCTATAGGAGAGAGATAGTAGCTACCACCACCTTAGTAACGAATTTTATTTATTTATTTATTTATTTAAGTGATTCTCTAAATATCGTGCTCTTTTACCCCACAAGTTTGACAAGCTAGAACATAAGTGGCTCTATCACTGAAGCATCGTACAGTTCTTTATTTGAAAAGTACCTATCCTTGCTTTTAAATTTCATATTTAAGCAGTTATGTAGTATCTTTCGCTAGCTTAATGCTGCAGCTGTTGAGATTAAAAACCAGATGGGATATCCAATCTAACTATTGGACTAATCAGTTGCTTATATAAGAGCAATTTAGTGTTTTTCTGCAGAGTCGAATTGAAAGGAAGGATAGGCATTAGCATTTTAGACACAGTGTTCGCTTGCACCAGACTAGCTCGTAAGTGTTCATTAATTCTAAAAAGATTATGAAAGAGTAAGCCAAGGGGCTTTATATTGTTCTGAAGTGGTATTTCAGAACCATTGACTGTCAATTTTAAGGATTTGCTTTTATTAGTAACATTTCTTGGATCTTTTCCGGAGGCGTTGCGAAAACAAATGAAAGATGAATTTTCTGCATTGATATTAATAAACTACTTTATAACCCTCAAAGAACACACCTATTTTTTCGATCATCGAGAACAATATAACAATATTATCAAATTGACCCCAACCACTTTTGAACGTCTATAGAATCGCCGCCACTCAAGATTTTCAGTTGAGAAAATTTGTAGATATAGATTGAGGCCTTTTTTAGTAGTTCTCATGCATTAGAAGTGGCCTAAATGTCCTTAACATACCTAAAAAAATTCACGAAAAAAACAGTTTTATCGAAAATCAGCTTTTTTACAAAAAAATCGTAACTTTGTCAATTTTCAGTATTTTTGGCTAAAAATTTAGGGGGATACACTCAAGGTATGACAAAATCATAAAAAAAATTAGCCCTATAGTGATCCTTGAAAAAAGTGTTTATTTTGCATATTTACGGTGGCGATTGTGAGGATTTTAAAATTTGCACATTTAAAAAAAAATCATAACTTTGTCAGTTTTTAATATTTTGAGCTAAAAATGTATATGGATACTCTAAGACATTGTAGAATAATAAAAAAAATTAGCTCTATATAAAGGGTTGCAAAAATAAGGTGTAATCATCTGAATAATCAGATTCTGATTGCTCCGAGATATGGTCGTCTTCGGAGGAATCAATGTCGCCAAAATTGTTATCATTGTCTTCAGCTAACAAGTTATTGTGTACACTAGAACGCAGATTATACGTCATATTGCTAAAAACAAAAAATAAAAGCACTTGCAAACTTATTTTTTGGCTTTTTTAATTAATCTACCGATTTATTAAGTAAAAAAAATTGAATTTTTACCTCAAAATTGACGTCGAGTACATATGGGGTCTATTTGACCCCTTAATCTGCTTCAAAGGCTTCTCAACGTCGACTGACGACTTGGGACTGTATGCGAACGGTGTAAACTAAAAGTCAAGACACAGAAATACACTTAGGAGTCTATAGTACCCCCCTTTTCCCGCAGGCCTAAGCGCTGCGATGTCACTGGGGTCAATTTGACCCCCTGTGTTCTCGGAGGGTTAAAGGAAGAGTTGATATATTTCAGGTGTGAGTCAACGTATTCAAGTGCTTGGTTAGGGTCTCCATTATGAGCATAATCTCTTTCACTTGAAGGATTTAAGTAGAGACTTTAAAGTCCTTAGAGATATGAATGGATGGTTCAAGTAATCAGATGTAGATGTAAGGTTGGATGAGATTTTTATTTATGCTTTTTTATTTATGAGATTTTTATTTTTATTTATGCTATTATCTAGCTTTTTAACTTCATTGGAAAGAAGTGCAGTAGCTACGGGTTTTCCATAGGGTTTTTTCTTTGAAAAGGTTAGTGTAATATAGTCTGAAGGCATTAAGTATTCGCTCACGCTATAAAGAAGTTTGTTAGCATCTGATTTAGTTTTATTCCTGCTTAATATTCTATTTATTTGACTGTACACGTTAAGACCAGGTTTTAGTTTAGTCAATTTGTTTTGATTTCCTTATTAAAGTGGGTATTTATTTTACTGTCAATATCTCTTGAAAGAGATTAAATATTTCTTTGTAGTACTCGGATTTCCAGATTCTGAATGTAGCAGTTTCTATGTAGCTTTCTATTGAGTTTTTTGCGCCACGTTTTGTGGATTTAAAAGCGAGCGTCGATGTCTGATGGAATATTAATTTGTCTATTAGACATCACTATTAGGGCTGCACAATTGAAATCAGACATTGCATTATCAATACGTTCATTTATTAGGTTTCTTTCATTTACCATCTCAAGTTAGCTGAGATTTGTATTCATTTCTTTCATTACGGACTCCCAAATTACAACTGGGCTTCAGATATGCAATCTGGAAGAAATTCAGAACAATTCGAAAGGCAGAGCCTCTCTGTGATAGAGCTAAAATTCTCGAAATTCACAGTGAGAGATTTGAATCCACTCAAAAGTAGTCTTGACTTCTCGATCTAAGATATATTTCTTAATCTCAGTATATGAGTGATCTATGACCTTAAACATTTCGTCTTGAGGCTGAATTACAATGGAATCAAGTGAATTTGAATTGCTTGACGCAAACTTTCGAATTGTCAATTTTCATTCACTTTAGGCCACTGCGTGTACTACAAATGATATCGTACACCACTTACGTTAAATTTGGCATCGCCTACAAAATTGTTTGTAGTTCTAATCGCCACAATGTTCATGCGTGTCCTAATTTTCTTCGTGTTATGTCCTGGGTACCATTTAAAAGTTTGTAAAAATTTATATTCATGATAGATAGTGTAAAAAAAAAACTAGTTGATTAAAGACGCGTATTTTGCTAAATATCAAAGTGGAAGATTGATGACAAGGGCTCAACCAGTTCCACAATAACTTTAAACAATGGCAATTGGGATAAATCGTATTTGGCTACGATTGTTCCCAATGGACTAAAATCATTTTCTTAAATTGTTCACAATTTATTGAGCCTATCTGTACGAGTTATATGCGCTACTCCATCGTAAAGCTATAAATTCAAACAGCATGAAATATTTGCAATGCTGGCGGAAAACTTAAACATGGTCACGTTGGACGCTAGCCAGCCAGCCAACCAGTAATGAGACTGTGCTATGTGCGCTGGGTTCATCATAAACAAGTACTTGTACACACAGCCGTGGGAGCCCAGCATGGAGCAAAAACAGCAACCGCCACCGACCCCATCAGCAACAATGTTAGTATCACCGGTAGCAGGAAAGCGTTAATAAAGTTGGGATAGGATCAGTAGGTGCAAATACGTGTATAACCATGTTCTTTGGCAATGTTTGAAATTTTCTCGTTTTAGTGTTTCAAGCATGTCATATTTTAATGCGCAGGGATAAAAACCTGCCATTCGTTGATTTTTTACTTTGAGAAATTGATTCGTGCAACAAATTCTCAGTCTTGTGCTGCTGCATAAAAGAATCTGATTAATAATCGCTTATCTATCTACATATGCATGCAAATTATGAGTCAAAACATGCCCAGAAAAAGTATAAAAGTAATATTTCCCGAGCTCCATAGAAACGATGCTTGTTTGTATTTCCTAAACAGTCCCAGTTAACATAAACATACCAATTCATAGAATTTTAACGAATATCTGCTGCCATTTGAATCGTACCCTTGGCTTTTGTATGTAAATTTCTATTTATCAACAAGAATCATCAGCTCATTCATTCCAGCCATCATTAATTTGACCCGGCCTACAATCCATTGTGTAACTGTCTTTATAATTTCTCAACCGGACCCAACAATTCATAACTAAATCACCCTTTCCCGAAAACTGTCCACAGCTCGAGACGTTGTGTAGTCGAGTTTCGGGGCATGTTCGGAGGCACAATAACGACAACGGGAAGCCATTTTTGTTGTTTCGAATTCATTTACCATTTACCATTTGACATTTTGTCTTCTTTTCGAGCCTGTCCACTGAGTCAACGGAAAAAAATACAAACATACGTCAGATCGTTTTTCGTAGGACCTTTTCCGTATGTTGGTTGTGCGAACAGAATTCAGAATTTATGGATTTTTTTTATTTTTCGGACAGATTTATGGCAACGCGACAAGATCACCTTTGAGATTGTATTTTTGCCGTCTGAAGATATGCGATTTTCGGTTATTGTTTTTGGTCGAGACAACACTGAAGTTGAAGAGGAATATGAGTCCCATTCGATTCACTTAACCCACTTGGCTGCAAGGCAGAGAGTGTAGAGTGTATAGGCATACACCCCTGCGAAGAATATTTTATTATTATAAAAAGAAATTAAAGAAAAATGATGCCAAAAGTAAAGCATCTAGCAGGAACTATATTAGACAAGCTCTACCTATCCTTCGCAAACATTAAAACAGAAAGTCAATTTTTTTCTCTGAAATAAACCTCGTACGCAACGGGTTAACACAATTACAAAACTACCCACAAAATGTCCTTCAAAACTAGCATCAGTTCAACATGTCTAAAGTAAACTGCCGACGACAGCATGGTGCAACGTGCAAACTAAATGCACGATGAAAAAATCCAACAAGTTTTCAATATCGTGATGAAATTTGATATGTTCATCAGTCTTATCATAATTTCCATTCGCTTATGACATTCCGAGTGCGTCCTGATTGCAAAATTTATCGCACATTGGACATGTGTAGCGCAGGAACTTGTCGAGCATACTAAATAGCTCGACATTTACGGGACGAAACGCCTCGAATACTAATAAAAATCTGCGAGCAGAAGGAGACCAGACCAGGTGAGCTCTGCCATGCATAATATTACTAAATTGGCATGGAAGGTATCAAGTACATATGTCTGCAATAAAAGACATTGCACGGCAAATGCCATTCAAATAAAATATATTAGTGAATATTGAAATGAGGATTTTGGTTTTAATGCAGTTGTAATGAAATAAAGTAAAGCAATCCCACGACAACCCTCGTACGGGTCTAGGAGTTGAAGCTGGTAGAGAGCTTCATTACAATTTTTTTTAATCATTGTGGATACGAGTGTGGAGTGATTAGTTCCACGACTCACTTTACCCCTGATTTAAATCAGGTACCTAATCAGAGCTAGGTGAACTCAAAGCTTGGTGCGCGGACCCTCGTCCGAACCTGGTTTCGAACCAGGGACCCCACACGCAAGAAGCCAGTGCTCTACCCACTAAGCTACTCAAGATAAGGCTGCCTGAATACTTTGCTTTCTGTGCAAGTAATAGATCCAAGTGGTGGTTTGCTCAATTCAAACTAAATAAATATATAAGCAAAGTGGCGTACTAACATTTTTGTTAATTTTCTTTAACCAGAAATGTATGAGTGAACATTCAACTGATCTTAGGTCTAGTTAGGTCGAGCGGTTGTCAGTCAAAGGGAGTGTTGTGTACACTAGATGACAAATGTCAAACTGACAATGTCAGCCATCTTTCGTGCTCATCATCGATAGCAGCGACAACTGACCACCAAGCGGTCAGAACGAAAAACAATTAAATAAAAATTAATTTTTAAATTTGAACCGATCTATACATTTACGCTTTCTACAAAATGTTCACCTATAAATAGGAGAAGGGAAATGAAATAAAGTCAGTCTGTTTTTGGTAGGCCAGTACTTTTAGGCGACCTGTACGGACTATAAAGCGAAGAGTTTTTGTTTGATTGAAAAATATAAGACCTCGCAGGTTCTCTTGGCCCATACTGGCAAAGCGGCGGTTAAATTCGCCAAGTCAAGTATTGCGGTAAAGTAACCTCTAACACAACAGCATAAAACTAACTCATTTCAGGAGCTCTGCCGAAATATCGGAAGACTTATAGCCACCGTGGAGATCCGCTGTGATGCCTCTCAGATATTGCTCTCCTTCAGCTACTGTATTCAAGAAACGATCTGGTTCCTTTAATAAACTGCGCTACACTCTTTAACTCAATAATAGGAAATTCAGTCAGATCTAACAAAAAGAATGCTCCGAGTGAGACCATTCTTTTCCTAGCCAGGGCTGGACATTGGCGCATGCGATGCAGGACATATTCCTTTTTATCCTCTGAACTACAGATCCGACATAATTCCTTCAACCCAAAGCCTAACCGTTTCACGACAGAGCGAAGAGCACTGCGGATTAAACCTAACAGCTACCTGCTGCAAAGCGAATCCATAAATATCGAACGTCTTCCTGCCATCACACATGATGACTCTTCAGACCATAATTTTTTAGCGTCTTCACAGATCTTCATTATCTCCACTTGCCATTTCCCATGGCTCATTCAATCTGCCATTGAAATGGCTAGTCGAGCCGTTCTATGGCATGTCATATTTGATAAATAAATGGCAAGCCATATGGACCATCGCCATATCTTGACAATTCTTGATTTTCAAAATGGCGCTGAACAGTGGTCATGCTCCATTTCTTATAAGCGAATGTAGAAATTCTCAATTAACAGGGATTTCAAGATCTCGTTGAGCAATCAAAACAGAGAAAGAAGAAAAGAAAAATGATACGGAATGGTGGGAAATGCGAAAAAGTCGAATTGTGGTGCGGAAATTTTGAATAATAAAATTAAATATTTGCTAAAGATAAATAATTTGAATATTTAGGAATGAGTAAATAAATTAAATTGCCAATTACTTTTACCCCATCGTATCCCAGGAAATCATATATTAGTTTCATTTCTATGTGATTTTTCACCCGCTTATCCAAAAAATCTCACACTCGGGGCTCTCATCTGCAGCACAATGTCTTCTCTGATCACTTCAAATAACATTCTAAGAGCATTCAACGCTCAGATAAGGAGCATGTCCTTCCCGTTCAGAGGCATTTTCGAAATGCATATGGCATGCCACGGTATTGCCCACGCATCAAATGGCATGTCATCATTTGACATTCGTTACCATCGGATATGACAGCGAAAATGGCAAATGGAGACCGATGGTCAAGGAATTTTTGCCTGGTTGCTAGTTGGACCGATGCCTTCGGGGTTCCTACGCAGAAGGGACATGAGATATCCGACAGCAAGAAACCAAGTATTGCCAGTTCATCGGCCACACAGTTACCCTTTATACTACAATGACTTAGGCCCTAAATCAATTGCACACCCAAATGTGTCGACATCTCCTTAAGGGATGCGCGATATTCTTCAACAATTCTGGTCATCACTATTCATTTAATTTCTGACACGGCTGACTTTCCAGCGTTGACCCCTCATCGCAAGTAAACATCCCCCAGAGATGTTAACGTTGTTCTTCAGGAGCTGTTCGATAAATGCTATCAGCTGCATGTCAACGTTCACCGTCGCAAGTGCTTCCACAATTGCTTTCGGCTCAATGTTGTTTAAGGCACTCCCAATGACCAGGAATACAGCAAATGTGAACATACACTGTGTTTTTTAATAAAGTCTTCACGACCTGACTCAAGGATATTTCTTGAGAGACAGATTTTACAATGTCACCAGTGAGGTCGTGTATGGCTTTATTAAAAAACACAGCTCAAGTTTCCCGCCAGCTAACTTGATCTTGTAGTAAAGTTATCAGACAAAAACCTTTGTTGGGTCCAGAAGCTGAAGCTGAAAGACAGTTTCATTCAAAAATTTACAATCGGTGTATATATACGAGTGTGGAGTGATTAGTTTCACGACTCACCTTACTCCTGATTAGCTCAGGTGCTCAAACCTCGGTGGGCGGTCCCTCATCCGAACCTGGATTTGATTCAATGACCCTTCACTCTAGGTTTCAGTGCTCTATCCACTACAGTTCTAGCATAAGATCGTGCAACTAACTTTAAAAATCGACGATAACAAATTTGACGATATATTATACGAATACATCTTTATAACGTCCGTAGTGATTGCAGGGATATACTAATATTTATTGAGCTTTACGAAACTTATTGAGTCAAAACTCGAAACTTATTAAACTAGCAGCGTAATACTACAATACAACGACTTTAGTGAAAATAAGACACAGACATAAAGAAAACTCACCAAAAACCAAGAAGAAAACCATTAAATTTTAAAACGTTTGTTGTCAACAGACACTTTTTAATCAGCTGCGTTTGGCGAAACTGAGCCGATAGCGCCGAAAAGTTGACAGGTATGTTAAAATAGGTAACTTAAAATAGTCCTTTGTCCAATCACCGCGCTAAGACCCGCCAAATTAAAAAAAGCCCGATGTGTCATTTTGTCCATGTAGGTATGTCAATTTGTCCGTACTCCAGGTCGTGTAGTTACATATTTGCAAATGTGGTTTTTGTTCAACCAAGCATATAAAAAGCTACCAATACCTACTCAGAATGCCTGTAACGGCTTTAAAAGCACTGGCCTTTGGCCTGTAAATCCAGATATTTTTCTTGACTATATATTTGATGAAATGATGCTGTTGATACTCTAGATAGTGGCTATTCATTGACCACTGTGACTAACAGTTCTCTAGCAGCCAGTTCTGTAATTGAAATAAGAGCAGGAACTTCTACGGAACAAAATTTGCAGACATCCCAGACAAACATCAATTCATTTATGGAAGACTACTTTCGCACGCATAGAGTGAAAAATTCTATACCTGGAACATCTGAAAACCCATTACCTTTTCCCATTGACATTCTTTCTCCAGCTCCACAAGGTCAATTTATTCATGGTCAAGAAAAAAAAGCTCAGAATTACAACTGGCCATTTAACTTCTACTCTGAATTTGGAAGAAGCAAAATCTAAGAATTCGTCAAAAAAAAACCTAGAGAAAAAAGATAGGAGCAAGTTAAAAAGACACTGTGCAGAGATGGCCCAGATGACGATAATTCACTTTCTCGTGACGTAGGAGAAGAGAGATCTAGTGCTCCCAAAAAGCCACCAGAAAGAAGGTCAGGTGATCAACTAATTATGATGAAAAAAGAACAAAGAGAATTATTCAACTGCTGATGAAGATGATTGTCCTTGCATTGCAGCGATATTTTTTCACGCTCTAGGCCCGGTGGATGCTGGCTACGATGCCTTGCTTGTTGTCGTTGGGCTCATGCATCATGTGCTAATGTTCCTAAGAAGACCAATAGCTTTATTTGGGAATTATGTGTTTAATTTTCTAAATGTTATTATGTGCGTATCGACTATGCGATTTTACCCATACTATACGGACAAAATGGTTTGTGTCAGAGATTTACAAAATTTTAATTTTTTCTTATGGTTCCTATTAGGTTTTAAGATTGTATATAACATAAAGCTGTTGGGTCAAAGATAACCATTCAATAGAAATACTCATTGTAGTTCGTACAATGAAATATATGTTCCTTAATAGTTAGTTCATCTACAAGGTCTACTTCAATCATCCACAACAGGGTACATGGTGCGATTCACCATTTACTATCCAGAGAGCAACATGGATTTATTAAAGGCCGTTCGACGTCAACAAACTTGGTCGAATTTGTCAACTCCGTTGCTGGTTCGTTGGATGCTGGACAACAAGTTGACGTCATCTACACGGATTTTGTTAAGGCATTTGATAAAGAAGATCATACTGTGCTGTTGGACAAGCTGCGCAATTTCGGCATACCCATCCGGAATCCTTTATACCTGGTTCTCCTCCTATATTGTCAAGCGTACCTGTCGTGTTGTGTTCAATGGCTGCGTTTCTTCCCCTTTTCATCCTACATTTGGTGCTTCCCAAGGGTCCATCCTTGGCCCGCTCTTAATCGTATTGTTCATCAATGATCTTCCCAGTTGTTTCAATTCCGTTTCCCTCCTCTACGCGGATGACCTTAAGCTTCTACGTACTATTTCTTCTTATGAAGACTGCCTACTTCTTTAATCAGAACTTACTGCTTTGAATGATTGGTGTGCTGCCAACTCTCTTTCCCTAAATATTTCTACATGTGTAGTTATGTCCTATACTAATAAACCAGTTCTTATTCTCTTTGATTATACCCTCTCCAGTATTATGTTGCTACATGTAGACCAACATAAGGACCTTGGCGTTATCTTTGATTTGATTTGCATGCTCAATTCATTTCATCGAAAGCGCCAAGAGTGGCAGGATTCGTTCTTCGTTGTTCTCGTTGCTCCCTTAATATCTGAACTTGTGTTCGTCTATTTACGTCGTAAGTACGTAACATACAAGAATACTGCTCCCAAGTGTGGTCGCCTTATTTCGTGTACTTGTCAGATGCAGTCCAGTCTGTCCAACGTAAGTTTACTCGTTGTCTTCTGTATAAGTTTAATTTCCCCCAGTGTCCTTACAATGAACGCCTCAAACTTTTAAACCCTTTTCGGTTACACGTCCGCAGATTGTTCCTTGATGAATGTTTCCTGTACAAAATGTATGTTGGCCTTTGTTCTATCAATATTCTTGTTTCCGAATTTGTGCGGGTCTCTGACCGACGTATCAGATCCCAGTCTTTTTTCACCATCCCTTTTGCGCGTACTGAAGTATTTTTTCATTCACCAACACTGAGAAAGCACAGGAATCATAAGGAGCATCAGTTTGGTTCTTTTTCCGTACCTTTGCTTAGTTTTAACAGACATATTTATTCTTCATACATTGCTTATAATTTTGTTCGCTTATAATTTTGCTTATATTTCAATTTTCTTTTCTTATTTGTTATTATTATTTTTTCATCTTCACTATTTTAGGATTACTTACTATTTATTCATTTTCACTTGAATTATTCTATTATTAATACTGCTTTTCCATTTCTATTTCTTAATCTATTTTATTGTAATATTTCGTTTCGAATTTTCATGCATATGCCTTATTTTATTATTTTCTTTATGTATATATATATATATATATATATATATATATATATATATATATATATATATATATATATATATATATATATATATATATATATATATATATATATATATATATATATATATATATATATATATATATATATATATATACAGTTGTGTTCATGAAAATAGTAGTGCAGCACCTCAAAACATTAAATATTCATGTTTCGACAAACTGAACACTGCAAATTGAACACGTGCTCATATTTTTCTAAGAATAGCATGCAAAGAAGAGAATAGCGATAAAATTCCGTAAGTTTTGCATTGGTTTGGGTAAGTTTTTGATTACTTTTGAGTGATGCACCGAAATTTGGCTGTTCATTAAAATAGTAGTGCTCGGTGTGAGTGGTTGAAAAACAATTTTAATAATTGATTAGTACAACAAAAAACGTCAATAGTAAGTGTAATTTAGCAATGAATAGTTTGATGATTGATATTCATTGGGTTTGTAACTATTTTTTATTCTAGTGGGCAGAGGAAAGCATTGCACGGCTGCGAATAGAGATTTAATAGTTATCCTTAGAGCGAAAGGCAAAACGTACAACGAAATTGATAATATTGTTTGCTGCACATCTACAATGATATTTAACGCGATTAATTATAAAAAATCCCCAGAAAATCGTGGTGGGAAACGCAAAACAACCGCTGTCGGAGATAAACGCATTGTGCGCTTTAGCAAGATTCGGCCATCAGCATCCTCTAAAGTTATCAAAAATGATTTAAATCTATCGGTTAGTGATGTTACAGTCCGTCGTCGCCTAATTGAGCATAATTTAAATGCCAGAAGTCCTAGAAAGGTACCCCTTTTGCCTCGGAAGCATGTGCAAGGACGAATTAGATTTGCAAAAACTCATCTAGTCTGGCCCGCCAAAAAATGGCGTTACATATTGTGGACAGATGAAAGCAAAATTGTTTTATTTGGTGGAACAGGCTCTAGGCAGTATGTACGACGTCCACCAAACACAGAATATAATCCTAGGTACACCAAAAAAACAGTTAAACATGGTGGCCTAAGTATAATGATATGGGCTTGCTTTTCTTACAATGGCGTTGGTCCTATCCATATGATAAATGGTATAATGGACAAAGAGGTTTATGTTGACATACTAAAAAACACAATGCTACCATATGCCAGTTCGGAAATGCCTAAAAAATGGACATTTCAACAGGACAACGATCCTAAACATACTAGCAGGCTCGCAAAAGATTGGTTTATATCGGAGAAGATCGATGTGATGCAATGGCCACCTCAGTCCCCAGATCTTAATCCGGTAGAAAACTTATGGGGAGATGTAAAACGGGTTGTGGCAACCGCAAAACCTTCAAAGAAAGTACACTTTTGGCAAGCGGTTCAGGAAGCATGGTCTCAAATTCCTTTGAAGCGTTGTCAGGACCTTACCGATTCCATGCCCCGGCGGTGCGAAGCCGTTATTAAAAATAACGGATATACAACTAAATATTAGACTATTTCCAATATTAAGAACCTGTAAAATCAATTTTGAATAAAGTTATACAGTTTTGTTTATCCTTTCATGTAGCCACTACTATTTTAATGAACAGTCAAATTTCGGTGCATCACTCAAAAGTCATCAAAAACACATCCAAACCAATGCAAAACTAACGAGATCTTATCCCTATTCTCTTCTTTGCATGCTGTTCTAAGAAAAATATGAACACTTGTTCAATTTGCAGTGTTCAGAATGTCGAAACATGAATATTTAATGTTGTGAGGTCCTGCACTACTATTTTCATGAACACAGCTGTATATATATATATATATATATATATATATATATATATATATATATATATATATATATTATTATTATTAAATGGATTCTAAATAAGGCGTAAAACGCATTAATTCTGATAATATATTTGTGTATCAACAGCCTTAATGCTACTACAATCGAATCTGGTTTCGCGAATCTCGCTGAGCGTTTACCATACATAGTTTATCAAACAAAGGAGATTCGTGAAACTAGATTCGTTTTTTGTAGTCTATAAGGAGAGCTCAAAATGCAATTATAAAAAGCAAATTTTTGTTCTTTATGCCAAAAACGGTAGTTCAATAGCCTCCATTACCGAAATTTCAATCTTATTATCATAGCAATCTATGTGGACATTTGCAACAAATAAAATAATGTTCTTTGTAATTTTACATGTACATAATATAGCAGACTAATATTTAAAATTATAAAGACTATTATTTTTTTTTTAAATATGTCTAAGTCTGAAGAGCGTTACTGGATAAAATCGCATTTTTGTTTTGCAATTTCATCAGTCTAAAATTGTTAGTCGGTAGCAACCGAAACCGATAGATACCGACTACAATCTATTTATTTAGAAACGATTCAAATATACTGACAAATATAGTTAGGTACCTGTGCACATTTTATGCAAGACAAATCATGTAGATTAGTTTATCAACATTGAATTAAATGCACGAAATCAAAAATAGGTGAAGGATTAGCTCCAAAATACATTTCAAACCTAATTTGATTTGTTTTAATAACCATACTAAACATTTTCTCTTGTGTTATTTCGGCGAGATATTGCTAAGATATTCATTTTTGAATACGCCAAACAGCTTTACGTAACACTCCCCAACTGTATTGTCATGGAAATTTATTTACTCGCAATAGTGTATCACTAGGAGAATTATTTCCTTAAACAGATGAAAGTAATTTTAACGGTATTAAACAAGGACATAAAGCTCAATGAGAAGTTATGCATCCCTTGTCTGCGAAAAATAAATATCTTCCATTTATAGCCTCCATCAAGTCTCAAGTTTAAAAGTATCGATTTCAAACCACTCGTCGGCCACACCCATTCGACACTCCATTGCGGCGAAGAGGCGGTACGTCTCACTAATCCACCAGACCGCCCGGTTGTCGCTATGTAAAACAGTGGTGAGGCTCGAAACTGCATTACCATCTCTTGGCGTTCCATTATATCTTTGTATCTTTTGCTGCTATGCGATTAGTATCTACAGAGCCCGGTTAGCAATCGAAGTGGAGGTAGTTTATGAATGAAGAAGTGTCGTATCGTGTGTTTTGTGCGGTTTTTGTAGGAGTGCATACTGGCAGTGGTGTGTCAATGAAGGGTGCGAGGGAGGTTATCTGCGACGGCGTTTTCATAGTGTAGGGGAGATGCTTGTGCAATTGACCCAGGACGTGAAATGACCAACAAATTCACAGAAGAGTCCGGTCGTTCACTCACCCGGACCGTTGCTGTGGACCATTTTTTTTTTAATTGTACATGCTCGTATGAAAGAAGTTGGAAGCCGCTGCTGGAAGTTCGCGTGAACTGTGATATTGCATCCGCGCCGCTTTTCCGTTCCAATCGACCTGTTCGTTTGCGACGGAGGTTCTGTGACGGCATGTAGAACAAGTGGTGGTTTTTCGATTTAGAGATCCAGCGGGTCACAGTTTCAGTGTTTGGTCTTGTTATCTATCGGTTGAAATCGAGGAGTGAAAAGCGAATCGCGAAAAGTGGCAGGCAAAATGTTAGTGCCACCGGACATGGTGTCAGCACAATCAAAGCTGATTTATCAGATGAATAAATTTTGCGCGGAACGCGTACAGGCGCGGTTGTTGAAAATTTCCAGTGCGATCCGGGAAATCGTTAAAATCGTTCAGGATATACTCAAGGAAGTGGAAATACAGGAGCCGAGATTTATATCCAGTCTGGGGGAATATAATGGGCGGTGGGTATTGTGAAATGAAATTGAATTTGGGGATTGTGTGAATGAGTAGATAACGGTAGGATGACCTAGCTGTGTTAAATTATCTACAGGGGCGAATTAGAAATGTATTGAGGAGTGAAAACAGTTTGCATTCCAAGGCTTCTAATCCAAGCTATCCGTACTGAGTATGATGTAGCTTCAACATGATATTTAAAAAAACAATAAATTATATACAGTATCAACTTGAACATGAAATTAAAATATAATTGAAATTGAAAATATTTAGAATCACAAGGAACTGTCATCAATTCAAATGATTTTATGCGTGTATCCTTTCAAATTGATTTTTTTATTTGTTCTTATTGTTTTTGTACATACAGGAGCTTGAATAAATAAATTTAATCAATAGAAAGGGCGGAAGAAATAATTTCAATGCAATTTTAGCATGGAGAAACATTTGAAATTGTGGTAAAAGCTTCGTACTAGAAGCATTGTCTCTATCGCGACTGTTTTGCCTTCAATTTGATTATTATTATTATTTTTCAATCATAGCTCACGCCCGTCATCAAATTCTAATAGAATTACGTTCCGGTCATGAGTTGGAGCTCTACGCACTAAATTCTAAAGATTCTCTACTTTTCATACTTTTATAAAATATATTTTTTTTTTACAATTTATACAATATTTAGCTATTTATTCCTATTTCTATTAAAGAACGGAACATTTGTTGTTTTAAGCGGCAAATATTAGGTTAAGGGATAGATAATTTGGCTGTGTCGAATAAAGAATAGTTAGCTCCATTGATTAGCATAGGCTTAAAATTAATTTATTAACCAGGCATGTTCATGCTTAATGTTGAGACAATCCTAATAATGTCAAAGAAACTTATTCATACCTAGATTGATGCTATTTCTAGACGTCGATAAATCTTCTTAGCTGAAAAATACCTCGATAAGCTACAGAAAATTTCAGTTTTCCCTGATGATTACCTACGCTGGGCTTTACAAAAGTGGCTTTACACAGAAAAACTGACATTTTTCAATATCTTACTGCACTAAGATACAATCAAAGCTATAGACAAGTGATAAAAAAATTACATTGTTTTTAATTTGATGCACTGATAACCAGGGGCGGATTTGACCATTTCGCCGCCCTAGGCCTCAGAAATATTTGCCGCCCTTTTCGTGAATTATACTTTATGCAACAATGCGCGATTTTTTTCGATTCCCTAGAATATTTCGCTGTTTTTCTTTGCTCCCGAGCTCACAAAAAAGGAATATCAGATCAAAACCGGCACCGGTGTGTTTGCAAAAATTCCCTATTAGTGCGCCCTTGCCACACAAATAATTATTAAAATAGACACACGGTACGGAACCTAAAAGTACCTAAAAAAAAAAGAATCCAAAAATACCAATTTTTAACAGTCGAAATCCGTATACACCTTTACATCGCATATAATTTCAACGTCTTCTCTCATATTTTCATAAGTAAGTTTACTATTCTGTTCAAAGTTTGTTTCCGCACTTGACTCGAGATCAACTATGAACTCGACTACTGTAAATTAATGTTCGATATGTTATTAGTTAAGGATGAATCCGAAATATTTTGACCTATGATGTTGTAGATCTCATTTCTTAGAATTTTTTTTATAGAAATTAATTTCAGTAATGAAGTACAATTTAAAAAACACGTCAAAAATAAAGAGATTCGCATGTAGTTGGTATACCCTGTACCATAATAATAATAAAAAAATTCTCTGAAAAATCAATGCACGCAAATATTTAGCTCTGATAAGCTTTTCCTAAATTGAAGAGGCATTATTTGGGTTGTTTTAAGGATCTTTTTAGGTCTTTTTAGGCTCTTTTTAGGTATTTTCAGACACTTTCTAGGTACTTTTTAGGTATTTTTGAGTTTCTCTGGTCCTTTACCGTGATCGCATTTCGATATTTATTATAAGTCAAACTTTTTAATGTCCGAAAAAAATCATCAGAGGTGAATTGTTGCGTGCATTGATTGTTTAGAGAATTTGTTTGGCTTGAGGTGTTAGGCTCATTCAACTCAGATATATGTACCTATAAAACAGAAAAAAAAAATGCCGCACAAAAAAAAACGAAAAGTGGCCGCCCAAAAAAAAAATCGAAAATATGCCGCCCCCGAAATTTGCCGCCCTAGGCCCGGGCCTACCGGGCCTAGTGGCAAATCCGCCCCTGCTGATAACAAAAACAGTAGAGGACTACTATTTAATTATTTAATTTTTTTTTGTCTGATGCTGATGTCGTCCTGGCTTCTATCTATTCATACATAAGAGTCGGGCGAAAAGAGAGTAATGAAAAGCGAGTGAGTTCTAACCGGGCGATCGGACACACGTAAGAAAACACACGCAAATGTTCGAGGAAAGTAAACCATTATAAAGCTGGTAAAGAAGACATTCATCAGGGAATACTTTGCGGGTACTCAGTAAAAAAATCACTTAAAACAGCAGCACTTAAAACAAAGAGATCCGATTGTTAATTACTACAATCATTTAGGGAATTTTAAGGTCATCAGCGCATAAAAGAGAGTCAGACTTAAAGCTACAAGGAAGGTCATTGATGAACAACGTGAAAAGGAGAGGACCAAAGATGGAACCTTGGAGAACACCAGAAGTAGGATCGAAAAGGGAGGAAGAACAACCATTGAAAACAACACGGCAGGTGCGATCATCGATGTAGGAAAAAAGCCAGGATATAAAGGAACTGGAAACACCAAAATTACAAATCGATTCTAACAGCACGGAGTGGTTTACCCTGACAAATGCTTTCGCGAAATCAGTGTAAATCACATCAGCTTGAAGACCGTTGTCCAAAATATACGCGGCGAAGCTAGTGAATTCCACTAATTTAGAAGTTGTAGAAAATTCCTTAATGAATTCATGTTGCTCTTTAGAAAATAAGTTACTAAAAGCACTATGATTTCTTTCCTGAACGATCCGCTCAAGCAACTTAGGAAAGCAAGGCAGTAGGGATATAGGACGGTAATTGACCATATTACCAATATTGGCAGCTTTCTAGCTGGAAGGAAAAATGCCAACGGACAAACAGGTTAAATAAAATAGAAAAAGATACACATAAGGAAAATACAAGAGACTTAACAAACACATTGGGAATACCATCAGGGCCGCTGTTCGCTGAGTACAGTCGCAGCAGAGTTCCCTGAAGCAATCTTAGTAGAGGAAAAGGATGACGCAAATAACTTGGAAAATAAATCACAAATCTCTTGAGGAATAGAAGTAGATGTTCCCTTCAGAAAATAAGTGTCAGGAAATTGGCTACTAGTTTTAAGAGAACGGACATACGACCAGAAAGGCTTCGAGTTATTTGAAAAAAGACACGATTAAATATGGGCGAAGTACGTCCGTTTCGTTTCTTCAAAAGTTCTTTTAGTCACTGCCCGCAAAGACCCGATAACGCTGAAAAGCCCGAAAAGATGAACTATGAAGAAATTCATTTTGGACCTTATATTTCTCGCCCAAAGATTTAGACACAGGAGTACATCTAGATACAAGGGAATTAAGAATAATGTTTGCTCTGACTTACGCAAACGTTTTCTCCAGTAATGCAATTTTTTGCATTACCCATAGCTAGCCGGTTAATCACTATCGCAATTCACACATTTCGCAGTTTTTTCTCATTGTTTTGGACGGATTGGGAAATGGTGGTCTCCGTCACACATCTTGCCTGTGCATGGCAAATAGTGGTGAAATGACCGAACCGAGTGATTTCTGGGCTTCTACTTTGCAGATGAGCTGGTATACTGCTTTGATGTTGCAAATATTAGTCTGACTCCTCGGGCGGAAGAGTCTGAGAAGATTAGAAGTCCCTTTACTTAATTTGAGTTTTCTTTAATTTTTTGGAAGTTCTCTTTAATTTCATTGGGACTGAGACCATGAATGCCTCCAACCACCACGTTTAGGCTCTTTTCCTCTGGGAAAAAATGCGTGTGGAATTGTATTTTTTTCGCCTGTGAAGATTTTAGTTATTTTTCCATGCACCAGTAATGTAGCTGGAATCACCTGAAATCGTAGATATACTTTTTTGGCCAATTCCTACGGTATTTTCGGATCTTCAAGGGACATAGAGATTCGCGTTCACTTTCATGGTACTCTGATAACTTGTATGTTGTCCATTTCTGTTCAGTGCTGTCCGTACTGGTGTGTCTATCGCTGTTTTTTTATGTTGTTGGCTCGGTTTCGTAGCCTGTTCCATCAGAACTATTTTTTTAGGTGGTCGGAATGCAGGATGTTTTCTAACAGCTTAAAGTTCGCTGGCTGAAGGGAGAGTATGCTGAGCCTCAATATCCACTTTCCAAATTATTAAAAACTCTCTTCTTCAGTTTTTTTTAAGTCTGGCTTTCTGTCTTCTCTTTGTCCTTTATTGAAGACGTTGGTGATGTCATAAGCTTTGCTTTATGTTTCTAATCAACGAATCCTTGTCTGTCTTTAAACATGTGGAAAATCTCTACCAGATCCGTGTTTTCTTTTCCTGTGCATTGAGTTGAGTTCATTCTGCACGTCCGTCTGTTGTGGAACAATGTAGTCTGTTTGTGCGGCCAGTTTTTTATCTGTCCAAACAGCTAAGAGGTCTGCTTATTTTTCTATTCTTCTTCTCTGGCCTCTTCTGAAATTTTTTCATAGTCTACATTTGAGACCGCTTTTTCGTCCGTCAATGATTCGTTTTGTCAAGTATATATGAAAACTATTAATGTATTGTTTTTTTTAGTAATTCGGTGTCACAGCTCTAGACAACTTGAGTTTGTGAACTTTAGCAAATTTGGGCTAGAAATATTCAGGCCGACTTGTCATTTTGGTTCGCCGGACTTGTTTTAACTCTAGCTTTATTTTGTGAAATTCATTTCAATCCAAAATAAATAAATAAATATTTGCTAAGCGTCTGTGTTTCACTTTGAAATAACTAGATATTTCGAATAAAATCCTCGAAATGGAATCGAAAAATGGAACCAAAAGAGTAACAGTCATCAAAATGCCATTATATCCGTTCGTTGAGTTATATACGCTTCTTCCATGTAGACAGCATTGAGCTGAATGCTTTTCATGACGCAAAACGATTGTACCTATCTGTTACTACATTTAAAAAAATTTTGGTTGAATTTTACCCTTATAATAGAAGGAAACTACTATTAAAGATGTAAATTTACAAAAGTGCGTAAAAAGAATATTTTTTTACGACCAAATCGTGTAGTTTTACCCTAAATAATGATGCAATTTTATGGCTTTGGCGCAAAGGTGAATAGCAAACTAGTAAATTTACACTCTTTTTGCTTCAATTTACAAAAAGCTGTGTATTATTCAGCTTATATGACGTAAAACCAAAAAAAATCCACATCGAATGTGTAACAAAATTTGTGATTCGTTATTTTAAATGAAAAAATGAATATATTTCCTACTATCAAAGTATTAATTATAGACCCACTTTTTAGAGTGTACCTTACGCTCCTAGCAACAAGCTCATTTGCTTTCTTTTGCATTAGTGAATTCCTTAAAGGAATGTTCAGGTATGTTCTTCGGTCTAAATTGGTCTACTGAAGAAACAAAGTACAGTCTTATTGATTTTTCTGGAACTAGGTTTTCTAAGTTTCCACACGTTTTCGCTCGATTAGTTACAGCCTATAGGGATCGAAATTTTCTCTCTTTGGAGTTTGATTTTTTCAATCTTTATCTTTCATATGCCATATTATTCAACTAAAGGCCTCTGTCATATACTCTTATGTGCTTACTTGATCAGACTTTTAAAGGGCTAATTGTTTTCAAACCATTGACACTTAACGCTTTTCGAGGCTTCATTTTAAATCTCCTGTGGTGATCATCTCCTGAATTTTCAGTTCAATAATTTGCTTAGTATTGAAACTTATTTAAAGTACGCAATTTTAACTTTCGACCAGCAAAATCACTCCATATTTCACAGATCTATTAAATTCTCTATGCAAAAATAATATCTCTGGCCAATACTTATGGCAATTCTAAATATATTTAGCCATACTAAAAATCAGAAAGATTTTAGACCGAGATTCTGAAGACATTTTTTGAGATTTTTTTTCTCAGCTCGAAATCCAAATGACATGATAATAGACAATTGAATTAGAGTAAAATTTACACATTAATTTTTATTTTCAAAGTTTTGCTTTTATGCTCGAAAATAAATAGATTTATATAATCTTGCTTTATATTTATCTTGCATTGTTTTAGGATTTACTATTTGTTTCAACAAATTTTTAATTGATACGTTCAATAATATACCTCCTCTTCGTATTTCAGATTCGAAGGACTCGAAGTCATTTCACCGCACGAATTCGAAATTGTATTGTACCTGAATCAGATGGGTGTCTTCAACTTTGTAGACGATGGCACTTTGCCCGGTTGCGCAGTCCTGAAACTCAGTGACGGTCGCAAGCGTTCCATGTCACTGTGGGTCGAATTCATAACGGCCTCGGGTTATCTGTCAGCACGGAAAATGCGGTCACGCTTCCAGACGCTCGTAGCGCAGGCCTGTGAGAAGAGTATATATCGTGATATAGTCAAAATGATCGCAGACACAACAGAAGTCAAACTTCGGATAAGAGAACGATTCGTTGTTCAGATCACACCTGCATTTAAATGCCCAGGAATTTGGCCAAGATCAGCCGCCCATTGGCCCATCATAGGGATTCCATGGCCACATCCTGCCACAGTGGCCGAAGTGAAGCATGAAGGATTTGATTTACTGTCGAAGGAATGCGTGAATTTGCAGGGTAAAAACTCGGCCATGGAAGGTGATGCGTGGGTGGTTAGTTTTATTGAGGCTGAAAATCGACTGTTAGTTGGTAAGTTTGAGATGCGAAAGTACTTTGGTGGCCCAATATGCGCTACATGATCAAATAGATTGCTGTGATAGAACTTTGCTTGAGTGATTCCTTATGTGAGTAATTTATTTCCCATGAGAAAGCGTTCCAAATACTTTGAATATTAATTGAAATGCAAATATTAATTGAAATGCAAATGCTAAATGTATAGTGAGGTAGTCAGTCAACTATTGATTTAGATATCAGATTGATTTACAAAAACTGATCATGTAGCACTCAAAATTTCGCTTAAATTCCACTAAACGAACTCTAATCAGCCTTAATTCCTAGGAGGCTGTCGCAAACGATGCTTAAGTATTTTGAAGACATTACGCGATCGACATCTAGATCTACCCGGCAACCCAATTACGTCATATCACCTGAAAACATTGCTCTTGTACGAATGCGAAAAGCATCCGCGCGACTTTGAATGGACCGAAACCTGTATCGCGGATCGTATCAACGGCATTTTCCTGCAACTGATCTCATGTTTACAGTATCGCCGGTGTCCGCACTACTTCTTGCCGAGTGTGGACCTGTTCAAAGGCAAGACGCCCAGCTCGCTGGATGCTGCGGCCAAGCAAGTGTGGCGCATTACACGCGAAATGCTGACCAATGAACGTGCATTCGAGAAACTCTAGTTAATCCGTTGGATAGGTTGATGCTAATCCGAAAACCCACTTATAGCAAAATACATACTACCTTAATTCTGCGCTCTGTTTTCTGTATCTGTACGACAAGACGTAGCGAAATAGCAGTTTTTGCACTTGCGCGAACGTGATATAATCGATGCAGATTAATGCAATAGATTAAGCTGTGTCCCGACGATCGAATTGATGTTTTTTATTTGTTAGATTTTCATTCTATGAATAAAGTTGATTTTTTATACGTTACATACGGTATGCGTTTGATTGATCGTTTGTTTCAAGTTCTCTTGTTAAGTCGACTGAAGATTGTGTTTAGTGTGGGAAAAAGTGGTCCGAAGGCGATTGTCGAATGTTTCGAAAATTTCCGTAGATGAGATGTACGATTTAAATGTTGCGTTTTTCATAATAGAGAACTAAATGAGCAGATAGCATCGAAAAACGTTGAATTAACAAGGCCAAACCTCCTTGCAAACCTCCATGACTGCGTTGGAGGTTATAGGGGTAATTCTTTTCATAGAAAGAAAATTTAAGGAATTTAGTTTTGGAATGGAAATATTGGTTGTTTATCTTCACTACAAGGTTATCGTCATTTGAAAATTTAAGTTTGGTTAAATGATTGTCAACCGGGGACTGAAAGGTCGACATAGGCATACTAGAGTCCCGTTGGGATACCACGAATCTACTCTCTTAATTACAGATTCTGGGAACCGTTTGGTTCCTTTGATGAGCTAAGCGATACATCTTAGTTCGATAAGCGATCAATCAGCCAGACCTGAGAGGAAGAATGTCCCAAAAGCAGGTCATTCTCTTCCTTGCAAGAGCCGGACACTGACACTTGAGGTGGAGAATGATCGCTTCTTCATCCTCTGGGCCAATCAACAATTCAATTGCACTGCTGAATGTCTCGACGTCTCCCTAAAAGATGCACGGCATTAATCAACAATTATAGACACTGTACAAAGACCAGCTAGGGAGTTAATAGTCTCTTGGATGTCTGTGAAAATGCATAAATTGACTCCGAATATTTGATTACAAAGAAGCCAGTTGATGGCTTGAAAAACAGCAACCATCTCTACCTGAAAGACACTACAATAGTCCGGGAGGCGAGGGAACTTTAAATTCAGCTCATCCGAGCATATACCACTGCTAAATTTATTGTTCAGTTTTGAGCCAACGGAATAATCATGAGTAAGTAAGTATTCGAGGGTAGGGGAGACCGAGGTGGGTTGTGACAGAGGAGAGTTGTGACATACCTGATTTCTCGGAGCCTATGACAGCTAGAGAGCTAGCAACACTGCGCATTTATTGCTTTTTTGACGAGTTATTACATGTTATTTCGCGCAGGCCGCCACTGCAAGTGGTAGTGTCAAAACGACATCGTTATAAAAAAAAATGCCAAAAGTAAGTTTTTGGTCAATAATTCAGTGTTCTATTATTTTATATACGTATTGCTAGTGCTGCTGTGATATTTTTACTGATATGCAGTGTTTATTCTAGTTTCATACCTTGATATAGCTTTTCTGGTTTGCTTCATATTTGTTAGGTTATGAGCCATTATTCTGATCGACGCATGTTTTTTTGCTCCTAGGAGAGTTGTGACAGCTTGTCACAACTCTCCTAATTTGAAGCAAATCTATTTTCGGCAACATGCTTTGTGGTGGGGGTCTGCATGCTTTACCCACCTACTTTAATTTTTATATATTGTTTGAGAATGCCAAGTAAATATACAAGAAAAAATAATAGACCTATGTCTAGTATCGAAATATATGAATTAGTTTGTGATCTTAAACATAATGCCAAAGATATATTAAGAAGAAAAAAGCTTAAGGGGCCAATGAAAAGAAAAAACCACCATCTATTGGATATGCTTTTCCAACAGTCTTCACCAAAGATGAAGAAAATATGCTATGCGAGTATTTGTTGACTTTGTGTCAGCCATAATCTGACTTTACTACTAAAGAAACGAAAAGCCTGGCGTACAGATTAGCACATAAGCATAATAAGAACTTTCCGGCGTCTTAGGAAGAAAAAAAAATGGCTGGAGAGGTATGGCTTAAGTTATTTATGGAGTGAGATCCAAATTTATCACTAAGATTGGCTCAAGCAACAAGTATGGCTTGGGCAACGAGCTTCAATCAAACAAATGTGGCGATATTTTTCTCCAGTTATACATGTGTCTTTAACATACATAAAGTTTCCGGACAAAGATATTTAACTAACTTTAGCTAACTTAACAGCTAACGGCTCAGAGTGGATGCAAGAGAATGGTTTTCATACGTTTCTGGAACACTTCAAAAACCAAGTCAGACCGTCAAAAGAACAAAAAGCTTTGTTATTAATAGAAAACCATTCGTCACACGTGGCTTTAAAAAATATCGAGTTTTTCAGAGAAAATGGCATAATCTTACTCACGTTTCCTCCTTGCTGTAGTAACAAACTACAACCAATAGATCGTGCTATTTAAGGTCCTCTGAAAAAGGCTATCAATAATGCATTTGACAAAACTGCATTTGACGTAACGATCACGGCAAGGAACATCAGCGTTGGTTTTGCAGCTACAAGAACTTGGCCTGAACAATTTACTGATCGAGTTTGGACCGATCCAATGTCAGACCGAGAATTGACTGCAGATCAACAAGGAAGAAAAGGTACTCCAAACATAATTGTTGATGCATAAGAACAGTTCTTCCAGTCTATACATACTGTTGAATGATGTTATCGGATCCGAAAACATAGATCCTGTTGCCTCTGCATTCAGGAACCGCAGCCCTCTATACGATAGCTTTGCACCAGTTGCTTCCACATCTTAGCATCCATAGCACGTAAACGCTGACTCCGTTGTCTCCAGATCTCTAATCTGTAATGCGCAGCCTCCAGAAATAGAACCTGTTGCCCCACATCCCAAGCTTATAATCCACTACCAACAAACTTGGAACCAATTGCGTCAACAACTAAATCTCTTAATCTAAGCCAGATTAAATCTAATTTATTTTCACCGGAAGTGCTCAGGCCACTGCCAAAAGTACCTCCAAGAAAAGGCAACCAACCAAATGGAAGTAAGATCAAATCCCCTGTTCTTACTGACTCGCCCATCAAAAATAAGTTACCTCGAGCCCTGTCACAACTTACCTCGAACCCTGTCACAACTTACCTTGGTACTAGGAGAGTTGTGACATTGAGGACTACTTCATTTAATGTCAATTTTCTCATGGATCTTACTTTTTTTGTTTCTTTTTAAATTTAATTTAAATAGTGTATTAAATTAGCTTTCTTCCATAAAAGAGCTCATAGACGTACCAGTAATATTAGATGACTTATGTTAGTTAACGTAAAAATTGTCACAACCTTCCTCGGTCTCCCCTAATACCATTAATCTATTCAACTCTACCCAGAATGCGAGATAATAACTCGAGGTCCAGTCGAGTGTGCGGAGTTATATAGTCCACACCCGCTGGCGCGGAGACTCCTTCTGATAAAATTTTGGTTTGACGACGTCCAGTTTTAGTCCTTGCTGAGTTGCAGTGTAGTCTTACAGGAGCCAGATGAGCTTGCTGCAAGATAATTAGGTTGGTAGCCGCACGTAGCACGAAAAGCGCGTTAGTGAGTATGGTTTGGAAGATCCCTTTCACCAAAATTGCAGCTAGCCTTCGCAGTTTTTCAACCACTCGTCGGTATGCGGCCTTCAGAGCAGCCTGCTAGCAAAACACCACCCCATACAATCGACTCAACCACAGTAGCATCAAATCATGCACGAATACACCCTTCAGTTTTTTGTGTTGAACTGAATACTATACGAAGACGATTTGCTTGCCCTCTACATTGCCGCATAAGGCTCTCGAGTATTTCTTGAAAAAAGCCTTTCGTTTTCTTTAGTACATTCATCAGTCATTAGATCTTTTTCTGCGTTCCACTATAGAGACAGGATTCGCTTTGACTTTGAGTGGGTTGTACGCTGCCCTGCCAGCAGAGTTGAGAGTGCTGCCAAAAGTGTTAACCACTTGATCCAGATCCGGGCAACAACCAATGCTCCCCGGAGAAAGTTCCAGTGAAGAAATATTAGAGCTTCGTCCAGTCCTATTGACAAATGATTCCTGGTCTGTAGAAAAGATATCCACTTGTGATCAGAAAACGAGCACTTCTGCACGAACTTCCAATCATTCAGGAGATGTGCGTGCCGTTCGCTGACTAAGATACGTCAAGAATCTCATTCCGATTTGAGATGAGGCAGGTTGGTTCGCTCTCCTCGTTCACATTGGACACGATGAAGTCAAATAGTGCCTCACTTCGACCATTTGTGTCAGACCTGCTCCATAGCATATGATGAGCATTGAAGTCATCACGCAGAATAAGGGGTAAATGCGGCTGATGATATCACAGGGGCACATGCGCCTTGCTAGTATGCCATATAGCAAGAAACAAACCGAAACCAGAATGTCTTCCGACTGATTTCCGCTACAGCAACCAAGTTATCTCTTTCGAATAAATTGTGAAGAACAAGAACATTGACGATATTCTTGGCAAGATTGTAATCTCGTGGTTTTTCCAGACTATCGGGTGTAATCAGCCTGAATCCCCTGGTTCGCAACTTGCAAACCCAGTTGTTTACAACACATGGCTTTTGGATTAGAATCAACTCTTCTTCTGTATTTGATAGGTTGAGATGCAAGGCAGCTGTTGTTGCTTTAGAATGGTGGAGGTTAAGTTTGAAGTACCCTCACCATTATCAATCAGGGTAGAGACAAGGTCCTCCTTGGGTGCTAACGCTGCTTCACTCTCCATCTCCGTTTCCAGATTCAGGAGGTCTAAAAAGCTGCCCAAATTCGAAGTCTTATTACTCCTGTAGATACACAGGGTATATTTTTCGACCTACTACTTAGTACTGCCTTTGCGGACCACTAAAATTGGTAAGATGAATCATTTAAGATGAATCGATCCTCCCGCCGATTTTCTAGAGCCACTCTCCAATCATCCATCGTAAGATCAGGGTTGAAGAGCCTAATGGTCTCCATATTTTCTTCTGGGTCAGAATGGAAGAAGGGAATCAATGCCATGCTTCTGGGGCGGCTGGGGAGCGTTGGACACTGATTTTCACAAGCTGCCAGCCCAACTCTCCAACCCGCATCCCGCATCCCGCATACGAGCTGGCTTTTTATAGAACAGAACTGAGTCTGCTTTATGATAAGCCAGTTTTCAACAGAGGTGATTCCATCTCCTTTCCCAGCATCGATCACAGCCCATTTAAGGCTCTCCTTTGCCATTTCACTGAAAGGCCGAGTTAGCCATACTACGACTCTTTTGCTCAGCCGACCTCTGTCGTTTTTTATCTTAATTTGTGGCATTAAGAGTAGCCCATTGACAAGTTTAGCAGCCCACTGAAAGGACTTCTTGCGCTTATCGGCCAACGTATCAGGAGGGGCGTTTTTTTAATCTCCTCAGAGCTTTGAAAGATGTCCTTCAAATTTCTTAAGCCCGAGAGTTGACAGAACGTCATTGAGCGGCTAAAGAGGGAATGGCACTGAAGGTGACACTTGTTGACGGCCGGGCCAGCTCATTTGCCGTAGCACTGATTCCAAGCAGGCTTCTGCGCTTTTGCGGCACTAGTCTTCGTGTCCAACGTCCTGGGATCACTATATGCAAAAGTAGTTAAAGAGGAATCAGTGGAGTTCCACAGTCTCCAGCAGATTTAGCAACAATCTACGAAGCTGGCTCACTAGCCATAACTCCACTTTTTCAGGCTTTAATTGCAGCCAACGGATATTTCCAAAATTTTATCATAGCCAAACTGCAAATATGTCTAAATTGCATATGGTAGACTTTGATTTTTTCGAACATCATTTCCGCATAGAATTATGACGGTACCAAAAATATGACTAAAACACTCGCCGATGCCAAAATGTTGAAGATATTTAAATGTTGGTGAAATATGGACCTATTCCATATATGCATAAAGATATCCTGAAATTTTCAACTCAAAGGGCTGGCGCAACCATGAGATACAGTCACTGATATTTTTGAGCATATACAAAGATACATGAATTTTTAGGTAAAGTGATTCAAATACTAATCAGCAAAATCAGTAAAAATGTAATAGCATTCATATTGATATTCCTTCCTGGCTTAGACTTCTCTCAAAATTATTTAGTAACTAGGTATAGATAATTGACAATAAATATCAGCGATAATAATCAAAAACAAATTTTCGGTGCAAATTTATTTACAGTATCCACTCTATTCAACCAAAACAAATTTAATTTTGTTTTAAGAGCTTAAAATACCCAACTTCAATCTGCATATGTCATATTTGCAGAATTATTTGCCCTCGGGTCCGTCCAAATTCAAGAACGTGTCCTATCACGATTATAGTCAAGCACTCGCAAAGGATTAATCCGTCGTCAGGACGGTATGCGTTGTTTCACAACATATCCCCGTTACAACGTATCCTGTAAGCAAATATACCAGTCCAGCTTTTTGCAACGACCCCACATCGTCTTTGCAAGTTTCCTTTTAATATCAACGTGAAATATGATCCGTTGATGTTTCCTCTTTCGTTTCGTGTCTGACGATAATTTGTTATTCGCCGCAGATAACGAAGATTCATCTTGGCGCTCATTGTGCTCGCATAAGGCGGGGAACTTAATACTCGTACACTGTTGATCCATTATCCATTATGCCTTTTGTATAGCAGTCGATAATAGAAATCTCGATTCAACAGACTCGAGTGAGTTGCATGACTGGAGAGAGAACATTTATTAGTCGTAACGATGCAACAGGGCCTGGTTCGAGCTGCTGGTGATACCTTGGCTTGTATGCCACCATTTATGCCGGTAAGAGTCTCGTCGTTGGCGATACGATATGAGGACACAAAAGTGCTGGAAAATAGCATGCCTGGGAAGCTATCAGTTGGTTCTAAGTGCATTTCGGAAATGGAACTCATTAATTATGATTGCAACGCGCTGTTTGAAGAAATCATGCAATGGAGATAGAAGTTTGAACTTCAAGAAAGCTGCTGATTAATTTCAGCTTTGATAATTTTCACTGGCACTAATTGAACCTCAATCTTGCACATATGCGACGAGTAGGTATTTGAATGATAATACTAAATTCCTTTCTGTGTCTTGCGAAGAGCAAAGTGCACATTTTGAATGAGCTTCTAGATAAAGATAAGGCTCTTCTAGAACAAAATCTAAATAAGAGTGGGTTTAACATTTCGTCTTTAAAGTACTATACAATCCAAATAAAGTCAAATATACGCTTTGTGTCACTTTTTATGCATCCCATCAAATTTCATTAGCATCTTAGTATTTAAAATGACATTAAGTTCATTGCCAACACACTCAAAATAGACATGTAGCTTAGCACATCCCCATTAGTGGCCCAAGTCAAGATACATCTGTCTCGGATAGGGCATTAATCCCGAGATTGAAATTGCGATCCCGAAATTCGGGATTAGAATTTTCGGGATCCCGAGATAATCCCGAGATTTCGGGATTTTATAAAAAAAACTATATTAAGGGAATTTAAACAGATATATTGGCTTATTCGTACTCAATTAAAATTTTATTTCAATTATATATACATAAATTCGGAAGCTAAGTTCATTATAATGTTAAATTTATGCACATATGTACATGGGTACTAGCAAGTAAGACGTTAATCTATAATTGCATCTAAATTAATCTTATGATCTAATTTCATCTTATCTTCTTGTCCCATAAAGCTCTTTATTTGGTCATGATAGTTATAAAATTAGTTAAAAACGAATTGAAATTTAATCGGCATAACGGATGTTACGATAATATAATAAAAATACATTATTCTTTTTAGTTGTTTACATATTAATTACAAAATAATATTGCTTTTCAATGAAACAAGTGATAAGTAATAATATCGATTGGTTCAAACTGCTGATTCGTTTTGAAAGTATGCTCTTAATAAACGTAATTCGTCAAGAGTTTCAAAATTTAAACTAGACCTGATTTAGCTGCACATATATCCAGCTGCTGAAAAAGATATTTCGGGTACACTTTTTGGTGGAATATTAAGCATGTAATCATACGCCAGCTGTAATTCATTATTACAACTGGCTTCCGCTTCGGTTTTCATAAAACAATATGTCTTTTAGTATTAAGTTCTGCTTTCTAATTCCCAAAATGGGTTGAATTTTATCAATCCCGAAATCTCGGGAGTCCCGATAAAAAATTCGGGATCCCGAAAATGTCCAAAATGGCTCGGGATCCCGAGATCCCGAGATCCCGAAATCTCGGGATTGCATGCCCTAGTCTCGGATGTTCGGATACTGAAAAACTAATAACAAACAGTTGCTTCCGAATATCTGTTGGATGGTGTGAATTAAATCTGACATTTTTGGTCCCTTCCTAATTAAATAATTAGCTCGAAATGTTTCGATACACAAACGATTGGAAGATTTCGAAAATGTTAACTTACCACTGGAAGTACATCGTTTTAGTGTGTCAATGGCAAAGGCTAGTAGTTAAAAGCAAAAGTTAAGTGGTTCTATTTTTAAATTAGATTGCTTCATAATATATATATGGCGATAAGGCGAGGTAATATATTTTTAACAAAAAATTGTATTTTTATGTTCTCAGCGTCTATCACTTACCAATTCTCACGAGCTCAGTACATATCCGTATATAAGGTGTAGTATATAATTTCTAACAATTTATCGAGGCCACAGAAAACAATTAAAAAAATCTCGTTACCGAAAAAAATTATTTATAATAGATTCAAATATTCGTATGGATATCATGTGAAGAAAATTGTTTAAATGCAAAATCATTACTCATAAAACAATTGCTAGCTGAAAAAATCGATGAGTTCAACGGATCATTGCACCCATGTGAATAAATTCAAGTAGTAAAGTAATAATTGGAAAAATAAACTAAATGAATGGCTAGCAAAATGTTCGGTTGATTTCAATAACTATATACATGGCAATAAAATAAAATATAATAATAATATAAAATAATTAATAATTACAATAATATAATAAAATATATTGTGGCTTGAATGAATTTTAACTATTTATCGATCAATACCGTTATTTTACACAATACAATATGTTTCATTTCCGGGTCATGGCGGGCTAATCTACTGCATTAGTTTATTTAAAAAAAGCCAGCTGAAGCACATGGTATTTTCGTGGAGAATTATGGGAGCTATGCTTTGTCGTTCACAGCATGCAGAAATTGGTTCAGACGCTTTGAAAATAATGATTTTTATGGTAAAGAACTGTCGGCCTGATGCTGCAAAACTGGTCAAACTCTACTTGTAAACGCTCAAATGGGAAGTCCTGCCCCACACAGTGTATTTACCAGACATTGCCCTTTCCGACTACTGCTTGTTCCGATCTATGACTCATGACCTGTCAGGGCACCACTTACTTTCTTATGAAGACACTGAACAATGAGTAGCCACAAAACATGGGAGCAAATAGTGGCTAGCAGCGAACAACACTTTTAACGACAGGTTCTTTGCTATTTTCTTTTATTTAAGCATTTATATTCAAGCATAAATGCCGAGAATTTATCGAAGTATCTATAATAAATAAAAATATATAAGAACATAAACTAGCGAAACCGTGGTAGATCTAGACCAAGAAAAATATTTGAAGCAAGTTGGTAGCGAATAGATGATGATCAGCTGTGATGTGATGAAGTACATGTACCGCGTATACCTATAGGACTATAAAGGATTCAGGCAGCAACTACTGCTAGAAGTGTGCTCAGAATGAGATTCAGTGCCGAATAACTTTTGTCTGTTACACAACGACAAGTCAAAGATACTTCCAAAGGAACAACGAACTTCTTATTTTTAAGAGAAAAATGGAATACCCAGAAGACATTCTCCGCAACCCTGTGGGTAGATTGGTAATGATTGTTGAATTTAACCAGAGATCGCGGCTCAGAATTCTCGGGGAAAATGTTATGGAGATGATGATTTATTACCAAGTTCTTTACCAAGTTCAACAGGAAGATCAGGTATAGATATGATGTTCAAGAAAATGAGCCAAATTTCACAATCATGCGTCACCTCAAAGCCACGCCAGAAACCTATCATCGGAAAGCTACAAATAGATTGTTGAGATGGAGAGATAGTTGAAATGAAACAAAAAGCTCTAGCGTACAGTCGCAAGGCATACAGTAAAAAATTCCGAAAACAAAATCATGTCATGTCATGCGGTAGACAAAGATAAGTATGATACAAAAAAGAGAGGTGAACAGGGGCCTGTGGTTTGGGATAAAATTTATAGTCAGGTCTGTCTGTAGACTGAAACATTTTGAAGCAATTCGTGTAAAACAAAAAACATTCATAGTTCAGATGATGTTCATGTTTTATTGTATAGAAACAGATGCATTGCGGAGTGGCTAAAATAAAAAGGCTTTGACTTTAACGAAATTCCAGGAGGAGTACTGAAAGTGGTGGCAGAAAGTCACAAGGGTTGATCTAAAAGTAATGATAATCAATATAAACGAAGGTGATTAAACTTAAAAAGAATATTTATTTTCCAACATAGTTTCCTAACAAGCTAATACATATAGTCCATCTTCTTTTCCAAACTCAAGGTACCCTTAAAAAAAAATGATTTGTCTCTACTCTCCCAAAACGTCTCAACAGCGAACATCACTTCGATATCATCTTCAAATTTCTTGCCCTGAAGGTGTTCCTTGAGCCGAGGAAACAGGAAGAAATCAATAGGAGCTAGATCTGGCTAATAGAGTGGATGTTCATACAATTGTTTCTTGATATGTAGCCATAGCAACTGCTGGCAGTTTGCCGCTTTTTTTCTTTAATAGCCTCCCGCAATCTTCTCATTTGGTCTGCGTAGTAAGAGTGGCTATAGGGACAAAACATTCCACCATAATAATTCCTTCAGCCTCCCAAAAATGGTGCCATAACCTTCCCTGCTGAGCTCCACACTTTGAATTCCTTCGGCGTCGGTGAAGAGGGTCGCTTCCACGTCATCGATTGCTGTTTGGTTTCTGGATCAAAATGGTGGATCCAGATCTTGTCCATGGTCGAAATAAGTTTCATAGTGAGATAGAAACTCATAAGCTCCAAAATAAGTCCAATTCACGAAATTATAGGTACAGTACAGCAGGCCGAAACTCCATATTACTTAGTCAACTCCATAACGCTCTCAGTAGCAATGAATTATCGCAACGCTTTTTGACACAAGGAGATGGATAGAAGAATTTTCAACGCAATTTTCGGTTAAACAATTTAAAATATACGGGACCAAACAGGGAACTGTATGCAGAGACTACTTTTCTTGTGCTATGCCAGAAGATTTGAGGTCTGTTCATAAAGTAATGCTTGTGTCCTTCAATGTAGTCCCAACTGTCACTAGCACAATGATCCATTCCCTATTTTTCATTGCTCGAAGGTGTCTTGCAGCTCATATTCTAACAAGTGTTTCGCCACTATAGTGACGTTTCTTTCCTAAACGGCTACCAATAGCTCAAAATGAGTTCTTTTTAGTACATATTTTCTTTCTTTTTGGAACAAAACGAAAATGTCCAGGGTGCTAAATCAGGAGAATAAAGAAGATTTTTCACTTTTGCTATGTCTCTTTCAACCAAAAACGGCGAAACTGAATCTATTTCGCTGGCGTTTTGGATGTTTCTTTCTAACTTTATCTCTAAGCTTAATCAAGACTCTTTTGTGTTAAAGCCCATTTATACCCACTATTCCCAAATGATACCCTTGATTTTTTTATTGCTCTAGTAGAGTATTTTTGATCAGGTGTGAGAATCCAGAGAATCATTTTGGCATTAAATTTTTTCAGGTCAGGATCCTTCCGCAAAGTTTCCTACACACTGTTTTTGGTCGCTTGAAGCTAGACCCTTAGCTTTATAGACAGACCTCGCATATTCTGATTGGGTTATGCTGTCTACAACTGTCTTCACAAATAGAAATCCCCTTGTGCAGCACAAACGAGACCAAGTTGTATGAAGATTCGAAGGACGAATGGAAAGAAAGATTCGAAGGCCAAATGGCGATCAATAAAGCCAAGATTATTACGCTGAGGGTAATGAGGATATAAACTATTGTACAAGCTAGGAAAAAAATTGGTAAACAATAAAAACAATAATAACAATATTGGTAGACAATAAAAACAATAACCTTCGAAGAAGTCGGAACCAGAAATTCAGCCATATCTTAGATGGTTGCTTCACTTCAAGCTGATTTACAGGGAGACTATCCGAAACGTCTTTTGCTCAACAAACTTAAGCGTAAGATAGGGGACTTGTTACGCTCCAAAATCAGTTTGAGCCTGAGGCATGGCATTTTGCATTACTAAGTTTTTACACCTTTTAAGTGATAAGTATACCACAGATAAATTCAACTCTTATTTGACCGTTTTATGATAAAAAAAAAAGCCATAATATCACTATTGTACGGGTGTTGCGTTGTGGATCCATACAGTGGCGGCTCGTGGGAAGCAATGTAAGTGGGGCTTGTGGACTAATATATGGACAAGTACCTACTTATACTAGAAATTTTGGACGAGTTTCCGCAGCATATGATATATTTCAGAATATTTCATTATTGTATATTACTTCTAAAAGGTTTTTTGAAGTCCTCGTATCCAAATATAATTGTTTCCTACTGTTTCAAGATAAACGGACGGACGTATAATTCAGAGCGCGTCATAAGCGTTCGCAGGTCTTTGAAATTCTACACACATTTTTCTTGATTTTCAGTGAATTACTGTGAAAGCAAAGCAAATGTGTAGCATGCAGCAACAAATTTTCAAGAGTGACTTAGCAACAGAGAGATAATTGCCCCTCTTTGCTTCCGTCTGTGCGCGCTACTGGACGTATTTATTGCTTTGAAAGCAGATGTGGATCACAATACTCAAAACGTGCTTCATTCTGAGTGATAATTATATCGAAAACTTCTTTTTCAATCACCTGGAGATTATATAATAAAGAGCGCAAATTTGTTGCCATGCATTCGCCAAGATTAAACTGACGTGATTGAGAGAATATTTACAAGACAAATTATTTCATGAAAAATTTCAAGAAAAAAATTAAAATTATCGTCATACAAATAAACTAACAATCCGGTTGCTTCTCTAGTTGCAATAGCGTCTCAGGCTTTGCTTTGAATTAATTCAAAGCAATAAATTAAGTAAATTGATTAATTAATTGATGAAATGTTGATTTCAATCTCTATTAGATAAAATACTGAATTTCCATCAAATCTCTACAAATAATTATCAGCTGCCCGAAATCATGTATCCTTACCCAAAGAAACTTCATTTCGAGCCTACACTGTCTCTTTATGTATATATTTTCCTACCCTCCATATTGAGATCATAAATGTCACCACATACCAAAAAACGTCTAAGCCAAAGACATCAAACAACATTTCAAGGGTACCAAACGACATATCCTTGCGCCTTTTCAACGTGCATCATAATCACATTTGCTTGCTTTCAACAACTTTTACTGCGCTGTCAGCAAAAGGCCGCCCTAATTGCAATAAATTCGAACAAAAATTTTCAAAAATACTCTTTTACTACCGCAGATTAACGCCAACGACGATCTTATGGTATATTTTATAATCCTGTCCCAGGTTGAGTAGACAGCCACTGTCGTTGGCCTCATTTGATGTGGGCCGCGGATTTGCCTCTAAAATCCACATTGCTACAGGCATTCATACGAATATCTTCGATTTCAAAAGTGAAACTGTCATCTAATTCCCCGGCTATCTATCGCTTGTCAGATAAAAGAAGACTGGATCGATGGTGAATTAAAGAGGAAGCAGGGAAGGAGAGCTAGCAGCTAAGGATGTATTTCCTCTAATGAGAGCGTCCTCCCTTGTGTTTGCGTGCATAATTTAATTAGACGGATACTTTATCGGATTAATTCGGACTCGACTGTGAGCTAAGTGAATGAAGATGAGAATATTGTTGGAATGAAATAATCATATTGTTTTAATCATATTTTCTGGAGTCGTTTGAGCTTATGTTTGTAGCTTTGACGGTGATATTTAAAGAAGAAAATGAAGCTTGAAGGAAAAAAAGATATGGAATTGTTTTCGGAGGGTAAAGTTCCTTAAATGGATTTTTGTAGCTTTTTTAAAAAAAAAGAGTTTT
Source organism: Nemotelus nigrinus (assembly GCA_947369275.1). Classification (NCBI taxonomy): domain Eukaryota; kingdom Metazoa; phylum Arthropoda; class Insecta; order Diptera; family Stratiomyidae; genus Nemotelus; species Nemotelus nigrinus. The sequence goes on from OX376374.1 coordinate 12,411,000, forward strand.
AGTTTTTATCTATTGACAGTATATATTTCCATTTGATGAAGAGATTACACAAACTCTTTTTCACAGCCAATCTGCATTGCAGCATCGTCATTTCACCAAGTATCGAAATATGCTTCTCTCTGATAGTTCAAAATTTGAAGTTGCAACGCCCATCATCTGAAAGTTTTGTTTTCTGGCTTCCATTTGACATACAGACACAAATAATTTCACATTTATTTGAACAGAGATTTTTTCGAGCCTTTCCCACAACTCACATTGATAAAAAGTGAATATCTATTAAGTCACTGGAACAAAAAACTAACTGACCAAATTTATGTATCTCGCGGTCTATAAACCGATCAAACCAACCTATATCGATGCAATTTACAATCAATTAAACACGAAGTACATGATAGTGGATTTAACTACCGTTCAGCATATTAAGTTTGTCCTAAAGTAGTAAAAGTGTCCACAATCCATAGGCGCTAAATCTAACGTATCAGCTTTATAGACGTTCCTAATTATATATCGTTAATTTTATTACCTGGTTCGTCCAACACCAACTCACACTCAATCGCTTTCAGTTTTTCTTCGAAATCATTAAAATTACCACTTTTGCTTCATGTTCCAAACCCAAAAACGAACAGAACATCATTAGAAACTAAACCTAACATTATAAAATTGTTGTTTTAAACGTGCATTTAAGAAATCCAACGAATTATTATGCATGCATAGTTTTATCAGCACATTTGAAAGGTCGTTGCAGTATGTATGTACATATTTACGCACAAAGGTAGGTATCGCTTACACACGAAGACTGTCCAGCTGTCAGCTCCGCATTAAATTAATAATTTATCTGGAAGTTAACATCTATAATATCTTTGAAACACTACCCGGGTCGTTTACCGATCTTTATCTCGTTACTACGGAGCGTAGTAACGAGGAGTTTTTGAGCCCAAAACAAAGACCTCACCTCGATCAAAATGTGATATCTCGATTTAAGATCTTTGTCGTCTGGAATCTCTGGATTTTTACCCATGGATTGTCGATAGTACCTATACTGTGGTATTTACATAGTAGGCGAGAGCGAAGATTGGCAGGGTCCATTTGAAATTTCGGATTATTCAAGATCTGGGCAAGAATCGATTGTTTCAGCTACTTTAGTTGGCCATGTGAGAAATTGAAAACAGATAAACCGTCTAGGCGTCAATGAAACTGAGGCAAACTATGAACAGTTTTTTTTCGTTTATTCTGAGGTAGGTATCATCAGTAAACGGATTAGACTGGAACTCAAATTGATTTAATTTTAACGATGGCCGATGTTGTCTAGCCGCAAAAAAAGTGATAACGACTATGGGGAATTTCGAATAAGTTTCAGCGGCAAATTGAACTAAAAATATTAGGCTATCCTTGAGGAGGAAGGGCTTAAGAGGACTTATTTATAATATTGAGCAACTTTTACTAAATAAATAAAATTGGTACACATTAAATAAAAAAATGGTACACATTAAAAACAATTAAAAGTAATAACTTACTTTATTATGTATTTTTCACTTTTAATGGTGAATAAAATAGCAGTGCCATTTCAAATAAAATTCACAATTTAGTAAATGAAAAGTGAAGTTGTCAGATCTCAATCTGTTTCGGATCTCGGAGTTGAAGTTGGTAGAGATTCAATTTATAATCAATGTGTACGAGTGTGATGTGACGTGATTAGTTTTCTTTCATCCCTTTTTGGGCTCAAGTATCTCCACTTACAGCTAGATTAATTCAAAGCCCGATGTGTGATATAGGTTGATCGAGCATTAATGGATTCAATTCAAGGACCACCACGAAAGAAGCCTATTCTGCACCTACTTGGCTATAGAATCTTCCTAATGAAGTAAATATTTTAATATTTCCTTGTCTATTCATAGCCTTTAAGGGAGTTATACCATCATTCTCCTCTAAAATGTTTTCATCTAATGTTTTTTTGAAACGGATCAATATAATAGAGAATTCATAGCTCAAAGTATCTGTAAAAACGTGGTTCAATTGTTTCAACAGATTGAATCATGGCGTTCAAATCAAAAACAGGCAGTGAGGCGCGACACACAGAGATTTCGACATATGTAAGAGGCAGCTCAAAATCTATCTATCAACAGTGGTTAAAGTCAGATTGACAGATAGTTCATAAATACGCTACTGCAACTTCTCACTATATAAGCTGGGCGGAGCTATAAAAAATCACAGTTTTCATCTACGAATTAAAGATTTCTCAATCATACACTTGTATCTAGAAGAAAATTGGACGTTTACTTCATTTCGATGAGCTTTATACAATCGTTATTGTTGTTAAACTTTAAATGCAGCTCATAATTTACACAAAAGATCTGGTTCACTTGCTGAACTCCTTTTTTATAAAGAACTAAGTACGCTCTAAAGTGAAAGAAGCTGCCAGACAGGCGATGTGCACTTACATTGCTGGCATTGAAGCGTCAATCAGAACCAACCAACCGAAATCCTTCCTTGTAAAACTCTCTCAGCATCCCCAATGGTATGCATTTGGGTGATACAGCTGCTTCCACTCTGCTTGAAGTGTGTGAACTTTTTGCTTCTTACTTTTCCTCTTTCTTCTCACAACAATGCCCTTCTCCTTCCCAAAATCTTATCTTTTCATATTCTCCTAAATTACATTCGTTTCGGACAAACCCTTTAGAAATTAAACTTCTTTTGGAGGATTTGCGACGCTAAGTCTCTTTCATCATCTCTGTGCGTCCCTCTTTCTATCTTATTCAATATAAGTTTATCTTCTGGTTCTTTCCCTTCTCTTTGGAAAACTGCCAATATTTTCCCTATACATAAAGCTGGTGATCGTACATGCATCTCAAACTACAGTCCCATTTCCTTTCTTCCTTGTTTTAGCAAGATCCTTGAGAAAGTAGTCTACATGCTACTCCTTTATTCAGCCTACCTTAGTTCATGAGCAGCATGGCTTTGTAAAAATCCACATTAACCAACCTCTCTCCTTCACACATATGGTCGCATCCGCCCTTTACCATCAAAAGCAGGTCGACGTTTTATATACTGACTTCTCCAAAGCATTTGATTCTGTCAACCATAACCTTCTTCTTCTTCAAAAGCTAAGGGACGGTGGCATAGCTGGTCCTCTTCTTTCCTGGTTTAACTCTTACATATATGGTAGTACCTGAGTTGTAAATGTTAATTCCTGTTCCTCAATTCCTTTTTTCCTGTATCAGGTGTTCCGCAAGGATCTATTCTTGGTCCCCTTCTCTTTCTTTTGTTTATAAACGATTTACCTCCTTTAATCCAATCTACTTGTCTGTTATATTTCAAGGTGTTTCGAGTAATCGAGTCACAAAATGACTGTGTACTTTTACAAAATGACCTTAATAGCTTACAGAATTGGTGCTGCGCCAATGCTCTCACTTTGAACATCGCGAAATGTCACAAAAAGTCTTTTACCTGTAAAACTTCACCTTTAATGTTCTACTACTCTGTTTTTGGCTCTCCTCTTAATGTTGTTGATGATTTTAGAGATCTTGGTGTAATATTTGATTTTAAGCTTAAATTTGATAAGCATATTTCTTATATTACTGCCAGTTCCTCTAAATTATCAGGTTTCATTATTAGATCCTCTAAATCCTTCGTTAATGTTTCCACTTGAACATACCTTTTTCTTTCCTTTGTGCGTAGTGTCCTTGAATATTGCTGTCAAGTGTGGTGTCCTCATTATGTCTACTTAAATACTGCGTCGGAGTCTGTTCAAAAAAGATTTACTCGTACCTTGTTCTTCAAGTTTCAGCTTCCTCACCGTCCTTATAGTGATCGCCTTACGTTCCCAAATCTTCCTTTACTCGAATCACGCATACTTTTCCTAGATGAGTACTTACTCTATAAATTATTTTATAGGATAGTTGTTTCTGACATCAGTAACCAACCACGTTTCTGTCCGTGAAGCAGTTCATGGCACGTGTTCTACCGTTGTGTTTAGTGTGCCATTTGCGCGCATTGATATTTACTTTTTTTCTCCACTATTGCGGTTACCAAGGCAACACAATAACTTACAGTTTGGTCCTCTACCGCCGACATTACGCGCTTATAAAACTTTTTAAAAAAATCATATTTTGTATACTAGTACGTAACTTATTGTAGTTTTTCTTTTTTCCTCTTCTCTCTTTTTAATGTTTTTTTTTTTAGTTTGTACTTTTTTCACTTATAATCATTTTTTTTCTTCTTTATATTCATCTTAATTCTTTTTTTTTATTAGGATTATTATGTTTCTGTTTTTTTTATTATTTTATTATGATTTTTGTTACAATATTCAGTAATTGGATTTGTCTGTCGAATATATATTAATAAATAAATAAATATATTAATAAATAAATAAACAAAGAAATACTCAAGACTAACTTTATACAAACTTCTTCAAACTTGATAAGGCGGGTTGTGACAGACTAGTGATCCTGCGCAAACCATTTGACTACTATCAACTTTCTCACGAATCATATTGTATGCTATAGATCACTAACAAAAGTTTACTTCAATGAATTCATACATATAAAATATCATTAATGGAAATAGGAAATATAATTGCAATCAGATTTGACCCTTGAAGTACACCCATATCAACACAAAAAGCAAAGTTAAACATTATTCTGACCAAACACTATGACTTCTATCAAACTGAGATTAAAAATAGAACGAGAAATAGGGCGCTTTTATAGGACATTGAAGGGGCCTTTGAATGCGCGCCCTTCGTGGAGCTGTGTGAAGCTGGGAACGCTCATGACATGGGTGACGTCTTAGTTAAGCGGATACACGCCATGCTGACGCAGACATTGTTGCTGGCGGATGCTGGATCCGACTGCTACTTGAGAGCGGAGAGGGTGTCCTATCACCGCTCCTGTGGAGTGTGCTAGTTGACTCGCCCAATCGTTCCAATGGAAGAGCCCAGGTGAGCCAAGACCAAAAAAAGCACGCCAAGTTCGATCAAATGACAAAGTTTTGCTCACTGTTTTCTTCGATTACCGTGGCGATTACCATATGGTCGTACGGTCAATAAAGTTATGCGCCGCTTGTGAAAAGCAATACGAAGAAAACGTCGGAAATTGTGGAAAAACAATTCATGGCTTTTGCTTGGATCACGATAATGCCCCTGCTCACTCATCTTTGCTTGTGAGAGATTTTTTGGCGAAAAACAACACCAGAATCATGCCTCAGCCATCATATTCACCGGATTTGGCCCCATGTGACTTTTTCTTGTTCCCAAAACTGAAGAGACCTATGAAAGGACGGAGATTTACAACGATTGAGGAGATAAAGACTGCATCGCTGGAAGAGCTCATGGCTCTACCGAAAAGTGCTTATGAGAAATGCTTCGAGGATTGGAAAAAGTGTTGGCACAAGTGTATTGTATCTGAGAGGGATTACTTTGAAGAGGACAACATAAATATTGACGAATAAATAAAAACACAAAGTCACCTTACTTTTTGAACACACCTCGAATATGAAACAATTTTTATGATTCGTCAACAGAAATGCTGCCACAAAAACTAGCACTTTTATGAATAAGTATCGTTCTCGGCGTAGCAACCCTACATGAGAGCATACGTATATTCACATCAAAATAACACTACAAGTTAACCAACACGAACAACCTTTACAAACCTACAAAACATGTTAACCATCACAGCTACTTCTATTCTCTAATCTAACCTCACGACAACACTCCACCCTGAGAGATCAACAGACAAAACGTTCTTCTACTGTTTCACATGAAAACTGCTGATGTAATTTATTGTTGATAGGTGACTCGTTGTCAACAGGAATTTGTTACCCCCAGTCAACCAGTTGTTTCGAGCTTTCATTCCATCACACAATCAACTTGTTTCGATATTCTTCTCAACAAGCATCATCAACCACGTTTGCTATGGACAAGATACTTCCACGATCGAATTCACGATCATGTGATCTCTTCAACCTGAAGAATTTCATATATATGATACGAACGTGTATAATAGTCCTCTCGAGATAATGATATTGGTTACTGTTACATTGCTTGATGTCGATTTCGCAGAATTCCCTTGTGAACAAAGCTTTAAATTTATGACCCTAGATTGATATCGCGGAAGATATTAATGACAGAGGCGAATGGTAAATTAGTATTGTGAGGAAAATGTCGAATGACATGTAGATGGCTTTTAATAGATAAAATATAGAGAAATGTGGGAGGAAGTTTTCTCTCAAGTACACAAAGGTAGTTTGATCAGTTTTATTGACATTCAACTTAAATTTTATATGATTCGTCAAGTAGGTAAGTTCTTGATTCCGGGAAAGTAAGCAAGTGTCACACTAAATAAATTATTTCAATTTTGGTTGATCAATGTACGATGATTTACGGTAGTTTTATTTATTTATTTATTTATTTATTGTCATAATCAACAGATACAAATCCAATTAAAGATTAGACAAAGAATAAACTTATATATAAAAAGAAAAGAGACTATAAATTGAAACTAAATAAAGTATAATAAAACGAAATTTCATCATAATTCAAGGTAATATTTCGTAGGATAAAACGCATGCTCTTAACTTATCTTTAAAGGTGCGTAACGAAGGCGGAAGAGGACCAATATTCAAAGAATTATGCTGCCTAGGCAAGCGTAAAAGAGGAGAGTAAAAATATGTATGAGTACGAGCAAAGGGTACGTTGAGAGTAAATGGAGACCTGGTAAGACGAACCGAGTCCCGAACAGAAAACTGACTGGGGGTAGAAGTAATAGAACCAGTAATCATCTTGTATAGAAGACATTCGTCGAAATACACTCTGCGTGAAAGGAGGGTAGGGATTCCAAGGATTGAAAGACGCATACAATACTCACAGCAGGGAATACGGAACTTGAAGAATAGAGAGCGAGTAAATTTACGTTGTACCGACTCAACAGCATCAATTAAGAAGCGGTAATGAGGACACCAAATTTGACAACAATATTCGAGGACACTACGCACGAAGGAGATGTACAGACGAACACACGAGGAAATATCAGTGAAAGGTCTGGACGCTTTTAGAATGAAGCCACATAAGCGCGAGGCCTTGGATGTCACACGCAAAATGTGGACATCAAATTTTAATTTACTGTCAAATACAACACCAAGGTCCATGAAATTATTAACCGGATTGAGGACGGAGCCAAGGATAGAATAGGAAAACGTGATGTGGGAAAATTTACATATGAAGGACATTTGGAAACATTTAGCAACATTGAGGGTAATACAGTTGGCAAAGCACCAGTTACCCAGAGCAGACAGGTCATCTTGCAGCTTGGAGCAGTCGTCCACTGACTCAATAACCCTAAAAATTTTCAGATCGTCAGCGTACAAGAGACAAGGGGAGTTGAAGTGGGAAGGAAGATCATTTATAAAGAGGAGGAAAAGGAGAGGACCAAGAATCGACCCTTGCGGGACACCACAAGTAGGATAAAAGGGGGAAGAAGTACAAGAGTCAAACGTTACAAAACAAGCACGATCACGAAGGTATGAGGAAAACCAGCAACGCAGCTGACCCGAAATATTGAAACCATCGAGCTTAGATAGGAGGATTTCATGGTTCACGGAGTCAAAAGCCTTGGCAAAGTCTGTATATACTACATCCACTTGCTTTCGCTGGTCGAAGGCAGAAGCAACAGTGTTGGTGAATGAAAGTAAGTTGGAAACTGTTGACCTACCCTTAACGAAACCATGTTGCTCAGAAGCGAGAAGAGGTTCAATTAGGGGATAAACCCTATTGTAAACAACTCTTTCAAGAAGCTTACTGAAGCAAGATAGAAGGGATATGGGACGATAATTGGAGACGCAGGATGAATTTCCGGTTTTAAGGATGGGAAAAATATTCGCGGACTTCCAGGGAGAAGGAAACGTGCAGGAAGAAATACTTAAGTTAAAGAGGACAGATAAAGGAACACACAAAGATGATGACAGTCACTTAGCAAATATGTTAGGTAAGCCGTCGGGTCCGCAACTGGTGCTACTATCTAGGTTAGCAAGCAAACCTTCGACCTCCAACGGGTTCGTTAAAGACAAACAAAAACTATTAACATACGAGGAGGGAATATTAGCAGAGAAGAATGGATTAGGTTGGGAGGTGGCAGAGGAAAAGAAATGAGCAAACAGCTCACATATTTCTTGAGGCGAGGAAGCAGACAAATCGTTTAGGTGCATCAGAGAAGGAATAGAGGGAGACTTTTTAAGAGAACGGACGTAGTACCAGAAGGGTTTCTGCTGACAGGATGATAAGGAAGCTTCAATGTAGGCATGATACGCACTCATCGCATTTTTAACCAACTTTTTAGCATACGAGCGTAAATTTTTGTATCTAAGTAAGTCAGCCTCTAAGTCGGAGCTTCGAAATCTACGACGCGCAACGCCTTTAGTTTTAAGAGCACGTATCACGTCAACAGTTAGCCAAGGTGGATCAATATTTCTTCGAACACGAAAAGTGGGAGTGTGACGTAAAACAATAAAAGACAAGAAATTATAGAACGCATGAAGGCCATCATCAACATTCAGACCCTTGAAAAAGGCAAACCAGTTAACAGCATTAATAACATTGGACATGGAAAGGAAGTCAGCTTTAGCAAAATTATAACGTAACGCAGAGGTATTTTTATTCTTAGGGAATGAGGTGAAGGAAAGTTCGATGGCTAGAGGTGGATGATGAGGATCAGGACTGACATAAGGCGACAGAGCAGCACATAAACGAACAGACGACAAAGGAGAGTTAGTAAGAACAAAATCAAGTATTCTGTTATTAACATTAGGAACATTATTCAACTGAGAAAAAGAGCAAAGAGAGAAAAAGGAGGATGTAGCTAAAGAAATATTACTCCTCGATAAAATTTCCGTGAAGGTTGTATCCCAGACCAAGCTGGGAATATTAAAATCACCACATAAAAGAACGAAAGAAGAGGGGAAGCAGGTGTTAAGAAACGAAGAGATCTCCGTGAAAAAGCGTTCATAGACAACAATAGGACTATTACAAGGGATATAAATCGAAGACACAAGTAATGCTGAAGATGGAGTAACGGATAAACGAACAAGGATACATTCAACAGGCGGAGAAGGTATGAAGTCGGTACAGGAGGACACGCAAAGTGTATTGCGAACAGCAACTAAAACACCGCCGCCGTCAGATAAACCAATGGTGGAGCGATCACGATCTTTGCGGAAGACTGTAAAAAGTGGTAAAATTTCATTACTGAATATATCCCCTGTCAGCCAGGTTTCAGTTAAACATATTATGTCGTCAGACCCGACGGTTGAAGCAATTTTAAGCTCAAGGGTTTTGGTCCTCAACCCTCGAACGTTTTGATAATAAACCTTAAGATTAATCTTACGTTCTAAGTATGGTTTTTTTTCCAACGGTTTCTGTTGAAAGTTTCCAGATGTTGTTGCTTGGTTGATTGAAGCTTGGTTGACTGGAATCCGAGGCCGACCTTTCCGAAAATTTAAAGGACGTCGACGATGTTCAAAGGTCTTGATAAGAATACCAGTGGGCCAGAAATCAATGTGACCAACAACACTATGAGCGGCAGGAAGAGTCAGTTTAAATGATCCCACAAAACGATCGTTGGGAGTTAGTTTTTTGCAAAATACGCTCGTGGAACTTCCCAGTTTACGATGAATATATTCAATAATGTCGCCTTCAGAAGTATCAGCAGAGACGCGAGATAAAAACAGCTGCAGAGGAGGCGCAGTAACTCTAATGAGACCATCCGCATTAAAGTTATAATCCTCAGCAGGATTAGATGATTGCGGAGTCAAATAAGTCGAAGTATTTGGCACAGGCGAAACTGGAACCTGAGGAAGTTGAAGTGCAGGAATAACAGGCTGTGAGGGAGTATCCAGATGCTGCGGCTGCAGCTGCTGAGGAGCCTCCAGATGAATTTCTTGCGGCTGTAACTGTTCATGATGTTGAAGAGGTAAAGGCTGAAGGTGTTGCTGCTGCTGCAGCTGTTGCTGTAAACGATTACGTGTAACACGCCTATCAGGTCTAGAGTCCGAAGAGGCAGTAGACAGAGTGTCCGCGTAGGAGGGACGCAAAGAGTTGTTTACTGAAGCCACCGAAGTCGTGAGAATGTTAGGCTGAGCTGGTACCGTAGTCAACTTTTGCTCAGCATCTTGCGACGTAGAAGCTGACGGACGCTCAGTCAAAGCAAATTTTAAGAGCTATACTTTGGAAGTTTTATTACACATTTTGAAAGTTAAATATTTTATTTTTTGTTACATTTTTAAAGTTTTATGAAATTTCGAAAATGATGCAATAAAAATTATCGTCATATTTCTTATGAGTTATTATAAGCTCAGATACTGAGGACAGTATTTTAAATAAATCATAGACATTTTTCACTTCCAAGCCAAAGACAAATATCTTAGAATTTACGAGTTACACCCGTAACATTTATTCTTCGTCGTATTCTCATAATTTTTATTCTATAAAAAAAACATCTTCCAATACATAACGATTCCAGATCACCCCCAGAAAATAAATATCAATTTTTACTGTTACAAATTCCTGAACAAATTTTTCCGATAGGCCGCCCATAAAAATAGACGGAGGTTTCATAAAGTATTCTCCTCCCAGTAACCAATAGCTTCCTAATCGTCGCGGGAGCAGTAAATTTTAGTTTTCCCGAAATAAAAACCAATTCGAAAAATTATTGTCACTCGACGGCCAGAACTATTCGAAATATGTCGAATCCTTCCTGTTGAATCAAAATAACATTAAAGTCCCGGTACATTCGCCCACAAATCCATTCCTATGTTTAGTTCGGGAACGGATGGGAGAGGTCCGAGAAAAAATGCAAGCGTCTAAGTGTATGACCGTTTCAATTATTTTTAATCGCGCTTCGTTTGAAAGTGGCACCGAGGCATAGCGGTGCGAGCACGCAACCCTACTCAATCTTAATTAGCCGATGATTATCAAAAACACGTGGAAAATATGAAAATTGGATGCAATGCACACGTCTGTTGATGTGTACGCAAATGCATCTTGATTCTATTTAAAGAGATTCGTTGTGGACAGTGCTAGGGTATTTAAGTGGTGCCTAGATGGAGATGGGTAATTTTTTTGTTGAAAGGACATACATGTTTCAAGCTTTTACCATTGTGACATTAAATATTTGCACTCTCAAAAAGAGAAATTCAAAGTAGTAGTGCATATAAATCCTCAATTTATGCTTAATCCCTGGATTCCAATCGGAAAGGCACTTTCAAATGAGGACACTCTCCTTTCATCATCAGCTACTTACTACACACGCCAACACTCTTGCCATTAAACTACTCATAAAACTAAACAAGAGCCACTAAAAAGTGCAGGCGGATAGAAAGTGTAATTTTAATTGTTTGTCTCCCAGTCAAATGTATCTTTCATTTTCACCGGGCTCTCGTGTCTTGAAAGCCAGCCGCCGCCCGCCGCCGTCTACTGATGCTGCACTGTCGCCACTTTACCGCGTTGATTTAATTGCGCACACGACTAATTAATCGCCAGGATATCTGGATGACTGGCTATCAGCATTAAAGATGATGAGTCAATTATCGTCGTAAATAATTGATACGATGCCATCGCTGGTTTTTATGAGATCAGGCTCTTTTGACAAAAAAAAAGAATTGGTTGTTCGAAATGAAAGATGTGATTCGTTCGAAACATTCGGAGCTCCTCCACGGAGACTATTCACTGAAACAAGCAGCTGCCTCAATGAATAATTCCAGATCAAGTGAAAGGGTTCATTCAGTCATTAGGGTGAAAGAAGGTACTTTTAACTTTAGTAATGTGAAAGTCGTAAATTATGAAAGCGAGCTAAGAGTATTATTACATTAAGTATTTCAAGCTAGTAAGAGATTATTATCTAGATTTTATTAGTTATTTGGAGTAAAAAATCCAGTCCTCTGGGTGGTTTTAGGAAAATAATGATAAAAGATTAGTTCGATATTAAATTATATTAGTTGTTGCAAGAGGGTGTTTTATTATAAATTTCCCATCGATTTTTTTCTGTTACAAGGATATTTCCGTAATTTGTAGACAGTTTTCATCATGCAACATTGAGATTACAATCACGAAGCAGCTTCACACATCTAAACAAACTGCTCATTTGAATTCCATTAATTGGTTTAATTGCTTCCGGAGTCTCGATATTGACTGTGCCGTTTCGAAATTATTACGGTATTCTTCTTGAATTGATCTCGGCATATACTAGTGTTTTCTGTTCTCATAGCTTTCATGATCCTAATTGGTTTACTGCGAGGATAAAGAGTTCCCTTAAAGATAAAAATTCAGCGAATCTGAAATTTTTGAATTCTCGATCTCGCAAAGATTATGCTATATTCTCCCCTTTACGTTCCTCTGCCAAAAAGGAAATAAGATTAACATTGCTCAGCTATTCTTCTTCTGTTGAATTTTCTTTGAACTCGAATAACCCTAAAAGTTTCTGGTCTTTTGCCCGCTCCTTAAAAGCCTAGTTCTCTCTTGCTAACTCCCTAGTGGTTGATGTCTTTACTGCTTCCAACTCTCTTGACATTTACAGTCTCTTTGCTAAGTTTTTTTCCTCTGTTTACACCATTCCATCGACTTCTGCTTCTGACTGCTTTCTTTTGATTTCTTTGCTGGTCTCTCATCAGTTGTGACTAACCCCGTTGAGGTTGAATTATTTCTGTTCTCACGTGACTCTAACTGTTCCCCTGGTCCGGATGGCATTCCTAATTTTTTCGCAAAAAATATTGCGTCTTCTCTTTGTGTCCCTTTGACCACCTTTGACCAAATCTGCTACTGCTGATGTTGGAACGGTGATGGTTGCAGAACATTTCGCTGCAAATGTTAATTCACCTTAAATTATTGTTTTTCTACTCCTACTTGAGATGTAACTTGCTGCTCAACTGGTTTGGGAATCAAAGAGTGCTGCTGAGGTTTGCATTTGTATTTCATTTCGGTTTGCAGCTGTTTAATTTTCCCTTGTTTGATCGAAGAGTCCTGGCTAACACTAGAAAACCTTGTGAAAGATGAATGTTTGGTTACATTTATAGACGCCGCAGAGCTCTTGTTCCTAGGACAGATGCACCTAATTGAGGTTGGCGATAAAGTTCAATTGTGCCCTGTATTCCTCGGTAATTTTCGATGTAATCAAAGGTCCACAACGGTCTGGTACGCAAGTTCCTCTTGATTTAAGGGATGAGACTTAAGCCCCCTGATGCATGTGTCATCCGAAAAGCTCTCTCAGAATTTAAGCATAGACGGCTTAAACTTCCTTGAATCTGAATGGTCATATCTCCCAGATTTCGGTGTAAACGTAACCCAGAGCCAAGCATAACCAAAAGATATCCTTTAACTCCGCCTCCAGATGGTCAATTCTTTCCTTTAGTATAGCCAGTTAGATACTATCGCGTCAATTTGAGGTCTTCGAAAAATATATTTGCATCCCTAACCTTTTAATGGTGACCACAGATATAGCTGCGGCACGAAAACCTTTCGGTCATTTCAGTCACCGAAGCGCCTGGATAGTGATTTCCAAGTATAATAGGCGGAAACTCCTTTTTGGTCTTGGTAAAATCAACGTCCGGGCGTTTTAGAGAATCCAGCTTAGCTGTTTGGTCCTTATCGAAAGACTTGCGCAGTTTCGTGTTCCTCCCAGTTCCTCACAGAAAGATCTGAAAGATTCTCTCTTGGAGGTCCTCACAAAATTTTGCATAGGTTCTCTATGAGGCCCTGCAGGCGGTCCAGTCATCATTTAGTGAGCTCAATTGAAACATATTCTAGTATTTTTCCTGTGTTTTCGCAGCTCCTGGTTCCAACAAGGAAATGTCTTGCTCCAGTTGATCGGGCAGACATTTTCGCAGCTCCCTAGAATGGCTTTATTCAGAGTGTTCAGCCGAGATTCTATTGATGTCGTTGTTTTTATCCTACCACGACGACACGCTTTGTCTACTAGAAGTCGATTGAACTTATCCCAATCATTGTTTTATAGCCCGTGTTCCATTATTACTATTTAGTACTCGCAAGCACTTCTGGCTACTTCCAACTACTCGCGCTCTCGTTCGCGAGTAGTTCATGAGTAGTTACGCCCTTTTTTGCCGTGAGGTGGCTATGTTAGTTGTCATTGGTAGTGTTAGCTGTCAATAGGTGGTTTTGATTTTTTCAGGGTTATGTTGAATGTTTTGGTAGTTAGGAAATTAGAAATAGCCCTCATAATGTGTGGAAAGTTAAAAGATGTAATTTTCTGCTAGTTCCTTTTATGTTCTTTATCGATTGTGGTAGTTTATACTCGTTGTTTTCTCCCTTTATTTTCAACTGTTTTACATTTGAAAACTGCATATAATTTGACAGGTTAAAATCTGCTCGTATGAACGAAGATGGCGTTCCTTTTGTGCTCTACTCCCAAGTACTTGCAAGTACTAATTAGTAAAAATGGAACACGGCAATAGATTACTTCTTTCTACCGTAGCTAGAGAGAAGAAGACCAAGTAGCCAGTTTATCTGATACGCGCCATCTAGTTAACGCCTGGTCAAACTATTACAGATGTATGTAGTCATATATCTATAAACGTACTACTATTTGAAATTCGTGCTTAGAGTCATTATCTCCGCAGAAGTTATATAATCAAGGATAATTTTGACATACGATTTTTCACTATAGTATTAATAAACCATAAATCATAATCAAGCCCGTATTTATGATGTAATACAATAATCCGAATCAGATGACCATCATAATATCATGACTGTATAAAGTTGTAAAGGTTTAATTAATTTAGAGAATTTTCTAATCTTACAAAATCCGCCGTTTTTTTTCTTCTATTTTTCATCAAAGAGTCATCAAAGATATTTGTATAATCTCTTCGGTAGAAAAGCGAGTTTTTTTAAAATTAATAATTAGAAATCTGGATGTTATTACATGGTGCTGAGTAAGACACTCGAGTAAAAATAAATATTGTTTATAACCAAGACTTGGAGACAGTAAAACTATAATTAATTGCTAAACCAAATGTGCTTATGCTTCTTATTGGGCGTCCGTACGTAAAAAGCCTTTTTCTACCTTTTCAGGCACCGTTTGGCCTGGCTGGCCGATTTATATAAGGGATAAACTTCCGGCCAATATGGTTTCATTTTTAGGACGAAGTCACAGGGCGATTAAGATATTAATTTTTAGAATAAGCGTTTCACACGTAGCTCGAATATCTTTATTTTACACATAGATACCTCGTCTAAATTATTCAAACAAATTCAAACATATTTTATTTAAAGCCAAGAGTTAGTTTTTTTTAATAAAAAAACCGGGTAATTATTTAGAAGTGGGCCTCCAGTCAAAACTCGCCCCAAAAAATTTTCCACCCTCTGGAGAGTATTCTATAGGTTAGAAATAGATGTTTTAAAGTGGGGGAAGACATTTTCAATGATAGTTTATAATAAAAAAAATTTTGTTATAAACGAAAAAAATTTTTTCTTCCAATTATTTAATTTTTATTTATTTACATATTTAGACCAAGTGGGGTCTTTGTGATCAAAATTATTAGTGAATTTCAATATCAGAGTAAAAAATGGAAATCGTTATTTATCGTGAAACCGTAAAAAAATTCTCCGAAAGAACAAAAAATTGGTCAAAATATGTCATTTAATAAAAATTAAAGTAATTAAAAAAAAAATTTTTTTTTGTTTATAATAATTTTTTTTATTATAAACAATCATTGAAAATGTCTTCCCCCACCTTAGAACATCTATTCCTACCCTATAGAATAGTCTCCAGGGGGTGAAAAATTTTTTGGGGCGAGTTTTGACTGGAGCCCCACTTCTAAATATTTACCAAAAACCGATTTTTCCTTTCGAAGCTAGATATATTAAAATATTTTTTTGAGCTAGGAAAAAATTGGTACACATTAAATACAACCAAGAGTTAAGTTTTGCATGGATATTTTTTTCCTTTTAGATTTGGACGATTCTTCGGTTGTTAGGTTGGTCAATAAAATAGTTTTCCCGACCGTCTTAGCCTCTATGAATTGTTTTTTGAAAAGCAGATAAGCCGGGGATTTTTTATTGGCAATTGCTTTTCACTTATATTATTTTTACGTATAAGAAGGTATTCGCAATTGTCTAGAGATAAATTGTTTTTGTGCTCTAACTTTTCGCAGTTATTTGAACTTTTACACATTCAATGTTTATATTTATCTAAGATCTATCTTTAGAGCTCGTCCTAGATTGATCAGAAATTTACATTGATATATGTCCATAAAATATATTTATTTTATTTTACCTGTCAATACACAAATAAAATAATCAAAATCGAAAAGATTGCCTTAGATGCATAGATACATTGACGCAAGATCATTCTTAATACGTAATATTCTAAAATGTCAGTTTAAATAATATTTTCATAGCTCAATTGTATGCAATTGAAAAAACCTTAAGTTTCATCGTTTTTTTACGCACCTGTTGCTTCCGGTTCAACTCCAGCTGATGAAAAACAATGCATCGTTTCCATATATCAGACACCGCGAGAGTGCTTGAACTCTCTCTCTCTCTCTCTCTCTCTCTCACACATACACACACTCATTTGTCTTTTCACAAACTTTCTGCCACTACTTCACTGAAAATAATCTACCTTTCTAATTATTTCACAAAATCGAATAGATACGGCCTATATCTGTGATACGGCCTATCCGCAACTTCAAAGTATGCCTTTCAGATACAATTGACATGCATCATGCCATCAGAGGCTAAATATTTATGGTATATTTGTTACAAGAATCACAAATAACTAGTGGTTTTGGGGTTAGAAAAGTATTTCCCGATTTCACTGCTGTCAGAATCGATTCTAAACTCAAGTTCATCCCGCCAAATTTCGCACATTTTTTCTCTGGCCGTACCACTGCTCACACTGCACCTATTGACACTAAATTATTGTCGCACATCGATTATGTTCTTACAAATGAGATAATTAAAGGATGCGATACTTTAAAATACCACTTAATAGCAGATTATTCGAATGTTTACTAAGGCTCGATCCACCTGACACCACAGAAATAATAAAAATGGATACGATGTGGCATATCCGTGTACTCACGCAACGCGGCTTTTTCGCTCAATTGAAGTTCGACGCACCACCACCACCCGCTCTCTCGCTCTGGAAATGGAACGACGTGCAGATCAGAGTGAGAGCAAGAGGCATGATTTGATATGAATCGTCAAATTTACGAGTGCTTTGATATGAGTCGTCAATCTGTGCTTTGAACTCATAACAAAGTCTAAGCGGACACTCCCGTACCTGAACTTTCCACTAATTTGTAAAAAATTGAAAATTATGTAATTTGTCTCGTTCAATTTCCGATCCATTTTGCCTTATATCGATACCGGACACACGTGGTGTACGACCACTGAATTTCCTGCCACTGTGACTATGTGCGAGACGGATTGCAATCAATTTGTCGCGTCCGTTCCGTCGCATCCGTCAAGGTTGAGATGAGATTCGACAGCGATGCAAAACGGAAAAGTGTTGAATAAAATTCAACTTTGACGGAGAGACAGAATGAAAGTGAGGTGAGACTGCGTTTTTTTTTTGTCAGGTGAATGTTTCATTGAGTTAAGAGATTAAAATTTACAGCAATAATTCAAAATAGCTACCGGCGGATAGTTAAAAGTAGGGAAAATAAGCATTGGAATTACAAATGTACAGATTACGAACGAAATGATGATAGGAACATCGTGAAATCATCCTGAAATGTATGACGAGTAGAAGTGGCTATTCAAAAAATACAGTGGTAAAAATAAAAACCTGACAGATTTTTATTCTTCATTAAGCGATTAACTGTTTAAAGAAATTTTTCAACAAAAGATAAATTTATTTTTAGTAAACTATGTACGCTGCAGGATTATACAAACAGATGAAGGTGAGACCTCTGGAAAAAGCAACCCGTAATGATTTCGTTGGTCATGGAAGTGGAGTCCACTTTAGTGAAGTTACAACGCAGTATTGTTGTTGCTCTTGGGTAATGATCTAAAGGAAAGATCTATAGCGAGGGGATCTATCTATAGTGAGATCTATAGTGATGATCAGGATTAGCATAAGAGGTCAGAGCAGCACATCAACGAAGAGATAACGAAGAGATGACGAAGGAAGGTTATCTAGCACACAATTAAGTATGTTTTTATTAGCACTATGGGAACTTTATTCAATTGAAAAAAGGAGAAAGCGGAGAAAAAAGGATTTAGCCATATTAATATTGCTCCTCGATTAAATTTCAGTAAAGTTCACATCCCAGACTAGACTGGAAAAATTAAAATCACCACATGAAAATACAAAAGTAGAGGTGAAGTTGGAGTTAAGAAGCGAAGGAATTTCTGTAAAAAGTGCTCATAAATCACTATAGGACTAGATGGTCTTACAGGTGTACGAACAAGGAAATATTTAACGGGCGGAGGCGACACCAACTTAGTACAGGAGGCCACGTTAAGTATATTGCAAATCGCAACGTAAACACCGTCGCTGTCAGATAAACCACTGGCTGAGTGGTCAAAATCTTTGCGCAAGATAATCCAATTAGATAAAATTTCATTAGTAAAGATATTCCCAGTCATCCCAAGAGTAGTAAAAGAATAAAAATGCAAGCCAGTCGCTAATATTCGGCAAATCTAAAAGCAAAAGTTACAATTTTCGCATAATTTTACATCAATTTGTACCTGAAAAGAGTCCGAAGGATTTTTGCCAAGCAAAGGTATGTTGCCCAGTGGGAATGAAAAACATATGGTAATGGAGCAGTGCTGCTTGGCGGGGTATATTCTTTCTTTTTCCAGTTTTTGAAGCCGAATAATGCTATTTCTCGCGAAAAGTGGGATAATGCAGTAATATTTTTTTTGTGAATGACAGTTTAAATCAATTATTTTCTAATAATAATTTAATTTTTGATATTGCTGATATTGCTTAACGGCTCCAGAACGGAGATTATATTTCTTGAATCACCAAATGATGTACACACGGGAACAATAGCAGAACTGTCTATACTCTTTAAATGAATAGCACTTTCATAGTACTTTCACTTGCCGACAGTTATTAAATCTAGCAAAAATCATTTAAAGCTATTCTCTATAAAAAGATTACTTTTACTCATAGACTTAGTGTCATTTACATTACAAAAGCTATACAAATCGCTGTAGTAAGATATATCTTTACCGAAAACGGTCAAATTACTGCTAGTTATTTGAATTTATGTATCAAAAGTGATTAAATCCATGGCTAACAGGTTTGACTGTCTTAGTTCATGCCCCACAATGTGCCGAAAGCTTGTCACCAGAGGCAGGTTCTAACATTTTAACTTGGCAGTCAACATGTCGACAAGAAATAAACAAAATTAATTATATTACGTGATTAAACATTTTGTTCAGCCATATTTTCGAGAATGTTGGAAACATAACATGTCTCCGAAACAAAATATCCAGCAAAATATATACTCTAAGCTCAATGAATTCAGGTTTTAACGAGCGTTTACACAGCTTATTTAAAATACAAATAGTAAATCAAAGCAAATCATAATTAGTACAACGATTACTAATAATATTCACCGTAGTATAATTCAGTGGTATTATAGAAAATATTGTCACAGTTAAAAATCATTATTAATTCTGAATCTACGAATTTATTAGCATTCCTCTTTTTGATATAAACTTCACCTGTCCTAGATTTGTTTTTCATTTTAACATATTCCATAGAACTTCACTCTTTTTTGCTGTCGCGTTACATTTATTCAGCACTATTTCTCAATTTTATTTTGTTTTATAATAGTTTCAGAACGTTTCAAAATCTGAACTACAGTTTTTTTTTTCATTCTACAGAATAGTAGTAGTTGATATCTATATATGATTTTTACGTTGTCAGTTTTAAAATGAGGATTCTTTTTCTTATTGTTGCTTCTTTTGTTTAGAATATTCGTAGAATGGGAGAAACGCAGCTATGCTGGAAATACTAGTAAAAATTAGTATCACAGTATTATTTTAATGCATCATTAAATTTCGTTTTCGATGAATTGGTATTTCTTCATTTGTATTGTTTGAACCGTGTTTGGTGTATTGAAGACTTTGTGAAAATCATTGAAAAGAAAATAAATGGACAGAATTCAGGAAGGATCAAAGGAAATATTCAAAGATAATATAGGGAAGAAACAGCGCGCATTTCTAAACATAAAATAACATCTAACACTTACTAGCCTAAGCTATCTTAACTTATAGAAGTATTTTGGTGACTTTTTAGTCTAAAGATTACATTTTCTAAAATAATTTGGAAGCCGCTGGCTACATATTTGTATGGACACAAAGAAATTTGCTTTTAGATATGTTACTACTAAAACAATGCCAATTTGTGATCTCAATGACAGGCATAATGACTTCCATCATTGTTCGATTCTCGGTGTTAATCGACGATAGTAAATTATTTTTTGTTTGGATATGCCACAATTATATGTCCCGCAAAAGCTATTTTTTACACCAAGGAATTATTCAATAAAAGTTAAGGTGATATTTGCCCAAACAAAATAAAACACCATTCACTAACAACGAAAATTGATCCCAATTGATATATCTTAGCACAAATCCTTTTCAAAATCCCTATATCTATAGAATCGAGTTGAATATGCATACATATAATACTCATGGACTCATAAATTGGTCTTATTCTACGATAAAAGTCCACCATCACAGTCCAATATAGTTTTCGAGACGTAATCAAGGTAAAAAAATTAAAATTAAAAATTCAAAAAAAATCTTCAGTTTTGCATCATTACTAGAATATGAAATAAAAAAAAAAAATTACTGCAAATAATTTCTTTCAATTTTTTTCCTTCAGTTCTACTAAAAATTCAATTTTCTTACAACTGAACTAATTTAGGCGAATATTCTCCATCCCGTACACAGTTTTCATACTTTCCTACTAATCAATATCTTAAAAACTACTTAGCTTACTACGATACTCTAGAAAATTAATGTACATAACTTGAAAAGGAACGAAATCGGATCAAACAATAAACGAAAATGGGAAATTTGATGATGTAACTGAAACAAAAACAGGATATAGGTTGATGTAACACCATAGTAATGCCATAATACTTTTTTACTTAGTTCCAGCGATTCAGCTGCATTCTATTCTAGAAATATTCTAGAGCGAAAGTTCTCTGTACTATGTTTATAGTTAATAGTATTCCATAATGATGTATTAACATGTCTACGATAAATATGTTCATCAACACTAGTAATTAGCAGTTTAAAATCTTTGGAGAGTTGTAGCATTTCTACCAATGAGAATTTGGTATTATTGTTATTATAATTATTATCAGCATTATCTTTCAGATATCCATCTTCCAAATTTGAGTTATTGTTGTTCAAACGGCATCTAATTATTGTGGAATTGTAGTTGAAATAGCAGCAAGAAGTGTAATAGTAATCAATGAAATCTTTGTAGTTGTTTAAAACTAATTTCACGTAATACTTCAGTAAAATTTTGAAAAGTACGAGCAGGATGATAGCGATAGCTAGTCATTGAGGAAGACAGAATTCATCTTGTTCGATCGGTTTTTTCAACCAACTACCCAAATCTTCACGTCGAAATGCATTGAACAGTTCACGTTTTGCAATCTGAAATTGAAAAAAAAGCATTGAAAGCTAATTCACGTATACGATTGAAGAATGTTGTAAGAATTTGATTATTTCTTAATTTCATATGGAAAAAAAGCTTTGGCTTTTAATACAGGAAAGCGAATAATTGAAATATTGATATTGATAATACTCTGACATTGATATAAAAATAAAGAAGAAGAATATATTTAATTTAACAATTAATTTCATTAAGAAATGATTACTGGTGATGATGTAAAATGGTCACCCAAAAATAAAGTTCCATAGATGTTAATATTATCAGTCACTATTTTTAGAGTTTGAAAGACATGTTTGCAAAAAATATTATCTCTCCAAATTGCATGAGCATAATGTCGATACGAAAATAAATTGCCGAAAAAGAATGAGAAAGAATCAATAGTCACAATATGAGTCGTTGGTGTAGATATTCTCGTGCATGTTTGTGCAAGAATCAAGTTATACTGAAATGATGATGGGATCACCTTTAGGTTTGACCGACCTCGAGAATTTTCCACACGAATTTCCGTTTGAAAATAAATCATCTCCTAACCTGACGATGAGTAGTTGAAAAATATTGCAGTCAAAAAATGGTGTAGTTGAAAATTGGCAGAGCTCATAAAAGGACTAGCCAAATAACGGATTCACTTCAATCACTTGGCTTTTTTAACTATACCACATTTTTCGATTGTTTTTCTCTAGGATTACCCTTTTTTCGGCTATTTTTAGTTTGGAACAGCGTGTTTTTTGATTATTCGCTTTTGTGACTATTCTTTTTTGACTTATCGTATATTGGCACACTCCTCTTCTTTCAACTTATCGATATTTCGACTAATTTGTTTTTTTGTCTACCCCTATTCAGCGATTCCTTTCCGAGAATACTTTTTACTAATTAATTTTTCGACTATGTTCTTGAGCTGCTCCATGTTTCGATTATTTTTCTTTCGAACTAAAAGTTTTTATAACAGATTACGACGCCAAAACAAGTCAACTAAGGTCCGAATTCTCTTATCTTGCTTTGCTCTCCTGTATAACCGTTGACCCACTACAATTTGTTGATCATAAAATCAAGTTGTGAGTTAATGTTGTTTGCAGGTTATGTTACCAAGTCAAGCAAACGAATTCTGTTACATTATTTTGGCTTACTTTGAACTGTCATAATAGCTTAGTTACTCCACTGGCGGCACAATAAAAGCCACAGACAAAGTGTATGGAAGAATCTAACTTTTCCATCCTGGAATAAAATCGCTTTAAAATTGTAAAGTTTCCTAGCTGAGGCCATACAAATCTACAGAACTGGTCTGATGATGTGTTCGAATTTTTTTTACTAATGAGCCGTACATGGGCGACGCCCAATCTAGCTTGGGTATGCTACACTGTGACATCAATGCAAATCAAATGGTAGGTTCTCAGGCTGGTTTACTGAAAGTTTTGGGTCGTATATTTATTTACGGATTCAAAATCCTTTAAAATAAGGTTACAATATATGACTTAACAACAAACTTATTTAATCTTTTTGTCTATTTTATCCATGATAATGATAAGATTATTTGAGAAATTAAAGTATACATACCATTTTATTATATATATCATATAAGATCAAATATATCATAAGAGCAAGTATATATATCATAAGAGCAAATATTTCAAAATTTTATAATTTTAACGCAGTGATCAAGTATTTCAAATAATTTCCGATCCTGTTCAGGTTGGTATAAACAAATTCTCTTGATTAGATAAAATGTTGTTAATTCGTTTCAAATGATCAATAGGAGAATTCAAACTGCAGATAGTTTTAAATTCTTCATATGGAATAAATCTCTACATCTAGTTGGTTTTGGTGGAACTCTAAAAGAAATTTCACTATCGAGATCTGCTAGGAGACTATTTAAAGCATTTATGAACAAAGCTAAATCTTCTATTCTCTAAAGTAATCATATTCAATATGGACATGTGTTATATTATCAATGGAAATTCTTAGCTTAAAAGCAATATATCTTAGACATTTTCGCTGTTGTCTAAATGAATTTTGTAAGACAGGTTCCACAGTACAGATGCATACTCAAGTTTAATCCTAACTAAAGGACTTGAAAGCATTTTTAATGTGTTATTATTATACAAATGTTGATTGTTTCGAACAATAAATTCTAAAATTATACGGCTGAACTGAAATATCCATAATGTGGCTATTGAAAATCAGCGAAGTGTCGAAAAGAGCATCAAGGTCGTTAACGGATTCTGCCAATTAAAGAGCTATCCTAATAATTGAGTACGTGTGTTGCAGTATAGTTTCTTTCGAACACCATGTTTTGAACTTTATGAATATTTAGTTGTAAATCACTATGTTGGCAATATTAATAGAAGTATAGAGATATCAAAATATTTTCTGATGGATTTGAAAATTTCACAGTAATCGGCAAAGAATACTAGCTCAGCCTCATGAAATGCAAATGACATGTCATTTCTAAAGATCAGAAATTATAAAGGTTTCAAATGAGAGCCTTGAAATATATTATATATTATATACCTTCCTTATACGCTTGATGTGAGAGTAAAAGGCCTGAAGAAGTCGAAATTCAAGTTGACTCAATGTTAACAAATGTAATCATCTAACTATTGTAATAAAGGACCCTGAAAGTCAATGCCTTTTAATTTCCCTTTAAGAGCGAAGTTTAATTTATCAACCGCTTTTGTGAAATCAGTATACATCGAGTGTACTTGAAGAGAAGACACAAATGAATTCGTTACATAATTATGGTAAGTGTCCAAATTTTTCATAGTCGATTTGCGTTTTATAAATTCAAGTTACTTCAGAGCGTAATAAATTCGTTTAACCGCATTCAAAGACCTTTGAAAAGGTAGATAGTTTGGGAGTTACACTAGTCTATTATTTCTCAAGTTAGCTTTATTTCCTGATTTATAAACTGGAACGACATGGCTGGGGTTCCATGATTTTGGCAAATAGCCTGAAGATAATGAATTGCGAAACAGATACCGAAAGGGAGAGGAAGTACCGACGACATGAATTCGGAAAAACCTTTGAGCATGGCAAAAACACATCGTTCATTTTAAGAGCATATTAAATTGAAATGAACAGGCACAGTTCAGTTTCGATATTGCATAGACTGATCTGCTTTTGTGAACACATCGATAGGTGCGTTTTTTGCAACCTAGCAGCGCACGTTAACGTAGGATTGCAAAAAAACGATCCCAAGCAGAAAAATTGCACTGTTCGAAAGTTTTGTTGCCTTCACTCTTTTGCCTAGGTTGGTTGTTCAATTAGAATCACACATAGAAAAGACCTATATGAAATCTTATCTAGGCTTTAATCGAAATCAGACATGAAACTTGCATATGAAATAATCTACAATGTAATGTGCATTGAAAGAGTGAAAAACAGTAAAATAATTGACAATTACGGAGTGCTAAACCAATTCATTTAATTCAAACTGCCGGTTGCACAATAGTCCACAGCAGTGGTACCGACCGTTTAGAACACTCTTACTGTTATCGGCACATTCTACATGTAAGCTCATAGTTAACCGCTGCTTAACGTTTTCTGCTTAAATAAGGGGCGAAAATAACGAGTATAAACTACCACAATCGATCAAAATATACAAGGAACTAACAGAAATTTACCTCTCTTAACTTTCTACACATTACTACTTTTGCAGAACAGTATTTCTGTACTAGTGAATTTACTGGGACAGAAGTGTTGTTGTTTCCAATGCGTCTGTTCTGTTCCGTGCTGAATAGAGGAGCAAAAATAACACGCCTAATATATTCCTTACACAGAATTGAATTTTAACTAAACTAAAGATGGCGAAAGTTTAGACTCGAAGCTATGCGTTAATCTTTGCACAAATAATCGGATTGAGTGGTTCAGGCTGCGTTGAAATTGCCCGAATGAATGGATACAAATGTAAAGAAAATAATGTAACGAAAAGAAAGAAGTAAATAAATGACGAATCATCAAAGAGAAGATAATGGAAGCACTGACGGAATATTTTTAAATTGATTCTTAATAAATTGCCGGTACACAAAATTTAGGCTTAGATTAAATTAAATTAAAAAACGAAGAACTAAAAAGTAAACACTCAATTATGTGTTGACTTAATGACTTAATCGACTTAACTTTTTTATTTTAACAATTTATTACAGGTTGAGGATCGGCAGTGACGACCAAGGGGTTGATATTTCGTAGAAAACTGTTTGCGTGCATACAAAAATGAGGTAGCTCAAACAAGAAACATAATTTCCTCAAGCATATCTCTTTGCACTGTTGCAAATGATGAAGATAATGTGTAAATCCTGCCCTTTTATCATAATCATTGCCACATCATTTACATTTATTATTTACCTAACACTTACCTGATAATCTTCCACTTTACTTTTCGTCTCTCCATAATCAGTGCCGATTCTTCGATTGGGCAATCCCGGCAAAGATTTAACTAGATTTGCGTATTTTCGGAAAAATGCCGCTTTTGTTATGCGTGACGATTGACTATTAATCGTTTTGCCAGTAAGTGAGTTCACAACCTCAACATCCGCATCACCAATAGTCCAATTTATACCGAAATTCGGTGCTTTAGCTTGATTGCGCGGTTCTGCCGATGTTACAAGCGCCAAACGTGGTTTGTTCAGATGATATGGAGGCGGAAGACCTTGTATCGCTTTTTCAATGCGGCCGCATACAGCACGATACATATGTTCAGGATGCAACAAACTCCCGAGAACAATAGAATGTAAGTAGATCGGTTCGATGATGGATGATAGTAGAGATCCTTGTATGCCCAAGATATTCCATCGGGCGATTTTGTCGGAACAGGACATGGTGAGTAGTCGCTGACCCTAAAATATAAATTGGAAATTAAATTATTTTCCAAATTTGTTACTGTGAAAGATATTCTGAAATATATGTTTAAAAATAAATGATATGTGAAAATTAAAAGAAAGCGTCATAGCTTTGCTTAATGCGAAAATTTGTAATGCATGAATTTTCAGACTGAAATGAAATATAATGTACTTGTTTTGATGCCATTTACATTACAGCCCTATCATCAGCAAATAAGATTAGGCTGTCAGAAAGCCGGAGGTCTTCAATGTAATTCACGTACATGAGGAAAAGCATATGTGCAATATATAGGTTTTCTTACGTATTTAAACTTTATACGAACGGTATTTGTTTCAAGTCCTTAAAGCCTTTTATTTTCTTGTCTTCTTCGACGCAGGGCGATCGAATTAATCCAACCCATGCCAACAAAGACGGAGAAAATGGACAAAATGGACAAAACGGACAAAGATCGACAAATCGCCGCACTGCCCGATCTGACGACAAATCAACGAGCAATTGAATGAAATTGTACGAAAGGTGAAGGATGCACAAAAAAGCTGGTAGAGTGAAAAATAATGAAGCGAGACGACAGGTTGCACAGGTAAATAATGACTAAACAATCCAAACGGCAAGATATCAGCATAAAAATCTAACAAATGAAAACGGAAACATCTCCTTCGCCCAAACAACCTCTGTTTTTCAGCTTCTTCTTCTGAGATCGAAAAGGTGACATTAGAAAATGACATCCATCTCGAGAACGTAGAAATGACACCTGACATGAAAAACACTCGATCACATTAGGTGGTTGACGACATTCGTGCCATGTTTCACCTTGAGCAAAGCTGTCTGATGGCCGGTGCTCAACTTATCCACACTTGCAGCATTTGGTGCTCCGATTCGGAGACTTGCAACTACGCCTTATGTGGTCATAGCCCAGGCATCAGTAGTAGCGTGCTACCTCAGCTCACATTCGCACACGGGCGCTTATTATTCTTACCGGAACCCGGCCAGACTTGAGGATTTTGGATTCTGGTGCCTCTTTCAGCTTCACTACGGTTCTTTTCTGTTCCTTTGTGCCCGTCTCGAATCAAGTCTTATAATTTTGCGCGGTCATTGCAGCGCAAGATTTCTAGAAGGACCCATCCTTTTGCGATCTTTTTAATACGCCGCAATAACGTTCCCCTTTCAATCGGAGATACTCTTTGACGGGTTGCTGCCAGGACTTCCACATAGGTCTCCCCCAGAGCTACTTTTATGACAACATCCAGTTTTTCTTCATTGCATTCGTTATTTCCTTTCTTCCTTGCGTCCATCATTTATTTGTGATCTCCCTATGGGGCACTCTTTTTCTTAACCTTTTTTGATCCAGTGAGAGCAATTGGTAATTTGGCGACGTTTCCTTTTTTCACCTTATGTGACCGTCACCCACTTTCTGAGGTCCGACGCTGAGATTTCCAACCTCATTCGGATTTCCTGCTTTTCCTCAAGGCTTGGAGGAGTTCTCTTGACCCATAGCCTTCTAGTAAACGCGAAACAATCAATGGAGACACCCTGCCGTCTGTCTGCTCTATCTGTCAATTTTATTATTTTTGCATTCGTCAACACTGCTGATGGGTCCCAACTCAGAGTCTCCGCTCGGGTGTGTTGTCCCCTTGATGACCCCGTGGTTGTCTGTGCAAACCAGGGAAGCCACAAGAGGGCTGACGCCAGCGTGATTCGGGAACAATGTCAACCGGACCATCAACTCAATGTTGCGAGCTTCGAATATACTCTGACACATGCCAGGTTTTAGAGGTGTCGAAGACGGCATCATAGTCTGGAGCCGTTCGTTTTCTTGGGCTCCAGCGGTACCGAGTATAAAGCAACTAGATTCAGAATGCCATAACCACCAGCACAAATGTGTTTTTTCTTATTATCAGTCGTGACATAAGCCATGAAACTAAACCAGGTTGTGCAATGAAATACTTGGTGCCATTGTCTAGTAGAACAATCGTGGGTTAAATAATAGAGCCATCCATCTGTCAATAACTCTTAAATACATGATATGTACTGATATGTCTTTTTACTAATCCTTTTATCATCTTCCAGTATATCGCACTAATCGCCCTGGAAATTTCATACCTTTAAGGATTTTTTTTTGCTTTCTTTAGTAATGGAGTCGGCTGAATTTTAATAGTTGGTAGTTTTGCCTTACCATCATGCAATTTTTATCTGCTTTACATATACACTTCATATGTTCTCCACTTTTGCTTTAGAAACATCAATAAGAATTTCTCAGATCTCTGATTCTTGACGTGCCTTTAATTATTTGGTGGCAATTGCTTTGTAGTCTAGTGGGCAGAGCACTGCCTTCTAGTGTGTGAGGTCTCTGGTTCGAATCCTGGGTCGGAGGTGGGACCGCACATGGAGTTTTGAGTTCATAAGTCGTGAAACTAATCACTCCACTTTCGCATCCATTGATTGTGAATTTGCGAATCATGCCAGCTTCAACCTCTAGACTAGACACAGGTTGTCGTGGGATCACTTTACTAGATTTTAATAGGATACTAATCAGTTCATAAATATTTATACTTTTGTAATCGTTCAAGTGATGATTGATATATTTAGCTTGCAGAAAAGTAACAATTGATATATGTAGCACCTTATGTTCTAAGTCTGGCCATTCATTGTCGGCGTAGGTAGCTCGTACAATCAACTGTGAGTTTCACACAACGGATCAATTTAGGTCTTTGAAGTTTGAATTGCATAGATTAGCATGGGACAGTATCTAATATGCCACTGAAATGTATACAATCTGAACTTACGCATTACGCACCAAAATATTAACAAAATAACTTTTCTACTCAAAAAAATTTTAAAACATCCCTATTTGTGATAAAATCAGGATATGTTTCATAAATCAAATTGCTAATTGACAATCATTTACCTGCATTACTCCATCCCAAGTTTGTATGCCATCACTGCTTTTGACTGGAATCGTCCCTTCACCCGACTCAATTTTTGTTCGCAACTGTCCTCTGGCTTTCCTGTGCGCATGCAAAAAACAACAACATAAATTATGGATTTTAGCAAGTTGTACAAGCAATTAATCAAATGACATTGAATTGCTCACCTATTCGGGTGTTTATCGAGACCTGAATCGTTTTCATGCGGACTGAAAATTCTTGCATCGCCACAGGGAGCAGTATTAATATACAAATGGAACTGAACTCCGTTCTTCAGCTTATATGAGTACTTTGGATTACCACTGTTCCGTATAAATATCGATTGACTTTGTCTTGCTACAAGAACATTTCATGAATAACAAAAAGAGTATTTAATCAAATATTAATAATTGATTGGCTTCCACGTTATAACCGAATTTCATATTACCTGGGTTCGCATGTAGCTCGAGTTGCGAATATAAAAACTTCATGAGACATCTTCGCGAAACAATTTCAGCATGGGAATCATTCAGAACCGCACCATGTACACTCATATGCTCCCCATTCACACATTTCGTTCCCGTCGAAACAGATATGACCTGTTTGAAGGAGACAAACAAAATTATGATTCAGTCATCGAGTTCGCAAACTTTGCAAAAACAAAAATTTTCAAAGTGTGCGAAACCTTTGCGTCATTGAAATTCAGATTTTCAGTCATAACGACTCCGGCAAGGACTTTTCGCCTCGAATACGATTCTTGTCCCTTGATAATTTGCATGAACTTCTCCGTGATAAGACGTCCTATTGTGTCGGCATGGATTTGTGGTAATTCTATTGATGAGATTTTTTCATCGACGGGCACGGGAACATTTTTCTTTGAGCTTATCATCGGACTGTATGAGATATTGCAGAGAGATGCCAATGCCGCTTTGGCAGCAGCATTCTTTGCCAATTTTTTCGAAGGTCCTTGGAAGACGAATAAGAAAAGAGAGGCAAAAACAGAAAAGAACAGCATTATCTTAATGAGTTTTCACTTGCTGAATTCGATTACATTAGACTAGCTCTCATTAGGAATTTTAGCTACGTGGAAAGATTTAAACAATATATTTAACACGTTGACTGCAGCATATATCCCTGGGGGACAAGCGAAATAGTCAATGTATTAATGAAACAATTTTGACAAGATTGATATGTTTGGTGTGAAACCATTGCATAATGTAATCAAATCTTTTCGTAACCTAATTTTACAACACATAACATCTGCATTACTAAAAGTATCAAGCTACTTACCCGTCCCTTCGAAGGTTGAATTATTTACATGAACAGTCATTTTGAAACGACAGTTTTGAACTCCATCGACTCCGGAACAATCAAAATGCACATCATTATATAATTCATAGAGAAGCATCACGGGTCCTTTATCTGGAACGCGCTTTTGACCTTCTGCATTCATCACATTTCGCGCTAGCTCTTAAAAAATGAATACATACAAATCGTTAAATTTTTTATCAATTTTAGCTATTGAGACTGGTTTTTCGGTATAATTCTACAGACATAAATAATAAAATGTTTTCGAATGTTGGTAAATATTTTCATAAGGTCGAACAAATTACTTCAACAGTTCAATTTCAATAAATTTAGCATAAGCTTGAGGATGATGCGTGAATTATTCTCAAATCAATGGGATATTGTTACGGCAAATATGAACGTGCATACGGAACATTTTTCGTTGATAAAATTCTATCAAGGATTTATTCATTTGAAAATATAAATTATGCAAGGGATAAACAAAATTAACTGCAATTTTTACTTGTTCATGCTTACTTTGGCTGCTACTGCATAACACAGCTTCTACTTACAAAGAAAACATTGAATGATGACAATGTGTATGCTTTTACAAATAATAACAAATCAGCCGATGGTTTTATGTTCCGATTTTTTGCCTTAAAGTAGGGCATATAAGGCAATGTAATATTAACGATGGAGAATGTATGTGTTGGCAGGCACTACAAATTATGTTTGAGTTTCAAAAACTAGAAAATTAAAGATCACAAATAAAACATACCAGGCATGGGATATTCCTCACACTATCAAACTGGTACATTAACCTACAATACAATTGCTCTGGGCTGTTTTTTTGTCAATTTCTAGACTATTTTAAAATTCGAAACTCGTCGAAAAAAGGGTGCACAAGAGAACAAGAAAATTAGGCTAATGCCACTTGATGACAATATACACGTGGGCGATATTCGGCCGACTCAAACTGTTTTAAACAACTATAAAAAGGACACAAGGGCACAGTTATCAGAAAAAGCTTTTCAATGTTTCCACGGTCATTCATTGTTTTGTTGAGATATTTTGTCTACGAGAAATTACAATGGAAGTTTCAAAATGTCATTAAGATTAATTACTGATGTTTTTAAAATGATGCTTGACATGGTTTTGGAGGTTTTCATTTTCGGGAAGAAATGTTAGATGTTAATCAATTTTCCTTCTAGAATGATGAAGAGCAACTATGCATCATTTTTAATTAAGGGGCTTGAAATGGTTTTGTGGTTGGTTTTGATTTTAGATAAGACAATTTTTATTAAAATGTCATATTGAATTATTTTAGAGTAGCTGAAATGCAATGGTCGGAAAAAATTTTCTTCAATAGCTTGTGTATAGTTATAATATATCTGCTTATACACACAGTTCCTCACAGCTTAAATAATGTAAGTATTCGATACGAGGAAAATTTTTGAAAATACTCAAAATATGAAAGCGTCTGGCACTGAAAATAAACCAAATATTTCAACTTCTGCTCTAATTCATTATTTTCAATGCGAAAATAAAACACAAATTATCTTCCCTTTAAGCTCATAAAATTTAAACTTTAAATTATTTAAGTATTTCTGTTCTGTTTGTGTTGCTGTCTCAATTTTAAATTATGCGCTTCTTAGAAGACTTGTGTTGTTGTTTTCAGGTTGGTTGAAAGTTGATGAGCATTTTAAAGGTTTATTTCTCGTTTCAGCAAACATTTTGAAGAATTTTAGGCGAACTACAATTGATGTGTGAGAAATGATAATTATTAATGACAACATCTCGAAAACAAATATGGAAAATACTGCATTGCAAACTTCCCTATTACTTAAACCTGATGAAAGCACTCCACAGATACCGAAGTTGGAAAACACCAAAAAAATCAATTCCTGTGAAAATCATACCAGAACTATTGCAGTTGGCTAAAAACAACCGAAAAAAGGTAACGACATGCGTCCGAATCTTACGCCAAACTCCCAAGTATACAGCAAAGTTGGCGGCTGGACCAAAGAAGGCATCCAGAAAACATCAAAGAAGAAAACATCCAGAAAACGTAACGAGAAACTGAAGAAGACAAAACCAGACGCTGTTGTCATTCAAATGAAAAGATAACTATCTAATGTTGATATTCTTAGGAAACTGAAAATTAACACAAAAATGAGCTTAGTGAAACAGTCAGCAAGATCCGTCGAAGGCGGATGGGAGAACTTCTCTTGTAGCTAAACCAGGAAAGCGAAAAAACCGATGCGCTGAAAACTACCGTTGAGTTTGAACTGCCTCATATGCTATAATGCTCGACTAAGACCTCATCCTGACCTCTTTGAAGATCACACAAATCGTCTCTCGAAATAGGTTGGGTAAATTGTTCCATACGCGAGAAAATATGCCTCATAAAATGCTCCAATGTCTCGAGTGTGTTCACAAAATTGAAACAAATGTGGAGTCGGGTCGAACGATGCAAATGAATGTAAAACCAAGCGATACAGAACCTGGTCATATGACAAATCTAGGAAAGTGGTTTGGCTGGTCAAGTGGGTCACTAGCGTGCCAGGACTTTTAATGGTCAATAGGAGGGATTTGTCAGAGCGAATGGGGTGGGTTTCTAAAGCTGTTAAAACCCTGCGAGCTGCAGTCTCAAGAGGTTCCAAATCTTATTTAACCCCCGATAAGGTACCCAAGTATGTTGCGTAATACCATATCGACGCTATTTTCACATCAGTCAATGTCGACTGCATCCGACATAATAAGTTTAGCCACTTTCGAGGAAGGAGTAGTGGTGACAAAAGACTAGGTTAAGGAAGCCTGCCAGAAATTGGAGAATGGAAAGCCCCAGAAATATTACCAAGGCAATGGAAGCAGCAAAGGCTTGTGCTTGTATGGCAAAATACTCCTAGCGAACCATCATTTTACCTACTGGACACGATGGATAACATTCTTGAGTGCATCGCCTATGAGAGGTTATTTTCAATCGTGGATAGAAAGCGTGCCCTCTCTGACCGCTAATGTAAATTTAGAAAACTGCGCAAATAATCATTGACGTAGTTAATGAAGTATATATAAAGTCGCAGCTGATGCCATCACTGGCAAGAGATGGAAATGGGGCGCAAAAGAGTATTGCACTGAGGTTACATTTGATGTTCGAAATGCCTTTAAGCCTGCCAGCTGAGAGAACAGCAAAAATGCCCCAAAAGCAAAAGACCCCAAGTTAATTCGAAACATAATAGAGAGCTTATTTAGGGACAAAAAGTTAATATATGAGAAGAACAGAGGTATGCGGACCTACAATGTTAACGCCGATGTCCCGTAGGGCTCGCTACTACTCCACTCTTATGCTCGACGACTCTCATGTGCGAAGAAAAGCTAACACTTCCTCTGCCATCTGGGTGTACTGTCACTGGATTCTAGCTATTGCCATCTTGGCAAAACATTAACAACAAAATCGAAGCTATGAGTAATACTAACATTGGTCTGGTGAAAATATGGGTTGAGGCAGCTAATTATACTCTTGCAGAGCACAAAGTAGAGATTCTGCTTATTACTAGTCGGAAGCAAGTTGAATTTATGCAAGTTATAGTTGGATTTCAAGTCACCAGCTCAACTTCATAATAAAGTATCTGGAGATCATTCTCGACAACAGCCACCTTCAAAGACTAGATAAATTACACTAATACAAAGGCGGCAAAGTTACAAGCAACACTCGCTAGGATCTTGTTCAACATTAGAGGCTCGAAACAGACTAGACGCAAATGACTGGCTGTGGTGTTCAACAAAGTGGTTCTTTATGCATCTCTAGTGTGGGCTGATGCTCTTCCTATTAATTCACTGAGACAGAAGCTAACTTCAATTTGCAGGCTCAACGCACTTCGAACTATAAATGGTTATAAATGGTATCTACAGACGCTGCCAGCGTCTTAGCGGGAATGATGCCCATCGACATTTTAACTGATCAAATGGCGCAGATCTATGGCACAATTTGACATGGCTAAGCAAGGACAAATCTGATTTACTAAATGGCAGATGGGCTGGCGTGCTTCAGAAAAAGGAAAATGGACGCATCGCATAATACCGAGCATAGTACCCTGGTTAGAGAGGAAACACAAATTCGAGCATAGCCAACTAGTTGAAACTGCCAAAACGTGAATAAGGATGTGAAGCAAGCAATATTCGAATGCTGCGCTTCGCAAGGTCTCTTGTATTAGGTCCATCTTATATGATACAATCGGTGGAAAACTATAATCAAATCGCATCGTCTGTTCTGCACTGCTATGCAAAAAAACACGCCTAATGTTATTTTATTCGGATGGAATAAATTTACTTTTTTCCGGAAGCAATGGAAGGGGTTAAGTGTGGGAACTGCAACCACAATATTAAGGCAACATTAGCGGTGGTAGCTATGTGATGGCGTACTGGTGCATGTCATCTTAAGTCGTATGAATAATATTCGTTTTCACGAAGACAATAACCGCAAACACACCTCTGAGCTAGTGCGGACGCGGTTAATGTGGAATAGTTCAATTCAAGCTAAACCGCCTGCACAGCATGGAAAATTTATTGTCAAATCTGGAGGAGGGGACCAGAACAAATTGGGACAGCCTTACAACCGCGCTGTGGCAAGAATAAGACGCCACTCCGCTCGAGAGCACAAATAAGTTGGTCGAATTTATGGCAGTCTGTCTCCATGTGGTTTTAAAACAATATGAAGGAATAAAGAATCAGCATTTATAATTTAAATTTTTTAAATTTAAGCTTGAGTAGCCTAGTGCGTAGAGCACTGGCTTCTTACGTGTGGGGTCCCTGGTTCGAATCCAGGTTCGGACGAGGGTCCGCTCACCAAGCTTTGAGTTCACCTAGCTCTGAATAGGTACCTGATTTAAATCAGGGGTAAAGTGAGTCGTGGAACTAATCACTCCACACTCGTATCCACAATGATTAAAAAAATTGTAATGAAGCTCTCTACCAGCTTCAACCCCTAGACCCGTACAAGGGTTGTCGTGGGATTGCTTTACTATTTATAATTTTACAGCCCGCTTCCATTTTAAAATTTTGTACCGGAAAGTATTTCAGTCCATTTGCATTAAATTTTTCCAAAAACTGACCTAATGTTTCACCCTGACAGGTTTGCTTGATGGATGTTTTAGTAGTCT
This sequence comes from Nemotelus nigrinus, assembly GCA_947369275.1. NCBI lineage: Eukaryota > Metazoa > Arthropoda > Insecta > Diptera > Stratiomyidae > Nemotelus > Nemotelus nigrinus. The sequence goes on from OX376374.1 coordinate 12,446,838, forward strand.
AATAAGAAATAGATTAATCGAGAGCACCGAGCACCATTCACTGCCAATATTCTTATGACAATAAATTGTATCGACACGAGATATCCTTTCGAGAAGAAAACTTATTTCCTCAAAACAATTATATCCTGCTTATTCTTTTGCCAATCAGAATTGTAATTTATTTTCACGCGCTTGTACTAATTGCCTATCATAGTACCCATTTTCACCTTGAAACAGCATTTTCTAGTTATAAATGCTAATTCACACGCTACGTTTATTCCATATAGATCTTCGTTTTCGTATTGTGCTGCAGAATAGGCAGAACGGTGAGCTAAACTCGATTCACTTTCGAGTTTTTATATAAAGACATGAATATGTTCATGTCGCATATTGCAACATAAACCTTCTTGCAAATGATAGTTCGAAAAGAAACTTTTCTTCATATACGAACATCACACATTTCCTCATTATTCTCGTTGCAAGTATGTCTATTATTAAAACTTTTGTGAAAACTCGAAGAAAACTATTGTGTTGCGTGTCTAAATTTCATACAGCTTGTGCGATTTTATCATAATGGATTCAAATGCTCACACTGATTTCTTTTATCAAGCAAATCATGTCACGAGAACAAATTGCGATGTCCGTTTTGAAAGGAATTTCATGCAATTTAACATTTGCATGCCATTGTTGTTCAAATTCATGACATTCGTCAGTTTTGTAAATATTGCACTTGGAAAAGGATTGCTGTTCGATATAACACGTGCTCGAGTGATGTAAAACAATCAGAGAAATGCACGCAAAATGTTTCTAGAGCATCGTTAAAATACAATCATGAGGAAATAATAAATACAAAAGTATTGATGCAGATTTGCATAGTTGAACTGACGTAATTTTACTTGGTTGTTATTTTAGCGCATAATGAATACTTCAGTACTTTTATAGCATTTTCACGATACATTAACCGTCTCAGTTGCTTAAATTACCATAACTTACGCTTAATTTAATCTTTCGGATGATCGATTTTAGCTTTTGTTTTGCGTATTCGAAATGCATATTTCGAAGCGTGCAAATTGAAATTAAAAATCGAATTGAAAAGCAATGCACACCGAATTGCCAATAAAAGCCATAACATTTTATGATTCTACCGCAATGTCCTAGTTGCCACATAAATATTTTTTTTATACCTTTCCATGCAATTTTCACTTCATGAGCTAGATGTAGCGTATCAATTTATTGGATACTTCCAAAAAAAAACCCACTTCTGATGGTGGTGACGTTATTTGTATCTTCTCTCCTACATACGTGAAGTGAAATATAAATTTGAATCCTGATACTGTAACGTATGGAATATGTACCAACCAGCATCATATAATACCTAACTTTCGTGAGAGTTTGTGGCAGTGCGTGATGTTACTTGTTTAATATTTCATGCGAATGTGAAGGTTAAGAAGAGTACAATCTCATTTTCTTTTCTTCCGTAGCTCTCATTCCAGGCGATTCATGAAAATTCCTGGGACGGAAGAGTCGACTTCAATTCACTGATATACTTATGTATGTAGTAAATCGTCCGTTCATTATACTATAAAAATATGTAAATATAGAACGTATGTGCAATTCTTTACTTGCTTTCGCTTCGAAAGTTATTTCCATACGATTTTTTCCATCAAAAATAAGATATTGACGATAAAATCTGGATGTTTACATCGAGTTTAAGTGTATCATGGTACGATTCATAATAAATCAGTAATACATATTTATTCGTTTCATGCATGCATGATTTAACCATTAGAATAAAGCAAGGAAAAATACGTAATTCAGAATAAGGTTGCTAGAAAACGAATAAAAGGATAGAAATACTGTAATATTTTGTTACTTAAAATGTAGAAAAACGTCTAAAAGTAGTAGCACTATAGTAGCACGTTCAATAGATAAAAATAACCCTATACGTGGAATACAGGGCACAAAGTTTTATTCAAACTTAAAGACTTTGGAACATTAGGATTACAAATGGTAGTGATATTTTTTGGTTGAGATGTAAGTAGTGCACTGAAATGTCTACCTGATTCATAGATGACAGCAGGATGAATTTAAAAAGACAAAGAAACTGAGCTCCAATTTATCAATCTCTGAACATTTGTTTCCAATCATTGCTATCAAGAATGGCATCGTTATTCCCAACTTTCTTCTCGTGGCTCAGGTCGATTAATTAGACGACCATTTTCGACGCTATTTTTGTCCGCGCGAATGCATAGTTTCTCTCTTTGTTAATGGGCACATTAAAAACTAATCATAATTTCAGTTGATCTTTTAGCTCGGAAAAATCTCTAATTTAAAAAGCTATTTAGTTGCATTGTATGGACTATTTTTTCCCTAATTATCTTTGATGCAAGTTTATTTTATATATCTTTTAATTTTACATTGAATAGATGAATACAGTAAACGCTTCAAAAGCAAATTTACAAGAAATTAAACGCTACAATGCTAGAATTTGAATTGTTTAAGTAATTTTTTTTTTCAAAAAAAAAAAAAAAAAAAAAAACACTGAAATAAGGAGCAATTCACAGAAATATTAGATACTTTCCAATAGTTGTAAGAAAAGTAGTAATACCAGAGGCGGCTGATAAGTGTTGAGTCTAAGTTCCTTTAAGTGACAGCAAAAACTCATGTTGCATGTCACTAACTGCAAATACCCTCAGTAGTATAAACACAGAGCTTCAAGTCATTAGTTATTAAACCGTAATCATCACCGTGTCTCAGAGTTATCCGCGCATTTTACGAAATTGGAGTACAGCGTTGTCATAAAATCCTGACAAAGACGAACAAAACGCCTCAGAAATATTTGAAGAGATTTCTACAGTTTATGAGTAGTCTGGACCTTGATTCGCCCCAATAGAACGTTGGAGCCGAGAATTCAAGCATGTCAAAGAATCTCTGGAAGATGATCCCAGGTTAGGGCGTGCACAGAATCGGCGAATCAAGTTGTTTATTTATTTATTGGCGAAATTTTGCGTAATCGTTTGCGCATGAAAAAGATGTGTGAGCGATGGGTGCCAAAAATTCTCGATGCGTCGAGTCACAGCTTCGCAGGAGATTTTGGATATCTGTGGCGATAATCCTGATGATCATTTTTCTCGCAATGTAACTGTTGATGAAATCTGGATTTGAAAGTAAAATCTAGCGTCAAACAGGAGTTAATACAGTGCATAGAAAAGGAGAAAAGCCGCTGCGGAAATTCAAAGCGGAAAGATCGGTATCCAAGCTCATGGCCACTATTTTTTGGAAGAAAAGTCTGTTCATCGCCTACATTCCTAGAGATACTTCATACTGATTATGGGTATAATATAATTTCATTTTGCTGCTAAGTCACAGCGACTATAAGTGTTATTGTCTTAGTTGGAATCGTTACTGAACGGCGTTGATCGAATTTCGAAACATTGGTTTCTTTGTCTCCCTGTTTCATATAGGAATTTCGAATCAACCAGGTAACCATGAAGTCGCTGAATCAAAACATTGGTTTCTTTGCAGGCGCAACTTTAGGACTGAAAAGTTAAATAAATTCTTAATTTGGTACACGTAAAAGGTGATTCAGCCACATCATCAAAAGTGTAGTCATTTAACTACTTTTTATGTTTTTTAAAATCTGAATTTGGATTTTTAGAACATATAAAGTGTGATAAGTGGAAGACGTGTTACATCAAACAGATTTTTCATTAATATACAGAATTTATAAGATCTGGTGAACATTATCATTAACCATTTCACTGTCGTTGAAAAAAATGCTAGAATTAAATTTTTATATTCAACAAATTATTGAGATGCTTGACACATAAGTTGGACTAATTTGTCTCTATGAGCTGGTCACTCTTCTTTACAATTTAGCTCTTAAGCATGTCATCAGATACTTTCTTGTTGACATCCATAGTATAGAGATTTGCAAATTCCAAACATTGCTGTATTTGCAAGACAAACTTCAATTTTCATGCAAGGAAAAAAAACTGTACACACAAAAACGATCTCCTGAACTAACAAGTCAATAATTAAACGTTCAATACAAGTCACAAATTACAGACAATAATCATTCACATTTATTGGTCACGAAAGCATTTTCCAATGTCAAAGTACTTATTTCTAGACAAGGAGTAGAGCTACTTTTTGTTGGCACACTTCAATCAGAGCTCGAGAGGAAATAGAAACATAACGATACTTTTTTATCGTCTAAATCTTCATTAATTTGGAAATAATTTCTGAAATTTGTAGTGAAGTTCCATCACTCGAAGTGTTAATAAGAATACTGGAACGAAAAGTCCTCTGCTGACACATGAAATATACAAATCATTATTATTAATGGGTTTTCGGGGTAGCGTGCAGAAATTGGTTAAATAAGTAGACAAAAACTAGATATTGAGGAGAGAACGTGATTACTCAGCACATATTGAAGGAATAGCATGACATTTAATGTATATAAAATTGATCTATTCCAATTTATATGTGGGGTAGTGACGAATTTAGGAATAAATTAATGTATGATCGATTGCTGATGTGAAAATATTCATAAATATGAAGAGAGCATTGACTCTTTTTGGTGTTGTCATTAAATATAAAAGCGTATTGACAGAAAATGTTAGTTCGGCTCCATAATTGTTTAGCACCCGAAAATATCAGAGATAGAACCAACGGTAAATCGAAGGATATGGTGTATATTTCAAAAAATGTGTGTATTTTCCTAGCAGGTTAGTGACATAGTCACGGTTCCATCTTTTCAATCTTAAAATATTTAAGTTAGTAAATCAATGAAAAATAGTGTTTTGAGTAATATTTGGAAAAATTCTGATTAGAGAATAAAAGGGTTGATTTACTTTTAAGTGTGTCTTATATTTTTGTGCCCTGATCAAGAAAACCTCAATTTTTGATGGTAGATGCAACTGAATGGTACGGTTTAAGATAATGCACACCAAATCAGCGCAAAAATATAATTAGACATTTTTCATATTTATAATATTGGTCAGTCACCAAAGGAGCTAATAACGTGGTATTGAAGGGAGTATGTACAAGGTAACGGAAACATCATCAGAAATTCAATTTCAAACAAACATCAAGATAAGGATTTCAAGGAGAATATTTTTTTGAAGCAAGATACTAGTAAGAAAAAGGTGATTAAATGTGGAAATATCGACTGTATCAAATAATATCTGTCGAATCTTGCTTCAAAAGATTACAATCATCATCAACGAACATTTGTTTGAGCGCTAGAAAGAAAACAATAATAAATTTCTGAAATACAAACATATACGCATACAGACTAAATAATAAAATAAAATCAAAAAAACACTTGCTTTCTAAACGACCGCTGACACCAAACTTTGATTTAGCATGCTTTAAAAATTGCTCTAAAGCTCCAACTATATCATTTTGTCCTTTTTTTGATATACCGTTTTCCAAATGCTCATCACTTGTAAAATCAACATTAGTGGCTGGCTTGAGAGGAGTTAGAACGGCTCCATCTTTAAATTGTATAAAACTACGTAGTGCTGATGCAGCGGCCTCGATACGAGCTATCTTTTTACTTCGACCTTGTCCTGTATACTTTTGCCCATCCACCTAAAACGAAATTAAAATTAAAGGAAAATGTATGAGTGATGTGAATTTGTAATAGTAAAACGAAATATTCATTTTAAATATGTATATTATACATTCTAAGAAAATTCCAAGTGCGACTCTACATCTCAGATACGAGATATGAATGAAGTATGAAATGGAGATTTCCGTTTCAAGTTTTCATTATGTTTAAATGATCGTCTGACACGCAAGCTATGAAGCCAAGTACGTTCCATTCATCGACTGGAATTCTAAGCGAAATTTCATGAAACATGCCGTAAATGCCTGCAAACTGATCTAATTAAGGCAGGCAATGTAATTTCCACTTGAGGACGTCGGGTCTATTTTACAAAGCCTATATCTTTAAATTACTGTAATTCAATCAACTTCAGGATATTCATACTAGTTTGGGTTCCGTGAACATTGCATCATTATTATATGACTTTCATATGCGTGCTTGTTCAGGATACTTCAGGATACAATATATGCTATGATGATCTATCCGAATAATGTATGAACGATAAGAGTCAACCACTTTCTAGGGAGATAGATACACATCAAGGACACTCAGCATAGTTTTGCCACTCCGGAAGCAAAGCATAGAAGACAAACTGTTCAGGAAGAGGATTAAGGATAAGGACAGTTAGTACTTGCTTAGTACTCGGGGTCTATCTATTAATCTATTGTATATTTATGCGAAGTTTTCCTATTTGAAAACATTATAAAGGACGCAGAACTGTATTTATTATGTTAATACTATCGTTGGTCCTAAGAATAATATTCTTTTCAGGCAATTTAAAGTTTTACTTTGCATACAAAAAAAAGTAGAATGAAATTTACAACAGAAAGGAATTTTTAATACAAAATCTTCAATTCACACTTGAATAATTCAAGAAAATGAAATTTTCCGCAATGAATGTTTGTTGTGAAGGTGTATGCAAACCAAAAGATAATGGAAGCTTACCGGAACAATGGTAGTAAACAGAAGGCTCACGACGTGAAGAAAGAATTTATTTTTTTTTTGTCGAAATTTCGACAGATTAAATGAATAATAAAATCGATTTTCCTAAATGCCATTGAATTCAATATGATTCGCCAGAAGGAATGGGTTTGGAGTTATGGTAATAGCAGCTGCTTTTTAGGTATGTTAAATTTAATATTTCTGTGAAAGATAATTGGATTGCCTTGAGAAAGTATTAGCATTTTGAGGATATTTTTATTTTTTACATCTCGCATACTTTATCTGAATAAATTCGGCTTGAATATGGTTATTTCAATGATTGATAGATCAATTTGACTTTGGCTATATTTATGTATATTACCTTAAAAATTATAGTGTTGGATAATATTGAAGTATATTAATTTTTATAGAAAGCTAATATAGCGTTGAACGAAATGTGTTAAAAGGTGCGCCATATTTTATGTCGGTATGTAAACATTGAATAACTTTGAAAACATCCAATTTCTATACATGAGGTATTTTTATTCAATTTGAATTTTGAAAGATAAGTGGTTGATAGTGTTGCGCTTATCGGGTTTCGCAACCTTTGAGAGCATTCTGCTTATTAATTTTGTTAAAAATGTTCCGCCAAAACAAATCGCGTACTTCAGCTAATTTTAACGTATGGATTATTATCGGTCTTTGAAAATTTCAAAAATATTTTGTACAAAATGTAAAGCTTAAATGTTTTTAAATAATATTATATCGAGTTCCAAAAATTTGCCTTCAGGGTGGATACAGTAGTAATTTTTCAGAAGAAATGCTGTAAATCATATTTGTCTAAAATATGAAGTAACAGCATCTAAGAGTAAATTATTATAAATTGTAGTGTATTAACATAAATGTAAAAATAAATATTTTCGATTTATATATTTTAGTTTATATTTTAGTCTTGATTAACCAAATAGTAATGGATATATCGTCCTTTAGCCTCTATAACATTTTCAGCTCTTTTGAGAGAGTAATCGTCTGACATACGTCTCACAAAATGAACTGATTAGCCGATTAGTAATGGATATATCCTCTTTTAGCCTCTTTTACAACACTTTTAAGTTCGTTTGAGAGAGTAATAGCCCGACAAACGAGACAGGCATACGAGTTTGTGGAAATAATCTGAGAATATATAATCTGAGAATAATAAGATCACTAAACAATACTTTTTGGATCAAATCTTTTAACTTTATATTCCATTCTTTTATCTAATAAAAGAAAACAAAGCATAGTTTATATCTAAATATGTAATAGTGTTAGTCTCAAGAAAATACGAACTAAGCGTGCAGAGTCGGAGCCGGTGCCAGGGAGTGGAGTCGTCCTGAAAAATGTGGTTTTCGGAATATTCACTGTATTGCTTTATACTTGCTAACAATCCATTATCCAAGACTTCCTTATATTTGGTTAAATTGATAGTACTTTTAAAAGTAATACTCGGCCAACTCCATGTGTTGTGGTGATACATCCCCAAAACCATGACATATGGAGAGGGGTTCCCAATTTTGGTGATGCATCCATCCGAAAATCTTTCAACTTTTCTTCTACGCACTGTGCGGCTTCCATTAGGACCAAAGATGTTAAACTTGGCCTCATCAGAAAAAAACGATAGCTCTTCTTTCTGCGGCAGACTTGACTCAGATGCCCTTTCTTTCGAAAATCCTAACATCGGAGGGCTCCGTCAGCTGGCTCCGTGCTGTCTTGTGCTTACATTTGCACTATTCTAACGTTAGTTCCCGGATTCGAACTGTGTTACGGGTATGCACCTTTGGCTGCTTTAAAGTTTAAGCCATACGCCAAGACATTCTTCACTGTTCGCTTTTTGGCTAGACGAAGTGCATGTTGGAGCTCTCGATCTTGCAATGCGCTCAAGAAGACTTCCGTGGCCCATCATCCCGATGTTCTGCGTCGCATGCTAGGTAGGCTAATAGTACTAGCCTTTCAATTTCCTGCGTCAATTGCTGCAGAGTTCCACCTGGTTCTTTTGCATGCGCTAATGAAGCTGCAACCTATAGATCTGCTTCAGAAAATCGTTTCCGTATCGCATATCTAATGCATTAGTCAAAGCTGCGAAGTTCGACTTAAGGGGTTATTCTACTGTTAAACGGGTAAAAAGCAGTATCATTTTAAAAGTGTTGTAAAAAAAAACTATTAAAGATATCAATTTGAAATTTTGCATGCATCTTTATTAACAAAAAGAGTATAAAATCGTATAGTTGAAATTTTCAAAAAAACAAAATGGCGGCTTCTGTATGCAATTGATGGAGCGCACGCTGACGGCCAGAGTCGATTGCGCGGCACATTGCCCAGGTCGTCCAGGTGATCTGCAATCAATTTAACGATAAAATTCTATTAGTTTAGCTACAAACACACAAAGTGAACCTAAATTGAGCCATAGAAATTGAAATCTGGTTATTTGGGAGCACTTTTTTCATCGAAATATACGTCCAAAATCGAGTTTGCTATATTCCAACACTTGTCAAATCGCGAAAATTTAATATTTATGGCTCAATTTAGGTTCACTTTGTGTGTTTTTAGCTAAACTAATAGAATTTCATCGTTAAATTGATTGCAGATCACCTGGACGACCTGTGCAATGTGCCGCGCAATTGACTCTGGCCGTCAGCGTGCGCTCCATCAATTGCATACAGAAGCCGCCATTTTGTTTTTTTTGAAAATTTCAACTATACGATTTTATACTCTTTTTGTTAATAAAGATGCATGCAAAATTTCAAATTGATATCTCTAATAGTTTTTTTTTACAACACTTTTAAAATGATACTGCTTTTTACCCGTTTAACAGTAGAATAACCCCTTAAGCTCAACTGGAACAGTTCGGCGGCTTCGAATTATGTTTTCTAAATACTTCAAGCGGTTTGTCCATCGAATGTTCGGGCTTTTACGTTTCTCGATGTGGAATTTTCGGCAGTCAGACTTGACGCTGGTGTACTGGTTACCATTATTTTGCTTTGCTTCAAGTATTTCTTCATCTTCTCAACTTCTTGCATAACTGCTTCTCCTTTTCCGGTGATTTTTTGAATTTTTTCCTGGTTGTCAAGCTTTCGGTTCAGATTTCCTCGGCTTTGTTGCACTTCTGTTGTGTTAACTGCTGCATGTACATTTCAAACTCACTTTACATACTTTTCCACATCAGTGTTATAATTTGCATCAGTGCGTTTCCAGAGTCCACATTTTCGTTGTCTTCAACTCCTACAGCACCCTCCATGTCCAAAACGACATTAGCAATCTAAAACCGTATTCTTTATGTATCACTTGAGAGTCCAGCAGAAGCGATTTAATTTGTATAACGGCATCAAGTAGTATTGGAATATATATACAATAGAAAAAAATGAAAATTATAGGAACGAGGAGCAGGTAAACAACAAGTATCATGCCGACTGCGGGAAGAAAATGAAAAGTTTCAGAAAAGCAGATTGTAAGTTCTATTATATTATAAAGAGGCCAAAAAAAGTTTGTGTACGAAAATTAATTAATAATGTCTTTGATCGCTTTGTGACTGAAAATAACAGCTATTGCGTGGCTATGTTTCGACTGATGATCAAACCTTTCCAATACTCTTCTGCTAAAACATCGACAACTCGGCAGTATGAAATTTGTCCAAGCATTAAAAGTTTGCGAAAAGTTTTGGTTAAATCAAATGGAAAAGTACAAAATGAAGAGGCGATGCTTTTAACAGCGATAGTAAAAGAGTTTAACGTGCCCTAGGGGGACATTAGAATGAAAATAAAGTTTTCAGCGATTGATGGTTTTGAGTGCGCATAGAAGAATTCGTGAAAAGTGTGATAATTTGAGAAGGTAGCAGGATTTAGAGATGAATGTTCAGAAATACTACAAAGGAATTGGCGTAACCAATATTTCGAATGAAATAAGGAGGCTTGATGTAACTTAAAGAGGATGACAGAATACATATTCTTCATTTTAGTGTGATATAAAAAAAAAACTGGAGTCTATGCAGGAATCGTTTTTTAAATAGCATTAAGTAAAAAATAGCACTAAAATTCAGACAATATCATTTATCCACTCCTCTCATCGGTACCAATAAGCTACAAAAATCATACATTTTCTCTTCCGGAACATTTTATCGGAAACAAATACAAAATCATCCCGAATAGCAGGCTTCATTTGAAGCGAAAGAATTGACTTGTAGAATTCCACTCTCGTATTTGCCATGTTTTATTGAAAAATATCGATTTGTTCTCAGTACAATATATCCAGATATTTTCCAGATTGTATTTCACTTCACATTGGAACACTTTAAAATACCAATAATGGAATTTTCAACTACATTTCGCTTTCTACGTGGAGTTCGTATTGCTATTTGTATTTATGCGCACTTGTATCATGTTCTCTGGTCTTATATTCAGTGTCGTCTTCGGTAGCACAAGGAACACTCTAAAAAGTAGCATATGATGGGAATTCAGGCAGCTTTTATTTCCAATTATGTTCGTCTAATCATTTCGCTCTTTTCACAAAGCATTTGATGCTGAATATTCTATTTCTGGTACTTTTAGTATGTTTTAGAATTTCAATAAATATTTAGTATGATTTATTGAAAGGAATTTAATAGTTTGATAAATACTAGAGATTTTAAGACATTGCTTGATTTCTATGCTGAATGAATTATGAGTAGTTGGAGTAAAAACTGCGCCAACATTTATAAATTTGTAACATTATTTTTTCATTAAATCTATTTTAATTGTGGTTTCTAATGGAAAGATATTTTTCGATAAATTGTCATTCAAAAGACCTTGTAGGCTTGTTTTGTCAAGCACTGGCTTCAAGTGACTAGGGTATGGAATCGAGGTACGAACGGGGGTCTGTACATAGAGCTTTGAGTTAACATAGCTCCTATTAGGTACCTGAATCAAATCAGGTGCCTAATAGGGAGAGGCGTACTAATAATTTCAAACTCATAAAAGTTTCGATTATGGAAATGGTTTCTGTACTGCTTCAACTCCGTTTGGAACATTGTAAAAAATATTGCGAGAAAAGGATCGAGCTTCAGAGCATTCTGCATTCTAGGAAGATGCAATAAAGACGAGTGAAAATAGACTTCCGTAGAAGCAAACGAAACAGAAAAAACTCTGAAGATCGACTAAGACGACCAGATTCACGTCTGGTTATCTGGGAAACAAGATCTGACCAAAAAAAGCATTGGCAAAGTTTGAAAAAAAAAACACTCATCGAGCAACAATCTACGCGATTTCAACGAGGACATATGAAAAATGGAAAGACGAGAGGAGTAAGGACAGTAGAGGATGCTGAATTTAAAAAACAACGAACGAGTGAGCCTACGCTGAACAGTTTCAATGGCGTCAGATAAATACTGAAAGCGAGGAGACCAGATTTAGCACGCGTACTCCAGCATACTGCGTACAAATGAGACAAATGATTGAATTCAGGTGGAAATGTCGGTAAGCATACACAAAGAACTCAAGACAAAGCCAGCAATCCTAGAAGCCCTGGCCGTAATATTCATTACATGAACATCAAATTTCAATTTGGAATCAAGCACTACGCCAAAGTTTTGAAAATGTTGGACAAATGATAAGGAAACACCAGACAAGAAATAAGTGAACACATGAGGAGCATTTTTGCGCATGAGGACCAATGACATCTGGTGGTGACACATCAAAATGTTTAGTGAGAAGAGGTTGTTTAAAAGGTTCTTAAGAAGTTCTGCAGACTTGATTGCCCTATATAATTTTAGGTCATACGCATATAAAAGACAAGAGGTGTTGATAACAGAAGGAAGGTCATTGACAAACAAGATAAAAAGTAAAGGACCTAAGATAAAACCTTGAGAAACTCCGGACGGACTGCAAGGACGACTATGAAGATAGGAGGATAACCAGGAAAGGAGACCAAAAATATCAAATTCGTTAAGTTTATAAAGCAGCAGGCTATGGTTCACAGAATCAAAAGCCTTCGAAAAGTCCGTATAGATTACATCAAATTGACGCTGATAATCGAAGGCAGAGGCGACAAAATTTCTGAATACCATAAGAATGGTCGTAGTAGAGCGGCCCTTTACGAAACCGTGCTGCTCAGGAGCAAGTAAAATTTGTAAAGACGGAAAAACTCTATTATAGACAAAACGTTCAAGGAGTTTATTAAAACAGCAGAGGAGGGATATAGGCCGATAATTGGAGATTACAGAAGGGTCAGCAGATTCGAAAATTGGGTAAATTTTTGGCGGAATTTCATAAAGAAGGGAATACAATAAGGCTAATGTTGAAAACGATAGCTAACGGATGAGAGGGATTTGACAAACATGTTGGGAATACCGTCAGGACCGGAACTAGCTTTGGAATCTAAGGTGTGGATAAGAGTTTCAACTTCCAAGGGATTGGTACTAGACACGGATAAGGGAGGAGAAGAACGAGGGGAAAACAGAAGCTTTAAAGGTACCTAGTGTGTTTTCTTGAAAGGAAGAGGAAAAAAAGGTCGCAAATCGCAAATAGCCTGAGGTTTAGAGGCAATAGCATCATCAAGATACATAGAATTAGGAACTGAGGAATTGGATTTAAGTGGAAGAATATGGGACCAAAAGGATTTTGGTTGATTAGAACTGATTGAAGCCTCCTTGCTCGAGAGGTAGTCACGTATAGCCCGCTCGAGCAATCTTTCGGCATCAGAATGCAAACTACGGAAATCCTGAAGATCAGCCTTTCACGAGCTTTTTTCTTAGCTTTTAGAGCATCAGAGACATTCAATGTGAGCCAAAGAGCATCATTAGGTTTGAGTGGACGTTTAATGGGCGTAAAGCGAAAGATAAGGTTAGAACAGAAACAGTAGAACTTTGACAAAGCACAATCGACATCCAATCCCTTGAAAAAAGAATACCAGTTGATAAGACTGATTTCAGCGGAGATTTTCTGAAAGTCAGCTTTAAAGAAGTTATAACGCTGACTAGAAGGATATTTATTCTTTGCAAGGAAGTTAAGGTCAACATCAGCCAGGAGAGGATGGTGATGAGGAGGATTGGACATATGGGAAAAGAGCAGGAGAGGGAGAAAGGGAATCTCAAGGCCAACTAGAAAGAACTAAATCTAGGATTTTGTTGTTGATATTGCGAAGGTAGTTAATTTTATCACAAGCTTAAATCGTGTATCAGTTTATCGAATGAATTTATGATGAAATGCTTCAGAGAAATTTCCGCTGCGTCCAAATTTTAGCTTGATTTTGTACAATTTGCGGGCGGAGGAGGCTTCTTTTTCTTTACTGATGACCAGGAATTTTAGTTTATTTGGTCTAGATGCATTTTTGCATATGCAATGCTTTTACATTTTTCGCATCGAAAGTGAAAGTTGATGATGTTTTAGTTTGTTTATGAAGTTTTGTTAATTTTTAACTCTATGCGGGCGCTAGACGCCTTAAAGTAAGCAAAGAAAATGTGTGAAATTTCGAATTGTGATAGCTTCCCAGAGAGTCATAAGATCTTTAACAAATTTACAAGACACATTGATGTGTGTGGCCTATGTGATTTTTATGTGGGAAACCTCGTTGCTGCAGAAGAAATGTTTAAAAATAATTTTCCAAATCATCGATCCTCCTGATTTGTTTTTTACTTTTTGCAAAAATATGCCAACGATTGATACATTTTATGATTTAGCTGAAATTTTTGAAATTTCGCATCACCTAAGAGCGGTAACCTTTGACACAATTACCTATTTTTGACAATGTCATGACAATCGATAAATTTGTACATAATTTGCCGTCAGCGCCAAGGAACACAATTGACTTCTCCAATTTCGTTGACTTATTGATCATTGACGAGACCAGTTCATTTTGCTGTGTCCGGTTCTTGGTTTTTTCTATTAGTTTGCACTCGCCACTTTTGCATGTTATCAAAACTGAAACTACTAATGACTATTGATTAAATATGCTTGATACTGAAACATGAATAACAACTAGGAAGCAAGATAATAAACCGTTGTTTGAGTCAAACGCAATTTTTCTGCCACTTCTAATTTAATAGAGTTATTTCATCTATGTTTGAAATCATGAAATCTATGTTATGAAATCATGTAGGATGAACTCCAAAAACAAATCACCTTGCTCTGAGTACTGGCTCTCCAACCAACTGAAACCCATTTGCATATCACTTTCTTCTTTGCCAATTCTACATAATAAACTTTCAACTGATGATAAATAATGTCACATACACCTTGAAGTCCCCCAAAAGGAATTCTCTTTGCCAATTCGATGGAAAAGGTATCGGCAGAAGTATACTCGACAATGTTAAGAGACTCTTACAATGGGTCTCTCGAACATAATATCCAAATCATGCAAATAAAATGCGACCCATTTCATATCCTACAAACAAGAATCTACAACCGCTCGAAACGAAGCACAATCCTTGTTGTTTTATTCTTCCAAAATCTCTCTATATTTCCCTCCAGCAACATCATCACATCATTTCTGCGTATTCTCGAAAAATGATTCAAATTATTATATGTCTCCATGCTCCATAAACAATCCTCTACAACATTACGAAAGAAACATATCACATTCAGCAAAACACATACATAAATTCATTTCAATTTATCAGGAAACTTTTCTGGGAAAATAACGCTTAGCATCGCCTACTATCACTTCAGGCGAAAAATAATGGAAAAGACAGACTCCTTGGCGAAAAACTGCATAGTCGTCCGAATATAGTCTCACAACGACGAAAGGAGTTATGCAATACGATGCAATGGTAAAGTTTTGTGCACAGACGTCGAAACGGGAAATGGTGGATGTGTGAAAGGCAAGTGCGGACTCAATTTTCTATTTAGGAAATCCAATTTATTATGAGTGACCAGATTTGACGTAGCTGTTTTTTCTTTGCTCTGCATTGAATGGTGATAACAAGTTGAATAAGACCGCAAGGGAACCGATTCGAGTTAAAAACGCAATAATTATATTAAATCAACCTGATATAGATCTGCAGGTGATTTGCGATACGTTTGATTAACGTGAAGCTGTGCAGGCGGGAAAGCTAAACCGCACTAGTTCATTGCATCTAAATTGATTTAAGCTGTAGATTTATTGACACTACAAGATTTATTCATGCCCATGAACGAACGAGCTGTGCGTATGTGCAGTGATATTAATCGAACGCAGGCTTTCCTGTTTTAGTAATTATGACTTGTGTAAGAGGCATATATATCAAGGGATGTTTGATAAATGATGGGAATGAAAAATATGACAGGTTTGCAGTTGATATGAAATATGTGCGGTTTAAAATGCGGAAGTGTTTTTAAATGCTATGACAATTAGGATAAGTTATAGACTATGGTCGAATAAATTTTCGTGAAAGTGAATTTCCGAAACTTTAAATGTTCGATAGCCCACTGAGTTTTGGTTAGAAAACAGATGAAACTACTATTTTCTGCAATTGCTTTTGTTTTTACTCATTTTATTCTTAATATTTCCTCATTTTATGAAAGACGGCCAATAATTATTTCTCCATTCATCGAGAAAAAAACAAAATAGAATTAAAAAACACTATCGCATAGGAATCGCTAATTTTGTAACAAGAGAAATACATAGAACGAGAAATGTGTTGAAATCAGTTTTTCACACCCACAACCGGATGATTTAAAGCAACAGATGTAAATGTAAAGAATATATGGTATGTAAAGCATATTGAAAATTAATACTGGCCTTTTTGAGGTAACATCTTTTAGTATCAAAATGAAGAATATGTCCGGTGCTGACAACTTCTCGCTAGCAGCGCAACCAAAATGCTATAATAACTGTTTCACATTAAGATTAACCAATCCTGTGAATTTCAAAATGATCCGATGAATGCATTGGATGTTATAGGTGTAGAACTATTTTGAGAATTGTCGCCCGCAAAAACTTCAAAATTTAAGATTTTTAAACTTCGGTGCTACAACCGGGGTCCGGGCCTGGCCTGGCCTCCTTCGGCCAATTTTTCTATCGGCTCTGATCGCGAGCCAATGTCATCCAATTAGGCAACCTTAAGTCCGAAGCGTCCTGATCAACGCCATCCTCCACTGCAAACAAGAATGATTCCCAGTAGAATCCTCTTCCCTTATACGAGCTCCCCTTGAATCCATATTTAAATACTGGCAAGACTATGGTCTGGAGAAGCTTTGATGTTCGGATGAGATTTCAGGATTTGCATTTTACTTTTTCCGTATTATTACAATTGAATCAAGGTAGTTGAAGGATTTCATTACTTCGAATTCATGCTCCACTTACCTTAAAGTTTGACCAATTCTGAGTGTCCTTCCTTCAGATGCTCCCACCATGATGCGCTTTTCTTTTTTTCATTTATGTAGAGCCCCAACTTCTGCGCCGCCTACTCGATCTGGATGAAGGATTCTCGCTCGAACAGATAGCTCAGATCTTCCAATGACATCAATATGGACTTGATGACGATAGTCCCTCACGTTGACGTGTTTCAGTCTCGAATTGCTTTCTCCAACACCAGGCTGAAGAGGTTATCGTTTAGCGGTTCACTGAAGTGCACTTCCCATCGCTCTAGAATATCTTCAGAATCGGGGAGCAGATTACCCTCTTTGTCCATACAGTGCTTGCAGAGTGGTGTGTACTGTGCGGACCATTTGAAGAACTTCCGCGCCTCTAGTTCTTTCCTAGTTCTTTTTATTTCACAAATCAGGTCTTTTTCCCATGCTCATTTCTTCTGTCTGTGAAGTCCCTTCTTTGTTCTTCTGAGCCATTTATATTCCTCCTCACGTGGTCGCTTTCTATAAGATTGCTGTATTGCCCGGTAAGCAACATTCTTACTTTCAGTCTTTAGTT
This sequence comes from Nemotelus nigrinus, assembly GCA_947369275.1. NCBI lineage: Eukaryota > Metazoa > Arthropoda > Insecta > Diptera > Stratiomyidae > Nemotelus > Nemotelus nigrinus. Next base: position 12,464,203 of record OX376374.1, read on the forward strand.
TGTATTCATTATCAAACCAGTCGCTCTGATTTCTACACGTACTGCCTAAAATGGCGTCAGCAGTACTAATAACAGTATTCTTATGGCGTGTCCAATTGTCATCAACGCAGGGCATCTTGCCGCCAGGACTTACTCGTGGTTCGCGGATGCAATGCTTTTATGCAATGTTTCTATGCAAAGCAATCCGAGGTCGGATAACCATACCAACAAGATAGTGGTCCGAGTCCTGAGTTGTCACCTCGGTGCGTTTGTATATGGCGGCGCTTATTTTCAAAAATATTTTTCATATCAACTTAGATTACTATCTTATCTTACTCCTAAACCAAGGTATTTTTTGAGTGTTTTATACCCTCAATATTAAGCCAGTAGTCTTCGATCTTTTCCTCGATCCATATTTTAAATTCGTTGTCCGTATCTGCCTTTGTAAAGCCTCAGTACGGGGAAGGACCTATCAATAGCGTTCTTGCTTCGTCATTTCCTTGGTGTCCCTCATGGCCGGGAATCCATATCAACTCGAGGCTGTTCTGTGTCCCTATTTCATTTAGGGCCTCTCTCACCTCTAAGAGTATAGCTGAATTTACTTTATCGCGATTGATAGCCATGAGAGCCGCTTGACTATCCGATAGGATCTTAGTTCGGAGCCTTTAAGTGTTCCTTATCTTTATTATTTGTGAGGCTCTTAGTATGGCAGATAGTTCCGCTTGAGATATTGTGCTCTCCTTTGGGAGAGGAACATGCATTTTGCACTTAAGACCTACAATCCCTAATACTACTACACAATCTATCTTTGAACCATCCTCCCATTTGTCGCTTGATGGAATTGTGATCTCGAACCTCTTCCCGAATGCTGCTTCGGTTTTTAATTGGTTGCTGAGGCCCAACATTTCCATTATTAAACTATCTTTACCTTGCAGTTTTTACGCGATAAAGAACGTTTTCTTGAATCTAAGCAAGTCAGAGGAAGTAAAATTCCATATTCATATGCAAAACTTGTAGAAGTGTAAAATTATTAGTCTAACTTTTCACTTTGCATCTTATTTGACTCAGATTTCTACTTAGACCTAGGTTAACACGCATCTCAGTGTACGGTTCCCCGTTCGTGCCTAGAATCGAACCAGGGACTCTACACACTAAGATATAGTGTTCTTTCCATTAGGCTACGGGAGCTTCCTCTGTATTTCGGCTTGTATTTAAATAGAATTGTTATTAAGATTATTTTCTGCAAAGTTGTACCTTTTTATTTATATTAATAAATATTTTCAGAGTGTTTGTGTTTCTGTTTGCTCACACCTCTAATTACTCTGCAAGATCTCTCTGATCACTCCTTCTTTCCATCTTGTTTAACAAAAGCTTATCCTCTGGGTCTTTCATCTAAAAAATTGCCAACATCTTCTCAATATATGATCCTACATGCTTGTCGCACTACCGCCTCATTTCTCTTTTTTCATTGTTTTCGCAAGATCCTTGAAAGAGTGGTCTATAAGAGAGCCTACTCTTTTATTCAACCTGCTCTAGCTGATGCGCAGCACGGTTTTGTGTAAGGTAAATCTACTTAAATCAACTTTCTTTCCTTTCGCTCTTGACCATCAAAAGCAGATTGGCGTATTATACACTGACTTTTCTAAAGCCTTTGACTCTGTCAACGATAGCCTCCTACTTCAAAAGTTGAGGAACAATGGCGTAGTCGGTTCGCTCCTATCTTGGTTTACCTCTTACACATTTTGTCGTACCTGTATTCTATCTGTCAATTCCTACTCTTCAATTCCCGTTTCTCCTGCATCAGGGGTTCAACAAAGGTCTATCCTTGGTCCTCTTCTCTTTCTGTTGTTCATAAACCATCTCCCGCCTTTAATCCGATCTTTTAGTCTTTTATATGCTGACGATTTTTAATACTTTACACAGTTGGTGTGCTGCCAATGCTCTTACTCTGAAACACTGCGAAATGTCATTAATGTCATTTAATTGTAAAACGGCCCGTTTGATGTTCTCCTATTCTATTACTGGGTCTTTTCTTAATAGGTCTGTTCGCGTACTGAAGCAGCAACATATTTTTGCAGCTGGCTTCTTTTTGTGGCAAAATTTGGCTTGCAGTAAGAGTACAAAAACTACTTGCTGCGAATCTATTTTAATATATTATAATAGATTCAGGTACGCGAACAGACCAAATATTCTTGATATATTTAACGATATGGGAGTAATATTTGGTCTGAAGCATAAATTCCATAAGCATATCATATATAGTACATCACTGCCAAGGCTTCTAAATTAGCACATTTCATAGTTAGATATTCCGAGGCCTTCGTTAATATTTCTACATGTTTACACATTTCTTTCTTTTGTGCGTAGTGTCCTTGAATACTTCTGTCAAGATTGGTAAACGTGGCAAGCGTTACCACTAAGTCGATTTAAATTATGCGTTGGAGTCTGTTCATCGCAGATTTACTCGTACCTTGTCCTTTAAATTTCAGCTTCCCTATCGTCCATACAGTGATAAACTTTTATTCCTACATCTTCCTTCCCTCGAATTGTGAAAACTTTTCCTGGATGTGTGCCTCATCTTTAAGTTATTTTACAAAACGGTTGAATCTGACCTCAATAGCCAAGTGTCGGTCCGTGTAGTAGTTTATTGCACGCGTTCTTCTTTTGTGTTTAGTGTACAATATGCGCGTATTGGCATTTGTGTTTATTTTCTGTTGTTGCGTTAACTTTGGTAGGAGAATTATCTATAGTTTGGTCCTCTATCGCTGACGTTACACGCTTGCAAATTTTTTCTAAAGAAAAGTATTTTGCATCTTAGTTTCTTTTCTTATTAATTTTTAAATGATATAATTATATCATTTTTACATAATTTCTATATAATTTTTAAATAATATTTATCTTGATTTTGTTTGTTTTTAAATTCAGTAATTGAATTTTTATCAAATAGTCAAATAATGTAATAAATAAATAAATAAATAATATAATCATATAAATAAATATATACGGTTTTTTAATATTTTTTGGAAATAATAATGGAGGATTTGCATGCATTAATTGGTATATAATATGGAACTTTTTGGAAATAAATTGAAAAACTTAGAGAACGGCGAAGATTTATTATAGAATTAAGTTGTGGAGTGTGCAAACATTTTAAAATAAAAATTGAGGTGTATATCATAAAGCGAGTATAGATGACACACCTTTCACACGTGCCACCTTCATTACTTATATTTTTACTGACTTCTATGATAACTAATATATCATAATTTTCTCTTTCCTCAATTCTCTGACAAATTCTAATACAGAACGAACAGTATATTGTTTCAATCATTGTATCACTTGGTACTCGCATGCTCATATTCAAAGCAATTCACAATTTCGGCATATGAGCAATATGCCAGCTAAGTAATTTCACATCATATATGCTTGCATGTTAGCAAACGCCAAAAGCTTGTGAAACTTCAGTTCCAATATTTTATGCTCGCAAACAAAACCGATTAGATTGATGATGCCATCAAAACTTTGAAGGGCCACATATATTTCCATCTGAATGATAACTTACGACTATTTGGAGGATATTCACATCCAACATATTCATTCCGGGACGAATATGGAAATACCCAAAGGCATTAAGTTGGCTTACCTTAGCTTTCGAACTGATTGGAAACGTTCGTAGGATATTGCTCGAGAAACGATTGGCCTATTCAAATTCGATTCAACTGCTACAGTTTAAAGCTTAAATTTAATGAGTACACAAGGACCCCTTGTCTTATCAAGATATGTGAAATCAAATCGAAAAGGATAAGCAGTTTTCGTCGAAAGCCTCCAAGTATTTCGATCATGAATGAATAACGACATAGATTGCATGGCAATTTCTGATTTCCTTCCGATTACCGTTAGCCTATTGTGGTAAACCGTTTTGCATGTTCTTACGTAATAATGCATGCAATCGTGCATTAACGTCAACATAAAACCCCACGAGGTGATTTGCAATCGTTTAATCGATAGCAATGGTGAGCCCTTTCATTCACCAAACATATTTATTATTTTATTTGGATGAAATTGTGTAAAAATAGAAACTAATCCTGCCGTAGCCCAATAAAGACAACGACCAAGAATGATTCGTAGGGTTGGATGAGAATGATGAGACATACATATGTGCAACTGCACATATGTACGTGTACTGATTCTTTTGCAGTACGAATAAACAGAATCGATATTTTCCGCAACCGGGGTAAATAAAAGCCGCGAAAGTGCCAGCCGCTCGATAAAAATAACATTCCGCAAGGGCTGAATGTATCTTCGACCTTCGGTAAGCGTTTCGGTGGACATGGTGGTCTGTCCTGCATTTGCCTAGCTGTGGCCGTAGAAGATCCGCTTGGCGAACGATGCCAACTCGGATGGACTCTATAGATAAGGTGGATTCACTAGCCACCACAACACAAGCTACATTGCATGCAAGTACTTACCTCCACTGCAATAGTGAAGACCGGAGCATGTACAGGACCAGCTTGTGAGTCTAATTTATAGATGAGGCCGGGCCGCAGTTCATTCAACATGGCTACTGTGTTTTTAGGTTGCGGTGCTCGTTCTTTGCTTATCCTTTGTTTCTTTTTCGATGAAACTGAAAAGATATGTGCAAAATATTCGATTAGGAAATATTCGAAATGTTTATTCATAGTGTTTGATTGAGAGATAACAGTGAAATAGCATGTAAATACTTATATATGTACGTCTTTCGTTCCTACAATTAAAAGTGGCAAATTTCCAATGAATTTCCGTAGAAAATTATTCGTGAAGATAGCAAATAACCGGAATAAAGATATGTGGTTGCTGATTTAATGTCTTTCGTGTAGATTTTATTCGTCAAACAAAAAAATTAAATTTAACCAAAATTAATTTGAGTATTACTTAATGCATCGATATAAATATGAGATAGCTATTTGATAATTAAATTGAAATTTTATTCGTCATCATTCTCTCTATTCTATTTGATAGAGTCCAATAAGTAATCTATTTCATTTTGCAGGCAAAAGTTTTCCAATCATAATACAAATCACTAAAATGAAATATAATGAATTCAGAGCCTAGCAACAATATAAGGACGACACAATCAATTGGAGACAAAAGCAGTGTTACGATGTAGCTTTTTATAGACAGCATTATAATGACAGAGATGACTAAGTTGAAGACTATTATTGATGCTTAATAAGCGTAAAATGGTAGAATATTAGCAAATTCTACTTAAGACAGACAATTCTAAGAGCAAAAGGTATATCAAATAATACGGATGATTTTCATCACTATGCTCGACAAACAGGGCGACTAATGATGAATTTAAAAAGCAACTTGGAACTTTGAAGCATTCATTCATGCAAACTTTAAACTTATCAAATCGAGGAATATTATAGCGGAGGAATCACTCGTTGTGGAGGCAAGAGGAACAGTCATATTTATATGCTTTATGGACAGGCTGAGCAGCTCCAGACAGAGAATTAGAACGAGGGTATCGTATTGGAAGCAAAACTTTGAGAAGAGTATAAGGGAAACAAGACAATCACAAGTGAAAGTTTCTGAAGAATCGGGACACATTCATTTGTAATAAATAAAATCGGTAATTGTGGAAGCTCGTCGTCTAGTTATGGTTTGAAAGTGGATATTAAATTTAAGTTTTCGATGAAAAAGTCTCTCTATTGTCAGTAAAACGCTTAACGATATCAAAAAATTAAATAAGTTCAAAGTTTGGAATTTCAAAGAAAATGAATAGAAGTACTTGAATACATTCAGGGTTACTTAGTTTAACTTCAATCATGAACTTCAATCATGAAGTATTTAAATTAATTTTTAAGATTAAATCTAACTGCGGAGTGAGGCTCCAATGACCTTTGTTTACTAACCTACAATCACCTCTCTATTATGACTTCCGTCTTTCTTTCATTTTGTTCTTTTTCGCAAATTTACTACATTCGCAATACAAACAACAAAATCTTCGATTTAGTTCTTTCTAGCATACTTTTAGAATTCTTTTCTCTTTCTGCTGCTCCTTTTCCATATGCGAAACCTGATCACCCTTCACTCTTAGTTGATGTTGACCTTAACTTCAAGGCAGAGAACGAACGGCCTTCTATCCGGTGTTATAACACCGTCCTTCTTCAAGAACTTTCTTGGATCCTTCTATCTGGTGTTATTATGAAGCTGACTTTTAGAACCTGAAATCAGTCTTACATATTGGCATTCATTTTTTAAAGGAATCTTTGTTGATTGTGCATTGTCCACTTTCTGTCCTAATTTTATCTTTCGCTTTATTAAGTCCCAATTCACTGATTCTCAAAATGCTTAAGAAGAAGCTCATGAAAACCTGAAGAAGACGGATTCAACCACTGATCTTCAGGAATTGCGAAGTTTGCATTCTGAAGATAAAACAGCAATACATAATTACTTCTTGCGTATCGGGGCTTCAACCTGTTCTAATGAACCAAAGTCCATTTACTCATACATCCGCTTCCTCAAGTCAAAGTCCTCAGTTTCTCATTCTACTTTTTCCTCTTCTTCCTTTAAGAATGCACTAACTACCTCGTTATCTTATGGTTTTTCCCGTACCTCGTCTGCCTTATTGTTGTTCAGTACCAATCTTTTGGGAGTCGAAACTGATGGATACCTTAGGTTCTAACGATAGTTCTGGTCCTGACGGTCTTCCTAATATCTATGTAAAATTCCTCTGTGTTCCTGTAGCTATCGTTTTCGCATTTGGTGTATTCCCTTCATTGCCTTCATTCCCTTCATCGCGATGACCCATGTGTCGTTTCCAAATATCGCCCTATATTCTTTCTCTGCTGTTTCAGCAAACTCCTTGAACGCCTTGATTACAATGGAGTTTATCCTTCTCTACAACCTTATCTTGCTCCTGAGTAGCATGGTTTTCAGCAGGGCCGCAAACCACAAACCTTGTAGTGCTCAGTAATTTTGTCGCCTCTGCTTTCGATTCTCATCGTCTAGTTGATGTAATTTAAACGCCAGATCCTCTAGGATTGCTAGCTTTGTTTTGCGTTCTTCGTATACATTGTATTTGCCAGCATTTCCACTCTAATTTGCTACTTTAGTGCGTAGTATCTAGGAGTACGCGTGCTAAAGCAGGTTCCCTCTTTTTCAGTATGTATCTGACTTCATTGAATCAGTTCAGCGTAAGTTTACTTGCTCGTTGTTTTTTTATTGCAGCATCCCCTACTGTCCCTAATTCTCTCGTCTTTCCACCCTTCCTATATCTTCATTAGAAGCATGTTCCTCGATGAGTGTGTACTTTTCAAACTTTGTCATGGCGTTTTTTGGTCAAATTTTGGCGAGTCGTCCTAGTCAATCATCTGAGGTATTCCATATATTTTGTATGTGAGGATATTTTTTACGTCTTCCTAGAATGCACAATGCTTTTAAGCTTGATCCCCTCTCGCATTGTTTTGTTTAGAATTCTAGAATGTGTTGAAAATGTTATTTTGAATTCCAGTTAACGTTAGTTCGAATTTTTGTCGTTAGTACTGGAGAACCGCATTGTGGATCTGATGGAGTATGTGAACTCACGCCAAAACGTTCATAAAGCGATGAAAGATCGAGTACGAATAAAGAATAAAGAAGGAATTATCGAATAAAGAAGGAATTGAGCGATTGGCAAATAGAGCCGTGCAAACGAGGGCCATGACAGACATAGCCATGAGAACTACACCAAAGGCACATGTCAATAAAAAGTCCACTTTGCAAGCTGTCATGGTTTTCGCCAATCGATTAGCCACTCACGCAAGCCATAAGTCAATCCTAAAACAAAAAGGATAAGGACACCAAGGAAGTTACTTCCAAGCGCCGAACTAGAGATAGAAACCAGAAAAATCTCTGGTTACCTGGTGAGGATTGATGTCTAGTAGATGCGACAAGACTGGGCTAAGGTCAAAAATTAAAAAAAAAAAAAAAACAAATTCAACGAAGCCTTCGCCAGATGGCAAGGATTTTCACCGCTAAGAAGGGTGTAACGTATGTGGGCGTCCTGCGAAAAGACAGACTTTGCCTTAAAGGATTTAAGTGACAACGTTAACCGCCGCATCAGACGGACGCAGAAGAGCTGCTTACTACTAGAGAACAGAACTACTTACTACACAGAACAAACCAATGCCTCTTTTGGTGAACAGGATATAAATCACCAACGGGTACCACTTGAATGTAACGATCTCGACAAAATCCCTACGAAAGAAGAAATCTACAGCGCTCTTAAGGATTAAATAAGGCTGAAGAATTTGAAGGAACCTAAAATCAAGGGGCTTAGAAGGCGCTTCAGACGTATCCAAATGACTTTTTCCTCGATATATTAGGTTGCTGCAGATGAAATGGCCGATTTAGCAATGACATAAAGTTGGCTGCAATTTTAGTGTATTATGTTGGCACAAGGCGGCGCAAATGATATGACATATTGAAGTATAAATACTGCTACCTTGGTTTATGGATTCATTTCTGTTTTGCATTTCATAGTGATCGTAAAAAGAAAAAAAGAAAAAGAACATGGAAGTGAATCAAAAACGGCTACTTTTACGATACGAATTCAAATTAGAGCACAACGCAACGGAAGCAACGAGGAATATTAACAGCGCATTTGGGCCTGATACAGTTAGCGAACGAGCCACTCGTCGGTGGTTCGAAAAATTTCAATCCGGAGATATGGACCTTGGAAGTGAGCAACGTGGACACCCAGGACCATCGATCGATAACGACGAGCTGCGTGTATTAGTGGAGTCTGACCCCCGCCAAATCATAAGGGATCTTGCCGAGAAACTAGGCGTTCACAATTCGACAGTTTGCCGCCACTTGCAACAACTTGGAAAAATGAAAAAGCTTGACAAATGGGTTCCGCATGATCATACCGAGCAAAACATGACGTGTCGAATGGAGATTTCAAGTTTTCTTCTCTCCCGCTACAAAAAGGAACCGTTCTTGCACCGAATTGTGACCTGCGATGAAAAGTGAATTTTATACGATAATCGCCGCCAGTCTGCCCAATGGTTAGATGCCGATGAAGCGCCAAGACACATGCCGAAACCAAGCCTTCATTCAAAGAAAATAATGGTAACTGTTTGGTGGTCTGTAGCTGGAGTTATCCTCTATTCGTTCCTGCTACCTGGCGAAACCATCTCAATGCTGAGAAATACTGTGCTCAACTGGATGAAATGCATCAGAAATTGATAGTCCAACGACCTAGGCATGTCAATAGAGATGGAGTGATACTGCTTCATGATAACGCACGACCTCATGTATCGAGAAAAACGGTCCAAAAATTAAACGAGTTGTGCTATGAGACTCTTCCTCACCCTCCATATTCACCAGACCTCTCACCAACAGATTACCATTTTCTTTAAACATTTGGATCACTTTTTGACAGGAAAAAGATTTAACAAAGAAGCTGCTGTCAAAAATGCCTTCGAGGAGTTCCTTCGAACCAGAAACTCGGACTTCTACAAAACTGGAATGAATGTACTTGTATCCCGTTGGGAAAACTGTTTTGCATCTATTGGTAGCTATTTTGATTAAATAAATTGTCTTTATAAAAAGTTACAGCTGTTTAAAAATTTATTACTAAATCGGCCATTTCATCTGCAGCAACCTAATAGATGGCCAAAAAAAATATGTTTACCAGATCCACGGGGTATATGAGGTTTGACCACGATCGTCTCAGGCGTTACTAGGCCGATCGTGGACTCAATGGTGCGCCTCAAACTTACGAAGCGACTGCACATAAAGAATGAGTGATGAGCATCATCGAGCTCTGTACGGTGTGACAAATTTACCCATTCTGTTCAGGTATTTCCTGAAGTAACCGTGAGCTTCTAAGCTAAAATTCACTTGATATTCAAAAAATTATAAATTTAAACTGGAACGGTTTTTTAAATGATTTATGTATTTGGCGAATATAGTTCAACCTAAACCATGAATCTGCTCTAAGTTGGACAAAGCAAAAAATGTTTCTTCACTCAAACGAATCTATTATCTAAATCGGTTTAATTTTATTTTATGGCTGACAATCGATTTCTCAAACTGAATACGATTTATTTTCGAGTGTTCGGATGCTTTCAATTTAAAACGTTTTAATTTTTTGCGCCACTTCAGTGAAAGGATGACACATATTTTTTTTTAAAAAGTTTCTAACCTAATTTCAGATCAAAAGACGTGAAAAGAGATCTCTGCTCTGGGCTATAAATATAAGCATTTATATTGTTCGATCAAATTTTATGTCCATTCATAATTTTTAATTTCATTTAAAAAAGCCACTTAGATTTTAATAGCTCATTTCATCACCTAAGCGAATATTGTCATATAGTTCCAATCGATATTGGGTAATCGCTACTCGAAACGAATCTCAACACACGAAAATGACATTTTCATGAATTCTAAAAACCATAAGTCCATTAAATTTTTTCAGCATGATTTTATCTCTTTCAACCATCTAAATCAACAGAATATACTTACGGCTGAAATTATGTCCATCATATCGTCGTTTCGATAAAGTCGATTTGCTATGTCCATTCATTGCGGCCGCCATGGTTGACATTAGTTGCTAATTAGAAAATGAAATTTGAAATTATTTATAGTGTTCGAAATGCTCGTTTCATTTGATTAAGTGCATACACACATATGTATATAGACACAGAGAGCAACATCAAAAATAGTGAAACAACACTTAATAGCTACACAACATCCACATATACATAGACATAAAATAAAATCAGTAAATTTCAAAATTTTACAGGATGTTGACCCCCTCTCTCCAGCCAGCTATTGTCGACACAGTTCAGGGGAAATAAATTGGGATGTTCGCTGACCGAATGCCAAATTATATGCAAAACGTAGCTGAGAGGAGCATAATATGGTCTTCGTTGCGAGCCAAATGGTTCCTGACATTGCTTGCCAAATAATATTTTTCGTTTGGGAAATATTCAGAGACAATTGTTCGGATATGTTCACATTACATTAATTGCACTAGATACTTTAAGTCGATTATTATGGGCCTTGAAGTTATTTAGATTTGAGGCTTGCAGCGATAGAATATGCTCTATTGTAGAACAATATGCGATAAATGGTGGCTAGCGATACGGCTCGGCATGATTAATGAAGTCTTGTTAGTTCCTTTCGGTTGAATTTGTTGCCAAGCGGAAAATGAGCATGCAATTCTAACGGTGTATATGAGGCTTTTTGAGAAAATGTATTGGTTCTCCATTTCTGAAATTTGAAGTCATTGCAACAGGATGTAATGGACTCTTACATAGATACATTTAAAACAATCTTTAAAAAGTTTATAAAATTCATTAGAGTTTGCTAGCAATTTTATGGGTATTTAAAGACATTATTTACCGTTATTTTCTTTCGCTGTAAATAATTTTTAATTTCACATATACTAACAACTAAAAGAGTGATATCGTAGATAATGTACAGGAACTCAAAAGAACAAGTCACACCAAGAAACAAATCGTTTAAATCGTTTTGAAGAGTAAGATTATCTGCGTACAGTAGACAGGGAGAAGCAATCACGCTAGTAAGATCATTGACAAAGAGATTAAAGAGCAAAGATCCAAGAATATATACTTGAGGTACAATGGAGGAAATAAAACACTTAAATAAAACACTTTTTCGGGTTGAGGACTATATTCTCATCCGTAATTTTAATCAATCTGTCATACGCTTCGTAAGACTTTTTATGAAATTTTTTGGGCAATATGTTGTATTTTCTTTAATACGGTGGTTTAATAGACTTTATTTATAATTAAATTGCAAAGAATATTTCTATGGTTTTTCAGACGCTTAAGAGTCTTGTGAAGACTTCGCTTCAAATGGGGTGTCAAATGAGGTTACAGCATACATATTGGTTTTTTTTTTTTTGAGCGGGCGTCAAAAGGTATCCTGCAAACGATACAGGATTATATGAGATTCGCACTCACTAAAAAACATCACCCGCCGACCACGGAAGCCAGAACCGCTTTCGCATTACTTAAGCTCGACCGTGCTACTAGCATCTATCAGGTGTCCCACCGGCTTCCTTCCGTTCTGCTAGGCTTTCATGAGTTTTTGGGGCATCGTTTCTCTTTTTTCAAACGCAATACCAGCTCCATATCCGCATTTGCTGTCACATCTGACCAGGCATCATCTTCACGATTGACTCCGGCGTCATAGGGCCAATTGCAGAGAAAAGCATGTACCGCTCCCTTCTGAAGCGGGCGTAGTGGAAAAAGGGATAAAAAAACGTCATCAAATTCCTTAACACAATACATACAGAAAACCCGTCCTGGCTTTCTCCATTCTGTGAAGGTATTTCTTGAAGTAGCCGTGGCCCGATAGGAACTGGAACAGGTGGACATTTATTTCACCGTGGTCGCCATTAAGCCAAGGTTTTAAAGCGCTAATTAGCCTAATCGTTCATGCTCCTTTCGAGCTCGTAGTCCAACGCTCCTGCCAAAGCTTAAGCAGCCAAAATTTCTCTTCCCACTTTTGCTCTGTTCAGAAATACCTCCTTGCGTTCGCTCGCCAACAGATCAATTGGAATTACTCCCGCTATCTCTAACACGGTGTTTCCTGAAACTGTTCTGTAGCTGCTTGTGATTCGCAGTGCTCCTCTACGCTGGACGCTATACAGCAGCATTGAGTGAGCCACCGTCATAAGGAGTTTACGTTTACTCGCACTAAGACCGCGAACGTTTGGTTTAGGTTTTAGGTTAGGTTTTTGACGAGCCAGAGGTTGCTACAAGAATCAAACTGCGGAAGCTGCAATGGGCTGGTCACGTGCAACGAATGGACGAGCATTGAGTACCTAAGAAGGTATTCGACGGCAGGGCCGAGGGTCGAAGACGAAAACCCAGAAAACGCTGGTCTGACTCTGTCGACGAAGACTGCGAAAAGCTGCTCGGTTTTCGAAATTGGAGGACGCGGTCATTGGAGCGAGGCAACTGAAGGCGTCACCTGCGAGAAGCCAAGGCCCGAGAGGGGCTGTAGTGCTACGACGACGACGAAAAGAAGACTTCTTTCAAGAGTACTTACACAAACTATGTCAGGAAAATTTTTATGGAAAAAAAACAACCAAACAGGCCGTTCTTCAATTTTAACGTAAGTTTAGCGTTTGCTCCAGAATTCAGTCTGAAAGCTGTGAGATTCTTGGTGAATTCGAGCAGGAGAGTCTCCAGAGGTTTGATAGACATACTAACAGACAGTATCCATCTCAGCTTGCGACGATAACGTATACCATTTACATGCAGCCGACATTGATTAAAGCTTTGATTTGGATATGATTCGCATGTAAGTAATACCCTACTTTAACCTACTTTTATTCGACAGCTCGAAATTTCACAAAATTGAAAGAAAAGTTACTTTAGAATTTTGAAGATAGTAGATCTTAACCCTCCGAGAACACAGGGGGTCAAATAGACCCCAGTGACCTTTTTGCCCGATCGCAGCGCTTAGGCCTGCAGGAAAAGGGGGGTACTATAGGCCCCTTAATGTATTTCGGTGTCTTGACTATCAGTTTACACCGTTCGCATACAGTCCCAAGTCGTCAGTCGTCGTTGAGAAGCCTTTGAAGCAGTTTAAGGGGTCAAATAGACCCCATATGTACTCGACGTCAATTTTGAGGTAAAAATTCAATTTTTTTTTACTTAATAAATCGATAGATTAATTTAAAAAAGCCAAACAATAAGTTTGCAAGTGCTTTTATTTTTTGTTCTTAGCAATATGACGTATAATCTGTGTTCTAGCGTACGCAATAATATGTTAGCTGAAGACAATGATAACAATTTTGGCGACAGTGATTCCTTCGAAGACGACCCTGTCTCGGAGCAATCAGAATCTGATTATTCAGATGATTACACCTTTTTTGCAACCCTTTATATAGGGCTAATTTTTAAAATATTATTGTACTATGTCTTGAGAGTATCCATATTCATTTTTAGCTCAAAATATTAAAAACTGACAAAGTTATGATTTATTTTAAATGTGCAAATTTTAAAATCCTCACAATCGCCACGGTAAATATGCATAATCACTATAGGGCTAATTTTTTTTATGATTTTGTCATACCTTGAGTGTATCCCCCTAAATTTCTAGCCAAAAATATTGAAAATTGACAAAGTTACGATTTTTTTGCAAAAAAGCTGATTTTCGATAAAACTGTTTTTTCGCGAATTTTTTTTAGGTATGTTAAGGACATTTAGGCCACTTCTAATGCATGAGATCTACCAAAAGAGGCTTCAATCTACATCTACAATTTTTTTCAAATGAAAATCTTCAGTGGCGGCGCACAGTGGTCTATTTCGCGAAAAAGGTGAACTTTATTCATGAGAACCACTAGATGTATGAAATTGAGTGTTTCTTGGGTTTTCAAACATGGGAAATCCATTTCTGGGGTTGTGTTGGCTCCAACTTTTAGCAAAAAAATTCCAAAAAGGGTCAAAATTTGGAAAATTTCACTTTTTAAAAAAAAATTTCTTGTTAATAAACGAGTGTGACTTATCATTTCCATAGTATTTTTGCTGGCTGAACACGAAACCGCTGTCCAAATCCGCCTATCGTGCCCCAATGTTGAGGAAAATATCATTTTTAGAATGTTTTCCTGCTGACGCAATTTTTATCAATATTGTGACGTGATAGCCAAATTTTGGATCACATTCGTGGCAGCAGGCAAAAATGCTGTGGAAATGATTATTCAAATTATTTTGACACAAAAGATGTCGGACAGTATTATTAATTTGATTTGCACCCCTACCCATAAAGTTTAATCGAAACAATTGTAATTATTTTGAATAATTAAATCATGCAACATTTGCCGCGTTACTTTATAATTGGCCATTTTTTGAGGCAGCAGAGCAAGCCGAAATGAACAAAACAAATCGAAAGGAAACTTAATTTTGCAATAGCCGTTTTTTTACTTGTGCAAAATTACATCAGATACCAAACGAAAGAGCTGAATATAAGAGTGGATGAAATACAACAGACAAGGCCGAATACCAAAACTATCGCAGGCAACTCCTCTTTATTTCCTTCTTTATATAATATTAGATCGCACGATTTTTCTATGTCATACGATTTTATGAGTTTTGTGTAGTCTTTAAGTCTTTTACACACGGACCTTTCTGTCTCAAATTGACCAAAAAGGTTTTAACAAAAACTCAGACTTTCTTCTAACTTTATTGTATTTATTTTGTTTTCTAAATGATATAAATCAAAAAATTGACCTGACAAATAAGTGCAAATAGACTTAAATACTATTTTTTGTAGGTAAGTGTTTTCCAAAATTGTTCCCAACTGTTGCCGAAATGACAGTCATAAAACAGTGACAGTGATCATAAAACACCCTATCCGACTTTTTTCATTTTTGAGTTAACACCGAATTCGAAAGCTGCATACTCGATTACATCATTCTACCAAATTTGAAAAACCTATTTTTTGTGGAAGTATCTTAAAATCAATAGTGAAAGTAGTGAAAAAGGCCTATCTACAGCATATAGCAAAACACATCGAATTTACAAATATTATCATTCACCCATGCATGCATATTTACAATTTTACCAATTAATACCTGGCACGAAATTATTTTGTACGGGTAAAAGTATATTTTCGGTAATGTTGCTTTGCATATAATTTCAATACTAAGCATATACATACCTGAATTACTCTATGATCATACATGAATTATCATATGAACATATTTAATGGAATTGAATTCAGAAGCAAGTTGGCAAATTTGATGATACTAAAGTACAGGTGAATTGGTAAATAAATGTATGAACAGCCAAATAAACATACATCACTTGAAATTTTGCCAATAACATAAGGAGTAAGTGTAGGGTTTAGAAACTATTGTTTTGTTTATGAAATTCAAAGTTGTTTTTATCTAAATCTCGCGAGCTTCAACCTGGTACAAATGCTTGCTATTGTGTGCTAGTGCAAATGATAAGAAAATACTGCAGAGCACGCGGACTGGCGCAATAAGCGCGCAAAATGTTGCATTTTATGCAAGGTCGCTGAACTTTGAAAGGATTTTACGAGCGTAGCCGCAGCTAGCCGCAGGCAAATTAAGTTTTGATAGTTACTTTGGACTTCAATGAATACAACTAGACATATTTCGTAACAACCTTTTGTGACCCTCTAAACTTAAAAGGGACTAGAAGTTTTAAACACTGAATTCCTATACTATCTGCAGTATGAACACAATGAAAGCGGGGGAGGCTAAATCATCAATGACTTTCATAGCTTAATAACGCTGTATTATTCAAAGGTATTTTGATCTTCATATTCTTAATTTAAAAAATAGGTTAAAAGACAGATGCAATTTTTGGCTGTTTTCAGCACCTGTGCTCTTACCCTTAAACTTATGAAACCCAATTACCACCTCAAATGATGGGGGCCATATAGGACAATATTACCCCCAAGTTTCAACTTCATACTTAAAAGTCCATAATTTGAATAAAGTTCACCTTTTTCGCGAAATAGACCACTGTGCGGCGGTTCTATAGACGTTTAAAAGTGGTTGGGGTCAATTTGACCCCAATTGTTCTCGATGATCGAAAAAATAGGTGTGTTCTCGGAGTGTTAAGAGCGTATGTGCTCAGAAACATAAGTGATTTTGCTCTACAAAATACTTGCTTGCATAATACAAACATTACAATTTTTTACAAATATTCTTTAAGAAACCCTATATTTGAAATGTATAAAAGGAATACAAATCCCAATGACTGACCCATTATTTTGACTTTTGCTAAATTACCAATTATTTAACATTGTTTATCTAATTTACCAGAAATCAATTTAAAGAAAGCACTTTCAACGAAAAATCTATATGAATCAAGAAATGTTCAAGCCTTTCCGGATGTATGTATATAAGCAAAGAAGCAAAATATAATGTCAAAAACCTCCATGACTCCATTATTGCATAAGCAATCCATATCACAACGGAAGTTCAGGCTCTGCAGTTAGACGTAGCGGCTTGCTAGATCCTTTACCCTGCCATGCCATTCAATTCATTTTTAAGTACTGTTTCGTAAGCCTTTTCTTAGTTTGCTTTCAGCAGAAAAAAAGATTGAAACGTGACTTTCATTTACATCATTTTCAATTTGAAGTTCACTTCAAAGAACTAGAGCATACTGGTCTCTTACCGCTTTGAATGCATCTTACGTGAAGACCCATATTCGAGCACATATTGCACTTTACATCATGCAGAAGAACTTCTGCAATCGACATGAGACGTAAGAGAGCTCTGTGTTTAATAAATTAAGGGCACAAAATGTAGACTAGCCAGCCATTCATTCTGTCTTTCAGCCGTCCTGATGAGAGTTTTGTATTTGAAATATCCATGAACTTATCAAGGCAGCAGTTATAGGATTTCAGTTGCATCAAGAAATGATTTGTAGTTTGGTGTAAATGACAGACATTTACTTAATTATCTATGGAAAACAGCTTATTTTACATGGATCTTCTTAAATTGTGATCTCATAAATCACTTAAAATTAAAATATCTGATAGATTTTTATGGTTTGTTTGCACCATGTATCTCGACCAATAGATCTAACACAATTTTCATTCTATTTATAAATGCAATTATTTTGCACATAGTCGCGAATGCCATTTCAATTAATTGCTACTCATTTCGAACATAACCAGCGTACAATTGGCAATAATTCAGCCCTAGTGCAATCGTACACGATATAAACTCATTAGGAAAATGTGAGTACTGTCATCGATGGTACGCGCCTTGCATAAAAATGGAAATATATATTATGGTGGGAATAGCATGCAGAGCTCGATGCAAAAGGTGATTTCAAGCTTTCTATGTTTGAAAATGAATCGAGCACGCGTATACGTACATGAAATCTAAGCTACATTACAAACAGAGATGTAAACAAAAAAGAACGAAATAATGAGGCAGACAAGCTCGCATATTTCCGTAAAATGTAAATTAAATTATGTAAATTGTTATGCATGCAAACGACATGATGTGAGTGGTGGAGCTTGTAATATGGCAGCATTATAACGAGAGGGTTAAATATTTCGAGCTCTTATGGATAGTGTACTTTACTTGACTTTGCTTTCATGCACTAATTCGCGGGTTAGTATCTAATGAGAGAAAGGACTCGAATATGTGAGTGTGGTGTGGGGGCGGTAATGAATTTATAAGAATATATTTCGAAGTAATGGATGGTTGGGATTCAGGTTAATATTTTTTACATACATCTCCATACGAATATTAACATAATTCGGAAGTACTTCTTATTAGTCCGTAGAATTAGCAGGTCGGATATTAGAATTTCGAGGGTACAGGATGGATATTGTTATACATAAAACTTTGGTGACGATACGCAAATTTAATATCAAGTATTAAAAATTTAATTGTACAAAGTTGCTGTTCTGCATAATAAATATTAAATCCAAACAAACCTCCGAAATGTGTCTATCAGATCTTTTGATAAAATAATTTGACTGAATATTCACAGTTTGCAAAATCTGGTACTCTAGTATTATTTAATAGAAAATAGTCCAGACAAGCGTAATATAAGCGTAAAAGTAGAAAAAAATTCAAACGGATTAAGAGCAACCTAAATTTTAAGGAGGGAAATAATCATGAAAAATACTCTTTCACGAAAATATAATAGGTTGATTTTAAATTTCAGTTGTGTTAGCTCAGTGCTTTGAAAATGTTTTAAAATTCCTTGGCTCCAACAGGAAGAGATTTCTTATAAGTCGGTGAATTTTTGAGATTTCCGTCGTTACTTTGCTGAGATACATCATTTTTTTTTATGGTGTTCCTCCTCCAGGAGTGTATTAAGCTCCTGGAGGAGCTTTACTACGTTACCGAAAATAATTTCCATTTGATTCGCAACCAGAATTCATGAGATCTATCCCAGCGAAAGAATATTTTGATAATCCCCCCAGTCTCTAGTCAATTTTCGGCAATAGCCAGCGCGAGAGCACGTACAATGATCGATTGGAAAATAAAACTGGTGGCTTCGTTAATAAAGTTTCATATTGTAGCCTCTAGTGGCCGTATATAGCATTGGTTTGCAGTGAAATTGTGTTTAAAATGAAAATCGGAGAAATTGAATGATTTTATTGTGCTGAATTTTAATTTGCATTTATTTATTCAACTATCAGGTAAAACTTCAAAGCTTTCTGAAAAATTCTGTATGTCTAGTTTTTTTAAAAAAACTCTTTCAGGGCTAATTTTGTTATGTAAATGTATATGCTTTCTTAAGAATTTATTACATATTTTCCGTAAATCATAAATCTTGGAAGCCATAAATTATTTCGGAAAAGGTAAAGAGAGGATTTGAAGCATAATTTAGACGTCGTAGGGGAATATATATTGATTATGGTGTTGAATATCCTGCAGCATCTATTTACTGGCTCATTAGCTGCATATGGGGTCGAATGTGGATATTCTTTTAGGAAACGATTGGACTTGGTGTTCCTTACAGGGATATTTATCACAATTTTACTATTCAGGAATTCAACACTAATAACGCCTCTAATGACATCGAATGTGAGGCAGACCGATATCACCTTTCTTCTGAAGGCGAGTGTCGATAAGTTTAAATGACCCAGTCGAAACTTATGAGGGGGTAGGCTTTTAAAATCATAAGGGTTGTACAGATCTCTCAAGGCGAAAAGTAAAAATTGCTTTTGTATTGACTCGAATCTGTCACTGTGGATTTCAAAAGCGGGATTCCAGCTAATGCAAGCGTATTCGAGAATCGGACGTACAAGTGAAGTATATAAGATAAGACCCACAGATTACGAAATTCTTTGGCACGTCTTTTGATGAAACCTAACTGTTTGTTTGCACGGGAAAGTATTTTACCATCGTGTAAGATGAAGCGGAGTTTTTCATCTAAGATGACACCGAGGTCAACAATGTTATCAACTCGAGCCACCAAATTATTACCAAAGAAGTACATATTGTGTGTGACCGTGCATTTACGGCAAAAACTAATAACCTGGCATTTATCAATGTTGAGAAAGAGCTTGTTTACATTGCACCAATGATCAAGTGAATCAAGCTTGGATTGGAGAAAGAGGGCACTCGATTTAGATTCAATGGTCTGATCAACTTTGAGATCGTCTGCATAAAGTATGTTTGCAAGGACGTCAGATAGATCGGAAATAAATATAATAAAAAGAAGTGGACAAAGATGGCTACATTGTGGTACATCAGAGGTAGCAGTAACGTTTTTCGATAAAAGTCCTTGAAATTTTACACATTGTGTTCGATTGTGAAGGTAGGAAGTCAGCCAGACAAGTAAAGACTCGGCAAGACCGAATTTCTGAAGTTTTAGAATTAAGATAGAATGGTCAACTCTGTCAAACGCCTTACTGAAGTCAGTGTAGACTGCATCAATTTGGTATCCTTTTTCCATTTTGCATGATTAGGATTGTCAAATTTGTATTAGTTGAGCGATTTCTTCTAAAGCCATGTTGTTGCTCGTTCAGACGGGAATCTACAAGTGGAGAAAGTTTGTCGTACACCACCTATTCGAAAAGTTTAGGAATCAAAGGCAAAATGGCAATGCCCTATAATTTTCGATACAGTGTCGATCACCATTCTTGAATATGGGAGTGACGTACGAAAGCTTTCAACAGGATGGGAAAACTCCCGATGAAAGTGATATATTAAAGAATATATGCAAGGGAGTTATAAGCTGCTCTACACACTTGCACAAGAAGGTCGCAGGAAGAAGATCGGGTCCAGGACCTCTGTTGTAGTCGAGTTCCGAAATAGCTTTACGTATTTCATCACGTGAAATTTCTAAATGGTTCAAAAAAGCTACTGGAGCTGAATCAGAGTAGGAAAGGTGCGAGTTTGATGGGTCTGGTGCATTCAAAACTTTTTGGAAACTATCTGCGAATAGGTGACATATCTCTTTAGGAGAACAAGACGTTATATTATTAAGAAACATCGACGATGTTAACCAGTGATAACCAGTAGTTTTTCGCTTCACATTAACAAAAGCAAAGAATTTTTTCGGGTCGCGGACTATATTTTCGCCGGTTGCTCTAATGTAAGTATGATAAGCCTCATGAGACTATGTTAAAAATTGCTTAGCAGCTTCATTGTACTCTTCCTGAATAGCAGGACTAACATCAGTATTTTTTCTAATCCGCTTATAAAGTTTGTTCCTTCAATTTTGCATATACCTAAGGTCCCGGTCAAGCTATGGCTCAGACAATTTATTTTTATTTTTGGTACATAATTTTACATAGCGGAGTAAAATAAAATTTTCGAAGATTTCATCAGCAAGAAGGCCGGCCAGTAACATTTATTATACAAAAAATATTTAAATGTTTGCAGGTACACGGCAAGATATCACTCGACCATCTTGTGTAGATAATGTAAAGTTTTAATTTTTAATGCAGCGATCTGCCAAACATTCATAACTGACCACTTTCCCACCTTTGCTAAAAAACAAGGTTTTCAACTCAGTAAAAAATATAGGTACACATTATTCCCTAAATAAACCAAATAAAATTGTCAATTATACTGATTTGAGGCTAAAACTAGAAGCTGAATCATGGAACGAAGTACTAACTGAAACATATTCAGAAACTTGATTAAATCACTTAAAATATCTTTTATCCGATACGTTTTCCGAACCAAAAACATATAAACGTTAAAAATAACAGCACGGTTTGAATGCTATCTTATAAAAAAGATCGTACGAGCCCATTTTTCTCGAAGCAGTCATCACATATACATGGAGGACCGAATCCTCTTTGATTCCACATTAAATTCAATACCGCTCCATGTAGATGAAATGAGATCGATTGGATATGGTCCAACTTCTGTCTGGATCGCATCGAAACTTATCATACAGACTCAGATTGAACCCAGCCTCATCTGATGTTGTCTCTTGAGAAAAAGTGTAACTGCACAGACACATTTTGTGGCTGCGGCACTTTTGGAACACTTTTCTAAACTGTATGGTGGTCGCAATGCTAACTGGATAGCAAGATCACGTTTTAGTGCAAGTAGGAAAATCGCGCACAGAGGAAAAAAGTACCTGGAGTAAAAATGTAGCCGTTTAACATCGCGTACAAGCTGATAAAATTTTGTCGTGGCTACTCCATGTCGAGCTCGAGTTAACGGAAACCATTGTAAACGAAATGAATGAGCATGACGAAATTTTGAAAAAATCTAAAAGCAATATTTGAGAACAAACGAAACCAAGGACGCCAATTTAAAAGATATTCAGAAGCTAGTGAAAGTTGACAGAAAACAACTGTTAGAATACTTTTGAAAATGGCAGCATGGATTTCATATAATGGAAATCCGTATTAAAATGTCGCAAAATCACCAGGAAGTTAATCAATAAATGTTTTGCCGTACGAAACAGTTAAGACAATATTACACATCAAATTCGTTGTTTGCATTTGCATTTACAATTGTTTCTCGAAAGCCGTTGAGAAGTATTAGACGATCATGGCGAAATTTTTCACCAACACTACATACAAGGGAGATATACCTTGGTGGTTTTTTCACCAATGAACTTCCGACATTAATGCGTATGACTTCTCTCCTTAAAGAACTATCAAATAATGGAAAAACGGCTGAGTTGAAACGATCAATATTACTGCGTTTAAGATAAACTTTGCTAATTCAGTTTAGATTCACTCAAAAAAGATACTTATTTCAATACCGGCGAAACGGTTGTATTTTAATATACATAAAACCACAATGCTTTTGTTACACTTTTTATTTACTGTACTCAGCATTGTTACTAGCTCGTAAATAGCCGCTTATGTACGTAAACGATATTATTTAGTTCTTATGAACGGAAAAATTGAAGTGTCTAGTAATCATTCATTTTTTCTTCATACTGCCGTCCTAAGCATAAATGCCCTATTTACATTTTAGTAACTTTGGAGATATTAAATGATTTGTGTTTTTCTACAGCCTGCAGATAAATGGAAAGGGTATTTTTCATTATTCATTTTAACATACTTCCACAAAAGACATGCTTTTCATATTTTGTAGAATGATGTAAATGAGAGTTTTCAAATCCGGTGTTAATACAAAAATGAAAAAAATGTCAGATAGGGCGTTTATATGGACGGCAGTATAGAGAAAACTTCCTAAACAAAGTGATTTAAAATTGATCTTACCAAAAATAGTTCCATCATGCTATCTAGCTTCGAAATGTATTCCTTTCTAAATAATTGCAGCTTATTGTCAATTATTTTCATTATTTTACTCTCAAAAGGAGATAGAGCCATTTTTGTAATTCTACTGAACACTTTGCCTACAAAACACACTTAAAATTTCTGACTTGCATCCGGGGTCTTTTCGAATGAACTGATCACTATTGACTAACAATACAGATCGAAGTTATTGTATGGCAGTGTAAGCATATCAGCTCCGATAATGTTTATATATCTTTTGGTTTACGAATTCAATTTTCGCGTTTTTTTTCACGCCTCTATCGAGAGCTGATGAGGATAGCCGCATTGAAAACAACAACAACCAGCTCAGAAAAGAGACCTCTCTCCTATCGCGAATGGTAGTTTTGTATCAGTATGAGTCATGTCTCAAAAATATATTGGAGCAGGCTAGGCCACTCGACTTTGGACAAATGCAGGCAAACGCAATAAGACAAAGAAATGTAAACAAAGGGTCCGCACACTTGCTGATGCTTGCCTGAAATTGTTTTGGTTCCATCAACATGCATACCACATAAAACACCACATATTGCGATTATTGCTATGTGAGCGATATTAGATCTGTTCGTTCGCGTATTACAGGATTGCAATGCATGGCAATTCATTGGCATGACTTTTTGTACTTTATTTGACTGAAAACTGATGCTCACGTAGCTTTTATTTTGTAGCAACGCTGTTTTCCTGAAGCAATTCTTGGTTTTTTCTCTGCATAGATCCTATTATTTTTCGCATGCCCCTGTTGGATAATTTTACCAAATTTAGTTTGGATATTAAATTTTATTATGTCTATTCGTACGGTTTTCAAAGGACAAAAGTCAGCGCCCAACGTGGGCTACATGTATTTTGACTAATTTTTATAAATTTCATTGCTAGACTAGACTAAGGAAATGATTCGCAAAACAGTATTGACCATGAATTTGAAATGGGTAACGTGGGCACACCGTACTGCCGCTACTGTGTGCCTGAGCTCGATAATGCTCAGTCTACCGTATGCCGTGGTTTGATAAGTCACCCGAGTATCTGGCATGCAGATTTTTGCTGACCATCTGCACTGAAAAAGAATTTTCTACTTATGAAATAATTTGGCTGCTACCTAAACAGTTGATAGTCCAATGTAGAGGTGTGATTAATGCATTCATATACGCTGATAGTCTCCAAATAATCTCTGTATACTCAAAAATAACGACGTCTTTGTTATGACTTCTTCTTTAATCTCTTTCTTTGTTCTTGTTGACAAATTGCCAGTTTTAGGCAAAGTGTTTCTTTAGTTTTCCTTTCTATTTCTAAAGCTCCTTTTCCTTACGTGTAACCTCATCATTCTCCACTTATCGTTGATGTTGATCGTAAGTTACAGTTATGTAAAAAAAAACGTCCTTCGATCCCTCGATACAATTTCCATAAAACTGATTTTCACAGCATTTCTACTGAATTTAGTTTTATCAACTGGTTTTGACTTTTTAGAGATTTGAACGTGGACTGTGTGTTAACTAAGTTGTATGTTTTCGTGTCTTTCATCCCTCGTTTCACTCCTATTCACCGTCCTCTTAAATCAAATCCTTCTCCTTGGTTCACATTGAAGGTTTTAGATACTCTTAAAGCCAAGGAAAAAGCTCGTATTGAATTGAAAAAGAGGGTCTTACACACTTCGAAAATTGTGTTTTACAATCTAAAAAAGTAATCAGGCTGGCAATGAAGGATTATTTTTTGAGGATGTTCTAATCAACCAAAATATTCCTTGAAAACTAGTTCCACTATTCCTGATCCGTTCCTTGAAAACTAGTTCCACTATTCCTGATTCCAAGTATCTTGATGACACAGTTGCGAAAACTCTA
Source organism: Nemotelus nigrinus (assembly GCA_947369275.1). NCBI lineage: Eukaryota > Metazoa > Arthropoda > Insecta > Diptera > Stratiomyidae > Nemotelus > Nemotelus nigrinus. Next base: position 12,489,228 of record OX376374.1, read on the forward strand.
TGGCTATTGGTCATCTATTTGCAAATAAACCCCCCCCCCCCCCTTTTTTTTGTAAAATACAGAAACAAATCTGCTTCCAACAGACTCCTTTATTACTTCACTTACCCTGTCCTTGACTAGTTCTAATCTTTTGGAAGTTGAATAACTAATTAGGAACCTAGATTTTAATGCTAGTTCCGGCTGTGATGATATTCCCAATATTCTAGTGAAATCACTTTCTTTTGCACTCTGTGTTCCGTTACCTATAAATTTTTATATTAGCCTCATTTGGGTGCATTTCCTTTTGAAACCTTGTGTTTCTATCGTCCTATTTCTCTTTTTCCCAACAAACTTCTTGAACGTCTTATGCACAGTGGAATGTTTAGTTTTCTCTAAACTTTTCTTGCTTCTCTCTTTGTAACCGCTACTCAACGACCAACCTTATGCCTGCAATTCCCAATTTCAAGTCGATGTAATATATATATATATATATATATATATATATATATATATATATATATATATATATATATATATATATATATATATCTATATATCTATATATATATATATATATATATATATATATATATATATATATATATATATATATATATATATATATATATATATGTATAGGTCCCCTTCTAGGGTTGTCTTCCTATGGCTTTAGCCGTCACTGAAGTCACTCTTAACGATTCTTTTCCTTCTTATTTCTTTCCCACTTCGGGAGTTCCCCAAAGTTCTATTCTTGGTCCTTTACTTTTTATCCTGCTTGTTAATGGCATTCCTAAATTTATCAATTCTTCTTGTCTATTTTATGCGAATGATCTTAAGTTATATAGGGCAATCAAATCTGTGGACGACTGTCACAAGCTTCAAGCTGATTTGGTTGCTCTTAATCACTGGCGTCAAACTATTTACTTTCCTTTAAACACCTTGAGGTGCCACCAGATAAAAATACGTCTTGTGTATTTTCCTATTCTTTATTTGCTATTTTCTTGTTTGTTGTACAGCAATTTAGAGTGCAGTGACTAATTAAAATTAAGATATCTTTAACCCTTTGGGAGCGGCGGGCATTTTAGTAAATTTTCAGCTACCTTCATATTTTCGTCAAAATTAAGTACTGGAAATGAAAACACATGGAAATGTTGAACCCTACGTGGGCGCTGGGTGCCTAAAAGTAGGCAAGCATTTTTTTTCTAAGTTTGATTTGTCATAACTTTTGACAGAAACATTGGATCATTTGAAATTTGACAAAAACTGTACACATATGGACTCTCAAGGCTTTGCAGGCAACCCCTACGGCAGAAACGTGAAAAAAAACCTTGAAATCATCGGCCGTTCTCAAACATTTTTGCTTTTTGAAAGAAATTCAAATTATTGATAAATGTTTACCTTTGTCTACCATTTCAATTTTAAATTTTCAAAATTCCGAGTTGCACAAGAACAGCAACCTATCACCAAATTATCTCTAAAGTCAGCACTCAAAACCTCTGATCACGAGAACTGACGCCCGGATAATCCGATTAATATGAAATTTACAGAGCATGTTGGTATTAACCTGGACCAGGTTTGATACAAGTGATTTTGAAATGCGGACAACCCTGTGACAGTGGTGCCATCTGGAAAAATTACTGAGAAAAAAACTGCTTTTTGGCCCATAGCTTCCGATTTGGAAAATAAATTTGAACGAAATTCACACAGTAGCTGGATTTTACTTCAAGCCAAAATTTGCTAGTAATTTGGTTGAAAAATTAAACTATGGTAATTTGTGTCTCCTTAATCTTGTAAATTTGCTCAGCAAAATAAGTTGTTTCCCCTATAACTTCTGAGGCAGTTATTAAGGGGTTACCCCCACTTATAACTTTGAAGTTTTTCGTTTTTTTTTGTTGCATTTTTTTTTAAGTATACCTATCTAAGAATAAGTCCTTCAAATTTCAAGTCGATCCAAACATAATTAACCGAGATATGAGCGTTGAAAGAGAAGAAACTGTTGCTTATACAACCGTTACTTATACTTATAAACGCGTTTTTCTCGAAATGACATCTTTGAAGTCGGTGACCAAAATTACTCGAAAACTACTGAACCGATATTTTTGAAACTTAGCAGGCTTATTTAATACATAAAAATGTAGTATTTGATCGTTCGATTTCTTTTTCAAATAAAAAATGGCCGTTTTATAGCCAAAAGACGACCATTTTTTTAAGTGAAAATCGAAATATTAACTTTGACTGTCCGCCATTTTGTGAAAAATGAATATTGTTTTAAATCCTTCGATCAAACACTAGTTTATACTGTTATTTAACTAAGTCAATCGCTATTTTTTGTTTCAGATTATCCACTTCGACACAATTTTGGTCACCGCAAAAGGTGAAAATTAAAATTCCATTGTTTTGACGGCCATTTGTAATTAAATCATGTAATATTTTTCAATAAAAAAAATACTGCAAGGTGTTCGAAGTATGTACTTTAAGAAAATATAACAGTCGTTTAAAAACATTACGTAGTTTTGTCAAAATAAATTCATGAAAATGACCTATTTTATTGCGCTACAAGTGGGGGTAACCCCTTAAATCAAAACGAAATTCATTAAATAAATGAACCTTCTTGTATGGTAAACCAAATTCCTTAGGAAATTCGCTGAAAAATCATAAAAGGGCTACCAGCTATGGTAATTTTGACATGACAATTAACAAAAATATATTTAAGTTTCGAAAATTGGAAAAGTTTTGAGGGTGGTAGCCCTAAAATTCTTTTTACCCCTATAGCTTATTATAGGCAGTCATCCAATCGAAACGAAATTCACAGTGTGAGTTTAGCTTAACGTTAAACAGATTTAATATATTTTTGGCTGTGATGCTAACACAGTGTTGGCAGCACCAGACATTTAAATATTGCACTAACAGATGCTTCCATTATATATTCATCTGCAAAGCATTTACAACAACAATGTTTAAATTTTCCGAGTTTTGGAAATTTTTTAGATGGCATATCGTTTTATCGTTGAGACTTTCGATGAAATCTTCTACGAAATTCAAAGAATAGGTTATTCAAAAGATATATATAGTCACATAACAGTGTTTTTAATCTATTTAATCTATGTGTAAGAAATGGTTGATGTGATACTATAAAAAAGTGTCCTCCGTCTTACCACATTTTTTTAGTCACTCAAAGATAATTTTTTCGAAAATTAGTTTTCTAGCGGTTCTGATGCGCTAGATTTTTTTCATTTTTTATAATCACTATTCTCTACTGTCCCTATTCTTCTCATCTTTCCATCCTTTCACATACTTTCCTTGGATGCACGCAGAAAATTTAGAAAATCGAAGGTGTGCATTTTGAAATATTTAAGGATAAAGGACACTGTAATGATCCTTTTTATCCTTTTTGGCCAGGATGTTTCTCGCACTATTTTTTTCTAGGATACCAACACCTTACCCTTTCTAACAGGCCATATTTGAAGGCTCTGCGTAAAGTAAAAGATTTTATACAATTTTTTGAATGCAACACGAACCGACGTTTCTCAAGAACTTCAAGAATCCATATTTCCGCAAATATACCATATTTTCCAAAAATATTTCAATTTCAATAATTAGCTCACCAGCCCTTCTGTATTACAAAATATTTCCAAATTCCAAGGAGGTGAGTTCAAAAATTATCTGAAAATTGGTCGATTTTCTATGGAATTATCCATTAATAACATAAAATAAATTGCTAACATGAAAAATATTAGTGTCGATGAAATTCAATATTTTATGCATTTTAGGTAGAATAAAAGATTTTTGTTATTTTGATCAAAACATTTCAAAGCTAACGTCAAGTTGCTTTCATTAAAAGAACTTTTTTGTAAAGCGATCGGTTATTTTACAATAGTGACCGCGAAGTACTTAAGTGTCGGACAGCGGCCAATGTGGGATTCATCATTTGTCGGTTTTTTTTCGGTAACCAATGGTATTGACATGAAATTAGTTCGCATCCAGGTGTACGAATTTATATGCTAAATATAAATAAGACTGACAAATGTTCATTAGCCAACACTTTTTAAATATTTTTTGCTGAACAGAAAATCTATTTTTTCTGGTTAATTTTGATGATTTTGTAGTTACGCGATGTATGCATGCCATACTAGAATGTGCTTTGAACAATGACAAAATATCTTATCATTATGGTGTTTTTGTTGATAGTGCATCTAATGCTGGAGAACATATATAAAAGGGGATATAGATTCGACGTGACTTTGGTATGGTATATACATAGTACCTAAGTTGTCCATTCCATTTGCAGTATTTAGCACTTTAAATCATAATAAAACTCCTTATTTTTCCTTACTAAGATTTTTACTGTTTTTAATCATATTTATGAAATCAAGATATTAATTATTACTTATTCTCCAAATTTTCCAATTAAATTTTGCGTCCGAAATTTAGTAATTATGGCTCATCAAAAAAATGTCTAAAAATTAAAAGAAACATAAACGCCACAAGGCAAATCATGGTTTTTTCTACTAAATTGAGGTTTCAAAATCATTGCAACAAATTTCCAAGTCAAAAGAGACCAATAAAGATTCTAATTACCGATCCATTCAATTTAGTCCGGCAGTGGCCAGACAAATCATACTTTTACTGTCATGTACATTAAAATTACGGTTCCTAATGATTACAACCCCTTTTAATTATTTATTGTATCTTACTTTCAAAGAACGTACACAGGCCAGTAACCTTAAAATAGCTCGCAACGTGCTACTACACGTAATCTGAAAACCGTTGATGTCGTAAAAACGGTGGATGATAAAAACCGTTCATTTACTGACCTTTTTAGCAGTACTCTCATCGACAATAGATTCGCGACCGTATCTTGCAAACTTCCATTGTATTTCGTGTGGAAATAAAGCTTTCAATAATAACGGCTCACCAAAAGATATCGATAATTTCAATCTAGATCATTCACGCTATTCAGGAGTGTTTTTTTTTATGGTTGGATGGACAGCAAGCAGCCATGGAATTGACGAATTTAACGCCTGGACGCAGGTAAATCCAATCATAGTCAGTGACACGAGCATTTTTTTACCTATTTTGATTTTCGGCTTTCGTCTATCCTTTGTCGTTACTAGCATTTATTTCCATCGAAGTCAGTAAGCATACGACATATCTTTCTCGTCTTATCGTGGTGATGTCAAGAAGAAAAATCGACAAGAAGAAACTCAAGAATAATAGATACTTTGCTTTGCTGTAATCAGAGCACCGTTGAAAGGAAGAACGAAGAGTGGATGGCGTGAAGATAAATTGTGCTTGGGTAACTTTTGAACATAATAATCGGATGCGAGCAAAGATTATTCAATACTAATTCATACGAAAAGGAGATTCCCGTTACAGGCAATTACGATTGGATAATAGACATGGATATCATTGCTGATGAGAAAAATGATTGTTAATGGAGGTAGAATTACGTGGAATTCGTGTAACTCTATCGCAGAAAGTATGTAGGATAATGATTTGGATTGAATTAACACGTTTTCCAGATCAGCTCGTAAAAGGAAAATAAAGCTACCTTTCTACAATTCGTTGTAATTCTGGGGATGAAGGGGATGAAAATTTGTGACTATACTAGGCGTGTTTTTTTGCTCCCCCTATCTATAACAGAACAATGCAGACGCGTTAGGAACAACAACAACTCCCCCTTTCCATAACCGGAGTTATTGTTGTTTCCAATGCGTCTGCATTGTTCTGTTATGGATGAGGGGAGTAAAAAAACGCGCCTACTATAATACTATGTATGATCGATAGTTAGTGAGTGTTGGTGTTCGGCAAATATTCTTACTTTTCTTGCAGAATCGTCCATTTAGATTGCTTAGGATTTGAGAGGAAGACCGTCGTGTGCCTGGCCGCATCAAAATGCAGCTACTTCTCTTTAAGGGTATCGACTGTTTTAAAATTTTCGTTTTGTAAAAGTAAAGTAAGCCCACGACAACCCTCGTACGGGTCTAGGGGTTAAAGCTGGTAGGGAACTTCATCACAAGTTTACAACCATTGTGAATACAAGCGCGAAGTGATTAGTTCCACGACTGACTTTACCCCTGATTAATTCAGATACTATTCAGAGAGCTAGGTGAACTCAAAGCTCGGTATGCGGTCCGTCGCCCGAACTTGGATTCGAACAAGGGACCTCACACACAAGAAGCCAGTGTTCTACCCACTAGGCTACTCAAGCTTTCTGTAGCGTCACAAAAAATTGGTTTTTCTGAAATAGAGGTTTTGATTTTTATAGGAATTGTGAACATAGTACATATAAAGTCCCATCCCTTTAAATTTGTTCAGTGCATTTTTTTTATTTATTTTTACTTTTAGCTGTTTATGGTGATAGGCAGATTAATATATATACAGTGGCTCACAGCTTATTTGATACAGTGCTTCTTTAAAAAATTAAGTTGCAATAACTCAAAATATAATAACAATATCAAAAAAATTTGAACACCATTTGAAAGAAAAATGTTTGTTGTTTATTAAACAAGTTTATATTTGTTACAAAGTTGCTGTTTTACATCTTAAAAAACAAAAAACTAAAAGTAATAACAAATTTCATGTCACAGCTTATTTGATACAGTTTGATTAAACATTAAAGTTGTTGTGAATTATGAGGTTTCCAGTTGATTTCAATGCTTCGTATGATAGCCATTAGCCTTAAGCAGAGCCTGGAGCCTATTCGGCATTTAGTCAACGAGTTTTTTTGTGATGTCAGGAGTAATTTTTTGCCATTTCTCTAGCAGTGCTTTCTTCAGGTCTTGTTTATTAGAAATCTTGTGTTTTCTAATGCTTTTATCCAACAAAGTCCACAGATTCTCATTGACGTTTACATCTGGTGACTGTGCCGGCGGATACATCAAATGAGGGCACTCCCAAATTGGCCAGGACTGCACAATTCCCGACTTATGCTTTGGATCATTGTCTTGGTACAACCGAAGTTGGTTGCGAACACCCAGTTTTTCAGTGCTTTGCAGCAAATTGTTTTTGAGTACATCAAGGTACTTTGTTTGGTCCATTGTTTCCTCAATAAACTTTAAATTTCTAACTCCGGCTGCGGCATGCAGGCCCAAACTATCACATTACTACCACCATGCTTCACAGTAGCTTTGAGGTTCTCCTTGTTAAGCTCAGTGTTTGCCTTGCGCCAGACGGCTTATTGTATTTTTTTTGGAAATGAATGGCTTCCTACGAGCTACTCGCCCGTTGAAATCATGGTCGCGAAGCACTCGTCGGACGGTTTCAGCACTACATGACTTCCTTAACTCATGATGAGCCTCAGTAACCAATTTTGGAGCGGAAATCTTTGTGTTTGCTCTCACTTTCCTTACAATGTATCGTTCGTCGGATACGGTGAAAATATTGTTTGGTGCATTTCTCCTCTTATTTTCTACCCGATTTTCGTGTACGAAGCGCTCAATTATGTGCTGCACTGTAGAGACATTCAAATTCACACTTTCAGCAATTTTTCGAACACTTTGTCCTTTTTTAAAGTGGTTTAATACCAATTCGCGCTGTTCAATTGTGGTGCGATGACCCATTTTACAATTTTGGCTCATTTTGGCACTTCAGCTTACAATATCTTGCTAAAAATTTCTTAAGGGGTAACACCACAGTAGCCGGTTCAAAAAATCCAATTTTTTTTCATGGCTTTTTATAGCTTTTTTTATATAGGCGAGCACCAACACGGACAGCCAAATGTATGGTGCAGGCATCGTTGTTAAAGGTGCATATAACATTTTTATGATTTAAATGCACATTAAACTTTAAATACGTTTTTCTCAAAACTACTTTTTTCGACTTGGGCGAAATCATAACTCGAAAACTATTGCTCCGATCAGTCTCAAATTTTTTTTGTAGCTTTGTAAATGCAATATCTTGAGCATCACGTAGCCGTTTTTTGATTGGATGTAAACTTTTTTTTTTAAAACAATTATAAACAATTACAAACAATCATAAATAATTATAAAAAATTCAAAAGTGCGCCATTTCTACAAAAATCAGTTTAAATAAAAATGCCTACGTGATTCTATAGCTAATTGTATGTGAATAATGAACTTTATTTCTCTTTTGATCCAGGTCTCATCGTTTGCGCTAAATCTTTTCGCCCGTTTATCATTTTAAAAAAAATGGCTTATTTGAAGATCGGCGCTATCGCCGCCATTTTGTATGAAAATGATAATAAACATTTTTTTTCTCATACTTCAATGTGTGCTCAATAAAGCCCTTTAACGGAAATTTCCTACTCCCGCTCCAGGTTTCCGAAAAAAATTGTCAAAAAAAGCCTTATTTTTCGACCGTTACTGTGGTTTTACCCCTTAAGCCAATGTCTAAACACAATCAAAAATTCAAGAAACAAAAACAAGACAGATTAACGGCGCGACAAATAGAAGTTTATTCGCATTGAAGTGTCTGTATCAAATAAGCTGTGAGCCACTGAAGCTTGAGTAGCCTAGTGGGTAGAGCACTGGCTTCTTGCGTGTGGGGTCCCTGGTTCGAATCCAGGTTCGGACGAGGGTCCGAACCAAGCTTTGAGTTCACCTAGCTCTGATTAGGCACCTGATTTAAATCAGGGGTAAAGTGAGTCGTGGAACTAATCACTCCACACTCGTATTCACAATGATTAAATAAATTGTAATGAAGCTCTCTACCAGCTTCAACCCCTAGACCCGTACGAGGGTTGTCGTGGGATTGCTTCACTGTATATACCATTTCCGAGTCAAATTCACAGATTTATGGTACAAATTCATAATATGTTCGAGTCTAATTCAAATTTTTCGAATCAAATTCGTAAAATTTCAACACCGATTCGTAAGCTTTCATAATTTTTTTTTGAATCAAATTCATAATTTTCTTAAGCCAAACTCATAGTTTGCACAAATATAATTCGTCATTTTTTCGAGTCAAATTCGTAGTTTTTTCCGAGTCAAATTCTAATTTGTGCATGCCATGATCATAATTTATGAATTTGATGCGCAACATATGAACTTATCTTAAGAATGCATGAATTCAACTCGAAAAAATATAAATTTGACCAGCGAAAATTATTAGTCTTCCAAATACTGTGAATTTGAATTTTAAAAAATTATGAATTTAATTCGAAAAATTAGGAATAGGTTTCGAAATTTTATAAATTTAATTTGAAAAGGTATTAATTAGACTCGAAAATAAATCCATAAATCTAAGAATTTGACTCAAAAATGGTATAAAATAAATAAAAAAAATCTGAAATTATCATTCTGTTGCGAATATTAGAATAGAGTGTAAATTGGTGAATATAATAATGTCTTGAATCACTCTTTGAAAAATTTTTCAGTCACAATTACAGCTAGAGTGTAGTGGCAACCTGTAAAATTACCTGTGTTTTTTGACATATTTAAGTGGAAAGAATGAAAATGGGAAAGTGCAATGATATTAGTGTGGATAGAAAGTCATTAAGAATTGGTCTTCTAAATACGAAAAACTATTCCTTACGTGAAATAGCGAAAAAAGTGAAAGTGTTGCATGAAACAGAGATAAGAATTAATAAAGCTGTCTGCGAAAATCATCGCTAAGTCCGCAACATATGATGGAATTGTGGCAGAAAGCGGAAAACAAGGCCTCGAACGGATATTGGAATTATTAAAAAGTCCTGTGAAACCCGTTTCGAGTCCACAAGAAGATTACATCAAGACTTAAGGGATAACGAATAAATATTTCATTACTATATTATTGGCTCGGATATGGATATTTTAAAAAAAACTGTATTTTTCAGGTTGCATTTAGCGACGAGTGCAGGCTAGAAATAGTGACGAAAACCATTGGAGAAATACAGCGACAAACATCCACCAGGGTAGATAGATAGATAGTCGCTGAAGTTTCTGTGTCACACAAATCAATTTCTACCATTTTAAACGATTCTTTGGGCATGAAACGACTAGTTCTGAAAGACCTGAATTTTCTTCATAAGCTCAATCGCGTAAAGGGCAGTGAAGATATGCTATCAATTCGAACCCCACATACATAAAACGCATTGTAACTGGTGATGAGACATTGGTTTACGAGTTTGACATGCAAACCAGTCAACACGCTTCAGAATGCTACATTCCAACTGAGCCGAAACTGAAAAAAAAACCACGACAAAGTTGATCAAAAGTCAAGGAAATGTTGACTGTTTTCTTTGATGATCGCGGTGTTGTGGACTCGGAATTTTCGCCATAAAGTTAGACGGCAAGTAAACAATATTACCTGAACGCTATGAGAGCAAATTCGTCGAAAAAGGCTAGAATTGTGGAAATAAAACTCTTGGATTTTCCATTACGACAACGTACCATCTCACTAGGCTATCATTGTGAACAAATTTCTGCCCTAAAACTCAACAAATACCATCGAACATATTCACCTGATATGGTTCCGGCGTACTTTTTTCCGGGAACTGAAATTATCACTTCGAAGCACTGTGGCCAGATTGGGCTATTTCCCGCCAATTGGGCTATCTGAAATTTGAATTCGCGGGACGTTTTTTCATTTCGCGGGTTGGCGGTTTTTGGGCTATCTATTTTTATGAAAAACTATATTTGGGCTATAGAGTAAAATCTACTAATTGGGACACTGTATGATCTAACCAACTGAACAATTGAACTATAACATCACCGCACATACAATTTCTTGAAGAAAATTCACTTTGGAATCGGCCAATCTCTAGAATTGAACCGTGAACCAGATTAGCTGGACAATAATTTGTTCAGAAGTAGTTGCTAATCCGACCAAAAACGGTTTTAAGACCAGCATGAAAACGTGTACAAGACTGAATTTTCCAGAATTTTTCAACTTTTTAAGATCAAGGAAAATTTATCGTATAATTTCTGCATGACATTCTGCTGAAAATTCATGTAATGTGTAGAATTTGGTACGTTACAGATGGCTTCAATTTCATTGGTATTCTGATAATAATAAAATATTGATTTATAGCATTATTGTATATTTGCCCTTTATTAGCAGCTATGAATGCAATTTATTTGATAATTTTGATATAAATAAATCAATGTTTGTTCAGGCTACGTAAAAAAACTGAAAAATCTAATAAGCAAAATACAACGAACTGAATGTTCACAAAAAGAAACAAAAAAAGGGTTACAATATTCACTCGGTACACTTTGTGGCGAAGGAGCTGATGTTTATTTAGACACAATTCAGGAATTTCAGTTACAGCTAAGAATACTATATGTGATGGTTCTGATGTCAAATGTCTATAATCTTGATGAGACAGAATTGTTTTTTTAGAGCAACACCACAAAAATCACTATGCTTTAAATAATAAATATGTACAGATAGAAAACCTTCAAAGCGACGTGCGACAATTATAGTGCTGTGTAAGTGACAAAAAGAAAGATTTGGTGGTCATAAGAAAGCCAAAAGACCAAGATCGTTCGCAATAATTGACATTAAGCGAAGTTTGGGCATAACTTGGCGAGCTAACACAAAATCTTGGATGACGGGTGCGATTTTTGAAGAATGAATGCACACACTTGATATTGAAATGCAAACACAAAATCGAAACATCACCATCTTTTTTGATAAAGCTAGATGCGATAGCAGTGATAATGTGGAAGACATCAAGCTGCAATTTTTCCGCCTATTCTCATTTACAGCCCTTAGATCAGGGGATTATACCAAACATAAAACTAAATTACCGCACATATATGATGCACCTTATATTGTTTGCTCTGGAAAATACTGAACGTAAATTAGCTTCTATATTTGAAGCTCTCTGCTGATTACGATCTGTTGGGAATAAAGTGTCTCCACTTACAATTACAAAAGTGTTTTTGGAAATGTGGGTTGCCTCGAAATCTGAGGGTCAAAAGCAGAAACATGATGAGGTTCAAATTCAAATTGATTAAAATCCAAATACTCTAGCAGACATTCTAGAGAAAACTGAAGAAGCCATATCAGCGTTTGTTAATTCCGATCATGAATTCAAGTCGTAGTATTCTGAAACAGAAAATAAAGTTCGGCAGCAGAATATTAATTCCATAATCACCATAATGAAGCAAATACGGAGCATCAAAGCTTAAGATCTCTAAAGGAACATATCTAAAGTTTTGCAAACATTAAATGATTGCGAAGTTCTAATGGAGCAGGTACATCTTACGAGCGCAAATAGGCAGATTTCTATATCTAATTATTTTAAATCTTTAAACTGAACATGCGTTTCTGTGAAAAATTAAGCATTTGTAAAACATTCACTTGATAAGCCTATATTTTGTATTTTATTTTCTTGTAATAAATACTCAAGATGATTAGGAAAAATTTCTTCAGCGTTCTTTTTTACACCTTTAAAATCGGACAACGTGTGAAATGGGACCATTTAATTTGCAACGCTGAGGTGGTCCGATTCCAAGGTTTCACTGTGTTTATATATAAACATGATACATCGTATCCATTTCATTGTCAACAATTTTATTCATTTTATTTCAAAGCAAGTTCAAATTTTTCGTGAAACGTCGCTTGTCTATGCTGATTTATAGACAAGAAAGGAACCATGATCGCAAATCAATAACCTTTATGTCTAAACACAATTTTAACAGCCGATTGTCTAACAGGAAAAATAATTTATTTCAAAACTTGCGTTCATAGTTTTGAATGTATGAAATCGGATAAATTATTAATATTTGACTCATTTTAAATAAAGCATTCAGCCATTCTAGCAACTAAGACTGTTTCTTATACTAATCGAATGTTTGTGCCACTCAAATTTGCATGTTATTATTTTTTGCGAGGAAATTTTAAAAAAATGCTTGAAAAAATAAGTGCACCTCTACACTTATTTTTTCACGGACTTTTCTAAAATTTTCACACAGTTCCTGTAATTTATTCACATTTTCCCTGCTTTCCCTTTTCAAATACTTAGATTAAAATTTTATCTATATGTAGTATCGAAAATTTTAACTGTTTCAAACGACTTCTGTGCTACTATTAGAGCATTTATGTTACTTGGTATGAATTTTATGGATATAAATATTATAATTTAATCAGCTTAAATGAATTGATTTAGTTATAAAAACAATTATTTAGTGTGGCGGTTTTTGGGCTACAAATAAAAAATTTTCGCTATTTTGGGCTATGAAAATTTGAAATTGGGCTATATTTTCTCCCAAATATCTGGCCACACTGCTTCGAAGCATCCGTTTTCAGTCAATAAGAGACATAAAAGAGAATTCGTAACGAAAGCCGAAGTCGATTCCAAAACATGCGTTTAAAATATGTTTTGATGATTGGATTGCTCGTTGGCATAAATGTATTATTTCGCAAGAGGCCTACTTTGAACACGATAAAATAAATTTGGATGAATAATAAACATTTTCTGTTATTGACAAATTCCCGAAATTTTTTTGACAGAAAGTATTCATCGGAATTTTTACACAAACAACATTTCTACTTTATTTTATAGATCAGATAGACTGGAATTTTCAAGAATTATAAAAGACTAAAATATTCCTATTGACTTGATTCATATTTTTTGTGAATCTTGTAATATTAAAGGTGTACTTAACTAGTAAATTGGCAGTGTATATTATTTACTGCATGAAAAAACTTCTAAGCAATATCTATTGCTACAATTAACTGATCTTATAGATGTCATAGACTGGTTGTTTCTGGCTACATTTTGTACACTACACTGCTGCATTTTTACCCGTAATAAATTTCTTTTGAGCAAGTACTCTTGCTCCTAGTAGAAAATTCTGGTATCAACTTTCTACCGACCCTCTCCGTGTTGGCAGATAAAATCACGTTGTTGCCGTTTCGAAGGTTTATTGCGGACTGACTTATAACTAGAGAAACAAATATGAAGTTTGCATTTCAGCGAGTTATATTACAGAGAGTAATTGGGCGAGTGTTGCCATATGAAAAAGGTTTTTATACTTTCAACACTCCTCCTCAACACGAGTATTATATAAAATTACGTAAAAAATTACAGTGACTCTGTATACAAATGGTTTAATTTATGGTTTAATACCTAGTTCATCAACAAATTTAGTATGTTTCGTCTTTGATAAATTTTTAGTTAATATATCGGCTTTCATAGAGTCACTTGGTACGTACATTAATTCAATTTCTTTTGTATTTAAAACTTCTCTAATAAAGTGGTATTTAATAGAAATATGCTTTGATCGTGCATGGTACATTGAATTTTTGGCTAATTGTTGTGAGCTTACATTATCACTATATATTTTGATAGGCTTATCATCAATGTTAAATCCGATTTCTGTTAACAATCTGCGTAAATATATTGCTTCTTTAGCTGCTGAACATAAGGCCATGTATTCAGCTTCTGTCGTACTTAACGCCACACAATTCTGTTTCTTCGATTCCCAAGAGAAACCACATCCTGCCAGGTAGAATACGTATCCAGTATACGACTTACGGTCAATGCTATTGCCGGCCCAGTCTGCATCTACGTATCCTTCAAGTGGTTTTCCAGTTGCAAAGAATTTGAGCCTTTTGTTCATCGTTGAAGCCAGGTAACGTAGTATGTGCTTCAGTCCTGCTTCGTGCTCTGCATGGGGATCTGCGTTGCGTTGCGCCAGTTTTGCAATGGAGTGCAATATATCAGGCCGAGTGTGAATGGCCAGATACATCAGCTCTCCGACCAACGATTGATATGACGTTGCGTCAACCCTTCTGCAGTCGCTGTTGTCACAACCGATCTGGAAGCCAGCATCCAAAGGAGTTGATGCTGATCTACACTTCTCCATACCATGACGACTTAAGACATCCTTGATATACTGGGTCTGGTCGATTGTAATTGCACCCAGTTCGCCTTCACGCTGCACACGAATGCCCAAGTATAGTTGTAATGGACCCTTATCAACGCAATCGAAAGCGTTGGATAACAACGTCTTTATTTGGATGAGATCGTCTTTTGACTGACAACCTATAATGATATCATCAACATATATGGCGATCAAAGATATATTACCATTATAAATCTGCTTATAGAGGCACGGCTCATTGTTGCACGGTGTAAAACCCGCATCTCTCAACACCTGGTCTACCTTTTTGTTCCATTCTTTTCCCGACTGCTTGAGTCCATACAGCGCTTTATTGAGCTTCAACACTTTGTTTGGATGTGTTGTTGACTCAAAACCTACTGGCTGCTTCATGAAGACTTCTTCGCTGAGATTGCTGTTCAAGTACGCTGTGCATACGTCCATTTGGTGCAGATACAGTTTCATCTCGACTGCGACGGCCAACAACATCCGAATGGTTGCAGCTCGAACAACTGGTGCATATGTGTCCTTGTAGTTGACACCATAAACTTGGCTACAGCCCTTTGCCACTAATCGCGCTTTAAACCGGTCAATGCTTCCGTCTTCATTCTTTTTTACATTAAAAACCCACTTGCACCCGATTATTTTTGAGTTGTTCGGTGGATTGATCAGCGTCCATGTATTATTCTTGATTAAGGCCTCATACTCGTCGTTCATTGCCCTTTTCCAGCTTTCTGCATTTGTTCCAGACAATGCTTCCTGTACAGTTTCCGGTATTACAACATTATTTCCATCAGTTTCTATTGCGCTCAGCATATTATATTGCTTTTTTGGTCGTCCTCTTGTGCCACTTCGAATAAGTTGAGGTCTACCTCTGCCTCTGACAGGAATTAATTGCTGTTGGCTTATTTCTGAAGGTATTTGCTGTTGCTCCTCCTTGCTTGTTGCCCCATCTGTTTCAGCTGGATCAAGATTTTCATTTGCTGCCTCTACTATTCCATCATCTGCGTCGTTATTTTCACCTTCTTCTGCACTGTCACTTACATAAGTAGCTTGGAACGGAGTTGAATTGCTATCATGGATATTTACGCATACATTCTCGTCGAAAAACACATCCCTGCGTTCAATCACACATCTGCCGCTAGGGTCGTACAATCTGTAAGCTTTTGAGGTGCACGAGTAGCCTACCATCACATATTGCTTGCCTTTGGCTGTGAATTTATTTTTTGGTCCTTTGTTTAATGATATAGCCACTGAGCCAAAAACTTTCAGGTGTTTCACCACTGGTTTTTTACCTGTCCACACTTCGTAAGGCGTAGTAGCATTATTCAAGGCTTTACTCGGTGACCTATTGCGTATGTAGACAGCTGTCGCAACTGCTTCCGCCCATAAGAACTCTTGACACTCTGCTTGCGTTAACATGCTTCTAGCCATTTCAACTATTGTTCTGTTGCACCGTTCTGCAACGCCATTCTGCTGAGGTGTTCGTGGCACAGTCAGCTGACGAGTAATTCCATTATTTTTTAAATATAGATCAAATTCTTCGTTTATGAATTCGCCGCCGTTGTCTGATCGAAGAACTTTTATTTTTCTTTCGGTTTGTCTTTCTACCATTTTATGAAATTCTTTAAATTTCTCCAAAACTTCAGACTTTTTCTTCAAAAAATAAACAAAGACTTTGCGCGACTTGTCGTCTATAAATGTTAAAAAATACTTGGAACCTCCAACTGACAAGGTTTTAAATGGACCACATACATCTGAATGAATCAGATCAAGTATGTTCTTTGCTCTGCTTTCTGTTTGCTTCGGAAATGTCAAACCGTGAATTTTGCTCTTCATGCATGTTATGCACTTGAATTCGTTATCTAAATTGAATTCATTAATTCCTTTTGCCAATTGTTTTTCGACAATGAGCTTCATGCTCTGAAAATTCAGATGGCCATATCTGCAATGCCATTTATAAGCATCACTTTGATTAGCTAACAGACATTTGTTTCGATTTTCTTTAAAGAAATATAGGTTACCAACCTTTTGTGCGACTAACACTTCTTTAGCTTGTGGTTCTATTATGCGGGCACAATTTTTATTAAATATTACATTTAAGCCACTATCTGCTGCTTTGCTCACACTCATAAAGTTTGCCTTCAAGTCAGGAATATAAAAAACATTTTTCAGTGTGATGCATTCTGTTTCAGTTTGTATCTTAACATTGCCGATGCCTTTGGCTTCGATGTATTTGTTTCCCGCCAAGCCAACGCTCTCTGTGTGCTCAGTAAATTTGCAAAATAAAGATTTGTTGTAGCACATATGAGTTGTGGCACCGCTGTCAATACACCAACTATCTCTTTCAAGTGGAGAAGCTGTTGCCGCTAAAAGGGTGTATGACCGATGTTGCTGTTGTTTTTTATCAGCGTTTCCTTTTGTTCTGCATTTCGCAGCATAATGCCCTCGCTGTCCGCAATTGAAGCATTTTCCTTGTTGCTTGTCAACATTTTGCCTTTCTTTGTTGTTGTTTGTGTTGCGATATTTTTCTGGCTGCTGCATTCGCTTGGGTTTCGCTTGTGCGAAATATGCTTCGTTGTGTTCGGGACTTGCATCTGTGCCTTGCCGTCTCGCTCCTTCTTCTAGCAGCTTTACCTTTAATGCTGAAAGAGATGGCAATTGATCACGCGCTTCAATCGCAACGACAAAGTTCTCGAAACTTTTTGGCAAGCTAGATAGCAATATTATTACGAGTAATTCGTCGGGCACATTTATGTCTGCCGAAAACAATTGCTCGCATATATCTGTAAATGTATCTAAATGCTGTGATACATCTCCCCCTTCCGACCAACGGAGATACATAAGCCTTTTAAACAGGCTGACCTTTCTTGCAGGCCCTTGTGGCTGAAAAATTTCCTCCAATTTTTTCCACGCAGCCCTTGATGTCGTACAATGTTTTACATGATTTAACATGTTTGGTTTCATGCACAAAATTATGCTGGCCAAGGCTTTATCGTCTTTGGCGTCGAAAACTGCCGCTTGCTCACGCGTAAAATTCTCTGCCTTTACGGCCTCACCGCACACAATTTGCCATAGCTCAGAATGCACGAGCACACTTCGCATTTGGATGGCCCACGATGAGTAATTGGACCCATCCAATTTGTCTATTTGAAAACTAGGCACACTCATTTTTTTATTTTTATTTAATTATCTACGACACACGATATAACCGCAGGCGACGCACGACCTGGGCCCATAACCTGTTGGCAGATAAAATCACGTTGTTGCCGTTTCGAAGGTTTATTGCGGACTGACTTATAACTAGAGAAACAAATATGAAGTTTGCATTTCAGCGAGTTATATTACAGAGAGTAATTGGGCGAGTGTTGCCATATGAAAAAGGTTTTTATACTTTCAACACTCCGTGCAGGTAATACAATAAGAAATCGAGTTTTGTAGCTTCATCTACACCTGAGAGACCTGTCAAACTTTTTTTTTTATTAAATTGCTAAAATATGTGTTTTAATATTTTTAAAGCTATATTGTTTCACGATACTAGCCGCATCCGATACTAGGGAATATTAATAGGGAGTGAAATTGTCACGTCTCTCTTCCACTTATTAGCTTCTAATTTTTGAGAACAACCAAAACATGTGTATCATTATATTTTGGGGAGACCCGACATCCCAAATTTGAAGTCTCTATCTGAAACTATTTCCAAGATACGGAGATTAAAAGAGAAACTGTCACGATCCTTTTCAACCCATTTATTTGCAACATCCCAATATTTAGAAAGTCTCACGAAACCAATAACTTTCCTATGCTTCATCGGGTCGAACATACAATCATATTCACATTCATTTTTATATGTAAGACTTACTCCTGACACTTTTTTGCTGGTACAAGAATATTTAAGACGAAATTAGTTGATAGCTCCATGCTCATGACTATTAAAATAAAATGCACAAAGGTTTTTTTTCTTTTCATTTTCAGTAGTCCCTTAAAATATACTTTAAATACCTTCTGTCAAACCTGAAATAATTCAGCAATTCATTTAATCCACCATCTTGGCAATCATTAATCAAGACACAAATCAGAATTTCCTTCATATTCAGTTGAATGCAATCAGAAGACCTTTATGACCCTTATCTCGCAAAGCAGTCGGTTTCGGACAGCCTACAATTTGCATCATCCTTGGAAATTTGATTAGTTGAGATTGATCCAGGTAGACGATTAAAATTTCTGTTAGCTAATATTCGTGTAGGAAGGAACATGAGCAGTTTCATTGGGAAATTTAGTTTTAGTTTGGCAGTCTATTCGACATGCCGCTAAAGTTTTATGATTTATTAACAGTCAAATATTTTCTTACACATGAGATAAAAATTAATCAACGATGTGATGTGAAAAAGGAATTTTACCTTTAACAGCCAGATCAGTTTCAACTTGTTGGCAGATATTTCGAAAACAATCTACTCTGTTCTTTCACCTTATGCCGGATTTACACTCTCCTCGGGATATGGCAAATGTTGCCGAGCACGAGAGAGTATTAGTAGTCTATTCTCGCCTGTTTTTCTCTATTCCATCCAAGACATGGCAAGCAAGAGAATGTGAGTGATGTTTCCCCCGGCATCTACCTGTTTAATGAGGGTCTCGTCTTAGCTCAAGGCCGCTCGAAATATTGTCAGTTTTATGTCGAATTTACACACAGGCAAATGTGGGCGAGCTGAGAGTGTAACTGCGCCTTTACGTAAAGACTCAAAGGGATTTGAAAAAAGGTCTGGTCAAATCGGATTGGTTTGACTGCGAAATCATGGACAAGATGCCTCATACCGGACAAGATGCATGAGTATCGATGGGTACGAGGTACACTGTTCGAATATTTGTAAACAAATTTCTGAATAGAGAAAATGCAACCTACCTACACCATATACATATCTGCGCACTTAAGCTTCATACCCTTCAAATCTTCTCAATGCGGACAGGACGAGTTTTATGGCGTACTGAGGTAAAAAAGGGTCAAATGTTTTGGGAAATAATTTCTCCAAGTTCCTCCACGAAACGTTCGGCATATGTGTAAACGAGGCATTCGAGTTTTAGAACTCAAAAGTTCTTAGAGTATTGTCGAAATTTACAGCTACGTATACAATGTGACTTGAAAGTAGATTCAAATCGGATGGAGATTGAAACAGTGGAATAAAAACCTTTGAACAACCCGTTTACTTTGCATTGTTTCAATCTCAGCCCCTAAATCAGTCCGCAATGTATACGTAGCTTACGTCTGCCCAATATAATAATAATATGCCTTCTGTACAATGGGACTCTTCTTTTCTTCGCATTGTGTCCACCAACAACCTTTCTATTGCCTTATCTTCTTCCTGTTCTGTTTCTCAATTTAACTGTTTCCCTAATGCTAATAACAAGATCCTTGACCTCATCCTCTGTAACGTTGAGTCCTCTTTGATTTTACTATCCCTTGTTCCAATACCCTACACGCACCCTGATCGCCATCATCCTCCCCTTTCCATGAATTTGTCTATCACCTTTTCGAATCATATTTAATCATCCACTGAACGTCGGTTTAACTTTAAAAAGAAACTAATTTTGACCGCTTGTCTAATGATTTGAATTCAATTAATTGGTTTAATTGCTTCCGGGGTGTCAATATTGACTCTGCTGTATCTAAATTTTACGATATTCTTACTGAGGTGATCTCGTCGTATACACCTGTTTTCAGTTCTTGTAACCCCTGTGACGCCCCTTGGTTTACCGCGAGGGTAAGGAAAGCCCTTAGAGATAAAAATGCAGCTGTATCTAAATTTTACGATATTCTTACTGAGGTGATCTCGTCGTATACACCTGTTTTCAGTTCTCGTAACCCCCGTGACGCCCCTTGGTTTACCGCGAGGGTAAGGAAAGCCCTTAGAGATAAAAATGCAGCGCGTTTGAAATTTTTGAATTCTCGGTCTGGTGAAGATTATGCTATCTTCTCCCATTTACGTTCCTCTGCCAAGAAAGAAATTCGATTTGCACTACTCCGCTATTCCTCGTCTGTTGAATTTTTTTTTTGAACTCCAATAACCCTAAAAGTTTCTGGTCTTCTGTCCGCTCCTTAAAAGCTTCCTCCTCTCTTCCTGACTCCCTAGTGTTTAATGCCTTTACTGCTTCCAACCCTCTTAACATTTGCAATCTCTTTGCTATGTTTTTTCTTCTATTTACACTATCCCATCGATTCCTGCTACTGACTGCTCTTCCTTTGATTTCCCCGCTAGTCTCTCCTCAGTCGTAACTAACCCCGTAGAGGTTGAATTGCTTTTGCCCTCACTTGACTCTAACTGTTCCCTGGGCTCGGATGGTATTCCCAATTTTTTCGTAAAAAACATTGCATCTTCCCTTTGTGTCCCTTTAGCCATCGTATTCAATGTCAGTATCTGTGCTGGTAAATTTGCGTCCTCTTCGAAGCTCTCTAACATTCTTCCCATTTTTAAATCGGATGATCGGAACCTTGCTTCTAACTATCGCCCCATCTCCATTCTTCCTTGCCTTTCCAAAATTTTGGACCGTTTTCAATCGTTTTCAATCGTATTTATGATCCCTCTACTGTGTCTTTGCAGCGCAAAAACATGGCTTTGTAAAAGGCCGGTGCACCTCTACCAATCTTGTTGAGTTTACTCATGTAATCGCTTCTGCAACTGACATCAACAATCAAGTTGATGTCATTTATAATGATTTTGCCAAAGCTTTTGAAACTGTTAATTATACGCTGCTTCTTATCAAACAGAAGCATTATGACATTCGTGAACCTTTGCTTTCTTGGAACGCTTCATTCTTAACTGATCGCACTTGCGTTGCCTCCCTCTTTGGCTTGTCGTCCTCACCTTTCTCCCCTTCTTCTGGTGTTCCTCAAGGTTCCATCTTAGGACCACTTTTGGTCAATCTATTTATCAATGAGCTACCCACGGTTTTTAACTCTTCATGTCTTCTATATGCAGATGATTTAAAAATCTTCCGAGTCATCAAAAATACTGCTGAGTCTCTGCTTCTTTAGGATGATTTGTATTCTCTCTCTGGTTGGTGTAACTTGAACTGTTTGTCCCTTAATGTTTCCAAGTGTTTTTCTGTGCCCTTTTCCTTTAAGTTTCACACTTATGTCTTTCCTTATGTTATTGATGGCACTATCCTCTCTTGTGTCGATCATTTCTCAGTTTTTACAGTTACATTTGATCGCAAACTGAAATTCGACATTCATGTCCTTACTGTAACTAGCAAAGCATTCGGATTGCTGGCTTCGTGGTTCGTTCCTTCCACAATTCATTTAGTATTTCTACTTGTATCCACCTGTTTATTATCCTAGTCCGTTCTGTACTTGAATACTGCAGTCAAGCGTGGTGTCCTCGTTTCAAATACCTCTCTGACGCTGTTGAGTCAGTTCAGCGCAGGTTTACACGTACTTATTTTTAAAAATATAGTCTGCCGTATTTATTCTATAGTGAACGTCTATCTCTTCTTAACATTCCTCTCCTTGAGCAGCGCAGAGTTTACTTGGATGAGACATTCCTGTTCAAAATCTGTCGCGGTTACCTATCTTCCTCATTAGCATTTTTGTTCATTGAGTGGGAATCCGGAAGGCCAATCAGGTCCTCCTTTCTATTTGAAGTACCGTATGCTCGTACTGACACTTTCTTCTACTCTCCCGTTTGGCGACTCTTACGCACTCACAATTGTCTTCAACTTGGTCCTCTTCCACAATCTTATGCCATCTTCAAAAATATGGTTCGTAGTAAAATTTTTGATTCTAATTATTAATTTTATTTTCTATTCTTGTTTATAATGGATTCTTTCTTTTCTTTTAGGCTCTACATAATTTTACTTTATTATTTAATACTTTAAGCATTTTTTGTATTTTTCATTTTTATATATACTTATACAATATATGTATATGTTTGCTCTCCAATTTCTAATTTGATTTTGGTTTTCTTTTTGTTTTATTTTTTTGTTTCTAATTAATTTTATTTTCTATTCTTTTTAATGGATTCTTTCTTTTGTTTGCTTGTTCTACTTAATTCTATTTTATTTTATTTACCACTTTAATTATTTTCTCTTACTATTTTTATTTTTTTCACTGTATCCTATCTGTTTTTGGGCTGATTTCCTGTTGAATTGATTATTCGTGTTTTTAATGGTTTTTTTTTGCTTTAGTTAATTTTACTTTATTTTATTCTAACTTTAATTATTTTATATACTTTTATTTATAAATTCTTATTTAGTTCTTGTTATTTTATTTTTTTCATTGTATCTGTAACTGGGCAGTTTTGCCTGTTGTATTGAATACGCCCCAAATAAATAAATAAATATGTCAATATTCTAAAGGTGTACATTTTTCTTGAAATCAAATTTTTAATAATAAAAGTGATGCAAGCGAAAAACTGAAATCACTAGCGGGGAGAATTACATCTACATAACAAAAAAAAATCGCTCGCAATTTTAATCATTGCCCCAGATAGCCCAGTAAATCCACCACATTTTTATTTATTAAGAGCGCGGCAAATACAGTATGTCCTAACATTTTGCAGTTTCACTTGTACCGATGTCACTCAAAGAATACTAGTCATTAATCATAAGGTTTGTTCGACTCGCTACAGTTTTTCTCCTCCTCGAATCGTTCCGCTACGAAGGCGTCAGGATTCAACTCACAGCTTGTAGGCAAGCCTACTGGTCCCTTTAGAGACCTATTCCCTCACACCTTTTCAATTTTGCTAGGAGTCGTGCATGGGTATTAATGTAAGGAGGACGCTACGGCTCAAGTGAAATATTGCTGACCTCATTTCTTTTCAATGCGACAGAATCTGATTTAAAGTGACACAAACCGATGGAAATCCTTTTACCATTAATGTGCCGTAAATTTATATGTTTCTTGCATCGAACAAAACATTCCGGAGAAGAGAAATGTGCCGGAATGAAAAAGGTAAGAAATGAGTAAAGACGGAACTATGTCCTTTTTTTGGGGAGGGGGTTAGGCTCGAGGCTGGTGACAAGAGAAAACTCCTTTAGTTCGTAAATATTATTAGAAATTGCACCTGCTTCTGCTTGTCGTGTCGAATATACCAGAGTGTCGTGCTGTTGACAACAGGCTTTCTAATACCTAACACGGTTAGTGCTAAGGTGCCTCGGGCTTAATACAGAAAACATAGTAGTCGAGCTCCCGATTGGAATCGAGAACATTTCAGACGAAACAATGCAGGAGTGGAGTATTTTTGCAGTGCAATAACCGTTTTTGTAAGTTTTTGTGCGTTCCAACAAATGAAATTGATTAAGTCGACCGTATGACGGAAGGAAAAGCATGTTCCCGGTCAAATGCCATGCTGGGAGCTGACAGATTGGAAATTGATGACTTTTCAGGGCGAAGCTCTATGTTTTATGAAAGCCTGTGGCTTTGACTTCGCATTCTAGATGAAAATTCATCATTCTTCAAATCGCATCAGTATGTTTTAGTTCACTAATAAATCAATGAGTTTTGTGCTATTATCTGTAGAAACTGGAGACGTCCCAATGGAAACTGCAAAAACTGATTTGTCGTGTAGTTTATAATTGATTATTCAATTCACCATCTGCCTAAACTTCTGGGCTTCTACCTTTTTCGAATTTACAGCATCATCATTTCTGTCCCATCATATTTTCCTCAAGTTTAAGACCCTTCTCTTCCAACCTCTCGAAACTGCCTTCCACTCAAAATAATCCCTAACTTTCGTTTAATTTGCACATCTCTCAACAGGCAACCACATCTATCGTATTCCTGAGCCGTTTGCCGCTCTAGTTCTCATCACCAAAGTTACCTCATTTGCTCGTTGGTATTTGAGTGCCATTCCTTGTCACAGGCAAAACCGCTTCACAAGCAAAAATCAATTTCTTTCCCTTCATACCGGGCAACCAGCAAGGTTTGCTGCAGATTATTTTCATTCGGGAATACCTTGAATCACGACTAATAAGCCCAATTATGACAGCTTTCACACTCACAGCACGCGTACAACGCGATAGTACTCATATATCTTCTCGCATTTCATGAATGGTTACACTAACCACACTATTTTCGTCACAAAGCTGATAGTCTTTTGACGGTGTCGTGATTACCAGCAACGAGACTGGTATATAAAGTACGAAAGAGCTGAATGAGACAATTTCAATTACTCCTCCTGAAGACGTATTTATAATTTTAGCAGTTATGGTTTTCTTTCAATGATGGCGTTATGAATGGAGCAATTAGTATCTTTTAACACTTTATTTTATAAGGTGATTGAAAAAAGCAGGTGAAGATAATTACGTGAATAATATTTTTAAATTTATACTTTTTCACTATTTGCACTTTTATACTATTTACGTTTAGGCTTAAAAATAAATCCTTTATGTATTTGAAATGATTCAATTACTTCGAGAGAGTGAGATCGGAGTAGTGATGAGAAGTTTCGGTCATTTCAGAGACTCAATTTAAACGGCTCAGTTTGCTGAAGTGACCGATTAAAAAGATTCGGTCATTTGAGTCAAGTCTCTAGCCAGTCGTATTCTACAGAATTAATTCCAAACTTTCACTCGTTCTTAACCCTAGAGAGATAACGTTATTTTATAGTACTGAAAAGATAAACATGCGCCTGAGAGGCGCACAATATTAAAAACCTATTTATTTACAAACTGTAATAATTATTCTTTTTATTGTAATTTCTATGAGGTTTTAGATTAATGAGAAGTTAATTAAACACACTTTTAAATTATTATTTTTATTATTAAGAAAATTATGTAGGGTTTTATAAACCCTTAACAAAAAGTAACGAAAATTAGAAGTATTTATATTTAAGTAGATTTTTTTTTAAATTAGTAACATTTATAGTGTTTTTTTCTTCCTAATTAATGAATTACTATATATTCAGTCTCAAGTTACAAGAAATACTGAATAAAATTATAGTTATAGACAATTGTTGCAAACATCTTTTTTATGTTCACCACACACTGTCTTTTTACATTTTGTACATGTCATCTTAGACATTCTTTTCTTTTTAGTTGTACATAAGTTACAGTAACGCCGAACTTTAGCCAGAGGTTCCTCTTCAGCTTTTTGAGAAGCCTCTTGATTAGTTTGTGGCAGGATATTCTCAATATTTTCTCTCAAACGCCTTGATAAAGTAGGGATTTCCAATCTAGATCTCATCCACGGTGTATACAGTTCAGTACTTAGTTTCTTCATATATTCTCTTCGGTTTAATGGTTTTTCTTGTTTTGACAAAACATTGTGTGTGTAAATTATATATGAGTTGACAAAAGCTATATTCAATATGCCATAAAACATTGTCATTGGCCATCTTTTACTCTTTCTAGAACAAGACATCGAAGAACACATCTGGTTAAATGTGTCGATGCCGCCTTTTGTCTGGTTGTAGAACATAATGACCTCAGGTTTACCAATTGTAGGATTTATAACAGCGCCTTTATCACATGACGACAACATAAACACCATCTTGGACGGCTTCGGCTTGTATGATAGTAGGGTCAAAGGTCCATCGAAACAGAACATAGACGTACCCACTGGTCTAGAACGGGTGTTTTTTAGTTCTTCGGGAATTTCCCTTTTGTTTGATCGTACCGTGTCCACAATCGTCAATTTGTATGGTTCAGCAAGCAATGATTTTGAGACAGGCATAGACGTGAACCAATTGTCACACGTTATATTACGGTTGGTACCATGAATTGGTCGTGATATTTCTTTCAAGTAATATTCGCCTTGTGGTAAACCATTTGTATTTGTGGCTTTTCCAGTGTATGGCATCGCATTTATCATATAATTGGTTCCACTATCACTCATCTTTGGAATTTTTATACCATACTTTTTTGGTTTATTAGGTATATACATTCGAAAGGGGCATCTACCGCAGAACCCCAGTAATTGTTCATCAATAGTGACATTACTTCCAGGAGAGTAATTCATTTCGCATTGGGCTATAAACAGATCCCAAACCTTTCGAACTGGTAGAAACGGATCTTGTTGGCGACGAGCAGGACGTAGAGTCAAACTAGTAAGAATAACCTAATTTTATATTTACTTTATTTATGTAGAAATAAATAAAAAGGACAAAAACTAAATCATATAAAAATGCATAAAAGTTGCACAGAAGATAAACATGCGCCTCTCGAGCGCAACGGGTTGTCATAGCAACGAAACTATGGTACTAACCGAACAGCAGCGGTCGTCTCTCGGTAGTGTTGACCGACGACTGAGTTGGCTTGAAAAAACAAGCTTGTACACGGATTGGATGAAAAAATACAGCGATATATCCGTTTCGCGGGCGCCTCTGAGGCGCACGTTATCTTT
This sequence comes from Nemotelus nigrinus, assembly GCA_947369275.1. Taxonomy (NCBI): domain Eukaryota; kingdom Metazoa; phylum Arthropoda; class Insecta; order Diptera; family Stratiomyidae; genus Nemotelus; species Nemotelus nigrinus. The sequence continues at coordinate 12,516,315 of OX376374.1, forward strand.
CTAGGGTTAAATATAATGGTTAATACGACATAACTGTTATTAATATGACATAGCAGTTACTAATATAATAGAACTGTCTGGCTGCTCAGAAACAGCACAGGTCGGCTTACTGGGTCAACCTCTGCATCAGTCGAAAAATAACAATACTGTCCGTGCTGTTTTAACTTCACCGTTCAATAAACCGGCCAAGGAGGGTCTGATAAAGACGGTCAGTGGAACTAGCAAGAGCGATGGCTTAATCTGAAAGTTGGTGCAAAACACTCTTTTGGTGGACTTCCAAGACTTGTTAAAGGCAAATTTTGCGCCATTTTCACGATGATTTCATGCCGAACGATATAGCAGTAAGCAAACTAAGGGAAGTTTGATTATGTACAAAATTGGAAGTGGTGTTAAGGGACCAGATGCCAAATAAACCACGGTTCAGAGCGTAGATCACCGCCGAGTACTCATCATCTGATGTAACTAGGGATTTGACATAAAGATCTCCTTACCGAAGCATTTATTCCCTATGAAAGGTGGAAATAAACGTGTCACATCCGAAGAGACGGCTGTGAAAAAAACGGCCGTCGGTTGTACCTAAGTCCTCATATAAACCTATTCCGGAAGATGATGGAATTAATGGATGACCTCTAATCTAGGCGGCCACTTTGATGTCCTGGGCCCCGAGTCTTGTGAGGTTCAAGTTAGCCTTCACCATTCCAAGGCAGGGTCAGCTGCCCTACTCTTTTATCTGTGTGGGAAGGCAGAAATTCTCTCATCTAAGAACCATGGGTCGTTGATGAAGAAGTCTGCGGATTGCAAATCAGCCCATAAAGTCTGCTATCACCTGAATCTTTAGGTAGCCCAAGAGCCTGCATCCTCATCAGGAAGTCAATAAACGTCCTTGCGCTCTCAGTTGACGTCAAGCCAAATTCATGTGGTGAATGAAGGAATACTAATTCCTAATTACTCTATAAGGAAGCTGACAGCAGCCGCAAGTACTCAGTGGATTAAGCTAATAATAGGTACAGACGCGAACGCCCAAAATGAGTTATGCAATAGTTCGGACACTACCAAAAGAGATGAATCATCATATGAGTTCATTGTTTCCGGTAATCATGTCATTGCAAATATTGGCAATGCAACTACATTCAGGACCTGAACTGGACCACGTGCCGGCGCTCATTTGCTAGGATGATCTGGATAAGCCAGCGAACTCTCTAATTTCTGAATTCAACAGTGCCGCTACGAAGTCCTGTAACTCAATTAGATCCATAATGAAAAAGAAGCCCTAGTGGTGGAATAGTGAGATTGCAGCTTTTCAAATTAAATAAAGGAAGAAGTTTACTTTTGCCAAAAGGTTTGATCAAAGTACAAAGTGAAATTAATACTATACACAAATTCCGTGCATAGGGCCAAACGGTTTCCAGGGATTTTTTTAAGCCTGAGTTCTGTCGGTCCGGGCTGCATTCAAGGGTCCAATGGAAGTTGGATTCGAAATAGCTGTAAGACGCTTAGAGTTTTTATAGGCACTTACTTTCCGTGTCGTGAGGAAGCATCTTTAGCTTTACTGCAAAAGCCCACAAGTTCTATTCCTGGTATCTCTTTCACATTTGGCCCATTCAACTTACCATATATTATCATCTCGGTTGATATTCAGCAGACAATAGAAGGTGCTATGCTTTGGCTGATGGTCATATATAATGTATAAGGCAGTTGGAAGGAAACAAAATATTTGTTCATGCCCAAGGCCGGGAAAGCGTCAAACGCTAAACATAAGGACTTTAGACCAGTTTGTCTAAGCTCCTTTCCATTAAAGATTTTAGAGTGGGTTTTGGGGTATTGAATAACCAGTGTCTTAGATTCTTTTCTGGTCTCAAAATTATAAACCAATCTCAATCTGTCAAAACTGCCCTGCATTGCCGGGTACAGCATGCTGAAAAATCACTTGCTTCCAAAGAGGATCCGCTGGCTGAATTTCTGGAAATCGTGGGCGTTCAATAATGAGCATCCTCAGACGATTTTGAGTGCTCTTTGAAACCTGGATGTAAATTGACCGCTATTCGAACATATAAATCAGTTACTCTAAAATCGGGTCTTATACTCGTCTCTAGCGATGATTTCGGCTCGAATGCTTGCCTTGAGCTCGTCAATGGTCTGAGGTTTGCTGGCGTACAATTTTCTTTTTAAATAACCCCACAAATTGAAGTCCGGAGGGGTCAAATCTGGAGATCTGCGTGGCCAGTCAATGTCGTCTCTTTTTAACATCAGACGTTGACGAATTTTCGTTGCAGATATGGTACTGTATTGTTTGATTTGCAGTGTGGCATGGTGCATATTGTTGGAACCAGTAATCATCAAGACCTTGCATTTGCGGGCAGACATAATGAGCCAAAATCGACCGATATCGATTTTATACGACTGTTTCGTTTGCTCTGAAAGAATATGACCCAATTATGGTTTTGGCGCCAATGCCAGCCCAAAGAGTCTCTTTTTGGTCATGGAATGGCGTTTCATGGATCTCGTGTGGATTCTCCTTTTCTCAAATGCGGCAATTTCGCTTATTAACGCCGCCAGAGAGTGTGAAATGATCCCGTCGTTCATCAAAATTTGCTTCCAAAAATCAGGTTCACTGTCAAACCATTCGAGCGTCTATTTGGCCATATTGTCGGCAATATTATTAGTGTTAATTGCACTTTATACGGAAACAAATGGAAATCATCCTTCAAAATGCGCCGCAAAGTGGTTCCACTAAAGCCAAAATGCTGAGCGCAGTGACGATACGACACTTTTGGGTTCTGGGCGACGCTCTCTCTGTCCGCTTCAACCAGTTCATTGAAACGACTTGGTCATTGATGAATGCGAAGCAAACGATCTCCCACTGTCCCGTGTTCAGCGAAATTCGACACCAAACGACGAATAATGTTGACAGACGGTGCCTGTTGGCCACGACATTTTCAAAGATATGTACGTTGAGTTGAAACAACTGAACGACTATTTTCAATGTATAGCGTCACTATCTCGGCGCGTTGTTTCGGTGTGAAGCGATTCATGGTTAAAATTGTACTGAATTGATTTTTCAAAAACATGTTTAATCAAGATAATCGGTTGACAAATGTCAAAGTTATTCAATCTTTACATACCGACATAAAAAATGCCGCATCCTGTATTAGTAGTTTGAAGCTAGTCATACTTAGGCTGTAATACTCTCCGTACTATTTCAACGAAGGTGCTGCGTCATTGGGTTCCTAGGGATCTGCTTATTTCGCAACAAGTGACGTGATGATTCACGGACAAGGACAGACGTGAACCATGCTAAAATCTTAGTGCATACCTGTTTCAGGGGACATCGACTATACTGCTGACCAACCACCTCTGTATCAAGCGTTTTAAAACCAGATCCCAAGCAGGGAGGAGTGGGCGATGAGGTTACCCTAGCAAAAGAAGCGGTGGAAATTTCTAACAATGGCTCCACATTGAATGACAGAGTGGGGTGTGGTATATTTCCACTGACCTTAACTTGAAGTTCTCCTTCCGCAAGCCGGATTATTGCAGCGCCTTTCAGGCGGAAGTGCTGGCCATTATTGAAACGGCCCATTGGACCTCATGTAATCAGATATTCTGAGCGAATATTTGCATTTTTACTGACAACCAAGCCGCTGTACAGTCCTTTGTTGGAGCTTATACGTCGTCGAAGCTGATCCTCGAATGCCGTACTTCTCTTAACGAGATGTCAAAATATTCGATAATGCGGCATAGGGAAATTAAGGGGATCTGTCAACCTGACCAACTTGCAAAGGTTGGCACACTTTTGCCGAAAGTGTTCTGCAGTTTTTCGATTGGCATTTCCATGGCTTCAGTTATACTTACCATCAGCTAAAAATACCTAAAGGACACTGTGAAGAAATAGATGGAAGAACTTTTTTGTGCTATCGTTAGACAATCATGGAAACTTTTGACATTGGCTGAACTATGGAGCTTCTCGAACTGGGAAGAAGATTCCTCCGCGCAGCGGTGGTTATCTTAACTGGAAATTGTCTGTTTAGCAGTCATGCAGCACGGCAGGATGAACGACTTCTGTCGGAGCAGTAGATGCGAAGAGAAAATAATTCGTCACTTCCTGTACGAATGCCCGGCCCTTGCTGGAAGAAGGAAGGAGTCCCATGGCTTATACTTCTTCTAAGTGTAGCCGAAGTAGCTCCGGTGGCGCTGGTGGGGATCGCCCAGTTCTTCAAGGACTCCAGTTGGATCTTAGCTCAATAAGCGATGTGCACTATGCAATGCAATGCGGTATTACAATGAGCCAATATGTGCCTTATCTGGAGCCTGTTTGACGAAGGCAGCAGTGGAATTTAACTTAATATAACTGTGGAAGAGAGATCGTGGACGATGTTTTTCGCTATTGAATAACATAATTTGGGTTCAACTAGTTGACAAACTGTTCAGTTTAGTATTTACTACTTACACCAAAGGTTTGCATTCTTTTCCTGCCATTATCACCAAATGAGCATCAGTATGCCAGTGCATTACAGGCTCCAATAGCTTACTAGACTCATAAAGTTTTCACCTTGTGCATAACTGCAGCCTTTTTGCACACTTTTGCACTTTCGGCACGCAGTAGGTTCCACTGACACAACATCTATGAGTTTTAGTACTTTATTCTAGTTTTGAATCCCACGGTGTTTCGACACTAAATATCGCAGTCAATTTTCTGTAAACTAATTGTTAAGGGGTCCTTCTGTGTAGCATTGCCAAAAAAACGCTTTTTTTTTGCATATTTCTCATCAAAATGATTTGTATAGATCTGCTTTAGTTCGTAAGCCACAGGCCCGAAAGACGCCCACTCTCGGTTTCGCCGTATGCGCTCGTGATCTATTAATGTGGAAAGCAGTTTTTCCAATAGGTTTTTGGCAATGCGTTGAATTTTCATGTTGGTGGGCCTGACTGCTCTCTAATTTTTTGTGTAGTTAGAGGGTGAAAATTGCCCTACTTACCCTAAAGACTGAATAGTTCGAAGAATGTGCAGAAATTAGCACATTAAACAAAAATAAACAAAATAACTACTACTAAGGTAAGGAGCAAGTAAGGAGGCCAAGGCCCCCATACGGGCTGTAGTGCGCAGATGATGAAGATAAGAAGAATGAACAACAGAGATAGCCATTGCACATCATGTGCGATTAAGTTTTCATAATTATATCAAAATATAATCAATATAATGTATCCACCATCGAAATTTTTAGCGCCTTAGGGAGAAAAAACAAACAATTTTTCATGTCCCTGAAAATCGTCCACCGTTTTCCTCACTAATCCTTAAATTAAAAATACCGAAACTAAAATAAAGCTCCCCAAAAGGTCACATTCTACACAACGCAAATAAGTTCATGCAGATTTTTTCATTTTCACCAGCGAAAAAGGTCATACTACCATACTGAACTGGAAATGAAAGGTCCTCTGCTTGCATGTCAGGATACACACATCCTATAACGAATCAGAAGCATTCGAGTAAATGAACATATTTTCCATTACAACGACTACAGAAGTTGTAGGTGGTACGTTGAAACCGATCTAATATTTAGCATTGCAATTCGAAACCTGTATGAATGATTGATATAAGCAGTTAGCGCCGTATTCCTTGCCGCCACCTTGAAAATCAGGAGGCAGTGAGAAATGATTGTGGGCGGCCTGAACGTTAACTTGAATATAGGTTCTGCTGTTTACTATTTACATATCAAACAAACAAGCATTGCCGGGTATTAATGTCGATTTTACAATTTACGTTCTCATTTTTGTTTGTTCTTATTTTCTGCATTTGTGCTTCGCAGTTGTAAATATTCATATCTCGTACAGTTGCGCCTAATGGGCGCTTTATGTAACGTAGAAAAATAATAAATAGTTCTGTATTGATTTTCAGTAAAATTTCTCTAGGAAGCCTTTAAGTCTTCATTTTTATGACGCATTTGGATAATATTTACAAACATAATTTCTGAGCTTTACGAGCCTTATTCGAGTTTTTAGGCAAAAATGGAAGCAATTTGAAATTTATATGCTATGCATCAATATTTGCAATAAAATGAACATACATATATCGTTTTATTATACTATTTCCAGTTTTTAGTTTAAACGAGAGAAAGATTCGGCATAGGATTTTTCGGAGGAATTTACGAGAAAAGCTGCCGATGCTTATCTGAGACGTAAGAGAATATAATACCTTGTATGTTTCATTTTTTACCAAGTTGACCTTGGTAACCATTTGATCAAGAAATAAATTACTAGGGTTTATCATCAAATCCACAGCCATAAAGCCCGAAAAGAAAAATTAATAACAAGACAGTGAAATAGAATACTGTCAAATGGACACGGAAGCTAAGGATCCACTTCTGTCGGCCAGCGAAACGCAGGCTGAGGAAGAACATCTTGCACTATCACTTCCAAAATCACAAGTGTCCATGAAATTGCTGGTGACATAGAAGATACAAAAGACAACAACATTATATACAGTACCGAAAACTGAACCTGACATTAACGGACAAAAACTTGACAACGTAGAACAAAGGAGAACTACGGTCCTAGTCATAATTAGAGAACCACAAAAGTGGATGCAAATAACCAGATCCTTTAAGGGCCAAAGAATAAATTATGAATCAACCAGTCATGTTTACCTTGGAGTACAGGTGATTCGCGCTACACCTCTTGACCATCGTAAGCTAACCAGGTATCTAACTAAGTAGAAGGTACAATATAAAACCTAATTTCTGCCAGTTTTCCTTGGTTTATGGCCACATAAAAACAAGGAAAACCTGCAGGCTCAAGACTTCCAGCCACTGGAAGGCTTGTTCCTTAAATTGAGTAACGGGACATCTAAGCTAGTCAAAGTTATCTTACTGAGGAACGATATCAACATATACGAGATCCATGCAGTATGACAGCTCATCTGCAAAGTTGAGGTTCAACGATGGTGGTCATCACACCAGTAATTGCCATGTGCATGTAAAATGCGTGAAGTGTGAAGGCGACCACAGCTACTTGAAATGCAGTAAACTGTGCGAAGAAAGCGCCAATTGTGTAAACTGTGGCGGTGATCATCCGGCCAGTTACGGGGGTTACCCGAGAAGTCATAAGAACGTGAAGAAGACGTTTGCACAGGTGACGAGAGCAAGCATCTAATTTCCATCACAGATTGCCTAAACATTCTCACTCACAACCCAGCCTCAAAAGTCCAAAAAGAACATGCAACCCAGAGCTGTGCTGACTCAGACCAACATTCCACTGCCGGCTATCAGGGCTTAAATATTTTGGAGCATGCAAGAACAATTCCAGAGTATGTTGAAGGATGATTAATCAATTCGAGTATGATCTCTAACTACAATTCATATCGTAACGGTAGGCTGACAGATAGAGATGGAGGCAGTGCAATCCTGGTCAGAAGGTACATAAACCACCAACACATCCAAGCTTCTAATCTATACAATATGGAAGCGAACGTTATCAAGGTGAACACTGACTATTTGGAATTTATAGCGATATTCACGTACATCTCTCTTAGAAATACTAGCTTTGGCGTGGATCTAAGTAAATCATTCGAAAAAGAAGGTCCTGCGCATTTTTCGGGAGATTTGAATGCGCATCATTGCCATTGGAAAGACGTGAGAACCAATCAAGCTGGAATCTAGTTACAAAGATTCATCACGGACCATTTGTAAACCTGCATACCTCCGTAAAACCTACAGATTTCATAGTCATGACCCAGAAACGGAACTTTTGCACAATTTCCATCAAAATTTGCGACTGACTGTCCGCGATGAGCTCTCATCCGACCACAAGCAGATACTCTTCGTCGTAGAAGATATATATACCGACGAACCTCTTCAAACGAAGAAGAAAACGAATAGGCAAGCTTTCCGTGATGCAGTGGCGAATGAACAATACGAAGAAACACTAGAAAACACCAGCGACATTAACAGTGCAATAGAAACTCTGACAGCCAAAATCAAAGAGGCGAAAGAGGACAACACGATTCAATCTTCGATAAAGGGGCATAGCCCTCACGAAATCCCAAGAGATATAAAAGATATAAGGAGGAACAGAATGCGGAGAAGAGCTAGGAATACGGGCTATCTTAGCATAAGAACAGAAACAAACCGCCTTACGAACGACGTCAGGAGTCGGATACTACAGTTTTGGAACGAAAAGTTCGTCGACTTCTTGCACAGCATAGAGTCCGGTGATGGTAACTAATAATGCATGACAAAGTATTTCCGGCTTAAAAATAAAATTGTCATGCCACCAATACATGGACCTGATGGGCTGACGAAGTGGTCGGGCTGAATTAATGGGCAGAGGACTTCGCAGACGTACTGGAGCTCCAATTTCAAGAAAACCACTCCTTGGAGGAGAACGATAGGGAAAAAAGGAGATCTTGCTTCCAAGCCAGCAGAGGACTATCAAATCAAACCAACCATCATCGAAAAGGTCAAAAATTTAATAAGAAGTTTTAGCAAGCGAAAATCACCTGGACGAGTCACAATCATCTACCTGACAACGTATTGACGACCCTAGCAGACATAATCAACTGATATGAAGAGCTTCCCGGAGTCGATTTTAAAAGTATTGCCTAAGCCAGGTGAAGACTTCCATTTCCCCCAAAACTGGAGATCTACAGTCTCCTTTCCTCCGTATTCAAAACCGCTAAGCGTCTTCTCCACGATCGGCTTACTGATATAGTTGAGGAAATATCAATTTTCTCGAAGGCTTCAAGCCACTTCACCACAAAGCTCAAGCTCGCAAGAGTAGTACAACACATACGTATAGGGTACAATTAGAGAAAATCAACGGGCATGGTCATGCTTGATGTGACCAAAGCGTTTGATAAAGTGTGGAATGCAGGAATGATTTTCAAAATGAATGCATTCTAAGTACAAATACCTCTTTGAGAGTGCACTGTAGAACTTTCTGTGTTAGAATTAATAACAACATCTCTAAAATGTGGGCTATAAAAGCTGGAGTCCCGTAAGGCTCACCATTTTCCTCAATACTGTAAAGAATAAAAACAGCAGATACCTCAAAAAAATCCAACATAAAAGTAGCCCTGTACGTGTAAAGGTAGCCCTCTAGGCAGGCAGATACCATATCATCAAATCTGAAATATTTTTTTGATGTGTTAATGGAATACTTTTCAAAATGGAAGATTTAAATAAACGCCGAGAAGACACAAGCCATCTTCATAACAAGAGAGCGCCGACAACAACCACCGCAGTTAAGTGTAAATGACTAGGCAACACGTACAGCTAAATACTTAGGACTAACATTTGATAATAAACTTTGTTGAGCTGAACACATAAAAAACAAAATACAAACGATCAACGGAGTACTGCATAGACTCGAACCACTGACAAGACCAAAAAAACTAAATATAACGAACAAAACGCAACTGCACAAACAGATAATCCGAATTGTTGGCATATGGTAGTAACGCCTTCTACCAGTCATACAAATCGAACAAACATCAAATGCAAATATGTCAGAACCCCCCACTGCCGAAAATTGAATAACGTTAAAAAATTGTTTTTCAGTAAAGTCAAAAACAGCTTATTGGTAACTGTAAAAAAAAATTAAAAAAAATTAATCGAAATAAATCGTTTTCGCGTGAATTTCACATAATTTGTTTCTTCGTTTTACTTCTTAATCTTTTGTAACCATGATTCAATCTTCCCTAATTTTCCCACCCGCATCTAATTTTCAAAAACAAAACAGTTTATTTGTGAAGAAGAAAAATCTACGTCATTATTCCATCTTTTATTTCGTGGAAATGATTAATAACATTCTTCTAACGTTCAATATTTCTTCAAAAAAAAAAAATAATGAAATGAGAGAACTGAATAGAAGAAAAATATATTTCAACGATATACCAAGAAATATTACGGGCATATACGCTTTAGACAATATTCTAAACAAACTTTCAGCCATCATATCTTCCGAGTCTCCGAAATAACGAAAGATTGATTACTTTTAGTAATTGCTTCTTGAACATAACCAAGTAAATTTTCACACAGTATACATAACCACATAGCCTTTCATCATTCCTAAGACCACTAATTCATTCATCTTTCTTTGCTTCCACGCATCTTCGGAGAAAGTAACAGTACATTAAGTTCATCCTTGATCTTCATTCTATGTAAAACTAGGAAATTACATATAATGGAAAACGTGATTCACAGAAACATCAAGTTAAAGTGTACTAAATGCGAAAACCAATTTGCACACAACCTTTGTTGTGAAGGACTCGTTATGATAACAAACAAAACCACTCTCCTACAACGATACGCAAATCCTTTTGCTTTCTCTTCAACTACAAAACAATGCAAACACAACAATAAAGAAGCAAATTAATGCAGTGAACGTGTCTGTGCTAATAATAACCTGTCGGTTATTAACTAGTGTTAATAAAGCAGGCGCCCACCTAGAAGACTAAATCCTGATTCAAACAACAGCAGGCAAACAATCAGGAAATATTGACATTCATTATCCACTCCTCCGTCGGTGCACAAGAAACATCCGAACAAACGAATCTACGCTCGCAATGTGAAACAATGTTATCCTGGCATGGCTCGCACACAAATACGCATAACCGCAAACAGTACTTTTTCGAATAGGAAACAAAACTTCCTGAAGTGAGCTTTGTCGGTTTGTTGATTATAGCTCGGACGAGCCTAACTAGGTGGTTTCCTCGATATACCTTCAGTTAGACCGAGAGTTTTTGCAAAAGGTAAATGGGAGAACGTTTCCATATTGCAATCCTTGGGCAAATAGGATTTAGAGATATAAAACAAAAAGGCAAAACAAACGTCCTGTGTACATTTAATTACTATTCTCTTCTTCGTCAATGGTGCTGTAGGATGTCAGATGCGACGAGTTGGGATATTGAAGTTGGTTTAGAGTTTACCATAGTTTGAAAATAACTAAGCTGTTGGCCGATGAAGTTGAACGGACAGTTATGTAGAAAGCGATGAGTATACGTTTGCTGAGTGGATTTGAAATCGGAATAAAGGCTCCAATTCACGAGCAGTCCATTTAACTTGACATTTTCGATTAAATAAAATAATCACCGAAACAGTTAATGAGCTTATCACAGATCAGAGTGTGAAGCAAGACTGCTACGTTGTTTGGATTGAGGCTTCAACACACACGACCAGTCCATTTTATGGATTGTCAAAACTCGGGCTATTATTTCCCCACCCACAGTAGAGCCAAGAAATGGCTCAATGGCCTGAGTCCATGGACTTTGGATTGATTTTAAATCCAATTTGGTTCCTTCAGTACTTGAGTCCTTCCGAGTGCTCCCACACACGGTGAGATTTTGGACAGGCTTCAGGCCATTTGGACTGATGGACTGCTCGTGAATGGCGGCCTTAAGAGAATTGAAATGCCAAAATATGATGCAAGAACTACTTCATTTAAAAATTCATAATATGATGCAATAATTACTTAAAAAACAAAATATGTTAACAAATTTATTATTAACAGCAAATGAATTGGTTGAATATAGCCCATTGGAATGCGAATGGTATTGTCCTGCATAAAGCGGAAATAGTCTGCTTTACATCAATTTAGGACATTGATGTTTTCCTCATATCGGGAACCCAACTCACGAAAAAAAAAATAAATTCGACATCCTAGGCTATATATTCTACGAAACCACACACGCAGACTGCAAGACCAGAGGTTAAATTGCAATTCCCATCATACTAAAAAAATGGTTAAAGATGCGATGAGTGCTTATCATGCCCACATTGAAGCCTCTATATCATCCTGTCAACAGAAACCCTTCTGATCCTATATCCATTCCCTTAAAAAGTCTCCCTCTATCCCTTCTTTGATGCACCTAAATGATTTGTCTGCTTCCTCGCCTAAAGAAATATGTGAGCTGTTTGCTCATTTCTTTTCTTCTGCTGCCTCTCAACCTAATCCATCTTTCTCTGCTAATATTCCCTCTTCAGATGTTAATAGTTATTGTTTGCCTTTGACGAACCCGTTGGAGGTCGAAGGTTTGCTTGCTAACCTAGATAATAGCACCAGCTGCAGACCCGACGGCTTACCTAACATATTTGCAAAGTCAATGTCATCATCTTTGTGTGTTCCTTTATCTGTCCTCTTTAGCCTTAGTATTGCTTCCTGTACGTTTCCTTCTTCCTGGAAGTCCGCAAATATTTTCCCCATTCTTAAAACCGGAGATTCATCCTCCGTCTCCAATTATCGTCCCATATCCGTTCTATCTTGCTTCAGTAATGTTCTCGAAAGAGTTGTTTACAATAGGGTTTATCCTCTAATTGAACCTCTTCTCGCTTCTGAGCAACATGGTTTCGTCAAAGGTAGGTCAACAGTCTCCAACCTTCTTTCGTTTACCAATACTGTTGCCTTCGCCATCTCAGTCACTGGCTTAAAGGGTCAAAGTTTGTCGAAATGGACGAAGAATCTTGGCCGAAATGTAAAGACTTAAACGGAAACGAAACCAAGCGCAACGAAGACGAGAATCCGTCTTTTGAGTGTGTTGCACTTCATTGTAACACGACTTGTGTCATAGACGCTAATAGTTTCAGTAAATGTGCTAAGCTATTAAGAACTGCAGCATATGCTTTACGATTTGTAAATTTAGTGAAGAAGACCACCGTGAAAAATACAGGGCCCCTAAAAGCTGAGGAACTGCGGGAAGCTGAAAAACTACTTTTCCGTGAAGCGCAGAATGAATACTCTGCAGAGATCACGATACTAAAAAAGAATTTAAAGCTTCCGAAAGAAAGCCGATTGTACAAGCTTTCACCAATTTTAGATAACGACTATATAATACGTTTGAAAAGCAGAATCTATAACGAATTTCCTATAATTCTTCCGAATCTGAGAAGCATAACATACTTAATCGTGGTGAAAGAACATGAGAAATGTGCTCATCAGTTTTCAGAAACAGTTGTAAATGAACGAATGAAAAGGTTTCATATACCGCACTTACGAGTGATGGTTTACCAAGTTAAAAGAAAATGCCAAACGTGCGAAATTCTCTTAGCACGCTCAGTACCACCAGAAATGGCACCCTTGCCATCTGGCCGACTTGCAGTTGGTACGGCTCCATTTTCCCATACTGCCATTGATCTATTTGGCCCACTAATAGTCAGTGTTCATCGCAAGCATGAAAAACGCTGGGTGGTCATATTCACATGCTAGACCATCAGAGCCATCCATCTCGAGATGATAAACGATCTATCTACGGATAGAATTTGGATGGCCTTCGACTTTATTGCAAGAAGGGGGCCGCTGTTGGAGTGCTACAGTGATCGAGGAACTAACCTAGTCGGAGTTGAGAAGGTTCTTGAGCATGTGTAACAGGAGGTAGACTTTGTAGCAATTGAGGAAGCCACTACAACACCAACATTCAAGTGGAATTTCAACCCTCCTATGTCCCCATACATGGGAGGAGCCTGAGAAAGGCTTATTCGATCGGTGAAATCAGCTATGCGAGTGATGCTCGATAAACATCGGACGCCGCCACCGGATGTATTACAAAATATTACTAAAAATTACTTGAAATTGAATCTTTGATTAATTCTAGGCCTCTGACTTACGTTCCCTTGGACCATCCCAACCAAGAAGCTATCATTCCTAACCATACACTTCTAGCTTACAGAAATCGTACCAAACCACTAGGGGTTCCAACTGATGGCAAGACACCGAAGCTTCATTGGCGTAAATCGCAACAGGCTCTTGAAAGATTTTATCGTCAATGGATCTTAGCTTACCGACCTACTTTAACCCGCAGATCAACGAGATCAAAAAGTGGGTGGCATTGTTCTCATCGTGGACGAAAATGATAAAACGCGTAATTTTCCAAAAGGAAGAATAGTAGATGTAACTCAATCGAAGGATGTTCATGTACGAGCAGCTACGGTTCAAACGAGTGGAGGAGTGTACGTTCCCCCGATTGTGATGCTGGCCAAGTTAGACGTCGACGAAGGAAGTGGTGGACACCCATCACGGGCCATGGTGTAAGAACTAGCGCCGTCAAATTCCACCGTTATGAAACTAAGAAGTAAAAGCATTACTGCCAAACGGTAGAAGTTAAAACCTTGCTTGATAAACCTCTTACCTATAATAGAACAATTTAATTTTTGCTTTAGCAATGACATCACGCTTGAGTTAAACGATTAAAGCTGCAGTTACAATCACTGCAACACAACTTTGTTGCACAACAAAATGAGTTTGAACCCATGAGAACGTATGAGAGCAGTTACAATGGTGCAACACAACTTTGTTGCGCAGCAGAGTTTGCTCATACCCCAAACTTGGCATGGCAACAACATTTTTGAAAATATTCAATTCCACCTGTTCCTATGAGAGTCCGGGAAATGGGAAATGTCATATGTAAATGACAATCAGAATTTGTTTTTCTTTTGGTCATTTTTCCTCTGCAATATACGCTGCAGCTTTTAAAGGATCAAATACTCACTGATATCACTTTCCGAGACTGTAAAGGATCCATATTATCAAATAACAATTTCATTAATATAGCCCGTAACAGATGACGGTAAATGTTGTGTTGCATTGATTGTAACTCGTTCCGCCAACAAAACATGGCAGCAAATGTTGGTTGCATTGATTGTAACTCAAGCATAAGTTCAAATAAGCTAGTAAGTTCAAATAACCACAGTAAGTCAATACTGAATTATTTCTTTATCAATAGATTTATAACAAAAAAGCTTGTACTACGTGTAGCATATTCAAGACCAAATTTTCAGTGGCTGCACAGCTTATGAATGAGCTGTCGAAACTAATAAAATATACAGACAAATACTTTGTTTCATATAACCACTGCAAAATCTTGAATTCCAACATAGGATATACAATAATAAGTACACTAATTATTTTTGAATGATTTTATACACAAATCCAAATAAAATAAGCACATAACAAACTTGTTTTCCAAAAGAATGATTACTTAATACAATTGTTTACCTAGCTTAACATCATTTACGAAATCGATAAATTATTGGTTCTATATCGATTGACTCATATTATCGATACATCGTTGCAACTTTCAGCACGTTCCGAGCACATACTTACACATGCTGACCATCACGACGGTGTGTGGCTTAAATTTTGAATAAATAACAAAAATGTTTCTTCAGAAGTTTTCATGTCAGGAAGGATATGAACATTAAATTGATTTGTATTTCTACTTGGGCAATCCCACTACTTATGTCATGTCTATTGAGGTTGTATGTTTTGAAATTCAATATGTTTTAGCGTAATACAACTAATCTATTTTGTTTATCGTCAGAGTATGGTAGAAAAGTGCTGTACAACCGCATATACAAATAGCGCGATAGTAACTTTAGATAATTATATTTCCATCTTGTTTATTTTCTACTTTCTTTTGATTACACCATGTGTCATTGATTTGATTGTTTATGCTAAGTATATGATAGTCTCTTGAAAGCTCTATGAAAACAAGATAATTTCGAAGCCAATCAATCACCGACTGCTGAGTCCACGAGTGTCTACTGAGTTCAATTCAAATGTGGAGGCCCGTCACTAACGGGCCACTTTTAGATACCGGCCTTGTTGAAACTCAGCACCAGAAAACAGTCCTTCTAGCTCGCAGCTAATTTACGCCAAATCGATTCTGTAATTGCCACTTACGAAGGATATATGGTGTGGTGGCATTGCAAATAGAACAGTTGGTGAATGAGGCCTCGTGCGTTGGCGTTCAGTTCGAGAGGGGAAAGATTATTCGGAACTCTTGGATGTGGAAATATTAGCAGGGCTCCAGTAGCACACCTGAACCTTCGATTTGTGCATACGACCAACAAATGTTGTGTAACGACTTTTCGCTTCGATTTCATAACTCTTGGCGCAGGTGGAGACAAGTGCGAAAGTCACAACGGTATCCTTAATCTCCTACAACGCTCCCACAAATGAATGTACCAGTCGAACTGAAACTCTTCGCATATATGAATTTCAGGATGAAATTGGCTTTCATGGCGCATTGACTGCAAATGCTTTCGAAAAGTACTGCAATATTCGGGGAGGGAGGGAGCGAGACGAGGAACTGCAGCGACGCTCACGCAGGCAGGCAAGCAGTGATCTGGGACGAAGTCTACGAGATATGTCTGCCGTGCAATATGAGAACAATGAGCTGGGCTGTGCAACGCAGTGCAAACAGTCGCTAGGAAGGGTGGCGAAGATGCCCTTACTACATCTCTGCAAGTCACATGCAATACGCCGGGCCCATTTCATATATGAATGAACGAGTTTTGTACCGGAAACCTTTGACGGGGTAGTAGACGAAGTCAACCTTGTCTAGGAAAATTGCCGAAACGCCTGCTGATGGAATTTAAATTGGCAGTGTTGGCGACTGAAAGTTCGCAGAAGTCGAAATGCGGAAGTTCCACGCGACAATGGGACTGGCAAACCAAGGTAGTATGGCGCGAATTGTGTCATTCTTTCACGAGAGAGGCAGTGCTTGGGATCAAGAATCAATGGGGCACTGACAGGAAGGACTATTTAATGAGGCAGAAGCTGCTATATCCGCGGGTAGCGTGCACAGTGCGAACACAAAAGAAACAATTCAAGCCTTTTTTGGGTACAATTACAGTGCATTAAAATCATAACAAAAATGAAACAAAGAATGTGGCCAGGCGTGAACGGGGTGCGAACTTATGCAAAACTTATACTTTAGCCGGTTCTACTTACGTGCGGCGAAAAGCTGTATCTGTTTTCGTTGAACATTTCGTTCGACAGGGAATGGTTTAATTTTGTAAGTCGAATTGAAGCAGAGTCCGTCAATTAAAACAAATTTGCCAATATCGGAGGTAGCAGATGAATGAATGCTTGAAGCGGCTTGTCGAGGTTATAAACTGAGAAGAGAAAACAAATGCAAAAAAAGACCATAAAGGCAGCGGGCAGATTATTGAACTATGGATTTGCGCTTGCAATAGTAACTTCAACCGATTCGAAGTCAAACTCGGACCCATGTTCGTTCCGGAAGAAACGCCGCCATCGGAGAACACCTCGCGAGGGTGGAAAATCAATAAAGCGGCCTGGCTTGGAAATTTGCAAAGGAAACTGCGAGTATCCGGACAGGATAACAACACTTTTCTTTTGACGGTGCTCTCGTTTGGATCGTAATCACGCAAAAAATCCAAATTTACTGATTCTAACCAACTTCTAGCGTTTTTACCTTCACAATCAGGCCGACTCTGCTCGTTTTGCACTTGGATTGAGTTGAAGTTCACACGTGCAATCACTGGCGATTATCGCGACACGACGCGGAACTATATCATTCTGCTGATGTTTATTACGGTATATTTTCACAACCGGCAGCTTATCAGTTCGGATTTTTGACAGAATAATGAGAAACAAACAAGCAACTCTGTAACGTTATTGGACACTACACGAATTTGCCACCGATCGGTTTACATGTCGGAAAATGACTGCAACTGGAATAGCCGCTCAAGCAGGCAATCGAAAAGCTTTCCAATGCGTGTTTGTGCGCAGCGGCACAAGGTGGTCACGGTTCCCGTCGCCGAAATTTTGGAGCAGGCCAGCCTAGTTTATAACGTACCCCGTGGGAATTATCTTTTAGCTTCTGACCCTCGAAAATATGTAGTTATTTCGTATCGTCCATTAGTTTTGCGAATCCATTCTATTTTTCAACAAAATTTTTATTCTGTCTAGGACAGTTTTTCAACGCAACCGCAGTAATCAAATCAGCTGACTCAGGCACTTGACAAGTCAGCTGCTCGTAATTGCTGCCAACAACGCCAACACATGTCAATGTCAAATAAACCGACTACCAGCAGAGTGTAGATAATAATAGGAGTAGTCTTCAGTGCCAAGTGGGAACAAGAAGGCTATACGACAATAACGTTTATTTTCAACATGTATTATCAAGCGAAAGTGAAACTGAAATATATATGTATCCTCACTTTACGCTTTCTATTTGGACCGACTTTGTAGCTATGAATTAAAAATACCAAAATATATCAAGATATCTAGTAGGTCATGTTATTCCAGGTTTGTAGTGCTTGATGTTTTGGTATCGTACTTTAAATTTTGTAAGCTTGTCCTGACTATTTCTCATCCATTATTTCCATACTCGAAAGCAAAGCATGTGTCAAAATTTGACGTTCAGCAGCACAAGCTCGTCCACGGCGCGGAAGGCCAAGAAGTGAATCCAGATTTCAACATAACAGAACTAAACCTCGTAAGATGTCTTCAAGCAGTCAGCAACCCCCATTGAAGGCTATTGCCGGATTAATTCACGATATCAGAGTTGGGTGCGTGCACTAATATCCTTGAAGAATGAAACTTGACAAGCCATCAACTAACATTCGACTTATTTACAGTAAGCTCGAAGGATCCTACAGTATTACTATGAAGACGCTTCTCATTCTGAAAAAAGTTATAACCATAGGCGAATGGAAAAGTGCCGAGTAAGATGGTTTTTATATTAATAGTTTCAAGAATTTAATCAGCGAATTGTTTGATGCAATTTTGCAGAGACCTAATGACAATCATTCGAACACAAGGTAAAATACTCGCCTCTGCTCTGCCACAGGAAGTTGTCACATCCAATATGACACGCAGAGTACTGAAACTGATCCGAGAAGAATATGATCTAATGCTGGCAAAGGTAAGGTATGTTGATACAAGAGGTCTGTTCCCGTACTTGAATCTATTATAATATATTAAAATAGATTCGCAGCAAGTCGTTTTCGTACTTTTGCTGCAAGCCAAATGCAAGCCAAATTTTGCAGCAAAAAGAAGCCAGCTGCCAAATTCTGTTACTGCTGCAGTTTGCTGAAGTACGGGAACAGACCTAAGATGTACTCAGCAGTAAGACATTGATTAAAAATGCACCAAAAGGGTAGGATTAAAGCAATGTGTAAGAGAGGGAGGGAAAAGCCAATGCAATAATTTAATGTTTTATTTTGAGAAAATTTGGAATAAAAATGTTTGAAATTAAATAAATCGTACTAGCTGTCATAAATGTATCAACATAAAATTTGTATGGCCTATAAGTCGCGGATTAAAAGCAAATTCAGTAATTTCTCTGAATTATGCTGAAGATTTTTGTGTAGGCTTAATTACGTTCAGCCTTGGCTTTGCGTTCTTCGCCGTTTTGACCAGCCATGATTCATTTATATTGCAAATTGCCTTTGCAATATCATACTTGCTCCAAAATTTGTTAATTGACATTTCACTGTTGTCCCCCAGCTCAGTAGCTTCAATTAATTAATGCACGCCGCAAATAATAGGCTTTAAAGGATGCTATAACACCTTGATACATTGGTTGAAGAATCGCGGTCGTATTAGGAGGCAAACAAATCACCTTAAGGGGTTAGTCCACTGTTAAACTGCTCCAAATGAACTTTTTTTTAAAATAGCTATCAAAAAGAACTATTCAAGATATCGATTTGAAATTTTACATGCATCTTTATTGAAGTTAAGAGTTAACATTTTCATTAGAAAAAATTATTAGAAAACAAAATTGCGGCCGCCATAATGGATCGCCGCAGCACCGCCGAAAAAAAAAAGCAAATTGCGCCTCGTAAATTCCTGGACAAAATAAGCATCTGTGAACAAATTATCAAAAATATTTCATTAGTTTTGAGTATAAAGGACTGCACGGGCCTAAATTTAGAGCCCTAAAGCGATTAAAAAAAATGTGGTATACTTTTGAATCAAAAAAATTAATAAAAAAAATTTTTTTAATCAAAAAAATGTTTCCCAGATCGTCATTTTTATTTTTTTTGTTCTTAATTTAGGCCCGTGCAGTCCTTTATACTCAAAACTAATGAAATCTTTTTAGTAATTTGTTCACAGACGCTTATTTTGTCCAGGAATTTACGAGGCGCAATTTGCTTTTTTTTTCGGCGGTGCTGCGGCGATCCATTATGGCGGCCGCCATTTTGTTTTCTAATGAAAATGTTAACTCTTAACTTCAATAAAGATGTATGTAAAATTTCAAATCGATATCTTGAATAGTTTTTTTTTTGGTAGCTGTTTAAAAAAAAAGTTCATTTGGAGCAGTTTAACAGTGGACTAACCCCTTAATGGCCTCATTACTGAAATTTATGTCATGTCTTGGACCGTTATCTATAATTAATTACACTATATGAGAAAGATTATTGGCTTCCAAATATTTCTTTATTATCGGACAGAAATATTGATCAAACCAATCACGAAATATATTAGAAGTAACTCAGGCCTTTTTGTTGCACCTCCAAATAACCGGTAGATTTTCCTTGCATACATTTTTGAAAGCGCTTGGTTTTTCTGATTGAGAAACAACAAAAGGTTTCAGTTTCAACTCATCTGATGCATTTCCTCCAAGAAGCAAAGTAATCCTGGATTTTTCTGCCTTCAAGCCAGTAGCTCTTCTTTCTTCAATCGAAAGCAATTTACTTGAAGGCATTCGTTTCCAATACAGGCCTGTCTCGTCAACATTAAACGCCTGCTGTGCGCAATATCCTCCGTTTTCAATAATATAATGTAAAGTGTTTGGAAAGATTTTCGCTGCGTCGTAGTTCGCACTAGCCGCTTGACCTGTTACTTTTATATTGTGAATTTTACTTATTTTCTTGAATTTTTCAAACCATCCATTGCTGGCAACGAAAGGGTCTTCTCAATTCAAGTTTACTTGTTCGAATAAGCTTTTTGCGTTCGCCTTAATAGTTAACGTACTCATCGGGATATTTTGATGATTCAGGCCTTTGATCCAAATAATCAACATTTCTTCCATTTTGGGCTTGGTCTCAAAGTATTGAACGACGTAAGTCGAAAAATCGTATAACAAGAGAGACGTACGTCAAGGGACTACTGTAGTTGTAGATAACTTTTCAATGTTATCATTTAATTTCTGGTGAAGATTATAGATTGCTTCAATTTGTGCATGCTCATATTCTTCTTTAATGCCTTAAATTTTTTTTCTTTTTCTAAGACTAAAGCTCCATAACTATTTCATATTGTTTATGTACTTTATATGGCACCACAATTTGCAAAGTCCTTCTGCATTTCTAGCAAATTTTATTATTAATTTTTTAGATTAATATTATTTATTTTCGATACGATTAAAAATTTATACAATACATCATAAAAGTTTGTAAAATACAAAAATGTATGCAACCAATCAACTAAAATATAAATAATTTTTTTTTTAAATATAAATAATTTTTGACGAAAATTTACGTCTTAGATGTATTGCATAAAATAATTGTTCAGTATTTTATTCTTAAATAAAAAATGTTCTTAAATAAAAAATGTTCTGTATATGATCACATTTCTATATTATTTCCTTTAAATTTCAGGTCGATCAAATTGCCGACGATTCGCAAGCATCACTTCATAAACTTGTCACGCAAACAAGTGAATGCGATATTAGTCGTGATTATTCGAAACCTCAAGAAGGTTTACGTGAAGCCCTTCTCGAACATCTTCAGGAAATCGAAACTGAGCTGGAAAACTGTTCGGAAAGTGTTTCAGCTCAAGCAGAAGAACACATTCATGCTTCGGAAGTGATTTTGACGTTGGGTCATTCGCGAAGTGTTGAAAACTTCTTGAAACGAGCCATGGAAAAACGAGAGAATTTGACGATAATCGTAGCTGAATGTGCACCTGCGTTAAGAGTAAGTAGATGAGTAATAGTAATATTCTCCATATTCGTATACAAACGCTTCGAGCAGCAGTGAATACATTTTTTTAAAAAAGTAGATTTTAATTACACTTGATAATATTTACTTTTGAAGTACACTACTCGAAATATACTTCGCAAATGAATGGTTTTTATCTAATTTTATGAAATCAAAAATTTATGCTGACTTTAACTAAGATATATGTACATACATATTGCTTGTGACAACGCGTACAATGAGGATGAAGAGTATCTGAAACGACGTAACTGCACTGAGACATCAGTTATGTTGTGTCACACTTTTGCAATTGATACGAGTATAGTGTATTTAATAGGGAAATGATAATTTTCAGTGATTCAAAATAAACCCTTGATTTATTAAAAATTCCAAAAATAAACAAAATACGTCCAAAGCATTTTGTCAAACCTTGTGCATAAGTATAAGACCATTTGAGTTTTAGATGACAAGATACTTTTCAGGACTCTGTGATGAAGCTCGAGCTTTGATATAAAGAATTTTGAAAGTATTTGTCGTGTAAAAGCGTAAGACCATTAATAATAAAACGGAAATTTGTATTTAAAATGAATTTCTTTGGTCTGTAAACAAGTCCTCATTCTTTTTGGAATTGAAGTTACCAAATGCTCACTCATGACATAATGCTTAAATCAGGGATTGTTGCTGGCCAAAGTTAAACGGTAATATTATTTTCCACTAACCATGCCTGCGTGTAGCAGATCGTATGGTGTCTTGCATTGTGCTTTTGGAAAATCGTTCCCTGAAGAAGCATTTCATCTTCAATAAAAGGCAGAAAATACTGCTGCAGAACGTCTACATATTTTTCTTTATAAACAGTGTCCAACAATGCACAGTTGCGAATACCTATACCAAAACATAGGACCCTATATGGCCACCTTTCCGGCCGCTCTCTGGACGAAACAATGCGGATGATATTATTCCTGCTTAAGTCTGCGGATATATTTTATAGAATTAAACATAAGTTAGCTTTCATAAGATCAAATTACTTATTCCCACTTATCCCTCCAATTGCGATGTTTTTTCTTGCGGCAGATCCTTGTGTTTATCGCATTTCTTCGTGATATGAAATTTAAAATATTTAAATGCAGGGTCACTTCTGTAACCAATCTCGTACAACATTTGCAATTTTGTTGCGAAACCTGAAGCGGTCAAGCCGCTGCTAATGCAATATATTGTTAAAGGTCGAGTTCTGATCTGTCCTACGTGTCAAACCCGCCAACTAGGCTCAGTCCGGTGAGAGTTTTAAGGACGAACCCAACCTCCGTGCTACAGTATGCACTGAAAAACCAACAAAAAATGGCGGCACAAACATTTAGGGGGAAGGAGGATCAATTTAGAAAGAAACATTGTCCTTGGTATATCAACTATTCAGCACACATACATTATCATTATATAAAAACACAAAATTTGGATTAGTAACAAAAATTATAATATAATAAAAGAAAACAAGAAAATACTGCTAAAAAAACTTAAGCACATCAATTCAAACCAATTAGGGTAAATGTACTAGTACTCGAACAGTTAGTGCATATTTCAAATTTAGTTCGGTATTATTAATTAGAAGCTTAATATTTGCTTTATATGCAAGCTTTTTTATACATTGGGATTGGTTGTGGGTCTTTTGAACCAATTTTGAATTCAATCAAGGAAATAAGAATGCTGATATTCCAAGTAAATGAACTTGAGTCAAATTGTGCTAGTATCCGGGCACCTTGAGCCAGTATTCGGACAGCTTTAAGCTATTATCTGGACACTGCATATTTCATCTTCAGTTTACTTTTTTGAAATGGAAACCTAAGCTTAGGTTTAAACATAAGCTTTTCCATAAATTTGATGTGGTTTTGATCCTTTTTTGGGGTTTTTATTTCAATAAGATGAGCTCAAGTAAATGAACAAAAGTCACATATTTTGGTCATTATTGCCATATTTAGTACACCAAAAGTCAGTGTTCGGATAGCTCTGACCTAGTATTCGGATAAAGCTCTAATTGCTAACTAAAATAGCAGTTACTGCCATTTTACTGGAATTGAAGTATCCTTTAAGGCTGTTTCGTTGCGCGTGGATACAAAATTGAACTTGTCCAAACACTAAAATCTATAGTTTTAGTGTTGGGACAGGTGGTATATTTTATATTAAAGGGTGTCAATAGGTATCATACCAGCATAATATTCTTTTAGAGTTTATAAGAGCTAATGTTAATCTTATCAAGCAACCAATATGTGCAATAGCATATTTGACTGGTTTTTTAAGTAATCGGATGCTTTTGTCCGGATACTGAAAAATAGCTCAAAAACGGTTCTAGTCTTCGGACATTAAAAATTTCCAATAATATTTCCATAAAATATGCGTTCGAAGGTAGAAAACTTTACACACAGTGGTCTTTATGCATGCAGAACAAAGAATTCCAGAAATTTAACTACGGAAGGGGAATTACTTATGTTTAAAAATTTCGCCTACCGCTAGCGAAAAATTATGTGAGACACGACTTTGGCAAAAAAACATGCAGACTTCAAATAGTTAGCGCGTTGCTGGCTGCTGATTGTTTATTTGTTCAACCTTATGGTTCTCTCAAAACGAAAGGCACATAAGAATTAGTCAAAAAAGAAAAAAAAATGTCAGAATGTGAACCATATTTCCTAGAAAGTGAAAATTTGAGTCGGAGAGTCCGGATACTAGTACTGTCCGGAGAACTAGTGCAGTTGCCCTACTCAAAAAAAATTAATAAAATAAAAATGCACAGTAAATTATGTTTAACGTTGATGCTCTAAACTTCATTTAATTTTAATTAACTAACTAATCAACAAACTTCGTTCCACAACTTATACTAATATATCAGCACAACGTTAGTAATGCGATACTTAAAACTCTCAAAATTTGCATCGATACAAATCACTTTAACACTAATTAGCTTGCCTTCTTTACTTCATACTCGAAGTAATACCGTCCTTAATAAATTCCTGACTGGTGTATATGCAACAGTTACCTTCACTTTTGCCACAAGTATGTCTTACCGCGTCACTCGCAAACCGGATCCACCAACATAAAAATTGGTCTCACACATATTCTCGTCTACCGTAGTACAGCATTACGCGATGGTTTCAATAGCCGCGGATTGTTCTTCGAGCTGAATGTATTCGATGGTGTTGAGATTTGGTCAGGCAACTCTCATTTATCGGTCACAACAGAGCTTGCGTCCATGTCACTAACATAGACGTCTGTCAGCGAATTCAACATCGTGTTTACATAGAAACCCTACCATGCACAGCTTAGTTATCTTTATTTTATTTTATTTCTCAACCAAGCAAGGTACAAGTAACATAAACAGTAAAAAAACAAAATTGGAAATTACGAGTACATAGAAATAAAACGAAAAATTAAATAAAATAATTAACAAGATAAATCAATTACAAATTAATAAATAACAAATAAATAAAACATTGAACATATAGCTTAGGATAAAGGGTTGCGGATGGCTTTGAAAAGGGAGGATTTGAAGGATAATTTTGAGACTGTTGGAGAATACAGATTACTTATGCTATTGAATATTCTGCAGCATCTATTTATCGGTTATCCTGCATGGAATTGTTAACATCATGCAAACAGTCCCACCAGTGCGCTACTCTGTCCCCCAATCAATCATGAATATCGAGTAATTTTTTTTGAGAGAATTCTAATGCTGAGGAGAGAATTCTTTGGTGCTTACGCCAGTGATCGTGCGGGATTGTGTACTTCGATGGCGTAAACACCAAAAGATTTTCTGCTCAAAAATCACCTGATTTTCATGAATAACAGCTTTTATATTCTCCATAAGCTTAGCACCGATCGTTCCTTAAAATTTCACCAGAAGCTTCGGGTTGTCAGCACTTTCAGGCTTCGTTTTAAAGCTCTTATCGCCAATCTGAACCAGACTCGAGGCCATCACATCAACTACTCCGCTGCTGCACCACTACCGTAACCATCACCTGTTAAAATCGGCTTCTAAACACCTACGGCGACAGCTACTGCCATCTCTCGTCATCTCCGTTCCACTAGCCAGTCTGTTTCTCGCCAGCTAGTGGCTACCTAAATTAGCCATCGTTGGAAACGCCGACTCAGCTGAGCCTAAATGCTCCTAACATGGGCCACTGGCATCCAACACCTTGCTCTGATAGTACGATAACGCAGCTGATGCAAGTATTGTTTCAAATCAGCTGCGCCCAGGCTAGTGAACTAGATGCCATGCAATGCAACTAACAACAGCTAAGTACATTATTTGGCTAGTTTTAGGTGTCAATGCATTGCACTTGACCGCTGCATACCGTACTACACCGCATTTGCTATCTTATCTTTTCTTTCGGCTATACATGGACATCCCGACGGTGATTTTGGCTCCATAGACCCTGTGTCCTCATATGTTTATTTTGTAGATTGCACACAGGACTTACTAATACCAAATTTTGAAGCAATTCCTCTTTGAGACAAATGTTGCAAAAAAAAGTCTCAACCGTAAATCGGGATTAGGAAACCTAAGTTGCTAGAGAATACCGGTGCTAGCTCACTTTTTGCCATTTTATAAAATAATTAAATACCTTTAACGTTCAACTTTCACGAACTCAATTTTGCTATGAATTGATGCCGCGATTCTTCAATTCATCATATCGAGTCCGGTTGGAGCACACTTTCATCAAAATAACGGTATAAATACAACACATAAGAGGTAAAAAATAAATTTTATTAATAAGGGATCAATACTTTTGCACAGAAAAGTTTCCCAAGTCCTTTATATTTTTATTAATATTTCGAAAATAAAAAACATAGTTTTGTAGGAAAAGGAGCATTGTTTATTTTAATTTACTTTCATTTTGTTCGATCCTATCACATGCGTGATAGATTGTGCTAAAGCCCATCTATTCATCTAAAGCTCAAATGGTGACCATCTATTCATCTAAAACTCAAACTCAAATGGTGTTTTGATATGGGGTCAACTCAAATTAAAACACTCAAAAACTCAAAATACACTTGTGAACAAGACTTTACGCTATTTTATTTATCTACAATTTAAAACAAATCTCATTTTTTTCCAGGGCCATAAACTCGCAACCAATTTAGCGCATGGAAATGCGGAAATTGTAGTTATTCCAGATACAACAATTTTTGCATTGATGTCACGCGTGAATAAAGTCATTATCGGTACGCATAGTGTCCTGGCAAACGGTGGTTTACGAGCTGCCTGCGGCGCATACACTGTAGCACTTTCCGCCAAACATTATTCGGTGCCTGTCATAGTCCTAGCTCCAATGTATAAATTAGCTCCCGTTCATATGTGCAACGTCGAACAAGATACTTTCAATCTTGTCGAGTGTGCCGAGAGTGTTGTTCCTTACGATTCGTTAGCGGCGAAATTTGCGAAAGTCTACTGTCCGGTCTTCGATTATGTGCCACCCGAATTAGTAACGCTGTTTATTTCGAATACGTAAGTAGAATTTTGTATTGTGTATTAATTGTTTTATAGTCATTTTACGACCATTTATAGTTATTATAGTCATTTTACAACCATTGTCTTTATATATTTCAGGGGCGGACATGCACCTTCTTATGTGTATAGGCTATTAAGTGAATTGTACCATCCTGACGATAAAGAATTATAAGTTAGTAAAAATTGACTTATAGGAGCATTGTGATTTTTATTTGATTTTATACTTACTAAGCTAATTGGAAAAATGATTACGGATTGAATGTTTCGCATAAAAAGAGGCAAATTAACGGTATTCTTGTTTACTACCATAACTATCCCATCATAATTAATTTAAATATCCCTTTATTTGTAAAATAAAAGACTTTTTTATGACAAAAGCTCTTAAAATTGTTTCCAGTATCAAAATAGTTTTTTCCTCAACAGTAATAATGAAGATCTGACTTCATCATTCAAAAACTAAAATAATTTTTAATATAAATATCTCATTAAAGTTTTCATGTACCTCTGAAAATTATTTCTTAAAACTAGGCATATTCAAATTAATAAGTAATTAACCTTTCAAAGCAGCCCTTGCCTCAAATATTATTTGAAGTTTTTACAAAGTCTAACAAAAAACCTAGAAAAAAACTACGTAAAACTTTCGATCCGTACCCACATATCAAAATTATCAAAATTCTAAGTAAATACTGAAAACAAAGTTCATTCAAAAAATGGTAGTAGTTGACGTTGAATACTGGTAACTTTTTTCTTCTTGCTTCTGCTTCGATCTCAATGATTCTTCAAACTCCCAACAGTGGCTATTGCGATTTTCAATCGGAATGCGAAAACTTAGCGAGAGTTGTCAAGCTGTCGTCTCCGAACGTTGACGTCAGATGCCATCGAGGTCGGAAAGGCTCGTTCGAAGTTAAAGTGGATGAAGTCGTCGTCTATTCTAGGTTGAATACCGATCAATTGCCCAATTTCCAAGATATTGCAAGGGTCGTTCAAGATGCTTTTCAGGGGAGAGGTGTTGAACCTATTAAGACGAATGCAAACTGTTCCGTCATGTAGAATTTCGAAAATATTGATTTAGGCTACAAAAACGACAATAAAAATCAACTTGTATCGATTTTGAATTTCGGATTTTTTTTATTCGACAGTGATTTCATCAGAGCATGATAGAAAATGTGTTTTGTCGCCTGTAAAACTTTCTTGTGAAAGATAGATACCAAATCGAAGTTTTCCGTCAAATAGCTTAGCAATGGTGCGTAGTGGCTCGGCAGTTTTCTCGCCGCTTCTCTGATCGATGCATATCATCTGACATCGTGTGCATTGACCCTCTATTCGAAAGATTACCGATCCGATTTTTAAGATACGGAATTTATTTTCCTCTAGAGGCTCAGCAGTTTCGATTATAAGATTGCCACGGAATCGGTCAACTATTCCGTCTATATTATTGCCGTCAACATCGAGCCATTCCTCTACTTTCGATGCCAACCATGCAACCGATGTGTAATTTATCAGTAAGAACTGTGCCTGGTTCGATAGGCTAATGTCCTTCGTATTTCCGTTGCGATTGATACGCTCCGTTCCATCGTACTGTTGAAGAAGGCGAACACATGGCATATCCAGACAATCACTCAGCCATTGAGCTACTTTATCACCGCAATCGATTCCTTCTATAAAATCTCCACACACTTTGCTTTGACACAGGGATGATAGAACTTTGAGATTTTGTGATCCATTCAATGGGACTTCCATGGAGTCAGCACCTGTAAAAGTGGTTTATTTACTACAAATTTACAAAAAAAAAATTTATAATTACAAAATTATAAAACGCTTAAAACTAAGAAAACATATAACTAATTCAGGAAGCGAATACAATACTTAGAGCCAAATAGAACGTAAAAAGAGAATACAAACGAATCAATAAATATGTGCCAGAACAGGATTCGAAGAAGAGTATCAAGTTTATTGTGCTGTTATTTTTCTCAAAAATGAATCTGATAAGTTTGCAAATGCACTTAAACACATACAGATAAAAAAAAAAGGTTTGAGGTAATTTTCGAATTCATTTTTTGCCTTGTAACGAAAGTGTGATACAACTGATATGCGTGTTATATACAAGAGAGTGCTTTTAGTTTTCAAATAGAGTCGAACTCAGCTATCGCGAACCTCAAGAAACCAATGAATTATAAATATATATATACGAACCTTTGTTATGAGTATTCGTATGTTTTTTTTTATTTTATGTTATCGTGTACAGTGTAAAATTAAAAAAGTTAAAGTTATAAGACAACAACAAAAATTGTATTGTAAATTTCGGAAGGTACTTCCTGTTTGGTTCGTTAAAAACGTATGTTCATTGTATCCCGTGGTCGTTATAACCGAGTTTGACTATAGGTTAACATAACAGAAGTGCAAGTCTGTCCGTGAAAAATTAGTTCATTTAGAAAACAAAGCAAAACTATTCGATAAACTGGTATAATTATAACCAAAAATCCTTCTACCATTATCAATTAATCAGAATTAAACTACAAAACGGTATGAGGGATATAAATGCGTGAGATGGACATATAAGTGTTAATAAGCGCTCATGAGTGGAAAATATTGAAAACCATTTGCGAATAACCAAGCAATAGTGGAAAGAGCTTATAAAAAAGAAAGAGCATATTTCAGTGCGTTAACTCTCACAGCCATTAAGGAAAATATTGATATTATTTTTCAAAATTGTTCATTTACAAGCAAACTAACAAAATATCTCACCTGGATAATGCAAAATCATTATGTTGCTTTCCAAATTTATCGCAGGTCGTATCAAACACAATTTCGTATTGGTTTTTTGCGTAACTGCAACACCATTTGAATTCACAATCATCCAATTTCTGTCATATTTAAATCCTTTAGCTGTCAATTCCCATCGGTCATTTATTTTAAAAGCACCACACGATTTGATGGGATAGATACAAATTTGCTTCAAACGTAGCTTTTGATTCGATTGTCTCAATCTATCACGAATGTGAAGTAGATTTTCTGGAACCACTGAATTCTCCAACAATCGAAACCGTTCCGATTTCCCTTTGAGATAGCAATCTTTCAACATATGCAGAAAAGTATCGATATCTTCTTGCCGGGACATGTAGCCGAAGGATATTCGTATAGCACCTGTTGGTAGACCATCAACCAAATCGTTGTAGTCGCCGCATATATGACCAGCCTGAAAAAGAAAACAATCAAACGTGATTTAAATATGTGGTTTGTAGGAATCAACTTCGTTTGGATATTTTTTATTTTTATTGTGAAAACAGAGAAAAAATAATTGAGTTATTAAAAAAGTAGTCCTACATAGCATAAGTTGAAAAAATAGTATAAGCACTACAGAGATAGTCACAAGTCGATTCTGCAAAATATAGAGTAGTTGAAAAAGGAAAAAATAGAGTAGTCGAGAAAAAGTGTATCTAAATACGGGAGAAATCGGAACAGGGAGCAGTTCCAAATAAAAGTAGTCAGAAAATAGTCTGATCCAACCATTAAGAGCAGAAAAAGGGGACAACAATAAAATAAGTCGAATAGACGAGCAGTCTGACTAGGTAAAACACTTAAAAAGAAAAAACATTGGATACAACAGAAGTCGAAACAATTTGTGCTTCAGAAGAGGAGCTCATTTTACTTTTTTTTGTGTTTTAGACTTTTTTTACTACTCCATGTTTGGACAGTCTTTTTTAAAAACTACTCGTTTTGGGCTATGCTTTTTTCCAGTGCTCTTTTTGGACTAAAGCTTTTTCGGACTACTTCTTTATCATATTGCACCTACTTTGAAGTATACAGTTGCTCCTATTTTGTACAACTCCATTTTTCCACGACTACTTTCAACTACCCCTCTTTTCGAATACGTTTTAGAACTACTCCACATTTCAACTGTTTGATTTGCGGAAAACATCGTATTTAGACTACTTATTTTTTCAACTTCTCTTTTTGTTTAACTATTCCTCTTCCAGATTACTCCTTTTTTTGGCTACATCATATTATGTTTCCTCTTCTTTGAACTACTTCAATTTTGGTTACTCCATTTTCTAGCTATGTATTCTATTTTCCACAACTACATTTGTAGCTTGCTCCTTTTTTTAACTACTCCATAATCACCTGCTTCAATTTCTTACTGCTCCATTTTTCAATTTCTTTAATTAAAGGAAACTCAATTTTTTCCATTTATCGACTGCTCCATTCCCTCGGCTGCTGCGATTTTCGATTGCTCTTTTTTCAACCGCTACATTTTTGGACAAATTCATATTTCGACTGCCTCGTTTTTGGCTAGTCCATTTTGTGGATACTCCATATTTCGACTAATTCATTTCTTCATTAACCAATTTTTCAAAAACTCCATTTATCCGTAACTTCAATTTACGAAAAATCAATTTTTGTGCCTTATCTCGAATGCTCCATTTTTCGGCTACTTAATTTTCTAACTACTCCAATTTTCAAGTGCTAATCTTTGATTGCACATTCTGTTCATATTGAAGCAAAAGCAGACATTCAACTTCAAACGCAACTTCAGAAGCATGGTCAAATATTTCGCGCCCTAAGTGGGTATGTTAAAAAATATGTATAAATTGAACCCGAGAGCTGTTGATTTATCTGTTCTGCTCTGTTATTGAAATGTGTTGTTGCATGAGGAATGAAAGAGAGTATATTTTATTATTGGATTAACTATTTCGCCATAATACATGTTGTAATGTTTGAAAAAATATTTTTTAAAAGATAATATTTTTGAATATTTTTTCTCGAAAGTAAAGAATCAAGAGAAAAAAATCAAAGCTATTTTTTAAAATGAATTTCTTGATTCAAATACCATGTTTTATCGAGTGAAACTAGATATATGGACACATTTAATTTTTACTGATATTCGAAGAATGAATTGTAAGACGTTTTAGATTTACAGTAAAATATCTTTAATTCTTTAGAGGTAGCGGGTGTTTTAATGAATTTTTAGGCACCTTTCTATTTCTGTGACAACAAAATATTTGGAGGAAATCAAGTACAGAAAGTGCAATTTGATAATGTTTTTACCTTTGATATGATATTGTTTTGGAAATTTCAAACCCTATGTGAGCGTTAAGGACCTAAAAGTAGGCATGGTATATTTGCCAAATTGCGATAGCTTCCGAGAAAATTATCAAATTGTCCCGAAATCTACGAAATGCATTAATAGATATATAAAATACACATGTGTGTTTTTAATGATTGTGCAAGCGGCCCTCTGACTATGACAGGTACCTAAACATTAAATCTTCAAATCAACGACCCTCACGAAAAATGTTTGCTTTTTAGAAAAAAAGGCAAATTTTGATAAACTTCTTGCTTTGTCTACAGAGCCAAATTAAAATTTTTGTAATTTTTCTTTACACAAGAATGGTAAACCTTCAACAAATTACCTCTTTTTTAGCACCCGAAACTTTTGTTCATGATCAGGTTCAGTTGTAATTCTCAGATTATATCAACCTGAAGTATGACCAGGTCTGATAGAAGCGATTTGGAAATGTGGAAAACCTAATGGCACCGGTGCCACTTTGAAAAATTACTAAGAAAAATAAAGGTTTTTTTTCCCGTATAACTTTCGATCAAAATCATCGGATTTTAATGAAATTCGCACAGTAAATTGACTTTGCTGTGAACCACATTTGGTACACTGAAAAAAATCCACATGGCGCCAAGACCCATGTAACATAGCGCATTATTTATGGTCCCATACGCCATGTA
This sequence comes from Nemotelus nigrinus, assembly GCA_947369275.1. Taxonomy (NCBI): domain Eukaryota; kingdom Metazoa; phylum Arthropoda; class Insecta; order Diptera; family Stratiomyidae; genus Nemotelus; species Nemotelus nigrinus. The sequence goes on from OX376374.1 coordinate 12,549,201, forward strand.
CATAGTACCCTGAGCCATGCAGTATGGTTCCCAGCGCCATAATTACATGGAGCAGAAATTATGGCCCCACACGCCATATTACATAGTACCATGAGCCATGTAATATGGCTTCAGTTGAAGAAGAAGATAACTCCAATTATAACTCGCAGCCATACTTTGTGAGGGAACGTATAAATGTGAGTATCAACGATGGAAGCACTGTGGAGAGATTTCGCTGATTCGCGCCAATTGTGCTATCTAAAAGTTGAATTGGCGGGGGAAGTTTTTGCTTTCGCGGGATGGCGGCTTTAGAGCTGTATAATGTTTTTGAAAAACTGAATTGGGCTAAAACTATAAAAAACTATATTTGGGCTGTATATTGTTTTGAAAAACTATATTTAGGCCAAATTTTGTTTTGAAAAACTAAATTTAGGCTATATATTGTTTTGAAAAACTATATTTGGGCTATATATTGTTTTTGAAAAACTCTATTTGGGCTATACAGTAAAACCTATTAATCGGGACAAAAAAAAAACTATTCGACAATCAATATCCTTGCGGCTCTGGCGCACTAACATTTTTTTTAACTACGCCTTTTTTGTTCTTGATATCGTCATGTTTTCGAGTACTTTATTTTTCGACTAAATTTTCTTGGTTTACTCTTTCCCACTGCTCCTTTTTCAGAAAACTTTTTTTCGACTACCCGCATTTCCAACTATTCTTTTCTTTTGCACTCCTATTTTGATGCTACTCCATTTTTCAACTACTATTTGTTTATTTCTTCTAGCCTTTAGTACTTTTTTGGACTTTATTGCGATATTCATTTGCTTAGGGAAATTTGTATGGGAAGCAGAAAAAAGATTTAGAAGTTGGTCGAACTCAAAGGTGACCCTCATTTCCATTATCAACTTTGGCGATGTTCTTATGATTTTCATTTTGTATCACATAAAAAATTTTGATCACATAAAAAAGCATCAAACCTCGATGTAGCCTAAGGACATTACAATCTTTTGTTTCTACAAAGAACGATTTACCGACCGAATTCGAAGCAAAATTTACACGTGGAAACGCTCTTGAACTTGGATGCCCATATAAAACTTCTGGAAAATCAGTGAATGTCAAAAATGAAATGCCAAATAATAACTGTACATCGTGAAAAACTACCAAAAGCGCCTAGCGCCCAATGTGGGACAACTAATTTTGCATTTTTGGCTCTAATTCACAGACTAGCTCAATTTTTGCTACTTGTGCTTAAGTGCCGATATTGTTTCCGGATTGACATTATAGTAAAGTATTATAATATAGATCTAGTGGCTTATTCCAAAACATGTAATTTAACATTCACAACAGCCGATGGCTTACGCTATATGCACAGAAGTTTCAGAGTTTTTCTTACATACCTGAAAATGTTTCTGCAACTCATTATCGCTAAGCTTCAATAGTACCTGACATGCACCAGGATTACAAAAGCATCCTGTCCGCAAAACAATGTTATATATGCTCGCCATGCAAGCAACCTGAAAAGTGTCATTCATTACTGATGAAATCAAATCAGGTATGGATGACTATCCATACTTCTGCATATCCAATATAGCTACCATCATCATGAAGTAGATTAAACGTTATCACAGCACCCTGTACCTCCACCGACTCGTATTCGGTGTGAGCGTATATCTTCACTAGCGCTTTGCCATTTGCATACGCTAATTGTTTAAGTTGTTCGTAGCAGTTTTTTGCTAGCCGGAAAACATGGAAGCCTATTCGCTCCATACTACGCTCCGGTCCTATAAGACGCTCGATAGTATTGAAACCGGCCAGTAGAGCTATGATTGATAAGAACGGCTGAGTTCCATCTTCGAAACGTTCGTGGAAGCAATCTCGTTGGACGTGAAAATCCACTTTGCTCATTGCAATTTTTACTGTGCCACCGCCATAATAGTGTTTCTTTAAAACGTTTTGCCCGCGCCGACTAACGATCAATGCCCCCAGACCGGTTGGATAGCTGTAATGAAGATCGTTGTCATTACGATTATTTTAACGAGATGTTGTCGTTGTTTTTATAGTTTTTACAGTGTCGGATATTCAATTTCAGACGTTTAAGAAATAGCCTTAATTATTCTTATTTTTAGAGCCAGTCAAGTCAACGATAGAAAATTTACATATTTTTTTAACTTAAGGTAGGTAGGTACTACAAAATAAATTACTCACCCAAAAAGCTTGTAGAACGAGATGCAAACGAATTCCGGCTTGAATTTTTCAAGGTCCAAAAAATTCGTTGATGCAAAAGTGGCTGCATCTAGGCATACAAACCACTTATTTTTCCCGCCATTTCTCCCATTCCCATTGCTTTTCTTCACCACACTGCCATTATCTTTAAGGCCATGCTTATGAATCTTATCGATTATTTTCAATGGGTATTTGAAACCACTGAAATTGCACTGCGCCGAAAACGTAACTAAACTATTTCCTGTATTATCTGTAGACTGTTCAATTTCAGATCCGTTCAAACAATTAGCGTTTTCCAAAAGTTGATCTCTTGTTAAAACATAGACTCCATCTGTTTTCACTAGTTCTCTCATGCCAACTGCTGAAGTATGATTCTCTTGAACGTACGAATATATGCCGGTTTTTCCGAAATCGAAACATTCTGCGACTGTTTTTAAACTTGCAGTTGCACCAGAAGTAAACACAACGTCATATTCACTGTTTGTTGTATTGAAATGTTTCAAGACTCTAAAATATAATTGGTCAGATTATTTTAACAGCTGCAACTCAAAATGAATCAGCACTCACCTATAGCGAACTTGATCGATAATGTCTTCAGTGGCCTTACTTGTATGCGGGTTAGTGTAGACGTTATCTCGCAGATTCTGATACACAGCTTCGATCTGACCGTCTGAATAGAGAGTAGTTCCAGCATGGTCCAAATAACATTTACCTACCGAATACAGAAATTGTCAACAGTTTACTTCGAAAAGTGAGTAGCACAACGACACAATACCTTCCAAACGACCGAATTCTTTCGATATCTTATTGATTTCGTCATCAGTAAGCTCATCTAATGTCATAATGTTAAATAAAAACTGCAAACTTAAGGGAGAATATTTTTAGATCGACCAAATCGCACAGAACTTTGACGACTAAACAGCTGGGTTTGTTTTGGAACGAACTCAAGTCGTATCGAAGCCGAGTTGTTTAAAGTATCTGTTCTGTTTATTTCTTAACAAAAACTGGTCGATCCGTGAAGTGTGTACTATAATTCGTATTATCGAAGATGATAAGTCATTTTTGTAGATTATTGCCGCTGGTAAAAATGATGACGGAGTGAAATCAAAATCAGCGAAGTATGCGATATTGTTCAAATAGATAACAGTGAAACTGAAAGTACTTCATTCGTAGATATTTTAGAGTTTCTGTGAGGTGAAATATATTTCTAAATGGTAGAGCTTTTTAACTTCTGCGATATGTACCTACATAGATGTATGCTAAATATTGGTCAGAATATATTTATTTCTTTATTTATATGTTTGAATTTAATTTAATTTATTTTTAGTTTCAGCCCAAAGTAAGGCATATAACATATATAACATTGAATAGTTGAAAATTTAATTTGACTATTTACATATCAAAAGTCTTATGTAAGTTTATCGGTAATTAATCAAAATTGAGTCTTTAGACATAAAATACTGTAATTTTTTCTAGGTAGGTATTAAGAGTTATTTCTGCGTGTTCCAATAGTACTTTTAAGGCGGGGATGGTTCTAATTTTCCTATCAGAAAGTGCATTACCCGATGCATATCGTATATAACATATAACATTTCAAAGATGATATTAGACGACGTTTTCCCCCAATAATACTACTCGACTTCATGTATTAGCCAACGCTATTCGTGAGTTTTATGTAAAATATAATTCTAAATTAATAATTATTATAAATTATTACAATTTATAAATTTTCTATCAGCGAAACCATTGATTGATTGCATGCATGAGGCAGATCCAGATGGCCCCTAGCACTGGAACCTCCAGGGTCTATTTTATCTCCTCAGCGCTATGTCCTGTAGGGTATTCAGGCTTCCAATGAACTTGGCTAAGTTCCTGGACGGACTCCTGGACTTTTTCTTAGGCCATCTTTTAATTTCTCTGTCTGCACCAGCCTTTGTGAGCCCCAGTACCTACGGCCCCATTAATGCAGGATATTTTAGTTCCTCCTTTTTCATTGGCGCTAGCTTCCTCATATCCTTGGTGCTCCTCAGAGCCGAGGATCCACATCAGCTCGAGGCAGCTCTCACCCCTATTTTATTTGGGGCCTATCTCGCCTACAAGAGTTCATTTAAGTTTATTTTATCACGGTTGATATCCTTGAGGACCACTTATTTATCCGATCGGATCTTAATGCTGACCCGTTTAGTGTTTCTTTGCATTATTATACGGAAGCCTCATGGAGGAAAAAGGACGTTCTGCGCCCGAATCTTACAACCCCTGAATTTACTTGAGCCAGCCTATACTACATCTGTACTCCTTTATATGAGGGGGTGGACTATTCTCCCATTTATCTCTTGATGTACTTCTGACCTTGAAACTTTTCCAGAAAGTTGCATTCGTCGTTATTTGATCGCAGAAGTTCAGCATTTTGATTATGGTCATGTGTCTCGTTTCTGTAACTCACAAATAAAGAAGATCTCTACTACGATTCTCTATTTGACGTCATTTTCCATTCTTGTGCTACTGCATGAAACTCTACTAGAATATCTCAATCCACTTTATTCACCACGGAACGGAAATAGAGAAAGTGTTTCTGTAATATCATTAATAGAGTTTGACTTCTCTATCAGTTGATTATATTGTCATGGCTCCTTTGTAGTTGAGTAGAAATTTTCGTGACATAACTCTGTAGGACGGGTGGAAAAAGTGAAACGAATAATAATCAAGTAAGTACATATAGTTTTGTTGATAATAAATTGATTACGTGCCTTAATATTGCTTTTGTTGTTATTTATTTTGATTTGTTGTTGAGATTGATATAAGTTTTTCTAGTGATTTGCCAAGTTAAGAGCATTGAGTGAGAAATCGTTTTTATTACACAGCCAGTGGACGCGATAATTAATTATTAATTAATTTACTCAATTTGAATGTATAGTTATAAAAATAAAACTAATAACAACAAAAATATAAATTCATGTATTAAAATAAAATGACATAATTTGACTTACGTGCGATTATTAGTTTTTTGTGGATCATTATAATTTTGTTTCTGTATAATTTTCTTCTTTTTTGCAATGTCCTTAGATACAGGATATTTTGCTCTTTGATAAGCTATATCGATACTTTTGCATCATTGATTTGCCATTGCCGGGCCCACTTTCATCTTTGAATTATTTATCCTCTCATTTTGGCTCGAATTGCGGTATACAACAAAAATAAAACAACTTCAGCTACATGTCCATCTGTCGATTTATTATTATTTCAATAAAATATCAATATTTGCTAACTCCAGACACTTTTCTTTCCAATAAAAATTCAAAAACCAAAAATATTATAGATGGACAAAAAAAAAATCGTCGGTGCCGGTGAGGTTTGAACCCAAAAGTAGAAGCTTCGTGCTGTTTTTCAGACTGGTGTCTTAACGAGCAATGTTGTAAACTATCCTCATCATTTAATTTCAAAAACAATGTTTTACTCGAAGGTAGGTTTGAAGTTCACGTCTGCATACTGCCTACTGCTGCATGATAAGCTATTTACATACAATCCTCTAACAACGCAAATATTGACGCATTAAAATAGTAAGTGAATTAAGAGAATACATTTTTTTTAATATCATTAATTATTTTCCATCATAGGCTAGATAGCTGGACTCATCATCAAGCATCAACACTCTTCACGGATTAACATATACAAACCAAAAATTTGCAAAATTCGAATAATATTAATAAATGCAGCTTTTGATAAAAAAAAATAGTTTTTCATTACCTGGACGTGTGTATATATAAATAATAAACAAGATCAAAAGTTAAATTTTAATAATACGATCAAAGACACAAGCACATGACTATAAAAAACGCCATCAATTTAACATTTCTCGTGTTGCGAAATTCATTTGCTGTTATCAATAAAATTCTAATTATTTCAAACCCTATGCGATAATCGTTGGCGCTACGAAATTCAACATTTTTTGAAAGCCATTCACCCCATAGGCTTAATTTTAATAAGACGGTCAAGGTCACAAACACATGACACCATCTTCACTGAAGCGAAAAAAAACGCTATCAAGTTAGCATTTCTCATGTTGCGAAATTCATTTGATGAAATACAACATTTATTCAAAGCCATTCACCCCATAGGCTTAATTTTGATAAGATGGTCAAAGACACAAACACATAACACTATCGTAATTCCCACGCGTTTGCCGATAATCGCTAACGTCATCCTCCCGCATAAACGTCATCCCCCCACATCAACGTCATCCTCCTAATTCTCAGCACGGAAGCGTAATCCACATTCTTATATCTAAGTAATACCCCCTCATCAGTGACCTTAGGGAACACCACCTCTTCAGTGACCTTGGGGAATACCTCCTTATCAGTGACCTTGGGGAATACCCCCTTATCAGTGACCTTGGGGAACACCCCCTTATCAGTGGGGAATACCCCCTTATCAGTGACGTCATTGTGCTCCCTATCTATTGCTCCTTGCCCTGATCCAGAACTGGCATTCTCTATCTACTTCGCGCAATGTTATTATGAAAGTCGAATATTTTTGTGGATATACTTTATTACTGCTTAAGATATCTTTATAATCACTATCATTATTTAAAAATCAGACAACAGTCATGTCTCGTCTTTACTTTTAAGGAAATGCCATGAGAGCGTTTTTGTACTTTTCATGAATTTCCCCCCACCACATGATTCAGGAAGTTTCAGTCCATGAACGCGACTGAAAGTACACGAGCAAAGCTATTCTTGGGAAAAATGTATATTCCGAAACATAACTTTAAATGGTAAAAATAATGCCAGATGCTATATCCGAATTTTGAATGCCGTTTTGGAGAAAATAATGCCAGATCTAGCCTTCAAAATGCTAAAATGGCAGCACTGCAGCTGAGTCATGATGCCGCCAACTTGAATATATATATATATATATATATATATATATATATATATATATATATATATTATAATAATAAATACTATAGTTTTCGAAAGAGAAAGAATAAGAAGTAGAAGTAAATGAGAAATATAAAAAACTGAAGTTTTTCATTTTCTAAAAACCCACAGATTTTATTTAATAAATTGAAAGTCTAATATTTTCATAATCATATTTGCTTGAGCTTTAATTTTCAGAAACAGTATAATCAACCTTTTTCAGTGTCATCGCAGACACTGATTTTATTAGAAAATAAGATTACACATAAATCACCATAAAAGAAATGACATTTACGATTTCCGGTCAACCGCAAACATAACAGAAACGTAGTGAAAACACAAAATATAAGGCTTTCATGAAAAGCATGGACAGGATAAGATAATATCTAGACTGGTTTCTTCCGTCCACTGTTCACTGGTGGCCAGCATAGAAGGAAATCGCCCTGATATTTCCACAAGAAAAGATTTTCCTCCAACTATGCTTGGTCGAATTTAAGCCTCTTACCGAAATCTTCGGTGACATGATTTGGATGCGACATGTATGTAAAGGAACCTACATAAATTTGTTGCATACATGCTTTCTAGACTTTGATGTTATTCCTTAATAATTCATCTGCTTACTTGTTTATTTCAGAAGCGTTCACGAGGAAAGAAGCAATGCATCAGATATTTTTTATAGGGCATTAATGAAAGAAGAACTGGCAACAACCATCCTTGGAGCATAAATTAGGATTATTGTGCTTTCATGAAGTAGAAACTATCTCATCCAACTATCTTCATTAGCAGTTAAATGAATTCAAGGTCAATGAAATGCTATTTGGGTTATCATAATATTTAATTTCTCTATTTGTTTAGTGTTATTTGCTCGTGAGGTTGATCAAGTGGAATTTATATTAATAATGTAATGTATATTTTGTTCATGTATATATAGTTAGCACGTTGCACCGTATTTTGTAGAAATAGGGACTACGAAAATATCTCTATCGTGCCGCACGACCGCGCATTTCAAAGAGAACAAACATTTGTTCATATTAGGCATATATTTTTATTTAGGTGAAATACGTGACAACAATTGAACGTACATCATTCTGAACAGTTCCTAGGAAATTTATAGCCATTGGATGTATCTATTCCATGAGAATTCTATTTTTACAACTAGTACGCTTGAAATGTTCTGATGTAAAGGCGGCTTTAGATATGCGGTGTTTGTCAAACACCTCCTATTCGCCAAATACCGAACACCTAGTCAACTCTTTTGGCTTGGTGATTGCGAAATGACAAGCACATTGAATTAGACATTCGGGCATTGCCGAATGTTTGCCAAAACTAGAACATGTACGAGCTGCTCGTCGTCGTTTTTCACTCCCGCCATTTTATTGTAAAAAATAACGAAATACTTGCTGCATATCTGAGTAAATAATTAAATAAATTTATGTCATTTAATATGGATTTGACAAACGCAGAAAAAGTAGCTGCATATGTAGTGGTAGCTTGTGCTGGGCTAACTTTGCAAAATGCAAAGAAAAGAAGAAATAGAAGGTGGTGGATGACGAGCGTTAACAAAAGTAGAACAGTGTATTTTCTATTATTAATTATTAATGAAAACAATCTAATTGGATTTCCTGAAAATAGTGATAATCAAGTCATGCTAAGCAGTGATAAATTATCGCCACAAAAATATTCCACCTTCAAAACAACTTTACGCAAAAAAATATTTTGCTTACCGTGCCAGATTTGAAAATTTTTACTCGCGCCACACAGTTTGACACTTTTCAGTATTTATCAACAACCGCAACAAATACCGAATGTCTAAAGCGGGGATCCGAACATACCCAAACACATTGCTCGTCTACTTTGATTTGGTTGAAAGTTCCACAAACTACGGAAATAGCGAGCACCCGAATGTTTGTGCTTGGCCTAGGGCAAGCACTAAGCGAGCAACCCAACCACACATGCGAAGTTTGCCAAACTAGGTGCTCGGTATTTGACAAACACCGCATATCTAAAGCCGCCTTAATGTTTTATAGCTCGGTGATGCTTCGTCGCACATTCTCCTTTTTTCCAATCGAAATCTGGTGTTTGAAAAAAGAGTTTTCGCGAACTTTCGCACGAAACTAAATCCATTGCAGTCGGAACAGAGCATACCATTTTAGTTCATTCAGATGCTATCCTTCATTACCCATTTGTAGCTTTCGCTGGAATACTGCTGCAATGAAATATTCAGAATTTCCTCTCTGAGCTGTATTCAAAAGTAGAACTAGGACAAACTTTAATTGACGCTAATGTATGAAAGTGAGATTTTGATAGAGGAAATCCGTAGATACTAGTATGGATAAATGAAGCCTTGTGTTATTCGACGCTTCCAGCGAGCTGAAAAACATTTTAAGGCCATGAAATTAAAGAGTGATTTGTATGACTGCTGGAGTTTTCAGACAAATAAGATGTAAGTAGGATAACAATGAAACAAACATAAGGCAGTTAACCAAAAAATTCAATTTCATTCACAGATAATACTTTAGGTTTCGGAACTTTCCTTCATCATCCATCATCAACGCAGGAGGTCAGATTAAATCGTAAAATTATATCCATAGATGGCTTTAACGATGAGTTTGAAACCTGCATATTGGATTACTAATCCTCTATTCATGACATTTGGACTAAAATCGAAAATGTCCCACTCTATGCAATTCCTATTAATTAAATAAAAGCTTGATGATAGCAAATTTCACTATACGAGACGAATGTTTTGATTCTCAATACAAATAAACACGCCGTCAGGCACAAACGTGCCATAAACGTATTTTCTATCACCAAATCAAATAAGATCAACAATAACAGCAGCTAGTGCCCGTACTCTCAGCGTTCAGACGACATTTTTCTATTATTCATGTCGCCGTAGAAAAATGTTTCCCTCCCAACGACGATCCTGAAACAAAGCTTAAATAGCTTTATGAAGTTTCGCTTGCAGAATCTCTCCCGAGATAGCATGAATAAAAATTGAAATTCGCGTGCAAGCATATTTTCAACATGATACGCACGTTATTAAACGTCTACCTTTCCGGGACCTATCGTTTCCTGAAAGGCTTTTACTTCCGTATCTGTGGCATAAACCCGACCATTATTCATCAGCCAGATGCGAGCAAAGTAAACATCCGAGTAAGGGTATTTTTGGATGTGATAATAAACCCACTCCTTGTTAGTCGAGAATCATAGTAGACTTTGGCAAGGACGATAGCCTGACTGAGCATGTTTCATAGAAGATATTGATATCATCAGTTGACATGATGTATGAACGTAGGAGTCTGAGTGTAATCCACACACAATCTGAAAGTAACTATAGTTGTCAGTTCACGGCAATGATAGCAAAAGGGTTCAATGGGTTCAATGGAAATATTTTCAATCAAGGACAGCTGGGGAAGTGGCCATACAATGGCTTTTTTGTTGTGTTGCATATGACCGAGTTACCATATGCGAATCTACGAAATTTTCAAATTCGAGGAAATCCAATATCCTACATTTGTTTTTCGTTAGGTCTTAAGGGAAATCACTATGACAAGATAGTATATATAGAAAATAAACCCCTAGCGCATCAGAACCGCTAGAAACACTAATGTTCGAAGAACAGTAGAGGATTTGTGCAGATTTTGAGTGTGTATTCTACCGCTAGCTACTTCCGCTACTTAAGACAAATACACCCTTAGTAATAATATACTATACTATAAATAATAGGTCTGTTCGCGTACTTTCAGTCACTGAATTTTACTGAATTTTCCTGAATCATGTGGAGGGGGAAATTCATGAAAAGGACTTCCTGAAAATTGACAAACAAAAGTTTCAGTTGACGATTTTCGGGAGAACAGTAGTGATTATAAAGTCATCCTAAGCGATGATAAATTATCGCCACAAAAATAATCGTCCTTCATAATAACATTACGCCAAAAACCGTTTGACAGTTTCCAGTATTTTTCAGTATACCCTACTGAAGTTTACTGCAAGAGGGGAAATTTTCAGTGTTCAGTAAAACGGAGTACAAAAACGGCTTCATTGCAATTAATTGCAATTAATCGTAGTACGCGAACAGACCTAATGACTTCATCGAAAGTTACTGTGATAGAAAGGTGTTTGGTTTTGCCATCCGAAAAATGTCTAGACCTTAGAAAATGTAAACATTGTTTACTTATTTTCATTGCAAATGTTTGCGATGTGAATACTTAATGCAAGCATTTATTGGCACGAAAATAACAAAAACGCCTCGTGCTGGCAGCCTTTTGCTAGCACCGGATCCAAAAATACGTCACATCTGGCTCACGTTGAAGTCAACCTGCTCTGCGAATTTCGTATTGATCCGATCACTGAATTGGAAGTTATAGGGATACAAAAAATTTTGGGCTACCATTCGCAAAAGTTTTCAAATTTTCTAAATCTTAATATTTGGTGTTTAATTTCACTTTAAGATCACTACGGTTTGAAAATTTTATGATAATATCGCTTACTAAAAATATGCCAGAAAAATACAAAAACAACCATAGCTGGCAACCCTGTCCTTGTTTTTCCAACTAGATTTCAACTAAATATTGCCTACAATAAGTTTGGTTGCCATTTGAATTTCGTTATGATTCCATGACTGTACTGGAAGCGATAGGGCAAATAGCTTTATATTCCTCAGCAAATTTTTAAAATTTAAGACACTAAAATTACCATAGCTGGCAGCTCCAACCGAATTTTCCATCAAACGTGGTTCAAAGTAGTATTCAGCTACTGTGTGAATTTCGTCAAAATCTGGTGGCTGAATCAGAAGTTATAGTGCGAAAAGTAGTTATTTTTCTTAGCGATTTTTCAAGATGGCACCACTGGCACAGAATTGCCCGTATTTAAAAATCGCTTCTATCAAATCTGGTCCTACTTAAGACCAAAACATTCTGTAAATTTCAACTGTTTTACTTTGGCTATGTAGACAAAGCATAAGATTTATATATGAGTGCCTTTTTTTCCAAAAAGCGACAATTTTTCAGGAGCGTCGATGATTTGAAGTTTTTCACTTTTGATGGAGTCATAATCGATGATGTCATGGTGTGAAGGAGTACGTGTGGTAGAATATGCACTCAAAATCTGCACGATTCTTCTGCTTTTCTTAGAACAGTGGTGTTTCTAGCGTTTCATGTGTGCTAGAGTTTTTTTCATGATTGGAATCACTGATAAAAAAATTCTTTATTGGAACAAAAAATGTATATCCTTATTTTCTGAAGTAGTATCGTACTAAATGGACCCTAAAATTATGGGTCAATAAAGATTTTAATGTTGCGGTAAATTTTAGTAGATATCAAAAAGCAGCCTTTTTACTTTCCCTTTAATTAATCGGCTATTAGGTTGTACCAATTGCTTTTAACGACCAGATCGTTTTCCTTTTTCTCAATTTCTTTTTTTACAGGACCTTCAAATGGTTGAAAATAACTTGTCGATGATAGGTATGATATTTCCTATATAATCCGTTTCCCTTGAAATCGTTTCTCTTCACATGTTTACCGCCTGGATATTAAAACCCAAATAAAATTCATGCAAAACCTTATTACCAGTTCTTGCGTACCTGCAGCCTGGAGGACTGCTGAGACTGTATTTATACCCAAGGTTAATTCAAAAATGCGTATCCGAAGGACTACAGGCCAACTAGCCTGACTTGCTTCCTCCTAAAAATTTTCGAAAGATTACTACATAGATCTCCATATCAACGACAGACTTTGATCTCAGGCTCTATCGGGAGCCCAAAGCACGTACATTGAAGGGAAATCCGTTCAAATGAATCTCTATAGGGTAGTCCTCGAAATATAAAAGGCACTCCATTACAAAGAGTACGCTTTGGGAACATTTCTACATATTGAAGGCGAATTCAATAATGCGCATACAATAGCCTTTATGGAGAGCCTCCATGCAACCAACACTCATCCCGCTATTTGTAGCTGGATAAGTAACATGCTTGAGCAAAGGCTCATATCAGGGCGGGGCACAAATCAGAAGGAAGGTTCACAGAGGCACACCACAAGGAGAGGTTCTTGAATTTTGGAAATGTTGGAAAGCAAGGGACTCACGGTTGTGGCCTATGCTAATGACATGCGATCTTAGTCACGGGTAGGTTTCCGCATAGCCTTGGCCAGCTCATCTGGCTGGTTGAGGAGTGGGTGAATACCGTGGGCCTATAAAACCCCAATAAAACGGATCTTATAATCTTCACAAGAAAGTACAAAACTCCTGAAATAGACCCAATCAGGTAGGACGGCACCAGGTTAAGTCTCAAGTCACAAACTAAGTACTTGGGTCTTATTCTATGGACAGCAAGCTCACATGGAAGGTAAGTTTACCATAGAGGAGAGATTTAAGCGGGCAAGTAACGCGATTTCCGCCAGCAGAAGAGTGCTGGGTTAAACGTTGGGTCTAAGCATTGCTTCAACGCACTGGATCCACATGGCGGTAGCTAGGCCGATCCTTGTATACTGATGGTTGGTCTGGTGGACAGCAATGAATAAAATTACCTTTGCTGGCATGGCGAGCAGAGTTTAGCGGTTGGCGACCTCTCTGCGCTACAGGTGCCTTAACCTCGACTCCTTCATCTGCTTTAAACATCCTGCTTCATCTCCCTCCGGTTGAACTCTTTGTTAGACGCAGTGCCGCAAAAGGCTGCTGTCTGAATTAGGGAATCGGGACAGTGCGAGTCAAGATCTTTCGACCACAGCAGTATTGAGCGAAAGTACGGAGGAAACACTGACTACTTAGTCCCCACTTTGTGCTTCGAGTGAGGATATCAAGCAATTGAGGGAGATGGTCAAAAATGGAATCAGCAAATGGGCGCAGCAGCTCTTATCATCTACACTGACGGCTTTAAAACAGCTGCAGGAGTTGAATTGTGCTGTAGTTTGTTTTGCAGATGCAGCTATGGAAGCAGCTTTCAGGCTTTCTAATCACTGTAGTATTTTCCAGCCGGAGGTTTTTGCGATACGCAAAGCGGCAGATCGAGTATATACCACAGATACTACAAGTGAGAAAATCAACATCTTTACAGTCAGTCAAACGGCGGTAAAATCACTGATGTCTCACACATGAAAATTGAAGTGTGTACTCGACTGCATTCCGGCTCTGAATAGACTGGGCAACAACAGAAGAGTCAGAATTTTCTGGGCTCCCGGTCACAAGGGCATTGATGGAAATGAGAGGGTGTATGCGTTAGCCTAGCATGGGTTCAGTCTTCACCTGTCAGGATCTGTAAACGTCCAAACTTCTGTCCAAACGGTTAAGTACTCGATCGACTCCAAAATGATACAAGGTGCGATGTGCAGATGGCGTGCAACTCAGACCTGTAGGGTAATCAAAAACATGTGAGGGTCATACAATCTCGCTCGAATTAACGTGGACTGACTGCAAACGGCTGGTCGGCATCATCACTGGCCACTTTCTTGTAGCAGCACATGCCATGAAAATAGGACTCCTAGCCAGCGACGCCTATAGGATGTGTCAAGAGTCAGGGGTCTCAGAAACAATCCAGCATCTCCTGCGTAACTGCCCGGCATTGGAGAAAACCAGACTACGTTGCTTCAGGCAGACCTATCAGCTAAATTTGGGTTTCTTCCATCTTTTTGCAAGACTTTTTCTCGGAATTGTAGTTACAGAAACTACTGTTGATAAAAAAGCTTATAAACGAATAAACGAACAATATGATAAATATTATCTAACGTTCATTTAACAAATCGAAACAGAAAAGGTGTAAAAATGTCATCAATTTCTGTTTACACAAATGGTTACAATCGATACCGTTCCCTAATCGAGCATACTCGAAATGGCAGCCCATTTTGCAAGGATTGAAAATCATTTGCTATAGTTTCTTGTCTGCGAATAGCACGACAGCTTGTTGCTTTCATACGATCACTCACTAGCATGCTTGCGCTTGAGAACGATTGTATCGGTGATTAGAGTCCCACGAGGACTCAAGGACACTCTCAACTCAGCACAGTATTCATGCAGCTGGCAGCTTGCAAGAGGAATAATGCTAGTTGCTAGGGGGTGGTAGGCAGGCAGCGAATAGGTACTACTTACTGAGTCGGACGCTTCGACGAAGAACAGATTGTGAAGGTTTTCCTCGTAGTAGCTAGGAAACGTTTTCCATTCAGTCGACCAAAAGCTTGGCAACAAGTTGCTTGTACTGCGTGTTTGCTCGTATTCACGGTCGTTAAAATTGATAAGACGCCAATCGCGGAGTGAACGCTTCAGTTGTCGCGCTATGACGTATTTTCAACGGATAGTGCTAATACAGCTGGTTCCTGTATTGAATCTTTAGGGCTTAGTTCGAGGAATTGGTGATATAAACAACTTCCGATCAATTTATTTAATTAGCAACGTCCAAATACTGCCGGTGGTATACGTTATCAAGTTATTTTGTGAGTGAAAATGTAATAAAATTAAGTGAAGTGTGCTGTGTGAATGATATCGGGGTAGAGAGTCGTTTGAGTTTTAATTGATAAAATTTGCATAAATTGCAATATAAATTGCAGTAATTAGCATTAATAGTACCTGCTTCCCATTAAAAGCCTCGCTTTTTAAGCTAAAAATAACATGGTGAAATGATAATTTCAGTTGAAATTCGTGGGTTTGTCTTATAGACGTAAATTATTTCGTGCGGAAATGATTGCTGTACTTGTACTACAGTAGCTATAGAGAAGCGTCCGGATTAACTCGCAGCCATTTTGGGCTGCAGATGCTCACGACTGTATGCTTTCATTGGATATTAGCACAGATGAAGGAAGTAAGAAATCGTTTGCACGTTCCAAATTTATTTATTCAATAAGAATGTTCATTTATAAGAATATTTGCTTATAGATTAGATTGCTACTGTTATTTATTCAGCATTTCAATGAATATAGAACCAGTATTATACGATTTAATTTCTACGGCCTAAACAATACAAGAAATGTGTGAGCCGTCCTATGACTTAAATATTTGTATGCTTAAATCAGAATTTTTCCTGACGTTTTTGATTATGCTCACAAAGTTATTAACATACAAAAAATTTCTAAAACTTGAAGACTAATACATCTGAACCAATACTAATCACGTCATCGTGTACAATGTGGTAAGGAAGACGGCTGTTCCTTTGAACCTGGGTCGTTTATTGCCAAGATGTTTCTTATTCGATGGTATCAAGGCTATCAATTCACTCTTCCTTCTAAAATTAAATCGAGCACTTATAAGGTTTGAGCCCATAAAAACTATTGCGTTAGTGTAAATACCTATAAAATCATATAATTCTTTACCTACGGAATTCATTTAAAAGCTCGATGCTTTTGACATACTTATGTACTTATACTATTCGGAAAGGAAGCGCTACTTTATATCGATTAGCAGTAGCAAGACACATTCTGGAATATGAGCAAAACATAACATGGGACTACGTTGAAGGAATAAAAGAGGTATAGCAGTTACGAAAGTTTGATGACGACAGCCTAAACATATAGAAAACCCTGATGAATAGACGACTAAACACCGACCAGGGTGACTTTGCTATCATCATTGTTAGTGCCATTGTGAGTACACTCTGTACACCCGAAGACCGTAGACACCCGCCGAAGTAAATTCGTTCCTAGCATAATAACTTTAGATTAATACCAGAGGCATTTTTCAGCATTTTAGCCTGGTAGTCAACCTGCTGAAATAAATCACATTTTTTAACAATGCAATTTTATGCATGAAATTCCATAGCGCGAAGCTTGCAGAAAATAGGTTTACTTGAAACGAAGTATCAATTTTCTTTGCCAATGTTAGTGGGTAAGAAGTAAAATTGCTGCCATAGCCTACACTGAAAGAAAAATCTTGGTAAAATCAACAATTTTCCTTAGTTGTTTTTGCGTCAACTACGGGCTATAGTTAAAACAACCATAAAAAAATAGTTGATTACTTTTATGCACCATGACGCGTGGTTGATAAACAACGTCCGTGGTGCAAAAAAATAAGCAACCACAAACAATGGTATTCCAACAATATACATAGTATGCAGTGTGGAATTATGTTTGTTGAATTTTACATTTGTATGGTAACGCGCACAATGGCTGCGGCCGAATTTGCCGCTGCGGCAGAATTTGCCAAATTTCTAATTTTGCCGCACCGCTAGCGGCGATTCCTGCCATAGGTTGGCATCACTACTAGGTTGAATTAACTCTGTTTGAATTAGGTTGAATGGTCTAATAGACAAGCGATGGCTGATGTGTATTGTGCCAAGCCAACCTAATCCTCGTACAACAGGATTTAGCAATACAAAAGACAAAAAAAATGAATGTATTGTCGCAGCCCACTGCGTTTGCCACAGTGGAAGACACTGTCATGTGATTAACTTATGAAGCGTCATGCAACGTAATATAAAGGCTTCACAGCATAACATGAATATGAATTATATCGAACAGCAAACCGAACACGATTTTGCCATATAGTATATGAAACTTCTATGATAGAATAGGAGCATGAGTATGAGGAGTATGGAAAATCAACAGTTTTCCTTAGTTGTTTTTGCATCAACTAGGGCTATAGTTAAAACAACCATAAGAAAATTGTTGATTGCTTTTATGCACCATGACGCGTGGTTGATAAACAATTTCATTCGGAGCATGAAAAACGTCCCAATGTTGAAACCATTCTACTTTGCGTAGAATAATTCCAAAGACGTTGCTCACTGAATTTCGTTTGTTGAAATCAACTATTGCGAAGTAGTTTAAGTACCATAAAAACTGTTGATAATTCGAAACGTTGAAGTTTTGAGTGAATTGATGAATATTTTTCTATTAATCAACTAATTTTCGTGGTTATGAAACAATTAAAACAGTTGATTTCATGAACGTTGTGATATTTTTTGTATAACCAGAACCAACTACTTTTATATCGTTAAATTAACTATATTAACATAATAAAAATAACTATTTTCCGTAGTTCGTTTAACGATTTTGTATGAATCGTTGCAATACTATTAAAAATAGTTGAACCAACCAAGAGTTTTTCTTTCAGTGTAGTAATGCTTTTTATCTTATCTCTGTTGAGAGTATTTGGGCTGATATGGTTAGAAGAATTAAGGACAGAAGGCTTCGTAACTTCAATACTTTAAACAACTTCATAGAGCAGATATGGTTTGAGGATATATTAGTAGATTGTTTGGAAAAAACTTGACGAATGCATGACTGATCCGGTTTTTAAGTCAAGGAGGCACAATATCCTACTAAAAAGGATTTATTTATTTCATATTTAAATTTCTAGCTAGTTGCTAACCTGGTTTCTAAGTAATTAATAATTAATCAGATTCCTGTTTTTGAGTTTCTTAGTAAAGCTTAACTTTTTTTAAAAATTTGATCTCATTTATGATCTGCAAAACCCAACAAAAACATATTTGAAAGAAGTACTGGTATAAACAAAATGAAAAGATGACTACGAACCCAAAAAAGAACACATTTATCAAAAGTTTGCCTTCAAAAGCTCTAGCTGTGAGTACGGCGATGCTTGATTCCTACGGATACAACTACCGCTTACGGGGATTTTCCCACCCAGCTTAAAAGCACTTGCCCCAGGCTAACTCACTTTGTAAATTCATTTTAATTTTATAATTTCAATAAAGCTAACTTTGAATCCATTAACTGTGCATTGCATAATATCAATTGGTTTTCCGAATTGGATGGTTTCTGTCTTGAGGATGCAATCAACTTTTTCTAAAATATTATTTATATGTTCATTGATCAATAGACTCCTAAGCAAAGAAAATACAGTAACATGTTTCCAAGTTGGTCCTCAGTTGAATTTAAATCACTTATATTAAGGGAAAAAGCCGCACATCTTCAGTTTAAAACGTCAGGAGCTTTAACCGATTATAATGTCTTCTCTAAATTAAGATCTGATTGTAAAGCCAAACATACTGCTCATCGAAAATGCTTTATGGCCCAAACGGAGTCCAATATTAATCTGAACTTATTTAGAAAAGAAATTTCAACACCTGTCGCTATATCCTTGAATGATTTTCATAGTTCTGATAGCAACGAGATCGCTAATATGTTTGCCATTCATTTCCAGCAAGTGTATTCCAGTCTGTTTAATAATTTCGATTCTGTACCCACACATAGTCCTATTACTGTGTATGATTTTTGTATTGACCCTAATGATCTATTGAAGGAGCTATCATCGTTAGACGTTAGAAAAAGATCTGGTCCTGATAATATTCCACCTCTGTTTTTAAGGAATTCCGCTTTCGCGATACCAATGCCTCTACTTATCATTTTTAATACATCGCTCCACACTGGTTCATTCCCTGAATTCTGAAAGTGAATCTATGTAGTTCCTATCGGCAATCGTCAAATCAGGCGATAAATGTGATGTAAGTAATAACTGTCCTGTATGTCCTGTATGTGTCAGACATTTTCAGCAAAAATCAAGGACATTTTTTCAAAAATGGTATAAAAATCGAAGACATTTTTCTATTTTGTCATCTCTTATTTATGCTCTTGCTTCTGTACGCATTTGAAGTAGAAATGTTCTCGATTTTTCGGTAATTTTGAATACTACACCCCTGCCCCTCTCCCTTTGCTGCGTCCTTGGAATGGTTTTGTAGATATGCAAGAAATCGGTCGTTATTTGTGAAATTTGAAAGTTACTCGAATCTTTAGTTTCCCGTTTCTGGTGTGCCTCAGGGCTCACATCTTCGTCTCTTATTGTTTTTTATATTTATAAACGACGTAGGCTCAGTTTTTCAGATACTACCACCACTCCTGACATCCATTTGTTGCAAATAGTTTGGAGCTAAATACTAGCAAATGGAAATTTATTATTTTGGAGGTACGTACACAATGGTATCCCTATGGAAATATACTCAATCAAGGATCTGAATATTATCTTTGGCGGTAATTTAAGCTTCACTAATCACATTGATAAC
This sequence comes from Nemotelus nigrinus, assembly GCA_947369275.1. Taxonomy (NCBI): domain Eukaryota; kingdom Metazoa; phylum Arthropoda; class Insecta; order Diptera; family Stratiomyidae; genus Nemotelus; species Nemotelus nigrinus. The sequence continues at coordinate 12,569,259 of OX376374.1, forward strand.
ATTGCTAACGAGGCTCGCATATTGCTCGACTTTATTAAAAATATTTATTCTGAGATCATGTCGTTGCTAAACATTACGTCTCTTCAGACTCATTGAGCATGCTATGACGTCACATTCCTATATAATCTAATTAACGGCAATCTTAGTTCCCCTGATCCCCATGGACTATTGTCGTTTTGGGTTCCCTGCAGGCTAACAACATCAAATGATATGTCTTTTAGATAACATTAGGGGTAATTTTGAAATTTAGTGAGGCTGGTACTCATATTTTCACGTGAAAAAGTTGTTTTTACTATGAAAATGCAGACGGCATTTGCAGGATGTCTCTTAGCTCGGCCACACGATGACACGCGTGTGGGACGCACAGCGTGACCTGACATAACGCGAGTTTTTGTAAAATGAATTATCAAATAGAGATGCCACACGCATCTCATCTTGGTTCAGAGTAAAACATGCGTTCCATAATGTACAGAACCCGGACAATCTATTACCACGTAAAATATTCAAGCTTTAGTTTTAAGTGTGATATTTTTATTCTCATCCAAAATTTTTTAGATTTTTTTTTTAAATGTTATTAAAATACAAGATCTTAAAACTAACTTATTCCTAAAAATCTGAAAAATAGTTCAGTATTTAGACCATCCACCTTTGTATTTTCTAACTTTTGCTGTCCTTCGGGGCATACTATTGATACAGGCCTCAATGCATTCAGGGATGAGTGGACAGCCTTGTCATACATCCTGAATATTTTCTATTAAATCAAGCTTGCTGGCATTTTTTCTTTCATTTACTTTAGACTGAAGTATATTCCAAAAATTCTCCTTCTCTATTCTCTATAGACTTCTCTCTATTGGGTTGAGATCAGGAATATTGGATGTCCACTTTGATATATCAATTTTTTGGTTTTTGCTATGTTTGGTTTTGCTATATGATTTTAGCTGTATGGCACAGTGCATTATCCTGCATAAACGTCATTTGAATTCCTTCTTTCTCAATTGTATCCTTATATGGCAAAAATTTCTCTTCCAGGGCTTGCATGTACATAATTTTGTTCATAGAGCCCTTTACAAAATAAGGAGGCCCAGGACCTTTGCCGCTAATTACTCCCCATACCTGTACCATTATTGACGGTGGTTGTTTTACTGATTCCTGAACGCAGGTGGGTCGAAATTTCTCTTTTTCTCTACGCACAAAGCTTGATGATTTCGTGAGGCACTGAAGGGTACTGTCATCGCTGAAGAGAACCTATTAAAACATAACAAAAATGAGAGGTATTGAACCTGTTGGATATCTGAATGGAAAATTAAATAAAAATGTAACAGACCTTTCCCCAATTTTCGAATCTGTAGTTTTTATATTGTTTAGTGAATTTTAATTTTTTTTTTTTCATTACTTTGGTTAATTTTGGTTTCTTTGTCGGACGACAGCATTTGAGACCTGCAGTAGCACTTTGTAGAGTTCGTTCGGAACAATGGATGTTTTCTTCTACTAAGACTTTTTTTTCAGTTCTCGGATGATTTACGATGAGCCAGTCAGTAGTGTTCTCATTATTTCGCTCTCTCTTCTACTTTGTGGATAAATTTTTCCTCGATTTTTTCGCCTAGTTGATAGGTCAAACTCATTTATAGCCATTTAGATAGAGTTTGGAAAGACGTCAGATTAAACTAGAGAAAATCAGTATTAGGATTGTTCAGTTTCTTAAAGTGGTGACAAATCGTTATCGACGTTTTACCCTTTTTTTGTTCCTCTAAAAATTGAAGATGATATCAATCAGCTTCGTAGGCAGTAATGCTAGAAATATCAGTCACATTTTTCTGTAGATCAAAGGTTTGCTACCCGAACTAAATGTAAATATTCAATTATTGTGTTCCCATGTATTAGATATAGATAAATTAAATAAGTTATTTTTTTAAATATGTGAAAACGTCCATCAATAAAATATATATAACAAACATTATTTTTATGTATCAATAAAATGAATCGTAAGTTGTACCCACGGAACCATTTTCAGTAGGTGCTATGAAACTTCTTCATTACTGCTATTCTAGCTATTCGAATCAGAATGCATTCAATACTTCTTAACACTATGCAACGTATTAATTCACTGTACTTTCAATTGAGACATATCCTTGGAAATTACTTACATCCTCTAGTTCCTCATTAGTATGCCACAGCAGCCATTTTTCACTGTCATCACAAAACCATTAGCAATCCGCGAAGAGATGCTTTTCTTAATTTCGTTATCAAACCATCCACTTGCTCTGATACCAATTTAATTGGAAATTTCATTAAAACTAATTGACATAGCTCTTCGCTTGATATTCACCGCGCAAAAAAAAAAATCCACCAACAACCACAACCGCCCTCATATTATCAATCAACGGGGGCTTGAATGGAAAGAACTAAAGTTGGGAAAATATTTCAATGTGTACATTACATACATATGTATGTATGTACACCGATCTGAACGAGAGATGAGTATACGCGAATAATATTCCTACTACCGAAATTTTTATGAGGATATGTATCGAAAAATAATTGGTAAATATTTAGAAGTGGGGCTCCAGTCAAAACTCGCCCCAAAAAATTGTTCACCCCCTGGAGACTATTCTATAGGGTAGGAATAGATGTTCTAAGGTGGGGGAAGACATTTTCAATGATTGTTTATAATAAAAAAAATTATTATAAACAAAAAAAAATTTTTTTTTTAATTACTTTAATTTTTATTAAATGACATATTTTGACCAATTTTTTGTTCTTTCGGAGAATTTTTTTACGGTTTCACGATAAATAACGATTTCCATTTTTTACTCTGATATTGAAATTCACTAATAATTTTGATCACAAACCATCAAAATAAATACCCTTATTTCTTTGAACTATGTGAAGTAAACGAAACTTTGAAAAAATTTTTTCGTTTATAACAAAATTTTTTTTATTATAAACTATCATTGAAAATGTCTTCCCCCACTTTAAAACATCTATTTCTAACCTATAGAATACTCTCCAGAGGGTGGAAAATTTTTTGGGGCGAGTTTTGACTGGAGCCCCACTTCTAAATAATTACCAAATAATTTAGCGATCGACTGAACTACCATTTATCTTACAGATCATAATGTTTATTGAAGTAGATAGAACTCCAAATTAAGAAAACTTTTCGGATCCGTCTCGACATGGACCAGAATTGAGTACGGTAATGCTGGAATTTATTCTGAGGGAGTTTCTGTACCTGTGGACTTTCAGTACATAACCCCAGAGTTTTCAACTTGATTTCCTGGTAGGAATAAATTACCCTTCAGTACAGTTTTCAGCGGTATATACTTGAATAAGCTGAATTTGACCTTGACCATTGTAGTGACTTTCAGGCGGTGGTGTTGGCTGTTTTCAAGCCATTAACTGGCTTCTGTGTAATTAAATATTTTTCACAGATAACCAAGTGGCTGTAAATTACGAGGGTCGTAGAAAATCCAAGAAATGGCACTCGTAGTGTCAAAAATGAATTTTTCCCAGTAAACAGTACTTCTAAGAAGTCAGCTGTTAGAGTTTCAGCTGTATCTATCTCATAGTTTCATTGTTGTTGTTGATTGAAATAAAAAACTTTCATTTGATTATAACAGTGGATAAAACTGAGTTTCGAGCAGTGATTAAATACTTTTATTTACAAGGCTAACGCCGAAGGAAATCAAAGTTGCATTGAATCAAGTTCATGGCACATCTGCTCTTGTGTTTGCAACTGTTTGCAGTTGGGTGAATGAGTTTAATCGTGGCTGTATGAATATCAACAAAAGGTGAACATCGTTCCGGACGCCCTGTGGAAGTGTCTACCCCCAAAATGATTGACACAATCCACGATATGGTTTTAAGTAATCGACGAATCAAAGTGAGCGAAATAGTTGAGACCACAGGCATATCGCAAGGCACGGTCACAGGGCCCCCTCCACTAGCAATTTCCTATGGCATAACATTTTAAATTGCTAGTGGAGGCTACCTATGGTATGCCATATTTTATGGTCTGCCATAAATGGTAGGCAATATGATATGCCGTTTGCTTGGCCATCTGCCTGGCAATATTTTGACAGTTCTTAATTTCAAAATGGTGCTGAACCGTGGGAATGCTTTATTTCTTATAAGAAAATGTAGGGATTCCGAATTCAAAGGGATTTTTAGATCTCGTTGAGCAATGAAAATAGTCTGAAGAATATGAAATGGTGGGAAATTGCGAATAAATCGAATTTTAATGCGGAATAGTAAAATTATATATATTTATTTTATTTAAAAAAGAAATAATTTCAATTTTGAACGATGAGTAAATATATGAGACTCCCCGTTGATGATTGGCGGATTTTTCAAATGACTTTTATCGCATTCCCCTTCGTACTCCAGCAAATCATATAATAGTTACATTTTCGACTGAAATTTCGCCCGCTTATCCAAAAAGTAATTTATCCTACACGTGAAGTTTTCATAAGTAGTGGAATTTCTTCGCTCTGCACTTCAAATAACTTCTTAAGAGCATTCGACACTCAAATACAGCGCACGTCCTTCCCGCTCAGAGGCATTTTCGAAATGAAATTGCATGCCATGAAATTGCCCACGCACAGATGGCAGATCATAAATTTGACAGTCGTTGCCATCGGAAATGGCAGAGTAAATTGCCAATCGAGGCCCGGTGTCACATCGATTTTGCACGAAAAATTATGTGTAAAAAATATCTCAGCAAATTGGGGGCCGCGTTTGTTCACAGTGAAAACGCGGTCGACTCTGAGGCTTTTTTGGCGCTTTTCCGCCACAACCTTGAGAAGCTTCTGTGTCGATGCATAAGTGTTGCTAAAATATGGATACATTACTACACTACAGAGGCAAAATAACAGTCAAAACGGGCTCCGAAGAAAGCGAAGACTGTGAAATCGGCTACGGTCTTTTAGGATGCATGCGGAATTATCTACATCGATTACTGTGAAAAGGGAAAAACAATAGCGGAGAATATTATGCGTCGTTATTGGACCGGCTGAGTGAAGAAATCAAGGAAAAACATCCTCATTTGAAACTGAAAAATATCCTCTTTCATCAAGACAATGCACGGGTGCATACCTGCGCAGTTTCAAGGGCCAAAATGATGGAATTAAAGTTCTAATTATAACAACATCCAACGTATTGACCAGATTTGGTCCTGAGTGACTTTTTCTTATTTCCTAGCCTGAAGTAATGGCTTGGCGTACAAAGATTTACATCTAACGAGGTAATCATCGTCCAAACAAACGCCTATTTTGGGGATCTTTCGAAATTCTACATTTGGACGACTTAACAAATTTGGAAAATGCTTAGAAAAATGTATAAAACTGAAGGGAGGCTATGTTGAAAAATAAAAAAAAATCTATCCAAAATAATTTGTTTTCTACTTTTTTCTGAGGACTTATTGAACGACCCTTGCATTCTGGTGGTCCTTGTATAGTATCCAAAATTGTTGCTAAATGACGTGCAGCGCTTTGAAAGATGTTGTACAGCTCATTAATGGAGCCAAATCGCTCCCAGAGTACAGTGGAAAAGGTGGAGTTTGCCCATTATATAGCTTTCAGCAAGATTGTCCGTTTGGCAGCCACTTGACTTAACTTAACTAACATATTTTCATTTTCCCTCACTTGCGCCTAAAAATGAGCTCGAAAAAGTTGTTTTTTTTTGTGTAGAACAGGCATTTTAAAACTAATTCGAAGATTATTTTGTGAAAAATTTGCTGCATATAGGATGTAGGCCAGGTTCTTCTCAAGAATTTTTCCGCTACTGCTACCATTCGGATCCTTTCGGGGTCGAACTTCCGAAGAGGAGTCTTTGTCACATATATTGGATTTCACAAAATGGTATCCAGGTGCGTAGTACATATTCCGTTTGCGGGGCCGTTTCCGCTGGCTCAACCCTAACCGAGGCCTTTTCCGAACTTTGCAGAGGACGGCCACTCAGTTTTTTTCTTCTTCATTGGGGGTCTCATAGCACGTGAATATCGTTACCCGATCTCCAATTTAGATTAATAACACCACCATAGAAAAGCAAGGAGAGTGGTCGAAGAGAATAGAGGACTCATTTCTAAAGAATAGGTCTACCATGTACTTGCACGTCATCCTTCGCACGCTATCCATTATAAAACCTCTTGAAGGTAATGGGTGGTTAAAATTTTTAGTTTTCAACTGCTCAAGCTCAGCAGAAGCTGCTTGAGAGTGACGGTCGTCTTGCTCACAGGGCACTGCCTTACCGCATCTCATGCGAACAAAATGGGACTGACATCCGGCAATTTATGCAAGAGGTGCGAGATAGAAGAGGACACCATATAGCACACTCTCTGCGATTGTCCGGCCCTAAACAATAAATGCCTCAAGATTTTTGGTTCTTACCAATTTCAATAGTTAGCAGAGGTGGCTAGTATCGCTACGTTGAGTCAGCTGATCCAGTTTGCCTATGCGGTCACTTGGCAGTTCTAACAAGCCAGCGAAGGGTGGCAAATGGGCCCAAACTGGCGGTCTAATGCTGGCCGCGTGACCGGCAACCCTCTTTCCTACCTAACCTACTCCCTAAAACATATACAATAATGAAAGAAAACAAAAAATATTTAATCCTAATCCAATCCAAGATTCTTTTTCTAACGGTGGAAAGGTTTTTTTTAACGATTCTAAAAGATAGAAAATTGTCAGAAAAATATGGGTTGCGGTTTGTCCCGGAGTTGACATTAGTATTTTATTATTTTTTTTTTGCCCAGCCAATTTCGTTCAGGGTAGCTATGCGTAGTCCTGGCCGAATAGAACTCCTTTCCCGCTTTATTTCTGATGAACTTATCTTGGCTGCTGTAAGCACGCGTCAGACGTACTGGTTTAACCAGGCTCCAACATTAATCCTACACGAATTCTGTGCAATGCTACCATACACAAAACAAAGTCTTCCGGTGAGGAACGCTTGGTTTCGAGAAACTTGAGGGAGGATAGTCAGCCGAAAACCATTGATACATAATTCATACATAATTCATTTTTCATCATGCGTAACCACACGATTCAAAAACGCTTCTCGCTCGTTGCGTGACAACAGCAAACTACGATGCTACATGCTGCATTTTTTTTTGTTTCAATCATTTTTCATCGCCGAAGATGGCGACTGTCGGTGCATTTTTCAACCAACTTTTTAAGGGAGATTTTCTTTTATGTCAGCAAAAAGCTACGCATCATTTAACCGAGATTCCGCACAAGGATGGTCTGCATCTACAATGTTGTCGGACCGTTGCGGAATCGGGTAAACCATGGTTGAGCTATACAGTCTGTCAAAACATCGTCTTCGAATGCGTCACATATCCTGCGGGCAGTCGTTGCTGCATTCATCACTAACTTGTACTCGCATCGCAATAGAGAGTGCATCTTATTCTCCCAGTTTTGGTGACCACCTTTACACTGAAATATTTACGACAAGACCGAATACATATTAATGATGCTTAAGATTTTTATGATTCCAGACAGCTCCCTTTATAAAAGTTCACGGATCCCGAGAAAAAGTCCTGACATTCTGGAATAAAAAGTTATAAAGATGAATCATCCATAAACCGATACTTTCAATGCAGTCACCCAACAAAAAGTGGCTTATATACATTATACATAAAAAACCAGTCCGAGAAGCTGTTTCACATAAGCTTTCCGTTCCGGAACAGTACGAATTGTATATTTCGAGTAAATTATACATATAAATGTAAATTGATAAATTAAAAATTAATCCGTCCCTATTATTCAATAGACAGATATCTACTAATGATAAGGGCCTATTTGAATAAATTGCAACCTAAAAGCTTCAACATATTTTTTTCAAACCTAAGCCAATAACCATTCGAAAAATCACTCTTATAAAATCTTTATAAGTGATGTTTCTTCATCATATTACAAGTAATCATGTGAACTTGAACAAGCAATTAAAAATGGCAGCAATTAAGTACCACCTCGTTATCCGTATCGATTTTCATGATAAAAGTGTGCTTGTTCAAGCGATTGAAGTTAATTAAAAGATTCATTCGGCTAAGTAAAATCGAGTCGTTTGATTTCAGGGACGGAAGCTCGTTATTCAAAAAGCACCTGTCAATTATCTTTAAGAACGAATTAATCTCCATGGTTTTAAATGGATGTTTTGCTTTATTTGGGACTTAAGGCTGAATATTATGTGACATTCACAAATGTGCTTACAAATATTAGCAAAAAAGATTTTAGTATGTAGCTTGGTTGGTACGTTAGTCCCATGGAGAATCAATCATTTTTCGACACATTAAGATTTTTATGTAATACTCTCAATAGCTTACCGCTTCATCTTCATACGTCTCTACGATCGAAATGAATTACGTATTCAAGAGAATGGAAAATTGGTGGAACTCTTCGAGCTAATGGATGAAAAAAATAACAGAAAACAAAAACGTTTCATTGATTTAGAGAATGTTTACTTTAGGTCCTGTTTTCTAAAGAAGAAATTGATTATTCAAGTAAAAGCTCAGGTATTCGCAGAATAATTAGGCTAGATAAATGTTTAAGAAAGTTTCAATAAGACAAAAAACAAAGCTGTTTTTCGTAACCGAATTACGTGAAACAAGGACGAATCATTAAAATCGCTGCTATAAACTTATTATATTGTGACAAGATAATGCATCAAAAATAATAACCTATTTGTTAAAAGCAAATATTGAATGACCGTTAATTGACTTTGTTTTTCATATGTGTTACTTTGCTTTGAAACTCAGAAAGTAACAATACAATATGGCTACGAATTTGATTACTACGCATTATCCTATTTATTTAAACGTTTTTGTGTGCGTATTATAAAAATTGAGGATAAAATCATTATTTGTGGAAGATATCCGTATTAAATGTATCAAATGATTTAAACAGCATGTGAAATCTTAAAAGTGTGAACTTTGCATACTTCAAAATACAAATACAAAAAAATGGGGAGTTCTCTTTATTTTCCAAACTCTCTGAAATGAGTTTTGTCTCTTAAGATTTTCAACCTTATCATGTCTCGTTTAAAACACGAATCATTATCTTTAGTTCCTTAAGTTTTTTGTTTATGCATATAAGCCATAAATTCTAATTACTTACAAGCGCTTGTTGGACTTTCCCACACTGGGCGCAAAGTTTCAATTATGATTCTGAGGACATTCACCACTGGTGAGCCGCAAAAAATCCCAAAAAGCCAAGTTTTGCTGCTTCTTTGTTATTATTTCACCGAAAAGTAATGACCGAAGCTTTAGAAAAGAGTACTAGTAAAAGAGTACTAGTGTACTAGTTTATTTGTTCAGTCGGTTGAATTCAGCTGATTCCCCAGAAGTCGAGGGGGCATACCTTGGTTTCCCAGCTTTGCTTTTGCTGTCTTCTATGTAAGGAAAATATTGATACAAAAAGTGTTCCAAACATACATATATAACGTGTTCCATAAAAGGATAAGATTCAGCGATTAAAGATAAAGTGGATAGGATATGAAGATGACTGTTGTAGATGGATGTAATTGAATAAATAAAAAAAGGTATTTTATTCACTCGCTTCACTATACCATTATGATTTATCGGAAAGAAAATTGTTTATACTATGTGTTGTGTGATGAAGAAAATTAAAAACCCAAAGAAAAGCCAAGAAATCTCTTCTATTTGTTTTATTTATTAATCCTTCTACCTACCAAGTTGATCTTTAAAAACTACAGAAATTCAACTTAAAAGTACAAAGCTTACTTACTGCCTACATCAAATATATATGTGAGTGGAAATAGCGTAACTTTAATGCTGCCTCCTCACTGTGGGCCATCGTCAATGGTCGCAATGATGGCCACCAACACAAAGTAGCCTCCACACACTGGGCCACTAGATGGGCCAGTCATGATTTTTTGGTTGTGCATGATGACCCGCTTTGATGTGCGTGAAAAACCGCTCCTAAAGCCTTTCTCGGCTAGCGCCATTTCCATGTTTCGCCACTGTGGGTAATTGCAAGCAATCGCCTATGAGCCATCCAACATAGCTTCAATTGTCATATCATGTCAAAAAAAAACAAGTCCGATTTCTGAGATTGAAATTTTGTGTGCGTTCGGTTTTGTATGAAAATTTGACTTTGTGTGAAAGAATGAAGAAAATTCTTCTAGAAATTTTACATAGGTCAAAAATTCAAAAATTTATTTAGTTTGTTATGCTTGTAAGCAGTTTTTTGCTATGCACATTGTCTTCTTTCTTCTACGGTAGAGATGAAAGATCTAACGGATCAGTTCTTTTCAATCGCAGAAATGTACGATGGGTTAGTATTTTTTTGCCAGCTTCTTAAGGTGATGAGCGAGGGTTGTAATATATTTTACACAGCGGTTCTTAACTTCATCGGCAATCGTCTCGATCCGCACGTCTTTGTGGAGATTAGCGTTGCCGAAGTACCACGAGGCTCCGGTGGTAGATCGAAGTATTCTTGATTAGGTCCTCTGGTCGATGTTGATGTTTGATGGGCGAGCTGCTCCCAAGATTTGTAAACCTTGGGCTGAATTGGCTTTAAAGCAGACTTATAGACGAGCACTTTAGAGTCAAGAGAAAATTTTGACATGCTATTGAACATTCATTTGAAGTTTCTGAATTTGAGCTTCAGCTGTTGATTTTCAGCTTCAACGTGCCGTTTCCAGGTGAACCTCCAAAATACTTCACTTCGTTATTTTGAGGTATTAGTACATTGTTTGGATATACTTGAGGACAAGTCAGTTTTAGGAATGTGAAAGTAATTTAATGCATTTGGATTCGTTCATTCTGACTCTCCATTTTGCTAGCCATTCTTCAAGAAGTGAGATGAGGGCTTGGATGCCATAATTATATCTGAATCAGTACATAGAATGGTAACGTCATCCGAAAAGGTATCTGTTGCTGTTTTGTCCCTTATTGGGAGATCAAATGTGAAGATTGTGTAAAGCACCGGTCCCAAAATACTTCCTGGAGGTACACCTGCATGCACACGATGTTTCGTAGTAGAATAGATTTTGTATCTCACCTGAAATGTGCGAATGCTATTTTAATGTCTGACACGATTCAATGGACCTGTTGAATGGTGCTGTGATGTCTTCGAAACCCGAATTGATTTTCTGGAATTTACTTCGCATCTTCTAGAATTGGTAGTAGCTTTTTCAACAGAACTTTCTCGAAAACTTTGGAGACACAGGACAAAAGACTAATAGGTCTGTATGACTTTACTTGAGAAGAGTCCTTACCGGGCTTGGTTATGATTTCGCCTTTTTTCCAAGTTTCAGGAAAATATCCCATTCGGAAAATAACATTGAACAGACTAGAAAGCTAAGAAAATATGATCGGTGGCAACTGTTTGAGCATAGCGTTGGTAATGAGATCAATTCCCGGAGATTTTTTTTGCGTATGTTTCCTGAATAATGATATTTTGTACTTCTTTAGCCGAAGTATTAGTTGGTTGTGAATCCTGTACGTTGATATTAGATTGAAAGTCGCGTGTTGCCGAGGTAAAAGGTGTGAAAACCTGTTCCAGGTGCGATGATAGGTTTGTTTATTTTTTTTACCGCTTTACTCAACGAATAGTCGCCATACTTAGTGAGAGTGAAGTTCTCCAAGAATGAGTTTAATTTTAGCTCGTAGTCCTTCGCAAGTGCCAGCCTGAGTTCACTAGAAGCCTTTTTAAGTCGTGCTTTAGTTTTAAGAGACCTGTGCAGCTGCCAATTTCTTCGTGCCAGTCTTTTTTTTCCCCTGTACATAGCATGGAGGAATGTTTTTGCTATTATCTACACCATTTTTAATAAAATTACTGGCTTCTTATAAAGATTTGAGGTGCTTCTTCCTGATCTGAAACCATATCGACTTTGAGCAATAAATTGTACATCTTAAAGATACAACATGAGTCAATATAATATTTTACTCAAGCTTGAAGTAAGGAAAATCGAGCAGTAGCTGGTGTGAACCTAGCGAATCCTTTTCTTTGAAAGCAGTATATTAGTCGTATGTTTCAACTTATGTCCAAATACTGCTTTACTTTTGTAATTAATTAATTAATTAATTGTAATTTTGTATTTGTTTGATCAAACCCAGAGGATTTGTTATTTTGAAGAGAAAAATATAGAGGCTAGCTTCTCTTTTTTTTCCTCTTTTCTGGTTTACCATAACCTCTCCGTCAGGTTCTCTTCTGGACTTTGGTTCAGTTAAGATGCCTGCCGCATCTCCCAATTAAATTTTTTTTTTTTAAAAATGAACGTAGTATGAGTGTGAATGTAAACTTATGAGTAAAACAAAAACAATTTGAAGTACTTTATCTTTGAAAAGGGGCCCTACATTGCTGGAAATGAATTTTGATAATAAACCCAAAATCACTATTAGGAAGAGAAAATTAAAGAATCTACTCGAAAACAAGTTCGAACAAGATGGCCCACATCCACTGTTTAAAACAATTTAGCAAATGATTTGATTTAACGGCATATCATGGACAAGATTGGAGTTTCATTTTTTTCACCTGCATTAAAAAATCACAACAAAACCACTCCCCTTTTAAGTTTGATATAAATCCTAAGAAATAAAACGAAAATGGTACTGTACGCTTTAAAATATTCATTTCACTACAAACCGTCAGTAAATTACATTTTGTGGACGGTTTCCATGCACATAGACTAGAAAAAGATTTGCATTACGAAAGCATTTCAATCGGTGTTAGCTTTCATTTTTGCGACGGATGTCAATCATTCCGGTTTGAAATTATGTAAATAATTCAATTCCTTATTATTCAACTGTGATTTTTTTTCGGAATGTAATCTATTCCTGACGTCTGTTTTAAATTATTTGGCGTTGACAAGCGCGAAAGGACATGATGAGAATAACGAAAATATGAGACGTCACTGAATACTTACGTCTTACATAGCAGTTTCTTGCCAGTTGATCAACTGTATATTTTGCTGCTCTCTGAGGTAAATTGAGCGTTTCTATTCAGTTTGCTGACTTTTGACTTGAATCAGTGTTATAAACCTTCAAATTTTCTCTTTTTCGTATCTTCGTTTACACAGAAACTGGCTGAAAAATCAATTAAAAATTCGTACTCCATTTCTATTTTGCAGCTGTTGCCTATGCCACATATACATCGCTTTCACTAGAAGTTAACATTGATAAACAAACAACTACCCGGCCTCGACAGACAGACACTTCGTATATTCTTCGAATTCATAAAAATATGCAAATTCATACCAACCATGGTTGTCCGTCAGCAACTCACTTGAAAACGATCCCTATAAACTACCGTTATTCCTTTGCCAATTATTCCTTTTGAAATCGGGCTGAAATAATTCAATGAAAACGAATATTATTGACGAAATGTCTAGTACTTCAGCATTCAGGCAATAACGATCCTAAAGTTTGACAAAGTTTGATTTTTGCTATTTGAAATACTTCTTGAAAAGTCTGCCTGAAATTGCGTCCTAAACATCTTCAGAGTCCCTTTCTGTTCATATTACTCACTTATTCACGATGAGAACGATGAATGCTCGTAAAAGAATGTTATTTTGCATAATGGAAAGTTGTCTCGTCTGGCAAGTGAACGTTACATAAAATGATTTTCCTTTGCCCGAACTATGAAAGTCAGCTGGTATTTTTATAGCCTGAAATGATGAAATTCTTGATGAAGCTAAGAGCGATATGATTGAAAAGGAAGGATGTTCTTGTCACGTTGAGTTGGAAGTGGAAGTGTATGAAAATATGACACATCACTCAGAAATATTTCCTCAGTTTTTTTATCGTAAAAGTTTTATGCTTTTGGTGTTTTCAAAAGAGATTTTTTGTATATTTTTAGACGTTGTGATTGCTTTCTGATGTATTTTTGGCGGTAATAAAATTCCGTGGAGCGTAGAATAAATTTACTTAGGGAGTTTACTGGGTGTAAGAAGAGGTAAATTCAAAGCAAGACTCCATTAAAGTAGTATTTGTGTATCTGGAACTAGAATTTTGAAAACCAGTGTACAAAAGTTCTGAAATTTTCTAAATACTACTTGATGCTTGTGGTAATTTATTGTCTCCTTTATTTTTGTTTGATTTTCTTTTAAGTTTAACAAATATTCACGTAGTGAAATCAAAATTCCTATGAAGCATACCAGTGCATATTCATATCTTTTAAGTCTAAATTTATCACACAACAAGCAATTCCAACGTTAATTTCCTTATCAATAGATTTTAGTCCGATTTCAAGCACTTAGTATGCTCGTATTTCTATTAGACCTATCAGTATACGTACAAGCTCAAAGCCTCGACCTTAATTGATGTATCACATTAAATTTCCATTTTGTAGAAACAGTCGTTAGCAATGTGTAGCAGCTTATACCACATATTGTTCACGTCGAGAGGTAGATTGGTTGTGTGGCTACAGTGCTCGGATACTAAGTAATTTTGTTTGATTTTATGATTATATGTTATTTTCATAACAAAAGCCAATAATTTATCGCTCATTTAAGCTATACGTGCCGCAGAAACATATGAAATTGATTAGGGCAAATATTTTAAAAGAGGTTTTCGCTGCTCACTTTGATTATTTTCAACCAAATATACTGAAAAGTTAAATGAGGAATAAGTGACAGTTTCAACAACAAAGTTATGAAACATAGAATAGTCAAAAATAAGCCAAAAGATACAAACGCTACAAAATATCAGCTTCAATATTGAAAAAACCTTATCGTGGCAGTCTAGCAATATCTACAAAAACAAAAAAAGAAATGCTAAAAGATCTAAAAAATTGAAATTTATATTCAACATTTCTTTTTGCTTCTGCTGAAAAAGCAAACCGAACCGAAACTTTACCAAAAAGTTACTAAGAACATTTTTATCTTTGCTTTAAAAATCGATTGTTTAAGTCACCAACTTTAATGGTACTTTGTAGGCTTTGAACAAAATCAGTGCATAACTAAACATTATAATATTTGTTTTGTCTCCGCGGTCAGATAGATGTACTTTCAAACAATTGCAAAAACATTATAATAAATAGATATTATGAAAATGCTTGGGACCCCTTCCATTCAAAAAATTGTCAAGAGAGGGTTATAGTAAACAGCCTTACTGTCTCTAATATTTCTTAATGTTAGAAGTATATTGAGAAGAAAATACTTTAAAATAAAGCAGCAAGAATCGTTTTACTTATCTTGTCAACATCGGAAAAAAAAACATAAATTTAAGATACTAGTATGAAAGCTATCAGACCATTTTAACACAAAAATATTGCAACTTCAAGCTGTTACAACGTTCTTAATTATAAAACACTCCCACAAGTGTACTTAGTTCGAAATTGTGTACTATTACAAATACTAGTAATACTTATAATACTAGTAACACTACTAAGCCTAGTTATACTACTAATATTAGTAATACTATTAGTAATACTACAGAAATTTCGACCTCAGATCGATGATTAAGCCACTCCTGACTTAATCTTCTTACTGCGTCGTCGTTCTTCCGTTTCGTAGGCAAGCGAACGGTTTCTTAGGTAGTCATTGATCAAGCGTTTCACGAATGTCTACCCACCTTGCAAAGTTAAACACATTCCTCACATCAAGTACCATTAAGAATACCATCCGCCATGAGAAGTACTTATGGTCTTCAGCTTTAATGACAGCCTCGATTACCTCCACAATCACGTTTCTTGTGAATAGCCTTAGGATAGGTTTTTCAAGCGCTTTTCCTGCCGTACCTAGCATACGCAACGGGCGATAGGCTTATGGTAGCTGAAAATTACCTCTGTCTTGGCTTTAAGCAACAATCTGATAACTTTCCTCCCTTTGCAGAGATTGAGCCAGTTTGGTGTGTGATTAAAAGTTAACTTCGGTGCTTCACTCAGGTTGCCATCGACACCTGGTGCTCTCTTGTCTTTCATCGAAAGTACGGCTTTCTTCAGCTCCTCTTTGGTAAAGAGCGACAAAAAGCCGTCCGCTCGTGTGGAGTGGTTGGGAAAATTCTCTTCAACAATATTTTCCATAGGAGCTGCATCTTACTTCTTTAAGTCTCCAAGTTTTGGGCTCCCGATTTTGTGCTAGATCGATAAATAGTTTCTAAGTCTCTTCCAATGACGCGCCTTACTTATGCTAATTGCTGTTCTGAGTTCCTTCCTTTTGAAGTAGATCTCAGTTGTGCATCGAAGCCTTGCAAATAGTCTTCGAAGATTTGTTTTATCCAATGTCCGCCAGTGCTCTTGGCGCTTTCAATCAAAAGACTTCTTGGGTGGAATGAAAGATTCACACGCTGCATTCTACACTATAGTTGAACAAGTGAGCGTTTCAATGGTCCCTCTTCTACAAGAAGTCTTCTGGTTTATTGCTTCTACTTTTGGTGTTATGATCTCAGTAAGTTTAGCTTGTCTACGCTTCATGGGTTCGGCACATTGTGGGTATCGTACTGGTGATCACTATGTGAGTAATTTTCGAGCACTCTCCAGTTTTGAATAAATGCCGCGAAGATCTCCGAAACAAATAAATTATCCGGGTTGCCTCCTTTGTACCCGGAACTTAAAAATGTAGTTATTGCACCTGTATTGATTTCTGTAAGGCCCGTTTTGGCGGCCATGTCTAATAGACGCCTATCACGAGAATTAGAGTAATCTAAAGATCTAATAAAAAAGAAGTCAAGCAAGCTCACTTTGAAAATTGGGTGTATTTTTTCACCGACCATATACTTGGAAAAAAACCTACTGATTTACTTTATGCGGAATCTTTGCCTAATATATAACTAAGAGAGTACTCAGAAATATTTGGCAGCTGTATCTTCTAATGTAATTGAAAATAATGTAATTGAAAAATAGAAAAAGGTTTTTTATAACCTTCAATTTTCGCTCCATGCATCCCAACTAGCACGTTTGGTGTCAAATACTAGATAATAGTGAACTGCCACCAGATTGCAGTTATCGATACGCTGTTTCCACTTATTTTGCCACGACAATGTGAAAACCACTCAATGCACCCATTCGCAACGTGGTGGCAACGTTCACATCGGAACCATAAGCATCCGAAATTTCAAACTCCAGTTATAGTATAAAAATAGCAACGAAAACGTTTTAAAAACTTGTGAAGATTCCGTTCACTTTAAAGGAGTTTTATTTATTTGTTTGCTTGGTTTTTGCTACTTTATTTGGCCACCATAAAGTGATCATATTTATGGTTTTCGTTTTGGTGGCAAAAACGTTCCCAATATCGTTTATTAAACACAATTAAGTGTGCTGATTTAATATTGGGTTTAACCTAGTGGCAATTACTCATGAAAGACCCTATAAAGTTTTCATTACTACAATAGTGAGTGGCATTTGCTACTAGAAAGTATTAGAAACGTTATTTTCTTACTGTGGTATTCTCTTGTCATATCTTTCTTGAACCCCATTTGAATTCAGTAACACTTGTGACATAACCAAATACACACAAACGATTTTAACGTTAAAAAATGAAAAGGGTTAGACCAAAGTTATTTAAGCATTCTACGACCTTCTACTGAAAAACGAAAAAAGCGCTCGAGGCGAGAAAAACTGGGCAGAAAGTTCCAACTGCCACTTTACAGTTGCAGTTGGGTCAATAAAGCGTCAAAGTAGACATCATAGTGGATCTTCGGAACTATAAAGTTATGTTTGGTACCATAGAGTGGCATTTTTTCACATGTGTGGTTCTAGATACCATATAGTTGCAATTGTTACGTGATTGAAAAACTCGTGCAGGTTATGGGAACTATGAAGTAAAATTATGAAGTAACAATGAGTTTGTAGTGGCAGATCAGCACTCGGCCATATTTTTATGGCTGAAATATGGAGGTCCAAGGAAAATTTATTATATTGAGAGACACAAAATATGCTCTTATGGAAAAATAACCTATATTTTGTGCAGGGACGTACATACGGTATTGATACAAACAAAAAAAACTGAATAACATAACAATTTTTTTACATGAAATCTAAGTTTGTTATATTTTCGCAAAAATACTGTTTTAATTTTAACATTTTGCTCAGGCGCATTGCAATTTCCGGTCCTATAATGGGAATATTTACGATGAATTTCAGTTTGTAGGTCATTTTGGCTATGCAATTTGGAATATCATCCTCATTATATTCTCTTAAGAATTCTACTTAAAATTTCAAAATGAAACTTTGACCTTGTGTTAATTTTTCGTCATAGCCACACAAATACATTGTGTTGGTATAATACATATTGAAACACGTGAAATGTTACAATCAATGAATCTTTTATTGTGTGAGTGTAGTATTGGCTAATGAGTATCAATTTGGTTTTTGAATCGTGTTCGGCACCATCCTGAAACTGTCACCGTACGTAACAAAATATAGTTCCTGCCACCAAATGCCAACGTACCTTCTCATTCCCCATTTGGGTAAAATAAACGATTTTCGTACGTGGCAAAAACGTATCTTTGGCAGGTTGTTGCCACTATAAAAGCCTCTTTTTAGTGTCAGCAACGTGGCAGCACACCAAAATTGCTAGTTGGGATATAATTTGTTTCCAAATATTTTCATTCTTAAATCAGATACACCTACAATAACACCTAAAAACAATTGCAAGTTTGTGATGCTACATTATCTTTTCAGCTCACATCTATGGCAACGTCCAAATCACCAATTGATTATGACTATCTGATAAAGTTCCTGGCACTAGGCGATTCTGGCGTTGGAAAGACCAGCTTCCTCTACCAATATACTGATGGTGTTTTCCATTCACAATTCATATCCACCGTAGGAATCGACTTCCGGGAAAAGCGTGTGGTTGGTATCAACACTGTTTCCTTTAAAGAATTTCTACTTTATCCACTTTATCTTAGATATACTCTTCTCGTGGTCGCACCCATCGCGTACACTTACAACTTTGGGACACCGCAGGACAGGAGCGCTTTCGAAGCTTAACAACAGCTTTCTATCGGGATGCAATGGGGTTTCTCCTGATTTTCGATTTGACTAGCGAGAAAAGTTTCCTTGAAGTCACAAACTGGTTAGAACAGCTTCGGATGCATGCCTATTGTGACAATCCGGATATTGTCCTGTGCGGGAACAAATGCGATTTGGAACATATGCGAGTAGTGAGCGAACAGCAGGCTCGACAAATGGCCGAACGCTATCAACTTCCCTATATCGAAACTAGTGCTTGTACAGGATTGAATGTACGACATGCTATCGATACACTACTGGATATGGTAATGACAAGAATGGAATTGGTAGTTGTTGATACCGTACTGCCAGGGAGACGGTTGTTGCCGCCGCGTAGATCTCGAGACGACGATACCATTCAACAATTAGGAATGTCAGACAATAATACACTGCCGAGTAGGCGTAAATGTAACTGTTAAGAGTGAAAATTAGAGTTTTTAAGAATTTGTTAAATATGTAAGTAGATTATTTTTTCAGTGATTGATGGATCTGGTAAATGTTGTTTCAACTGGACTGTTAAATTATGGAAATATACAATATACATTGAATTGTGGAGTGTGTTGTTTGGAATTAATGGTGTTAGTTGCGCTTTTAAGGATCTAAATATTGCGAATGTTTCTGGCTCTCGACCTCTATGCATTGGCAGATAATGGCAATGTCATAACTTTGCTGCCTCAGCATTTAGACATTGATAGACAATGCCAATGTCACCCAGATAGCAATAAATCGGAAAAATTTGGTTGAATTATTTATCTTTATTTTATTGTCATTATTTATCTATCTTAGACTAAAGACAGACGACACAAGTTAATGATCATTAACACAATGATCATTGAACGCTAATGATAATTTGTTTGGAGAGGGACACACGGTTATTTGAATGAGGTTGTTTAACAGCCGTAGGTTGTTTGAATTTAAATGGTATTATTTTGACAGTTATTGTTTATCGAAACACATCAAAAAATCATAAATTAGTACAAGTATTACTGCGAATGAGCCTTTGTCTAAAACTATGGAAATTTTACACAAAAAAAAGTTTAATCACGATAAGGAAGAAAATATAAAATGTTCAGGTATTGAAGAAGAGAATACGAAGAAATGTGCAAAAAATGAAACATTTGCATGCCATAATGTAATATATTCGAAATAATATGTTCATGTTTTTGACAGTTAGAAACTACATTATTTCAAATAGAATTTCCCCAGTAAATTTCATAATCTTCTCCGTAGATGGTGCGACAATCGATAAGAGCAAATGAGCATTAGCTTCCAAATGATAATTCGTAGAACCTCATTGATGATGTTATAAATGATGATTAACCCATGACACACGTAATGGATAATGATCATTGGGCTCGAAATGATAATTAACTTGTGTCGTCTGTCTAGGCTCTATTCTTATAGGAAAACAGAGTTCACTTTATATTTTCAAATTTTGGAGTTTAATGCTCGGAAATTGCTTTAAGTCCTACATAAGTTTTTCGTTTGGATTTCTACTTCCACTGCTTTTTGCCTTCTACTTTTTACCTTTTACCATACCTGTTTATGCCTAAATATGTCTGCGTACAATATACTCATTGCTGGCACTGCAACCTAAATCCAATCAACTATGGGAATTTCCTTTTTGTGCAGTTTGTCCTTTTTTAGTGGGTTTTTTTTTAAGATAACACCGCACGCCACTTACTTTTATCAGACTTGCTCCTTTTTTAAAAACAATACATCCTATGAAATTAATATTGATCTGATGATCCTGTCGTGAGTTTTCGTGAGCTGAAGTTTCGAATGCTCCAAAAATAGGTAGTTTGGTGAAGGAGTGCCGTTCTTGCATGACATGGAAATTTGAAAACTTTGAACTAGCAGGATGGGCAAAAAATAAAAAATATAAATCGTTTGCCCGTTTTTCTGGAAACCGAAAATTTTTCTGGATCATCAAGGCTTTGAAGATCTTTTGTTCACGAGCCTCCTGTAGCTACAGGTTTACTTGCACACTTACAAAAACAAAATATGCATATTTCTTGTCAATATTAATACATCCTTCACATTTCGTAACGATATGATGTTACTTCCAAGAGTTATGACTAGAGAAGCGGAAAATAGGTTTTTGCCTAGAGCCTAGGTATTTGCCTATTTTGGCCAAATTTTGCCCATCGTGCCTATTTCGATGTTTCAAACTCAAAATGGCCTTTTCTGCTATTTTAACTGTGAAGAAAATATATTTCGTGCTAAAAGTCGTTTTATATGAAGAGAAAAAATAAATTAATGAGAAATGCAAACTTCACAATTTTTTGGCACACAGCGATTTTGCGTACACAATCAATTTCATATAAATTGAAACACATAAAAAACAAGATGAAACAGAGAACAATTGTACCAAGCAAATATTGACGACTATTTGCGACGATATGTTACACTGTTTTTTCTTTCAATATGAATAAACAAGCAGGAACGTATTTAGACAGTGATTGTTAACGTTATATGTACGACAATTCTTTTCAGCAGCAATGCATTATTATTTTATAAACATTCGGTTTCTTCTGAAATGAGTATTTTTTTTGCAATTCTACAAATAAACGTTTCGAGCTGAGACTGTCACTGTCGATATATATTCAAATTGATAGCCATTCAGTTTCGATGATTCATATGTACGTTCATGTGTGCAGTATTTAAACTGTATTTTGTGTAGTGCACAAGCATGTTTGTACCAGGCACATTAATTGAATGTGTTTGAGCAAAATCAAATTGATTTGTGTTGTCCATTTGTGTTTCGAATTTCATTGAGTGTGGTTGACAGTATATATACGCAAAAATGGGTAGAACAAAGGAAACTCATCGCGACTTTTGTGTACGAATGGCTACAAAATTTCCAGCTACATTTCGAACAGATAATTCGATATTATTTTGCAAATATTGTGAGTGGTCAGTAGCTGCCGAAAAACTTTCTCATGTAAAACAACACATTGCTACTGAAAAACACAAAAAAAATATTGAACTCAAAAATCCACAGCAACGCTCATCGGCCCAACAAAGTCTATTGACAGAACATCAACAACCGCGTCCAGAACAAAAAGTCAACCAATTCCACATGGATCTGTGTAAAATGTGTGTTGAAGCAAACATCCCATTGAAAAAAATAAGCCACCCTTCCGTTGTAAATTTCTTAGAAAAGTACACGCAAAAATTACTTCCAAGTGAAACTACGTTACGTGAAAAATACGTGCCAATTTTATACAATGATTGCATGAAAACGCTTCGTGAAAAGGCAAAGAACAAACATGTTTGGGTATCCATTGATGAAACGACAGATGTTGACCAGCGACTAGTTGTCAATTTCATTTTTGGGATTTTGGATGACGTCGAAAATAGTGCAGAGCATCAAAAGTGTTATCTATTGAATATGGGTATTGTAGAAAATGCCAATGCAAGCACTATGGCCGCATTCTTCAATGACTCACTGCTTTTGCTTTGGCCAAATGGTTTGTACAATAAATTGTAAATCATATCATTTTAGTATGTGAAAACAATTTAAGTACAGAAGTTTCATTGTTTGGACTAGGAATTGAATACAATAGGGTGCTTGCTGTTTTGACTGATGCTGCTGCGTACATGATTGCAGCAATGGGCTCACTGCGAATTTTGTATCCAAAGATGGTGCACTTGATTTGCTTTTCACATGGTTTACATCGGGTTGCAGAGTTCATTCGCACAAGATTTCCGAATGTTAATCGATTGATATCAAAATCTAAAGCTGTTTTTGTGAAGGTATATTACAAAACAAATTTACATTTATTTTTTCAATCACAGTATTTTTATGATTTTTTAAAGTAGTAAAATAAAACTATATTTTAATCAGGCACCGTCTCGTCAAAAAAAATTCAAAGCAGCTTGCCCAGAATTAGCTCTACCCCCCGAACCAGTTACAACTCGTTGGTGTACGTGGCTAAAGGCAACAATATACTACTGCGATAATTTTGCAGAGATCAAATCTGTCATTGATTCATTTGACAGCAACGATTCCGAAGCGATTCGAGCAGCCAAAGAGCTGTTTGCCGATAATCGTATAAAAACTGATCTGGCATACATCAAATCTCATTTTTCACACCTAGTGTCGGCAACAATTAAACTGGAAACACAAGGATTGACATTGAGTGAAAGCATTCATACAATCACATCCATTCGCAGATCGCTGAATGCATTAAGTCAAAGAGAATTTGGCTATAAAATGGAAGCGGTGCTTCATCGAAATCCTGGATATAACACTATTCTTGGCATCAACAATGTTTTGAACGAGCGTAAACAGCCAATAGAACAATTTGTGAAGGATCTATTGCCACACGAATTAGCTTTATTCAAACATTGCCCGACAACATCAGCTGACGTAGAAAGATCATTTTCAATGTATGCAAATGTACTGACTGACAAACGCCGATGTTTCTTATTTGAAAATTTGAAGCAGCATTGTATTGTCGTTTGCAATCGTGAAAATAAATATTGATGCATTTTGTGTGCATTTAAATTCGTGCCTATTTGTGGATATTAAACTGTTTTTCATGCCTATTTTGGCCATTTTTAGGACTTTTTAGGTGCCTAAAATCGTTTTTTTCAGAACTATTTTCCGCTACTCTGGTTATGACCAATCGTAATTTGAAAAAAAAAAAATTTTGGTCTACTTTTAAGCACTCTGCGCCGGCATAGGGTTAACAATTTTCCAAAGCATTATCACAGACAAGCGCAAATCATTGCCAGAGTTATTTTGGCATAATTGCTTTTTCCTAAAATCTTTTTTCAAAAGAAATATAGAGTTGTCTGCAAATTCACTAAAATATCCGCCGCCTATAAAGCGTTAAATATATAAAGATAGATGTGATTGAATCACTTCATTGAATCTAATTCCAAAATTTTTCATCGATTGAACATGGCTAGACTCTTAAATTTAGTTTCCATATCATTTAACTGAAAATTCTGAAAGTGCTAATTAGAAGTTATGTTAATATTTTTTTCAGCTGTTACCCAAACATCAGTTTAAGTACACTCAAGCGTACGTGTAGTAAAACCAATAAAGTGTGAATAAAAGGGGGTTTAAATGCTCTTAGCTAAGTCTATAGCGCCCGTATCACTCACTTGTGCTTGTTATCAGGCCCGAACGATAGGAAATCTGTCAAACGTTTATTGTGATACGAATCGGTTCGTTTTTTTATCGCGAGAAACTATGGGAACAATTCCATGACTAATGGCCTGCGTCTCTTAACCTGTAGGTGGCTGCGAAAGGTAAGTATTGTGTACATTTCAGCATTTCGCAACGAACTGGCGCCAATCTATCGCTAGCGTCTGCCCGACGACCGATCTCCATCTAATCATGAGCATAACTGATAAAAATATTGACATAACTTGCGGTAGGCGTAGATAGGGTTGAATCCAACTATGAATAATATTTTCCAAAATAAATGAGCTGGCTCCATAGAAAAATTAATATTTGAACAGTTTTCTCTTATTATTTTGTGCCCCTACCTAGAATTCAAATGGATATCAGTAGTGACGTCGCGACTGAAAGAGTTAACTTTTAATACTCTCATGGGAAAATGCGAAATGATAAGATAACACACTAATTTCGGGGAATGATACGTTACCGAAGGTTTGTGGTCTTATCGATAGAATAAAGATCAGTAGTGAAGTTGTTTTTCTGTCGATATCATATTCAAATTGAATTTTATTAGTCGATAAAGTCACAGTCCATTGAATTGAGTGTTTTGCATCATTTATTGTTACGACCGGCCGATGTATACAAATTATGTACGGAAATTAGCGATGCCTTATATCATCATATGCTAGAATTGTGGTTAGATTTCAGAACGCCTGCTAGACATGGTCCCATTATTTACGCGAACGGGCGCACTTGCACTTACGATACGCACGCGTTTTTAATTACGGTTATTTGTTTTGGGGGCAAGTAGTGTTTCAAGTGCTTTCGAATTTTGGCAAGCTCAATATGGACAGCAATGATGATGTAGCTCCGAAGCTAACTCAAATCAAATACGAGAAGACGTCGTGCTATTTCTGCAACGAATGGCTGGATTCACAAAGTTTTAAGGTAGATTTTAAGATTATTTTGCTCTAAAGAATATTCAGCCATTTCTTTTATGTTCTAGGAGCACATCATTCATTGTGGGCAGGTGCTGGAACAATGTCCTCATTCCTGCAGTTCGTATGTTCCGCGAAAGCGTATGAATCTGCATGTGAAAAACTGTCCAAAAGTTCGGAAGCCTGTCGAAAACGGTGACTCAACAAAGATAGATTTTACTGAATTCGAAAATCGCATTCTTATTCTTGAGCAAGATACATCGGCTCTAAGGTCAGTTCTCAATGAAGAGATAAAACAAAGGCTGCATCTGATAACCGATGTAGGCAGTATAAGGAAACACAACCAGGTAAGTTGTAGATTGGTTGTGAGTGATCAATGCATGGAATTCAGTTGTCATAGAGAGTAAGTTGCCATTGTTCACTTGTAATTGATTAGCTTATCTTATGTTTTGATTTTGGGCTGTGTACTGTATGAGTTATCGCTAGTACGCCTCCTATTTCGAGTTTGATTATGACTAATGTTAACAGTGTTTTACATGGAATCTTCAATTATTCCATTCATAAGTTTTTAAATGTGATAATTGGTCTTGCATATGCACCAAACTGAAAATATTTGATATGTACTTCAAAAACATTTAATTTTTTATCGGCCATCATGAGTCGGTCTTGAAGTGGGTAGAACACCGGCTGCACATGGTTCAAATCTAGTCATGATCACACACCGTGAGTTAGCCTATACGCTAATCTACTTAATTCCAATCAGTGGTAAAGTGAGTCGTGGAACTTATCACTCCACACCCGTCTATATTTATCGTGAATGAAGTCTCTACCAACTTCCAGCCCCAGACTCGACAAGCGTTGCTCTAGAACAACTTTACTTTTTATGCATTGTGGTCTCGTAATTAAATCGAAATAATCGAATAATAATCAAATGATTTCGAAACTAAACAGTTGGCTTCCAATACTAAACACACTTTTATTTAATTAAAACTTGGAAAACGTTAGTTTACATCGAACTCTCAGAATTAAATAAAAATAATTCGCTCTCCTTGTCTGCTTATCCACTGCTTCAATTCGTCCTGGACCTATATACAGGCGCCTGCTGATTTTCCAAAATAGTCCAGTCAATTATCAAATGTGCTAGCCTAGTTCATCTCTTCCTTTGATATTCTGGTCAATGTATCGAACACTGGTCCAGTTTCTCGCTCCTTCGTTCTGCTCGATTTATGCTTGGTTGTTGGAATATATGGCTTTGAATCCTTCTGGCAAATACAAATCTGATTTCGGCGCGTAAATGCATGCAACAATAGGTGCGTTTTTTTGCTCCGGTGCAGAACAGAAGAGAACATTGGCGCAAAAAACGATCCAGAACAGAACAGCTGGTGCATTTACTAATGTTGCTACATTCGCTGTGGTAGCACAAACCAGTTGAAAATAAAGGGAGAAAATAACGAGTCTAAACTACGACAATCGGTAGGAAATATAAACGGATCTAACATAAAACTACCTCTTTTAATTTTCTGCACATTATGAGGGCTTTTTCTAATTTCTAACTACTAAAACATTCAACATAACCTTGAAAAATCTAAAGCCACCTCACTGCAAAAAATGGCGTAACTACTCATGCACTTTCAGCACATTCTATAATTCAGCACATGAACTACCTATACAGAACAGAATTCTGTCCCAGTGAATTCACTGCGATAGGAGTGTTGTTGTTTCCAATGCGTCTGTTCTGTTCTGGATAGAGGAGTAAAAACACGCCTAAAATATTATTTGGCAATCATTTCATTAAGATTCTTTACTTAAGTAGATAGCCTTTAATATCCAACTTCCTTGAAAATTAGTACTTAGTAATTTAAGGTCACGGAGTATGCGTGACATAAAAGTTGATTTTACTTTGGTTACCTTTCACTGAGAAGTTACTGAAAGAAGAAATATACAATTTAATAGAAGAAATAAGATACACTGATGTAAAAGGTATCGTAAGGGTCTCAGAACGATAATATTGGAAATAGTATGCTTGTAAAAAAAGTCCGGGTTGCCAGAACTGTAAATACCGATAGACGAAGAGTAAAAATTCTAATAAGATCTAAAATAGCACTCTTCTCTTTCAAAATGCAGATCACGAACGTAGCGATAGATTGTCCTAATTTTCAGTATTCGAAGGTTTCCTCACTTTTGACCGTACAATAAATTTTTGTTGTTATTTGACGGGAATTCGCAGACACGAGTTTGAATGATAGTATATTTTAAAAAAGCATACTGAACGCTGAACCAAGAGCTGTTAAAGTCCAAAAGAATCGGTCACCTGATGTGACCGTGCTTGCTTACTGACGTAGCAATATAATATAGATCCTTTATTCTAGAACTGACACGTGAAAACTGTGAAGCTTTTCTCAAGCACTATATACGCAGTCCCTTGCTGGATTTTAAACTTGTACTGGAATGCTGCACGTCTCTTATATCGAGGTGTCGAAACATTCGATGATAAAGTTATTTCAGGTACCAGGGCATAGGCGTAAAAAGAAAAACTGTGAAGCGGACGAACTTTTGCTGGAGTTATCCTGCAGGTTCAGGCACTCCTATGGCTTCAGTTAAACTGACCGTCAAACAAAAAAGCTTGAAAGACGGATTTTTTTTAAATGAATAAGAAAACAGGAACATTTCGAAATAAGAGTAGCCAAAAAGTAATTGCTAATTAAAAAAAGATCAAGCAGAAAACAGAGTAGAATATTTGAAATCTGAGCTTCTATTCTAGCCTGGATCTTTTTCAACTTCTCCCTTTTTCGACCACGTGACATTTCCACTATTCCCTACTCTTTTTGGATTTCTCGCTTTTCGACTGGTCCATTTTCGAATACTTCTTTTACCGATTTCTTCTTTTTCATACCTTTCTTTGAACTGCTTGTTTCATGAAAAAAATTTTTATCGACCAATATCTTCTCGGACTACTTTATTTGAGAACTAGTCAATGTTTTGATACAACATTTTTTCAACTATTCTTTGTTTGGACTACATCGTTTGTGACCTACTCCCTTTTGGACTTCTTCTTTCTCGATTGATCTTTTGTTCAATAATTCTTTCACTAACTTTCATTTTAGTTTATTCCTGTTTTGACTACTGCTTTTGCAGACGGAGTTCTCCGTTTTTCGCACTAAGTACTCCTCTTTTATTGGTTAACTTTTTTGGCCTACTCAATTTTCAGACTGCTCCATTATTTAACATGTACTTTTTCGATTCCTAACTTTGCAATGGCCGCTTATTTTGCATACTGGTTTTTTTCACAAAACCCATACTGTAACCCCTGCCTTTTGGATAGCTCGTTTTATGAACCCATCCAGTTTACGACTTCCCTTATTTTTAACTACTTTTGCTTGACTACGATATTTTACGCCTACTTCTTATTTCAATTAAACCTTTTTAAACAACTCCTTTGATGGGCTACTGTTTTTTAGGACATTTCTCAACTACTCCGTATTTGAACTCAGTGTTCGTCATTGTTCCGGCCACTACTATTATCAACAAATTATTTTGCAGATAATTGTTTTTTGGATGGTGATGTTTTGCGACTTTTTCTTTCCACTTTTCCATTTTTTGACCATTCCTTTTCTCGACTTTTCCTTATTTGGAAAAAAAAATTTTTAACAGCTCCTATCCTGGAACACTCCTTTTTTGGACTTTGTATTTCAACTACTCATATTTTGGGCTATTCCGTTCGTAAAGATATAGCGGATTGAATTTACTTATTGTTTAGAAAAATTTACAAACCGATTCGTGGAGAATTTTTCTTATATGAGTCATGAAAGAAAATCGCAGTAATGTTTTCTTCCTTAAATACAATAATTACTTACATTTAATCAAATAATAATAAGCATAAGGAGTAATCCTTTGAGGCATTTTCTGTTTTGCCACTAAGTAATGTTCCTTAGATTTCTTACTTTAGAACTATTACTTTTTTACAACACCATTTTATCAATAACTACTTGTTTCGACTACTCCTTTTTCAACAAGTGGTTTTTTTTTAGAATACTCCATTTTCCGACTAGGTACTCCTCTTTCAATGGTGAATATGATACTACTTTTTTCAGTACTCATAATTTCAACTATTTTTTCCCACGTGAGTAGAATCGAGTGCACTATTTAGGAATTAAGTAAAAATTGCTTGAAAAAATTAGAATCGGGTGAAAATTATCAATTTTTAGTTTGTAATAGATTAATTTTAGATTAAATCCGTCGTTGAGAGTAATATTCAAGCAGGATAATTTAGGAAACATGTATAGATAAAAATTTTATAAACTGAAGTGAAGTTCCTGCAGCCTAATGATTAGAGTGCTGGCTTTTGGTGTGTGAGGTCCCATTCGCGTAGCGAGCTTTTTTTTATAACTCTAAATCAACGGAAGTAGTGCCTGTTCGTATCAACGGAAGTAGTGCTTGTTCATGGTATAAGCCTGTTAAAAAAGGTATAAAAAATAAAAATAAAAAAAAACTCTAGCGCACCTGAACCGCTAGAAACACTAATATTCGAAGAACAGTAGAAGAATCGTGCAGGTTTTGAGTGCATATTCCACCATATGACCTGCTTATTACGGCCAAACTGTTTCAAACGCCACGTTTTACTTTGGTCTAAAGAAGGTTTCAGATATTACCACTGGCATGAATTTCAACGTTTATGAGAGCAAAACACGGGTTAATTATATTCGTCATCAGTTGCTTATTTCACAAAATTTTGAAAGCAGCATCTCATATAACATCAATGAAGAAAATGCTCTGTGCCTGCAGCACTGTAACTGAAGTTGGTGTTTGGGGATGCGATCCGAAAAATTTGCAGAACTTTGGGAATTGAAACATCGGCTATTTATTTTCATTGTAAATGTTTCCGGTATGAATACTAACTGTAAGCATTTATTGATACAAAAGTAGCACAACCGACTCGTACTGGCAACCTTTCGCCAGTATCAAAGCCAAGAATATATCACATCTGCTTCACGTTGTTATATTACATTCGAAGTTATAGGAGTATAAAGAAATTTAGGGTTACCTGCAGCAAGTTTTTTCAAATAATCGAAAGCTTAATATTTGCTGTTTATTGTCACTACAATATCATTACCAATTGAAAATTCTACGGTAAAACCGCTTAATAAAGATATTGCAAACAAACACAAAACCAACAATAGCTGGCAACCCTATCGTGGCTTTTCAACCAAATTTGGCCTGAATAATGCTTAAAATAGGTTTCATTAATTGTATGAAATTCGTATTGATTACATGACTGCACTGGAAGTTATAGGGCAAAAAGTTTTATTTTCCTGAGCGAATTTTCAAAATCAAAGACACAAAAATTACCATAGCTGGCAGCACCAATCGAATTTTTCAACCAAATTTTTATCAAACAGAGTTTAAAGTAAGGTTCAGCTACTGTGTCAATTTAATGAAAATCTGGTAACTTATTCACATTTCATAGGGCAAAAAGCAGTTTTTTTTCTTTGTAATTTTTCAAGATGGCACCACTGGCACAGAGTTGCCTACAATTCAAAATCGCTTCTATCAGACCTGGTCCTACTTAAGTCCAATGTATTCTGTAAATTTCAATTGTATCTGATTATTGATTCGTGAGTTCCCGTGAACAGAAGTTTTTGATGCTAAAAATATAGGTTAACTGGGAAAGGGTTGCCGTTCTGGTCCGACATGAAATTTCCAAAGTTTTACTTTGAACGTGTAGATAAAGCATAAGATTTGTATACAGATTGGTTTTATTGTAAGAAACGGACATTTTTTAGGATATTCGATGGTTTGAATGTTTTCACTTCCATATTTTTATTTTTCAAATTTAAGACACCAAAATGATCATAGCTGGCAGCTCCGACCGAATTTTTCAACCAAATTGCTATCAAACGTGGTTTGAAGTAAGACCCAGCTTATGTATGAATTTCGTCAAAATCGAACGATTGAATCAGAATTTATATGGCTAAAAGCAGTTATCTTTTTTAGTGATTTTTCAAGATGGCACCACTGGCACAGAATCGCTTGCATTTCAAAGTTACTTCTATCAGACCTGGTCCTATTTAAGAACAATATATTCTGCAAATTTCAATTAATTCTGCGTATTGGATCGTGAGTTTCCGTGAACAGAAGTTTTTGAAGCTAAAAATATAGGTAAATTGGGTAAGGGTTACCAGGCGTGCCCGTTATACCATATCAAATTTTATTTTTTGTCTATGTAAATAAAGCACAAAATTTACATATGAGTGGCTTTTCTTTGAAGAAACGGCATTTTTTCAAGAGAGACGACGATTTGGAGGTTTTCACTTTCAGTGCCTGCCCTAGCTACAGGGTTGCTAGCACGCTCATAAAAAGCTACATAACTTTACAACTAACTAATATCAAGATGTCTTGAAAACTTCGCAATGATTGAATAGCTCTATCAAAAGTGATCGCAATTTAAAAATTTTCAAGTTTTCCCGTTCTCTTTTTAGGCACCCAGCGCACACATGGGGTAAAAAATTCCAAAGCATTATCCGATTCACATGTAAAACACGTTTAAAATGTATTTCGTCAACTTTATTTTCGCAAAAATTATTTGTGTACGGAATAATAGGTACATATATTAAAAATATCACTAAAATGGCCGCCAGCGCCAAAGGGTTAAAGATAATTAACTTTTTGTGAGACCTGGCACTATTCTGCATATTTGATGATATATATATATATATATATATATATATATATATATATATATATATATATATATATATATATATATATAGAAATATGAATTTTTGGCCAAAGTGATTTTAATACTAATGTTCTTCTTCGAACATTAGTAAAAAATTATGTTACTTGACTTTAGTTTTATTTTCTCTTTAACTACTCTAAAACCTGCTAACATTTCCTGTACTTCTGCATTAGATACTTGCTCTGAATTGAGCAAGTATGATATTCAAATGATATTTTTCCAATAATATTCATTTCAATTTAGATATCCGATGAATGGACACAAAAAGTTGGTGATGTCCTGACTGCTCTCAAAAAATGTATTAATGAAGAACGTGCCTCCAGATGCTCGGAATTGAAAAAAGTTGGTGATGACATACAAAGCATATACTTTCAATTGCAGGTAACTTTTACTAAACGGCCAATTGAGTATTCTATTAAATTTGTGTGCTTAATTTTAGCAAATTCACAACTGGCAAGTCTCGTCGGCTGGTAGAATCGATCAAATTCACAATAAATTGATCGAAGAGGAAAACATCAGAGAGCAAATAATTAATACGATGGAAAACAAATCGAAATTTTCCGAAAATGCAATTTTTAGTTTGAGTATGTTTACAGCAAATTTGAATTTAATTTAATTCAAACGTGATCTCCACAGACGCTGAGATGGAAAAACTACAACAGCAATTGTCCAAGAT
This sequence comes from Nemotelus nigrinus, assembly GCA_947369275.1. NCBI lineage: Eukaryota > Metazoa > Arthropoda > Insecta > Diptera > Stratiomyidae > Nemotelus > Nemotelus nigrinus. Next base: position 12,601,654 of record OX376374.1, read on the forward strand.
GTCGTTTAAATCGTCACAGTCAGCCGAACAAATTTCAATGGAAATTTTGCGATTGGAAGAAATACTTCGAGACAGGGAGGAGCAGGAGAGGTAAAATTTTCGTTATGTTTACTGTTTACTTCAAGACTATTCAGTGAATGGAACGAAAGCCATTGGGACATTGAATGTGCTTGCAGTAATATTTTGGAAATATGAATTTATAATTTAAATGTAGATTGTGACTATGCTCGGAAAAAGCAGCATTTGTGCAGGAATTCAACTGAACAATAGCAAATTTATATTATTAATTCCAAAATTTATCACAATCGTACCTCGTTTTCAGATCGATTCAACAAAATATTGAAGCTGCTATCGAAAGCATTCAAAACGACCTCGAGTCGAAATTCGTATCGAATACTGAACTTAGTACAAAACAAACGACACTCGACTACGAGGTCAAGAGCATGAAAAACATTGTTTGCAATACGGAAGACAAATGTGATAAATTAGGTAAATTAGTGACCGACGCCGACCGTACAATTCATGGCACGAAACAAGGACTCGCCGACCTGGAAGTTCACCTGTTGTACCAGAACAAACTGATGGGCATTCACAACACACGCGGTAATATGAATGACATTCACTCATACGTCAGACATTCCGCAAAGTGACCTGTGTTTAATTGCAGGTCATCTAATTTGGAGAATAGCGAACTATTCAACAAAACTCCTGGAAGCCAAAGAACACGATACATGCTTGCAAAGCCCAATGTTCTGCAATAAACAGTACGGATATACATTACGGGTAGGTGTAATTAGTCAGGTGTATTGACTAACTAATTGGTCCTTTCAGCTGGACATTCATCTGAACGGGATTGGAAATTGGAAGGGAAGAAACTTGATTGCATGCTTGAACGTTGTGCCTGGTGAATATGATACATTGTTGCCGTGGCCTTGCAAACTGGAAGCGGATATTGTTTTGAAGGATCAGCCGCCGGATCTCAGCCACGCTCAGGATTATCTTCGTAATTTAATTGTGAAGAAAAAGAACGAAGAATATGATGTTAATCAGTATATTCATGTGCCGCATAAAATTATTGCGACACGACATTACTTGAGAAATGATGCGATTATATTGGAAGTTCGAGTGCACAAAGTTCGCAGTGGTAGCTAATTGTTTTGAGTTGAATGTTAACCGATGGATGAGGGAAGTAATAAAAATAAATTACTGCTAACAACATGTTTACTTGAAATAGTCCAACATTCGGAAATAGCAAGTGTTAATCTTTGATGAAAGTTGTAAAAAGCTAAGAGTTTCTCCTACCCATATTTGAAATTTTTGAAAGCTATATTCAATGCGAAAGTAATGGTTTTTCTGATTTTTTTTAAGTAATCCATAATTTAGCGAAGAACAAATCACAGGAACTAACAATTAACTAGACGCGAAACTAGCAAAACTTTAAAATCAATAGAAGATTATGTTTGATAAGACAACCATTTTTTCAAAAGAGAAACGAACGAAGAAGTTTTTCGTTCAGATATATAAGTTGCCTGGTCTGGTGGCTAGCGTTAATAGTTTGCATGTATCCAATTTTAAAACCCAAAGAAATGGGCATATATACTTTTGACGTCGAGAGTTCAAAGTATCCATTCGTAGAAGATTTTAGCGGTCTTCATAAGCAGGTAGATGTAAAGGGACATACCTAGGAAGTCCGCGGAGGCAGAAACGTAAGAACCTCTTTTGGATGGACTCAATTTAAACTTTTTGTTACGATATTCATGATTTACTTGCGTATTCGAGAATAGGTCTGACTAAGCTGCAAAAGGGGGAAAAATTTTGTTAAATTCCTTCAAACGTCTTCTGACAAAAACTAAGGTATTACTAGCTTTCACAACGATTGAGTCGATGTGATCGTCAAATGTAAATGATTGATTCAGCAGTACTCCTAAATCGAGTACATTCGGTGATCTATTTAAAGGTGTACTCAAAAGTGAGTACTCATAGACTACAGGATTATTTTTGCATGCACAAGATATAATCGTACACTTGTCAGGATTAAAAAGGAGATTTTTATCGGAACACCAGCCGGCAAATCTGTTTAGAACCTGCTGCAAATCATTGCAATCATTAAGGTTTAAAGGCATAAAGTAGAACAGAAGATGACTGCAGAATGGAACCTACATAATTGATAAATAAGGCGAATAATAAAGGGCCTAGATGACTGCCTTCTGGAACACCAGATGTGGTTTTAAATTCAGATGATGACAAGGCACCGCGAAAGGACACAAGTTGGGTTCGATTCGTCAAGAAAGAGTCAACCCAAATTTAACAACAAGTTAAGAAATTGAAAGGAATGAAGCTTAGCTAAAAATACGGAGTGGTCAAGCTTATCAAAAGCTTCCGTAAAGTCAGTGTAGGCAGAGTCAGTTTGAAAGCCAGCTTCGATTGAGTTAGTTACTTGGTGAGAAAATTCAATCAGATTAGTTATGGTTGAACGTCCGTTCATAAAACCGTCCTGATACGGAGCCATAATAGATTTGCAATGAAAGGCTACGATATCCGTGACAATTGTTTCAAAAAGTTTTGCGACGCAGAGAAGTTTGCAATAGGTCGATAGCTGCATGCGTCATTACGACTTCCTTTCTTGAATAAAGGAGTGACGGTGGAGTATTTCGACAAATGAGGAAAGATGCCTGCTTTTAAGGATGCATTGAAAATATAGACAGCACAGGTAGTAGTAATGACACGCAATATTTTAAGATTAAATTAGGTATACCATCTGGTTTAGGTGTTATATTATAGTCAATTTTATTAAAAAATGCGATAATGGTGTCCTCGTCAATTTTTAGTCTGGAGTTTGGCAAGTCCGTACTATAAGCTTTACGGAAAAAAGAAGCATATAAATTACCAATATCAAAGGGATCATCAGCATCTGAGTCGTAACATTTATATATGAGTGGAAAACCATCGTTATAAGTCTTAGAATTAACAAACTTCCAAATTCTCTTAGGTTGGGCTTGAAAATTAAATTTCAACTGTGGCATATGTCTCTGATATGCAAATGAAACTTATTTATGACACAGATCTCTTAATGTAGAAAAAAGTAGATAGTTGGGCTCTGAGCGAGTCAAGTGAAACTGTTTCTAGGCATTGGTTTTGGAAGTTTTCAAATGGCAAAGCTGAGGAAACATTAAAGGAAAAAGAACCTTGCTGTTACTGAGGTAGTTGGCACGCAACCGCAAAACAGCCAGTCTTGATCACCTACCAACCACACTAAAATCAGTAGCAGGTGTAAATTTGAACGACGCCACAAAGCAATTAGATGCTTAAGTCATTTTCTAGAGTTAAAAATTCAACGCTGGAGCCGACGATTCATGCATAGCAGGGAGTTGTCCAAGTACTGTCGTTAGTGTAGAAAATATTGAAAATGTAAAAAAACTGGTTCAAGAGGATCGGCGAATCAAGTTGAAGCCAATAGTTGAAGCCGTAGGCATTAGCCAGTAATGAGATAGATGTGCGCTCGATGGATCCCAAAATGCTCAATCCACTGGACAAGTCATCATTTCCAAGGAGTTTTTGGAGATGTGCGGCGACAGTTTTGAGAAAGTTTTTTTTTCACAACGTAACGGTTGATGAAACATGGACTCGTAAGTATGATCCAGAGTCAATGTAGTATAAATTCAAAGTGGAAAGAGTGACATCCAAGCTCATGGCCACTGTTTTTTTGGGATTGTGGTCTGTGGACCGATTAAGTTCATCGGCTACCTATTTAAAAAAAACTGAACTGAACGAGTACTATTACATCGCATTGTTGACGGAACTGCGTCAAATGTCAGTTGAGAAAAGGGGAGACGAATTGGCAGAAAGAAGAAGAAAATGCGCCTGTGCACACTCCGTGAATTCCAAGATGTGGCCTGAGCCAAACGGGATTTGAAGAGATCAGCCATCCATCTTGAAGTTTAGACCCAGCCCAAAGAGAATATTTCCTGTTTGATTATTTGAAAATGAAATCGTCAAAGGACAAAGATTTTCGAGTGACGAGTAAAATGAAAGTGGTAGTAGACGAGCATCTCAAATACAAAGATGGCAAATATTTTATCACTGGCTTAAAAGCCAGTGTAAAAATTTTAGGTGTAAGCTTACTACTCTGGTGGGAGAAAACAACGAAAATCAGTGAAGTAAAATAGCATATTCTGGTCAAAAGGTTGTAAAAAGAAGAAGAAGAGCAGGAGAGACGTTTAATTTGAGAGACTCATACACAACTTTACGTAACTTTAAATATAATTAAGACATTGTCTGCCATAAATTACCAGCAGAAAAAGTTTGTGTAGATTTTGGCAACACAAGACCTTATGAGTCAGCGAATTGCGTTTTTCGACCACGAAAGAGCTAAGGCCAGTTTACAATCTCACGGGCACACAAACTTAATAGAAACAGAGTCAAAGATCGGGCCTTATAAGTGAAAAGCAATCAAAGAAAACTATTTTCAAAATTTGATCGCTGATATAACGTTCATTTTATTGCTTAATGGAAAACGGAGGAAAAACGAGTTTAATTTTTTTTATCGTTTTTTAGTATTTCTCGTTGGTTTTTATTTAATTAAACTAAATCAAAATCAGTATTTTATTTTCAAAATCTACGTTTATTTGTGTCTTCTAATGATAATAAAATATCTGATCCATTACTGAAGATATGTTGTAGATAGATAAATTTTGAGCAATCAATACATATTTCCAGCTAGATTTATATTACAATATTGCATTCATGAAATCAAAACATTGTTGGTTAGTTATTTTATAATAGCTAATTTGCGAATCCACAATGAAGGAAGGAGTAGTTTTATGTTGTAGTAATGAAATTTTTATTTAGGTCACTGAAGCTGCCATATATTTTTATATATCTTTTTTTATACAAGGTACGTTTGATAAGATCAAATAAATTTAGTCTAATGCTTACCATTGGTTTTGACAAAAAAAACAACCGTGAAAAAGATTGTCGGTAGATTGAGTAGGCTAGTGCCTGTTCCACGTAATTATTGTGGAATAATATATGTATGTAACACCTAGTTGTATATATAAAAATATGTAGCGTTGTGCATTTTTTGGTGGTTACGTTGTAGAATTGTAATATCGATCAATTGTAGTTTGGTAATTTTTGTAGTCCAGCTACATTCTGAAGGTCGTAGTACAAACAATCCATTATTAGATTTGTTCACTACCTGAAAATTATTTTGAAAATCATTCATAGGTGCAAAGTCTCATAGTGATTCAGGTGGCTTTTCGACATAAATTATAGTTATTTTTTTCGATTAATTTGTGGATAATAGATCATTCATTAGATACGTTCGAGTTTTCAGAGTTCGAAGAATACACTTTGATGCATATTCGTATTTATATCGTAATTAAAAGCAAAGAAGCAATATCAGTAAACACATTTTTAACAATTTTTTTTTACAATATTTCGTGCCTGTGCTAAACCAAACTACATCTAGATATTCATTCATATTACGACTCCATCTAGATCTAGATATTTTTCCCGTTTCATTCCGATTGCTTCTTAAATATTGCAAATTTACATACATTCATAGCATTTTCATTCGATCGCTACTAAATTGACGAAAGATTATAATTCAACACAATCATGTAAAAAGATTTAACTACGCTGACATAATTGATATTAGATATGTTCAAATATGAATAAGATTCACTTTAGTATTTTGAAATAGACTAGTACTCTACGCCCCGAGCATTTTCTTAACTGTATAACCAGGCACAGCATAGAAGAAGAGAAGAATCATGAGTGTGAGACAGAAAAGGATGAAACCCTTTAGTATGACCCATTTGTAGTTGTGCCAGACAATGTATCGAATCGATTTGATTGGATTCAAGAGCCACATAAAAGATGCATCTGGTCGGCTAAAAAAAGAAAATAGATTCAATGAAATTTTCGACAGCATGAAAACATTTTGAAAATATCGTACTTTGGTTTTTCTAGAGGGTCCGGTTCATTTCGTCCATAGCCTGCAGGATTCTGCTCTGCTTCTTCTTTCGTTAATAAATGAAGTTCAGCCTCTACTTTTCCTGTCAATTCCATTTCGTCATTTTGTTTTTTGATAAAAAACGGCCACCAGCCGCGTACACGTTTCTGTTTGAAAATATTTACAGTGGGAACGTTATCCGTTTTTAGCATGTCGAGTGTGCAGAGTTTTGATGATTTCGCTCCACGTGGGAAACGGTTTAGGTTGAGAGAGATGGCACCTAAAAAGAATCAAATAAATAGTTAGAGACAATAACGGTTAAACGCTTCTTAATTTTGATAAATGAAATTTTATGGAAGCTAAAGTCTTCGAAAAATATTTTCACAGGCCTGAAATTAATTAGTTTGAAGCAAAGATAAGCTAGACAAAGATCACTGACATAGAATGTCACAGAAGAGAGAGGGTGCGGAAGAGTATCAGTTTATTTGTTTTCAATCGTTTTTAAATCTGAATTGTTCTTTGCGTGGTGATAAGAATAGTAGGTATGCAACTAAATTTCCGGGTTTCACACATATATAGCGCTAGCGGTGCGTGTGGTGCACATACATGGCAGAAGATATATTTGTTTTATAGGTTAAACACCTGTAAACAATAATCCATCGTAATATCAACACAAATTGTAACGTGAAAATATTTTCCACACGACGAAGACGTCGAGTTTTCTACTAAATAAAGAGCATTCGTGAGAAGCTTTCCTCCTCTGCTTGAACCTAAAAAATGCAACTGAATCACGTCATTTGTTTGTGGAAGCCTGGCGCAAATTTTCACCATCAAAACTACCTGTGAAGATTGGTTTAATTGCTTCAAAAGTGGCGGTTCAAACACTGAAGACAAGGTGTGCTCCGGAAGACCAACAACATTTGAGGACGCTGATGCTCACATGGTATTGGATGAAGATCTTATGCAAACAAAAGATCAACTTGTGGAGGCATTAAAGATAACTCGACAAGATATTTCAAAACGTTTGCATGCCATGGTCAAACTTCAAAAGGAAGGAAGATGGTTGCTACTTGATTTGACTGAAATACACATGGCAAATACGATTACTGATTTTTTCTAAAAACAAAAAAAAATGATTTATTAATTTTTTTATACAGTTCATTATGAGATTTCTGATTTCAATTTTTGGTTTTTTGGATGGAATTCAAAATAATGATTGATGATGGATTAGCTCAAATCTTAGGTTACCCATTGGTTGAGTTTGGGCCTTTCAAGCATCAAATCAAATTGTTTATAGTGAAATAGAACTGCTGTTTAATAAAACGAATGTTTTACAGCACAATTTTTGTATAATGGGCGACTTTCGTCCAAATTTGTTGAACAATTTTTCGTTTTTTGATATTCTTGACTAAGTTCTCTGATATGTATTTGTTAGGAGAGATGAAAGTATTCAATTGTTTTTGTTGCTTGCAAAAAACATTTATAAACACAGAAGGAAGGACCTTCTCTAGTGTTGGCGATGGTCAAGGGGTTGGAACAGATAATTCTCCCGAAAAAAAGCTATTGCTTTTTAATCCAGGATTATTGTAGACCACGTACATCTTATCTTTAATATCAATTTGCTAACGGCTTCATACCAAGAGAAAAAAAAAGATGCACAGATGGTACGCCATTGATAGAGCGCCGTATCCGTCGATTCATTAGGAACTCAATTTGTTTGCCTCTACAAATTTTTTACGCGACAAAAATGATCCTGAACTAAACACCATAGACATGCAAGCTTACATGATAATGTGTCAATTGTTTGAGGAAGATTTGATAATCATCTAAATTTGGGGTCATCATTTTCGTGTGATGTCTTTAAAATTCTTGTGTCCATTTGCAAATTTTTCAAACCACCGATGGCCCTGGTTTTGCTTCAGAATATCCCTGTAGGTACCTATTGGTAATTTTTTCACAATCTTGTTTGACTTCATTCCTCGATCGAACAAAAATAGCATACAATGACCCAAATGTACTTATTCTATTGCTTGCCTTGATATCTTCTCTCCATGGTAGATAATTTTTTCAACAAATTTGCAAATACAGCTATTACGTAAAAACTAAACTTAGGTGTTAGTGGAACCGAGTCTCGACACAAACTGAATGAGCATGTCCATGAAATTTTGATTATTTTTCGGTTCCCCTAATATTTATATGTGTTATATATTTGTCTGATTTTTTTCTATTTCATTTGTTTTTTATTAAATATAAGGTTTTAATTTTATTTTTTTGGTTTTTGTAATAAGAAGGTAAACGATTGCGCAGCTTATAAAATTTGTTTATTAAGGGAGTTCTACACGATCAGTTCCGTCGTACGTTCAGTTTCAGTTGAACTGTCAGTTAAACTGACCTGTAGACTGCGAAAACTGAAGGGAAAGTTGAACTGAAAACTGAACTGAGGCTCCATGGGAATTCCATCGATCCCAGTTCAATTATCAGTAGAAATTATAAGAAACTGACGTGTAGACAGACTGTTTACTCAGTTCGTAGGCACATCGTTTTGTGAAAATATCCCGAAAAGATTATGACTTTATTAGTGAATTCATAGAAATTTATCGTAACTTTCCATGCTAATGGAAAAAATCTTACCCTCAGTATCAAAATAGAATTAAAAAAGAGCTATGTTATCAAGTATTAGATGAAAAATATAAAGAATATAATGAAGAAGCAACCGTTTCCATGGTTAAAAGAATTTATAGTTTGCGCTCAGCTAACAACAAAGAGTGGAGAATGGTGAAGCATTCGGATATAAGTTTCGCTGGAAGTGGCGAAATATACACACCAAAATTGTGGTATTATGAACTTTTTTCGTTTCTTCATGAACAACCAAATCGAGCGAGTATCAACCAATATGGTTTGCAAGTTTCAGGTATTATGATACTTACACTTTGATTTGATATTGCTAACTTTACTAAATGTCATTTATATGAATTGCCAGTGGTAAAAAATCTTAAAGTTTGCACTAAGCCTAAGGTGATATGGCTTGTCTCATAACAGTATTCAGCTTTTGTATTAACGGTGTTATTAAATGCAGTAGTTCCTCGTAAGCACCACTCTCACTCATCCGTAAATAGTTTGACCAATCACAAGGTTCAAAGTGAAGCTCATCATGTTTACTTGAGATAATAAATTTCTTCTTAGGTACCATTCTCTACTCCACTTTGCTCTTTTTGTCTAGTATTATCTAGTGATAAACATAGCGCAATAGCAATTAGGCGATCTTCATCCATGATCACTACCAAAACCCCGCGATGATTCACTTTCAAAAAGGACAACTGAACAACGTGTAGTAACACAGCTGAAAATTAACTGAGCTGACAAATCAACTGAAACTGAAACTGAACGGACAACTGAGCTGATCGTGTAGAACACCCTTTACAGCCATGGAAAAGTGCTCGTGATATCTTTTTCCTCAGTGCTCGTCAATTGACACCAGCTGGCACCAAAAGTCAGGCGGAGGATACCAGGTTGGGGTAATTTTTCTTGTAATCATGGCTGGTCATAGCTCTACTGCAACCAAACTTTTTTTTGGAGAAATAAGGATTTTATTAAACATCTGGAACACGATCATTCATCAAAACTTAAGAACTAAAACGATGGACACTTTTCTAAGTGGTAAACACTAAAACTGTTTTTCAGACTCAACAAACACCCTAGAAGAAACCGGGCACAAACCAGAAATACATATAAACGCCCCAAAAAAGGTATTTAGACCCCAGATAACCGATGAAAGAATGAGGATATACACTTAATGATAAACAACAATAGCTATGTGAGCGAAGAGTTCAACTGTTACTCGGGCACCAAGAGATAAGCTTCACAAAATCCGCAAAATCGCAATTCACAGAATCACATAACTGTACATTTCTGTTTCTTTAATTGTTTTGATGAATAGTCAATATTCTTACCGAGAAAATCATCAGCGGAAAAATGATCAGCATCCCAAACTTGAAGTTCTAGTCTGGCGGGAATTTTTACTTCTGTTTCATCCCAACTGAATAATGATTCCCTTCTCGATAAAACAATTCTCTCTTCTGCCGCTAAATAATCAAACGGAAAAATAAATCTCCAATTGAAATTCCCTTCACCAGTCAACGATCTATAATGAATGTCCGTTGCTTGGATATCTTGTGGTCCCAACAGCCAGCTGAAAATCAAATCAAAAACATCAGTGTATTTAAAAAAAAAATCATATCTAATACTTACCCTTTCACGTAAATATCGGACATTTTCTCGCCGGTAAAGAACGCATCATCTTCTAGGACTACGTCATCCGTATTCCAAATCACAATTCGAAGCTCATAAGATTTTGGTTTTCGTGGTGAAATGTCTACTGCCGGACCTGGCAGTGGCATGTCCATAGGAAACATATCGACCCACATTTCAAGTTTACCTTGTTCAATGCCAGGCTTATCAGGATTATATAAGGAACGAGATTCGATGTGCTCGGGAACAATCTAGGAAATAATTAAATCATATTCAAAACTGATTTTCTGCCCGACTGTTTAACAGCCTACCTTGCATCCAAATTTTGGGATCTCTTGCCATCGATGTAGCACTGCCAATGCCAAATGCTCGTCTCGGTTTTTACATGTGGTGGGGCCATTCCAAGCGACCACTTCTTCTTCAGAGAATGTCATGCAATATTTTCCAATAACCACATGATCTTGAAAATAATGCGGTGCTTCCAATTTGTTTTCTTTGCAAATCTTGGAAAGAATTTGCGTTGGTTTCATCGGGTCGCGCCAACGATTATAGCCATAACTAAAATATACAAAATGAATTGGCCTGGATAAATAATTTTCAAAACTTTTGAGGGACTAATTTATGTAATAGAACAAATTTTGTCTAAATAAAGCAAAACTATTTTTAACTAAAAAATCATTAACTTACTCCTCATATCGAAATGCAAGGCCACATGTTGCTCGATGTTTACTGTAGAATCTATTCTCCAGATCGATTTTCGTTTCACCTATCAAATCATCGGAACCAACCAGATCCCAGTCGAGAATTTGTACAGTTAGCATAGAATCCTGCGGAAAGGTAGCTTCCACTTCGAAACACTTTCCGAAAATTGGATTCAACTGTTTACTGACATAGTTCTCCTTGTCCGAAATGCGTTTACTTCCCAAATGTAAAACCACATAGGGATCAGCTTTGCCATTCAAATCCATCGGATGCAGGTCCGTTGCCTTTACAATGTAAATACGCACTAGTACATGAATTGGATCGTTGGCGGGAAGACATGGAGTTATGGTGACATCAGTGCCTTTCGGCAGAGGCAGCTTATAGACTTTAATGACACCCTTGAAAAAGCCGACAATACGATTATCGTCTTCGGTCGAATCACCAGTTTTCTTTCCTCGGTACAGGGGGAACGTGTGAAGCCATTCTTTGAAATTATTGAACTCGCATTGAGATTCTAGATCGTTGGGATAAATCTGACAGAGCGCTGTTGAGCTCTTCATTTCTCTCTTATTATGTTTGGGACTTAGTTTAGAAACGAGTTTCGATCCTTTGATGCCAAGTTTTGGTTTGTCTTCTTTGGCGAAGTGATTGGGAAGTAGTTTGTGAGGTGTGGTTGTCTTCGTGTCTTCGATAAGTTTCTCATAGGACCAAAAATATTTCGTCCACCAGTCTTTGCTATTTTCAATATCACCCTCATCACTATATTGTGGCTCTAGCGGTGCCTGTTTCTTCTTTGGTGTCTGCTTTTTGATCATTTTTGTGACGCAAGCGGCCCCGTAGATTGTCAGATTTTCACAAGAAGAGCTTTTCGAGACACGAGCATCTTTGTGACCAACTTGATTTCCGATTGGTTCTTCGCTTGTTTCTTTAGAGGGAGCTGCCAGAATTATTTGGCCACCCATTGTTTGATAGTTTTTAAAATCTTCTTTTGGCGGTGGTCTATACATATATCTGTGGATAGAAGTGATTTGATGAGTCCCAACTAATGTGTAGCGGCCAAACGACCGGCAATCTACACATCGAATTGTTATAGGTGGGGCGTAGATTTCTTCAAGTGGCAATTCCAACTCAATCGATTTCAGCATGTTGGGGAAATTCGGATTTTTCTTGGCATTCTGTATGATACTGGAACTAAGGATCTTTCCTGAACATTCCACATCGATCCGAGGCTTGTCGACAGACATAAAATGAATGCGTTTCAAATCTCTCAGTCCCCAAAATAGCACTTCCAGCTTGAAACGTGCCAAGTGTGGTCTCACATCCCGGGGGACGGGAAGGATCGTTTGGGATGGTAGGTATTGTTTTTCTTTTTTGACTTCGACGGGCATGAATTTCGGTTCGGTTAGTTTCGGAAGATCTGATGAGCCCATTTCGAGCATTTCAAAAGCTGCCAGCAGCTCACCTGCATTATCAGTTCCACGAAATATATCGAACCATTCGAGGGTGGGCGTCGTGTATGCATTTTCTTTCAGTTTGACACGAGGCTTCGCTATCGCGCGGCCAATAAATTCGGATTTGCCAACTTTGTCTTGATCGTAGATTTCAATAACAATTGTTGGAGGGTCTTTCTTAATTTCGTCCTTTGCTCCGTAGACAAGGATTTCATCGAATACGAGCAGTTCATCCCACGTGGGACTTAGCGTTTCTTCGATCACTTGAGTGGTTTTAGCGTATTCAGTTATGAAGACAACAGCGAATGGATCACTTAGCCCTGATGCATCTGAGCCGATTAATGATCGTGCTTGGTAAACGTGTGCTCGTAATTGAAATACCTAGATAATATTAAATGTGTCGTACATTTTTTTCATAAAAGTTGAAATAAGGTAGTGAAACTTACATGCTTTTCTAGATAGTGGATATTGCTTGGAGCCAAGGCTCTAGTTCTGTCAGCATTTCTTAGCTCTTGTGACAAGTCATAACCTTTGGGAAGCCCTTCGAAAAAACACTGCTTATGAGAAACAGCACCCAGCCACAAATATAGTGTAAGTTTCCCTTGGACAAACCACCCAGCGACTTCATTGCTTTGTTTCCCAGGAAGCTAGAAACATACTTGTAAAATGAGTTGGCTGAACAATATGAAAATACATACTCGCAGAAATATTGTTTGAACCTTTGAGCAAAATAAACCACGTTCCTCTTCAATTGGTGAATAAATTACATCTCGAGCAGTGATTCGGTGATAAGCATGTCTCTTGCCGTTGACAATCATCCAAATGAAAATATCTGGCAGTGAATCCTGAGGCTATAAGTAGTACAAAAAAAAAAAAATTGTTACATATAGTTAGCATTTACATAAAATGAGACAAGCTTACGTCGTCAATTAAGAACTTAATTTTCTGCAGGTAGTTTTGGGCGGTTTTGAATCTTTCCTTCATCGAATGTTTTGTGACTAAAGCACGAAGATTTCGAGCCATATTACCCAAAGTTTCCTGAAAACGCATTGAGAAATTGAATTCGGGATTTGTTTTATGTGTTTTTAAAAGCCATACAATTTCTCGTTGACAAAGTTTCATTCGTTCTTTATCCAATTTGGTCTTTCCACTGCCTGCTCCCATAAGATTATTCTTGGTTATTGTCAGGTATTTTGCGCAGCTTATTGAAAATTCTTCCAGTGTCATCCTTAGTTTTACTTCAGCTTTCGGGTCTTCATCTTCAATGAGCAGGCGTGTTGCAGTTAAACCCTCATCCTGAAAATTTGCGTCGTATATATATGGCGAAGTATGAGTTATGTCATGGGATAAGACGGTATGGAAAAAAAAACTAAAAAACCGGGTATTTCGGGGTGGTTCGTTTGCGGGGGTGGGTGATGTGGGTGTAGGGCTGGTCTTGCGATGTCAAGAATTGGCAATTAACAGGATAAAAAGTGATCTTATCTTGGTTAACAGTGGGCAAAGAGTAGGTAACGAGCTCATTTCTGAAGATTTGGGATGGAAGCTCCGGGATACCATTTCATGGAAAAGGGGGGGGGGGGGGGGTAAGTTTTCGCAGCACACTTTCCCATCTACCCTGGAGTGTGGTAGATAAGTTTGTTTACATGTTTTTTTATGCGCCTCTTAAACATAGAAAAACAAACTCACAAACATTCCAAGTCGTAGTCAAAATCGGATGTTATTAGCAAATGTTTAGATCAATATATCTCAAAAACGGTTATGGTTACAAGAAAAAGTTCTCAAATCTTTTTTGTTGGAAATTTGTTAAGCTACAAATTTGTCATACATTTTTTTTCTGAAGACGTGACCATTACTGAGATATTTAGGAATGGTCACTTTTGGTGACCTTTGACCCCGTATAAAAAGTACTATTTATCAAAAATTGAAGACTATTATATGAAAAATTGGTTTTTGTTTAGTGGCAAAAATGCTCATATGTTATGAAATAATCTAATAGTCTAGATTTCTCTGTGCAAATAGTACCGTCTCTTATGCACATAGACTAGGTGCATATTATTATATTAGGTTATATAACAGTATGTTTTGATAAAACTTGGGCAATCTTGTGAGTAGTCTCAATCCAGTCTCAGACGATGCTTATTTAAAATTAAAATTTCGGTTATGAAAATAAAATCTAAAAATCCAAAATTTCGACTGCTTTTGCTTTTAAGCGGGACTAGAATACATTACAAAGCCATGCAATATAGCCATCAATGGATGGCTTTGCAAGCTTTGATACAAAGAAACTAATCAATTAAATTTTTCATTGTGCGTTATGGCATCAGCTGCTACAATTAATCACAATCTTTTAGTCAACTATGTTCATGCTACCAGGTGGATCAAAATTATGGCCTCCGGCACTATGCTTTTTCTCAGTGAAGAAACTTTTATACACTGAAAGAAAAATCTTGGTAAAATCAACAATTTTCCTTAGTTGTTTTTGTTGTCAACTACGGGCTATAGTTAAAACAACCATAAAAAAATAGTTGATTACTTTTATGCAACATGACGCGTGGTTGATAAACAACGTCCGTGGTGCAAAAAAGTAAGCAAGCACAAACAATGGTATTCCAACAATATACATAGTACGAAATAGTAAATGACTATAGTATGTAGTGTGGAATTATGTTTGTTGAATTTAACAATTGTAAAATGGTTCGTTGATAATTCAATATTTTGTAGTGTGAAATGAATTGATGCTTATTTTCCTATTTTAGCAGAGTAGAAAGAACCTTTTTCCGTAGTTCATTCGACAGATTTGAATGCATTGTTGCATTACTAAAAATAATAGTTAAATCAACCACATCTTTTTCTTTCAGTGTGCGCTCACTGCTACAGCGCTGCACTGCATCGCAATGCGTGTCATGTACATACATATATTAACTGCATAAAAAGCGTCATACAACGTAATATAAAGGCTTCACAGCATAACATGAATATGAATTATATCGAACAGCAAACCGAACACAATTTTGGCGTGTAGCATATGAAACTTCTATGATAGAATAGGAGTATGAGTATGAGGAGTATGAAAAATCAACAGTTTTCCTAAGTTGTTTTTGCATCAACTAGGGCTATAGTTAAAACAACCATAAGAAAATGGTTGATTACTTTTATGCACCATGACCCGTGGTTGATAAACAAAAAAAAATTTAATTCGTAGCATGAAAAACGTCCAAATGTTGAAACCATTCTACTTTGCGTAGAATAATTCCAAAGACGTTGCTCACTGAATTACGTTTGTTGAAATCAACTATTGCAAAGTAGTTTAAGTATCATAAAAAGTTGAGTGTAGAGTCAGCCCCCTAGAAGAGTGGAATAACACACTCGGCACCAGGATCAAATAAATCCAGTTTTTCGTTCTAAGGCGGAGTGAGTGAAATTGGGCACTTCAACCACGAAATAATGAAAAATAGAGACGAGCAGCAGCTTCGTTACATTGCTGCAAGTAGTTTCATTTTTTCGGAAGCTTTCGAACGGTTTTCACATTCTACTCCCTTTTTAAATGAGTCGTCTTTCCACAATATTTCACAATTCGAATTTCCATTCAATATTTTTAAATTTCTATTACCATCTACATCAAAGTGAAGTAGTAAATTCAAAAATTAATTCTGAAAGAGTGATTTCACACACGTAATTCAACGGATGTTTCCCTCCCAGTTAATCCTGGGCTAAAAAACCAAATTTATAGCTGCAAGACTTTTCTTGCGAAGTCATGGATTAAATTAATGTATGCACAACATTAAAATGACGTAGAAAATGTAAATATGACCCTATTTAATACGCTTCGCAGCTCTCCCGGTAAGTTAACGGATACGTAAGTGGAAAGCTCTCAGTGCACGTCGTTATATGTACTATTTTTAATTCACTTTCAGCATATGGGGGAGAGTTTACATTCGGTAATAAATAGTTTTATGCTTGCATGCATGGTAAGTGCTTATGAATATAAGAAATGTTTCGTGCTCGTAAATCCTTCATCACGATTCGCGCGAACCATACTTTACCAGCATATCAGTGAGTTTGGCTATCATGTTGCTATTGTACATTCGTCTTCGTAAATCGGGCAGGCAGCAACGGACATCCATGCATGGTTTATAGTCCCAGTACGGCAGGTAATAGTGCGCTTTATCATGACTAATTGGCTTGCATGAGCCCGTTGTACTGTTGTAGGACGCTGTATCAACTGACTCCAACTCGCCATCTTCATCGTCGGCTGACATGTAGCTTTCGTTGTGACCATCTAATGAATTGCCAGCATTGCCCATACTAAGCTCAAAGTACACTGTCTTATCGCTGGCCTTCTTGTCCAGCATCGATGCTTCCAGGATAGTGGCGAACAGGAAGAATTCTTCGTTTTTCGAGTAGGACGATTCGGAAATCGGATAGGCAGGTTCCAGTTCGACATTCTTCTCGTTTGTCGTTTCGATGTTATCGGCGATTTCCGTGCGAATGGCGAGTAACAAACGAGCACGATAGCTAACACCCTCGCCAAGACCGGTATTGAGGTTCGAGTGCTGGTCAAGGAGACTGTAGTCACGTGTCGAGCCGTACAGGTGAATAAATGATGGGCCGAATGTGGGCAGGAATCCTTTTTCGCCGTCGTTCGAAGTTTGCTTGAGATCGATGTAATGAGTGCCGATAATGGATGGTTTCACTGGATCAGCGTCACGTAACTGAATCTGAAATAAAAATGTGAACAAGTTATTATAATACGTTAGTTGTTAAGGTTTCATTTGGGAAAAAAATTAGTCTAACGTAATCAAGAGTTATTTTAGCCTTCAATGAAGTGAATTAGTATTTTCACATTAGAATAGGGTTGCTCTTGTGGTGTAGATTTCGCTATTAGGAATTATCGGAATATACTCAATAAATTGTGTAATTCCGAAAGAAGCTGACATTTTCACTCTCAAGGCGAAATTTAGTAACTTCTTTCGAAAGTATTCCTGCCGATGAAATGTTGTCAAGAGCTTTTGTATAAATTTTGTGGCTTTGCGACTAAGAAGATTTTTTCCTGAACATATCCTATTATTCCACGCCGTTAAATAATTATACACATACCTTGATTCGTTGGCACAGTGGTGGAAACATTTCAGTAAAAACGAGCTGTTCATTCCAGACCGGAGCGTAAGCATTCTTCTTCACCGATGTTTTGCCCTGGAACAAGAAGTTGAATGTACTCGTTTAGCATTTGCAAGAAAATTTGTTAGCTTCCTACATACCGTCAAGCCGGCAAATGAAACTTGCACGTATGGACTCACTAAGTCCTTTGATTCGCCCGTGAAGGCTTTCTTCACGTTTGCCATCAGCGACGAGTTCATTCGCGGCAAACCGTCAGCTCGATAAATTTTCACAACGAATTTAGCTCGTTGTCGTTCGATTGGAACACCATCTGGTAGTAATAAGTTCCTAAGGAAAACAATTGGCAATTGAGAAAATGGCAAAGTTTATGTGTTCGAAAAGTTTGTTCAGAAAATTTTCAGAAAATCATTAAAACTCATAAACTCATGAATTATTATTTTTTTTTAAAGTGCGTTACTTATTCATTACTTACGCTTCGATATCATCAGGATCTTTTTCTGATTTTTGAGGCACCTTGACTGTATCACCTTTTCCAATTATACCAATATCACATTTTAAATAGCCTTTAGGGCCGCTGATAAAATCCTCTGGATCCGATAATAATGCCCACTTATGGTAAAACTGGTGGTCTGGAATGTATTGAATATGTTTATCTTATTTTCATCGGCCTGAAGTATCTTTTGGTTGATAGATATTGATTTTTTTGTAATAAATTATTAAATCAATGAGAGAAATCATGCAACACGAATAAAAGGTCAAAATTGAACAAACATCTAGTTGTGGAGGAGAAATTTCAAGAAAAATGAGAGCATATATCTCTTTATTCATGTCAAACGTGCAACCATTAATTATAAATAAAAATTAACAGAAATTAAAAATTAATTAATGAGATCCAACTTTAAGCTCAGTAAGTAGATTAAAGCATGAACAATTATAAAATGTATCGTAAAAATTAAATGCTTGTTTAATAAAAGAGTGTAAAATGGAGAAAATGTGATGCATCATTCTTTTAAGCGCAACCAAGAACGAAACTATATATAATGAAAACCTCAAATATAGGTCTGCTAATCCCAACATATTATTTAGAGGGAATTCATTTTTGTAAATAATCAATAACAATTAAAACCTGTTTTAAAGGCAGTAAAAATGATGAGCTATATCACAAAGTTGGATAGATTTAATGAGAAAACTGTTACCTCTACAATATATTTTTTCACCTTAAATACTCTATTAAAGATGGTTCCTTTTAGTGTCAGATTTATTTGAAATCGTTGAAAATGTCTGCCTTAAAGGTTATATTCCCTCACAAAACAACAAAATGGATCTTCGAAATGACGATTTAAAGCATTTGATTGACTTTAGCAAGTCAATCTAAATCAGTGTTTGGGATATATAATTGATTTGGCTAAGTCTATTAACACATTCAATGAGGGTTCTTTCACTATGGAAAAAATGGATGTGTTGTTTAGTCACTTATTTTCCAACTGACGCCCATAAGCAAATTATACGAGGGGGGACCCAAAAGTAATGAGACTGCACTCAGAGTCAGAGCATGTAGACTAATAAATAGCACGGAAAGCGCGTGATTTGCGATATAAATTACGACATTACCCCAAAAATTGCGAAAAATAAATAGCAGTACCCGATTTCGAAAATTGAAACAAGACAAAAAATACCCCGCCAGCGGCAATGCTACGATAAGATACGTTCTTTCATTCCCACTAGGCAATATACATATACTTTGGAAAAACACCTTTTTAACGATTGACGTTTGATGCAATATTAATTTTCTTAAAACCTAGTCTGTGTATTAAAATGGTCGGCAATAAAATTATTGATGCGGAATACTATTTCCGATATCGTTTGGAGAATAAAAAGAACATTTCTGTTGCGTTTATGCCATCCACTAACGACAATGTTGGCTGTTGGCAGCGAATGTTCGCTGCGTTTATTATTTCTTGATGGGATCTCACCTCTCATTGGTCGATTGTCAGGGCCGAGAATATGCTTTTCTCACTTTCGCGTATGATAAAATGAACTTATTTGGTTTTGGCTCTTTTTAGGCATACATTCACATTTTGTATCAGGGCCGAGAATATGCTTTTCTTAGTTTTGCATATAGAAAAACGTACTTTTTTGTGCGGCCTCTTTTCAGGTACCACCTGATCCGTAAACCCTCAACATCATACCCTTCTCACCCATCGGAAGATATTGCGCTTTCCGTGTTATTTACTAGTCTATATGCTCTGTCAGAGTTCTCATATGGGGGAAGGTAGGGTGATGACTGAGGTCACTTTCTCTCTCCTTTACCTCTGTCAGTAGCTCGTTGTCTGCTATCAATTGCTGCTTTTGTTCTCTCTACTTGATTTTTCTTGCAAAGTAGTTTTTTTTATCACGGTTGAAATCATCATGTCTAATTTTAAAGAACAAAGAATTTGTTTGAAATAGGAAAAACGGCCACTGAATCATTTGAAATGCTCCAAAAAGCTTACGGAGAGAAAGCTCTCAGTCGCACATGAGTGTTTGAGTGATTTTATCGTTTCAAATGTAGAGCTTTGAGTATCGATGACCAACCTCGCATTGGGCGCCGTTCAATAAGCAAAAATGACGAAAGTGTTTCAAAAGTCCAGGAACAATTTAATGAAGATCTTCGGTACATCACTGGCGAATTATTTGAAGTTACTGGTATTAGTTGGAGCTCAATTTAGTGAAATTTGACTAAAGAAGATCAAAGATACAACCGACTGATTGTGTGCCAGAAGCTGAAAAATGAACTTGAAAGTGAACCTAACTTCTTGTCTAGAGTCATAATAAGTAGCGATAGTTGGAGCTACGGGAACTACCCTAAGACAAAACAGGTATCCAGTCAATGGAAGACTTCAAATTCACCCCATCGTCATATCGAATGTGAAGACCATGTTGATCTATTTTTTTTTTCACATCAAGAGAATCGTGCACAGAGAATTTGTCCCAAGAGGGTGGACGTTGGACCAAGGCCAGAATTCTGGGAATCCGTTCTTCACCACGACATCGCCCCTGCGCACACAGCTCTTCGAATTCTTACTCTCTTGACCTGGCCCCGTGAGATTTCTTTTTGTTCCCAGAATGAAATGAGACTTGAAAGGGCAGCAATTTCTGACTGTGGATGAGGTGATAACGGCTTCGCCGAGTGCTATAGACAATATCGCAGTTGAAGAGTTCCAGAGTTGTTTCAGTCAGAGGGAAAAATGATTGGACAAGTACGTTTCTTCTAATGGACAGTACTTTGAAGGAGATTAATCATTATTCGTAAATATCTGCAATAAATAAATCGTTATAAAAATAGTCTCGTTACTTTTGGGTCCCTCCTCGTAAGTTTCTGAGAAGTCAATTTTACTTCAGATTCAATAGATTGATGGGTTTTTTTAGTACCGTGTTGTAATTATATGGGATTTCATCAATCAATTAAGTAATTGTTTTCTTTAAATAAGAAAATGTAAGTCGTCTAAGAACAAGATTGGTTGGCTTTTGATCTGCGTGCTAAAATTCAAGATTATATCTTATGGTCAATTGCTACGAGCATGAAAAATATTTCTTTGCGATCTGCATACTATTGCATTAACTCTCTCCGCACTCATTTGTAGCCAAACAAAATAAATCTTTGATGGCTCGTATCCACAGAAATATTTTCAACCATTTATTTTTTTTTGAAGAAAACAATAATGCAATAAACCAATGTCATCTGACGAAATTAATTGATATCAGAATTCATTAAATTTAGTTAGTTTTTCAAGGGGTGATCCAAAAGTAGTGATAAACGGTCATTTCCAGTTCGCATTATATTAAAAAAAAATTTTTTTTACTACTTCATCTACCCACTAGGTCAGAACAAAGAACACATAAATAGGCCACGATTCCAGGGAGTTATTCGAATGCGAACAGTCGAAGAGAGAACATCAAAATGGAGAAAAACGAAATTAAAGTTGTCATTAAGTGCCTGTGTTTGAAAAAATGTCTACCAAAGGAATAGACAGCGAATTGGTGGAAACAGTAGGGAACTCTGCTACTTCATATTTCACAGTTGCACGCTGGGCCAAAACAGGATTCGAACTGCTTGCTGCTCCTTGCCTATTCACCAGATCTAGCTTCCAGTGACTTCTACCTCTTTCCTCGGTGGAATATCTTCGGGGCAAGAAATTTAAAGATGATGGCGAAGTGATGGCCGCTGTTGAGGTGTTTTGGGAGGAAACAATACCTATAAAAAAGTTTTAGCGTTCAAGCAAACAGCAGATAGGTCAAGCTCGATGTAAAAAATAGAGCAGTCCCCTAATTAATTATTCAAACAAGACTTGTTCCTTTTATCGCTTTCTCCATAATGCTATGTTGTTGTGTATTTTTACGCTTTGTTTGCCATATGTTTCTATGCTGCGACGAGGTGTGAATTGCGATACTCAAGTAAGTGCGATATTTGCGATATTTAAGATAATTAATCACAATGGAAGTAAGAGTTATAGTTCTATATAGTTTACTATAGTATAGTATAGTTATCTATAGTAAGAAGTATAGTATAGTTCTATAGTTTAATTTTCTAGTGAATTTGATTAGTGCAAAATAAATTACGATATTTCGAGTATTTCCTTTTTTTGAAATAAATATGGCGAAAATTAAATTAGAGGGCAACAACCCGAGAAGCGCAACAATGCTATTGCTTGTTTGCTTTTGTTTTGACAATAAAATAAACAACTGCTTCAAATACTGCTGATTGAAATATAATTGAACTTTTATATTGATAATTGGAAAAAAAGTGTTTGCAAAAAAAAACTAGAAAGTGCATATTGAGAACTTTTGGTAGTGCGTCACTTTGCTTTCAATAATAATGTGATCTTTGAAGTCGTGTAATTTCAAAACGGTCATGCAACATAATATTTGACGCATTGAATTAGCGAAAAAGGATAGAAAAAAGAAATCTGAATTGCGAAAATGTGTGTTACAGCCCTCTTAGCTTGTCTAGTAAAGGTAACCGTATTTGCTAGAAACGTTTCTAAAATAGTGCGGATTGAATTTAATATAGAATGTTTTTGAAGTTTTTTCAATTGCTTATAATAATCGAATCTAAACACAAAATTTTATGTTCTAACGTGTTTGGGACCACTTCAAATTTTTCAATTCTAAAACGCTTTGGAATATTTTTATCGCACAGTTTACACAAGACACGAATTTGTCTTGTTATTACAATGCTGTTGTATATAGTTAAGCTTGTACACATTTGTTTCCATGTATTTTCGCTTCTCTTTAAATAAGCAGTAATTCAAAATGATTTGAGTTATAAATGGTCCTCAAAACTTTGCAGGACTTCAATGAACTTATGAAGGATCTACAGTGCGTGAGCCAAACCATATCTTCTGATAAACGTTTATATTTATCATTTACATTTACCTTTCTGATTCCACACGGTGGCAATATCCAACTTGAAAGTACCCACCAATTTATTAGGACGAAGGACACTTCGACTTTGCAATACCTTTCAAGACGACGCGTTCGTCGTTTTTCGAATTACACAAAAGAAAGATGAAAAGATGGTTTCGTATAGCGTGATATACACAGACATAGGTGTTCAAGCGTTAAATTGCATTCATGTCGCAATTGAGTCGTTTTAGTTTTGTTCATTTATTGTTGAAATAAAGTTGATTGAGAAGCAATGAAAGAGATAAGAAAATGAAAAGTTTATTTTCAATTTATAATGAAAGAATAAATCAATAAATTAAAGTGTGATTGAAAGTAGATTGAATTATTGTTTTTCGATTGATTTCAATTGATTGAACAACTTTCAGAATTTTTTCCAATCAATACAAATTCCATTTGTTACAGCGTTAAGTTTGTTGTGGCATTTGCTCTTCAATTTACCAATTGTTTAACTAAGAATTAAATTACTTCTTTATCTCAGGTAGTCGGCATGCTAAAAGCTTACGAATTCCATATTTACGGAATGCAAAGAGGTTTCATTCTGAAATGATTTGATTCCCTATTGAAAAAGCGTTTCATTTGAAGAGATACATTTTACCATTTGTTTTTTTTTTTTATTTGGAACGATATTCGATTCAATCAGAGCATACTAGACACATATAGGTATCATATGAAACTTTTTCGTTGGATTTCTTGTGAAATCTAAAAAAACCCACCTGTTAAAGAACCCATATTTTTTAATCGAAACGTTATCAGTGTCAACATATGTATTTGTGAAAAAGAAAAAAAAACAACTAAAGCAAAGATACTAATAATATTAAATACAATATTTACTGCACGATAGTGAACAGTTTAACATTCCTTTGATATTTTAAGCAACATCAAGCGGTAGTAACATAGATACAATATTCACGAAACATTTAGATCGGAAAGATTTATTTATACAGTAAATAAGAGGCGAAATTGTATTTCCATAATACAATGGATTACTATACCAGGAGCATCATAGACCGTTTTCAAATCGATTTTGAATGATCCTACAATAGTTCCGGATCGTAAAAATTTCCTTGAATGTATCACCTAAACAAAATTTTATTTAAAAGTTTATAAGTTTTTGCACAGTTTGAAGATTTGACGTGTTCAAAGTGACTAATAGTAGGAATCTTTTAAAAAAAATGTGTTTAAAACATTTATAATATTAGCTACTATCAAGTTTATAACATGACAACATAAGGGTCGTTTACAAAATCATTATTTCAACTATTTATGTGAAATATTTGAAAGACCAGGGAGCAAATAAATTTTATAGGAAACAAATGAACAATAGGAATTCAATTTGTAAATTGAAAACAAGCATTTCTTAGTTTTTGTCTATTTATGTGAAGCCCCAAATTCTACGGTAATCAGAAATAAAACAGCAATGGCAGTGTTTTTTTATTTTATATTATTTTATTTTAACTTAGTTTAACATGTTTATATATATTTACGGTGTAAATCTACTATTTAGAGCATTCAAATTTATTATCAAATGTATTAAATTTATAATATTTATTTACGTTTACAGTATACAATATCATATTCAATACTTTTCAGTCAATATTATTAAGAGTTAACCAAAAAAATCTAATGTGTTAAATTAAGTTCATCTGATTCAATTTTCCCTAACTTTGAAAACCAAATAATTAAACTAGATCTATTCGAAGGTAATCGCCCTCTTTTGTAGGTTTAGATTACATTTGGATTAAACCGATAGACACTGGGGAAAGGAAAAATTATCCCACCGTTGTCAACCACGCGGACATTCCCCTCTTTACTGACGTAGAGCTAAACAGTGTAGTTTTCAGAATGAGGAACAGGAATGGCGCGGGCTTGATGGAGTGCAGGTGAAGCTGCTAAAAGTCATAAAAGTCATAAAAGGCATAAAAGCCAATCGAGTCTCTAAAAGGATTTCTATAGCTTATATTTCACCTCGTAGCTGTGGGAAAAAAACTCGAGAAGAACCTAGAAACAAAAAAAATAACTGTGGGGACACTCCCCACAAAGTTGCTCAAACTGTGGCTTCTGTCAGCAGTCAGATTGTCTAGCAACCTTTCTTTCAGCACAGCTTCCCAAAAGGGCATTCAATAATCAAATCCAGACTAAAGAGTCAAAAGGAGGCCTGTCGGCTCAAATGCGGCACAGGGGTCGATCTTAGCACCTGACCTCTGAAATATAATGTACGATGATCTGCTGCAGCAGTAAACACTTCCAGATTTGCCGAATTCACTCAACTCAGTCTTATCCAAGTCATCAGGAGGGTTAATCGGTGGATGACCGAGCACGGTCTCCAGCTGGCAGTCTCTAAAACAGAGATTGTTATGCTGACGAAGCAGAGGATACCAACTGACAGTTGGCTCCGTCGAGGTCCAGACCAGCAAGTCAGTCAGGTATCTGGGAGTGACCCTGGACCTCAAGCTGACGTATTGGGATCATATCCGCAGGGCATGTGACAGTGCTCTAGTAGTTGTCACTTCGCTGAGTAGACTAATGGCCAACTTCGGTGGACCCAGCGAGACGTGATGAAGGCTGCTGATGATAACGACCGGTTCCATCTTGCAATATGGAGCCGAAATCTGGGAAGATGCGCTCCGAACTAAAAAGTTCTGAAACGCATTGCCAGTTTCCAGTGCAGGCGTGCCCTGCAAATCGCATGAAGCTACCGCATGGTCTCAGAAGAGGCTGTAATAGGGGTATCGGGAGTAATCCCGATCGACCTACAAGCGCGAAAACGCAAGGAACGGTACCTCTTTCGCTCAGAGCTAGGTAGGACTGAGGGTCCCACACACGCACGTATGCTTAGCCTCCAACTTTGGCAACAACGTTGGAGCGAAAGTGATAAAGGACGCTGGACGGCTAAGCTAATTGGTCTCCTTGAGCCTTGACTTAACCGGAGCTACGGAGAAGTAAACTTTTACTATTGTCAATTCTTGACAGGGCACGATTACTTCAGGAAATACGTGGACAGAATGGGTAAGGTGGTCACACCATACTGCCGATACTGTGTAACTGAGCTCGATGATGCTCAATACACATTCTTTATGTGTAGTCGCTTCGTAAGTTTGAGGCGCACCATTGAGTCCACGATCAACCTGGTGACCCCTGAGACGATCGTCGATTCAATGCTGCGAAACGAGTAGAACTGGCGCGTAGTCTCAACATACGTTGAGAAAGTGCTGCGCATAAAGCAAGACGAGGGTTGCCTTACCGGTCCAAGAGCTGTGGTAGTTTCTGAAGTCCGTAGTTGCCGATAGGTGAGTCAGCACGACCGGGTTGAAGCAGTGCTTAGGTGGGTCCCAACTTGGAACTTCATGGGCTTGTAGATGGTATTTTTTAATGAGTCAGACCTCACATACCCGGCGATCTTATAAGCAGACTTTTTTTTGGCTATCTACACTAGGGGAAAAAATACCATCCCGAGGTTGTAAGGAAGGGTACCCCTGTTGCTAAGAGCCAAACACAACTGAGGATCTGCCTGAAGCTGGGTTAGTTTTAGCCATGATGAAGTGAAGGTGGAACTTATCAATTCTTGGCGAGGTGCGGTAACTTCAAGAAATACCTGAACAAAATGGATAAGGTGAGCACGCTGCACTGCCGGAACTGTGTGACTGAGTTCAACGATGTTCAGCACACATGCATTGGGGGCAGTTGCTTGGAAAGTATGACGCGCAGCGTTGAATCCACGTCTGGCCTGGTCATATAGAATATAATCATAGATACAATGCTGCGAAATGAACAAAACTGGCAAGTGGAAATAGGGTTACCTTGCGGATCCATTAGCTGTAATAGTTGTAGAAGTCAATGGGCAGCATGACCGGGTTGAAGCGTTGCTTTTTAGTGATTTTTTTTAATCTCACATACCTTGAGATCTGATTGTTCAACCGCGGATCTAGTGTGGATAATTTTTTTTTTTGCCAAGTACAGTAAACAAAAAACTTATTAACTAGAAAGTGCTAAAAAAACCCTCAACTTGATTATGTTCTCATGTCTAAGCAGCCTAAAATAATCCCACGACGAGGTTTTCGGATTGAAGTTGTTAGAGAAATTCATTTACAATCAATGTATACGTGTACGGAGAGATTAATTTCACCACTCACTTTACTCCTGATTCAACTCACGTATGTATTCACAGCTAGATGATCTTACGCATCGGTACGCAGTCCTTCGTCCGAACCTGAGTTCAAGGCAAGAGCTCTACATGCTGGGAGACAGTGATTTATCTACTAGACTACACGAGCTAGTTCTAGGGAAGCATCTGATATATTCTCCTTTTCACTGAGAAACTTATCACATTTTCGATGTCATTACTAATTATTGCTTTGTATTTTTGTTCGCAAACAGCTATTTCACGATGGAATCTGTCAGATGAACTGCTTCTAGCAGTTGTTTAATTTTGCTGAATAAATTTCTCGATTTGTATTTATAATTCATTTCGAGACGTTGTGTTCATCCACTTTGTCTTTCATAATTTTCTTTTATCTCTTTGTTTTTTAACCTTGCAGACAATTTACATAATCCTCGCTTGTACTGCCTTCTAACATGTAAAAAAAAGTTTCATTTCTTGATTGGAATTTATCAAATTTATAGATTACATTTCTTGTCGATACTCAAAAATGAACGAAAACTATAAAAATAAAAGCAATGGTATAAATAAACAATAGATAAAAAGACTTATTTTCGAATAAGAATTTTGTATTTAATCTTCCACACGCGTCTAACAGCCATAATATAATTTATGCACTTATCCTTTTGCTATAGATCATAGCTCCACATCACAAATATGCTTTATGCTTTCAAGAACTATGCCATTATCTAACTACTTAACCTAATCCTCATAAAGCAACCTATTCTCAAAAGGCACATCCTAGCCCCTGCATTCTAATCTCGAGCGAAACACCAAATTTTTAATCATGTTATCCTTTGTTCTCGTTACAAGTAACGGCATGTGCTCATACTTGTGTGCGTATGATACTTGAAAGTGAAATTCTATCTCTAAAAGATATTTGAATCCTTCGCATTGAAATCTCTTAGAAACACGACCGTAAAGGTTTTTTTCTGCAACCTAAATATTCCGACAATGCTTGCCTTACATAAAACATTCAGAAAGCTTTCAAAGCCAAGGCATAGGTAGGATTCAAAAGGCAAAAGATTTGCGAAGTCTATGCGTATCAGCGTACGTGTGTCTATCTGGCTAAAAAAAATAAATAAAATACGTTTGCTGAAGAGTTCGTGATGTGCAATAGGCGAAACGAATTCATTCCGCAAATTTTGTCTGCTCTAAAATGACTAGACATGCAGATAGGATGTGATGAAGATTCAGTGAGTCGTTCTAAGATGTCTGAGGCAGTTGAAAGGCTGTGATTTATAGGTCGGCTAAAGTTTGCACTTAGTTTGTGTCATTGACCATGGTTTCTAAAGACATACCGGATAAAATAGTCTAAAGTAAAAAAAAAATATGCCCAAGATGGTCTCTATTCTGACTAAGCATCTTTCGGATATAGTCGATATTCTATCTGCTTCAAACGCTGCAAAATGTTGGCCTGTCTCTTTGCCTATATTTTTCTCAAGATGTCCATCTACCCGTAGGATCCACGCACTATCGCACAGAGAAAGTTTCATGTAATACCTTAGAATTGTCACGAGATTATCTGACATTCTATTTGCAATGAGTGTTATTCACCTTTCATCTTACAATTGCTGACGCTGGTATTTCGGCATGGCTTGTGCGTAAATTCAGGAATCAGATTAAGCCACGTCATGCGGAAATGTAAAGTTAAGAGGATATTCTCAGAAAGCTCCGGTACACAGTCTGACTAAGACTCGACGAAAACATATTTAACCGGCTCACGTTCAGCATGAACACATTACAGAACCCTGCCTTAAACAGAAGATAATATTCAGGACACTAGAAACATATCCTATTTTAATTTGGCAGAAAGATTGCACTGCTTGGATTTTAAGAAGGCATTCTCAGGATTTTAGGATCAAAACCACTGATTATGTGTTTGTGCTATTCACACTTTGGTAAACATATTTTCACATAGATATTCTATTTGGAACAACAGGACTATTTCAGTTGGAAACCAAGCGTATTTGAATACTGAAACCTCAATACAAGCTAGTGTGACGTTTTAATTACATATTCTGATTCTTGTATCAAGAATATAAGCTCAACAGGCAACACTATGAATTTTTCAACATATTTCCAAAGATGTTTCGCTGGAACTTCCGAACTGAATATGTACACAAAAAAAATCAGTCGAACGAACTGTGTGTCATTCAGCTCTTTTATGGATCTCGTGCTTGGAATCCTGAATGCTTGATACAAGCGAAAACCAAAACAAATCAGTACATTGATCTTCGTTGATCCCTTCAATTACACCTTCACCCAGACAGCAGATACACACGACATCAGACATAAACCTTAAAACGAAATCCTTCCCTAGATAGTTTGAATGGAAATGAAAGTACAATACACAGCAAAATCTGCAAAATCCGAGTCATATAGCTGATTGTTTGAATCAAACTGAAATCATTTTTGCATAGTCCAGGCAAAACAAACAAATCACCATTCATTTTAAAATGAGAAGTAAAGCTGCAAGCTTGTCATTTCCGAACAGAGCTGCGGCAGTTTTAGGGACATTGCAATAGAGACAGGAAACTTATTTCAAATAAAGATCCCGTCTATTCATTCCCACAGAAATTTTGCATGGACTTTGAATGGATTCGGTGTTTTTTATTCAGTATCGCGATGCAGATATTCGCGAGACTTGTCTTACTTGAAAACTTCAGCCATAGGCTACCGTTTCGGATAAAGTTTCGTCACAGAAATGTAGAGCAGATGATTTTACACCTAGTCACACAGGTAATTTGAACTTGTAAGTTGTAATAAACTTTGCTGGTCCTGTAATTAAGCTTTATTTTAAATTGAATTCATCACTTTTGTTTTTGCCGCAAGTTTTTGCTTTGAGCTGGGCAAATGGCGTAGTATTTTGTTGTTGTATAGAATGACAACTGTTAAGTTAATGCAAAATTAGATTGAGCAATCGTAAAAAATTAAATAGTGGTAGAAGCTCTTAGAGCTAAAGCTACAGAGGTAAAATATGTCCTCCTATAATGACACTTTATAGTATATCGGTGATTCTTCTGCAAACTTGCGTTATCTCTGCAAGATGTCAGTCAATAACGTTGCGTTAAAAAACTCGTCTTGCAATAAATTCTGCTCGAACGCTAACTGCTGGTACTTCTTCTTAGGCACCAGCTACTTCGAGAAGAATGAAATTGTAAAAATATGCACAAACCACTTCATGGAGCACTATGTCATTATATTTATTCTTCGAAGTTGCTGAATGTGCAATAGCTGGTATTTGTGTTCCTATCAACAGCTGCCTAATATACTTCTCTCCATACTTCCGTTTGAGCAGTTATTGTGTGCTATTTTCCTTTTGTCACGCTAATAATTTTTGGTGACTCGAATTAAGAACAACAGGTATCTATTATTATTGGCTGGCGAAAGCTCCGAAAAACTTTTGTTTGATTCGGTGCAAATTTTCGGCTGCACAGGGACCCCCAGGTGCTAGCGAGATGGATGGCAGCAAAAAACCCGGTTTTGGAGAGATCAATTTTCATCGATTCTCTCAGGCTAGCGAAAGCTCCGAAAAACTTTTGTTCGATTCTGCGTAAAATTTTGGCTGCACAGGGACCCCCAGGTGCTAGCGAGATCACCTCACATTTTCTACTTCTGTTAACTGCAACCTTTTTTCAAATTGTGTCAAGTTTTTCAATAGTATTTTCATCCTTCCTTTTCCTTAGCTCACTTTCGCAGCTTAACGCTACGCGCAATTTAAATGGTCGTATTCTTGACCTTAGCCTCTCTTACATTCCCTCTCCTGAAAAAATCTATATCCACCGTGCATCAATCCATGTTTTAGTAGACCTTCACCACTTTCCTCATTATCAAAAAATGGAATCTTAATTTGAAACAATTTAAGGAGTGTTGTTTTCCTCCCCCTCTCCATAACAGAACAATGCGTCTGTTCTGAATTTGTATCGATTAGAGAAAGTGAAGAAGGAAGGGAAGAGAAAGCAGAGGGATGCACAAAAAGGGAAAAAGAATATGATTCGAAGAACAATGCTATCTAGAACAGACGCTTTGGAAAGAACATCAACTGGACCATGGAAAGAACAACAACTGGATCCTCCCAATGCGTCTGCTCTGGATAGCATTGTTCTGGTATAGATAGGGGGAGCAGAAAAACACGCCTTAATTTGTTTTTGTTGTTCCGCGGGCTAGATATCAATGATGCGGTTTCCAAATTTTATTCTCACTTCCATTACCACAGGATGTATGCAAATTTTTCGCAAACCTCGAATTCTATTCTTTTAATAGTTTCCCCTTTTTATTCGTCCCACTGATTTCCTTTCCCTTCCTCCTTCACTTTCTCAAATCGATACAAATCCATTAAAGTTGCGAACTTATTACTCAATCTTGATTTGCCTACCGGTGGTGAATCCTAATACGTTCTCAATTTTTATGCATGATCAATGCCTTCCTTATTAAGTGCCCTCCTTACTATTTTCTCTAATACTAGCTTATCACCTGAGATTTTTCCTAAGGCCTGGAAAGTTTTCAAAACTAATCCAATTTTTAAAACTGACAACGTTTCATTCGCTATTAATTGTCACTCTGTTTTACATCACCATTGTTTCAACAAGTTTGTTGAAATAATATTCTACTCTAGAATGCATGGTATGATCCATTCTATTCTTCGTCCTGAGCAACACGGGTTTGCGAGAGGAAAGACTACTTTGACAAGCATCATTTTCTTTACAAACAACCTAAGATTGACAAGAACAAGTGGACGCAGGATACAGAGACTTTAGGCATTGTCAGTCACGGATTGTTGCGGTATGAAATCAAACTGTTTGGTTTTTTTTCCGTTGAATCCTTTGTTGGTTTTCTTCCTATCTCAGAAATTGCGTATGCAAAGTTACAATTAACAACCTTTTTTTCCTTTCATTCTTCTTTTGGTGTTCCACAAGGATCTATCATTGGTCCGATACTCATTGATTTTTGTCAACGTCCTCCCTTCCGTTATGAAATCTTGTTTACTGATCAGTTATCAGATTAGAAAAAAACTGCAATCTTCCTCAGAATGACCTAAGTGCTGTTCTTAATTGGTGTGGTCAATTCCTTTTCCTTGAATGATAGCAAATGTAAATGAATGGCAAATTCTCTAAAGATCTCTCCTGGCTCGTTTTTTTATTCATTTTCCAACAACTATTTGTCATCTTTCAATCAAGTCCTGATACTTAGGTGTGATTTTTGACGCTAAATTTAGTCTTCATTTTACGGAATCAACCGCTAAAACTACCCGAGCTTCCAGGTTAGTCCTTCTTTTTGCCACTAGCATGACTGAAATGCGTACATGTAGTCGTCTTTTCTTTATGTCAGTTCGTTGTGATCTCTTTCTGTCAGATGCGATATCTTTCAGAGCTGCCATATTGGGGATTTTAGCCCTAGATTTAGGGATATTTCAAAAACTTCAGGGGACAAACAGGGCCAAAAAATATTCAGGGTTTTGTTTAGGGCATTCTGAAATTTGATAATGCATTTTTTCGGAACGGATGTTTCGATAAATAATAATTTCGAAATACGTCATGTCTATCTTTTTCTGATATATGAAAATACAAAATATCAATCTTCAATCATTCCAATAAACGGATATTGGTGATGCTGTTTCAAAACTGATATTTCTACCTTACCAATTGACGACAGAGGCCGCGATTGCCGTACCCTCTATCTCTATCTATTCAACTGAATGACCAATTGAGTTTTTCGTAGGTACTATTTACAATGCGCTATCGTCAAATCCATGATGGGGTCATTTAACCGATCTATCGTTGTTTGATGTGTATTCCACTTAACATGGGTATATCCCAAAATGTCGGAATAAGTCATATTAGTTTCTCCGAGCTCGCTTAATAATTGATCAACCAATGAAATATGCCCATGGTACTGTCTAACTGTCTCTCTCGCGACTCTGTCGATAATAAACCTTTCGGGACTAAGTTTTTCTGAGTGAAAACTGTACGCACGTAGGAAAAAATTAGTCCCGAAAGATTAGGATGTGTGGGAGAAAGTTTCACCTCACCTTAAAAAAGTTTGCTTCATGTGACGGAAGTCTTACACATAATTTATATTTAAATAACCTGGTTTTTGAGAATGCCGAAA
Organism: Nemotelus nigrinus; assembly: GCA_947369275.1. Classification (NCBI taxonomy): domain Eukaryota; kingdom Metazoa; phylum Arthropoda; class Insecta; order Diptera; family Stratiomyidae; genus Nemotelus; species Nemotelus nigrinus. The sequence goes on from OX376374.1 coordinate 12,634,841, forward strand.
AATTTCCCGGTAATGACGTCACTATGGCTACTTAGGGTATTTTCAGGTATAAATAGGAATTGTCTGGGGGTAAGCCGCAGCGCCTATCTGGCAGCACTGATATCTTCGTTTCCTACGACTTTCAGAAACCATCAAGTGTGTGCGGCGATGGGTCACACGGTCTTTATTCTTCAAGTTTAATGTCCTTTACTCCTCATATGTTGCCTGCATTTCTTATTTTCAAATTTCTTCCTTGAAGTCACGTCGATTGTTCCTTGACGAGTTCTTCTTGTTCAAATCTCACCAAGGAATTATATCCGTTATCGCTGATTCGATCTGTATCAGAAATTCTTCACTGTTGCGTTCACTCGAACAGATGTGTATTTTTAGGCGACATAACGAGTTTGGGCTTAATATTCTGCAACAATCATCCTTTTTGTTTAAAATATGTTTGAAGCAATTTATATTTGAGCTTAGTGTTAGAACCATGGAGTTTTGAATTGTGTTTTTTTTAAATGTTGTTTCGTTTCATTACCATAATTGGAATTTTATCTAGCAACAATGAATTTTTTGATAAAGAAATAAATGACTAAATGGCAATTAATTTTCGATAGCTCGATAAAGAAATAAATGACTAAATGGCAATTAATTTTCAATAGCTCCAAACACTCTTATGTCCTTTAAAAATTTCACCCATTGGATTTAATAGACAATTGGTGATCCTAGCACGTCTTTTCAGTGAATCTCGGTAAAACGAACCTGCTGTTGTTTACAAAGAAAATGAAACTGGAAGGACTAGTAATTTTGGACAAGAAACTTCCTTGGAAGAAGCATGTGAAGTGAAGTTTACTCGAGCTTTAAATGCTCCCTTAGAGGCTCTCGAAATGTCTTCGGGCGTCCGAGTGCCCCTACTTGACTTCGGCAGAAGAAATGATGTGGTCTTCTTGAGCAGAAGTAACTGAGAGCATCTAGGTATATGTACAGTTAGCCTGCTACGCAGATGGCTCAAAGAAATATATTAAGATCTGGAACTGGTGTCTATCTGCATTTATCTAATGACCAGTGTCGTATTTACCAGTAGGCTGAGTAGGCTGGAGCCTAGGTTGGCAATTTTTTGCGGATAGAAAGTTTTGGAAATGACAAATTTTCGCAGGCTGACAATTTTTGCGAGCGACAAATTGTTGGGGGTGGAAAATATTATCGGGAATCTACAATCAATATATCCGAATGTGGACTTTGCTTTAAGGATGTGCGTTTGCACACCCGTGACGAACTACTTCGGGGAAAGAAGTTTCTCGTGGTTGCGACGCGTCAGAAATTATTTACGATCTACAATGAAGGAGGACCGGTTGAATGATCTCGCTGTATTTGGAATTGAGTCTGTCTGACTTACTGTGAATGATCAATTATGATTCTATAATCGACTTTTTTGCCAAGCTGAAAGCCAGACGAGTCGTTGTATAAACGGTAAACATTAAACAAACATTTACTATATTTACTATTTTACATGTAAGATAAAGGCGGCAATTTTTCCCAACCTTAAGGCGGCTTTTATTTGATTTTTGGGTACTGTTTAGGTTCTTTCAGGTCCTTTTAGGGGCTTCTTAGGCTCTTTATATGTTCCTTTGGTATATTATAGACACTTTTAGGTACTCTGTGGATTCTTCTAGATCTTTTCAGGTTCTTTTTATTGTAACTGTAATTTTACTTGCAGAGCAAGGGCGGCATTTTTTTTTCAAGCCTAGGGCGGCTAATACGGTAAATCTGCCCCTGCCAATGACAGGTGGGCGTTGTGTATCGGAGAACATGTTTCTGTTTTCAGCTAGAAATATTTGCTACCTTGAAAGAATCAGGCACGTATGCAGAGAAACGCTTCTTTTCCACTATTGTTAATCCTTGATTTTGTTGAATTATTCGGGAAACACTGGTAGGCTAAGTGCAATACGTCTTTCTGGACTGAGTGTTTAAAGGTTTTAGGCACCTTTTCCCAGCCCACACACACATATATCCTTTGACAGACCATAAAGAATTAAATGGATAGCAGTTAACTTCTTTCACCTCCTTCGAAAAGCATCTTGCTGATGGGCAAAAGATCAAATATTTTTGACTTAATCCACAGCCTGCACAAAAACAACATTCCATCTATTTTATTCTATTAATTCAAAACTACAATAATCCATTTTTTGTGTTTTGTTTCTTGTTTTCAAGTGGTTCGACGGGACTACAGTCTCCAGTTTTTTAGAGAACATAAACACAAACCTTTCTGCATCTGATTCAACTCCAACAGCTCATATTAACCACATAACAAAATCACGTGCACAAATATCACCCTCCTAACGAAATATTTCATTTCTTATATTTTATCACCCTTCTCATGTACAATGCAGTTAGCTCTGACACATTTTCTTTGCTAACAGCAAAATCAAACGTCTTATTTTTAGTCCTTTTAGACACGACAAACATCTGATTTTTAAGAGCAACCTTACATTTATGGTTTATATTAGTTGTATTTTATTTTTAGACAAATTGGATATAGGTTTTGTTGTGGGCTTGATTCATCTAAATAAAACATCAATGAAATTTTTCGATGTCAAAAAATCTCGTACAGTATATTTTTGACCCATTACAGCTGTTTTTGTTTTTTTTAAAAACTAAATGAACGACCAAAAAGTTTTGAACTGTTCGTTTCTGGAATAACTTCACATTTCTCTGGAATAACTTTCACAGTTACTATTTATCTTTCAAACATGCTCAATTTATCTTCTGTAGATTTAAGTTAATGTAATCAAAAATGTTCAAAAAGTTGTTCTCTTCAAAGTGTAATCTCATCGTTAACCAACTGTGATTAATTCAGATTATATCTCATTATCTCTTTGCTACGGAACTACCTCACACCAAGCGATACTGTTTCTTTGTAATTCAATCTATCATTCTTGAGAAAACTTACCGAAAGCGTGATGATTTTATCGAAGAGCATAATGGGCGCCATATGAAAATCAAAAACAAAATACTGCGAAAGATAGACGAAATTAATGAAGTTAGTTAGTGAAAGTCAAACAAGATAAGACAAAGAAAATTTACCTCGTTAAAGTACGGGCAATTCGTACTCTCTTTGACGCTGGTGTATTTTTTCTGGTCCCCAACTTGAATACAAACAACCGGGTCCATGTTCAATCCTGGCAACTGTCGGGCTTCGATAATCGTCACACAGACTTGGAAATCTTGAGCTCGGAGATGGTCATCGTGGCGAGCTAGAGCTTTAATCCTAAAGAATTTACAGAGAGATTGTAACATAGTTGGTTCATAAAGTGCCTAAGATAGAGTGTTGAGATATGAGATTCGAAATTATATTTGCTAGCACTCATTACAAAATAATGCAAACTGCCCATTAGTTTGCATTATTTTGTGATGAGTGCTAGCAAATTGTAAGCATGGACTAATATTGCAAGTGCTGAGTACCAAAATTAGTTTTAGAAATACAAAATTGATTCTTGGAAATGTAAAGCGCCAGCAGGCTCAAATAAAATTCTAATTTAAGACGTTTCTGTGTTAGCTGTTAGATTAAAATTTGGCGATTTGTTTTTCAAATAAAGCATTTTTCAGTTCACATTCCATTCGCATTTCAATCTAATTGAAAACGATTCGACTAATAAAATAGTATCGAATACCAGTGCTAGAGAAATAATTATCTTACATTTTTCCTTTATCGTACGTTCCGCCTTCTTCACCATCGCTCGATGCGTTCGATTGGCCCGTTTCATCCATTTGCGATTTGGTATCATCTTCGCCATCCGTTGCCGAAGTGAGTCCCGTTTGGTCTGTGTCAACAATAAGCGGCGACCTAATAAGAATCTTAAGAAATTTGATATACACAGACGAGCAGCTTCCCATGCAACAGCTTACCGTCCTTCGTCCTCAGTACTGCTATCGCGGGATTGTGATCTGGGGCGCTGTTTGCCAAGTCTCATCAAATTTCGAACCGTTCGTAGCGTCATTTTCTTTTCGCGTGGTGGACTCTTACCCAATTTATCAAATTTCACGTCGGTTTTGTCGAAGCTATGGCTCTGAGACGACATGACACGTTTGAGGATGTGCCGCTTTTTACCCGACGTTTCTTGTTGGTTCTCTGTTTTCAAATGGAAAGAAAATGGCATTTTTCGGTTAAGTCCAATTTGATTCATGACAAGGGATGCAAAGGGTTGTGAATATCCACTTGGGGTTAAAACTAGGGCCGGTTTCACAGTTCAAGTTTAAACCAAAGATTAGGTTTAAACTTGAGTTTAAACGAAAAACACGTTTCACAGTGGTTATTAAACTCAAGTTTTGGTTTAAACCTAGGATTAAGTTAAACGATGGTATGGCCGCGGTTTAAACTGTAGATTAGCATTTTTTGACAGTTCGTGTACTAATCGGGCCCGATTTTCAACTTTAAATTTCAATAAATCAAGTTTATTGAAAAAATGTATTCAAGCAGTGATAAAGATGCAAGTGATGAATGTGTTTCGATTGCGATGAATCATATGAGGAGGAAAAGGATTGTTAGAACTCGTCCAAATCACTTCAACGAGTGGGACGATGTTGATCTTCGCACTCGTTTCCGAATTTCGAAGCCATCCGCTTATATTCTGCTTGAATTGAGTGGATCGGATATAGAACATTCAACAAATTGGTAAGCGTACACTTATTATGTATGTGATTTCCTACATTTGCATCCTTTGAATAACCAGGAACAATGCTATGTCTCCAGATAGCATGTTGCTCCTAACATTACGGCTTTTTGCAACTGGCTGTATGGTAACCGCCGTTGGGGACTTTTTCGGGGTTTCAAAGTCAACCGCGTGCAGGGTAGTGAAGAAAATGTCGGATTCCATTGCTCTTTTGCGACCATTATTTATTAATTTGCCAGCAAATCAGGATGAAAAACGATCAAAATCTAAGTTTTTCGAGATAGCGAAATTTCTATTGACTGCACTCATGTTAAAATTCTATCGCCAGGTATTTAAACATATTAAAATTGAGTTCAAAAAACCTAATTCATATAATTTTTGCGTTTAAGGAGGTAACAATGCGGAAGTTTTCCGAAATAGAAAAGGTTTTTTTTCATATAATGTGCAAACATTATGTGATGCCAACATGAAGATAATAGATAATGTTGCGCGTTGGCCAGGCTCCACATATGTTTCAAAAATATTCGAAAACTCCAGAGTTTGTGCCCGGTTAGAAGCAAACGAATTTCCAAATACCTATGTTGTGGCAGACAGTAGCTATGCACACCGCAAATATATGTTGACATGCCTGAGGAGAGTTAACCAGCCTGAAGAAAATTTGTATAATGAAGGAATTGCATCGGAAGAAGCTATGGTGTCTGGAAAATACGATTTCCTATATTATCAATCGGTCTCAGATATTCACCGACTAAAAACCAAAGTGTGATCGTTGCAACTGCAATCATACATAATATATGCATAATGGAAAATGACTGTATTCCTCTTCCGTTAAGCGAAGATTTTGAAAATGCGGTCAATTTTGTTCTGCAAGTACCGTCTGAAAATCAAACTGGTTTTAATGATGATAATTTGAATATACTTTTATTGATAAATGATTATTTCGGAAACATTGTTTAACATGTAACATAACAAAAATATTTTAAATAATATAACAGACTTATAAATATTTCAATTTAACATAAAATAAATATTCTGGTTCCAAATAAATTGCGTATAGTAAATATTTATAGTAAACTCAAACCAAATCAAAACAAAGTTTCATTCAAAAAGTAAAAACTAAGGAAAATTCACGTAGAAACCCTTTCTTTGGTTTATTTAGTTCACAATAGTCGTAATCATGGCAACACAAATAAATAAACTACAGTTTAGTTAAACCGAGGATATATCAGCACTGTGAAACCGAGTCAAGTTTAAACTCCGGATTAATCTTTGGATTAAGTTTAACTAAGCTCAAGTTTAAACTTTGACTGTGAAACCGGTCCTTACTGACATGGGACATGAAATGTATTCAGCCATTAAAGCATGCTATTTTTGTTTCATTATTATGTAAAACACATGTTTATTGACAAAACAGCAACAATTTTTTTTCGCCAAAATCAATCAATGAACCTGTATTACCACATATCCACTTTAACATACGCATCTTTTCAGGCTTTTGCTTACCTCGTTGAAGGCTCTTTTCCAAGTTTGCGATGTTCTGCTCGATATCCAGCAGCATCTGCTGGTCCTCATCCAAACTGTTGGCATTGTGCTGTTCTTGTATTGGCCTGACAAGATTTGTTGGTTCGAAATTTCCGGCCGCGTTATCAGGCGAAATGTATTTTGCTTCAAACTCAACGATTGCCTGTTAATAGAAAATATTCACGAATGAATGAAGATGCACTAATTTGATGATGGAAATGATACGATGGAACAAGATCAACGAATTACTTCAAGGCATACTTTTATATTGATTCAAAATCAGTCTTTTATGTGTATATTGGCCCAGCCTAGCGATAAATTAAGCAACATTGTTTGAGTGAGAAAGTTAAATGAAAAATTGGGTTTGAATCATTTTCTGCAAACATCATTAGAATGATGCTTTTCAGAACCGGGATCAAATGTAGCAGGTGAAAGTCTGTGTTTGCTTACAAATTGCGCGTTTTATTTAGTTGTTTTTGGATGCACGATTTGTGTTTCAAAAGTTCACATGGTAGTATGCAATGCGAAAATCCTCACGAAATCGAAAGCATGTATTTGACACATTTTACGAAAATGAACATGCATTGACACCAGATTTTTTCTGAACATTATTTCTGATCTTCGTCATGCTAACATCAACCGGTAAAACACCAAAGAGACAAGGAGCTATAGCATCATAGAATTGACTAAGCAAGTGCTTTAAACGATGATATTACAAAGATGATATTTAAATTTTCTTCTGTCAATTCTGATATGAATCTTATAGTATGCTTTTGAGTAAAAGCTGACATTTACAAAATGGAGCAGGTTGTTCAAAATTGAAGCTTCTATCTAAACGAATCCTTAATCAGTCATCGAAAAATTGAAGGTGAACATTGCATGCAAATGTATTGCCTTCAAACAATATAATTATTTCCAAAGCAAGCAAAATTGAGAAAAGGATAATACATTTCATCAATAGGTCACAGTCATCTTCAAATGCTAAGATCGAAACTCCGTTCATTTTCAATCGAGACTCCAGCAAGAGACTCCGTACGGCATTTTTAAACGCCCTCAGTTTTGATTCATACAGTAACTATGTTATTTAATCTTTTTGCGTTTTTAACCTCTTTCCTGAATCCTCCGCAAAGAAGTGGTAGCTATATTTTACCGTTGGAGATTTGAATTTCCTTTATCTTTTGCGTGGATTACACGATGCTCCAACTGTAGAGTTCAGAGCGCTCACAATAGTGTTAGCCGCCAGATATAAATCTTGGTGTCAATAATAACCTGGAAAAAATCCTGGTAGGGATCAGACTAGGAAATCGAACTCCGTTCAGTACGTTCTTTTCTTATTCCTACTTCCCAGTTTGAATTTTTCCTGTCCAACTCATTTCAGTTACGGCAAATCACATTAAATAATCTGTATATATCCCGCCAAAGACGCTTGTATTACCCATTGAGTAAGGGTGCGCCTAGAAACTGCCTCCAATTAAAGTGATGAGGGTCGGTTACAACTTACGGCTTACTTACACCGGCTAATCGGCTTACATCCGTTCTACCAGCTCCATATATCTTGACATCTCCACGATTGGCTCCGGCATCGCACGGCTAATTGTAGAGAAAAGCATCAAGCGGGTGCAATGGAAAAATGTATTACAAAGCGTCATCACTTTCCTTAACACAACACTTAAAGAACTTCGTCCTGAATTTACACATTCTCTGAAGGTATTTTCTGAAGTCAACGTGGACCGATAACAGTTGGCTCTGGCTTAGTCGGTTCATTATCAACATTAGCAATGAACGGGTCATTGGCTAAGATGTACCTTGATTAACTTTTGTCAGCGAAAGAATCTGTGTTAGAAGTACATAGATTCTTGCACTGACAACCATCACATTTTTTACGATTTCACAAGGAAAATTAGTGACTTGATCGTATGCTGTGTAACAAGAAACAAGGCTACATGTCTTATCACAAAAACTGCGAAGAAAATAAATGTTAATGACATTCTCAGGAAGTATATAGACTCAAGAATTTCTCCTGGGTGTTACCAGTCAGTTAGTGCACAGCTCAAATATTCTTGGACCAGAATATATTCTATCCCTGCGCTGAAAAAGTAAAGTTAGGAGCCAAATTGTCAAATATTTAGGATTGATCCAAGGCTCAAATATACTTTTGAGCGAAAATATAGCCTAAAGAGCGATTAGTTCACTTTACTGCTATAAAGCACCCATAGGATTTCTAACCTTGCATTGTTAAATGACTTTATACCGTTGCTCTTCAGATAGCCTAACAGCTGATGTTTAAAAAATTGCGAACGTTTGTCACACTTTTGGGGACAGAGGCTTTTTGTGATGCTTAATTTATTGCTTACCAATCTATTTATCATAAACGTAAGTTAATTAGGTTTATTAGGTAGATGCATTCTTTGTAGGAATGGATGAAAGGGTGTAGTCACGCTCGAAGTTTTACCGCGTTAATATTTATACGAATGACTTAAGACTTAGCAATAAAGTCGGCAGCGTTATACACTCGGATGAATTGACTCGAAAGAGCAACTACGTGGCTGGACGAACTGGTAAGGCTTGACACCTTACTGCCAGAGTAATAATGTCCCTCGTTTGTAGGAACACTGATGTTATCGGTCAAACTAACCATCAGGCGAAAATACCTTGAGGAGGGCGCTAAAAAGTCCTGAGCTGTAGAATTATCTTGTGCAATCCCAAGGTAGCTGTAGTTCTACATTGACAAAAGATTCACTCGATGCTATCTTCGTTGAGTAGTGGCTAGTCTCACGAACGACTATCTCATGGAGAGACACGTGAATGGTTAGCCGTTGGCTTCAATGATTTTCGTTAGAGCTGTGTCTTAGAAAATGAAGAGCTATCCCTCTATCGTCCTCCGAAAAGACAAAAGGTTTGAAAAGTCTCTGATCTGACTGATATACGCTTCAAAGTTTAAGGGTACTACAAGGAAATATATTCCAGAGTAAAGGAGCTAAAGAAGTGTATATCCGTGATATAATAACGCACAATTTGTATGCCAACATGTTTTGTTTTTTTGAAAAAAAAAAAAATATTTTAATGTTTCAGATGATACTTTCTAACGTTTTCTCAGGAACTTTAAAACACCGTATTTAATGGGATTAAATGGAATTGAAGTTATAAAGCTGTGCGATTCCCACAGGAGAAAATCAGCGAAAAACTATACTAAGCTGACAAATAGAGAGGAATGTAGCTTTATGATCAACAAAAATTCAGACTCGAATTCACCCCGAAACATGTTTAGAAAATGATGGGTAACTAATAATGTTTGGTTCTGAGCATTAAACCAATCGAATCAAATGATTTTTGTTTTTGAATTCAATTGAGAGTTTTAAAGCACAGAGGCATTTATAATGTAAACAAGAAGTAGAATATCTACAAATCAAAAGATTTCAAGTACAATTAGATCCATCTCGCAAAATATTTATCATTATCGTGGATATATCTTTATTCTCATAATTTCCAAAGTCTTACACGCCATAAAAGTTTATTCTGTAATTAATTTATTAGTTAATCAAATGGCGATAATTGCATTAAATATAAATAAAGTGAAAAATTCGTAAGTTTTCATGAGTTCATTGAATTATAAGCTCATAGCTCTGTTTCTAGGTTAGCAAATGAACTAACCACTGGTCACCATAGTAAGCGTTTACTTTCTACTCTTAGATGAGAATGCAGGAAATAATATTTTCCGTATAATTTAAGATTTTTTTTTATAATCATATGAAAAGCTTAGCTTCCGTAATCTTTAAATACCAGCCAAATTTCTGAAAACTTTTATCTCAAAAGTTTTGAAACAAAAAATGGCGGTTATGTGCTCACAGAAGAGTTCGATTGAAAGGAGGTTGAGCCTGAGAATTTCATCGGTCGAAATATAATTACATTTAAAGGAATTGTGCAGTATTGTTCGACATCCCTAATCATTATCTCTTTTTTTTTCAATTGAGACCGTCAACAGTGAAAACATTGAAACAGAAGCTTCCTTAAGTGCACTCAATCATTTTTCATACTTAGTATCCATAACTTCCCTTAACTGCGTGAAAATTTTTCATCAATTATTCATTACTCTTTCGAAAATTGAAAATAATGAAGAAAATGTTGATACATATTTCATCATTGTCCAAGCATAAATAAAATCAAAAGGAGTCATTTTTTTCAATTCCGCGAAAGAATATTAATCACTTCTCTCGTTCAAATCATTGAAGATTCACAGGTATCATGGTCGATTTTCTTCCAGCAGTAGAGTATCTCATCGGCGGTGATGCTGAACGACCTGGCCGCGAAAAGTACTCCCCCAGCGAGTGAAAAGTACAACAAACAAACCTCTTTTCCTAAACAATCGTATTATTTTACACCTCTATTCAATCTTCCAAGTTCCCGAAGAAAAGTTGGAATTCGCACCGGAGCTGCTCTTGAAACTTTTTCAATGAAACTTCCGACCCAACATTTTCTCGTCAATATCCGTCTTCTTTGCCCGGAGTTGTTGTACAGGTTGGATGTTGTAAAGGGTACGTACACTATGCACAGACATCATGATTTGAAGGATGCGTCTGGCGGAAAACGAGACGATGAACAAAATTTTTCTACTTTTGAATTGAGTTTCAGCTCTCCTGTTTGTTGCCTGTGTGTTATAGCGATTCGGTGTGCTATGCAAGAAAGTGAGCAGAAAAGTGAGAGTATATGAAAGTTAAACATATTCGCTTGGTTTCATTTTATAGACTTTTGAAGATGATGCGTATAATCCAGAAATTGTCTTTAGAGTGGCTTAAGCGGAACTGGAGTTGGGAACTTGGTAGAAACCTGGTAGGATAAAAGTTGAAATTGGCGGTGAGCACAGCTGCGAGAGTTGGATATAAAACATAGAAAGTTCCAAGACATCTAATTTTGCATTTTAAATTACTAAGTAGCATTATTTTTATATAAATTCACTTCTTTAATCAGACAGGATTGCTTGTTAATTTGAAAAGTTTGAAAAGATCGTAAGGCTTTCATAATTTCCTCTAAAGCTATCTTTTAGTTTCATATATTATAAGATTATGTGAATTAAAAAGTTAAGTTTGCTCTTGTGCCATTGATAATGACACTTTTTTCAAAAAGATTGAGACATAGATGTGAACGTTTCCAGGACGTTGCCTACGAGATATTTCAATAAGGGGAAGGTGGTATGATTTCGTCTTCCAAAAAAAAAAAATATCTGCAATGAATTACATTAAATCAATGGGGTAAAATAATCACTATTTCTAGAAAATCACGTAAAATGGTCAATTAAATTGGTTTGTTCAAACAATTTAAACTTATAGTAAATGTTTATTAAACTGCATCTTTGTAAAATTCATGATTGTCGTGTAATATATAAAATTTTGTCTGCTTGTACCAGACATGAATAAGATTTTTTTGGTCTGATCATATTGGAATTGTTTTTGCGGGATGATCAAAATTGAAATTTTTTTTACTTACATAGAAAATTTTATTTGACAAAGTATGCACTGATTCTCATCAGACACCAGCACACAGTACATACTTGACTGATGTGACCACTTGCAGTTGAAAGTCATTAATTTTTATTTATGCTAGTTGTTTATTATTTTTTTATCATTAGCTGTTTATAGAGTATAATAATGTTTCTTTGTTTTTTTTTTCAACAATAATAAGCAATTTTCAACGTGCTACTGTCTGAGGATAATAGAAGGGAATAAATTGATGATCTTCATCTTTTGTCGCATTGATGATTTTCGTGTTATTTATTTATTTAATTCTAATTATTCTAACATTTTTTGCAGGTCGGAGCCCACTTGAAAATACAGAAAAAATATAATATGAGGATTCAGAAAATATGTTCAATCCAAAAGGTGAAGTACATAAAAATAATATATAGTAGTAATAATAAAATAGTAACAATAAAATTAAACTAAGCGTAGACGATACTTAGTTAGTGACGTAGAATTTTCAACAATAAATATCATGAGATTACTGAAAAAATATGAATTAGGCATGCGTCCTTAACTTAGTAATTTATTAAAAATTGAAAAGAGTGTGTGCTAGAAAACTACACTAATGTTCGTCGTGTCTCTTAAAAATGCACAGTAAATACAAAAAAAAATCTACGTCAGTTCGAGTATAGGTATACTGAAGGGTATACTAAATTTTAATTGTGATATATAAGAACGAATAAAGTTTTGAAGCAGCAGCTTAGAGCTGAAGTCAGCCAACGCAAAGTTCATGTGATTTTTTAATTATTTTTTTAAATGGTTTTGATGTGTGAAAGAAACCTGTTCGGGATTCCATAACATAGACTCGCAACAAGGACAAACTACCAGTTTCCTCACAATAAGGGATTTGGAATTTAAACTACAAAGAACCGATGAATCTAAGTTGAACGTGCCCCACCACATTAATCAGCTGATTATCAGCAAATCACGAGAAAACTACAAACTTTTGAACGAAACAGGTTTAGACGGGGAGACTAGTTAGCAAACCGGATAAAAGAGAAGCCTTGGACGTAATGTGCGCAATATGCAGAATAAATTTAAGTTGGGAGTGGAAAATCACACCAAAGTCTTTTAGTTTACAACAACAAGTTTACAACAATAGTCACAGGTGAGCCACAGAGAGAGAGGGAGAGAGAGAGAGAGAGAGAGAGAATTTCGATATGTTCAGAAGAAGTGAATTCCTCAAGCAAAGGCCGAAAAGAGCATCTTGAAATTGTAAGATTAAATTATTCTGAACACTTTGAAATCATGCGCATGCAGAAGATAGTATGAATGAAGAACAGAGGAAAATGCGTTGATAAAAACAAAAAATAATAGAGGACCAGAAATCGAACCCTACGGAACACCAACAAGAGGACAGAATGCAAAAAACGGAGAGGAAAGCACAATTATGCTGCCAGTACGCCCTAAACAATAGACGGAAAACCAAGGTTTAAGGGATTCAGATATCCCGAAACATTCAAAAGAATCAAATTCGTTTGACGAATCGGTGCAAATAATATCAAACTGTTTCGATTGATCCAAAACATACGCAACCAAGTTGGAGAAGGTTGTAAGAGTTGACATGAAAGATCTGCCTGTGATAAATTCATTTTGCTCAAGAGCAGAAAAAAGAAGGGAGTTGTGAATAAGCTTATCATAAACAACTCTTCCGAGTTCTTTACCAAACCAGGATATTAGGAAAATCTTCCAGTAGTGAGAGATGCAGCCTGAGTCAAGTAATTTGCATTACGCTGGGGTATGAGTGGACTTCAATTGTGACGGGAAGAAGGTAGAGGAGGTTGAAAATAACGGACAAAAGAACACAGCGGCCAGAAGCAAGACTTTCCTAGTAAGTACGGAGTACCATCAGGACCGCTATCGATATTCATGTTAAGTGAGTTGAGTGTGGATTCAATTTATAAAGGTTAGGTTTTTGATGAAATCAAAATTTGATAAAATAGCAAGTGGGCAAATATAGAGTGGAACTGAGGAGTACTAGGAAATAAATGAAGAAAATAATTAGCAAAAACTTAACAAATCTCTTGATGGCTAGAAGCAATGGCAAAGTCAATAAACATTGAATGAAGGAACGATGGAAATCTTTCAGGGAACGGAAATAAGAATTGAAAGGTTTATGATGATTTGAGCAAATAAATGACTCAATTTCGATGAGAAATTCAAGTATGGGTTGTCTAGCTATTGCTTTGGCTGCTGATGGTAGTCTTGAGTATTCTATGAAGCCATTATGGGATACTGAAGCTCTATACTTGATAAGAGCTACGTCAAAAGCCATGAGGGCAGACTCCACAATGGGCCAAAACCAAAGAGTATCATTCCAAAACTGGCAGATCTAGAAATACAATCGGTAATGGGAAAAAGAGCCTGAGTTGAACAAGTAAATTTCGGTAGCCATACTTTCGAAGTCAGCTTTATAATAATTAAATGGGAACTTTTTTGATGGAAAAGCCGATATAAAAAAGAGGCTTGGTTTATGTTAGGAGGAATGTAAGGTTTGATGTTGGCTTAGAGAGTCATATTGTGTGGGGGGATATTTGAACGAACAAAATCTAGTCTCTTGGTATTGGAATCGGGAATACAGTTAAACTAATATCGGCAGGATTCTAATAAAAAAGAAATCTTTGGCGAAAGAATAGAAGAAAAAATGGTACCCAAAAAATGAGAAGGAAAATTAAAGTTACTACATGTCAGAAAGATGTATCGAGAAAACGATCAATACGGTAGTTTGAAAGTTTCGCAAAAAATTCCTCGTAGACGACACCAGAGCCGTCCGAACAGAAACAGCATGAATAGGAAAAAACCTCGTTGTCATAAATATCCCCAGTAAACCAAGTTTCGTCTGGGCAAATAATTTGATCTGATGATAACAACGAAGAGACATAAAATGCTCTGAATATAATCCTTAAACCACAAACTTTTTGTTAATCATGTTTAGCGCAATTTTTCGTTTGGGCAAATACTCAATCACAATGTTGCTAAGGAGTCCATGTTGTTCCATTTTTTTTCGAAGAGAGGGTCAAAGTATTTTCAAAGAAATATAAAAAATTTAATCATTCATTAAATGTACATTTCTATATATTTCGGAGCAATTCTTTCGTGATTATTTCATTTTCGTTCAGTGAAAAATATTGCAAATTCATTTTTTTAGACACAGAATGATTTTTTCTGTTTTGTCATTTAATTGGGAGATTGTCTCACGGGATTTTGTGATGTGTCACGCTAAATTTTCGCTGAAAAAAAATCTTTTTACTGCGAATAATGCTGCTGTAAAGATACTGAATTATGGCCTGGGCACATGCAACGCGATTTGTCGTGGCGGTGAGCGATAATGTCTATGCCACACAGAATGCGTCAACTCTATCAAGTGAATATATTTGTATCCTGAGCAAAGACCGAAATTGTACAATTCCCAAGCATCAATGAATAGACCAAGTACTTGTAACTTGAATCATAAATTACATTCCATATACATATAACCCTAACTTTATCCATCCTTAAATTCAATAACGAATGATAGGCAAATAAACCAGACCAAAACAATGTCAAACATATCAGACAAACATCAAAAGCTCTGTCTAACATAACGCTTATTTTCCTATAAATCGCATCGAAAAATCTCCTGTATTTCTTTACTAAAGAAATCCAAACAAAAATAAATACACAATCCATGGAGTGTCCTTAGTTATCTATGTACATAATCAAGTCCTTTTTATTCTTTTCCTTCTCAGTGAAACACTACGCCACAAGAAGCTTTACAAGGACTTCTCAAGCTCTAAATAGCTCTCTTAAAAATCAATAAATCATTCTACGCTGGCATTTTATACGACCAACAGGTGCTACCAGGACGGGACCGTCATAAAATGGGAAGCACAATGGGAAGCTATAAAGTGACAAGCAGAACGATTGATAAGTGCAAATAAAGCGTGAGGAAAAATGATGGAGATGAAATTTACAGTCACTGTGAGTTATTTACACACACGCATTTTCGGCTGAAAGTTTAATTTTGTATGCATGAGTTGAATATGTTTTTCTTGTGCAAATTTTGAGTTTAAATGTATAGTAGTTTTTGGAAATTGAATAAAATAAATTTTCTAGCGCCACAAGCTGCTGGAGAATTAAACAGACTGGGCAACAGTAAAATAATCGAAGCGAAATTTGTTTAACTATAGATAACGTATTAAATTGTCTTTTGTTAGTGGACAAAGGTTTCCAGTAATATTCCAATGAAGAGTAAGCTTAATGTATTTCCAATTTTAAAAGCAAGTTACAAATAGTTACAAATAATTCACTTTGTGTACGCATCGAAATTTCAAAGAAATTTCGTAAACCATCTTAAACATTTCCTTAATGACTCTGAAATCGATACCGATTTTTCGTTGAAAGATACGGATGAACATATTTCAACAAATTGATATGGTCGAAAATAAGTTTTACGGATAAAATTAGTTCTTTATGTTTGATCAAAGACAAAGTAAAACTACAATCATGAATATATTACGTCTACTGCAGTATCCAAAATCGGATACAACGCAAATCGGTGAAATTAAATTGGTTTTCATTAAAAGCTAAAGTTTAATAAATATTACTACAAAGATATTCAAAAAGCAAATAACAGTAAAATACTTCAAGAAATAATACAACATTATCACATGATATTTCTTCTAAATATTTTACTCTAATCCTAAAAACTTCCATTCATTCTCTCAATCAAGGTTATGTTTATTCATTGTCCCAATTTACAAGAACAAACAAAATTGTACTACAACTGTTCCACCTGGCAGTATTGTAAATACATATTAGCAAATTACACTCGATTTCATGGACTGTATTACGTGGTTCCCGCTAGCTATGTACATCAACATATACGCTCATTCTATGCTCCCTGCTTGTTGCCATCATACCACTAGGGCGCCACTTACTGTTTTCTATTTAGTTCGACGATGTTGTCTCGGGCCTTAATGAAATTTCAACAAGAGCAAATTTGCAAGTAGATTATAATGTGGCAAATATGGGGCGGAAATAGGTTTATACTCATAATAAGTAGTTAACGTCCCAGGTGCCGATACATCGGGAAGGACCTTTTGGTGGCGTCGTCTTGGCACGCGATACAAGATCCAAATGTTGTTTAGATTATTTGACATTATTGTGGGCAAGTTGATCTTAATCTTGCGAATAATAGAGGGTGTGTAGCGGTTTATTGGTGTGTTAATTGATAAGGAACATAAGTGAGTAATCGACCTCGAAATTATATGGGGTTAAATGTGGAAGCTTATGTATGAAATTATAGTGAAATAGTATGTTTGCGGCTTTTATTAGGGGCAGCTAATAGCCAGCACAAACTCAGATTGTCGAGATTATTAAAGGTAGTCTAAAATGTTATTGGAGTAATGGCTCCCTTACAAGGTTTCACTCGACTGTGCTGTGTTAATTAGCAATAGCTTGTTTTCGTTCCGCATTTCACTAGTCTCAAGCAGGACAACATTCCATTATTTGCCCAAAGAGTTAATGATCAGGTGACCTTGTAAAGTCAATTGTATTTTACTTATCATTCCATAAAATTTTCCACCCGTTCTTTTTTTATGAATTAATTCTATTAACTCCATTTCTATTTTTTTATTATTTTTTTATATTATATTTATTATTTTTTTAATTCTTAATTCTATTTTTTATATGTCAATCCAACAAAACTTTACACCGCAAAGTACCTACAATAATAAGTATTCAAACATTTCCATTCGCACCATAGTATGCGTATGGAATTCCCTAGTATATTTTAAATAATAAATAAATATATTCTATACGCTTCTAGGTGTCATTCTACATTTTCAATCTTATCAGACGATTTTGAGAACAAATATATTTTCGCGGAATTAGAGAATACATTCCTTGAAAACCCTATTCAATAAAGATATTGAAGACTTACCTCGATAGGCCTGTTAGTACTTAAGTCGAGCAAGCGATCTTCTATGCGAAGGGTTCCCTTGGTGATAAGTCCTGAAATAAATAAGAATATGTTAGCACCACGGAGGTTTAATTTAAAATAAAGATTGCGATAAAGGTGTAGTCGTATAAAATTGTTCTTGTGTTGATTTATATGCACGAGTACTTCAATCAAATACTTGAATATTGATTCGATATTGGTAATAAAGATAAGAAGATCCACGTTCCGCAATAATTTCCAAGCTACGTTTCATGTCGAAAATTTCAAATTATAGACAGCGAAGAAGATGTATGATTTGAAATTTTTATATTTCAAATTTTTGAATTGGTTGAAATATTTTCAGTTCAGAGATAATTCAATCGAATTAAATTTCATTGATATATTTTGTCCCGTCAATCAACATTCGTAATGAAATGTTTAAGCGGTTTGTATCACCTCACACGTTCTTCCGCACAACGTTTTCTGCTTTGCAGTTAAAATATAAATGCTCTTGTCGACTCCTCGGTTTTCACTAGGCCAAATTCAGCTATGCAAAGCAGCAGTATAGAGCATATGATTATGATCGCAAACTCTTAGCGGATTATCATTTCCAATACTTTTTGGAAACCCATCCTATACACTGACCATAAACCACTAATTTTTGCATTCAAGTAAAAGCCACAAAACTGTGGTATTCAAGTAAAAGTCATAGCTCGTCAATTTAGACAGCTAAGTAAAGTTATCCCACGACAACCCTCTTACAAGTCTAGGGGTTGAAATCGTACGAGTCTAGGAGTTGAGGGCTTCATCACAAATTTACAATCAATGTGAATTAGTGATGGGCTCAAAACCGCCAAACAGTTTGAAAAAAACGTTTGGCTGCAAAAAACGAACGAACAGTTTTTCTAAAACGAACTTTTTTTTTCTAGAACGAACAGCATTTCTAAAACCAACCGTATTTCTACAACGAATAGTTTTTCGAAAACCAATTATTCTAACTATTCTACAACGAATAGCTCTTCTAAAGCCAATCGTTTTTCTAAAACGGACCATTCTTCTCAAACCAACTGTTTTTCTAAAACGAATAGTATTTATAAAACCAATCGTTTTTCTAAAACTAATCGTTTTTCGTTTTTCTCAAACGAATCATTTTTTTAAAACGAACTGTTTTTTTCAAACGAGTCGTGTTTCGTTTTTTAGAAACGAACTGCTTTTTTCAAACGAGTCGTTTCTCGTTTTTTAAAAACGAACTGTTTTTTCAAACAAATCGTTTTTCGTTTTTTTCAAACGAACTGTTTTTTTTCAAACGAGTCGTGTTTCGTTTTTTAAAAACGAACTGTTTTTTTCAAACGAATCGTTGTTCGTTTTTTAAAAACGAACTGTTTTTTCAAAACGATTCGTTTTTCGTTTTTTAAAAACGAACCGTTTTTTTTTTAAAACGAATCGTTTTTCATCGTTTTTCGTTTTTTTTAAACGAACCGTTTTTCGTTTGTTAAAACGAACTGTTTGGCAGTGGAAAGCTGTTTAGCTGCGGAAAACAGTATTTTCGTACTTGCGAGTATTTTCGTACTTGCAAGTATTTTATTCAAATATTCAAAAATTTTTTAGGGCAAAAGGAGCTGAAATCGAACAAAATCGGCCAATTTTGGGTTAGAGTGGTTTGGGACATAACGGGCCAAGACCTATTACTGTGATATAAAAATTTCGGTTTTGTAGGAGAGTAAGGGGTTTTTTGGCCATAGTTTGGCAAAAACTGCTTTTACCGCGCTTTCGATGATTGAAAGTGGTCGGGGAGTAAATTAGTGATATTTTAAGGGCAAACAATTTTTGATAGGGGAAATTGGACAAAAACGTCCATTTTTAGCATGAATTTAGATCTAGCATGAATTCGGGCACCTTTCTGAGTTGTTTCGGGCGAAATTTCCATACAAATCTTGGAAAAAGCGGCCTAGTTTCGAAGATACGGCAAAATGAAATCCGGTGGAAAAACTAAAAGTAGCACTAAAAGTGCCAAGGAGGAAAAGGTTGAGATCCTTTTTGGTTCACCAGTTGGCGTCTCCGGGTGTGCTGAGGCCCTCCTCGTGACTGCAGGTCGCCACCAGGGTGTCTCCATACCTAACGGGGTTGTAAAATTTACGAGACCATGGGAGGTAAGATGCCCCTGGACTCATTCCCAGCCTTACGGAAGAGGTTGGCCCCCTAGTGGGTGCATGTTTAATAAACGAAACATTTTTTTTATTGCTTAGTAAAAATGTCATGCTTCAGTGAGGCAAAGTGGAAATCCGACTGTTTTAGATTAGCCAGGAAAAGTTTGGTATCAGAGATCGCTCGATGAAAAGTCATATATATGACAAGAGGATTAGTTGGTCCTATCTCAGTAACTTTTTTACTTTTTTCATTTGAACGACAGGAGGTGTTTTTTGATCGTTTTTCTTTAGATGGCCCCTAGATTGGAGAAAGACTTGCCAAATAAATGACCGACCATTGGAAAGTTACGGACAAGCTGCACAGACTAATGACTCGGTATTCTTTTAAGTTAATCTTGCACCATCACCATTCTAGCTTGGGAACGTTGTGTCTGGAGGGTGGAGGAGGGCATATTAGTCAATTTCATTACTTTACTGCAAATCGTATGCATTGTATGTAAACATGTACATACTTCAAATAGGTATTTGGAACAATTATTTTTTCGTACTCGTACTAGTTATACCTAGAACGTGAAAATCCTAGTACGACTCAACTCTAATAGTCGTACAGCATAAAATTTGTTTCTCTCATTAATTCAAACTGTTTTTTCAAACAGTTTTAAAAAACAGTTGTTTTTGAAAAAAAAACAGTTCGTTTTCGTTTTCGTTTTTTGAAAACAACAGAAACGCCCATCACTAATGTGAATACGAGTGGGGAGCGATTAGTTCCACGACAAATTTACCCCTGATTTAAACCAGGTACCGAAATCAGAGCTAGGTGAACTCAAAGCTTAGCGCGTGGTCCCTCGTTCCCACCTGAATTCGAACTAGGGACCCCAGACACAACAAGTTGCACTACCTACTTGACTACTCAAGCTTCCCAAAATTCGGACAAAGAGTTTCAAGAGGTCTAAATGCTCCGCAATACATTTTGACCAGCCGGGGTAGAGAATTTTGGACAGCGCTATACGCTGAGCTTGGTCAACGATTGGGCTATGATAACAATAGGTGCTTTTTTTTTGCCCCGATGCAGAACAGAATAGAACTATGCCGTAAAAACAACGATCTTGTATATAACAGCAGTGCATTCTCTAAGACTGACATAGGTTGCTGTATTCTCATAGGTTGCTGTAACTCATGGGTTCGTCGGAAATCTGGGTTCTTGGCAAGAAAAATTCCAAGATCTTATCCGCGTACAAGAGAAGGATCATATGATGGATATTTGGCCTCTGACATGAAGATCGACGATTAGGTCGATTGATGAAATATTTGAACGATATCGTGATTGTGAGGTCACTGATAAGATCAGGCTCAATAGGCTGCGATGGACAAGACACTTAGTTCACGTGAGCGAGGAAGATCCGGCTCGGAAAGTTTAAGAGATTAAGAATATTTGAAAGAGACACCAGGGTAGACCCTGTGTTGGACGGAGCGCTGGCGCCCGCCAGAGTGCCAAAGAAATGCTTAGTGAGTCAAACTGGATAATGGCGGCCGAAAACTAGGACGTCTGAAGAACAAGAAGATATACTGCGGTTGGCCTAGACCAGACTATCGATTATATCAGTGATAATGATTGTTTAAATAGCAATGTCTTTATTAATCCAATAATGTTGCTTTTATGCTGCAATGGGTCAGTAATAGATAGTATTACCAGTAATGACGTTAGTATTTGGACAGAAAACATTCAACAACTGCTCAGTAATGACTCAGTTATTATTTCAACCAAAAAAAGCTCATGATGTAAATATTGTGATGTGAAATTTTAACAATTACATGAGTAAAATAATCGGCTATAGTGCAATAATGATAACGGTAAAAGTTTGAAAATGAGGTCACTGATATTGACAATGTCCATCTTTCATTACTTATGTTACTAGCATTGCCTTTTTTGATTAAGGCAAGGCATAACTATGACAAGGCATAACTATAACAGTAATCATTCTCTTATGATATCGATTATTGCCTATCAGTTATTCCTCAACATTTTAAATCAATACCGGTACAGTGATGGAACAAATTTAAAATTCGTAAGATTACTGCTGAATCATTGCTTGTATCAAAAGTAAGTCATTAATGACATTCTTGGTGAATTCATACTATCATACTCGTTCTGATAATCGAGCTAGCTTTTACAGCCCATTCGAGAGACCAAGTATAAACTTAACTCAACTGAACTCACCACATTAGCAGTAAGAGTGAAAAAAGTAGAAGAAATTATATACACTATATAAGGCCATTATTCTCCATAATCAGAAATTTTAATTTGTAGTTAGGTTGTTGCTTTTCATTGCAGAACCATTCTGAGTGCACAATTCCAAATTTTAACTTCATTGCGTTCCAAAGCCAATTCCAATTTGATACAAAATTGAATCTACAATCTTTCAACAGTTTACGCTAGTTTCAATGATTGTTTTGCTTCCACAAATTCAAACACATCGCAAGTGATATCCGAGCACCATTTAGGATTGCATACAATTTGCCGAGCAATTTCACACAAACCACAAACACTGGCATTTAACAATTGCAAGGACTTGACTTTCACACAACATCACCGATTTTATAAGTCCATTTTATCTCAATTTCGAGGCAGCTGCTGAGAAGCCACAGTGAATAATAAATTCCCTGTAGCATCTGGACCCAGTACGAAAGCTATCGTCCAGCATATTCCTGTTGACCTAGTGACCTGGAACGAGTTGCTTGCAACTTCAATTTTCAGATTGCATCATGCTGAGAGACTGTGGCTCCGCAGGTAAAAGCAACCCTGTCCTTGGACGGACGGTTTTCTAACGTAAACTTTTCGAGTGAATTGACTGAACTTGCACTGAAATTACATTCACGTCTCGTCGGAAGGTCACGATGAATTTGCAAAAAAAAAACTTTCGCATGGAATTTTTTTTCAGAGTTTGATGCTTCTATAAATAAATGAACACATGGTGCTAGTGGATCAGATTGGTTGGAGTTTATCAGTTCATTTCTATGAAAATGACTCGTGAAAATTCTACTAAACTGCAATTCGTGATACAATTGTTAGTGGAAACTTTTACACTAACGCGAAACTTTGGTTTTACAATGACATTTACACTCGTATACAAGTTTTATTTGAAAGACGTTAATTTCATTAAGTTGTTATCTAAATTTTCATTTATTTAGAAAAAAATCAGTTCCAGTACATGTGGGATACCAAGAAAACTTTCTTCGTAGCATGCTATTGGTTTTTCTCTTAAGGCGGTATTCTGGTCTAGAGAGGTGATAAAAAAAAATAAACATTTTCACGATCTATTTGTTTACCATTTTAAAAGTATAAAAATGAGTTCAGAAAACAAACAAAAATCAAAATTGAAGTAGGTAGAGGCCGGTGAAGTGGAGACTAAAAAAAAGTTGTTTCTTAGTTGACGTGATTCCAACGTTGCTGATGACCTGAAACATAAATTTTTGGTCAATTCTGAAAAAAGGAAAATGTAGAATTAGTCTGACGAAGGGGATTTGAAAAACTTTTTTCTTTTGTAAAATGGCGTCCATGTAAAAGAAGATATCATTTTTGTTCCTCATTTTTTCAACTTTGGGAATTTTTTAAAAATTGTAGATTTTAATAGTGTCAAAGTCTGTGCTAAGGTCTGTGCAAAATTTCAAGTAAATCAATTTCTTACAGCTAGAGATATCATGTCAAACGTATCGACAAGAGTAGTTTCGAGAACAACGCGTTTAAAGATTGGAGTCTTGTTTCGGGCAGTCTGAATCGTTTAATGGTATGTTATGCTTACATTTTTTGAATCAGCGATCCTTGCTTTATACAATATTCCTTCTTTCACTTCAAAAGCGAAATTTTCTGAAGCTCTTTCAGCCATACGAGCAGGTTGAACTTCTCTAGAAGCTTGAGAAGCTCGTAGCTCGGAGTGGTTGATTCGTCTTGATCGCGTTTTTTGGTTTATTTGGCGTGTCATAAAAATGTGCGTTAATGAAATTTGTGTTAAGAGCGCTACATCATCTACTGCTGCGAATATGGGAGACTGAGGTGATCCCAGACGATTGGCGCAGAAGCATCATCTGTCCCATACATAAAAAGGGAGATAAACTGCGGTGTGAGAAATACAGAGGCATCTCCTTAGTCTGTACGGCCTACAAAATCCTGTCAAAAATTCTGGAGTATAGGATTAAACCGTTCGCGGAAGAAATCATTGGCGAGTGTCAATGCGGTTTCAGATCTGGTCGCTCCACAATCGACCAGCTCTTCACGGTCAAGCTAATTTTGCAAAAGTGCTGGGAATACGACGTCGGCGTATACCAAATCTTTGTCGACTTTAAACAAGCATATGACAGCATCAATCGAGGAGCTCTTTATAGCATCATGCTGCAATTTGGTATACCGGCCAAATTAGTGAGACTTGTAAAGATGACGTTGACCAACTCCGTCTCGCAAGTCCGGATCCAGAACAGATTGACGGATCCTTTTGAAACTCTGGGTGGCCTGAAGCAGGGCGATGGTATAGCACCCACGCTCTTCAACCTGGCACTTGAGTTCGCTATTTGGGCAATGAACCTGAACACCAGCGGCACGCTGCTTTTTAAGTCGACACAATTGGCAGCGTACGCGGATGACATTAACATCATGGCTCGAAAACTGACCGATGCAGAAGAACTTCTGCTTAGACTTGACACCGCAGCAAAGGAAGTTGGACTACGAATTAACGAGCACAAAACGAAAGTTATGATGCAATCTAGGACAAGGACGCCAGCGCACACGACCATCAACGTAGGGGATCTTTGCATCAAATTCGTGGACAACTTCGTTTACATGGGTAGCAATCTATCGAGTGACGCCAACGAAACTGACGAAATCAAGCGACGGGTACAACTAGCAAATAAGACATTCTTCTCGGTCCTCCCCATTATGAAATCGAAATATGTGCACAGACAAACTAAGCTCCGCGTTTACAAAACTATAATACGACCTGTGCTGTGCTATGGTTGCGAAACATGGACCAAGCCTCCGAAAATAGGATCGACACCTTCGAACGGAAAGTTCTACGGCGGATTTTCGGGGCTGTTCGCGACCGAGATGGATGGCGCATCCGGTACAACAATGAGTTGTACGAACTTTATGATGAGCTGGAAGTCTCCAAGATCGTCAAATTACAACGTTTACAGTGGGCTGGGCACGTGCAACGCATGAATGACGATCGCATGCCAAAACGTGTCATGAACCCAAGACGAGTCGACGGAGCGAGGCTAAGAGGAAGACCAAGAGCTCGTTGGGAGAGCTCAGTGTATGCGGACGCCGAGCAATTATTGGGGCTCCAAGACTGGAGGACGCGGTCACGTGACCGAGACAATTGGAGGAATACGATCCAGGCGGCCTAGGCCCGACGTCGGGCTGTTGTGCCACGATGATGATAATAAAAATAACTGTAACTTCAAAAAGAATTCGAATTTCCAAAAATCCTCTTCAAAGCTCATTCTTATAGATCTAAACTTTGAAAATATGTAAACGGAAAAAAATGATTTATTCAAATTTCTAGACCAGAATGCCCCCTTAAGACAAAACACAAATCTAAATATAATGGTTTGTATGTATTTCAGGTACAATAGAACGGTTAACAGTATTTTTCACTCCGAGCTATCTCCACGTAAAGGGACATGTACATATAATTATTTTTCGTTGAAGAATATTCCAAAGAAAGGCCAAAAGCTCATCAACTTTTCCCTAGGCAACATTCAAGACAAGGCAAAAAGAATTTATAATGTACTGATAGCTTGTAACCTTTTCACATGACAATGTCACAGGTAAGCCACTCTACATACCCTTAATACAATTTTCATGATAGTGAACACAATCATGGGTCAATTTCACATGATTAAATAATTAATTATATCCAGTTCAATCCCTACAGGAATAACTCACCTTGCATCAGGATCACATATTGTCCAACACATTTACTGCTACTACTGATAGCTCCTCGTGATCCGCTCCCTCGTCGTGCCGTCGACGATGTCGCCAGTCCTGTCTTCAGTAAAATTTTAGTCGTCTGGGAACGAAGCTCGACAATGATATTCTCGTCAGGTGATGCAGGTCTAGCCAGCGGCCATATGAACGACTGAAATCGGAGAAAGAAAAATATATTCTTAAGTGAATTTACTTTGCAATCACAATTTTTCTAATCGATGATGAAATTTTAAGGCGAAACGAGATGAAGAAATAGATTGTCATTCCACCATTAAGGCTTTCTTTGTTTTGATCCATGTGTACTACCTGTGAGCCTGCTGAAATCAGTTCCCGAGTACAATCTGTGCTCGGAAGCTATTGGTCGAGATGGAAAAATAAAAATACATTCAGGGAATTAAATTGAAGCTGACTAGAGTATGAATATGTACGACTGAAAACAAAAATATTTACCCCAATCCATAAAGAACGTTTAAAGTAAATGTAATTGCAAAAACCTTCAAAAGCCTCTGGGCATTATTGTCTTCATGGTATTCGCATAAATGGTAATAGAAGAAAAGCTATTCATTATTTCATAAATGGGAATTAATCCGCTTAGAAACTCAAGTTTCCATTCAGACTGTGAGACCTTATGAACAAAATCGTTGAAATTGGTCGTACCCATCTTTACCTCCGGGCAATTTATTTATGCAAAAAATTTACTGTTCCTCATCGTCAGCATGAACATAAAAGCATTTGCATTTTCCAGCCTGGCATAAAAATGCATCAGGCAAGACTCGGCCGTCCGTTTATTCCCTGCACACTTTCCCGGAACATACTAATGCTTTTTATTACTCCCATAAACTATAAAGAAAATGGCGAAAGCGACTGCAACGGTTATTTGCTCTTAAAACAAGCTACTAGCATCCTGCAGACCGCAACGGAAAACTGTACTTGCTTCTACACAAATTTCCATGACTACGCGTGGGACATAGAAAAAGGAATTTTAAGGCAATGGGGACTAGGGCAATGAAAGAAAGGATTTCAACTTTAATTTAACGGAAGTATCTACCAGCTCATGCTATGCCATTTGGGAATGAAACTGTTGAGCACCGTCAAAATGAAATTTATTGGGATCTAGTGAATGTCGGGAAAAGGAAGAGTAACATACTTTAAATGGATTTATTCTTAATGGACGAGGAAGGTCAATGTTTAGAAACAGGTTTTTAATGATATATTAGCAATTTGATGTCTGGTTTGATGACACAATCTATAAATCGAAATGACCAACGCACAAAACTTTTGGATTTAACAGCAAGCTAGCTTTAATATTGAGTCAATTCTTTATCAGATTGTACAGCTATGCAAATATTACATTTTGATTTAGTTCTTATCTTTTTAATCGTAATGCTAAATGACACGTTTAATAAATTCATTTCAAATTTATCTGTATCAAAGCATCATTAAATATTCATCTAAAGTCAATACCTATGCACACTTGTGCGCCTTATTGCGATATCATCTGATAAAAATCATTTCTTGGAAATCAATAAGAACAATTTTCAACGAAATGGGAATTTAATTCAATTTTTCTTACCTGATTGACGTCTATGACTTCTGATGTTGCACTCAATTCGGTTGTTGTGTGCCCGACGCCTGAGAGTAGAAGAGAAAAAAAAAACGATTAAATTATTTCCATAGCCGATGCATTTTGAATATTTATGAACAACTTTGTGAAAAAATGTTCAATAAAACGAGTAGAGCAGTATTCACGTAGCTAAATCTATTTCTCAATAAAAGTGAACAAACAAATTTTCTTTGAATGATTTATTAGCTCATTATAGCTCGAATATTTTGATGAATCATCAAATTGACATTCAAACTATCTACGAGGGGCATTCAAATATAAACGAGCCTTTTACTTTTGAGGACTTAGAAAGTGTGTCGAAGATAAGCAGAGCGTCAGGAAGGGTAGGGGGGAACCCGTTTAGATTTCTCAAGACTAAGCCGACCGCCCGACCGGTTTGTTTAGTTGTCCTCACAATGAGCGAAAAAGAGGTTCATCTTTCAGTTGCGCAACACATTATAGTAAAGTTTTTAGCGAACGAAGGTGTTAATCCAGCCGAAACTCGGGACCGAGTGCGTGTATAGTTTAGGGAGAATACATTTGCATAGCCACGAGTGAAAGCTTGGTTTGCCGAGTTCAAAGAAGATGGTGAAAAAGTAGATAATGTGATTCACCGAAAACACCCTTGCTCCAGCATTACGCCTGGCAATCTCGCAGCTGTAAGCTCAATTAGTAAGGAAACTGGAATCAGTGTTGGAAGTGTACACACTATCATCCGAGACCAACTAGAATTCTGAAAAACTTGGCAAGGTGGTTCTACGTCTGCTTACACAAGAGAAGTAAATTGAGTTTGTCAAACGCTACTTGCTCGTTTTTAAAATAAAGAGCAGACTTTTCGCAACGCATTTTGATGGGCGATAAACCTTGGGTCCACCACTACACTCCCGAGTCAAACAGGGCATCTATGGAGTGAAGAAAAAGGGGGAGCCAGGACCATCAAAAGTCAAAACTCGCTTGTCTGCCGGTAAGGTGATGTCAACGGTTTTTTTTTACTCTCAAGGAATTCTACTCATTGATAGTCGCACAATAAACGTTGCTTGTTACTGTGAATATCTTGACCAGGTTCGAGCTGCATATCGGTCAAAAAGGCACTGCCTTTGCACGACAATGCAAGATCCCACGCTGCAGTCCTAACAACCCAAAAATTGAATGAAATGGATTGCACTACACTTGAACATCCTTTTTATAGCCCTGGCCTTTCATCTTGTGTTTTCCATGTGTTTGGGCCTCTCAAAGAAGCACTTGGAGGAGAATATGAGCCAACTACCTGTTCGATGGGGAAAATGCATTACTAAGGAGAGTAGCTATGTAGAAAAATAACTATCAAGTGAGTTTTCTTCTTAAGTGTAAAATAAATTTCTTTTTGCAAAAGGCTGGTTTATATTTGAATGCCCCTCATACTTATTCAAGCTAAAATAATAAACTGTTTAACTGTGGAAACTGGGAAAAACCGTAAGATTTATAAAAATGTCCAAGTATTATCCAAGTTCACTCAAAGTTCAGGATCGTCAGCTGGCTGACCGTTGCAAGTCAAAGTCATCGTCTGGTCTGTCAGGTCTGACTGGCAATGTATCGAAGAATTCAATAGCCGGTTACGATGGTGTTTGGACCTGCTGGGAATTTCGCTGAAATCGGGAAATACGCGATCTTGCCATTACACGATCTCGTAAATTCGAAGCAAAAACCGAGAGGTTGCCAAAAGCCTTGATGATTTTGCTGCAAAGCAGCCCAAATAGCGGTGTTGAAGGCATCTACGAATAAATCAAGCTCTGTGTTTGAGTCCAAGAAGAACAGTAGAGTACTATCTACTAGGCCAGTCTTGACTTGGTCGAAAGCTTTGCTAGTTTCAGATGTTTAAGAGCCATCTTTTTTAGGGCCACAAAGTCAATCCTTAAGTGGCCGCTGCATCTCAACAAGCCCCAAAAATATTTTTAGGTCTTCAACCGCTT
Source organism: Nemotelus nigrinus (assembly GCA_947369275.1). Classification (NCBI taxonomy): domain Eukaryota; kingdom Metazoa; phylum Arthropoda; class Insecta; order Diptera; family Stratiomyidae; genus Nemotelus; species Nemotelus nigrinus. The sequence goes on from OX376374.1 coordinate 12,664,120, forward strand.
TAGAGAGTTTAGTAGCTATAACTGCTTCAATCCGATCCAGGGAGGTCTCAATTGCTTTCTGGTATATTATTCAGCTTTACTGGGACTTTATGGTTGAATTTATTCAGATTTATTGAGCAGAATTTCATTTTATCATGTAGTTCATCTAACAAGTCTTGTGAAAAGGTAATCAGATATTCATCTTGGATTGTTAAAGTCTTCATAATCACCGTAAGGACGCTATTCTCCATTAACCTTATGAGCCACGTGAAGTGGAGACGACCAGCTGCTTTTGTGGACACTATTGAAGAATCAGTGGTCAATATGTAGCAACTTATCTTGTGGCTGCAAGGTTAAAAGAAAGCTTAGTTGACCGTGATTGCTTGATATTTTCTATGGAGGGTATGTATCCGTAGATTTCTGAATGTTTTAATCAAAACGTTGTGCTTTGAATGTTCGTATAATATGTACGTATCTTTCGTAGAACTTGAGGGGAGGAGATGTACCAGGATAGCATTTGCCAAACTGACAACTAACTTATAATTGCAAAGGAAGCCAGCGCTTACAATGGGTCTAAAGACATCAGAAATAATGCAGTTCCATGAAAACTGATGACGAAGTCCTAGTCCGAATTCGATTCCCTTTTGTCCCTATATGTTCGTGGTAAACTGGTGTGCCGCGGCCAGTTGTCAGTGTCAGTTTTCTGGGTGTTGGGGCTAGAAACCCCAAAATATTTGTACCAATGTGTAGAAGATATTGTAATTTAAATAAGCTGTTGAAATTATTAGACCACGGCTAGGCGATAAATTGTATTTCCCTACCGTCTCAACAAAACGACATGAAACTTGCCTTGTAGGTGCATGGAAGAGTGGACTTTTATGCTTTTGCGTCGAATTTACTGAGGTATTAGCAGAATTTCATGATTACGGTTACGAGCTGTAGCAGGAGAGACGAAGGACGTTGTATGAATGGCGAAATGTAGAAGAAACGAAGTGCGTATGACAGTACTTTTTGGAGATTTGCACTCGATGCTGCTGCGACGATTTGATTTGAATTCGGCCCGCTCCTAGCAAAGATGATCGTTATCTTCTTGCAGTTCACACTTAATTTTTTCTTTGGTTGTAGCTTACTCACTGGATGAACTCATTCCACTAAGAAATTTCAGGAAATAGAAAATCAATTAATCTTTTTATCGTGCTCCTCTCGGTGTCACCAACTTTCGGGCCTTCAAAATCGGGCCTCAGGATGGGTGCCTTCCAAAAATCTGCAGAACATTTGCTTACAGAGCAGTTGAAAAAATTTAGACAACAAGAAAGAAAGAGCTCCTTCAGCGCTAGACAAAAACATCGACACATATTCTTAACCAAAGAAAAATGCAACTGTCAAAATAATAGAGTGTATACACAGAGCTCCAGAGAAGCCCGCAACATTGCGAAAAAAGTGCAGCTAGGATATCATCCGACGTCAGTAATATTATGGTGGGGTGTTAGCTACGAAGATGTGATAGCCGTAATAAGTGCAGTAAAAAAACTATTAGGCAGACATCCTTGAGGAGTATGTGAAGTCATTGAACTCTAAGCTGTGAGATAGCTGTCACTGATTTTTCCAGCAGGATTCTGCTCCGGCGTATGAAGTGCACTACACAAGCGTGGTTGGAAAGCAATGTTTCAGACTTTATAAAGGCGTCAGAATGGTGTTAGTCTTGGTTGTCGAAAATAAGGGCGTCTGTACTATAAACTGGGGGTAGAGCTAGAGAACATGGTCAGCAGAAAACACCTAAATATAGACACCCTTAAGCCAGCTTTAAAACAAGCAGTAACTAGGTTTCGTTTGGAAAAAGTGTGGAATGCTATAGATGACTGACCAAAGAGATTAACAAGATGTGTAAAATTTAAAGGGGATCACTTTGAATATTTTTTGTTTACTGTAGTCCTAATAGTTTGTTGTAATAAAATTTATTTCTCATTTACTTATAAAATAAAACTCTCATATTCCTGTGACCGAACTTATGGCCCGACTAGGTTTTATCTACCATAATCACAGTATAAAATGTATACACTGTAAATGTAAATTAATGTCCCATAACTACAATAATACTGGATTTTTTTTCGCAAAATAATACTGGGATTTTTTAAGGCCGGCAATACATATAAAATTATCAAAAATTCGAGTTTCTTTTTTTTTGCATAAATAGTTAAATTAACATCTAAAAAATAAACGTACTGAAGGAATTCTGTATGGGCCTGGAGTCGCTGATTAGTTGGTAAGTCGCTGTGATCATAGAGTTTCTGTGTGTCAAAACTACGCGTTTTTCTCGAAACGACTTTTTGCAAATTGGCGGGGAAGATAACTCAAAAAGTTCTCAACTGATTCGTATGAAACTTAGCACAAGTTTTTTCTATAGTATAAGCTTATAGTTGAACTTCAATAATGCCAAAAAACATTTCAAAATTTAGCATTTTCGACCCAAAAACTATCGAGAAAAAGGGTCGAAAATCGTACTTTTTTTATGAGGCGTGCTAATTCACGATTTTTTTTTTTTTTTTCTTTTCTACATGTTTAATAAACACACTTTTTTTTCAATTTTTTTTTGATTTCAAACTGATGTAACTGATGCTAAAAATCCCGCCGATTGATGTTTTTCGCCGCGAGGGTCTCAGGAGATTGATTACTACGGCGGCCATTTAAAAAAAAAAAATTAAATAAAATCAGATTCTTGTATTTTAATTTGTAATGAATAAACTTGATCACTTTCAAAACGATTCATTTATTCCTTCTATTTTAAATAAGCCTCTGAAAAACGGTCTAAATTCAGGCGTTTACATGTATCGCCGGCCTTTTAATAAGTCTGACGGATTATTTACAAATGAAACTTTCGTCAGTTTCCAAAGAACTTCAAAGACCTAGATTGATAGTAGTAGTAGTGCGAAAAACAATTTCTTATGATTTGTGATCATTCAGACGAGATATATTCAGAAATGAAGTTTCCGTTCAATATGTTTCTTTTAAAACGAACAGTTTTTCTTCTGTTTTCTATTATTTTTCAAAGACAATTACTTACAGCGCTATATACTCGTAATTGTAATTCAGCTGCGAAGTCCTATTTTCAATGCAACAAAGGTACAAGGACAGTAACGAAATGAAATTTCACTTATCGTTACAAATTGTTTTCTCCGTCTTCTATTCTAAAAATGTAATATATATGTCATCAAGCTGTCTGTCAAGCTCGCAATGATAAAACACACTTAACCTTAATTGCTTTAAACAACAGACTCGAAAGCTGTCACTGTGCAGTGAAAGTACGTCAAGCTTAGTCCCAGAAACTTTACAAGCTACTAGTATGCATTTTAGTTGCAATTGCTCTGAGGGTAGTTGAACGTTGCCACAATCCTTTGATTCAACATTAGAAGCATCCAATTAGTATGAGTAGCATTTAACGCCTCCGGGGCGCATAAGAATGGAAACTAGTTGAGCATAGCCGGAGCTATTAAGGCGAGAATAATATGCATGACGATGATGATCGTAGAGTTCATTGCATTCAGTTGATTTATGGGAAAGAGTTTTGGATCATAGGATATCATTTATGGGAAAGATTTTAGGATATCAATTTTAATAGAAAATGTATATTTTGGGTTTTTCCGAAAAATGTTTTCTTAAGTTCGTATTCTTTGCTTAATCCCAAACACGCGTCCGTTTTTCCTGTTCTTATATCAAACCATTTTCGTGTACGGCTCCAGATAAGTTATTTGAAAACAATAGCTCAAGCTAAGCCTCTCAAAAAATCCATGGATTTTCAAGCAAATATGCAAATATCCAATTAATTCTTCAAGTTTCGTATATTTTCCTGGCGATATGCTTCCGGAAAGATTCATGCCATGTTTTTCTTTGTAGCGAGCCTATGCCTAGAAAAAAATTAAACGATTTTCGGAAAACTTTCCAGAAGTGAGGAAAGATCCGGTGTTGAATTTTCTATTATCATAAGTCAAAAACATTGACATTGGACTCAGATTAAATTATTTACAGTGTGATATCTTATCATTGTCTTCGCTCTTAATTAAAACTTTATGAGTTGCTACTCATGGTTGCTTTTGTGTGAATCCTGAACTTAAATCGATTGAAATCTTTAGCAACGAGTTTACATTTTGCATGTTTCTTACTGCCTTACCTTGAAACAGAACAATTTTCTTCGCTTAGTGGAAAATTTGAATTCAGAGATTTTATGCGTTGTGCTTGAGTTGGTTGTTTGTAAAAAAAAATATGCGTCATTGGAAGAAAAAAAATTTAACTGAAGAGAGCAACAATCATACTCAGAGAAATTATATTTCAAACTCGATAAATGCCTTATCTCTTGCAATTTTTTATAAATCAGGAGCAATCACGTCTGTTACTTCCAGTATATTATTGTGTTTCATTTTATATTTCGTTCGTAGTATAAAATGAACAAACCCATCCGGCACAGATACTTACATTAAAATGCGTACAGGAGACTAACATTGATTGAGTTTTACAGCCATAAAACTCTCGTGCTACACTGTTGAAAGGAAAAAGGTCCTTCATGCACTATTAGCTTGTTCGTACAGCAGATATTCTGTTTCAAAGGTGAACATAAAATACAATTTACGTGATTAAGGTTGAAGGGCATCCGCATATGCTTCCCAATTTACCTTACTCAACGAAAAGCCTGCTCCTTTTTCGGTTCAAGCACACATATGAAGATCTCAATATACATAAGTATATACATAAATTCTACATTTTGTATGAATGTATTAAAAGTAAATATCTTTTTGATCGTGTTTATTGCTCACTTCGTAGCTTTGAACGCGTGACTAATGTTTACACGTTCCACAGTATTCACACGGATTATTCTGACTATGAAAAAGTTGATTAAATGTCGGTCGCTTTTTTAATAAATGCTTGGCTCGTGTATATCAAAACAAAAAAAATAAAATGGGGGTAAAGTTATTGTGGTGTATTTATACCTGTGTTTACTATAATTTTTCATATATTAAAATTAATGTAGTTTCGATGGGATTTTCGTGTCAGTTTGTGTGGGTTGAATATGAAAATGTATGCCGTTTGGTTTTGTTTGTTTTTATGGCGTGACCTCGAAATCCTTGCTGCCATCGCTTGCAAAAGCTAAAGCTCAATTATGAGAATTTAAGTCACGAAAGCTATGGCTGATATTTAATAATCTGTAAATATTTTCTTTATTGATTATGGCAGAATATATTGTCTCTAAATTATAACGTTATGGAGGAGAGCTTGAGCTATTGCAGCATGAAAATATATTCTGACCTGGAAATTCTCAGTTCTTTGCGTGAAAATTCAATAGCTTTTTATTCTTAAATGTCTAATGACTTTACGCCAGATCTTCAAGGGACTTGAATGAAAAATCCATCGTTCTAAACGTTCCCTAACTCATCATCATCATCGGCTTATGAAAAAGAGCTAAACGCACTTAAATTTTAAGAAATGATAATTCAAACAATCAACCTCGGCGAGTTTATCTGCTAAGTTTTTAAAAAGGAAATCGATTTTTGTCACTTTTGAAAAGCTTCTGAAAGTTTTAGTAAATTTTTTAACAACTTGTTCACAGCTTGGTGCTATCAGGCTAGATTTGGCTAAGATAAATTGATTCCAGTATTAATGTATTATTAGCAGTATTTTCTTGGTGAAGAAATTGGGTTTTCTTATATCTTCAAGAACTCTTGATGAATTAGGAATTTTACATGAATAAGTATGTATTATTGTAATGGATGCTCAAAAGATTTTGGAACACATCCATTTGAAAATAAGATGACAAAAGTACATGTTTGAGGTTGGTTGAATCAAGCCAGATCAAATATGAAGTAGAATAGTTTTTTTTCCACGTCATAATTAGTTGCTGCGGTAAGTCAGTTTACCGAAAACGACGAAAAAAATCCTTTATTAGCAACTATTTTTATTTTATTATTTATTTCAAAGTTGCAATGCCTGTGATTTGCTTTTAGATCACCGCATACTTACACATTAGAACTCACTTCGAAATGTTTTCAAATTACTTTTCAGCGCCTAATATCATTTAGGTGCTCTTTAGATCGCAGTTACGTACTATACGGTTACGCTTTCCTGCCTCTTTGTCCATAGTTACCACATCAATACAGTTTTTTTTTATTGTTTCCTGGCTCTGGTCCTTAACGTTTGGAGCATAATGAAACGCACATTTCTTTATGTAATCTTTGAAAATAAGCAACTTAAGAAACTTTGCACTCATTGAAAAAGAAAAAAATACCAGTTCTGACAAAAATGTCTAACTTGCCCCCTAGGTATAGAGTAAGACAGGGTATCCTATGGGGCAAGATAAGGTATGAGGGAAATATTCTATTTTTGGTTGTAAAACTTGCAAACAAATACTGTCTCTTCGTCATCTATCCCAGCACAGCTATCCAATCCCTACAGAGAGAACATGCGACCCATCCTTAATGTGAATCCAAGTATTTTCCATGGTAGTAAAAGCAAGGGATATTATTTTCATCGTTGTCAATTCACTTTTGTTACTTTTTTGTCAATTCACTTTTGTCACTTTTCACCTCTCTTTTTCTCTGTTTTTATCTTCTACTATTGTTTCTTCTAATTCATTTTTATACGGGGAAGAGGTCATGATAGCCGTTTTCCTCGTTTCCTTGTCACGCGTGATATTTTGCGAATTGCAGGATAAGTTATCACTTGCTGAGGACTAACAACAGAAAATACTGATGGTGGAGTAGTTAGTCTTTCATCTATTTCAATATTGCTCCTCCAAGTGAAGCATTCGGGCTCAGGCTCTGCTTGAATCACAGATGATATCATGACAACAGGCATGTGGCATATCAGCTGTTCATCAATAATTACTTTGTCACAATGTTCAACTGTCGAAATTGAAGCTATTCTTGCAGGTTTTGTTGCCGCGGTTATCGTGTCAGATGCAGATGGTCTACTTGGAGCTGTTGCTCCGTTGTCTGGCAATACTTTAGGATAATCTCTCGGTATGTGGAATGTCTGTCATCAATGATGGAGCAAAATCAATATTGGAAAAAACCTTTCGTTCGTATGGCCAAATGCAACATTTTTTAAGCCATTTACCGGTGCTGCCATTGTGGAAACCTGAATACAGGCTTTACCAACAATCGCTGATACTTGCCGGACAGTTACCACCATCACTCGAGTTGTACGAAGCCAGGCTGTGATTTGTTGGTCATAGTATGTCTCATGTATGCTCATGTATGCTAAGTCGGCTACTTGAAGTCGATGAGTCGTATGTGGGGAGAAGCATAATATAATAGCCCCATAGGAACGAACTTGATTAATGACGTCAAGATTTCGAGTGTGGGTGCTGTGGCCATTTAACAGCACATATTGATCAACCTTTGCTCCACCAAATTCAGCAAACTTTTTAAACCAGCTAGCCAGAATCGCTGGAAGCACTATACATAAGCTCCAGGTGCAACGTTTAGCATTAGCTGTGGGTCCATTCTCTTTCTTGGGAATACCTTCATTGGAGGCATGTGTTGGCCGCTGGCAATATAACATATTTTTAGTTATTGTAGTACCTCTCTCCGCAGAAATTATGGATCCCACTTGTTTTCTGCCTTTTCGTGAAATTATTTTTGCTTTTCTTTAGATACCAATGAAACTCCCGTTTCATCACTATTATAAATTCTGCCCAGCGAAAGTTTGTGATTATCATAAACGTTGCCGAGGAAGTCGAAAAACAACAGCTTGTTTATTGAATCCAGCGGCACACGCAGCTTTCTGGTGTTCATGTCAACAATTCTGGATGCCTGCTTAAAAACCTCTGAATCAAATCTCTGTCAGCTTCTTCTTTTTCAGAGTTGAAAAGATATTATTTCACATTTTTTACTACCAAAATGTATGCCAAAGTCTTTAAATCTTCTGTCGTAAGTCCATAAAGACGACTTTCCATATCCATTAGATGAGGGTTGATCCAAAAGTAATGATAATCAATATAAAGTAAGGTGATTAAACTTTAAAAATATATTCCTAACAAGCTAATACATTTAGTCCATCTTTTTTCCAAACCTATTATATATATATCCTTAGAAATTTAGAAATTATTAGAAATTATATATATCCCTTAGAAATTATATATATCCTTAGAAATTTTTTTTGTCTTCTCTCTCTCAAAACGCCCCAACAGCTGCCATTCCTTCGCTATCATCTTCAAATTTCATACCCCGAAGGTGTTCCTTGAGCAAAGGAAAGAAGTAGAAGTCACTAGGAGCTAGATCTGGTGAATAAAATGGATGTTCAAGGAGCTCAAAACCTGTTTCTTGAATTGCAGCCACCGCAACTGCAGCCTTGTGAGCCGGGGTGTTGTCTTGATGAAACAGCACTCCAGCTCGCAATCTGCCGCGTCTTTTTTCCTTAATAGCTTTCGCAATCTTCTTATTTGGTCTGTTTAGTAAGAGCGTGATATACTGGCTTCCTTTTCCAAATATTCCACCATACTAATTCCTTCAGCGCCCCCAAAAAACTGATGCCATTACCTTCTCCGCCGAACTCGCCACCTTGAATTCCTTCGGCATCGGTGAAGAAGGTCGCTTCCAGGTCATCGATTGCTGTTTGGTTTTTGGATCAAAATAGTGGATCCAGGTCTCGTCTATTACGAAACGTGGCAAAAACAGCCCTCGTATACTTTTGGCGTTGAATAATCCCAGCATAAGTTTTTCTAACCAACTCTTACTATTTTTTGTGGTTAAAGCTGTCAATGTTGGCTTGTAAACTAGTATATTCAACACTAAAATCAGTCAGCATTATATGTACATTAAGATTTAATATTTTCATTCAATTTAATACGGTCATTTAATTCGCAATAATGTTCCATTTCATCACTTCTAACAGCCAGTCGATTAAACTCGATATTAGCATCACCATAAATACCGCATATCTAACTAACACAAAACAGTTACCCAATCAATTCAATCATGATAGTACTTAGAAAATTATAGCTTTATGATCGAAATTCACCTCAACTATTAAATTTGCAATTCGGTTTCACTGCTATTTACCTACTGCTTACCCTGTTTGGTCGCAGATTCGATTTCATTATTCCGCATAATAAATTTTCAATTGAACGAGAAAACTCATCAATTAGTGCAATTTAATTTGCATTTCCAATGTCTCTCGAGTCGTATTGATGACTCTCGGGTCCGATTAGATCTGAGTAATGGGAGCAAAGTTTTCAGTATGAAACTTTTTCAGGTAACCATAAAATACGTACTTTAAGCCTTTCGAGCTGATTGGGTATGAATTATCGGTTAAATTGTATCTTGAAACTAAATGAGTTATTCGTTCAATATTCTGATTGGTTTTCATGTATAAAATTTGTCACATAAGGTGCATAACTTCAAAAAATAGTTATTCAATATATTTAATAAATTGTATTCAATATATTTTAGTAATAACTAAGACTTACCACGAAATTCAACACGTCCGATCAGATTCGATTTCGTCTTTCCCACCTTGAACTGAATCAACTTAACCGTTAGCGACATTTTGATTTTTTTCACATTAACGGCCGACTTCAGCGAAATGCAAAAATATTCTACAACAGAGACGTTGAAATCAAGTTCGCTGTGAAACGGCGATAGTTTCAGTTTGCATTTTCCTGATGTGAAATGGCTTACAGCTTATCGCCATGAACGAGTTGGCTTCCCGATGTCTACTACCCACCGTTATGGATGCGTAATTTACGTTGCATGTTTCTATCAATTCAGCTGTCAGTTTGTGTCCTGAAGCAAATCTTTTAGATTCAATCGTATTTTTACAACGTTACAACGTGTTAACGCGAGAGTCGTTGAGTGAATTTGATTATTCAAAGCGTGGGTGGTAAGTAGTAGTTGATTTTCCGCCGTGGAAACCTGTAAGAGATGAAAAATTGTGAAATGTAATTAGTTGAATGGTTCGTTTTCTTTAATATTTTTTTTCTAAAGTTGTTAAGACATTAAGGGATATAAAGTTGTTTGGAATACTTAAATGAGTTGATTTAAATACATGCTCATAAGAATTTGTGTTGGAATGCGCTACGCTGCGTACTTTGCGTTATATTCGTCGCAAATAAGACGTAAGAGACAAACGTAAATAAAAATATGCAAAAGGAAGTCATCATCAATTTTTTTTCGTTTAATTCAAAAACGCTCCGTTTGCAGTGTGTGCTTTTGATATCGAAAAGCCTTCAATTTTGCGCAAAGCATATCTCAATAGCTTCCAAAGAGTGGATGTTGAAGCAACAAACATGTTATGATAAGTTGATTAATCATTTATGAAGACAGCATACCGATATATATCAAGTGTGATGTGCTCCAAGAAATGGTTTTAGGTCTTTAGCCACGTATTACATAAATCAATAATATTTTAATATTGATTGGCTATGTCAGATTGGTATATATGTATGCTTGTGTTTACTTCTGTGTTATAGTCGTTTTTACAAAAAAAAGGCTAGCAAAGAGTTAGATCTATCACATTAAAAAACAATTTAACAATAGATTTGGTGTTCGGTGAGGTTAGATTCCGCGGCTGCCTTCCTCAGAAAGGCTCTGGAAAAGGCATATTTAGGCACACAAGGGCCCTTTGTTATACCGCATTGCATAGTGCACAGTCTTTATTAGCAGTTTTCAAATCGGTACCCAAAATTTCTCGAAAACCAATGAACCGATTTTTTTTTCGTTATTTAGTTTTTATTTTATAGGCAAAATAATAACTAATTTTTGGTCCAAAAACCACAATGCATGTTCAAACGTCCGCCATTTTGTCATTAATCGATATTTTCAAAATCGGCTATGACTAGTACTAGATTATTGTGTCTTATTTAATAATCTTTTTTGGTTTTTTTTTTCAGATGATTTTTTATGAAACACCAGTGGGTACCGTTAACGCTGTTTTTTTACGGCGCTCCAAGGATCATACAATATCCTTCTATATTTTTTATAGTTTGAAATAAAAAAAAAATAAAACATATTTTTGAGTGTGTATTCTTTCAAATAGTTAAACTCCCAATCCGATATTTCAAATAGTTTTCCTTTAAAAAATGCACAAAAATGAACTTTTTTTTCGGCTCCTAGGTGTATATCTCCCCTTAAAGGAGGGATAAGAGTTTCAGTGTGCAAAAAGACTTTTTTTTACGAATTTTTTTTTTTAGATATATGGATAGAACAAATATATTTGAACCTTTTGTACAATATTAATTATCATTTCAATAACATTGTGTAATATTTTTGTGCGAAAATATCGACAAAAAAATCGGTGACAACGGTTTTCCAAGATTGTCTTTTCGTTCATTGTATCTCAGTTGAAAATTATCGGAAATCAAAGAACATTAAAATTAAGTCAAAGTATCATCAAATAATCCCCCCAAAGTTCTCTGATATCAATTTTTTGATTTTTAAATTTTTGGTGGTCATTTGAAGCAAAAATTGCTATTTTTCACGTAAAATTTGGCCTTTTTGTAGGTAGTACCGGTTATAATGTTGAAAAAAAATAATTTTTTTGGTTTTTTGCATTTTTCAATTTATTATACCTTCACAAATCACGTCCTAAAATTTTATTAAGATATTCCCAAAAATTACGAAGTTAGGGCAGTTTACGGCAGGCCGCTGCTTTTAATTACTGCGAAAAAAAAGATGAAGAGCACATAAGTCAAGCAGAAAAAGCGGCAAAGGAAGCGCGTTTGGCCAAAAAAACTGCCCAACTGCAAGAGCAACTGGCTTATGTGGACTCAAGAATACTTATGTATGGTCCAGGGATGGCAGACTGAGCAATTGTAGGTGATAAAAATATGTTTTTTAATAATATTCAATAAATAAATAAACTTAAAACGTGTTTTTCTTGAAATGACGTTTTATCAAATTGCGGACACTTATTCTCCGGATCGGCTGAACCGATTTAAATCACATTTGGTGCACTACTTTATTCAATACCACAATATAGGCCGAAAATTAACCCAAAAAAATTTGGCAACTGAAACAAAGTGAAAAAAAAACCGATTTTTCGAAAAATATTTTCAAACAACCGCCATTTTTTTATCATTTATTTTAAAATATTGTGGTAGATTACCACGTAAGAAACATTCTTCTTTAAAATGCGGTTTGGTTTTTGTATTTCAGATTCTCCATTCCTGAGATTAACTGTCCGTAGTATGACGAGGCATTTTTTGAAACACCAACTTTGGCGCCCTCTGTAAATAAGTAGAAAAACGAAAAAAATAAAAAATATTTATTTTTGTAATCTTCAAAATGTGTATTTTACCCATGCAAATTTTTAAATTTATACCTAATAGAGGAGGTGAAAAAAAATATTGAAAATTAGGCTGGTTTTTAACATTCTAACCGGTACTACCCCCTTAATGTAAAAAAATCCTAAAACTTATCGTTGGGGGTATATATGTAGAAAGTGTATGCCAAGTTTGAAATGAATCGGTAATGTGGTTTTTAGATGGCAGTGAACATGGACTTTTAAAAAGTGGTTTTGAGAAAATGACTACTAAACTCCGAGCTGTCAGAACTACAATGATAAAGAAGATAGGACTAAGTATTCAATAACTTCGAGAGTTTTGCTCTGATTGGCTTCAAATTTTGGGACTAAATTCTTGAAGTATATATAATAACTATAAGATAAGACAACATTTTTTTTCACAAGTGCTAGCGCTTACCCCCTTAACGAAACTAACAGAGAGCTTTACTCTGATCTGATAACTGTAAATTGTAACTCCAGGTATTCTATTATCTACAGTAAATATAAAGAAGTTTTTGATGAGGTTCAATTCACAACAATCATTTTTTACATCGGTATTAAATAATAAACCGTTTACTATTTCAGGTTAGTTTTTGATCACTTTCCAGACATAGTAAAAGTAAATATAGCCACTACGTTGAGTCCACTCATTCAGTTTAACAGAATGGTCAAACTAATGGCCCAAGTGAAGCTGCGTAAGCAGCAATCATCATTCCTAGCCTAACGAGCATCATCTTTGTCACGATGCTTTGCGAAATCAAGGGGAACTTCTTTTTCCAAGATAATATTTTGGTGATAATATATGTACTAATAAGCCAAAAAAGTATCCAGGCCACAGATTTCAGCATCGAAAACGAACATCAGCCAAAAAAACTAAGATGAGTCCAAGCAATTAATGCAAAGATTGGTATTTAAACTAAAACCACAGTTTCAATGTGCAACAAAGTTCTTACTGAATAAGGATATGAATATGTTTGTGAACACCACACGAGCTTACCTGCAAACTTTGACTGCTTTGCTTCTCGCTCGTGTCATAAAGTAATTGAAAAGATGAAGGTATATTTCAAATGATATTCACATTCATCGCTCTGGATTCATGAATTGATTCCGCTTCATTTCGGCTTCTTCTCTGACCAAGTCCAAAGCTAATCTCTTCATTTACCAAAACTTTCAAAATTTCACCATGCATTGTGGTCGTAACTTTGCGCAAATATTCACTGTGTATCTTCACAAAGTAACGATCTTCTATCGTAAAAGGGTATAGTTGTGACAACCAGTTGCTGTTCTTATCCTTTATCAGCCATGTCGCATAATGCATAGTGTCTCGTGTGCATACGCCACACTCACAATAAAGTTTTCACTCTTGAAAATTTTCCTCAAAGCACGTATAGTGGTTACAGCTATGAGATTTGCGCAGAAATTCAATTAAAACTTTGGGGTTTGCTGGCTGCGGTAATGAGAGCGTTTAGTGATTTCACATAAATTGATATAGAAAGTTAATTATCAATGAAATGTGGGAAGTGTTATAGAAAATCCTTCAGAGCTGTGATTTGTCAGCATTAAATTTAGTGATTCTTTGAAAAGTGTAATTTTCGAATGGATGCTTTGAAATCTAGAATACATTGTATAAGATAGTTGAAAAACTTTCAATATTATTTCAATTTGAAAGCCATTCCCAGATTTGGATGATGTATACTTGTGAAAAGCTTTTTTATCCTGTTAAGTTTTCCCTCTGCAGGCCGCATCTTTTGGTGCAAGTTAGCAAAAACTACACTGAGATCTTTAAAATTCAATTTGTGTGAGTGAAGAGTAACTGAATCCATAAAACATGGCCAGTGCTGCCAGATCTATATTTGAAAAACAACCCCACTTCAGACTCAAAAATACCCAAAATGATGTCATTTCAATTGAAAACCCCCCAAAAAGTGTAAAAGAATAACAAGACAAATCACTTAGGCACATATTTCAAATAAAATTTACAAGATTGATAAAAACTTTCAGATATCGTAAGTTGCGAAAGTTTTCCCACTGGGATTTTTGTCAAATTTTGAGCAGTGCTCTTTTTTTGCATGATAATATAAAGCCTAAAGTTTAAAAACAATACACAAAATATGTTAAGGGTCAAAAACCAAAAGCAAAGAAAGAACACACTACGTAACGCCCAACAGCAGCTGCAGTGCTAGCGGCTTAAGCTCGTGCCACACTTAGCAGCTAGCCGAGCAAGAAGCTAAGGTAGAAGTTGTATTGTTTTATCTAAAAGTGTGTAGGACAATGTACAGTTCGTAGTAATAGATAGTAGAGCCGGGCTATACCCTGTCGAAAATGTTGGATATATATTGTGTACAAACTGCGACCCAGAATCCATCAAGTGTATGCTATTAAGTGTCATCCAACTCAGAGAAAACTATATGTAACATTTGGTGCTGCATATTATCTATTTCTAAATTCACACCTCATCTCGGAAGTTGATAGTTAATTTTTTGGGGATTTTCCTCCCAAGAAAATGTTCTCGACAATTTTCCCGCAAAAAAATTCCCAAGAGAACTTCAAATCCCCCATTTTGGGGGAAAACCCCCAATCTGGCAACGCTGAACATGGCTGAGTGTCCATAGTACATACGGTAGCAGCTTTAAAAAAAAATCAAGTCAACACATAGAACCAGATTTTCACTGAAAGAGTAAAAATATACTCTGACTTTTATAATTAGGTATACATCATATAATTTTTCCGTAGCAGTCACCAACAACTCAAAAACAAGTTTTCTTTCATTTCACAAAAGTACTTTAATATTCTTTCATCAATTTTCCTGGCTTTAAGGAAGAAGAAAGTGCTCAACTACCGCAATGAAAAGTAAATTGTCATTTTCAGCTTGACTGCGATTTTAATCAACTCGGAATTAAATTCTAAGTGCTTCAACAATTAATTTCATTACAGCAGTTTTAGTCGCGAGCACAAAGTAAGAAACATTACAAAATTTACGATGGTGATCGGAAACTTGAAAACTTTATAAGTAAAGTATATTTCGAACTAATTTTCGAGAATAGCTTCTAGAGTAGTTTCATGTTTTCGCAGTCAATTCTTTGACTTTCATCCACTTTCGTATAATGGCGGCTCTTGACATCAAAATCGAAATCGTTCTTGTGACAGCAAGAAAACACATATTTTGCCAGTTTTCTTGCTTCAATTCTTGGAAATGTATCTTTTGCTATTAATCTTTGAGGTGCTTTTTGCTAAAAGCGACTGTCGTACGGTTGACATCAAATGGCATATAGTTCTAATTTTCTCGCCATGGATATAACCTTGGCATGTGAAGATTACTTCGAAGTAAGCTACGATGTTGACAGAGATTAATGCGTATGTAACGAAAGATTATTTTCTAGGAGCTGCAATAAAATTGATCATTTGATAATCTGTTAGTAAGAAAAGTTTTCGTTTGGCCATGAAAATAAAGGATATAAATGCAAAGAGGGTGAGATTTTGTTTATGAGCTTTGTATAGATTTTATTGTTGGAAGGATAAACGATGACAATATGCGCAACAGATTTTGAACTGTTTATGTAGTTGCATGGATGTTGTGTGTTTTGCTTTTTAAATTTTCTGTAGATATTCGAAAAGACTATTCAAAATCGTTTCAAACTAGTCAATAGATTTTCGTCCAGTGTAAAATTTATAGATTATATCCAGCAGTTTATGATCGTTATTATTGAGCTAATTTCAACATTTAGCTCGCCGTATGAAACGAAATTATTTTTCTGCAGTATATGGGAAAAATTGCAGTAATTTTGATAAACTGTAAAATGGATGGGGCAATAACAATACAGACAATCAACATATTTTTGAAGAACATAAAAGTTCTGCTAGCACAGCAGTAAAATTAATAAAATCGGGAGACGACGAAATTAATATTATTGAAAATAATTATGGCTACTGAATATTAAAATTTTTCTCTTTTTTACAGCACTTACTTCATTAGTTCTGTGTGCTTCATGTTAGCAAGAAATTATATTTTCTCGAACTGCTGCTCGTTGATTATGGCTCAAAATTGTATTATGATGAAGATGTACGATACATTCAATCATCTCCATTCATTAATAAAAGCTTTGAACTAAATCGAAGAATTATAATAGCTATGAGACTTTTAGGAGTCGGAAGAACAGGCATAAATATATTTTGCAGTGGAATGAATATGTTTCAAAGTTTTTGACAATCGGTACGTACTAAAGTTGCCTTGACAAATCATATTCGGCCGCACCAACAGTTTATCATCAAATTATTTCAAAAGCTGTTGAAGGAGAAAAATAATTAATTTCAGCCTCTGAACACGATGCTCATTCAAGACATTTGATTGTCTTTGGAGATGGTACTTGGAAAAAAGAGGATGTACCTCACTTTTTGGAGTTACTACGCTTGTAGGTAAATATAGCACGAAAGCTGCTGATGCAGTAGTGAAATCAAGTTTTTGCCAAGGTTGCACTGTATGAAAAAATAGCTAAAAATTCAGATATCGATGTCTACCAATGTTAGTATGAAGAACATCAAGATTCTTACACAATAAATATAAGGGAAGTGCCGGAAAAATGGAGGTCTACGTTGTGATTGAAATGTTTGATAGATCGGTAGAGATGATGATCCTGTAAGTAGAAAGAAAGGAGTGTGTAGGACATGTGCAAAAAAGCACGGACTCAAAGTTACGTAAACTAAAAAAAGATAACAAAGGTCTTAGCAGCAGAGGCGATGGCAAATCAACAGATACAATTATTAATGAGCTTACTTTATACACTGGTTTGGTTATTCGCCGGAATCCAGCTTCAATTCAGAGCATGAAGAACGAAATATGGGCATTTTATTATCATAAAAGCGCAACCAATGAAAATGCATAACACATGTATTGCTCACCTGGTCCAACAAGCTGGTGTAAAGGGCGAAAAGCAGTGGCTGAGGGTAGGTTAGATTGTCATGTCGACAAAATCCCATTCTTAATGACAAAGTATTAAAAGTAATCAGTATAAAAATTTGTCTTCTCAAAGCTTAGTAAACCGATGTTGCGGCTTAGGAAACTTCAAATAATAATTAATCGTTGAATTAGGTGATCTGGATTTTTGCACCAAACTATATACATGCAGGAAAAAAGACAATTGAAATTGCAAATTGTACAGCTGTTTGCGTTTTTAATGAAGCATCATAGGAATGACTATTGACTCAGACGGGACGAAACTCGGATAGATCGCTCTGAGCTACAAGCTTCCGATGCTTCTAAAGAAACTAGAACTGCTCGCTTAGCAGAAAGAACTTTTTACATTTTGAAGTAAAAAAAGGTCCAATGAATGGATCAAGAATCACCAATTACCCAAATGTGTGTGTATAAAACACCATATAAACTGCCTGAGACTTTGCTCAAGTCCTTAAATCCTTTTTTCGCAACACGGTTGACATGATATCTCAACTTGTGATGAACCGATTTAATTGAAATTTGTTCCGAACCTTTTCTATATAACTTTCTATCGCCCCTACCAGTTTTGGGCCTACTGTTTTTTCTTACTATTGAAAAAAAATAAAAAGAAAAGCAGGAAAAAAATGTTTTTTTTAAACAATCGCCGTTGTGCGAAAAAAAATTGTTCTCTCTCTCTTAGACAGGGGCTATAACGATATCTTTACTAATTAAGAATTTTTTTTCTTTTTGTTTCAGATGACTAGAAGGGTTGGAATCGACCGCGTCAATCAGGACGGGCTTTTTGCCTGCCACATTATCAGCTTGCAACTTTTGGAATTATTATTTTTTTTTATCTTTTTCGTGTGTTCTCAAAACATGAATAAATATCTGGTATTTTACCATCAATGAATATCTGCTAAAAAAAAAGGTGGCAAAAATATTTGTTGTTGTTATTTTTCATCGAACTTGAACAAACGTCCAAAATTTGTGTCCCTAGACTAGAATACCTCCTTAATTGAATACTATATAAGTGGGAGGGAAATTGAGAGAAAGCTCCTAAGGATTGATAAATTAACTAAAACTTAAAGACTAAAGTAATAACTAACTTAATTCTAGGCGTAAAAATTGAAATGTATCAATATAGGTAAGTACTTATTTCAAACAATAATCAGTATAATTTATCATATTTTATTCTCACGATTAGTGGCTCAGGATGAAAAGAGTTGATTAGACGGACAAACATCGGATTTCAAGACTACTAGATGTAGTCAAGGAAACTGCTTCGAAACATGGATTTTTAAAGGAGAACTTTATTTACTGTATATAGTGACTAGTTTCAATTTATAAGTGAGTGAAGTTTAATCAAAATATTGCAGTTTTAATTGGTTCATCGATATGAGCACAAACTTTGACTTTTTCCCCAGATAAACCTCTAGATATTTTATGATTTGCACATTCCAATCAATCTCAGGTCCATTTAAGTTTAAAGGAATTGATGGGAAGTACTAAAAGGAATTGATGGGAAGTATAGCCTCTGTTTGTTTTGAATTAATTTTCATTTTCCAACGATCAAAATAGTTTTTAATTTGTTCGAAACCACTTTCCAAATAATATGCAATTGAAGTTGGGTCAAAGTAGGGTAGGGGCTTCTGCAAACAAGCTAATATAGCAGTTAGCCATTTGAGGTATATTGCTCGTGTGCACTTTATAAAGAATTGGGCACAAAACATGCCATTGCAGTATGAGAGCAGGAATACCGAAGTTGTCTAATATTGAATCGTTAATTTTGTTATTTTTGAATTTAACATAAGGATATGGAAGAACCTAATATGCGAATTTTATGGATGATCCTGCCATATCAAACGCAATCAAAGACCCTTTCGATGTCAAGTGTAACCATACCTATTGATTTATTGTCGTTGAAGCTAGCCTGAATCATGTTTTTGATTCGAAGGGTTTGTTGTGTATTATTAATTTTACTTCTGAACACAAATCGCTCGTTCTTGTAGATATTTTTTTTTCAGATATATGACACTCTAAGTGATCCTCAATATCTTTGCCACAATGCTAATTTAATTAATTGGTCTGAAAGTACTAACCTCAGATTTAATTTTATTAGTCTTGCCAATATAAGAGGTGTTGTCAAAAAATACGGTGAATGAATTTTCATAGAAGAAACTACTTACGCTACATCTTTTTCAACTAGTAGCTCATATAGCGTCATGGAATGAGACAGGCAGGGACAGGTTTGGTTGGCCACGTTCTCGCTTATAAGTCAGATTCTAGAGCCTCTACAGTGAGGTTGTGTTTGTCGTGTCTATCGTGAAACATGGATCTTGAACAACGCGTTAGCTTTGAGTTTCTTTCAAAAAAGTGGCAAAAAAATTCATGGAATGTTAAAATCTGCGTCTGGTGATAATGTGATAAATTTGAAGAATGTTTACATGAATTATGAGCGATTCAAAAGTGGAAATGAGTTGGGTAATGGCGAAGAACAATCGGGACGTCCTTCGACCTCAAAAACAGGTGAAAAGAGTTTACTGAAGAATTTAACATCTAGTACGGGTCAGTGGAAAGTATTGTAATGATTTGCAAATGAGACAAGTGACTGCCAAATGTATTCCCAGACTTTTGACTGATGAACAAAGTGTTGCAATTCGCACTGGAGAGATGAATGTTGGGTCTATGATTTTAACCCTGAGACAAAAGCTCAGAGTTCTCAATGCAAAATCGGAAACTCACCTCGTCCTAAAAAGGCACTTCATTTAAAGTCGAACATCAAGGTCATGGTCCCTGTTTTTTTCGTTTGTGAAGGCATACTACGATCAGAGTTCCTTCCAAGGATAGCAACTGTAAACTCTGAATTTTTTAAGGGGATACTGCAACGTTTGCACAACCAGGTGCGAAGAAAATTACCTGAAAAGTGGGCCAACGGCTTTCTTCTTCATAACTTGAGGAATAAAAACTGTGCTGCAAAGAAAACGTTTTGACACCATTCCTGTCATTGACTTGGCTACGACAGATTAGCTGAAAACCCTTCTGAAAGAAGCTGTCCAGAAATGCTTCCAGTCATGAATTGAACGTTGCAATAAGTGCTTTGCTAGCCAAGAACAGTACTTTGAAAGCGACTAATTCAAATTTTATGTAAGCTTTTTCTTTGTTTTTAATAATCTCTGGGAACCTTTGGAAGTGCTTTCCAAAAGCTTTGAATTTGGACTCGTCGGAAAAATGAGATATATCACCCAGTTTTCTTTTTTGTAGCATTCTATAACGCTCCAAAAAGTCTTACTTCCTGGGCTAAGACTGGCTAATCGTTTCTTCCAAATTTCGTTTCGTAACCGAATGTTTTTACGAAAGAATTTTGTCGAAACTGATACTGTGCTCGTCAATATCAGTTTGAGTACTTTGCTTTAACAGTGACTGATTTAAACGAGTCAATTGCCCTGTGATGTAGGCGTTTTTTGCCAGTTTGCTTTTTGGGAAATAAAGCT
The DNA here is from genome assembly GCA_947369275.1 of Nemotelus nigrinus. NCBI lineage: Eukaryota > Metazoa > Arthropoda > Insecta > Diptera > Stratiomyidae > Nemotelus > Nemotelus nigrinus. The sequence goes on from OX376374.1 coordinate 12,684,787, forward strand.
TATTTTAGGTATGATTGGGAACTAGTGCTGTGATATTGTGGGAATTTTCCCTTTTTATGGGAATTTTCGCCGTCTAAAACTTGATAAAGGGAAAAGGTGCTGCTCGTAGAACAAAATCGTGGGAGAAATGGTTTAAATGAAATGAAACACTTTCGTAAAATTTCCACCAAAAATATTTGAGAAAGAATTTAAACAATCCAGGCAAAATTGACATTTATTCATGTATTCTTATATTTCAGTTAAAACCTCGGATGAAATTAATAAGAATCGCTTCTCAAGACATCCAATTAGCGATTTTCAACAAAAATTTTAAGTCACGGCACTAGAAATTGCATCAAGACTAAATATCAAACTTAATTTTCTTCCTTTAGAAGCTGATTTATTTCAATTCTTTGACAGATATTGATATTTCGAAGATAATCCGCCTTCTTCTTCAGTGTCCACCATTCTAGCAGTAACACTGACCGCAGTTTCTTGCATTCGCTCAAATTTCCAGTCTAGACCTGTTAACTGCATTGATTACGAGCCTTCTGATAAACATTTCAATTTGCACAATGCACAAAATCTATTTGATTAGTTTAAAAATGAACGCATTTTATATTGCGTTACAATGAAATGATTTTTTCACGAAATGAATGTGTTTTTTTTCTTCGCTGTAATAAATCAAATATACTATATGTGTATAAAATATATCAAACAGCTATTTTTTTTTTATTATAAGTATTGGCATTTACGCGGTATTGATAAACAAATATAAAACTGTGGTGACTAGCTAACATATTGTCCGTGGGAAAAACCGTGGGAATTCACGACCTGCTCTGTGGGAAAAACGACCATTTGCGAGGGAATCTCGGCCACGGAAACCTCACAACACTCTTAGGAAGCTTTTGTCATAAATATTAAATGAAACTTGACTATGATCCGACGCAAGCATTTGATGAGTAGTTGAATGTGAAATATGTGAAGGGCAATTAGTTAGTATATGATCAAGCATAGATTAATTACCTTTAGATCTGGTGGGAAATTAGGTTGGAATCGAAAGAAGGACTGTTTCAAATATACTGCTCGAAAGTTTACTAAGTATCAAGCTACTCCATTTGTTGCGCCTTAAGCAGTTCCAATCTCTGTGCCTACTATTAAAATCACCATCAACTAGATATTTTCCAACAATTTAGTCAAATACATACAAATCATGAACAAAATGCTGCTAAAAAAAATCTAATCTAAATCAGCACATTTTGCCAATTCGTTCAAGTAGCAACACCAATTTAAATATCAATTGTATATTTTATCATGCTTCAGTTATTTTCAGCAAAGGACATAGCAATCATCTTGCCACGGAAATTTCAACGTCGTTCATTAACATTCAAATCATTCAGATAAAATTACCATTAACAGTATTTATTCAGCTATTTAGCATAAGTAGCAATGATACCGAGAATTTTGCAAAAAGTAAAACTATTTTTGTAGCCTTGTAAATGGTTTTTATTTTCCAGAAAAACTTTTAATTACTTTTTCTTAATGCTTTCAGAATTAACGTAGCATTTTCAAAGCGTAGAAGATATTAACGTTCAGCATTAATCCAAGAGGAGAATTTTTCGGAGTTATCGAAATGGAAATATATTAATAAAAAATATGAGTTTTATGTCACCGCCTTATATTTTTTTCATCCAACTTTTAGTTAGTTAGCAAAGTTTCGTTACGATGTTTGACTGTTTTTTTGCTTTCTTGAAAGTTACTAACATTCGCGATATATATTAATAACGTTTATGAACATAAGACAAATGTGAAACATTTGAAACATTTCATTACACACCTGCGCTTACAATTTTCATAGTGAAAACTTTACAATCTCTGAGTGGGTTATTTCATATGAAACTACCCACGCTGGGCGCAATATTTTACTGTGATCTGCAATGGAAATACGTAACTAAATCTTAATATTAATGCAATTTTTCATCAGTGAATTCAATTTTAAATGAGCTTGAGCAAGTATTTTGTATGTTATGTGCATATGAGAGAAACTGGCGTATGCCAAATATTTTCGGTTCATTAAATATTGTAGCCGCATGGTGTTAAAGCCAAAGCGAGGTTTCCTATCCATTTCGAAGCTGATAAAATTACATTATTTCAATATTCCTAATACACATTCTTATTAATAGTCATAAACCTTTCCAAGCACACCCTTGACATTGTTCTGATAATCATAATCGACGACCGTGTAAGTGCAAAACGCGATATTATTTTATTATTGTTCATAAATATACAGCGATATTTTGCGAATTTCACTTTCAGTCTACGATTTATATCCGCGAACGGTAAATAACAAAACCACAAAGCGAAAAATGCTGCTGTGACAGAATTTCCTCATTTATCACGCCACATGAAGAAATAATGTACATATGTCATGTCGTTGTAAAACCCGGCCGACATGAAAACGTTATTGATTGAATGTCATAAGGATAGCCGGATTATGATTGAAATTTAATCGTTGGAGGTTACGCGTGTTTTTAATCTACATTTATATCTTTTACGCTGCTTGAGGCAAAGTTGGAGCTCACTTAAAGGCGGCTTTAGATATGCGGTGTTTGTCAAACACCTCCTATTCGCCAAATACCGAACACATAGTCAAGTAATTTGGCTTGGTGCTTGCGGAATGACAAGCACAGTGAATTAGACATTCGGGCATTGCCGAATGTTCGCCAAAACTGAAAGATGAACGAGCTGCGGGGATCCGACACAGTGCTCGTCTACTTTGATTTGGTTGAAAGTTCCACAAGCTACGGGAATAGCGAGCACCCAAATGTTTGTGCTTGACCTAGGGCAAGCACTAGGCGAGCAACCCAACCACACATGCGAAGTTTGCCAAACTATGTGCTCGGTATTTGACAAACACCGCATATCTAAAGCCGCCTTTAGATAAAAGTTTGATGACTTGTCAGGATCCGAAATTTTTTCGAAACGTACCTTTTTAGAGTTGGCCAGTTTCCAAAAAAAAACTTCGACTTTTTTTAAATTAAATTCTGCAACATTTTTATTTCAAACAGTCTATTATAAATTCGGAGGAAAATATAGATTTTGCGTTTTGAACCATCGCTAGTATAATTAATAATATTTTTCAGTAAACACATATAGAGATATTTCTCATTTTTTTTAGCCCTCATTGTATTTTCACCCATTTTTTTGGTGAAAAATACAAAAGGTTTTAAATAGTACTGAAATGAAACCATGTTGTATCCACAAATAATAATTTCACAACCCGACATATCAAACATACCATTCATTACTGTGAAAATTTGACTACTAACGTCTGGAGGCTAAACAACATCCGGTAAATCCTGCCATTATTCGCATAAACATGACAACGCTGCTGCTAATTCACGTCCTTGTAACATCCTGTTCGTAATAGAATAGCATTATAAATGCCAATGAAAAGGTCACACCTCCATAGAGTTGATGAAAGCATTACAATCTGACGGACCTTTTTATTGACGCTCTGCTTCACAGCAAACTTAGTCACACACCGGTGGGTAGTCTTCTGGTAATTGAAAGTGTGAAAATTTTCAGCAGTATTATCCGACAACAAGGGTTTTGTCTGTGTAGCTTGTTACTGTTTTTTGTGTAATATAATTTGGTTAGTAGTTGAGACTGAGGTATGTTGACGGGAAACCAGTTGATTATGATGCAAAGGCCGATGTTCAGACATACAGAATATGTGATTGAGTTAATGACACATGCAAACTTTGTGGAAAACTTTAATTTTATGAGTCTTTTTTTTATTACAGTGTGTTTACATTTTCAAAAAGTTTATGATTGAGTTAAAAGTAAATTTGAGTGAAAAACACAAGACTACTAAATTTTGAACCTGTACAGGCTCAAAACAGTTAGAAAACATAGTTAATAGTTCGACTGGGTTTCAACCAAAGTCTGCATAATGAATCAAACAATATCAACAAAAACGACGATTAATGTTCCTAGCTTTTCTCTCTAAAGAAAATAATATAGGGAAAATCACATTTTTCAAACAACGCTTCTTGCCTAGGAAATATTTTAATTAAACCGATTTTAATCTCATCTTTTCGTGAAAATTATCGAAGCTTATAGTTCAGTTTACAGGCAACATAATCATTTTCATTTGTTTCGATTCGATTCGGTTTCAAATTACTCTGCAATTATACTTACTAGCGATAGAATCTAACCTTTTCATTCATAATCTGACTAAAATATCAGTTATTTTTGTATCTGAAAAGCCCAAATAAAAGCATTCGTTACACTGTAATTTCCCTCATCAAATCCCTATCGACACGTACTCCATGTAACGCAAATAATGTCATTCATGTCATGCATGTCAATTCACAATTAAAATAAAATCCATTTGATGTGTAGCCTTAATCATATTATTGCCGTGAAAGAGCGTCATTAGCTTCCACAACACTTGAAAATTGTGCGAATCAAGCAGGATACGTTTGCTGACGTCTCTGTCTTGAATACATTATGTATGCTGGCATTTCGCCGTAGCCAAGTGTCGACATCAAACCCGTGAGTTTTGTTACATTCCTGTAATTTTATCTGTGTTTTTATCACGTTGACTTTTACGATTACGAGGTTAATGCCGGGTAAGAAATAAGTAGAGGCATTCTTGTTGGTTCATTTGCAAAGTACATTCATAAGAGGTTCCTTTTAAAGAGCATTTTTTAGCAATAATAGCAAGAATTGAATCAGAACCTAAAATATTTATTCATTATGAAAAATGTTTCCCAGTTTTATCTTATCTTTATCTTGTTTTCGAAGAAGTATGTCCTACCAGCTCGGTCTTAAGCCTAAGAAAATGGCTTAGGATCGAACTGGCCTCGATTTTTAATAAAACTTCAGATTCACCAGTGCCAGAACATCTTCCTTTATGTATATGTTCGTTATTCTACTGTTGAACAAACTTAACGTAGCTCCACAAGAAACATTCGAAGATATAATCGAATTGTAGGATATCGAAGGCCAATTTACTGGGTTACCCATGATATCCACAAAATCAGAATCCACAAACCAAAATCCACATTTCAAAATCAATAAAAACAGAATCTATAATTACAGAATAAAAAATTTCAAAATCCATAAATTGAAGTACATTTTAGTGTATGCGTGAAATATTTCGGAGCTTACTCCCTCTGAAAGCTATGCAGAAGTCTATACTCAAAATCTTATTACACAAGCCCAGATGATTCAGCAATGAACAATTCTTTAGTACAATTAATGTTTTAACAGTGGAGCAAGTCAATCAATTATGTACGGTGATACAAACCTTTAAAAAATTTGCAGCTGGTAAACTCCAAACTAATACAAATAGAACGAAAGGTGGTAGCGAAGAGTTCTTGTTACTTCCGAACCGTATGACGCAACTAGGTCAGAGCCATTATGGGAATAAAACTGTTTAATAACAAGGTCCATCAAGAGAGCTAATAATTTAGAAATGTTAAAAAAACTAAAAGAATTATATTACGGAAGTTAAACATAAACTCGCTCTCTCTTTCTCTCTCTCTCTCTCTCTCTCTCACACTATTCGTAGGTTTTAATTTATGCTTGGTTTTGAAATAATAATACCTCCCATGTTTTGGCTAGCTGCATGTTTTTATTGAAATTGCTACTTTTCCAACTTATTTTATATTTTTTTAAGCCATTAAATTATTGCTTTCATTCTATTATTTCCACTTTTTACAAGGCTGTGCGCGTTTTATTTGATTGTCCCTAATATAACGTAGACTGTCTTCCTCTTCTGTGTATTTTCTTTTTCTTAATAATTTTGCTATTTAAACTTTAAATATTATTTACGTAAGAGTAGTAATGGATTGTTCATAAATTTGTTCTTAACACTGTTATTCAATTCAATTAATACTTTAATTATATTTTTTTTACTTTTATATATGGTATGAAATTTGATAGATTTTGTAATGAACTGGAATCGTTTCTTTTTTATAACTTGAAATGAAAAATTATCTACAAGGTTCCTTACCTTAAAAAGAGGAATAGTATATTAAAATTGAATTGTTATCCTGTAATATACTGTCACGATACGGAAATAAAGCACTATATATATATAAAAAAAAAATGTATGTGAAAGTTTCAGAAAGCGGATTTTAGACTGTATAGAAAACGAACGAGGACATACTTCATACTAATTATACATTATGTTACCTAATGTGTGTACATTAAAACAATCTCTTTTAATGAAAATTTTATACAGGATATGCTTAGAGCAGAATCGCGCCACCCTGTAGTTTTCAAGAACTAAAATGTGAACTAGCAAGGATACCATAAATGGTTCTGTATCTCTTTTCGGGATCCCATAACTAGATCTGAATCCGTACATAGAATGGCAACGTCGTGCGCAAAGATAGCGCTAGTTTTTTTTTGCTTGAGATTCGATGTGAAGATTGTGAAGAGTACAGGTTGCAAAACACTTCCCTGAGTTACACCAGCATATGCGTGATATTTAGCAGTAGAGTAGTTTTTCTATTTAAATTGGAACTTTTGGTCGGAAGAGAGTATTTTAGGGAACTTTTCGGAAACATTAATTTGACTTTCAAGCTAGACTTTGTCGAAAACTTCTGCTGCATATAAAATTCGATGGAACTAGTGAATGTGATGTCTTTGAAACCTCACTTGATGCTCTAGATTTGTTTTTGCTGCTTCTTGTATTGGAAGTAATTGTCTTAACAAGACTTTCTTGAGAACCTTAGAGACGTAGGACAAAAGACAAATGGGTCTGTATGATTTCGTTTCGGAATCATTATAATTATGCCTGTGTTCCAAGCTTCAGGAAAATATCCTATTCGGAAGATAATAATGAAGAGATTCGAAAGCCAAGAGAATACGATTGGTGGTAACTGTTTGAGTATAGCATTGATAATAAGGTCAATTCATGTAGACTTTTAGAGTAGGCTTCCTGGATGATAGTTGATTTCCTTTTCAGAAGTCTTGATTGGCTGTAAGCCTTGTGCATTGATATTAGATGGAAAGTCAAAAGTAGCAATGGTATGCAAATCTATTCTAGATTAACTACGATGGCGATGGCTTTATCTGCGTCAATTTTTGCCCATTTTAGTCCTAAGTGGGGCTTCCCTGATGGTAGGTTTGAGAATAGTATGTATTTATAGTGGAAGTGACCTTTTAAAGGAATGCGTGAAACTTTAACTCGTTGTGTCAAGTACCAGCATGAGCTCACTAAAAGCATTGTTGAATCGTGCTTTAGTTTGTAAAAATTGACGATGACATGAAGGTAATCTGAAGAGAGGTTGAAAGCTGCTTCTGATTTTGCGGAACATTCCTTTCAAGATTTCGAAAACTGTGAGGCCCGAAATTTTGTGAATGTTTGACGACTGATACGTTGACTGACTCGTTGAGATATTCCTCAAGCCGTACGTGTGAAACGTTTCGAAGAGTGCTTTGCCCCATGGTGCTATGAATCAAGACCCCTAAAACATGTGTTTCGCGTTGAGGTTGCCTGCTACGGTGAATTTGATTCCCAGCTTTGAATCACCTTTTCTTCAATCACATTTCTTCATTTTCACCTTTTCTTCATTTTCATTAAATACTGGAAGAAACTAGTCCAGGAAATCCACTCTTGAGGCATTTATCAGGAATTTAACTAACAATTGAAGAGAAGTTTGGTTTCGTGTGACGCAAAAACTGAAAAAAGGCAATACGCATAGTTCATTTGAGCTATCAGCACACATGCATATCAAGAAATTTTCCCACAATTGAGCCATATCGACGTCTTCCAATTGGCTATTTTTAGACCGACTATAGTTAAATAATAATAATAAAGAATTTAATAATAAATAATTTTATAAAATATAAATAATAATTTTATAAAATATTTTTTTAAATAGGAAAACAATTTGTAAAGTAATAAATGTTCTTAAAATGATTTATTCAGCTTAAGAGTATAGTGTTTATGCGTGAGCTTCTCCTAGTAGCTGGTGTGCTTGGCATGATATTAGAAACCGTCGCCTTACGTGTGTTTGTTCCCTCAAATGATTTAATCGGGTCTTTTTAGAATTTTTACATTTCTAACCGCCGTCATGCGATATCGTTTAAGTGCCGGACTTTCGACGTGGTTCACTCATACATTTTTATATATACTAGCCTATGAACATTTAGAAATTGTACCACGAAATATATTTAAATGGAAAAATTGTCCCACCAAAAAATGTTCGTGGTTAGTTATGATAATGAATGTCATAACGATGAGAATAAATAATCTAGAAACAAATCAAGATCAGCGTAGACAAACTGAGCAAATAATAATAATACATAAATAGTGCTGAAAATTAAACATCATAGCATGTTCATTCCAACTTCTGAGAGTTCCCTTCGCATGACTTCTTATCAAACAAGATGAATAGAGTGTGTAAAAATAGAAACTATACAGTTAAAGCATGAGTGATAGAAAAATGAAAATCACATTTTAAGGTAGTTTCATTAAAAAAAAAAAAACATTTTTAACTATCATTATTAATTTCGAGTTTTCGCTATTCATTTCTGAACCTGTAAAAATGCCCCGATGCGAATTCCAGTAGCTCTTTCAGAAATATCAAATAGAACCATCGCGAGCTCATGAGACTACTCAATTTCATTCATTTTCAACGATGAATGGAAAAACAGAATTTGAAAGAAAATTCAATTTCTAACCTATGTACATATTCCATATGCAACTCACTGCAATTATATTTCAGCTTTACATGCAAGCGTGCTTCTAGATAGTTATATATCAAAAGCTCTATACTATCAGCCTTGAACTGTATGCATCTCCGACCCGTATTTATATTTTATGAAAATCCCGGATTTTAGTTTATCTATGATGTTCCGAATTTGGAATTTATCATAAAAAAATATTCTCCATTGCAAAGCAAATATATTTCTTTCGTCTTCGAGACGTTTAATACTTCACAATACCAGCTGTCTGAAATTTCAATTTTTTCGAATCAATATTTAATAGGTTCGATGTTACATGCAATAATGTATTCGGTCCAAATAATATTAATCAAACCAAATCACATAGTTAACTACTTTATCGAATTCCATTAATATTCGTAACAATTTTCGGCCAACAACGATTCATCAAATCTACTTATTTACAAAGAGGTATGATTATGATTTCATAAAATAATTCTTCAAAAGCTTTGCATATAGTCCACAACGCACTTACGTCTTCCAGAAAAGTATTTCATGATGCAATTAATAATATATGAGTCTAACCATGGATACTTTTATTTGACAAGCAGATCGCATACTCTGTTTTTCTATTCAATATGCAGAAAGTTAGGGGATTTCCCTACCGTCACAGCATGAAACGTGACTTCAATATAGATGAATGATATGTAAATTTATTTCATGACCATCTGTCTGGTTTGTTTTTTTTCTGTTAGAAGGCCATTCAACAGTCTCGTAAAATATTCATTTGTTGAAGAATTTTTATTTTTGCAAAAAATGTTTAATGTGGGATGTTCCGGAAGTTTGAATTAAATTAGATTTTGCATTAAAGCTTTCTATGAATCGCAGCGACTTCAGAATTTTGGGTAATGTTGAGGGAGCTTCGTTTTTAAACAGCTTCAGCAATTTATATGTATGTGGTCATGTCTTCTAAAAAAAAAAGTATCTCCACTTGCTTTGATTAACATTTCCAATCAATCAGCATAATGGTATTTTCATCTTCGACCTTTTTGTTTGTGTTTCGAATTCTTTCAAACTTTCATCGCTCGCAGTTAGTTGAAAATATTCCGAAATCAAGAATCCATAACAAGGTAATACTTATTTCTGCCACCTGACCTTCAATTTCTAAACATTGATTTTATCCTTCGACTGATACCATAACCATTTCTACGAATCCCTTTTCCTTACTTTGAAAATGAAATTCTAATTGAAGATGCGAACAACTTGTAAGAATGTTCAGTCGAGATCCTTTACTCAGTCATTGTCCTGACGTCATGTAATGTTAAGGCACATCAATGCCGTTCAGTTCAGTGTTATTTACGTTCGAACGAGGAAAACAGATTTGGCGATTGGTTTTCCGTTTGATTTTGCACAAAGAACATTTGCTTCGTTCGCAAGCAACATTTCGGAGAACAAGCCTCATTACGAATTCAAATTTTAATCAAGTGTAGACTGACATGAAGATGAAGAGAAACGAAAGCGATCCATGCCTTTATTGTGTTGCATGGTGTAACCTTGAGGTATTATCTGGCTTGTTTGACTTGGGGGCATTCTCGTTAGATGTCGATTCGGTAGTATGTGGTAGTAATATTGGTGCACTTTCAAAGAACTGAATTATAAATGGAATATTAGTGAGTTGAAATTAAATTAGCCTAACGAGTTCTTTACAGAAAATGTTCTTGTTTTGATGTTGGCTGAGCTCCCAAATTATTAGAATTACTCATTTTTCGAACCAAATACCTTAAAAGAGCAAGATCTGTTTTTAGTGGGATCTCAAATACGAAATTTCATGTAAAACCTAATATAACTTCCTTATGCGCCTTGTCATATGTTTGAAATCGTTGTCGTGCTGGTTCTTCCATATATTAGGAAGATTCAGTCAATGGTAAGATGCATGCTTAACAACATTGGAAATGTAGCAAGGGTTGAATTCTTTCATTTTTGGTCGCCTTACAAATCTCTTGCCATCAAGGCCAATGCGGTTTATTTTTGTTTTGTCCTTCCAAAGGATGAATTTCCACTTATTTTTTAGGCTGAATTTATTTTTTTAGGCAAAAACCCCTGTTTTTTTTAAAATCGCTTTGACCGAAAATGCATATTTATATATATATATATATATATATATATATATATATATATATATATATATATATATATATATATATATATAATATATATATATATATATATATATATATATATATATTTATATATGTGTATATATATATATATTTGCGAGATGAATTTCGAACGTTTTCTCAATAAAGATTTGATAGGGTTTTCCAAATTTTTAACCCTGTATGTGCGCTAGGTGCCTAAAATGAGATCGGGAAAAATTGAATTTTTTAGAATTGCGATAACTTTTGACCGGGCCATTAAATCACTACAAAGGCTACAGAACATACTGATGTTAGTAAGTTGTGCACTTATGTAAGTTTGTATGAACGTGCTAGCAACCCTGTAGCTACGGCTGACACTGAAATTGAAAACCTTTAAACCATCCAGTCTCCTGAAAGGTTTGCGCTTTTAAGTAGGACCAGGTTTGATAGAAGCAATTTTGAAATGTGGGCAACTCTGTGCCAGTGGTGCTATCTTGAAAAATCACTAAGAAAAATAACTGCTTTTGGCCCTATAAATTCTGATTCAGTCACTAGATTTTGAGTCACGTTTGATGGAAATTTGGTTGAAAAATTAGGTTGGAGCAGCCAGTTATAGTAATTTTGATGTCTGAAAATTTGATAATTTGCTCAGGAAAATAAAGCTCTTTGTCCATAACTTCCAGTGCAGTCATGGAATCATAACGAAATTCAAATGGCCAATCGAACCTAGTGTAAGCATTAGTCAGTAAAAATCTAGTTGGAAAAACAATGATAGGGCTGCCAGCTATGGTTGGTTTTGGTATTTTCTTTGGCATACCTTTATTAAGCGATTTTAAACATAAACCAACAAATATTAAGATTTCAAAAATTTGAAATCTTTTGCGAAAGGTAACTCTAAATTTCTTTGTGTCCCTATAATCAGGGGCGGATTTGCCACTAGGCCCAGTAGGCCTGGGCCTAGGGCGGCAAATTTTCGATTTTTGTTTGGGGCAGCCATTTTTCAATTTTTTTGTTTTGGGGTGGTGTACATTGTTATATGTACATATATTTGAGTTGAATGAGCCTAACACCTCAAGTCAACCAAATTCTCTAAAAAATCAATGCACGCAAAAATTCACCTCTGATGATTTTTTCCGGACATTAAAAAGTTTGACTTCTAATAAATATCGAAATGCGATCACGGTAAAGGACCAAAGAAACTCAAAAATACCTAAAAAAAAAAGTACCTAGAAAGTATTTGAAAATACCTAAAAAGAGCCTAAAAAGAACCCAAATAATACCTCTTCAACTTAGGAAAAGCTTATCAGAGGTAAATATTTGCGTGCATTGATTTTTCAGGGATTTTTTTTTATTATTCATATATATATATATATATATATATATATATATATATATTATTCATATATTTTTATTATTCATATATGTATATCAACTACATGGTACAGGGTATATCAACAATCTCTTTATTTTTGAGGCAGTTTTTAAATTGTACTTCATTACTGAAATTAATTTGTATAAAAAAATATCTTTAAAATGAAATCTAGATCATCACAGGTCCAAATATTTCGGGTCCTTCCTTAACTAATAACATATCGAACATTAATTTACAGTAGTCGAGTTAATAGTTGATCTCCAGTCAAGTGCGGAGGCAAACTTTGAACGGAACTGGAATAGTAAACTTACTTATAAAATTATGAGCGAAGACTTTGGAATTATATGCGATGTAAAGGTGTATACGGTTTTGGACTGTTAAAAATTGGTATTTTTGGATTCTTTTTTTTTTGTACTTTTAGGTTATTTACCATGTGTGTATTTTAATAATTATTTGTGTGGCAAGGGCGCAATAATAGGGAATTTTTACGAACGAACCGATGCCGGTTTTGTTCTGATATTCCTTTTTTGTGAGCTCGGGCGCAACGAAAAACAGCGAAGTATTCTAGGTAGTCGAAAAAAATCGCGCATTGTTACATATAATTCACGAAAAGGGCGGCAAATATTTCTGGGGCCTAGGGCGGCGAAATGGTCAAATCCGCCTCTGCCTATAATGTCCAATGCAGTCATCGGATCAATACGAAATTCGCAGAGTAGGTTGACTTCAACGTGGGGCAGATGTGATATATTCTTGACTTCGGTGCCCGCAAAGGATTGGCAGCACGAGTCATTTTTGTTACTTTCGTACCAATAAGTGCTTATATTAAGTATTCACGTCGCAAACATTTGCAATGAAAATAAGTAAACAATGTTTAAATTTTTTAAGGTCTGGGCATTTTTCGGATGGCAAACCCAAACACCTTTCTATCGCTATAACTTTCGATGAAGTCATCGAAATTAAGTTGGTTTATAGTCTATTATTACTTAGGCTAAATTGGTCTTAAGTGGGAGAAATAGCTAGTGATACAGTCCTTAAGTAGCTAGCGGTAGAATACACACTCAAAATCTGCGCAAATCCTCTACTGCTCTTCGAACATTAGTGCTTCTAGCGGTTCTGATGCGCTAGGGGTTTTTTCAATTAGCTGCTATTACAAGGGGCATCTTCCTGGTTAACCTGTCATGTAGTTTGACTGATGATGAGTTTTCTTGCGGGCTTTTATTGACAAGGGAAAATTTTGGACATTCATGTTGCTTTCTACGTGCTTCAGTGCTCCAGAAACCATTTTTATGGAATACTCTCGGTGGCTGGAAATTTTTCGAAATGACATGCCTAACTTTGTCAAGCCGACAATCTTTTGTTCAACTAGTGGAGTGCAGCTCTTTCTTTGCAATCCTTATAAAAATTTTAAATAAAATTAAAACTCTGAATATCACGTTTGAATTGAATCAACATAGAGTGGAAGAAATAACATTTGTTCAAAAACTATGGGTACTTTTGAAGATATCACAGTTTTAGGATAACATTTTCAATATGGTGCAATCAACCGCGCAAATGGCTAGTCTACCCTTAAGCTGAATTCTTACTTTATTCTTTCGAGTAAAGTCCAAAAGGATATATTCCTTAAACCAATTTTTTGTTGCTGCAACTTGGATACAATTGAATTCTCTGCGCATTTTCTTGGTCTATTGGCGCCGTTAAAATTGATTTCTTAGAAGCAGGAAGCGGGCACAAAAGTAGCATGCATAAGAGATCTTAGAAAATACATATCAAAGTCCAACAGAGAATGATGAATATTTATAGAGTCAGCACAATGCTAGAAACCTGAATCATCTTCTGAAATAGTATCTGGGATATAACTTAGCAAATGCTCCAACGGTGGAATCACTGAACTGAATGAATTTTGCACAGTGCTCATGGACCTTTGTAGAATCAGTAGAGATCTAACTTCCTCATATCATGAAATAAGGTGAATGTTTGGTTGTAAAGAAAATGCATTGGTTTCTCCGTTGAGTCCCATTAGGTTAGCTTTGGACTCGTCTAAAAACATTTTTTTATTCCAAAACATTCTTTACATTAATTTTGATGTTGTAGCGACCATTCTTAGTGCTGTTTCATTCTTTTTGTAAGAAAAGGTTTTTTGGCCGGCGTCCTGGACCAAATAACCTTCCCATTGAGCTTTCAGTAAACAGGCCGTGCGCTTAATCGTACTCGGGTGGCTTCGGTTTTTGTCTCTTGTTCTCGAAGTTAGTTTGAAATTGAATCGCTTGCGTGTCAAATAACCTACCTAAGATTTTACCGATTTTTTTCTAGCAACTAAACTTGCGCGCTAAGCTCCATTATTGTTATATTTTTCTAAAAAAAAAACAAATCTGCTGAAAAACCACTATTGGATCGTGCACATACTTTTTTATTTCAACTCATTTTCTGTGATGATTTTTTCTTCTGATTTAGTGATGAAAAATCATATAGCGACATGTATGCACAATGTATTTAATGTTTCAAAAAAATTAATTTGTCAATTTGATTCATTCAGCAAGTGCTCACAAAAAAATTTAGGCATGCAACATTCAACTTAAATTTTTAATAACAGATACTCACAGACGATTAGTTCATAATGGCTATGATTAGTTCATAAATTACTCAGTATAAGATCAATCGACTGAAACCTCATACCGAATACCTTACTTCAATAAACTTTTCTCATTGTTAAATGCAGTTTTGCCATGCCGTCAGATAAAACGTATTTCGCCACCACCATGAGTAGAATATCAATCAGACCAGCAGCACAAGCATCAATTGTTAATGGTTTTGTGAAGGATATCGCGTATCTTCGAGTTTTCCTTGGAGACATGTCTCGTTCTCAAATGCCTGACACGTCGCTGGCAGAAAAGTAATCAATAGGAGTAAATTTTCTATTCATTTCACAGTTTGACTTAAGTGATCTTGTGGTATTTAAAAGAAGCAATTAATTTGAGTGGTTATGCTACACTTAACCTATAGTTAACACATACATAAAAAATGCAAGGTAAGAGCGTTAGCCTGAGGAATTCTAGGATTGAAATTGCATATTTTTGTTGCTATGCTTTGAAATTTGCTTTTTCGACGCTATGAAACTAACATTATTTGAATAACAATCAAAAATTTTTCTGCAATCACTGTACTCCGTACTTGTTAAGTCAAATTTTCTAATTAGCTTACGAATCATAGTAAGCAGGGAATAATGTCAAAAGGTGCACAAGCTCAGAATTCTTGATGAGCAAAATTCTCCCTGATGACATTTAACATAATCACATGGTGGTTCGAGGCCTGTTCCAAGCTAGAAATGGGAGTTTGTTAAAGGTGGCAGTGACAAGAACACATTCTTAAGCCCACACTCGATGTCTCTGAACAAAATTACAGAATCTAGTGATATCAGCAGTACAAATCAGAGTTCCAAAAAGTTATTTATAATTTGCTCGTCAGTCCATCATATGAGTATATTTATACATATATATGAACAGGCTAAGGACAAGATTTGAATGACGATTGAACACATTATGGCGAATGCAAAAACTTCAGAAATAAAAACGGTGAAAAGGATATTATTAGTTTAAATACTTTTTGGACTTGCATCTTTTCAGAGCTGACAATGTTCAATCTATAGGAAGAAACACTTCTTTTGAAAGCGAATAATGATTCGTGTTTTTAACTGCTATAGGTGAAAATAGTATTATTAAGTTCAAAAGACCATCAAAAATATTCTAAACAATGTGCGGAATAAATAAGCATTCAAAAATTCGTGTGCTAAATCGACGCAGAAACTGAGGTGTCGCTTAAAGAATGAATAGCCATTGCATAGTTATTGTTGGCTTATACGAATGAATCACCAAGTTAACATTCTTCATTAAAGGAATTTCCGAAAATCAAATTTAATAGCCCGTACGCTCTGAGGCAAAATCAGATTTTCTGACCTGAATCGACTACAAATCTACCTGATACACCGGCTGTTGACAGTCGAAGAATGGCACGTGCAAATGCGGTCGGCACACCCAAGGCGGGTTCAGGGCCCCGTAGTGGAAGTCCCGAACCTTGTTTTGCAATGACGTCAGCAATTTCATTTCCCTCAACACCACCGTGCCCCGGTACCCAGAGCAAATGCACCCTATTGAATCTGGCGACAGAGTTCAATTTTTGGACAATTTTCGAGTTACGCAGCGCCATCAGTGCAGCTTGACTGTCACTGCACATAGCAATGCCTTTTCCCCTCCATCTGTTATTAATTGCCCAACAGGCAGCTCTCAGGATAGCAAATATTTCTGCTTGAAAAACCGAAACGTGCTCTCCAAGAGAAAAATACCACATGCCATTCGATGAATGTAGATAGACACCAGCTCCAGATCTACCATCTGACCTCGAGTCGTCCGTGAAGATCTCAGAATATCTCCTCGTACACAGATCTGGAGCGTCCCAGTTACTTCTGCTCAAGAGGATTACTTCGTACCTTCTTCTGAAGTCGACGAAGGGCACCCGAGAGAGAGAGAGAGAGAGAGAGAGAGAGAGAGAGAGCACGCATCGAACCCCTAATAGAGCACATCGTCTTACATCCATAAGCCAAGCTGAGCTAGTCTATGGGCAGAGCTCATCTCCACACTCTGAACTTGAATGTCGAGAGGAGACAGATTGAGAAGCACATCAAGGGCCGCACCCTGAGTGTTGCCCATGGTACCAAAGATACCCAGGCACACCGTCCTTTGCAGCATGGCTAACTTTTTTCAAGCATACAATAGCTTCATGATAGTCCACCACACCACGGATGCGTACGTGAACATCGGCCTAATTATTGTTGTGTAGATCCACATCACTACACGAGGCTTTAGATCCCATGTGGTAGCAAAAGCTCTCTTGCACTGCCCGAAACCTTTTAAAGCACGAGTAAGCTTCACTTCCACATGTTTCTTCCAGAGAAGTTTTTTGTCCAAGATTTTTCCAAGATATTTGACTTCATCTGAAAATTGAAGTGTTACACCTTTCATGTTTGGAAGCACTAGTCTTTCCAGTTTTCTTTTCCTGGTAAACAAAACAATTTTCGTCTTACCAGGATTCACTGTTAGGCCGTGCCTCGAACACCAGTTGTCAATCAGATCCAATGCATGCTGTGTATTTCTACATACCACATTCAGATCTTTACCGACAGCCAGTGCGGCCACGTCATCGGCATAAGCCTGCGGTTGCAGCTTTTCTTGTTGCAGTTCGTTTGGTAGGAGCGGTGATAGGGCTCTCCCTTGAGGGCATCCATTTGTCGCCTCTGTTCTTAAGTAGCAGTCGGATCCAGCTTCCGCCAGCAAACATCTCATCGTCAGCATGGCATGTATCTACATACCTAAGACATCATCCACGCCATGACATTTCGCAGCATCAGATAGTTCCATAAAGGGGGCGCAATCAAAGGCCCCTTCAATGTCCACAAATACCCTCAACGCATACTCACCATTTGAGATCGCTCCTTCAACTGTGACCACCAAAGAATGAAGGGCCGACTCGCATGATTTTCCTCGCTGGTACGCATGTTGTTCATCATTCAAAGGGTTCAACCTAAGCACCGTAGTACGTATATGTCGTTCGACAAGTCTCTCTAGGCATTTCAACATAAACGAAGTTAAGCTGATCGGTCTAAAGTTCCATGGATTGGAATAGTCATCTCTCCCCGGTTTAGGTATAAAAACTACCTTAGCCTCTCGCCAAGGTGACGGAACTTACCCCAAAGCTAGCCATGCCCAGAAGATTTCTCTCAGGTCTACCCCCATTTGGTCAATTCCCTCCCTAAGCATAACCGGATAGATACCATCCAGGCCGGCGATTTGAAATTTTCAAAAGACATGATTGCATCCTTGACCTTTTCACTAGTGACCACAGATCTAGTTGTGTACCAGCACTTCCTACTGCTGCAAAGAGCAGGGATTTTGGTCACAGGCGCAATTGCCTTCTGCGACTCAATCACCGGAGCCCCCGGGAAGTGAGTCCCAAGTAAAGTCTGCAAAGACTCCTTGTTGGACTTGGTAAAGTCACCATCCGAGCGTTTTATAGAGTCTAGCTTAGCTGATTGACCCTTCTGTAGGACTTTGCAAAGCTTAGACGCCTCCCGTGCGCCTTCCAGTCTCTCACAGTAAGATCTAAATGATTCCCTCTTGGAGGTCCTCACCAGCTTCTTATACGTTCTCTGCAAAGTTCTGAAGGCGATCCAGTCATCCTCAGTGTTACTCTTACAAGCTCTGTTGAGAATTTTCCTGGTACTTTTCCTTAGCTTCTGTAGTTCTCGATTCCACCAGGGAACCGTCTTGCCACATCTGCTCTTACTGATCAGGCAGGCCTCTTCATAGCTACTTATTAGGTCTCTCTTCAGAGTGCTCAACCGGGATTCTATTGACTTTGGCGATTTTATCCTGCCACTAGGACGCGCTCTGTCTGCAAGAAGCCGATTGAACTTAGGCCAATCAGTGTTTCTTGAGTTTCTTCTTTCGACCACGGATGTTAGATCCGTGGCTACAGAACACCAAGTAGCGATGATCAGAGAGTGAATCCTCATCTGATACATTCCATCCAGTCATTGATCCATCCATTCCAGATGAACATAGCGATACATCAATGAACGCCCTTCTGTTTGTGGTGACAAATTGAAGGGCGGTCATTGATGTATCGCTATGTTCTCCCTTTTTCTGGGAGCAAAATCATCAGCCCGGCAGAAGTACTATAACTCTGTTTGATGTCTCAAATTTCCCAACGTCAAAATTACGTTAACCAAAAGTTTAGCGAAATTCATGATATGTTGTTAAATCATTTCAAATTTGTTAAACTAGTTTTTGACATTCCTAGTTTTGACATTCGAGAAAAAATATGGCTGATGTTGGCTGTCTAAATTTTATCTTTTCAGTTTGTCCCTGCTCACGAGGCTGATTCATTAAATTCGATGAATGAGTAGGTGGGTCATTAATGAGGGTGATTTAATGAAACAAATGGGCTCAGAAACGACCAATCGAAGTAACCAATCTGGAAAAAATCTGGAAACCATTCAAAAAGTCGAAAAGAAGATGCTAGTATGAGATGAAACTATTTTAAATATTCTTCACGATTATCTTGGCAAAAACGAATTGCAGGACCCGAAAAATATATTAGAGTAGCAAGCAAATACACTGAAAAAATTGCATTTTTCTTTAGAGTTCTAACACCACAGTTTTATATCGCACAGTATAAAAAGCTAATATGAATAAAGGTGCATCTTGAAAAGGTTATTGAGTTTTCTTTCATCATAAATCTCGCCTGCAATTGGGGCGCAATCATACGAATTTACGATTCCACGTGCCGCGTATTAGATTTATAAACAAAATCATGAATACGACATCCGAGACGATTTCACATCTCAAGTGCTGTCATGTTCAGGACGAACGTATGTTTGTACTTGAACGTATGTATGTACATACTTTAAATGTTGCTACAAAAAAATCTCATTTTGTAGACAGTATCACTGTTTTATGGAATATTTTTGCGAATTCGGTTGAAATATCTCTTTGTTTGTTTTCATGTAAGATGTTGAAAATGAATACCTGCTGCGTGTCTATTTTGCTCAAGGCCATATCTCAGGTATGATACAGTCGGCTGACGAGTTGACATGGAAATGAAATTGTAATGGAATCTTGTTGTCATACATTTGCTTGCCTTTGAACTAGAGAGAAAGGAAGATATTCTTTCATATAAATATTATATTTCTTCTTGTAGCTAGCAAAATCGAAAAAGAAGGAAAGTGATAGTAAGTAATAATAAGTAGTAGTAAGTGGACAGTAATAAGTGTATCAATAATAGTTTGATTTTGCGTGTAATTTTTGAAAGTGATAGTAAACATCATGCAGCATATCATCTATGAAATATATAAAGTTAAAAAATATAAATTAAAAAATATAAATTCACCTACATATGCTTAGCGGGTTTCAAATTTACTCATACCTGAAGTTTGTTTTATTGATAAATTAAAATAAATACTATCGAAATCTTTTTGTTACTTGAATTGAGTTTATACCAGTGTACTCCCAAGAATAAAACGTTAATTTATTAGAATAATAAATTTGGCTTCATAGAATCTAGAACAATGTCAGAAAATAAGACATTGTAAACGCTCCCAAAACGATCGTTATTTCCAAAGTAATTGCTCTAATGGATATAGTAATTCTTCGAAATCGTTAAATTTAATATTAACTTTAACAATTCGTTCATTGAGTGTAATTACCCCCAGTGTGCATAAGTATACCTGAAATATTGTTCCAAAAGCTCCATTATGCTTCATTTTCTTGAAGTTAGACCCCACTATTTATCCCTTCAGTTTCAGCTTATGGTTTCAGGCTTTGAAAGACTTACCCCGGCACCCCCCTCACGTTTGGTGGATTATAATGAGTTGCCAGCACATTTGCATTCTTTCGTCCCTTAAGTCTCGTAACGCAACAATGTTGCTATAGTCCTGCGTGTTGGCAAAGTTTCGTAGGTTGTACGGCCGTTCAAGATTTTTGCTGCCACATGTCGAGATGGTCGATGCCCTTGGCTCTACTTTCCACGAAATATGTATAATTTGCTGTGGGTAATTACATATTGTGTTCGGTTTTGAAAGAGCATGCAAGTGACATGAAAATAATAGGGGTGGAGTGTTCATTACCGACAGTATTTAGTATAGGCTCTCAGAAGACTTTTCAAGTTACACCGAAATTACTCGTGAAATTGAAATATAAGATGATATTCCTAGAACCATTTTTTTTTTGTTTTTTTGCTTACGGGCAAATCAAGCGTAGTTGAAAAGTGATTGCTTGGTTTCTATGCATAATAGTTTCGCTTTTGATGTTGTTAAGCCCTAAACAATTATTTTTTTTAGACTATGGGGAAAATATGCAGATAATTAAAACTGAAATTTTCGAACTTTGCTTCAAGCGTTTTAAAAGTACTTTGGGCTAGCTCGAGCTTTAAACACATTTATAAATTTTACAGATAACTTTTTATTTTGAGTTTTCGTGATTAAGTTAATTTCATAACTTTTCAATTGCAAATTCAGGTTCGAAAAAGCAAGAATAAATAAGTCTTTTGTGATTTTATATGCAAAACAAATCGTACAGCAATTGTAATTGAAGCTAATGTTAATGGAATCAAAACGTGTCTGTTCTATGGAATGTACTAGCTTTGCAGAATGTATTATTTTTACAATCAGTATTTTTTCTGACGGTAAATAATAATACCCAATCCAAAATATGACTTTAAAAATATTCCTTCGGGGAAAAACGCATTTGAATGAAATTCGATACGACAAATTCATGAGTCAAAACCACAACTTGAATATTTCCACTTTTGAAACTTTACTAACTTACAATTAGCACTAAAACCTCCAAAAAATAATACACTTTAATTTTCGAGTCGAAAGACAGTCAGATATAATTTTTCTTCAGTCGTTAGATACCTAAAGGCATCATCTCATTTTGATGCTCGTAAGAAAAGCATATGCTTGGTTGTTTTTACAAATTGAGCTGTCCCATTTGTACTGAATTTTCTGGCATCCAACACGCTACAAATATCACTGCTGCACTCTGATGCATAATATTAAACTGCACTCATACCAAAAACGTAAAAAAAAATCCCTGCCCTAAGTTTTCAACCGTAATTGTACCGAACTTGGCCTATACTAAAACCCATTTATTGTGTGAATTCGTTCAAATTCAAAAAACTGCATCAAAAAAATTGCGGCAATAAAATTATTTTTCTTAGCAATTTATTATTAAAAATGACACCACTACCACAAGGTTTCATAAATTTTAAAGTTACTTGTATCACACATGATTCTTCCAAAGGAAAACAAATCTCCAAGAGCTACCGTTCTTGTGTAAAGAAAAATTTTGATATGTTCAATTTGACTTTTTTGGTTTTTTGTTTACGTACATACCGTAGCTACAGGGTTTCTTGTCATTTCATAAAAAACGTCACAAGCGTCTTTTTTTTGCTTTTCCATATATATTCTGTACATTTCGTAGTGATTTGATGGCGTTGCATGAAGCTATTCTTGTGCCATATTTTATAAATTTTCTTTGCTCACTTTTAGGCAATTTGAGCCTGCATGAAGCTAAAAACTTTCCAAACTATTATCGTAATCGAACTAAAACATAATTAATTTTACTTTTCTTTGCTTATTTTTCCAAATATTTTGTTTGACCTTTCAATAGTTACTTAATTACAATGGAAATATGTTGAGTCTTAGCCCACAATGGGCGCCAAATTTCACATCAACATATTTTCACTTCAGTCATTGTAAAATTCATTCTTACGTAGAGTTCATCTATTTGTAGAGTTCATTTGCCTCTGAATTGAATTTTTTCATCAAATCATTGAAATTATGGTTGTTCTATTGTCTAAGTTTATTTTTCATTTATCGTGCTGCTGAATTTGACATAAGTAGCATAATGCAAACTTTTAATTCAATAAAATAATGCTCATAGCTCACACAACAGAGCAAACATAGTTTACTGAAGGATGTTCTTATTGGAATTCACTGAAATAAATTCACTCGTTTTGTCATGTGTATGAAAAAAACAACCCGATTTAAACTAACACTGAATCGAAACGGATGTTAATATTTACTTGAAAAACTTTGATTTCCTCTTTCAGCCAATTTCATAACAATACTATTTGACTTTCACATCAATTCAAATTCACAAAAACAAAAGGTTACATTATGATCACTCCATTACTTATATTCCCAATCCCAACAACACACACAACGAATCAAAACTATTCAATTTTCTGCTCTCATGAATAACAAACCAAACCATAAACTTCTTAGTAATATAACGGTGCACACATTATGACTGTAGCCTTCAACTTACTAACAGTGCCATGTAGTGGATAATTACCTGCTGCATCACAAGAGAATACTTCTTCTGTAGCTGATACACCCACACACACACACAATAACACATTATTCAAAACGGAGTCAAACAAGAAGCTGTAGGCTCCTTGTAGACTCCCAGCAGGGAATTTATTTTGTGGGAGAGAATCTATTCGGCAGATAGAAATAAATTACGCCTCAGACTCGAAAAATTGTTGTGCAAGAAAATCCAATTAGGCTTGCAAGGATTCTCAAGAGCATCATATTTCTTACCGGGACTTTGTGTAAGTGATATTTTTACGAGATAGTAAACTTTATATTTGTGTATGTTCTATTTTTATATTTTGAAAAGTAATTAGTGAAGTTTATTGCAAAATGCCTCGATCCTAATATTTCGCTTTAGATTTTTCACATTGAGACTCAAAATAAACTAATATATTGGCAGAATGATCAGTAAATTTGAAGTTAGAATGCATGTGTAAGCTATTTTCTACTATGTCTATTGTATATTTACATCTTCCTCCCTGATGGGTGTTAAAAGATGTTTATGCTCGTAAAGTGAGACATTCTCAAAACATGCTAGCCTCATTATTGTGGTAAGAACGAACGGCTGACAAAATGCCCCGCAGAGATAAGCTAAAAGTAGCAATTTTACTCTCGTTACGTTGAGAATGACATGCAAAGTAGATAGCTTTAGTGAAATTTATTGCGGAACTGCTTTTTAAATCGAAATAAATATTTCTTATTTCTCACTAGTAAACTCGTAATATTATTCTCGATGTTATCAGTTAAGCAAATTACAATAGCAAATAAATGTTAATATATTTTCAAGGATTTTTTTTCTTTTCTTTATCTGAGCACACTGAATGTTGTCTCCCTAGTTGTTTACTTTTACAGTGTCATATGAAAGTGGCTGTTAAAATAAAGGGAAAAAGGGAAGGAATAGACGGTTTTCTGTTGCAAGGAATGTATTTGCGTTGCACTGAATTATTCAAATCGAAAATATTTGTGAAATTTCGGAAGAGGATTCAAAGAATGCAGTGATTTGAATACAAATGATAAATACGAAAACAAAGCTCACAAAGTTTTTCATTCCTGGAGAGCGATCGTTACTTTTGTATTAAGTCTTCACTTCGTAAAATATGCTATTCAAACTTTTATTTATATGTCAATAACGAAATGACGGTGAAAATAATATTTTTTTCAAAAATAAAATAAAATAACATACGTAAATTTTATATTACTCCGTGCTCCTTTAATTCTACGAAAAAAAAATATATTTGGGCAAAAACAACTTTGGAAAACAAAAATCGAACGTATTTTTGGGTTTGATAATGTTTCGAAAATGTTCAAATCGATACGGGCGCTGTGTACCTTAAAGTAGATAAGGAAAATTTTCAAAAATCAAGTTGTTACAACTTTGAAATGCTAGTCATTTGAATAAGGACAGCCGATTTTGAAATTATTTTACCTATTTTCTTTAGTTTTCTCATTTGGAACATAATTGATGTGCCGTTATTTTCCGTCAGCTTTGTTTGAATACACCAATGACACTATTAATTTGTTAAATTAGCTCAAAAGAATGCGGACATTTGTAAAATTTTTGATTAAAACCTCGAAATTTATCAAAAACTTTTTTTTTTAGTTTTTAATAGCATGTACCACATTTGCTCAAGACAACTTCGTAAATATTGGTAGACATTGAAGCATACAAGGATTTCAGATAATTCAGAGAAATTGCGACGCAAGTAGTTGCAGTTGATTTTTCTCTTCAAAGGGTCTGTCATAGGCTTTTCAGGTCAACCAGCCCCAAATTTTCTCTAGGATGTTGGTGGGAGACCATGTGGTGCTGGTGGGAGACCATGGGGGACCATGTGATTAGGGAGGCGGTTGGTTTCAAAGTTTTTTTTTAACTAGTTTTAACAATTTAACAAAGACGAATTTGAATACAAAAGGCAGTAAAATAAATATAAAAAAACTTTTCATTTAACTTATGTCTTGCACTACGAGCACATTTTGAAATTAAATATTATCTTTAAATTAAAATATTTGGTTTGAAATGAAAAAAACCCTTCAAAATGGCATCAACAAATATTTTCAACTTTGATGACGTTTCCTGAAAAATCATGTTTTTTCCACTTAAATACCTTTCTCCTCAGGAATGGTTTTAGATATGTTGACTCTTTTTCTGTGTTCTTTTCTGTGATAAAATCAAGCGCCTTTTTTACCTATTTTGTCACAAACTAAAAAAATAGAACTAACTACACCAAAAAAAAACTGTCAATAAACTTTACAGTGGAAAATACTTTGACTTCGTTCTTGAAGAAATCACAGTCGCCACTAAATTGCGACTGTCCCTATTTTATTCAGCAAACTTAAAAAAAGATTAAAAAAAAATTAAAAAAAGATTAGAGATTCAAATTTTAACGATTTTAATGATATGGTGCAAAAATTTTAAACCATTCCGTATAATTTCCGTATAAAACAAAAGCGTAAAAAAAGAATTTAAATCCAAAAGGTAAATAAAATGTATTTAGCTCCTGCCTCGTATGGCGTACCCTCTACTTCTGCTGCCTCGTTTTCAAACTTAATTTTTGCTTTACTTCTTGCAATGCGAGTATTTTTTGATAATTTTTTTGAAAAAATAAAGCTTTAAATTAAAGTATTTGATTTAAAATGACAAACCCTCAGAAATGGCATCAAATCACATTTCTAACTTTGATGACATTTCCTGAAAAATCATACTTTTTAAACTTAGGTATGGATTTCTTTTCTCAGACATTTTTTCTCAGGATTGTTTTGAAAAACTAAAGTAAATTGATTATAATTCTATCGTTGCATTAAAAAAACTGACCAGGCTGATTCAATGTTCAAAAAAATGCAAAAATTCATCAGCTTCATTGTCCATGACAATGATTTCAATGGTGGTTCCCGTCAAGGATGATTCCAATCCACATTCATCATCCAAATTATTTGGGTTATTCTATTCCAGCTTCATCTTCTAGTATTATGGGCTTAACTACTGACAGCCCACTATTCACGTCTGATATCGCAGATGTAACTTTGAAATCGAGTCCTTAGTAAATAATATTCTGGTTTCTGTGAATCTCCACCGAATTGAAGTTATCAAATGACGAATAAATATGAACGAATCAAAATAAAATCCTATTATATTTTCTTGAAATAAGAACCACAATAAGCAGTCAAAATAAGATCAACGGAAAATAACATAAAAAGAATTGCAATATTTTCAGTAAACTAGAAATGCTTAATATAAAAGAGGAAACTGGAAGAAGCAGAAAAGCTGATCCGACAAATATTAAAAACAAAAAAAAAAAACAAGCAAAAGAACTAAGCAAAAAGAAACCAAAGTCATCTTGAAAAAAGTCATTTTGGACGTTTTGGGAGTGGAGCAAGTAAAGATCTCATTTCATGATCAAATATTATGTTTATTGTTGTATTATCTAAATTCATGAAAAGTTCGTTTTTTATGGACTTTTATGGACTTTTAGTTTTTGTTTTTGATCTCCATTTCATTTCACGCAGATACAAAATTTTAATGTAGGAAATAACTTCCAGCTTCAAAGACATAAAAATATGCGATAAATGTGGCAAATTCCACACTATCAATTAAAGAGATTACGAATCCTTAGATATCATTTAGTGGCGAATGCATTTTCGAAAGAAGATTTCAACATTAACATCTACATACAATCTGGGAAGAAAATTCGAAAGACGGAATCTGGTTTGAAAAGTCGTTAATATGGTACATTGGTACATTTTACAGTGAACGTTTACAGTGAAAGCGTTAATATGGTACGTTTTAAAGTAAAAGTTTACAGTGAAAGCGAATAAGAGAAGCCATTTGTACACTCATTGATTAAATAAAGTGCTCCTTCTTTCAGAGGCAATTTTATATATGCACTGATTGTAACTTTTCGAATGAATCTCTTTCGCAGTTTCAACCCCTAAACCTGACAAGAGTTGTCGTGTGAATACTTGCTGCTAAAAAAAACTACTCTGGGCCTTTCCTGAGAATCATACGCACTCAAATATGCACAAGAAAATTAATTATTTCCGCATAAGCGCCAGTTGAAAAAATCATTGAAATTTAAAAATGTTTCAATTAGTAAACACTTCATTATATTTCAATGCTTGAAAGCATTGAAACAAACAAAACAAATCAATTCAAAAATGATACTGAATGATGTATAACCTTCACAAATGCTAAGAGATTGGCTATATACTTTCTAATTTTGGCTTTGTTTTCACTATTTAGTCATTATAATTTTCTTAAACATTATTTTTTCCATCGGATGTATACTTGAACTTTCAAATTGAGTTCTAGATACTAATGCTAATTTTTTGTAAATCATATATAAAAAAATTCGTCGTGCAATATTAAGCTTAATTTTTATAATATTTAATCATTTTTAACACATGATCGAATGAATTAATGGAAAAATTTGGCTTAACAACTGCTTCTATGTGCAGGGTATTTTTTTTAAGATGTATAGATCTTTGAAGTGAAATCAAATATGGATAAATTGTTTTGATTGTCATGAAATTAGTTTTATTGGAAAGATAATTCTCTGCCATTTTTATTTATTTCGACTATATATGGCAGGATACGGCCCCAATTATTAACCAATAATTGGGGCCGTGTCTCGCCAATAACGCGGCGAATGTTTTCCTCCAAAGGGTTAAACGTCTCGGGCTTGTCGGCGTAGAGGAGTGATTTAATGTATCCCGACAAGAAATAGTTCAACGGTGTCAAATCATAACAGGCCACTTCACAGGTCCAAAACGAGAAATTATGCGCGTTTTATGGTTAGTTTGTTAGTTTTTTTTAGCTTAAAGCTCAATACTTCTAAAAAAAAACACCCTGCATATCCACAAAATCTAACAAAAAAAAATTAGATCCATAAAAATAGTTATAGCTACCACTGTGCTGATAGGATAGTCAAAAAGAATAATTATAGTTCTGCGCCCAATGTGGGCAAATGGTAGTTTTCAACAAATTATTAAGAATAATGTTTCAAGTGATCGATCAAAATAAATATTAAAATAAAGGTAATCAAAAAACACCATTCATGTATCACTATTTTTTTAGACAGTAAATGCAGAGGTTATTTGACAAAATTCAATCTCATTCATTCATCTAATTTTTTATTGCTAAAATATTATAGTTTTATTCTAAAATCAATTGAAAAAAAAGAGAAAAGAAGTAAAACTAAGCACATAAAAATTACATGCTCATCATCTAATCACATATCAATTCATCGAGGAAATTGATGGCATACGATTTATTCAATTCGTAATGCCAACATGATGAACGTAATGTGATTACATCCAGTCAAACATTGTTATTCACAAACTTGTGGAGTCAAACCAAGAAGGAATGACAGATATATACGAAGATATTTACAGAAAATTCAGCTCAACCAAACGGATCTACTGAAATTGTAGTTACACTTTGCTTTGCTGAATACATAAAGGACATTCTGCTTAGTAGATAGCTTGAACAGAATACCTTGCTTATTGGCACATTCACAAGCGTGTACGAACAAACAAATGAATCGTAGCCACGCGACTAAATTTTTTATGAAATTTCGCCGTACTCTGGTAAAATATCACGAGCGTATCGTAAATTTTTTTGATCGAGTTTAATTTGATGCCCGAATATTTCAGTTGTTTACTTTTGAGGAAATCTTATTATGGGTAACGTGTTTTCATTTTATTAACGTTCCATTTTATAGACTTTTTGTACCATTCAGCATATGCGTCAGGTCGCAAATAATTTTTTATTAGAGATTTTTGAAACGAAAAGCATTGTCAGCGAAGATAATAATCAGAAATACAAGACCACTACATCTATGATTCTTCAAATAGCTTTTACTTAGTGATGAGCATGCTTGAAACTCAAATAATTCCAAATGCTTTAAAAATATTTTTATTAACATTATTTCATGTGAATTTTCATCACACATGTTCATGTTTACAAACATAACTATAAATTTTAACATAAATAACAAGCATAAACCTGTCACACAATGATTAGCTTCAAATCGAAATCAATTTCAATTCCCAGAGCACTCGAAACAAATGACGATCCGTTTAATGGACGCTCATACAATACTAGTAAAAATGGCATACTCGACGTACTAGTGAACTCAACCTCACACCAATGCGGCATTGTACCTGGCATCTTGTAATATCGCAAAAACGAATAACATTTTCGAAATTGTTGGAGTGTTTTTTGTTGTCATCCCAATGAGATTGGATCAATGTTCGATAAAGTTTGCACAGGTTCGACATATGTGAGATTCCCGTGGGACTCCGAAAGTAGCAAACGAGACAGCTTATTGCCCGGCGAATGTCGCCGATTGTGACTATTTTAACATTTCGTAAAAACATATATAGATAGTGATGAATACTTTCGTAGAAACCAATTTTACAGATCACAATTTCTGAATGTATTTCTCTTAGATATTATTGATGAACTTGTGATACGTTATAGTTTTGAGAAAAATAAATGCAATTGTCATATTGCAGAAAACTGAATTTACAGTTCCAGTCAGAGGATTAAATACGAAGGATATCATGTTGAAAATAGTGTCAGATATGTACATATGGTAATTTTTGAAGATACGAGGAGTGATCCAAAAGAAATGAAAAAGGCGTATTTTTTCATTCCTTGTAGTCTCACTAAATATATATTAAAAATTCATGTAAATAGATTCTCGTTTCTGGAAGGTATATTCATTTCATTAGGAGCAGTCAAAATGATACCACGATAATGAAAAAAGACCGAAATGCGAGCTGTCTTCAAGCACTTTTACCTAAAAAAAAAAACGTCTGCCAAAGATATACGCGTAAAATTGGTGAAAACACTTATCCAAGATGCTCCTTCATATTCTGCAATTTCACGCTGCTGCGAAGGACACCCATCCACATTTTTATTATTATCCTTCGAGAGATATAACAGTAAAAAAGTCTAGGCCAAGAATTCTATACAAACATAAGGCTAATCTGTCCAATAAATCCAAGTCAAAGTTTTTCAGCCGAAATATGTTGATAGTGAGATGAGAAAGATAATGTGGAATGTCCATTTCGAAGTTTTGTGAGCAGCAAAAGTTATTAAAGGTCAAATATCGAGAAAATAATTTTTCTTATATATGAATTTCTTATATATGAATAATTTTTCTTATATATTTCTTATATATCTTATATATTATGATTCACATTACTTGAATTTATGTGCCCGTCAATGCTCACAATAAAAATCTGCACAAAAGCTTTATATGTCTAATTCATATACGATAAGTAGTTTTTCGTAATCAGATATCGATCTCAAGACACAGAGGTGGGTCATTTGGCAGTATTCAAAGGATTCTCGCCAACAAACTGCATATGAAAAAGCTATTCACACATTGGGTGCCGAGATAGTTAACCCAGTAGTAATGGAAGGGACGGGTTGACATTTTAAGGGCTAATATTGAAAAGTACTAAGCGGACAAAGAAAATTTTCTTTAGGTAATTAGTGAATATGGGCAATACCTGCCGATATAAAAAGAAACATTCAATGACTTCGAAACGACTATCATCATGGTGGCCGAAGGAAATCAAATCGTCAAGCGCAGTCGGAAAGGATATGATGTACGTTTTTTTTTTGGAACGTTGGGGAAATAATTATTGTGGAACAGTTGGGAAAGTGAGCCACTATTTCGACATTTAATTATGCAAAAAATTAAAGAAAATTAATTTTAAAACTATACAGGAAAAAAAACGACGCATGATTCATCAAAACAACGCACCTCCACACCAAGCTGAAGTTGCAATGGATGCCATTCGAAAAGTAGGTTTCGAACTGTTTAAAAATCTACCCGATTCTGTAGATCTAGCCCCCAGTGACATACTTTTTTCCTTAGCTCAGAAAATAGGGACTGGAAATTTCAAGGGGATAGTGAAGTGATCGCCGCCGCAAATGAATTTTTAAAGAGTCAAGACATGGATCTTTTTTTTATAGATTTTGAGTGTTTAGAAGAATATTGGATTAAATGTATTGACACACTAAAAGAATAATAAGAACCAAAATAATTTTATTACATTACGGTTGGTTTAAATATTCATTATGATTTCTTTTGAATCATCCTTTGTATAAGGATACTAACTAGTCGATAGATGAAGAGTCCAATTTCATAATTTCCTTTCCAACCTCATCTCCCCGTTTCATTATGTCCAGTCATCCCAGCAAATTCAATGATTCTACTTGGTTTCAGCATGATTGGCGTCTATCCTCAAGGAAGAAGATGCAGCTCGTGCTATATATTATATTGAATACTGTTGCGACCTTGCTTTTGCTCTATCGAGCAGTCGCCAGTGTAGCATGAATTTAGAGGAATATCTTAAGGCCCAGCGTGCCTTACTCCGCCAGCTAGCTCAGTATGGTCGTGAGTCTTTGGGTAGATATTTCCCTCGTGCTACGCAAGCTAACATCACAAATCTATTTACATCTTGAAGCATCACACTTCAAACATACAAATGTACCAATAGCAAACTGAAAGGACAGAAAGGAACCATAATTTTTGAGTTCGAATTCACTCACAGACGTACATTTTTATTGTTCATGATTCAAATTAAATATACAAAAATAATTTACCATAAGAATTAACTTTCTTCAATTATCAACTACATGAAATTTACTGTTTTAATTAAAAAGGGTGCTCTAGCCTTACTAGTTCATACATGCTAATGTATGTTAGCCAAATTCTGGCCGGGGCTAGTCACACTGATAATTAAAAAAAAGTTTATATTAGTGAAACTAGAAATGAATTCAATGGAATATTGTGAAAAAGATCCTAGTGATAACGATACTGACATACAAGGCACTAAATTACCATTATCACATGCACCCCAGTTGATTGATTTTTGATTTAAATTCAACAAAACCGTATTAAGTCCATTTGAAAGAGTAGAAGTTAACTTTAAGTGCGAATTATTACTCAAATTTCTCAAATATAATATCTGGTTTTTTTTTACATCTTTGTCAACATAATGATTTTTTTTTTTTCACTGTAATATCTATTTACTATCAAATCATTATAATGTTTGCTTTTCATTTGATATATGGGGCATTTCACGTGAAGCGGACAACGAAAAAAAATCGAGGTTCTGGATTTCGTTCATATTGTGCATAATGGTACTTCTAGAAGATGTGAATGTGGATGCACAAGTTTTTGTTTCTATGAGGTTTAGTTGCCGAGTTATGCGCTTCTGAATAATTGACGAAATTGATAAAAGGTTTTTTTGAAAG
Organism: Nemotelus nigrinus; assembly: GCA_947369275.1. Lineage (NCBI taxonomy): Eukaryota > Metazoa > Arthropoda > Insecta > Diptera > Stratiomyidae > Nemotelus > Nemotelus nigrinus. The sequence continues at coordinate 12,717,162 of OX376374.1, forward strand.
CGGATTCTGAGATTCAAAACAAAATTTAAAAAACAGTAAACATATTGATTGGTGTAGAAAATTAGCTGTTCTTTTTAATTTTGAAATTAGATTTGAAAAATATTTTTTTTTTTCCTATGTGAAACCGGAAGTAGACACTTCAACTCGTAATTTGGATAATTTGGACCAGGTTAATTTTGTTTATTTTGATAACAAAACAAAGCTTGAAGTATACTTATTTGATCATAAAAGTTTTAGAATGGGATGGCCAGTAGTTTAGGAGGTAGGTAAATTTCAATATATACAAGTCGAATGGGGCGTGGTACCGAGAGCTTCCTTAGGACAACTAGTTGGCTCGAAAACAAAAATTGATTCGAAATGTGATTAATAGCGCCATCTCTTATTTGAAAAAGGTTTTATTTTCCCATAAAAACCTAATTAAAATATATTACGCGTATATTATATATTTGACGCCAAGCCAATTCAAATTTTCCGTTATTTTTCGAGTTACTGTTCAACGCTTGCAATGACTATTACTTTCGTTGATAAGTTAAAGAGTCTTAATTATGTGTATTATGTCTCCGTTCGGTTATCGATGTTTCAATCCATTCGATTTAACGTTTCATCGGAAGGCTAAAGACCTAAGAAAAAATCCAAGAATATTAGCAGAAAAGAGATTATGTCGAATCTGCAGGAAAAAACTGATCGTAGAAATACCTCTAGTTATTAAAAAAAAAAAACTAGCTTAAGAAACGAGAGTGAAATTGTAAAAATTATGAAATAAATTCATTTGTCCATACACAAGTAACTTTTTTTCACTAAGTAAATCAGCCTTAGCAATTTTTAATATTTTATCTTCTATATACAAGTGATACAAGTGATAAATAACAGTTTAACTACAAATATTTTGCTTTCACATTCACTAGCTATCATAATCAAGCTCCCGGTAGCACGTTCCATGCGACTTGCATGTATTGAAATTCACCTACCTCCTAAACTACTGGCCATCCCATTCTAAAACTTTTATGATCAAATAAGTATACTTCAAGCTTTGTTTTGTTACCAAAATAAACAAAATTAACCTGGTCCAAATTATTCAAAAAACGAGTTGAAATCGTTACTTCCGGTTTCACACAAATTTTTACTTCCGGTTTTCAAATCTAATTTCAAAATTAAAAAGAACAGCTAATTTTCTATACTAATCATTATGTTTAATGTTTTTTAGATTTTGTTTTGAATCTCAGAATCCGCTTTCAAAAAAACCTTTTATCAATTTCGTCAATTATTCAGCAGCCCATAACTCGGCAACTAAACCTCATAGAAACAAAAACTTTTGCATCCACATTCATATCTTCTAGAAGTACCATTATGCACAATATGAACGAAATCCAGAACCTCGATTTTTTTTCGTTGTCCGCTTCACGTGAAATGCCCCATATATTAGATTTTTTGTTTTGTTTTACTCATCTGTTTGTATCAAACCCTGCTGCTAGGAATCTCCAACCCTCGTGTTTTTCATTTGCTGTGCACCAGCCGCACCTGCTTCAATTGAGCCTTCCACAATTACACTTGGAATTTGTTCCTTCCACTTGCAGATTGTCCAGCCTTTGTGTAATATTTGCACCCTTGCTCCTACTGTTCATCCAATTCAATAATTACTCCAATGAGGCACTTCGACCATCATCTAAATTGAGCCCTCTTGAAGCTGGGTTTAATTGCAAAAAATTAATTCCCACACCTTAGTTATTCAAATTGGAAATCCCTTTAGGACTTCATCTCCAAGTTTTCTCGAAATCGTCTGATTTAAAGTGTAGTGTGAACACCATATAATTCAATAGCATTGAGTTCTAACCCTTTTTGGTCTGACACCTACTCCTTGAAAAATTCCCATCGTTACCCCAATCATATGTTCCTTAATGATGTCATTGCTTTTAATTGATAGGCGATTTGTGATGTTTTTGCTGAATGTTTTTCCAGCAAAATCCAGTCACATTTTATGAATTTCCTAATTTTCCTCCGTTGTTTTGAGTTCTTATTTGAATGCCTTAATGTAAATGTTGACAGTATCCCAAACCTGCTCGTCCAATCACTTCTGTCTTCCCTGTATGCTTCTGTTCCCATTATTTTCAATCTTAGCCTCTAATTGAGCACCTTTTCGTCCTACTGAAATTCTGTTCATATTTCTCCGATCTACGAATTCAGTGATCAAAGTTGTATAGTCAATTACCGTTCAATTTCACTCCATTTTTGCTTCGGTAAAGTACTCAAAAGAGTTGTTTAAAAAATACTTCTTATCCTTCATCCCTTCCTTGCTTCAGAGCAGCATGAGTATATAAAAGGCAATTCTTCCACCTCAAAACTTTTAACCTTCACTAATTTATTGGCTTCCGCTGTAGACCAAAAGAAACAAGTTTATTTTGTATACACAGATTTTGTAAAGGCTTCCGACTCTTCCTCTTGTAAAGCTCTTCTTCTCGTAAAGTTCGAAGATTATGAGGTGTCTAACTTTCCAGGGCAAAGGTTCTCAACCTGTGTTTCTGGTCATAGTAATGTCGTATCTGTTAGTTATTTTACTTCTTCCTCATACTGCCTTCTTTCTGGGGTTTTTCAAGGTCCGATACTAAGTCCCTTCTTATTCTTGCCTTCTATTTGTTAATTACTTTAAGATGCTCAGAATAATTGAATCACTTGATGTGTATCTAAATGTCATCGAATGTCTTATGCTCGTAAAACAGTTTGCCTAATAGTTTCCTATTCCTTATACAGATCGTTTTCACAATTGTCGACTATTTAAAGGATCTTAGAGTGCTTTTTGATTCAAAACTTAAATTTGATAAATATTTTGCATACATAACTGACAAAGCCTTATGTTTGTCTGGTTTCGTCCTCAGGCCTTACATTCGTTTTCAGGCTCCTCCACTGTCCTATGCTATTTGACCTTGGTTGTAAGCTTTTATTAAGTGAGGATAATTGCTGTGTTTTTTTTCGATACCACTTGTGAGAACAGATGTTCTTTTTCGACTCGCCGTTATTGCGTAATCACAGGAAATGCAATTAACTACAGCTTGGTCCTTCATTGCTAACTTTTTTTCAATTTAGACGCCGATTTAAAACTTTAATTCTTAGAATTTCACATGATTTCTGATTTTTCGTTAAATTTCTAAATAATATTGTTTACAAATTCGTCTTCTGTAGAGTCATTATTGCATTTTTTGTGTTTATTTTAATTTTTTATACTTTATTATTATTGTTTTGCTATCCTAATTCACTTTTTTCTTTTTGATGTGTTATGAATTATGCATTGGCTTTTCTCCTCTTTTTTTATTCTGCTTTTGGGATTGAGTTCGATCCTGTTAAAATGGTAATAAATAACTTTATAGTAATGCATTGATGCGGTATGCTTATCTTCATTTTTCACGTTCATTCTATTGCTCAAATACATATACTAATTTGTATATTGCATCGGATGCTAAAATTATTTCAGTGAGGCTCATCATTATGATGGAGTTAAATTAAATGTATAAGGCATGAATTCGGTGTCCAGAATAAAATCAAATTCATCTGATAATTTTTCCAGAGCACTAATGAAAAATTCTAAACACATTTTCCAAAACACTTCAAACATAAAAGCTAGGAAAAAAATTATCTCATCTCCAAAACAAATAAGGTTCAACTGCATCTCATTTACAATTTTAAGAACATAATAAACCCAATTTTTATCCATCGAATCAGTTTATTACCACCAAACATACATACCTTTTTTTCTGCACCGCAGCAACAAATAGGTCGCCTACCGAATGAAAAGGATCGTATTTTACGAGACCCGTTGTAATTATACTTTCCAGTTAATCCATCCGAATTACAGATAATACTGTGCACAAACACTGTGGGTGTCGACGACAAATGCGAAATTCCACAAACACCAAATTCACACAATGTCACCTTTCATCATGCAGATCCCGAGAAAATATTTATACGACCTTCCGAATATGCTTAATTAAAATTTCCATTTTCACTTTCACAGCGATGTCGTTGGTATAAAAGCTGTAAAAACCCTTATCGACAACGAAAAACGGAAAAATCGTTTGAGGAACGGCAATTCCTTCCAACGGAAAGATCTCTGCTGCGATTCTGGCAGACAAGTGAAAACGACACGGACAATATGATTAGCCGCAAAGATATCCTTTGCATTTCTTTTATATTTCCTTTACGCGAAAGATGCCAAGAGGAAACGGCAAAGGAACAAATTCAAAAATGACCCGGAGGAAAACGGATAAACACGCTTTTTCGCCACTACAAACGATCCACTCGACATTGACAGGCCCAACGAAACGTTCAAGACACGCGAGACTGAGACTCTCCTTGATCGCGATAGAACAATGGAATCACTTTCACAAACGATGCATATTAGAAATTTCACGGTTGAATGGCTTTTTTAAATTACTGAAAGGCAACCAGCTTATTTTTACTTCTTTCACTTCAAAATCAAATTTCCAATACGATATGTATATTCGATCCGCCCAACAACCGTTAGGAATGGGATATTAAAATTGTGTAGTTTTATGAACAAACAGATACAGTTTTACAAGATGCTCAGATATGTAGAGATTCTGAATAATTGAATTGGTTTGGCGCTACCGATTACGGAGAAACTGATTTTCGCGTCCGATTCACAGGCCAGGATTCTCCAGACTAACGCAACATTTCCTGGGAAAGGAAAACCTGAGGAATGTAGATTTTTCCAAGGTGAACTGGAAGTAAAAAGCTTACAGCGAGGACATGCCGATGAAGAGTTGAGCTGCCATTGAAGATTCAAATGAAAATTAAATGGGACTATAAAAACCATTTTCTGTTCATTTTTGTGTGTCAAAACATTAATTAGAACTTTTTAAAGCTTGAATCAAAATATGACTTTACCTTACCAAGGGCCCAGGAACTTACCCCATTCTCACTGATTTAAACAACTATACCTGTTGAATTCTCAGCTGAGCTCTGGCAACACTAAATCAGACACGGTCAACAAAACGAAGAAAGCTTTTCATAAGCTTATTAATGGAAATATTCTCCAGCATCCATTGCTCGTGTCCCTCCCATTCAGGATTATTTTGTAAACAGCCAAGCACATGGCATTCCAAGTCCGCATTCTTTGCTACAAAGCTCGTTTTCAAAGTCATGTCATGTAACGTCACTCGACGACCCCAACTATCCAAGCAGAAATTTGCTCTGTTACATTCCTTCCCCTTCCTCGCTATGTTTACCTTTTCATATCCATAGGTGATTCTATGGGTTTTCATGAAAAGTTTACTGTTACTTCTTGTCTGCAACGACTCTGCGAACTGTTGATTCGCCCATTCATAACACAAGCTACTCTGTTCTTGCCATGCCACCCGAAAAGCAACAGGATATCCTTGAGCAGAAATTACTTAATGAAGGACTATGTCGATTTAGACGCTCAAACATTATATTCTTGTCAGGTTTCATTAAAAAAGGTTCGCGTGCAAAATTTCAGATTCGCCCTGCGATTGGAAATGAGTGAGAAGTAAGTGTCTTGACGTAATATTAATCAGGTAGCTGACCTTATTAGTATGCACAGGCTCGGTGAACGGGATATGGTAAAAAAAAAGCTTATAAAGAAAATGATTGATAGGGTAATAATTAGAATTAATGTTTTTGTGTTATATCCTTGATTGGGAAATATGGAGATTCAAGGCTGTCGTTGAGCTTTTTCAGAATGATAAGTAGGCGCTGCCCATTTTTTTTAATGGAATATGATATCTTTTCAATTAAAAACAAGTTCCATCGACATCGTTAAATATACAGGATTGTGAACGAATTTTTTGAATTTTTATTAGACAGTAAGGAAAAATGAGAATAAAAGGATTTACAAATTATATCTGATCTTTTGATATATTCAATTTTTATCTTGAAAGTACTTTTAATAAATTATATAAATGGATATAACTTTTGAAAGAATTATTTTAGCTCAAAATATTCATAAAAGCTTTTCGAAAAAATTGCAAGTGAAGGAAATAATGGAATTATCGTTATTTGGTGTCAAAAACACTGTGGCAAAGTTCCAATGTGAAATAATGTGCACTGAAAAGATATTCAAGGTCAGAGGTTACAAAGATCAGAAAATATATCGTTAACTGTTAGTTTTTCTTCTTAACGTCTGAGGGCTCTTACGCTCAGAGAATTATTGGTTCTATGTGAACTTCTTATATAAGGCAACATATTTCATGGTGAACTAATCCAATGGGAATAATAGCTCATAAGTTGGCGATTTATTAAGTAATTTTCTGACAGACAAGCTTAGATTAAATAAATTGAAAAAGAGAATACATAAAGATGAGGCTAGATACTTGAAAACTGTGGGATGGGGTTAATATTTCAGAAAAGAAGGTCAAAATGAAATCAAAACGAGTACCTAAAGCTGAGTGGGTATTACTGTTGGGAAGATTGGATGGATTTGATAATACAAAGGTAGATGAAAAGGAACCAGCAAATAACTAACTTCAGAAAAACTGATTTTCGTTACCATTGGCCATGACTAACTTTTTTGTACACATGATTTCGTAATAGATTTTTGGCATAGAGTTTCTACTACCAGAATAATGCTAATTCCGTTAAATAACTTCTACTTGGAATTTTTTTTCGTTGAGAATTGATTGATTTTGAAAAAGCAAAATTATTTGAAATATTTCTAAAATGAGAATGAAAAAAGTGAAATTATTTATTGTAATGATTTCACTTTTTACTCCGTGAATCACTCTCCGCTTTTTTCGACGGATTCTTTTGAAGTAATTAACGACTAAGCCATGGCATTCTAATCAGGTGCAATATTTTCAAGGTTATTAGACTGGGTTCAACCCAAGATATATTGTTAAAATTGACCTCATATGATTATTTAGGTAATCTTGAGTGACCTTAATGAATTTTTATAAGACTAAGCAAAAAGTTTGACACCTGACTCGTCGAGGGCTGTTATATGCAAAAATTTGGTTATCACCATGATATCACTATTTGTTTATCGTATGAATCGTCGAGAACAAGTGAAATTCTCATTATTCTAATTGGGCTTTTTTGAGTGCCAAATTGCTTGGTGTTTTTAACGAATCCTTGGCTTTAGGCTAATTTCCTGGGAAGCTTAAGGCCAGTTCATAAATCTGGCAAAAAATATAATATAGAACATCACCACCCTATTTGTATGCTATGAACTATTCCTAACATATTCGAAAGCATTATTACTGGCAATGCTTCTTCTATCCATAAATAGTTCACAAACAGCCTGGATTTTGTCGAGATGAATCTTTCAAGCTGTAAAATATCTATTTGTTACACATGGTTGTAAGATTTTTTTAAAAAAATCAATTAATGAGGTTTCCATAACATAATGTAACTGAAATAAGTTGACTGAGTACTGTAGTTTGTTTTGAGCATATACAGTGCTGTGCAAAACTTAAGCAACTCACTACATGTCGGAGTGAAAGGGTAAATTACAATCAAAATATAAAGAATTTTTTTCCTCTTTTATTTTTAATTTACACGTTAGCATGTTGCTTAAAGCTCTGCAATAAAAACAGTACATCAGTATTTTAACTGTTCTTAAAAAATAGACAAAAACAAAATACACCAACAAAAGGCTGTGCAAAATCTAAGCAACTTTCAAAACGCAGCTACGATTCCCAGTCAGAACAAAAGATAACGGGGATTTCCCGGTGTTTTTTTTGCTATCTGATGTTCGTGTCAATGTTCGTGTCAATTAGATCAGTATAGATCGTCTTCCCTTTGGGTTTAGTTGTGTGAAAAAAAATAAAATTTAAAATGCAGCGTAATCAATACGATAATAGATTTAAATCAAACGTAATTTCGCTATATTATTCCGGAAAAACGCAAATAGAGATTGCCAAGTCGTTAAATATAAACAAATCTTTAATTTCAAGATGGATTACGAAATATAAAAACACGGGTAGTGTGAAAAGTGTAAATTTTGGTGGAAGGCCACGTAAAACTACCATTAGAGATGACTTACAAATTAAAAAATTGATAAAAATAAAACCGTTTATCACGTCAAAAGAAGTTGTAAAAGAGCTAGGCTTAAATGTCAACTCAAGCACTGTTCGCAGACGGGCAATTCAATTCAATCTTAAAAGCTATACAGCTTTAAAAAAAACCATTTCTCACAAAAAGACATGCAAGGAAAAGGTAAACTGCTCGAACAACACTTTTAAACATTATTATTTTACTATTTATATTGTTTTATTCATCATGTAGGCTTGAATTTGCTAAAAACCATCTTGACTGGTCAGTTGCTAAATGGAAGAGCGTTTTATTTAGCGACGAATCCAAGTTCAACCTCTTCAATTCTGATGGCTTATCCCGTGTGAGGCGTGAGAAGGGGCAACAACTGAATCCACGCTTCTGTAGGAAAACGGTGAAACATGGGGGAGAAAGCGTCATGGTCTGGACATGTTTCTCAGCATTAGGTATTGGTCCCTTTCATAGAATAACAGAAATGATGGACAGATTCATGTATAAGGACATCTTAGAATCTAGAATGTTACCTTATGCAGAGTCGAATATGCCACTTCGATGGGTGTTTCAACATGATAATGAACCGAAACACACATCGAAAGAATGGCTTAGCTCTAAAAGTATTCAAGTTCTTGATTGGCCGGCACAATCGCCCGACTTGAATCCAATAGAAAACTTGTTCAGTATATTGAAACGGCGTATGGGAACAGTACAGTTTGCAAACAAGGACCAATTGTTTACAAACCTAAAAACCGAATGGGAAAATATTGACATATCAATTTTGAATAATTTAGTTGAATCAATGCCTCGCAGATGTGCCGCTGTTATAAAAAATAACGGCTATTACACGAAATATTAATAAAAGTTGCTTCGATTTTGCACAGCCTTTTTGTTTGTGTATTTTGTTTTAGTTTTTTTTTAAGAACAGTTAAAATACTGATGCACTTTTTTTATTGCAGAGCTTTAAGCAACATACTAACGTGTAAATTAAAAATAAAAATGGGATAAAAAATCTTTATATTTTGACTGCAATTTCCCCATTCATTCTGACATGTAGTGGGTTGCTTAAGTTTTGCACAGCAAAAAAAGTACCAAAATAAATATTCGGAGCAACTAAATGACTATAAACTCAAGTGAATAGATATTATCCAGAACCTGGCGATTCTGTTTGGTTCAAATCTAAGTTCTTTTTTCACATATATCTCAGATAGCTAAAGACGCAAGATGAATGTTGTATGAGACGAAACATAGTTGTTTTTCAGAATATGATATCGTTCAAAAAATTAACTTGAAAAAATTCAAAAAGATAATGCAAATGATGAACCAGACAAGTTAAAGTGACTCATGATATTTTTCGTAAAAATAATTTCGTAAACCTTCCAAATATTGGATTTTTTTATTTGCGCCCAATGTGGGTTTGATTGATGGGACTGTAAATTTTGAGTTGTTTTAACTTAGACAAGGGAGCTTTTCAAGCGAACAAAAATACAATTGAAATATTTGATATTGCGTTCATTGGTTAAAAAAAAAACTCAGAAGATATGAACTAAATAGTTGGGTGTTGGTTTATCAAATTTTCTTCACTAGACCACATATTAAAGATCAAACTGCAAATCTGTCCAATTATTGGTTTCCATTAGCGCATACAATTTCTGTTCAGCTTTGAAAAGTATGATTTTCACATTGTTATTAATATTTTGTTAATGTTATTATACACTGAAAGAAAAATCTTGGTAAAACCAACAATTTTCCTTAGTTGTTTTTGCGTCAACTACGGGCTATAGTTAAAACAACCATAAAAAAATAGTTGATTACTTTTATGCACCATGACGCGTGGTTGATAAACAACGTCCGTGGTGCAAAAAAAGTAAGCAACCACAAACAATGGTATTCCAACCATTGTTTGTGGTTGCTTACTTTTTTCCCCATACTTATTACGAAATATAGGCAGGGGAGGCGTGAATGCCGCAGTTGAATTTGGTGAATCACAATGCACCGACAATGCCGCTGTCAATGCAACCAAGGCACCAACCAAATTCATTTTTTTTTCTTTTGTATTGCTAAATGCTGTTGTACGAGGATTAGGTTGGCCAGACCATTCAACCTAATTCAATCAGATTTACTTCAACCTAGTGGTGATGCCAATCTATGGTAGGTATCACCGCTAGCGGTGCGGCAAAATGAGATATTTGGCAAATTCTGCCGCTGCCGCAAATTCGGCCGCAGCTATTGTGCGCGTTACCATACAAAACAGTGCATTCAAATTTTTTGACTGCGCTTTGCCGCAGCCCAATGCTATGCCACAGCGGAAAACGCTGTATTGTGAACAAAATAGCGTCGTACAAGGTAATATAAAGGCTTCACTGCATAACATGCATATGAATTATATCGAACAGCAAACCGAACACAATTTTGCCATGTAGTATATGAAACTTCTATGACAGAATAGGAGTATGAGTATGAGGAGTATGAAAAATCAATAGTTTGCCTTAGTTGTTTTTGCATCAACTAGGGCTATAGTTAAAACAACCATAAGAAAATCGTTGATTACTTTTATGCACCATGACGCGTAGTTGATAAACAATTTCATTCGGAGCATGAAAAACGTCCAAATGTTGAAACCATTCTACTTTGCGTAGAATAATTCCAAATTACGTTTGCTGAAATCAACTATTGCGAAGTAGTTTAAGTACCATAAAAACTGTTGATAATTCGAAACGTTGAAGTTTGGAGTGAGTTGATGAATATTTTTCTATTTATCAACTGTTCTTCGTGGTTATGAAACAATTAAAACAGTTGATTTCATGAACGTTGCGATATTTTTTGTATAACCAGAACCAACTACTTTTATATCGTTAAATTAACTATATTAACATAATAAAAATAACTATTTTCCGTAGTTCGTTTAACGATTTTGAATGAATCGTTGCAATACTATTAAAAATGGTTGAATCAACCAAGAGTTTTTCTTTCAGTGTATCGCGATTTTTCAATAACCGGTAAAACGGTGATTTTAAGCAGTGATTTTAGGAAAAATATATATTTTTAGGGAAAATATATAATGAAAAGGAATTCGTTGGAAAATACAAAATAGAAGGATAACAATGGATTAACACAGTAAGAAAATCTTCAAAATGAGCTATAAATAGAACTAAGTATTTTTCACTTCAGATTTTTATGAATCTTCTCAATACGAGCTTAAGATAAATTACATCATATCGAATATTTTAAAAATCCCTAGCACAAAGGAAGGAAAGCACCACCTATTTCGATGGAAAGAATTAACACAAGCATGACCACCACCTTTTTGTTCGACCATATGTAACAGTTCCCATTCTATATGTCGGAGATTATCTTCGAGTCGTCTGTCATATTTATTAAACAGTGCCAGATTATTTTAATTTTGATATCCAAGCACTGTATTTTAAATTTTACAACCTAAAACTAGCACACCGCAACAGAGCAAACCCGACCGTCCACAGACGCCACCAGCAACAGAATAATAATGCATTACGAAAAAAAGTAATCAAAATTCAGAATAGTGCCGATTTTTGGCTTGTTTGTAATTTTTTCACTTAAATGATAAATAAACATTAAATCTGCAATTCCTCACAACTTTTTTCTCTTTATTTCATTCAAAAGCTGACAGATATTGATCATTTTTCATCAGATACTTGGTCCCATCATTTTGGCTGTCAGCCACTGTACGTTTTAATGGCCATTTGACAAAACCTGAAAAACTTTGGAAATAATTGTGAATAGTCAAATTCACAAGCGTATTGAAATTCAACGCATGCAACAATTGAGCTACATTGAGGGTGCATAAAAAAACCATGAAAAAATGGTGCAACACCAAAGAAGGAAACGTGGACAATATGAAAAGAAGTGGTCGATAGTCGGTACTTTTCACAGAATAAAAAAAAATTCAGAAATTTTCTGAAAATAAACAAGGAGTAGGAACGCAAACAGTGACAGGTTAACGGCTTAACGCTGAAAAAAAAGTATCAATTGGATCCACTAACTAGGGGCAGCAAGCCTACCGACAATACATCAAACCTTTACTTTCCGATAAGAACATTCGAGACCGACTGAACGGCCTCAAATGTTCTTGGGATTGCTGATGAAATGTCCTTGGTCGAACTCGGCGTGCAAACAACCTTTTTACAGAGGAATCATGGATTCAACAACTGATTCCAATACCTAATTGACAGAATAAGGCAGTAATAACCAGCGATCCACAGTGATAGTAATAACCTCCAAAATGATACAAGGTGCGATGTGCAGATACGTGCAACTCAAACCTGCGAGGTAACTAAAATCATGTGGGGGTCATACAATCTAGATTAGCTACCTGCACGAATTAACGCGGACTGACTGCAAACGGCTGATTGGCATCATTACTGACCAGACCATTGTTTTGCAGCAGCACATGCTATGAAAATGGTACTCCTAACCAGCGACACCTGTAGGATATGTCCAAAGCCTGGGATCTCAGAAACAACTCAGCATCTTCTGTGTCACTGGAGAAAACAAAACAGCACTGCTTCGGTGAGCACTGGTTGGTGGATCTCTCATACGTGGCAAAGTAAAAGCTGAAGGATATCCTTCAGTTCATGAAAAAGTCTGGGGCCTTCGATGGCCGCTTGGACTGAACATTCTTTCTCGCGGTCCATTTACCTGCAATCACTATAGACCTATAGGTATATGTGTGGCCTTGTGTCAGCCAGTACAACCTAACCTAACCAGCAATCACGCAAACACACCCGTAATACAGACCCCAAAATTTGGCTTAAAAGTAATGGTAGCTGGTGGAATCGAGTAGTGGCGGGTATTTTGCTGAGCAAGGAGTGTCTGTTAATGGAGAATATTACGTTGAAATCCTTTGTTTTTTTTTTGTTTTTGCATAATACTTTAATAATCATAATCAATTTATGGACAGAAAGGAAGTATTTTCGATGCAAGATAGAGCCAAGGCGTTTACAGCTTATGAGGCGACTTATGAGCACTTTTGTGCTCATGGAGCCTAGTAATTCCCCTCATTTAACCCCAATTGCAAATGTGTGAATTTGCAGATCAAAGGAGAGTGTCTTTTGAGATCCCACACCAAAAAATAGGCAGGAGCTGATTCGACGTATACAAATTCAGTGGGACGTAATTTCGGTGGCGTATCTAAGAAATGTATGTGAAAGTTTCAGAAAGCGGATTTTAGACTGTGTAGAAAACATAGGAAAACAAACTTCATACTAATTACATATATTGCTAGCTAATGTGTGTAATTTGTAGTAAAATTAAAATATTAAACCAACCTTTTTGTACAAGAAATACTAAGAGCAGAAGCTATTGCGCCACACTGTAGTTTAAAACTTAGAGTTAAGGCTTTATTCTCACCAACGAGTGTAAAATCGTTGGGTGCTCTCCTACTTCCTATTTTAAACATCGCCTGCTTTAATTATATCCAGGTCTATCGATAATGAAACTCAGCAAAATCAACTTATCAACTTATTTATTTACAATTTACGTTTTTAATACCCACTGTACAAAATACATATTGACAAACTCCTAACAGCATAAACTCTCACAGACACATTACTTAAATTATCGACTTTTCACTATAATTAAATAAAAATTTGTCTCTTCTCAATGACTTTTCACCAAAAAACAAACGGAAGAAAACCCACAAGCACACTATAAAGTCGTCGACTGAACGTGATTTCGATTCCCGTTTCTAGCCTCTGTATGATGGTGATGATGCTGCTGCGGTTGTTGCGGCTGTTGATTAATGTCCATCATCATCGGTGCCTTGAATTCCTGGTCCGATTCTTTTGCAGGGAATATTCGCACATGAAATCGGAATGCTCGACTGCATACGATTATGATGAAGTCAGGCAATAGACCAGCAATAATCGAAACGATCGATGCCAACCAGAACGTTATCGATCCCAACAGGACAATGTAAACCCAATACATTTCACTGTCGAATGGTCTGCAAAATTGAAAATAGAATTTGGAAAATGTATTCTGGCATGAATCATGTAAGCTTTGAGATTAATTATTTCGATTCAAATACATACAGTAATAAATCAATAATGGAATTTAACAGCTGCGAATATATCACGAATGAATTCCAAAATAGGCATGCAGAATGTTAGCACAGACCATTAATTTATTCTGATTCAAGATTATCGAAGTGGTCTAGTCCACGCACATTCGCGAAATTCGATTGAGAAAAATGAAATGATTTTCGAACATATTTGCTCACAATTATTCAAAATTATGGTGATAGATTCATGTAGATATTTCAGATTTTACGCAACAATCCACAAAATCAATGAAATAAGCTCTGATTTCAAATATATTAATTTCAAAGACAAGATACAGCATTTCAATTCATTCCACTTGGATCAGTTTGGTATTTTAGAATTGCTTGATTTATCATGGACTATATTTCAATAAGATTACTAATTTATGCCTCCAGAAGCTATGTATTTTGAGGAAGCTAGAACAAAATACTAATAAAAGAAGCTTACTTCTTGTGCAAACAAACGAGAACTTTAATCAAACGAGAAGCAAACACTCAAGCAACGAGCTACAAATAAATCATAAACAACAACTTGCTAAGGAAACAACAATCAAACAACGATAAAGATGGTGTCAACAAATCAAACCCATCACCCACCGGTTCCAATACAATGACCCGTCTTTTTTTTCTATTTCTCAATCTGCGGACCGATTCTTTGAACGCATCGTACAATATATCGGGAAATAATGCAGAAATAACAGTAATAACACACAGCGTGAACAAACAGTACGACTTCAACGAATAGAAGCACTGATAGTCTTCCGGGAATATCTTATATGCATAAGACTCACACGATCTGCATGATGATACGAGATAGAAGATTATCTACAGTCAGACAGAAACTAATCCTACAAGGACTTACATCACAATCACATTATAGACCAACGTTGATACAATGAACGCCAATATGGACAGCCATATGGTGGCAATGAATATGTAGCTCTGGTAGACTGCTTCCATCCAGAGCTTCATATTGACCAGGATGACGACATTGTGCACCAGGAACGTGCCAAAGCATGTGAAGCTGACCGTGTGCGGAGTCGTCAGGATGGCATTATTCTGACTCCATATGCAATACGCGAACGTATACAGGATTGCTGAGTGGTAGACAGCCAGGAACATCCAGCCGATGAAATATTTCCAATGCAATCGACGATTGTAGATGTTTTTCTTGTACAAGCGCGGATTGCTGCGAGAAAATAGTTTATATTAAACAAATCAATTTAAATTAATTTTCTACATGCAATAAAAACTTACTTAATTAAAACATATTCCTTGTATGGTTTTTCCGTTAGCGATACAACTAAAATCGGCAGTGCCGTATAAACAACATTGTACAAAGTTAAAAACAACGAGTCATAGATCGATGAAGCTGAGAACAAATCATTGAATTGGAAAAAGAACTGGATTCCCATGAAGACCCCGTTCTTGTAAAAGAAATACAGCACCAGAAGTGACAGTCTTCTACTGTAGTAGTGTCCATGAACAAGCAGAATCCGTTGCAGCATGCTGAACGTCGCAAAAGCATAGTCAGCACAGCGAGCGGCCTGCCGCCCTTCCTTTCCGACTATGCCCAATCCAACGTGAGCCTCCTGAATCATCGACACATCATTAGCACCGTCGCCAATTGCAGCCGTTATGTATCCTTCCTTCCCGCTTTTCACCAGTTGCACCACTTGAGACTTTTGCAGTGGACTCAGTCGACAACACAGCACCGCCTTACATTTCACAGCCACTTCACGGAATTTCTCTGGATGATCAGACAGGGCAAATGCTAGACTTCTTCCGTCTATCAGCATCGCGAAGGCATCCTTTGGGCGCCTCTTTTGTTCGGTCGCAAGAACACGAAGATGTTCTTTTAGTGCCGTTGCGTCACGACATTCTGTTATGAAATACGTTTCACTATCGGGTGGTATATGACCGCAGGACACGGCTATGTTATGCGCTGTTTCCACTTTGTCACCAGTCAGGACCCACACTTTAATCCCTGCATCTTGCAGTGCAATCAATGTTTCTCGAACGTTGTCTTGTAAAGCATCTTCGACAGCAGTCGCTCCCAACAAATCAAGCTCTATTTAAGTAAATTGTCAAACTCTAATACATATACACTCGGTCGGAATTACCTTTCTCGATCTTCTCATAAACTGCATCCAATTTTTTTTGTCTGTCCACAAGTGAGCTGCTAGCTTTCACAATTTCTGAAAATGTATTTCGTAAGTAGCCTCAAAAGCTTTCAAATCAATCAGCTCAGACAACAAATATTACCATTAAACACATCTCTGTACTCCTCCGGCGACATTTTTCGCCTAGCTATTGCCAGCGTCCTCAGACCTTGTCGCGAAAAATCCGTTAGATGTTTATTGGTCTCAGCAATCAGTGCTTCGGACTTCCTGCTGCACAGCGGGAACACATAGCTTTCAGCGCCTTTCGTGTAGACCCAGATTTCACCTTTCTGATCCTGCACTATGATACTCATTCGTTTTCGATCCGACGTAAACTCCAGTACCTGCAGTCTTTTGAAGAGCACTTGATTCATTGGATTGCTGGTTGAAACCGGCGAAACGTTAGGGGGTATATTCAACGTCAAAATGTCATTCTCTTCGCCAACGAAAGAAATTCCCAGAGTTGCACACGCTTCCACCAGGGCTTTTTCGTCCGGACTAGATGCTTGATAGTCTAATTTTCTAATTATTAAATTCAGTATTCTTGTGAAAGTAATGCGGACATCAGCTACTTACTCCAGATACAGTTTCAGTTCGTTTCGCTCGTGATCGGTTATGACTGGGGTATAGATTGGACCACCTATGAACGATGGTGCGGCATATGATTCTCGTGATCTGGTTGAGTGGTTTCTGCGCAAAGATGTTGAACGTCGCACAAGGGCTGTAAAAAAACATGAAGAATGATATTAAAATGCTAAAAAAAATATATTTTTTTATGTTCAGCTTTTATCCAGCTCTTCGGTAAATATTTAGCCTAGAGTGACTAGCGAGCTGCTCAATAAAGGAAATATAAGCTCTACAGTATTATTCCACTATTTTTTCCCCTATGATGATGCCAACGCTCAAGAGAAGCCCTAATATGCTATGGCATAGCCTTGGCGAAAGGAATATTAAAGAAAGGAATGGAGAAAGGGTTGAGTTTGCAAGAGATAGCGGTGCATGTTTCGCTTAAACAACTGTGGCTTAGACAGGTAGGGAAGACCGTACATGATAATCTGTTAAATATTCGTATTGGTCTACATAAGAATAAATCGTGAAATTTAACGGCACGACTGGCACTGACCGAAGAGATTGAGAGAGTCAGAGCGTCGAGAGGCACAGGTCTTAGGCATACGAGGTGCTCTAAAAGGGATCACACTTGATATTTCGTTTACAGAAATAACGATAAAGAAAAGAAAGGCAATCCACATTATATTGATGCTCAAGTGATTCAATGCATGGGTTAATTATTTCATCGCTAATAAGCTTGAAAGCTTTGCATTGGACCAGTCCATATACGGGAGCTATACTCAAGTCTTGGTATTATGTGAGTCTTGTAGGTGTGCACTGTATCTAATGGAGTAAAGTATTTTTAGCCTCTCTCAAGGAAACCTAGGCGTATTTCATGGCATTCTTCGCAATATGGAAAATGAGGTCGGTCCAGCCAACTTTGCTAGAAATGTAAAAACTAATCTTATTAGGTTTAAGAGAGGGTTATTTATAATACCTACACCATCAACGAAAACTGTGTGGCTAGCAAGAGAAGTATAAGAATTGAACCTTTTAGCCGCATTAAACACAACATGGTCCGCTGAGCCCCCAGCGATAATTCTTAACGGTAATAATAATAATTCTTAATTTTGTTCAACGAGGTAAACATGCAATCTCGACCAACAGAATTAACGTTCCCGCAAGAGTCGGCCAATCTGTCAAATGAGTATGCGAAGTCAAGGGTGCTGAAAATTGGATTGTAAACGGAGAAAAGCAGCTCGTTTTCAAATAAAAGAAAGAACCGTATCTTGCAGTTCCCCGCGATTGGTAGTTTGGACACAAAATTTGAGTTCATCTAGAAAAACTTGGGACGAACGATCTACTAGGAAACTTTACTAGTAAACTTTTTCTTTGACTTAAAATACCAAATTCACGAAGCTTGGTTAATAAGGCTGGGTGCCTTAAATGCCTTCGAAATATCAAGAGACTACATTAAGAGACTACATCGAGAGAATGGTTCCATTTCTCAGTGAGGAATGTCAGTAAGTTTCCCAGTGGAGCACCCAGAACGGAAACCATACTGACGGTCATTTATAAGATGGTTCAACTCAAGGTGTTTCATTAATTTTGACTTTTTACTTTGTTTTGATACCAATTTCACCCGAAATGAGTGCAATTTGTCAGTAGTTAGAGAAGTCATAAGCCTCTTTCTTTTTGGGTATGGGCTGAGCGTGTGCAATCTTCCACGCGAAGGGGAATATTCCAGTTAAGTGCGACAAATAAGATAGTTTGCGCAGAGGTTCAGCTAAGGCGGAGGCGTAATACTTTAGTATGAGGAGCGAATACCATTCGGTCCTGCAGATTTTGAAACATCAAGCTTGGCAACTATTTTCAATCTTGTGCGGAAAATAGAGACCCTTGCTTGAAAGCAAATACTGAAGGGTTAGAAAGATGCAGTGATGAAGGTGGAAATTAAGAATTAGTAGCAAACATTTCAGCAAAGGGGTTTGCTTTATTCGGTGACTTATAAACCTTGCTTCCTTTCTGGCCTGCAAGGGCTTTCTGCTTAGTATTTTGGTCAAACTGGAATTTAACTTTTCGGATAGTGGGTTTGCATGCATTTCGTGGATTTTTGTAAAGTAGCTGCAATTTTTCATGCAGAAATGACTTGCAGGTTTCCAAGGCCGCCTCCTTCATGTGACTATCTATACCTATGAGAAATCCTCCGCTTCCTTTACAGTTCCGTTTTTCATCTCGCACAATTGACTGTTTCTAGTAAGATGCGGTAAAGAAATAACAAAACAGTAACTAAACCGTTTAATAAATTTATCAGAAAATTTTACTAATCTTAAAAGATGGGACTAAAAAGTTAAGCTTTCATTATTGACGCCACAGTTAACTTCACATTGCTCGGTCTTCATATGACTTTATGGTTGCATAGTCTTCTTTGGTGTTCTTGGTTCTTAAGGGAGTATTGAAAAATCCTTTCATTTTTGGACAGAAAAAAATTACCAAAGTGCACAAAAATCCAGTAAAACCAAGATTGAAAGAGTTTCATGTCATGTTAACTGTGACGTGAGATAAAGGGCTTATCACTAGTCAGTTTTGTTCATTTGTCAAGAAATTTCAAAATAGTTTCGTTTCTAGTTCTTTTCAATTGTTTGGTGGTCAAGTGTGTAAAAAATGCACTACCAGGTGAGCAGCAATATTTTCGTAGAATAGAGTTTTCTTAGAAAAAAGGAACATAGAAGTTTTCGCAAAAATCAATTTTACTGATAATCTTTTGCACAAACTGCCCAAATTTTTTCCATTCCAAAAACAAGTCGGGAAAACAAAATTACTAATTTTCCGACTGTCTTTACTCTAGCTTCTCTGTTCTGGTGTTAAAAAGGACTTGAAATGCAGGAGCTATCCAAAGTGAAACCAGCTTAACAGTAAAACAACATCGTTTATATGCTAGAGCTTCCGCTAGTCTTAATAGTCTTAACAGCATACCTCATTGAGCGTTGGATTTACTATTTCTATTGTTTTACTAGAGCCAATATCATTGCTATGGCTTCTTATTGGTCAAAATTAATGGTCAAAATAAATTTTGTAGATTGGTTGTTTTTAAAATCCTGACGTAGCTACACGAGTGCTCGTATTTTTTGGGCCCATTCATATTGCCTGTAAATTTCGTAAAGATCCGATGAACCTGTGCGAAGTAAACGCAATCCAACATTTTACATATTTTATTTGAATACTTTTAAGCGCTTAGAGCCTGCATGATATTAAAATTT
This sequence comes from Nemotelus nigrinus, assembly GCA_947369275.1. Taxonomy (NCBI): domain Eukaryota; kingdom Metazoa; phylum Arthropoda; class Insecta; order Diptera; family Stratiomyidae; genus Nemotelus; species Nemotelus nigrinus. The sequence continues at coordinate 12,737,225 of OX376374.1, forward strand.
TCCACAACAGTATCATCATCAAGCTAAAACCAAAACAAATTTTTATTTCCTACAATTTTTTGAATTGTTTTGTTCCCAGCGAAATATAGAAGCACCTATAAATTCACTATAACTCCCGCTGTCGCTTAAGAGTTAAAGTTATTTTCTTGCAAAATAAAAAAAAACTTATATGAAACTTAGATGATTTTTTGGTCAAAGTGATTCGAATTTTAATTTTCTTTCAAAACCAGTAAAAACAAAACCAGTAAAAAAATCCCATTTTATATACTTACTCGTTTGACGTTGATAAGCACTTTGCGCACCATATGATTGTGTTCTTCGATGTGTCTGGTAGTGTTGCTGACCACTACTACTACTACTACCGCTCAGTTCTTCGATGGACGACGTCGATCTGAAGAACAACATTCGATTTGCCGGCCTGCTCGAAACACTAGGCATAGTTGTTGGCCGATCACCGGCAACTGTCTGACCATTTTCCACACTGTATTGTCTTGGGGCATCCGTATTGGACCTCAAACGAACACTCAACGGACTACGCTTTTCGTACTCCGGTCGTTTCCTTGCCGAAGATGCAGGCGAAGATTTTCCTAAAAGCGGATTGATATCGTTCTCAGGAGGTCGTGGTTGCGACCTTAGTTGAACGACATCTGGTTCATCCAATTCTGAATCGGTCCGATTACTACCACTGCTTTCTTCTTTGATATCCGGGAAAGTGTAGACACTTTGAACGGTTTCTTCGGAAACCTCCTCATCGCCCGGTGATCCACCGACTTGTACGGTGTGACATATAGCGAGTGCTTGGAAAAAATCTTTTTGATCACTCTGAAAGAAATAGATGGCGTGAAATTTCAAAATACCAGTTTGTTTTCTTTAATTTATCTTACATTAAATGCACTCAACTTGAATGGATAGTGTGCTTTCTGCTCTTGTATTGATGTCCCATTGAAATTATATTTACGACCTTTGATTGAACACTGTTGTAAAGACATCTCGTTTTTTGTTAAAGTTCCAGTTTTATCCGAAAATAGGATATTGACCTGCAATAAAATGATACAAATTATTCTTATGGTCTGATGAATCTGAAGCTTATCTAGTTCTTTTCAGAAGCATCAGATCAACTGGTAAACAATGGACTATTCATACTTCAAAATACTCACTTGACCCAGATCTTCGTTCAAATCAGACGTATTCACAATACAAGGTTGATCTGTTTTCTCGTCGCATAGGCACACGTCCCACTCCAAGAAAAATGCGCCCAGGAACTTGTGCATTTCAATTGTCACGTACAACGAGATCGGAATCAGATAGTTGAGCAATATCAAAAACGAAAAATAGTCCTGGAAGAAATTCCCCACCGAATATTCGTCTGGCGGAGGGCCGAGGTATGCATACTTTTCTATGATATACATATCGTAATATCTGAAAATATGTCCCACATCTGCAGCATTAGGTTTGCAATTGCAATGCAAAAGCTTAGATGGTATTGTGGCGAGCAGGTATTGAAAAGCTTATTCTTTTGGATATTTGCATCAGTTTCAATTCCTGCTCATTACAATGCAACATCTTTTCCATCCAAAGAACAACTTACCTTTTAATAAAATATGAAACCGTTACGAGTCCCAGCAAAACGATCAAAATAAAAATCAAAAACTGATTTATGTACGATTCGCTAGATGCTACCTTATTCCTAGTCAGTCGACTGTTTAAAGCTAATTTTGTCTTTTGGCCGGTATAGACAGCACATCCTATCACTTGTTCCGTATTTTTAACACGAGAGCCGCGCAGCAGCAAGTTTTCATTCATCAGTGGTATCACGTGGTAAGCCATATCGTTTTCACTGGTCGTATATGGGTTCTGAACCCGATACATATTGGCCACCTCTATTTTGCCGTTAAAGGAATACAAATCGGTTTTTGGTTGTTCGCACTCAATTGTGCCCAGCGTGTGAAGTTTATTGACCACGACCTGTGGTAAATTCTTTGGTATCGAGAGTGTTTTCAGGTTTGTTTCGCCATCCAAATTGGCAGTTGTAATGAAACATTTGCCATTCGGGTCGGAACTTTTCAATATGACTAAGTCACAAGGTACATCACAATCACGAGATACTAAAACTAGATCTCCCTGCATTACATCCTGACAATTAATATCTTCTTCTTTGCCATCACGGATTACGGTGACTGAAATGAAGTTTGAGGATGAAAATATTAGCAATTGCAGTTAAATGAGTATAGCGTGCTTCTGGGCTTACCTAGTGAATAGTTCACCATGTTGTCGGCTTTGTAACGTAAGTAGTCTTCATAGCCTTGTTTAGTTGCCGTAACGACTATGACAAACATTAACGGTATCAGTGATGTATACGGAGATACTGGACTATCTGAAAAGATAATTAAAGTGATTAGTAAGGTATGAATAGTGAAAAAGATGAAGAAGTTTGATTTTGTTACTTTCAATAGGAGGCTCAGGTTATATTTCAAGTAGTATTTCTTGTATTACATTGCGGTTATTGTTAGGTGTTCATGACGGAAGAATGTAACGTAGCGTCCCTCTTTTATTAGCTTACACATGTAAGCAAGCATCCATCGGATGTGAATAAAAGGGTGTTCTGCTAATGCTTATAGGAGCTTTGAAGAATGTCGCTGTTGCGAGTATCATTGACGCATTGGTTCTTCTCTTTCGACTTGATCATCGGACTTGCGCAAAAACAGGTAAATTGAGGCCACTTTTTTGGGGATCAAAGCGGAGAAAAAAATTGGATTGAGAACACCAAAAGGGGAGATCATATCGCTCTTTTTCTGGATCCAGACAATCAACGAGATACTGGAAAATTTGAAGGCCAGTGCACTACTCCAACGGCAGGGTTAGAAATGATTCTAGGGGCTAATGCCCCTGGATCGGTTCATCTTTAGAGGTGCATGCTTAGCGGCAATACGCGCAGAGTACCGGAGACGGTATGAACGTATTGCGGAGGGCATGGACTACATGAGCAAAATAATATACCGTGGCACGAACTTCCAAATCAAGATACACTCTAAAAAGTGGGTCTATAATTAATACTTTGATAATAGGAAATATATTCATTTTTTCGTTTAAAATAACGAATCACAAATTTTTTTACACATTCGATGTGCATTTTTTTGCTTTTACGTCATATCAGCTGCATAATACACAGCTTTTTGTAAATTGAAGCTAGAAGAGTGTAAATTTACTAGTTTGCTATTCACCTTTGCACCAAAGCCATAAAATTGGGCAAAAAGACGGACGGACTCAGGCGTTTGTTCAACAAATTTGAACCTTCACCTATGGTATAGGCTGTGAAGATATGCTAATGTCTTTCAGTCTGTAAGTAAACAGTGTTTTTCAGAGGGGTCCGATTTCAAACTTGAATAAAAATAAAAAGTGTCGGTCGGATTGCCTTTTTTTGCAAAATTTGGCCCTTTACATTTACTTTGTGAAGATGATCTCGTGCAAATGACCATCGTGACTACCTCTGAAGAAGCAGTTCTAGAGGACCAGTTTTGGATAACTTTTTGAAGCAACTGGAGCCGTTTACCGTCAATGAAGCAAGTTATGTTGGCTTCTAAAGGGTCGATCGTGCCTGTTTTGTTAGCGTAGATCAATGACTTCACGAACTCCTTCAAGTAGTAAGCCAACGGCATCAGATCGCACGATCTCGGTGTCCAATTGACGGGTCCATAATACGAGCTCCGAATTTCGTTTTCAATTAATCGATAATTGCGGTCGCCGTGTAGAGCGTAGAGCCGTCTTGTTGAAACCACAGCTGCCTCACTTTTTTACGACGCAAATTTGGGAACAAAAACTGGTTTACAACCGCTATGTAACGGCCACCATGTCCATCTTTGAAGAAATATGGCACTATCATACCAACCAGCATGCAGTGCGCGCCATACAGTGCATATGTATGGATGCAACGGTATCTCCATGATTTCACGGAAATTTTTCTCGTTCCAGATGCGGCGATTTTGCTTATTCACGTAGCCATCGAGCCTAAAATGTGTCTCATTGCTGAACAAAATTTTCCCGTAAAACAGAGGGTCAGCTTCCAGTTGATTTTGGGCTTAAACTCTGAACGTGCGACGCATCCGATGGTCGTAAGGTTTTCAATTTTGCTTTAAATGGAGCTTTTAAGCTTTAACCCTAAGTTTCCCAGAAAGTGGGCGGACAAATCCCAACTTATTGCGCATACCTACGAATTGTCAAACCTGGGTTGTCTGGATCAACACTGGTTTTCACGCCAAATCTCCACAAAGCAAATTCACGAAGCGATCTTTGAGTTGAGACAACTGAACACTGATTTTGGAAATAAATTTCCACGATTTGCAGACGCTGCCGCTGTGTAAATCAGTCTATGGCAATTTGACAGACCTGACTGAGAAAAAGTCACAATGATTCTGACATCCTTCGTGAGTTCATTTGACAGTGGTCAGTTTTAAAATGCAACACCTGTAGAAAAACACCCTTTATATGCTATAAGCATGGAAGTTGATTCCAATAGCAGAACATCAACCAAACCAAAGACTATTTTCGTCGACAGTAGGGCAGCCATTAGCTGTAAACACATAACAGCGAAATTGTCGTAGGGGGAGGCGTACTTCTATGTAGAATTTCGCAGTTGAATTTGGTGAACCACAATGCAGCGAAAATGTCGCTGTCAATGCAACCTAGGCACCAACCTAATTCATTTGTTTTTCTTTTGTATTGCTAAATCCTGTTGTACGAGGATTAGGTTGGGTTATCACAATACATATCAGCCATCGCTTATCTATTCCAGCAGACCATTCAACCTAATTCAAGCAGACTTAATTCAACCTAGTGGTGATGCCAACCTATGGCTGATACACCGCTAGCGATGCGGCAAAATTAGAAATTTGGCAAATTCGGCCGCAGGCATTGTGCGCATTACCATACAAAATAGTGCATTCTAATTTTTTGACAGCGGTTTTTCTCAGCCCAGTGCGAAAAATCGTTGTATTGTGATTAAAGCTATTCTCACTCTGGCGTCTTACAGATGCTCTTCGAGAACTTTTAACGCGTGCAGAGTAGCTGTCAAAGAAGACATACTTCTATTCAGATGATGTGGGGACCAGGGAACAAAAGTGTCACAGGTAATGAAAAATTCGACAAATTGGCGAGAAAAGGTTCAGGTGCGAAGGAATAGCCCCTGTATTATTGTACCACGGTCAATTACGGACACTATAAGCAAACTAGATGTAACCATATGAACTAAATCAAAGTCCGAATGAGAAAACAGGACGGACTACAGAGTAAAGTAAATTAAAGTAATCCCACGACAACCCTCGCACGGGTCTAAGGGTTGAAGCTGGTAGAGAGCTTCATTACAATTTTTTTCAATCAATGTGAATACGAGTGTGGGGTGATTAGTTCCATGATTCACTTTACCCCTGATTTAAATCAGGTACCTAATCAGAGCTAGGTGAACTTAAAGTTTGGTGCGCGGACCCTCGACCGAACCTGGATTCGAACCAGTGACCCCACACGCAAGAAGCTAGTGCTCTACCCACTAGGCTATTCAAGCTTTAACAGGACATAATAGCCAGGACATAATAGCCAGACAATAGCCGAGACAGAGTAACCAGGACATAATAGCCATTACCCGACTTAAGTAAAAGCAGGAAACTGCTCGAGCAAAGCAAAAACTGCTAGAACCTGCTGTAACTGACATCCAGCAATTTACACAAGAGCAAAAGAACAAAAACAAGAGCGCACCTTTCCCACCACCCCCTCGCTATTCGTTTTTAATCATACAAATGAATTTAATGATACAAATGAATGAGTCCATTAGCATTTTCACCTAATAGTTCCAAACAAGAGCTTACGGTGAGCCTTAATATTTATGGTAAATTTCCATAAATATGAAACTATTCAGACTCCTATTAAGCCCACTTTAGTTCAAACTAAAGTTCATTTTTACGATGTGCTTTTGAATGCTGAAAACTTGATTACATCACATATGTGTACATTTTTGGTCGTACGTGCATATTTTGCCAAATCTACTGAAAATTTTATTTAATCAAATCAATCTCAATAAGAGCTATCAACAAGTGGCCAGTAAATTTAGCACTTCCTCGACAATATGCATAATACTATATGCGCATCTGCCTGTGTACATATTTATCATTCATCATATCAATAACCTGTGAACTTTCAATTAGCATCAATCAATACGCTACAAATAAAGTTTTATTATAATTTAACAGCAGTAAACTTAAATACTCACCACATTTCAAAGAACCGCACATTAAATACGCATGCAAATTTTGGACATATGACAAAATAGAAGAGATACAGAAAATATTTACCTTTATCATTCAGAAATTTCGTGTATCTATTGAGTTGAAAAAACTGATACTGACGGAACTGATTTATCAAACTGTTCATTAGAATAAATTATGAGTGCTGCTGACATGAATAATAAGTATATGAATTGCAAATGGAAGATGATACTGTGCGCAATTCGCATAGGAATGCAAGATTAGATAGTACGGTCCAATGGGATGCAAAAAGACCTAGACTATGAAGATCGGGGGTAATATCAATTTGTAGGTATTGCGGAAGTGTTTTTCAGGCTCTACTACAAGGTTATTTGATATCAATCAAAGGAAAATTTTACCGGAAATAATTATTTACAATTGAAAACCTACGATTTAAATATTTTAAGCATATTATAGAAAGATGTCAGATTATAAGATAAATAGATGTTGCGAATCATTTAACTCAATTGTCTCGATTGCCAAATGGATGGTGATTGACTTTGGTGCGATCGTTGATTAGAAACTGATACAAGATTTAACGCAGGCAATACAATTTTCGTTCATCGCAATTATCATCTAATCGGACATGCGATTTGGCCAGAAGCCATACAAAAACAATTTCTGGTCGAGCTCTTTTGCTGGAAATGAGTAAGGGCGGCTGGAATGACAATCAAATCACAAATAAACGAAAGTAACTGATTCTACATATATTATACTATTGAGCTATACAAATGAACATTTTATTGTTGATTCGATAGCGTTTTTTCCTACTTTTTATGTCAAATGGAAAATAGATGTAAATCATAGAAACTTATCAAAATTGTTATTTTCTCCAAACTGTACATAAGCAGATTAAATCAATCCTTTCGAATATTATCGATTGAATAACAATATTGAATATGACAATCGAATTGACAAGGAAATTTAAATAAAATCTCTCAGGCAATCAATGGAAGCTATATGCAAGGGAGCGCCATATCATGACTTTCACATCAAGCCTGATGACATCAACAGAAATTAATTAATGTGGTCCTATCGTAGAAATCTCATCTGAACTTATGTACGAGCACGAATTCTATCGTATATGCATGAGTCTGTTTTCGATGCCGGCAGACAAAAAGTATGTTTCGGAACAGACGGATGATTTCAGATTGAATTTATAAACGGATACGAAGAGGAACCTGAAATAGAAATGTGCGAGCAAAGGATAACCGCGGCAAATTCGTAAGAATTTATTGCTGACTTATTTTCAGCTAAACTTAGGGTGGGCTGAATATGTGTGGACAAATAGATTGATAGCATAAGGTGCGTTTTTTTCCACACCCGAGCAGATCAAATTTTGTCAAGTATACTGAATTACAAATGAAAGTTTGCTAAGTATATTAAATACAACAACAATATTCTGCACATGTGCACGATTTTGCTATTGAATTCACTATACTTAACAAAATTTGATCTGTTCGGGTGTGCAAAAAGAGGCACCTATAAAAGCTTATCCAATATTAACTTCAAGATAAATTAATGGGGCCCCAAACCCTCAATTTCTAACTTTAATTGATTGCCATGTGTCATACACCCTGTCATATATCAAAATAAATATGTATTTTAGCGATGATTCATATATCCTCAGAAATTATAACCACATCACTGCAGCAACTTGAATTGGTGAAGTTAAAAGCTTAATTAAAATATGGCACCATTTAATCGAAAATGCGTTTATCTAATACTTATGCATTTAGATCAACAATATGCATAACTTCTATAATATATACTGTTCTCACATTATAAATACACTGCATATTGATATGACTTATCAGTAGATTTTTATTACTTTGTATGTATCGTCAAAAATAGAAACGATAAAGTTCATGTTATTTACTCGTATACTGGCAGGCTAGGCACATTGATTTTTTGGATGTGTCGCAACTGGTATAGAATAATGTGAAACAATGCTACGCTAATTATAATTAAATGCAAACTGCAACTGCTATATTTACGTCATACTATAGTAAAGAAACTTACACACCGACGAACAATTGTTTTCAGACACTATGTCAATATTTTTAGACCTAAAAGTCAGTTTGAAAAATAGTGTTAGCACTTCTCTCTTCACTTTTAGCACTTCTCTCTTCATAGTTAAGTTTTATTTTCATTCAATTGCTGATTTAAGTCATAGTTTCTTTAAGATTTCAATCTACAAAATATCATTTTTGACTACTTTACTTATAAATATTCGCTGCAATTTCAATGTGTCCACGTAGTTTTAATGTGTAATCCGCGTTCAATATATATATATGTGCTTAAATGATATAAAACAATAAAACATATGCAAGACCCATAAAAAAAGGCAACGGTCCATCTGCACAATATGCTTTCACCAAAAAGCTTTGTAAAATGTATTTGGGAACGAGCAGATATTCCCATAATCACAGAATTGCAACAACGTCTACATTTTTCTTGCAAATCAATGGATTTTGACATACATCATATTGACAATGCAACTGTAAATTTTAGTTTTTTAACATAAATAAATGAAAATTTCACTTAGTCAGCTTATTAAACATTTTTTAAGCTCTTAAATTAGTTCAAAACCTGGCGCCCAACGTGGGTGTGTTTCAATGACTTGTCTGTAAAATTTATTTCTAGACAAGTGAAAGTTTATTTTATTTGTTTTTTTTTATTTTTATTTCATCAAAACAACGTACCGGTTCACAAGGCTGCACTTGCGATGGCTGTAATTCAAGAAACAGGATTCGAGTTGCTTGGAAAGAAAAATGTCGCAACAAATGGCGCTAGTTGGCCAGAGTCTAAACTAAGCTGTCAAGGGCGCAATCTTTTTTTTATTTTATTTATCAACCAAGCAAGGTACAAGTAACATAAACAGTAAAAAACAAAATTGGAAATTACGAGTACATAGAAATAAAACGAAAAATTAAATAAAATAATTAACAAGATAAATCAATAACAAATTAATAAATAACAAATAAATAAAACATTGAACATATAGCTTAGGATAAAGGGTTGCGGATGGCTTGGAAAAGGGAGGATTTGAAGGATAATTTTGAGACTGTTGGAGAATACAGATTACTTATGCTATTGAATATCCTGCAGCATCTATTTGTCGGCTCATTAGCTGCGTAAGTAGTGGAGTGTGGATATTCCTTAAGTAAACGAGAGGACCTGGTGTTTCTTACAGGGTTATTCAAAACTATTTTGCTATTCAGGAATTCAACTTTGATGACGCCTCTAATGACGTCGAATGTGAAGCAGGCCGAAAGCATCTTTCTTCTAGATGCAAGTGTTATTAAGTTTAGATGACTCAGTCGAAACTCATAAGGAGGAAGGGTATTAAAATCGTAAGGGCTGTATAGTTCTCTCAATGCGAAAAGTAAGAATTGCTTTTGTATGGACTCGAGTCTGCTACTGTGGGTTACAAAAGCCGGATTCCACCAAATGGAAACATATTCGAGAATGGGGCGTACTAGTGAGATGTATAAGGATCGTGTGACCCACAGGTTACGAAATTCCTTGGCACGTCTTTTGATGAAGCCTAGCTGTTTGTTTGCCCGGGAAAGTATTTTATCATAATGCAAGGTGAAGCGGAGTCGCTCATCCAAGACAACACCAAGGTCGACAACGTTATCAACTCAAGCTAACAACTTATTCCCGAGGAAGTATGTGTTATGTGAGACGGTGCATTTTCGGGAGAAACTTATAACTTAGCACTTAGCAATGTTGAGAGAGAGCTTGTTTTCATTGCACCAATGATCAAGTGAATCAAGTTTGGATTGGAGAAAGAGTGCATCGGATTTAGATTTAATGATATGATAGACTTTGAGATCGTCGGCATAAAGTAGATGAGGTATATTTAATAGGACGTCAGATAGGTCAGAAATAAATATAGTAAAGAGAAGTGGGCCTAGATGGCTACCTTGTGGTACACCGGAGGTAGCAGAAATATTTTTCGATAAAAGTCCTTGAAATTTTACCAGCTGAGTTCGATTTCCAAGGTACTAGAAACTTGCAACTAGAAAACAAAATGAACTATTCATATTTGAAAAGCTCAATCAAGAAGCACAATTTCAGCCAATGAAACCCCGATAGATCGAAACAACAATCTTGCCCAAAAAAGTTCGTTGATTAAACAATGCTTCGGATTATATTCCTCCCTCGATTCCAATAAACTGCGGCCAGTTATATTACTGTGTTTACTTGTAATGCAGTTTCACTGTGAAGGACATCTTACCTTAAACCCATGTCTCACCTACACCGTCCTTAAAAGCCGTATAATTTAATTATTTCTTTATATGTTTAAGAAATTCATCTAACATTTATTGTACTGCTTAACTAAAAACAAGAATAAACTTCAGAGCTATGCAACATATATTTTTATTCATTCAATATCTTCCTATGCAATATTCGAAATCTATTAAATTTCGAAAAATGAACCAAATTTAAAATGTCCACCGATATCAGTACCCTCTCTGAACTGCACTTGCCATCGATTAAACGAGCATCACATCCACAACGCCTATAGACTTTTGTCTATCATCACTTCTAACAGACAGAAGCACTCTGCATGCACTCATTTCTACTCAACGTGTGATGCTAGGCTATCCACAAAGTGTAACGATCAAATTCAATCAATGACACTAAATTGAACGGCACTTCCATTCCCCTGGGCAAGTTTTCGATTGACAACTGCTTTGACATTGAACCTGTATTTTGACATTCAATTTCTGTTTAATTTCCATTGCTGACAGCATCGTCCGTCCGCCTGTCTCGATAGCAGAAAACGCATGCATGTTGATGCGAAATCAATTATTAGATGAGGGTCAGCATAGCAGTCGTTTTGTGATGAGCAGGCACAATTTTTCCGGGTGCACATAGTGGTGGGCGGTTAGAGTTTAGATAATTGCATTGAAAGTGAGCAAATAAATGATACGAGTTCCAGAATGCAGTGGTGACGTAGGAATTGGATTTGGAGTAGAAGCAATTGCAATTGTAAATTTTTTTACAAATGTCCTACATTTTTGCTAATGTATGCATTAAGGATGCTTACGCAAAAATAAACGCTAAGTTATTTAATAATCCTCTTGAATAATTAGTGGAATTTTTTACTAAGCATAAATTTTCTTAAAGCACAAAAACGGCTGAAAACGGAATTTGATTGGTTGTCATACACTAAGCGTAGAAATCAGGAGAATAGGAAGTCGGTAAAGCTTTCTAGCTTCTAACTTTCTAGTTTCAAAAACAGGGACTCAAGACTGATAGAATCAAAAGTTTTAATAATAAACTGTTTTTCAAAATTTATGCTCTTTTTTGTTGATCAAAAGCAGTTACTTTTGGTGAAATTATTTCATTTCGTTAAGCACCCATTTTTTAATGTTTTTCAGTTGTATTTCCTTAGGTCGCTTTTAAACTTGGGAAGCACCTTTCCTCAAAAGCTTCAACTTTTTAAATTTAGGAAAACTTTCTATTGAATGACTGTTTATTCGGGGCTGTGTTTTTCCAGATGAAAGTAATTTTATACCAACTATATGACGCTGATAGAACACACATGCAAGTCACGTGATTTCGTCAAATATTTTTTGCAAATCATTCTAGTAATTTGGATTTTAATCAGTAGCCAGTTATTCGTATAAGTTAGCCTTGAGATAGTTTTACGAAAGTTTTGCCGTGTATTAAACGGCGGCAGGAGGCTCATCTGACTAGGAATCTACTCATTTACTATTCAAAGCAATTTTATTTCCAACCAAGGAGATGTTATTTTTTACTTAGTGAAAATGGACAGTCACAAATGACATAGATGATATCTCAAAGATTAGTCAGCGGTTTTTGCTTTGTAAACACGATTTTCTTCGTTCAAACATAAAACTGCCATGTACGCCACCGATGTTAATCGCTAGACAATTTCTAACAGTTGCTTTAGAGAAATTTTAGTGATATCAAGTTGCCCGTAGGTGAATAAATATTTTTGAAAACTGCTGTAGCAAATATTTTGGCGTCACATTCGATAAAAGTTTGTCTTTCGAAAAAACATAGTCAAAGTTTGCAGGAAAACTTTCATACCTATAAAATCTCTATATATTAATAAATAGAACCTCCTTTGAATTCAGAAATAATAAATTGTTTATATTTTGCTATCGAACAATTCTTAAGGGTTTCCTGTGTGAAGTTCTTGTGCTGCTGTCGAAAATTATGCTCAATAAGCCCTGTTACCTTTTCACATTATAATTTCACCATGCTTGATAGTTGGTGAAATGACAAAAATAAACACTTTTATTCGTGATAAATTACAAGATGTAAGCAAACGTGTTTTTGTATCTATTTTAGCAAAAGTGTCTAGTTTAGCAAGTATCCAGGAAAACATAGTTTAATCAAAATTTGCTTCGTAATTTACTATAAGCATTGAACGATTAGTTTATAGCTTGCGCTAACCTAGCAATTACATTTTAAAAGACTTTAATCCAAAATAGTGAAGTTCTAAGCTTTTAACTACAAAAAATAATAATGAATAAAACACATTATCTATCTATCTACCTATCAATGTAAAAAAAAGTTATAATCAAAAATTAAAAACGTTGCCATATCCTATATACATGCAAAACATTTAAAACTGAACAGAAAAATTTTAGGAAAAGAAATGACTCTCGAAAAGAAAAAGATCATCGGTTTGCTTGCATCGAAAATTTGCATGAAATTAATGAAATTTTATTTTAGATTTTTTCAGTTCATTTTTTTTATTCGAAGTCATAGCTTGGACGAACATCATCTAGAATGTTTGAAAAGATTTTTTTTTAATTCTATTTTTAGCACATTCTAGTGCATTGGTTTGCTGCTGTTAGGTGCGAACAAACTACTTACTCAGAAGAAAAAATATTGACTAGACATTTAACCAAAAAGATAAAAATCGAGCAAAATATATCAAAGCAATTCAAAACCCTAATATAACTGAAATCCTTGCAAGAGAAACAAAATTTTCTCAAGAACTTCACAAATCTTTTTACTCTTCACGTTGAAGCTCGAGCAGAAAAAAAATGTTTGCGATAGCCCAAGTTAAAATTTACCTCCAACAAAATCTTGACAATAGCATAAGTATCAGCCAAAGCTTAACGTTACTTTGTTAAGGATATTTATTTATTTTATTTATTTATTTATTTATTGTCTAAAATCAACAGATACAGATCCAATTAAAGACTAGACAAGGAGCAAACTTATATATGTAAAAAAAAAGTAAAAGAAAAGAGACTATAAATTAAAACTAAACAAAATATAAAAAAGCAGTGAAATCTAATCAAAGCTCAACACAGATAAGAAATCAAAAATTCAGAAAATTAGTTCATTTCATAAGATAAAACGCATTCTCTTAACTTATTTTTAAAAGTGTGAAACGAAGGCGGAAGAAGACCAATATTCAAACAATTATGCTGCCTAGGCAAGGGTAAAAATTGAGAGTAAAAATATACATTAGTGCTAGCAAAAGGTACATTGAGGTTAAATGAAGACCTGGTAAAACGTACCGGGTCACGAACAGAAAACTGCGCTCTGGGGATATATGTAATATAACCAGTAATCAATTTGAAAAGGAGGCATTCATCGAAATACACTCTGCGTGAAAGGAGGGTAGGAATCTCAAGGATGGTAAGACGCATGCTATACTCACAGTAAGGAATACGGAACTTGAGCGAGTATATAAATAGTGAGCGAGTAAATCTTCGTTGCACCGACTCAACGGCATCAATTAAGAAACGATAATGAGAACACCAAATTTGACACCAATATTCGAGGACACTACACACGAAGAAGATGTACAGAGGTACACACGAGGAAATATCAGTAAAAGGTCTAGACGCTCTTAAAATGAAGCCACACAAGCGCGAGGCCTTGGATGTGACACGCAAAATGTGGACATCAAATTTTATTTTAGTGTCAGACACAACACCAATGTCCATGAAATTATCAACTGAATTGAGGAAGGAGCCAAGGATAGAATAGGAAAACGTGATGTGGGATAATTTACATGTGAAGGACATCTAGCAACATTTAGCAACATTAAGGGTAATACAATTGGCAGAGCACCAGCTACCCAGAGCAGATAGGTCATCCTGCAGCACTGACTCAATAACCCTAAAAATTTTCAGATCGTCAGCGTACACGAGACGTGGGGAGTTGAAGAAGGGAGGAAGATCATTTATAAAGAGGAAAAGGAGAGGTCCAAGAATCGACCCTTGCGGAACACTACAAGTAGGATAAAAGGGGAAAGAAGAACAAGAGTGAAACGTTACAAAACAAGCACGATCACGAAGTTATGAGGAAAACCAGCAACGCAGCTGACAGAAATATTGACACCATCGATAAAATAAAAAAACAATACTACACTCAACCAGCTGCTAATTTCCAATTTTATTCTTCTACATTTTTTTTAATCCTTTAAAACTTAAAACAAAAAGAGTAGAAACAAAACTTTAAAACTTTAAAGAAAATTTAGAAAATTTCAAACTAGTGCAAGACCAATGAAAAATTCAATGCTTGGATGCTTTGGAACGAATAAAATTTGGATCATACTTCCGATTGGAACCAAAAAATTTTAGCTACTAACTGATTTAAAAATAAGCTTTCGAAACCACTTAGTTAAAAAAAATGTATTTTAATCATCCTGCAAAAACAATTCAACTGAAAGTAAAGTTTACATGCAGTAGATAGGCAAAAGACCTACCCAGATTGAATGAGAGAACACAAAATGAACCAACACGAGAATATTTAATTGGTGAAACTATTAAAACTGTTTAGTAATTTCAAATAATAACTTCAGCCACTTTTAGAACAGGTTTTTATATTGTCAACCTAATTCAAGAAACCCTTGAAGCCAAAACAACAGAATTGAATATGAACTAAATAGTTAGTTGTTAAATATTAAAAAATACAGGTCATGATTATTACATTAAATAAAATAGCAAAACTAATGAATCTTTACTTCAAAATACAGATATTATTAGTTTTTCATAAAATATCACAACAAATCAGCTTTCATTCTTCAAGCAAATCAATATTTAAAGTGTTAATTGCAGCGCCCAATGTGGGACTGATACCCACATAATAATTCAGGTGTGGAATTAAATTACTATGAAATTCCAACTTAATAGTTTTTGTTAAACCTCATACTCAAACAAATAGTCAGGAAATTTTTTGCAGCTGAGAAACAATCCAAATGAATCATAAACAGTAGCAACAACAATAAACTAAATCGCAGAGCATCCAGAAAAGATTAATTCCGAAAATGCTGCAGCCAGTATGAGCTTGATTCGAACCAACTTTTAAATTATTTTTTCAATTGACTTCCAGAATCTTACCATCATTTATTAGCGATGCGTAAATCGTTAAAATTTACAAATTAATGAATAAATAATATGAACGAAACTTTCATATGGAAAGAAACTCTCGGAAGTTGATTAGATTACTTTGAAAGAAATTACATAAAAAGCTTTTGAACGTGATGTAAATTCACTGAGAAAGCAGAGAAACTTAATCTGTTTTGCATTTTTTAGAATGATTTAAAATGTTTGAAATATTTAAAAACTGAAGTATTTCTTTAAAGTGTTTTCCTGTCGAATAGAATATTCCACAAATACGATCAAACGTTTTTAAAATGTTGAGTATTTGGGTCGAAAATAATGCTGAAAGTCAAGCATGGTGGTATAATGTGATTTTACTGAAAATAGATGTCGATGAAATCTACGAGTATCTCTAATTTTCAGAGCCAGCAACGTATTCTATTGAACCTATTTTGTTACATCTTGTTTACCAAATAAGAAAAATAATACTTTTTTATATTTCCTCTTCATTTGGCATTAGTTAACTTGATAAAATTTATGTCATTTTTGAATGATGGAAAGCATTTTTCAAACGAAAACTAAGTGTTTTTTTATGTATTCTGAAATAAATAATAGTATAATGAAATAATATTTCATAATACAAATTCTCAGTAAAAATAGGATGAAAGAGAATAATAGCTTGTTCAATCGATACATATTATTACATATTTTTAATGGAAATATTTTGTTCTACTAAAATCAGAGGAAAAAAGAATTCCAAAATTAGCGCAATTCACAAAAGTAGATATAACGTTCAATTGCAGATCCTACACATTACATATTTCACACATCCTGAACGTTAAGTATTTTCAGCACTGATTTTCATATGCATCTAAAGGAAAATTCCTCGGCAAAATGAATGCTGTGCATGGGAAATGCCAGATGTTGGCTAGGAGCAGCATTTTTCCGGACAGCTTTTTTAATGTTACTAAGTTTTGCTGAATCGCTGAGCGATTCTTCTCATATATTTTATTTTTCAGTTCTTTTGACTCGATTTAAATATCAAATAAAGAAAGTTTGATTTGCAGCTGGTTTGTACAATGTCATCTTTTTATTCTAAGTCTTAGCTTTTTCGTGAAACTAGACGCATTAGGAAGGGAGAGAGAAACATCCGTCCTGGAATACGTAGGCACAGACATTAATATGAAGATTTAAATAAGATAGAAGCAAATCACACTGTTGATGAAGGCTAAGACCGTTAAGGACTTTTCGTTACAGAATCGAGTAAAACCACTGATGATAATAATATTAAACAAGAGCTATGGAAAATTTGCAGATTCCTGCTTCAAGGTCAATCTTCTTCATATAAAATCAAGCTTTCCTTTATGCAAGTTCTTAGGCGGAAAAGAAATCAACATCAATGAGTACATTATCATTCGATGGACCTACGTAGCACGGGAAAATATACATTGACTGATTTTTATATCATACTTTTTCGTTCATTTTCATTCCATACTTTTTATCTATTCTTTATTCTATATTCTCTAAGAAATAGCCACTTCATGAAATTGAACAAAATACTGTTGAGCTAATAATGTTGAAAAGTGAAAATATAATACTCCACGAGCACATGAAATATATTTTTATACTCAATAATACTCACCAATTAGAAGTGATATTATAACCAATACCAAAAAATAAAAATTTGCAATACGTCGAAATTGTTCCAATAAGTTTTGTGGAAGGAATGTGATAAGATTGTATTTTGTGGACTTGATGCGATTTCCTTGTTTGTATTCCTTTTTATTTCTATTGGCCGGATCACCACCGATTTTGATAGTTAACGAACCGTCTTCTGTGCTTACACGATTTCCCTGTAAATGAAATGGATTATGAATAAAGCAACAATGGTATTACTTATTTGGTAATTATGGCAAGCAAAGAAATAATTAAACTAACCATTTTCACCCCATATTTCGATTGAAGAGTTTCAAAACAATGAAATTTTAATACATTATATTTCGTTCATGATATATGTTCGTTTGGTGCATGTATACACTTAAGAAAACTCAAAATTTTTAACTACTAATATACAAGCAAATAGATCTTGTTGCTACCCTTATTTGACCGAAATTGTTTCGCCTCGTAGTTTCCTTGATTTATACGTATAATAAATAATATCGAAATGCAAAAACAAATCTGTTTTAAATTCATGGCAACACGATCCAGTCAAAATTGCTGAAATTCAATTATGTCATAGAATAAACGAACGCATAAACATTATCGAGCCAACGATTATAGCTCGAGTTACTTGTTTATAGTAAATTACTAGATTAGAGTTGATTAGCTTCGACTTGAATTTTCCTCTAATGAGAGACTTGTGTATTTACAAAGCGCGTTCATAAGTATTGAAAATTATTTAATGTGTCGCAGCGGCACGCAACACCATTAGATATATTTTGCTGAAAAGCACGCACATTTCGTTCGTTGTTACAATAAAAGCGCAAACAATTCTTTTATTTCAATGTGGCTTTGGTCAAGTGTATTAAAGTTAGACATGAAAATGATAATTGATTATTGATTGCTTTATTCATAGATATTTTTAGAATTTGTGAAGCACTTTGCAATATGGGGCCGTTCAAGTATTACGTAAGCACTATAGGGGGGTGGGGGGTCTTTGTTTTGCTTATTTTGGATGACATGGGGGGTAGGGGAGTCCAGATGATGATTACGTCATCGATAGTTATTTACTTTTTTACACGAATGGCAACCCTCACATTGTCTATGCTTGAAAACGAAACGCATTTTCGGGGATTCCCGCAAATATACACACATACGTTTAGGCACTCGCTTTAGAATCGATTCGGGGAATTACCGCGCGCTGTTCACTTGTCTAAATTTCTTCTGTCAGTGTATTGTTTTCTTCGGATACTATAGCGAGTAGACGTATTGTAAGCATAGCAAAGCAATTCAACATTTGTGTTACCGTTGATTCCATTAGCCAAAGTTTAACGTTTAAATAAGATGTCGTTTCAAATAGACAAATCCAAGTTATACCAAAAATTGTTTGAAAGTTTTAAAAAATCTCATACAAGTACGAAAGTACAAAATGTACAAAAGTTAGTTAACGAAGTGTGGCGAAATTATAAATTACAAGCAAAGTCCGACAAGGAACCAGATATCATTGTATCTAAGAGAATTGAAGAAGAATTGCAAGCGGCGACTAAGAATAAATCCAATCTACTACATTTTTTTTCCAAGGTGAGTGACGAAATCATTTTAGGTATCTATGAGTACTAGAAATATTAGAAAGGAGGTCATTAAAAGTGGCCCAAATGATGTACCGAGGTACACTTTGTAGAAAAAAAATCCTTATTATATGTTGAATATCACTGTATATTTACTTTTTTAATATTTGTGTTGGATCGGTAAATGCCAAAGAAAATGCCAAGTTGTCGAGATCATAGTAGGTATCGTCAAGAACCAATTCGTAGGGCAAAAAAGCAGAAATCCAGAGAGAATAGCCAAGTTACTAGTATTATATAATATGTGATAGTTATTATAATTATTTATATTATAATTATACTTAGTATTATCAAAATACTCAAATAAACAAACAACGTATGAACTATGAAGTGTCAAATAGTCGACGGCGTTTTGTTATTTTTAGATTTGATTTGTGTATTTTTGTGTAGTTTCTTTTAATATTATAATGCAATAATATTTAAGTAAACAGAATAAGATATTATTTTATATAAATACTGTATATAGAAACGACATTATAAAGATATTATAAACATTTTTAACTAACAGAACGCCATAAAATGTCTGATGTTGCCACATTTTTAAATTGTGTTGTCGATTAATAAAACTTTGGACTATTATTTACAAGTTATAAGGAATTTCTAAATCTCTAAAGTATTATTTTCGAAATCCTTTGTTTTTTCTCTATAATTTGAAATGCATGTACCTCGGGTACAACTTTGGGCAAACTTGTATGGGCTTTTAATGACCTCCTTTATATGTGAATTTTGCAATTTCCCTTTGGGGAAAGTTGCCAAATGACGGGCTATGGCTTTAAATAATCTTTAAATGCAGTTTTTATTGCATACTTTGTATTTATGTAGCTTAATAAGAGAATCTTTAGCAGAATCAATAGAAAGTTTTTACTTTTAGGCAACGACTACCTGTAAACCTGCAGAAAAAACACAAATTATACAGCCAGCTTCAAATATTAAAAAACAGGAAGAAGATAAAATAAAACCCGGTAATGAATCACAACAGCAACGCGAAAATAATGAAAATGCAGATAAACAGAGAGCAAAACCGTCTCAGGAAGCTATGAAAAATAAGATTGCTCTACTCGAAAAAAATCTGAACGCTTTGTATTCTGCCAGAGATACTATGCCAAGCCGTGCTGAAGTTGATAAACAGATCATTAAGTTGCGTGAGGAAATAAAAACAGCAAAACAGTCTTTAAACAGGAAGATTCAAAACGCAGTTGCCCAGAAGAAACACAGGGATGGTATGAAAAGAAAGTTAGAAGATATTTGTCATGAAAATCCAGAAATAAAAAAAAGACTATCTCTGAGGGATTCAGTGGGACGTCCTAATCTTGAAAGCAATCAACCATCACTATTGAAAACAATTGCGGATATAGCTTTATTTGGGAGTGCAGCAGATGATAGAAGACGAACGGAATCTATTCGCAGCGTAAAAACTCTTGATGAACTCACAAAAGAATTACGTAAAATAGGATTTGACATTAGTCGCAGTGGGACATATCTTCGTTTGATTCCCAGAAAATCTAATTCTGCAGAGGGACGAAGACATGTATCGACAGTCCCTGTTAAGCTCATTCGGGCTCAAACTGATCACCACAAGAGCCACTTAGATAGCAAGTTCGCTGAAACATCAATCCATTATTTAGAGAACATAGCATCCATACTTGGACCAGATCAAGTATTTTTCATATCTCAAGATGATAAAGCTCGAGTCCCTATGGGCGTAACTGCGGCAAATAAGCAAGCACCTCTTCTAATGCACATGGAATATAGAATCAAATTACCTCACCACGATTGGGTAATCGCTGAGCGTCATAAATTAATACCATCTGTTTATGCTGGTATCAAAATCACTTCCAGTATGCTAGGACAACCGCATCCGTTGGAACTCTGGACCAACATACATCGCTATTCGAAGTGGAAAGCATAGTTCATCTACTGCTAATACTCATGCTCAGGATTTCGAGACGCTTCTCGAACTTGAAGAGTTTCGACCATTAGCTAAAACTGACCATGGACTAGTAAAACCAGTGGTAATCATGACGGTTGATGGAGGGCCAGATGAAAATCCGCATTATGAAAAAGTCATAGGGTTTGCTATACAACTTTAAGCGACATGATCTCGATGCATTGTTTTTAGCTACCAATGCTCCTGGAAGAAGTGCGTACAACAGAGTAGAGCGCAGAATGGCTCCTCTTAGTCGGGAACTGGCTGGTTTAATATTGCCTCATGACCATTTTGGGTCTCATTTGGATGAACGTGGCGTTACAATTGATGAACATTTAGAAAGATCTAATTTCGAATTTGCAGGAAATGTATTAGCTGAAGTATGGAGTTCAATGGAAATTGATGGCTATAATGTTACTGCAAAATATGTTGGGGCAGGTCAACAAGATGTTCCTGTATTTCCAGACATTAAATGGTATTCAGAACATGTGCATGAAAGCCAATACTTGCTTCAAATTGTAAAATGTAAAAATACAGAATGCTGTCGTCCAAGAAGTGGTCTATTCAGATTACTAGATAACAGGTTTCTTCCACCACCTGTAAAAGTAAAACAAACAGTTGATGACTTGGTTTTGGATGAAGGAGGGCAATTTCTTGATCTTCCAGTCAATTTAGCTCTACGCTTAAGTGCTTCACTCAAAGATTTCCTGCAAATGCCCTACGATTATTTTTGTCCGACGGTAAAATTGAGGCTATCAAGTCGAACATGCAAAACGTGTGGTCTTTATCATGCTTCCATCAAGTCACTAAATCGTCACATCGAGAAGATCCATAAAAAAGTAAACACGCACACTGATAGGAAAGTTAGACCTGTAAGAGTCGCTGCTCGTCGTGCTAATGAACTGATGTGCATTATTCAAAATTTAGAGCACCATGATGTTGAATGGCTCGATGAGAACGACGTAGACATTCCAAAATCGGATGAAAGTGAGCAAACTCACAACACTGAGCAGCAATCCAAGCAATCCAATGTCATCGAAAACTTAGAATCATGGATTCGGGTTTCATGGACTGAAAACTGTTAATTTGAATTTAATATGTGTACCAAAAATTTAAAATAAGTTTGTTATGTTCGTAAGATTATAATATTTTTGTCCCTTACTCTATGTTGATTACTGCATCAGTAAAATCTAATCTCTATTTTAAATCAATTTTCTTATTTTTAAAATTATAATTATAACATTATAATTATAATATAAAATAAATACATTTTTAATTGAAAAATGTTTACGTAAGCATGGGGGGAGGGGGTAAAAGCTTTGCTTACTTTTGCTGACAAGGGGGATGGGGGGGTAAATAATTGTAATAAATCTGCTTACGTAATATTTGAACGGCCCCTATGCTGTGAGAAATTTATTGTGCTAATGAGGATTTTGTTAATAATTTTTAATCTAATGTGGAAATACAGCCAATATATGATGTACCAAAATGATGACAGCCAAAATGATGTACCCAGATAGCTTATGAAAATTGATTCTTTGGAATGAAATAAAGAAAAACACTTGGGATGCATTGGAGATATAATGTGTATTTAATTTATTTATAATGTGTATTTAAGTGAAAAAATAATAAACAAAATCTAATCCGTTACGATACAAATTAATAAAAATCCAGATAGGAACTGATTTTGACCTCACAGCCTGAATGATGTGAAATGGTTTTTCCTAGAAAAAGTACCGCTAATTCCAATAATCCGTTTGTAAAGAAAGAAAATCGCATTGCAGATATGATGACTAGCAGGCAGACCTTGGTCTTTGAAGGAAATCATTATGTAAAGAACAATACGATATTTAATGCGCGATGGGTCGTCACATTTATATTAAAAATCGAGAGCTAATAATAAACCATTTCAAGGACAAGAAATCTAGAAAAAAAATACTGAGATTGTTAAAAGAAGTGTTGAAACGGTGCAACATACTATTACATGTTTTGTGCGCGAAAATCGTTTAGGAAATCGAGTACAAAAAGCTCACAACAAAATTTTTCTGAAACGGATTGCCGTTGGATCGTCAGACAGTCAAAACACGGTCCTACATTGAGTGGCTCCAAATTGGCAGAGTTTGCTGAAAGGACTCTCGGCAAAAAAGCAACTTCCAAACTAAAAGAAGGATACTCAGGAATGCCAATTTAAATGGGAGAGTTTCCCGCAAGAAAACTTTCATCAGTCGCAAAAACAGATTGCACAGGATTGATTACGCTCATGAACATCTGAGAAAGGATACTGCTTTTTGGGAAACTGTCATTTTCTCTGGTAAAAGCAAATTCAATTTTTTGGATCTAACAGGCAAAAATACGTCTGGAGGCAATCAAATACAGGGCCACTGTGAGACACGGAGGTGGATATGTTATGATATGGGCATGAATTTCGCAAGCAGAGGTCGGAAGTCTGGCTTTCATCGATAGTATCATGGACAAGCACAAGCATTTGAATATTATGAAAGGAAACTTACTGCAAAGTGCAAAAAAAATGATTAGGGATAGTTTTCGATTTTATCAGGACAATGATTATTCAAACGTGGCTTATTTGGAATTGCCTACATATTATTCAAACACCTCCGCAGAAAATTTACAGAAAATTTGTGGTCAGAGTTGGAGAAAGGCATCAGGAAACACACAATTAACAGCAGACAGGACCTTAAAAGAGCTTTAAAGGAAGAGTCGAACCAAATTCAGCCAGAGCAAACAAAATCTTTAGTAGAATCGCTGCCCTGCAGATTAAATGCGGTTCTTAAGCAGAAAAGCTATCCCACGAAATACTAGAAGTAATATTTTTTAATTTTATAAGAAATTAAGAGTTTGATAGATTTTTTTTCTAGAAAAAACCATTTCACGTCATTTTGGCTGTGAGGCCAAAATCGGCACTTTTCTGGATTTTTATTACTTCTTTTCGTAATGCATTATTTTTTTTGTTATTTATTCATTTAAATGATAAATAAACATTAAATCTGCAATTCCTCGCCATTTTTTTTCTATAACTAATTCAGAAGTTGACAGATATTGATCATTTTTCATAAGGTAATTGGCCACATCATTTCTGCTGTCAGCAACTGTAGGTTGCTTAGTTTGCATAGTCTGACAATACTTTCGAATGGAAATATAAATCCCCGGAAAAGTTTCATTCTTCCAAGTCAATGAGGTGACCTACAGTTTGATCGTGATCTCATGGGATATCATGCTATGATTTAATCTTCTTTTGTTTTCACGTGAAACGAACGACATTGTTTCAAATTATGGAAAACTATACAATTATGTGGTTAGGAAAATTAAGTTATTGTCATAGCCTATATTTCAGAGTTGCGTGCAAGATAAAAATGGAAAATAAAAATTTAACATGACTTTGGGTAAAGAATCATCCTTGAATCCGTATAAATTATCTGACTAAAATATTTCCAGCAAATATTTACTAACAAACTAATTTTTGTAACAGAGTACTACATATATGTTTTAAAAGTTTTAAACGTAAAACATATGAAAATCAATTTGTGTTAATCAATTGTTACAGAATTTCAGATTAACATTTCTCCATTAATTTTCACAATAATCCATTTGTAAGGTACTCACGTGATTACACAAAATCTTTCATTCCATTGTTATTTTACATTACCGTGTACATGCACATTATCCGGAAAAACGAAGAGGAATTGCGTGCATTGGGTTGTGCAATACGTTATCGATCAAACATGATAACGTTTATAAAGCGCCAAGTTCAACTCAGATCTCGTGAAAATCGAGTGAGCAGTCAGTAATAATTTTCTCGTCGCAAGATATGTCTATTTACTAGTATTTACTAGTTTAAGTTTATATAACTGTGATAAGTAGCAATTTCTACATATATAACTGTACTACTTGCTTTGTGAGGGAGGATTTCGTCTAATACTGGCGGCATACGAACAATAAAAATGTACAGCAACAGTTAATATATATTTTTTTTATAAATTACGTTACCATCATCTATAATTTGATTTTACTAAATTTAAGTATAAACTTTCAAATAACTCTGAATGCAAAACGTTTTCCGAGTTTATTGAGTCTGAAAAATGAACGTTTTCCAATATTTCTGAAGTAAATACCAACTTTTCTTTGAGTGAAGTTTGTTAGAAGTAAATAAAATTGACTTTTGCAGAAACACTCCATTCTTAGCATATAGCGTATAGTATCTTAGCATTTAGCGTATAGCAACTCCATTCTTAGCATATAGCGAAAAAAGCGAATTTGCTTCTGCCTCAAAAACAAGCGAATCTGCTTCATACGACCAATCTCTCTGCTTCAAAATCCACTTTAAGGGTTTTGAACGGAAATAATTTTATTTGGGTATCAAAAATACTGTGTCAGAAATACACTGGAAAAGTATGTGCTTAAAAAAAGTTTTTCGTGCTCAAAAATCACGAAAATCAGTCTTTTTTAAATGTCATCAACTGTAGTCCACATTGAATTTGTTCATAATGAAAATCTGTAAAAAAAAATGCTTCCCAAATTCACGTGATGCCAATAGTTTTAAAGATATGAGCCTGAAAAGTATGGAATTCACATCACCTAGCTGGATCGACAGCAATACCCGACAAATTAGCGAAAATTGGCCAGAGTATCTTACCAAGGTAGCCCCAGTACTTGTACATGCTGGGTAGTGTTATTAGTGTGTAAGATAAAAACTGTCTAAGAAAAAATATATGAATATAAAAACCATAAGAGCCAGCAGGCCAAAATAATATAGCCGCTAGATTTTAAGTTATAATAGCTAATTAGACTTTAAGCTAGGTTAAGAATGTACAATTAAAATAAAATAAAAAATATTTTCAATCAATCAAAAAACCAGAGTATCTTGACATTCGAATAAAAATGAATTTTCGATAATTGTCTAGATACTCGACAAGGAACTATAAATAGTCCCTCGACGAAGTAAGGTAGACTAGGACGTTTTAAACAAAAGCTCCAGCGATAAATGATTTTATGTACGAGAATGGATAGCAATTATCAGTTTAATGAAAGTGTGCTAAGTTTCAAGTAAACAAACTCTTTGCATTTGTAAACGCAGGAAATCACAAGCTCTCAGATAAATACAACAATTGGTGTCAGAAGTAGGATTATTTTGCGTTCTTGAAACAATTATAAGTTTTTAATTGATTTTTGCAACTGTTAATTTTTTAAAAGTGTGGGGATCCGTGAAAAGTAGTCGAGGAGTGAGAAATTGTAGATTTGGTGAATTTTGCAAACACCAGTGACTTTCGTGTGACATAGCGTAGACTTAGAAAAAAACACTGCCAAAGCTAATAAGCGAGTTGACGAAGCAGAAAATGGATTGGGGGAAAAGTGATTTGTTGACAATTGGAACCTTGTTAGCATGACTAAATGCCCCCAATTCACGAGCAATCCAAACGGCTTAAGTCCATTTGGCTTGAGTCCGTTTGTTTTAAGTCTAATAGAGCGCGCCACTCACTCTAGAGCCTTGATGCAGTCAGTCCATTCAAATCGAATCAGACACACGGTCGAGCCAAAGAATGGCCCGATGGCCTGATTCCATGGACTTTGGAATGATTGAAAGTCCACTTTGGTTGCTTCAGTCCATGAGTCTATACCAGTTCCCCCACACATGGTGAGATCTTAGCCTGTCCTTAGGCCATTTGGGCTGATGGACTGCTCGTGAATGGGAGGATTTCAGAGCAGCTGGTATCGGTCCGGGAATCTTTAAATACTCAGTTGAAGAATTAGTTGAAGAACAAAATAGCATGAAAAAGAATCCTATTGTGGATTTGAATTTTTTATTTTGGATTTTTTATTGAAAATGGCTTCTGACATGCAGCAGTAAATTCAGAAAGTTGACCAAAAAAATGAACCAACAAGCTCTGAATATCAAGAAACTCTATAAACGGCAGTTTAAATAAAGCGAGCAGCAAAGCTGTGGGAGATATTGGGACTGAAGCAACTGGCAATAAAAGGCTGACCTCGCTCATTTTCTATAGGCAGACTTATTCGATCATATAAAAGAAAGAGTTTGAATCTATTACAGAAAACAGTTATTGGAATGATCGGCTGCGTGCGACCCCATTAATGGCGTCACTAAGAGGAGCTACAGCGGAAGTTCTTTAGACCATAGACATGCCGTACGGTGAGGATCACTTGCAAGTAGTACATAGCTAAGTACGAGAGTCCTGAAGCCAGAAGAAACATTACAACAGCTGGCTAAGGATATTGATCATGTGATATTTTTGTCCCCCTTTACGTCGGATCTGGAGCATTGAAATGAACCGGCGAAGGATGCTTTCAGCCAAAGATGTCTAGCTGATAGGCCCACGCTTTTTTATATAAATTGGTAAAAGGGGCATATCAGAGGTTGGTGCACGACGAATGCCGACGCAAAAGAATAGAAACAACCAAAGAATTAGCAACGAGTGGAGTCCTTATTCTAGAATTGTGAAAAAAGTGGCATTTGAGATGTGATTGCAGAAAAGAATGAATTGCAAGGAATAGATACAGCATAAGATAATTACTTTTTGAACATCATCATCTGGCGGAGCTTCAGTACATTGGAACTGTGGAAGGAAACGACACCTATGCCGTGATTGTCGTAAAAAAAATGTGACATCAAGTACTGTCAAGGATACCAGAAGAACGGTGAGTTCAAATTATCGAAAGTGACCATTTCTTTTTGCAGAACAGCAATGAAGTCAGTGAAAACTAAAACCGAAGAACAGAAGTTCGCTCGCAAAACTCAGGTCCTTAAAACGATTACAATTACTAGGTTGTATTTTCGAAAAAATTATTTGAGTCTTCAAGAGAAAATTGACGTAGAATTCTGTAACATTACAGTCGACACCAGATCTGCAAAATCTCCCTTGAGAACCGACATGGTTAGCTCCTGGAGACTTAGCAAGGCAAGACCATATGTGCTTCGGACGGCTACTGGTGAAGCAACACCAGTTCATTGCGAGATCGTGCGGATTTAGCTCGGAGATTGGATATTTCAGCGTCGGTTCTAACCAGCGGAAATAACTGATGAAAGCAAACTTAGATTGGACTTTCTAGGCCTTGATGGGCTTTTGTTTGGATTAAAAAATAAAGTGGAGGAACCTGAAGCTATATTTACAATAGACTATGCCCTTTAGTTCAGCTCTTGCTAGCCAGCGAGCAGCATGGATTCATTAAAGGTAACTCAACGGTTTTTAGCTTACTCTCATTCACAAATACTATTAGTTCCGCAATCGATGTTTCAATCGAGCAAGTCGATGTCACATGCTTGTATACAAATGTTGTTAAAGTCATTGAATCAGAGGCCCATTCATTTTTTCTGCCAAAGTTATCTGGTTTTGGTTTCTCCGGTGAGCTTCTTTTTTAGTCCCCCTCTTATGTGCGCGATCACTCTTGTGTTTTTACTTTACTTTGTTTACTTGTTTCTCACTTTAGGAGTTCCGCAAGGGTCCCTTTTAAATACTTTTCTGTTGCATCTATTTACTAACGATTTTCCATCTTTCTTCAACTGAGCCTGCCTTTTTTACACTGATCAACCCAAAGATTTCAGAATGATCGCATCTGTTTGTGACCCTTCCCTGTTGCAAAGTGACTTGATTGTTTTAGCTGCCTAGTAAGTAAATTAATGCCACGACAACCCTCGTACGGGTCTAGTGGTTGAAGCTGGTAGAGAGAGCTTCATTACAATTTTTTCAATCATAGTTAATACGAGTGTGGTGCTCTGGGCTTTCCTGTTAATTTTGTTGATACTTTTAAGGACTTAGGCGTGATCTTTGGCTTTTAGCTGAAATTTAATTAGCTTATACTCCGTTTACTGGCAGGGTCTTTCGTTTTTCCGGTTTCAAGTTTGGCAGGACATGACTGATAGTTTGGAATTTTATTTTTTTGTAAACAAATAAACTCAATTTCATCGACTTGAGGTCTTCACTACAAGACCAGTAAGATGAAGCCCTTAACAGGAACATAAGTACGACTATACTATTTGTTTTGATGAAAAGTAGTAAGTCCAGAATTCAAAATTTCAGCACAAAGGAAAATCGAACAAAGTTACGATTCGGGAATAAAAATAGCTTCAGCAATCTCACGGCTCGAAAGTTGTGATGGCAAACCTCTGAGTGGTAGCTCATCTATGGAAAGGAAGAATCAAAGCGTATATCTGTAAATGTATTAAGAATGTGCACTGCTGTTTTCTAATAACATAAATTTTAGATACAACATGAGAAATATCTACTTATTTAAAAATATCTACAATGATGGACACATTGTATATCATTGTATCCAATAATTTAAAAGCTGTATATTTATCGCTAGATTTTAACTACCAAGATACACATTTAATACTTAAGATGCTAAATCATTCCACTTCACAATCCAATTAAAATCTGAATGTAAATATTTACCTTCGCCCACGGAAACTTATGATATGCTTTCTTCTTATAAATAATAGGTTTGCGCCTTTTCCAATCTGTCAACAGATCGAAACGATCGCGCTGAAGCAGCCACGGTCTGTGCTGAGTTCCGCCGAAATGCATTTTCCTTATCGATTATTATCTTGATCTCGGAAAAAAACTTCACTTTGTTACTACGTGAAGCACTTAACATTTGTTTACGCGCCAGCACGATAAACATCAATTTCCATAATATCTAAAACTGCACAACAATACTAACGATGCGAATTTTTCGCCTACTAAAAACGCACATACAACATTTACACGATCACTTTACAGGTCATCTATTATAGAACTTTTATGGACAGCCAGTAGCACCTTGTCAGCACCTTGTCATCTTTCTCCTTCCGTCTTTGCACAGGCGAAACAATGTTTATTCTTCTAAGTCCGCACCGCCAGGGGAGAATTCGGTATTAATTGTGAATTTATGCGCGAAATGGCACCTAATTAGCACATTTAGTGGCCACCGATTGCCATTGATCGATGGTCACTCGCCCCTTCCCACCACCGCCGCCACATATTGTTGTTCGGAACGACACATGTTCGATGGAAAAATATCTTCGATCTGTCGCAAACACACTATTGTCACATTGCAAAGCCTATTACTTCATCACAATCGAATCGAGAAGAATTTATTTTATTGGGCTACTGTATCAAAGTTCAAGATCAGATTTTTCGCCGGTTCGCGAGTCGAACTTAAGAAGATTGTTTTAAGCAGATCTTTAGTCATCTGGTAATAAATTGGCAATCGCGGTTTAACATTCTAACACAATTACTGTACATGACAAATCAGCAAATAGTGATTTAGCAAAATTTTGATTTTTTTTTTCAAACAAAAATCCAAAAACTTGTCACAAAAACTGATTAAACATCACAGTATCTATCTTAATGTTTAACGATCATAAAACAACGAATACTGCATGCAATCAACCACCCACATCATTCACTGGAAGCTTTCGCGAAAAGAATACTCAGAGATCAGTAAAACTAAGATCGGAACTGAAATTCCAAACGAAACTAAAACGGCAGCATGCGATCTATGGAAATCAGATCATTTGATCATAGTATCTTGGAAAGCTTAGATAAATTTCCAAAGCTATGATACACTTATGACCAGTCGGAAAGTGGGGTTTCTTCGACAGAGGTCATGATTTTTCATAGAACTGCATTGATTTGGACAAGATAAGTTTGGGTTGGAGGAACTTTTAGAGGGGCGCCCCCAGTTTGAGTAATTTGAGTAATTGTCTAGTATGTCTATCTTGCTTTAAATTGTTTTTGTTTAGATTTAAGTAAAAACTTGCATTCAACAGCAATTGGGGTAAATAGGCAATGTATTAGAATTCGCCTTTTAGTGGTTCTCCTGTGAAATTGAATTTTAATTGAATTCATTGTTTGCAATCTGACCGATATCCAAATAAGATTTCAAATTTAAATATCGATCGCTTCTCAAACAACATATTAAAAAACTAAGTACCATCACGAATTCAGCACCAGGGATTGAAATTTGAAAAAGACGTTGAAAAGACCAAAATTGTCTTATAGAGCAAAAAAAAAAATCCCCGAAGAGCGGCTGGAATAAAATAAGATACACCTCAAAACTTCTTTAATTTTTATTGCGTAAAACATTCAAAAATCAAAACTATCGACATATCACATCACTTTCCAACAGGTGCAACAATCCTCACGTATTCTTCCATCTTCCGCACGAATCATTTCGAACCTTAAGTCTATGTACAAACTACAGTGATAAAATGTTATTTACAGAAATCATAGATACTAAAAAAGTTTGCATTTCGTTAGCAATGCTAACGACTGGCGGCTTTTGAGCTCACTTTATCATTAGTTGCCAATAATTTCTTAAAGCTAGACCTTATCGTTGCGTTTCATTTGATTTCGTTGGCGGAGCATTAAACATGCATATATGTAGATAACAATTTACACATTCGGATGGTTCGTAAATGTAATTATGTTTGTTCAGTTTGTTAAGCAAATTCAGATATGTATGTACATTTACTAGACTCGAGCACTATTTGTGTGCACAATTCATACGAATCGAATACACCCCCGCGATAATGTTGAAAGGGTTGTGCAATGCAATGTTTCACTAAGAAATACTGTTTGCTAATTTCAATTTACGTAGCAATTAAAGCTGTGAATATTCATTTAAATGAGATCATAACAAATGATAATGTTAGTTTATGATGTGCTAGGAGAGTATGATAGCAAGTTAGCATTGTAGATTGCTTTGATAATTTAATGATGATTTTTTGGCTATGATTTATTTTAATTTTTCCTGGTAATGTAAGACCTTGACAGTAGAATTCTATTTGCTAATAATCATTTTGAATGGACAGAGAATAATTGTATAATATTATATATTTCCAAAAATAATATTGCACGTTAATTCGTTGCTTTTGGAGATTAAAGTTAAAATAGTTCCCCATTATAATTATACAAATATACTTTAAAAGCTGTGGAACAATGAAGTTTTACACAAAACTTACATATATGTTAGTTACACTTATAACAATAGAAAACAGAGGCTATATCTACACCTATGCTGTCACCCCTATTACGGTCATCTCTCATAACAAATGGTTCATTAACGAATTGCCATCACTTCGATATTCACAAAGGAAAATATTCTCTAAGTTTGATTTGAAATG
Organism: Nemotelus nigrinus; assembly: GCA_947369275.1. Classification (NCBI taxonomy): domain Eukaryota; kingdom Metazoa; phylum Arthropoda; class Insecta; order Diptera; family Stratiomyidae; genus Nemotelus; species Nemotelus nigrinus. Next base: position 12,769,198 of record OX376374.1, read on the forward strand.
TGAATAGGGCATGCAGTCCCGAGATTTCGGGATCTCGGGATTTCGGGATCCCGATACATTTTGGACATTTTCGGGGTCCCGAATTTTTTGTCGGGACTCCCGAGATTTCGGGATTGATAAAATTCAACCCATTTTGAGTATTAGAAAAGTTTTGTCATCATGACATGAACCAGAGCTCAGAACTTAATACTAAAAGAAATATCGTTTTATAGCACTAAGGGCTCATTATTACAGCTGGCGTATGATTACATGCTTAGTATCCCACCAAGAAGTGTAGAACCCAAAATATCTTTTTCAGCAGCTGGATATATGGGCAGCAAAATTAGGTCTAGTTTAAATTTTGAAACTCAAGACGAATTATGTTTATTAAGAGCAAACTTTCAAAACGAATCAGCTGTTTGAACCCATCGATATTATAACGTATCACTTGTTTCATTGAAAAGCAATATTATTTCGTAATTGATATGTAAACAACTAAAAAGAATAATATTATATTATCGTAACATCCGTTATGCTGAACAAATTTCAATTCGTTTTTAATTAATTTTATAATTATCTATCATGACTAAATAAGAAATTATTGGCCAAGAAGATGAGAAGAAATAAGATCATAAGATTAAATTAGATGCAATTATAGATTAACGATTTACTTATTAGCACCCATGTACATATGTGCATAAATTTAACATTATAATGAACTTAACTTTCGGTGTTATGTATATATATTTGAAATAAAGTTTTAATTGAGAACGAATAAGCCAATTTATCTGTTTAAATTTCCTTAATATAGCTCTTTTATCAAATCCCGAAATCTCGGGACTATCTGGGATCCCGAATTATCTAATCCCGAATTTTCGGGACCTCTATTTCAATCTCGGGATGAATGCCCTAAATGTGGATAATGTTACAGTCTGGGATATTATTTTGTCTATGAATTGAGATATATTAATTATTTTATATTACTTTGAGATATATTATTTAGACGCCCCCTGTCATCATCACTCTAGATATGACACCCCATTTCCTCCACATATTCGAACAAAACCAACTGGAAAGCATTCACACGAGATCTGACTAACTCAATATTTATTTATTTATTTATTTATTTATTTAATGTCTACAACAACAGATCGAATCCAATTACGCAATAGACAATGATAAATAAAAATACATATAAAACAAACAAGAGTATCATAATTCAATCCAAAATTTAAATAATCAATTAGCCACAGAACTTGCATTAAAAAGAATAAGTAATTACTTTATCTTTTAACATGTTTTTGAAAAGCATCAAGGTTGGTGGCACGGAGCCAAGTCTGAGTTCGTTATGCTGCCTAGCTAAACGTAGCAGCGGTGAAAAGTAATATGTATCAGCCCGTGCAAATGGAACATTAAACGTTAAAGTTGATCTACATGACCGATCCAATACACGGACGGAAACCAGGTTGCAGAGGTCAGATGGGACAAGTCGATGGTGTAGTTTAAATAGAAGGCATTCACCGAAGAACAGCCTACGAGATTTCAGGGATGGAATTTGCAGCATGGTAAGTCTCGCGCTATACCCACAGTAAGTTAAATTGAATTTGAAAAGCAGAGAGTGGGTGAACCTGCGTTGTACAGTCAACCGCATCAATTAAGTACTGAAAATGTGGGTATCATATTTGACAACAATATTCAAGGTTACTGCGGACAAAAGAGCAAAACAGGTGTACACAGGTGCAGATATCAGTAAAATACTTAGAAGATCTAAGTATAAAACCCGAGAGTCTGGACGCTTTGGCAGTTATATGCAATAAGTGTTGGTCAAATAAGAGTTTAGTGTCGAAAATAACTCCCAGGTCTTTAAAACAGAATACAGCATCGAGAGAGGTACCGGAAACACACTAAGAGAACACTAAAGGGTTAGTTTTACGCGTGAATGACAGTTGGCGACATTTTAAGACATTCAGAGTAAGATAATTTCCACTACACCAGTTGCCCAGAGTGTGCAGATCATTCTGTAGCTGAAAGCAGTCTTCAATTATATCGATTACTCTGAATATTTTAAGATCGTCTGCGTAAAGAAGGGAGAAGGAGTTTAGGAGAACTGGCAGATCATTAATGAAAATTAAGAACAACAAGGGGCCAAGTATCGACCCTTGTGGAACACCAGAGGTGGGATAGAAGGGAGCAGAGGAGCTGGAGTTCACAGTTACAACACAAGCACGTTCATAAATGTAAGAAAAAAACCAGGAGAGCAACGGACCATAAAAAACATATTTCTCTAATTTCAAGAGAAGAAGCACGTGGTTGACAGAGTCGAATGCCTTAGAGAAATCAGTGTAAAGAACATCCACCTGTCTTTGCTGATCGATGGCAGAAGCAACAGTATTGCTGAAAGATAGCAAGTTGGTAACAGTGGATTTACCTTTGACAAATCCATGTTGCTCGTTGGCAAGGAAAGGCTCGAGTAGAGGATAAATTATGTTGTAGACAACTCTCTCAAGTTGCTTGCTAAAGCAAGGTAGTAGCTATATTGGACGGTAATTGCAGATACAAGCGGGGTCACCTGCCTTAAGTATGGGAAACATGTTGGCTTATTTCCATATGGAAGGAAAAACACCAGAAGCGATGCTTAGGTTGAAAATAATGGACAGGGGTACACAAAGTGAAGAAGATAGTTACTTAGTTAGTATATTAGGAATACTATCAGAGCCAGAAGAAGAGTTAGAATCGAGACAACTCATTAAATATTCAACTTCTAAAGGGTTTGTACGAAACGAAGAGAGCGCTCTAAGGTTAGCGCGAAACGACGAGGGAGTGGTGAAAGAAACATGTGGAGGAGAAAGAGGGTTTTGTGGGGAAGAAAATGACGAGAAAAAACGAGCAAAGAGCTCACAGGTCTCTTCAGTTGTAGCGGCAGAAGTTTCATCAAGAAACACATTTTGAGGAATGACGGGGTTTTTTTTAGTGAGTGAATAAATTACCAGAAGGGTTTTGAATTGTTGGAACTAATAGAAGCCTCAACTCTAGCAACGTAGGCACGCATGGCTTCTTTAGCGACCCTCTTTGCATGAGGCCGTAGCTTTTTAAACTCAAGCAGGTCATCATGCAAAGCTGAACGTTTGAATTTGGCATGAGCAACATCCTTTGCCTAAGGGCAGCAGCAACTTCAGAGGCGAACCAGGGAGCATCATTAGGTCTCCTGGGACGGCATGTGGGAGTGAAGCGAGGAATGAGATTAGCGAGGAAGACATAAAGCCTATAGAGAGCCTCATTAACGTCAGAATAGCGAAGAAATTAGTACCAGTTAATATGATTGATTTCAGGAGGGTGGTAAGGGTCGGGAGGGACATAGGGTAAAACGTCGGAATCCAAATCAACAGAAGACACTGGGATATTAGAAAAAAATTAGATCCAATATTTTGCCATTTTTATTAGGTACCGAGTTCAATTGGCAAAGAGAACATAAAGAAATGAATGAAGGTAAAGTAAGCGAAAGACTGTTGCTAGAAGTGATGGTTGAAAAAGAGGTATTCTATTCGATGGAAGGCATATTGAAGTCACCACATAGTATTAAGTGAGCGGTAAGAAAACGGCACAGGAGATAGGATGAGAGCTCTGCAAAGAAAAAGTTCATAAAGTGAAGAAGGACTATTACAGGGGATGTAGATTGAGGCGATAAGTAATAGTGAAGCAGGAGCTAGAGAGACACGAACTAAAATACACTCCACTGAAGATGTAGTTGTAAAGTCACTGCGAGCCGAACTAGAAAGAGATTTGTGGATGCCAATAAGAACACCTCCACCATCAGACTTACCAGAGATTGAGCGATCACGATCCTTGCGGAAGACAGTGTGCTGTGGTAAAATCTCACTATCAAAAATATCATCTGTCAACCAGGTTTCCGTAAGACAGATAGTGTCATCAGAAGATAGGACAGAAGAAAGACCAATTTTATAAGACTTGGTCCTCAAGCCACGGACGTTTTGATAGTACAGTTTTAAGGAACGGTTTAAGTGTGAGTCTTCTTTCCTGGTCGGAATCAAAAAAATTTTCGCGGAAGTTTGGTGAACTCTTTTACAATATTCCTAAGCAAAGTAAAGTAATCCCACGACAACCCTCATCCGGGTCTAGGGGTTGCAGCTGGTGGAGAGTTTCATTATAATTTTTCAATCAATGTGAATACGTGTGTGGAGTGATTAGTTCCACGACTCACTTTACCCCTGGTTTTAATCAGGTACCTAATAAAAGGTTAGTGAAGTCAAAGCTTGTTGCGCGGAAAACACCAGGAGATGACATTTTTGCAGTCATTCTTATCAGTGAACGTGTCTCTTGGAGGCATTCGACACAGAAACAAATAAAATTAAATCGCATTCCTCAAAAAGCCTACTCTTCGTCAATTAAAATCTTAGTACAGGAAAAAAGACTGGCACGAAGAAATTAGCACGACTCAATAAAGCGTCTAATGAGCCCAGCCTGGCACTTGCGAAAGACAACGAATCAAAGTAAATGCGCCATTTCTTTCCCAGTCTCTTCAGCCCATTTTTGGGAAGAACGGATTTATTCCACGTAGCATAATTAACATACATGACTTGACTTATTGGCGAAGAAAATTATTACTTGCGTAAAACAACAGCTATTTTATTTATTCCATTTGATATTGCTATTATTGAAATTTTTTCTATTTCATATCTAAAAACAAAAAAAATGCATTAATTAAATACATGTCTCAATAGAATCGGATAAACCTCAAAAACGAAGAGCTTATACGCACGGATGTTCAAAAGTTGCACAGCGAAGATTTTTCATTAATCTATTTCCTGTGATTGTTATCAGTTAATACTTCAAATATTTACTACTCACTTGTCATAGTGCAAACTGATTGCCTTTCAAAGCACTTCCATGATAGAGCACTATAGCAGAACTGAGTGCATTCGAACTCATTGGGAAAATCAAATATATATTATCATGAAAAATGCTGACTCAAAGAAAACGATGTTTTATGCATGTATATCCGTCTAGATTCACTGAGGTACACTTGTTCATGCAAAAACACTTTCGATATTTCTATGTAATCAGTCATGCCATACTATTTTATTATATGTACATAATTATCCTGTTTATGTAATGAGTAATTCGTCATTAACTGCTTATCGTAGCATTGCTTATCTAGAGATAATGGCAAACATTCGAAGGCCAATTTCAAATTAAAAAACCATTGCCGGTACGAAACTTTTTCGAGTTTATGGTCAGCTAATAATATATAGCATAAATCATGATTTGACTTCAACTTGAAGCAGCATAATCAACGGCTGATAGCCGTTTATCTTTCGAGTGATAGACAAGCGAAATGTATTCAAAAAGTTTGGAAATAATTCTCCGAAAAATATTTTTTTTGTTATCATCTACGTAAAACTGGGACCATTCAAAGTTAAGAGTGAAAATCAACGAATATATTGTACCAAGGATTGTTTTTTTTTTCAATCAGAGGAATTAAGCAGGCAATTAATGCCAAATATTTAATCAAAGTGACTTAGAGAAGTAATTATCATAGGATTAGTGCTTCCTTTGAAATACCCACAAACTTCAGGTGCCATTATAATGTATAATTATACATATATATATATATATATATATATATATATATATATATATATATATATATATATATATATTATATATATATATATATATATATATATATATATATATATATATATATATTATATATATATATATATATATATATATATATATATATATTATTAAATGTTCCTTGATGCAGTTTCGAATTGTTTGATTTTTACAAAGTCATACAAAGTCTTTGATCATGCTAACACCGGTAGATAATTACAACATGACAAAAACACACCACAAACATATTTCATTCATTTTTTTTACTGTGAACTTCCTCCATAAAATATTAACCACAACTACTGACTCAACCAATTTATCTATGCGTGAACCTAAAAATCGATTAAATTTTTTCGATTCGAATCATAATCAAACCCTCGCTACATTGCATATGCATAAGTGGCATTTAATGGCGCCCAATACAATGCACTGCGATTTCACCTTTTGATAGTACATAACAATGGACTAGCAACTAAAATAATCTCTATTGATTTTGATCCAGCTTATCTCGGGGATTTTATATAGAATACTATTACCGTAAATGATTGGCGTTGAGTCACAGCTCCACGCCCGTATCATATCGAATTGACGTCACCGATATCGGAAACGCCAAGCGAAAGTATTGATTCAAATAATTGGAAAAGAGAAGTTTTCGTTTCGGTTCTTTGTTTCAGTTCTATCATTCTATCAGATAAAATTTTGTTTGGTGTTTTATCTTACTGAGAGTATGTTAGGCGTACTACGCATTATGGCACCCAATGTGGGTGAATGACAGTACGATCGCTCAGAAATCATTTCAATTTACATTGTATATTCAACTGAAATTGTTGTGCTGTTGTATTTTATTTACAATGTTTGCTGGAAATAGACTTCACTGTATGGAAAATTATAAAAAAAAATCTTTTCATATATATTTATATCCATTGCAAGAATAGAAAACTTGTTGCTCATAATAATCACATCAGTTAAGTTTACTATTTTTAAGTACTACTATAAGTACTACTTTTAAGTAATTAATTTATTAAGTACTACTTTTAAGTATCGTTATGAACAGTAACCTTAATAGAGAGGCAGCATTGAAGAAATTTTTTCACATGTCAAGTACCTCTTTCTGATAGCATAGCTAACAGGTATATTTCCGATCACAGTATTTAATAGGTATGTTTCCAGTGTAGTTGTAACAAAAATTTTCAATGCTAACATCCATTTGAAATATAAAGAATTTTCTTTTCGAACTTTCTAAGGAGTTCTCAATGAACTTTACATGAACTCCAATTGGATAAATCTTTGACGATTGATTCCGAAAAATACCGTTAGAATCGAAGAATAATAATAAAAAAAAATTAAAGAGGAAGGAAATAAATAAAAACAGCAGTGAGAGCTGAAGGAATTAGCTTAATTTCGAGTGTTGTAATAGTGAAGGAAAAAATGATGATTTTGATCTGGGGCGTGACTGAATTTTGAATTAGAAGATTTAAGTTTATGGTTGAAATGTTTAGCGATAAAAATCAAACTCGATTACTTGCTTAGTGGTTAATCGTACACATACGTTTCAATATATGTACAAAGAATATGTATTGACACAAGATAAATAGCACTAGATAAATGAAATTTCACGATTAGATTAGGTCTAGGATTGATAGATAATACAAGAGTGGAAAAATCATCCTTGACATATGTACATATAAAAATAAATTTATGTCCGACTGAATTTGACCGGTTGACTGCATTTTTTTGCGCATATACGTATACGAATTCAACTCGCTAGTAAATACGATCAACACTACTATTTCAAGATTAAATAGGGTATTTCCCTGAAAATTGAAAAATATCAATTCACTTTTAGCACTTTTTGCATTGTGCATACATATTTAAAAAAAACACTTTCTTTTAAACATTTGTGACGACTATGGACCTTCATTATTTATCTTATTTATTTACGTACAATTAAGTACAATAATAGTAAAAATAATTAAGCATGGTTAGGAGAACTGAAACTTTGATTTTAGATTTAAATCGAACGAACGATAGCGGAAAAGGACCAAGCTAAATATCGTTGTGCTTCCTAGCAAAACAGGAACAAAGATCTATCTGATCGATTAACGTTAGATAAGCACACACACAAACATGATCCAAGAGCATGAGACAATGGAATACCATGAAGAGCAAGCACTCGTCAAGGAGCACTAGTTGGGTTGGGACTCCAATAAAGGGGCGATCACTATACTACAGGTAAGGAAGTTGAATTTAATATAAAACCGCACAAACGAGAGCTCTTGACGATTAGATGCGCTATATGCCGAAAAAATTTGAGCTTTGCATCAAAGAACACAACAAGGTTTTTAACAGGAACAAAACAAACAGAACATGACGTAACAGAAAATTCCTACAGAGAAAAGAAATAATTTACGGTATGCACAAAATAATAAATTAAAGATTGCAGTGAAAATTAATTTTAAAAAACCCCTAGCACATCAGAACCGCTAGAAATACTAATGTTCGAATTACAGTAGAGAATTTGTGCAGATTTTGAGTGTGTATTTTACCACTAGCTACTCAAAGACATCTTAAGTAATAATAGACCCTAATACAATTTAATTTCGATGACTTCACCGAAAGTTACAGCGATAGAAAGGTGTTTGGGGCTGCAATCCAAAAAATGTCCAGAACTTAAAGAATATAAACAAACCACTTTGTCAAATAAAATTTTCAAGATAAATAAAAATTTTTCAATTTTAATCATCCCGCAAAAACAATTCCAATTTGATTCTGCTTTCGGAGGCTTATTCCGCAAAACGATCGAGTTTCCCGTATCAATTATTCTCTGCTTTGATAAGCTTTAGAGACGATATACGTTGTCTATGCGATTATAGACAAGAAGGGAACCGTGATCACAAATCAATAACCTTTATGAGTAAATTATTTCCATGGATATAAGTCGGAGATGTTAAAATTTGTCGCAACCAGCGTAAATAACAATTAATGATTTCCAACTGCAAGTGGTCACACCAGTCAAGTATGCACTGTGTGCTGGTGTCTGATGAAAATCAGTGCATGCTTTCGAAACCACTTTGTCAAATAAAATTTTCTAGATAAATAAAAATTTTTCAATTTTAATCATCCCGCAAAAACAATTCCAATTGTTTACTTGTTTTTAATGTGCACCAATTTTTTCCTAGCTTGTAAAAAAATATTTTAATAAAAAACCGATTTTTCCTTTCGAAGCTAGATATATTGAATTTTGTGACAAATATTGATATTTCGAGGGTAATCTGCCCTCTTCTTCAGTGCAAATGTTCGCGATGTGAATACTTTATGTAAACATTTATTGGTACGAAAATAACAAAAACGCCTCGTGCTGGCAGCCTTTTGCTAGCACCGAAGCCAAAAATATGTCCCATTTGACTCACGTTCAAATCAACATATTTTGCGAATTTCGTATTGATCAGATGACTGCATTGGAAGTTATAGGGATACAAAAAAAATTTGGGTTACCACTCGTAAAAGTTTTCAAATTTTCTAGATCGGAATATTTGTTGTTTATTTTCACTACAAGGTTATTATGATTTGAAAATTTTATGATAAAAACGCTCACAAAAGATATGCAACCATAGCTGGCAACCCTATAATTGTTTTTCCAACTAGATTCCTGCTGAGTATTGACTACAATAGGTTCATTTGCCATATGAATTTCGTTGTGATTCCATGACTGCACTGGAAGCGATAGGGCAAAGAGCTTTATTTTCCTGAGCAAATTTTCGGAATGTAAGACACTAAAATTATCATAGCTGGCAGACCCAGCCGAATTTTTCAACCCAATTTCTATCAAACGTGGCTTAAAGGTACTACGTGAATTTCGTCAAAATCTAGTGACTGAATCAGAATTTATTTAATTTCAAAAACCTTTCTAACAGACCTGGTCCTTCTACTTAAGGTCAATACATTCTGTAAATTTCAGCTGCATCTGATTATTGGGTCGTGAGTTCCCGTGAACAGAAGTTTTTGATGCTAAAAATACAGGTAAATTGAGAAAGGGCTACCGTTCTTATCCGACATTACTTTGACTGTGTAGACAAAATATAAGATTTGTATATGAGTTGCTTTTTTTCTTCAAAGTGAAAATATTTCAGAAGAGTCGCTGGTTTGAAGGTTTTCACTTTCAGCGCCTTCCGTAGCTACAGAGTTGGTAGCCACGTTCATACAAAACTATATAAGTATACATTTAATAGCATTAATATGTTCTGTAAGTTTAGTAATGATTCAATAGCTCTGTCAAATGTTATCGCAATGTAAAAAAATTCAAATTTACCCGATCTCATTTTAGGCAGCTAGCGCACACAAAGGGTTAAAAAATGTCCAAAACCTTATCAAATCTTTTTTTTAAAACACTTTCGAAATTCATTTTGCAAACTTAGTTTTTTTTAAAACTATTTTTTGATAGAATAATAATAATAATAATAATAATCAGAATCGCTTTTACAAAAATTGAAGAAGTAAATCATGCTTTTTTATCGTTTCACACATACCTACAAAATATTCGGAGCTCCTTATGTTGACAGAAGGGGCTTTTTAGTGCTGTTTGAAAATAAAACTTTGTGTTATACCGAAGACTTTATTGGCGTTAATTTAAGCTTCAGGCTAAAAGCCTCATGCAATTTTTTTTTATTTATGTGTTTGAAAAAAAAATCGTCTACATTCAAAACTATGAAAGCAAAAAATAAAACTGTCAAAGTATTCTATCTACCATATGCCATATGTTTAATTTGGTCACAACATATCTCAAGGAGTAAGAATTTTAATTGAATGAAATTTGAATCAGATTCCAACTGAATAGTGTGATAAATTTTCAGACCCGCTGCAAGATATCAGATTGCCGGGCACCTCTTACAAATTCGAATTGAAAATGTTGCACAAGAGTGGCTCTATGTGGCTGCCTTGAGGTACCCCAGATACAAGGCATTTTTCCAATAAAAAGCCTTGAAATTTCGCATGTTCCGTTTGATGTCGAAATGATCATTCAACAGGTTTAGCGAATTTTCCAAAATAGCAAACTGTCGTAGCTAAAGTTTCAATAATCAAGTATACACTTTACTGAAGTCAGTGACTGTAGGGATCGATTTGTCACCCTTTTCGTAAATTATAAAGAACATTCTTGGTGATTATGATCAGGTTGTTTGTAATTGACCTACTTTTTCTGAAGCAATGTTGCTGTTTCTTTAGTTTAGATTAGCAGCTATTAATAATAGCTGCCAACAACCAACAAAAACTATCTATAACATAAGTATGACTGAAAAAACAACGACGTCTCTGACGTTTACAACTTGACGTTTGCACCATTTTTGAGAATCAGTGTGAGTTAGGAAGGTTTCCAGAAGGGAAAAATGTATCGCATGATAACGACCTGATGAAAATTATATGCAGAGGTGATATAATCGATTCGGCACTAGATTTCATCTGTGATAGACTTTTGATGTGCTTAAGAAATGACCACTTTAGGCAAAAAACTTCATGAAAATGATCGGCAAGCACAATTTATGTTTTCGCGCGTTGGAAGGAACTGAGTTCTTAGTGTACACCAACGAAGGATAGTCAGAAGCTTTTCAGTTAGAATACACAAAAAATAATGTTTTATGGTTGTGAAGTCTATTTTCACCAGTTATAATTACGTAGCTTCACGAAACTTCCTTAGCGATTCTTGATTTTGTTCATTATATTTTCTATATTGGTAATCAATATTTTGTAAGGCCTGTAAACATATCAGAACTTATCCAGCGATCACTCAAATAGTTAACTTCATTTTTCCATTTTTGGAACGTATCTCTTGCTTTTCAATAACACCAAACATCATCAATCGACACAAATCAAATATATCAATTGTACTTTGATGAAATACTGACAAACTGCAGTCGAAAACTAACACAGCAATAAGCACGTACCTACCTACCTACTAAATTATTTGCCAAAAAATTTATTCAATGCTAAATTTGAAGGTGAATAATTTCGTCATTGCGAAAATTCAAAAAACAGTCAAAAGAAACTTTATCACAATGTATTACTTCTTGGAAAATTGTAAGTCTCTCCATAATTTTTTAGCCAAAAAACATTTCCAGAAAATTATCGAAGGGAAAAGAAATTAAATTTCAAAATATACATACATATGTTGGTGAATAGACATGTGTAAATAATTCACATCGAATCTTAAGCCTGTACTCTAATTATTTTGATAATATATCAGTATGCTTAGACATACTCAAAAGACTTATAGAAATGAAGTATTCTCACCATTTTCACCGGCTCTGCTCGCACTACATAGACATCAGAAATGCAATGTGAAATAAATGATATATCACTGAATCACTTTTGTAACTTTTACACTATTTACAACAATAACACTACGCCCTCAATTCACATTTTACCACCCGAAAACACAAATCGCGAAATTCCAATGAACCATGTTTTCTTAATATGAATTTACGTAGTAGTTATGCAGGTATCAATCATATGAATATTGTCAACGATGATTTTATCTATTCACCCATATGTAAATACAATATCGTCGAATTCAATTGTCATCCCTACCGGTAATAAAAACAATCGCAGGAACAATCACGAGAACTATGATTAGTGCAACAGTGCTAATTTAATGGGAACTTCGTCTGCACAAATTTCGAAATCACGAAAAACTGATCAGCGCCTTGCACGCGTTTTTCGGCTACAGACCGCCCGAATCGTTTTCCACCTTCATGCCTAGGTGATATTTTTCGCCAACCATCAGGTCATCGTTGTTTTACGATATGATAAGCTATCAACGGTGCGTTATCAATCAATATGCGCAAGATAACTACAATTTACGATAGAGTTCGACACTCGACAAAATTTAGCCCCGATTGGCGAGACATCGCAAAAAATGGACGCAGACGCCTCTGGTGCTCTTTGGATTCGCTAGAACGCAACCCTTTGAGTAAATCGCGCTCGAACGGATATGACTACGATAAAGGTCTATCTAAACACTCGCTTCCGAGAAGCTTTAGCCATATTGGGCATATCAACTGGTGTTTCAAAATATTGCACAAATATTTCCGATAGGGTTGGATTGGAGCCGCGCTTATCAATCGGCGGCGTCGAAGGGCTAACACTTAAGCTAGTCAGCCAGCTGAAGCGTACCGAATGTATAACAAAAAACTAGGACAATATTAGAATGTAGGAGTGAATTGCAAAACATTGGGAGGGTAATGGTGCTTATCTATGATGGGTCTCGGTTAATGGATATAAAAGTGAGCAAGGCATTTAAACCAACCGCTCGGGCGTATTAGATGCGGTTCTATTATATTAGGATAGATACGATTTTAATGGTACAATGCGACTCGCTCCATAAGTTGTGACCTTCATTTCTATCTATATGACCAAATATTAACCAAAGATTATATCTCAAAAATGACGATTGAGTGGCATACACTTTTCTCTTAGGTCGCACAAAAGGCGAAAAACTCTCGTTCTATCATAAATATTTATATTTACTTATCGATCAATCGTACATGCCTTCGAGTATGAATAATCAAAGGAAGTCTTTTTTGATATCAAAATAATTTAAGCCCCAGCTCATTTAATTTCCGGCAGGCCTAGACATCAGTGTAATCCCAAACTTACTCGAAAAATAAGTTCACTAATATTTTCGTGTTCCACAAATGGCATACATTTCAATGATAGCATACCTTACCCGCTTGTAATAATTTACAAGAACATTTTTCTGCTGGCGATTTCCGGCAGATTGTTTCCAAGGCTTACAGACACCTTCAAACTGAGGTACTAATTTTAATTAATTTTTTTTCCTAAATTTGTTGCTTTAATTTTCTGGTTTTCGTTAAATTTTTCAGAATATCACAAAGAACATACAGAATGTCACAAAGAACATATATAAAATATGGCGAGGACCTCCAAGAGGGAACCATAATACAATTATTAAAATATATTATAATAATTTTATTATGGGATTTCAATTGAGTTTTTTGCGGCTTCTGATATCAAAAACATGGAATATTCGTTGTACTAAAATCACAAACTATTAATCAGAAATCATAGCCACCCGATTTGCTATAAGGTACGTCCCTTCAGGCGACAATGTTACCGGAGTATGGTCCTAGTCAATTCTTATTTTCTCTTGTGTCTTGAATCTATTTTCAGCTAAATCAATTACACACATACAAAAACTCCTCTTTAATATATTTCTTCTATTTATGTTTTGGATTTCATACCATACAATCAATAAATTCAATATGAAAACGAATCATTTACCATGTCAAAGTTCGTTTCATTTAAATAAGCAGTATGAGAAATAAAACAAAACCGGCTGATTTATAAATTGCTAAATTATAAATTGCATTCATTTCCAAATGATAAAAATGATAAAATGTTATTTTTGAATCACGTAATCAATAATGCAATTATCTATTCAAATCAGCTAAATTACGCAATAAAACTCATAAATCATTTTCACTCATTTTTCTCCCACATTGAATGAATCGATTACCATTTTTCATTTACTTCCTAAGTAATATCAGAAGGCATGACAAGTTTTTATGTAATTTCACGATCAATCATCATATGAAAAACATATTGAAAACTGCAAGTTCCATATTAGGTGCGTTTCTTTTGCATCTCGATCAAGAGCTGGTTAGAGTAGGCAGCATTGAAAACAGCAACAACTACTGAGGCAGGATTGTTGTTGTTTTCAATGATACCTACCATAACCAACACTTGATCGAGACGTAAAAAACGCACTTTAAGCTTTTTGCAATTAAGATCGCCGCTGACTTGGAAAATAGACAAACCAAGAAAATAATCGCTGTATTTTCTTGGAAATGTCAACTCAAGCTAAGAATGGACGAGTCGGTAAGTGCATGAGCACAATGCATTTTGGTGTACTCGAATATGCAAATGGATAAATATCTCGCGATTAATCTCGGTCAAGCTGAAACACTGTATGTACTACATGAATGTGCACATAAATAACTTCCGATGATGATCATATGGTGCACCTGGAAATGCTCAGAATATGATGAACAAGTAATGACAATACTTGAGTGCACACATTTTGCTTCATTATTAGTAAAATTGAATTCACTTGAGGTACCATCATTAGCCCATTAGGTGTGAGAATAAATCAAGAAATTACTGTGTAACGTTGAGTCGTAGAAATATCGTGGAAAACATTGAAGATATGCAATTTGCATTATATTGGATATATCGTCACTGTGAAATCAAACCGGCATATCTGCAAAATACACATTCTTCACTAGAGCGCTTTAAAGTTTTCGCATGTGGGCTATTTCCACGTGAATGCAAAGCGGCAAAACACCATTAGACGGGTTTTTAAACAACTTTACGATATGCCGGTGCGACATAAAAATAGAGGGGAAAATAAGGAATTTTTTGATACCAAAAACTCAAAAACTCAATTTTTGCAGATATGCCGGTTTGATTTCACAGTGACGATATGTAGAAGCTTGTTAAATTGAACAAATATTCTTAATTTGACCATTTTGCATTTTTTTAACAATATATTATGTACATAATATTGAGGAAAAATTTTTTTATAAAAAAAGAATCGATAATGGATTCTTTCTTCTTCTTTTTCCTACTTAATTTTACTTTATTTAATTCTCCACTTAAATTATTTTTTATATACTTTATTTATTTTTACAAATTTACTTCTTACTATTTTTATTTTTACTATTTCTTGTTGAATTGGTTATTCGTGTTTGTAATGGATTTTTTTTTCTTTTTTTTTTGCTTTAGTTAATTTTACTTTATTTTATTCTAACTTTAATTATTATGTATACTTATATTTATATATTCTTATTTAGTTCTTGTTATTTTATTTCGTCCTTGTATCCAATCTATAATTGGGCAGTTTTGCCTGTTGTATTGAATACGTACGAAAATAAATAAGTAAATAAATAATAAATAAAAAATTCGAAAGTAAAAACCCACATCATTCATAATTATCAAGTATTGAAATTTGTACGCGTGACCTGTCTGGAACCGTCTCTATTGTTAACGTCAGCTACTTAAAAACAAGTTTGTGGTCAATCAACCCTTGAGAGTCAGTAGATTCCGAAGATTGCTTATTAAAAACCAATAAATTAAAACATAAACAGTGAATAAGACCGTAACTACGCGATACTCAATGCAAGATATTCAATAGCATAAGCCAGGTGTTCAAAAAATAGACTTTGGCTGACTTCTATCCATATTTTTAAGTATGTCCAATTTTGTCTACTATCCATAGCAAAAGTTTGTCTGAAAACGTGTTTTCTTCTATTTAGAAAAAAAATCCTAGATTATATTTTATCCAAAACATATGAAGCATCTGTAACAAATTTTTGATCTATCTCTCCCCTTCCATCTTTTTTGAAAAAAATTAAGAGATACCCACTTAATACTATCGAAAATGATAACGGACATCTCATCGTTAAACTGCGGCACGGCGTCCTTCCTACTAAGTAACTTAACAGATATAAAGCATGTACGAGGGAGGACCCAAAAATAACGAGACTAATTTTATAACGATTTATTTATTGCAGATATTTACAAATAAAGATGAATATCTTTCAATGTACTGTCCATTAGAAGAAATGCACTTGTCGAAAACAAATTTCCACTGACAAACACCCCTGCAACTCTTCAATTGTGATAGTGTCTAAAGCACTCGTCGAAGCCATTATCACCTCATCCGCAGTCAGAAATCACCGCCACCGAGGAAACAAAAGAAAATCACACGGGGTCAGGTCAGGTGAGTAAGGAGGGCGGGGAACGAGCGCCATGCCTTGTGATGTACGATATTGACGAATTCGACGAACTGTATGCGCAGGTGCGTTGTCCTGATTGATTCCCACAATTCTGACCTTGCCCTTCGCACTCCCTTTCGCAGTCGTCTCAAAACCCCCAAGAAATGCTCTTGGTTCACCGTCTGATCTCTTGGGAGAAATTCCTTGTGTAGGATACCCTTGATGTCAAAAAAACCGATCAACATGGTCTTCACATTCGATCTGACTTGTCTGGCTTTTTTTTTGGGACGGGGTGAATTTGAAGTCTTCCATTGACTGGATGCCTGCTTTGTCTCGGAGTCGCACCGTAGCACCACCTCTCGTCACGTATTATGTACCTAGACAAGAAGCTAGGATCCCTTTCAAGCTCATTTTTCAGCTCCTGGCACACAATCAGTTGGTAGTTTCTTTGATCTTCTGTGAGCATCCCAGGAACAAATTTCACCGAAACACGCCTCATGCCCTAGTCTTCAGCCAAAATGAACTGAATTGAGCTCCAACTAATACCAGTAGCTTTCGATAATTCGTTAATGGTGTACCGATAATCTTCATTAACTTTTTAACGGACTTTTGAAACACTTTCGTCATTTCTGCTTCTTGAAGGGCGACCAGTGCGAGGTTGGTCCTCGATGCTCAAATCTCCATCTTCGAAACGAGAAAACCACTCAAACACTCGTGCATGACTAAAAGCTGCCTCTCCGTAAGATTTTTGAATCATTTCAAGTGATTCGGTGGTCATTTTCCGAATTAAAAAACAAAATTTCAAACAAATTCGTTGTTTTTGAAAATTAGACATGATGATTTCGACCGTGATAAAAATACTAAAATTACTTTGCAAGAAAAATCACGTAGAGAGAACAAAAGCAGCTGCGGATGGCAGACAGCGAGCTACTGACTGGGAGATATATAGAAGGGAAGTGATCTCAGTCATCATCTTCATCATCTTACCTTCCCCCATATGAGGACACTTAAGAGCAGTTCAGACTATTGATCTTATTTTTGAGGGTAAACAACCATATCATCCTCCAGGACACATTCAGAGACCCATATTCGTTCAAGAACGAACAAGCTAAGATTGACCACTCATTTTCCACGTCATTTTGACATCACAGAAGCTTACTATGCCTAAAATCACCCCAAAAATAATCAGTCCCATGTTTTTTTTTTGCGAATTCACGGAAAAATCTTAAATTGTCAGCATAATCGTCAAAGAAAAGCATGAACACCGCAGTAAAAAGTGGAGCTTTTCGTTTATGAAGATGCTTTTCACAAACTTAGCGCTAACACTTAAGAGCTTATTAAAAATGCTCATTGTTCCTACATTTAATATTAAAATTCAGGTATCTTCAATTTCCTTTGGACACACTGCTTCTACATGCCCTCAAGTCAAATCTTTCATACATAAAACTTGGAAACCATATTACAAACGCTCCTCGATCCGGTTGTGATCTACTTCATCTACTTCTATTCTTCATCCGGCACTATCCCAATTCAATCTATTCGATCGATTCAATAAAATCTAATATCCTCCGCAACCTTCTTTGGCCTGCTCTGCTTCAAGCGCCACGTATGCTCGGGGACTATGGTTCCCCGAGAAATATGAGTCCACAAAAAAGTGTCAGTTTATCGGTGTTCGAATTAGTCCAGCTAACGTTATTGCTCTGAAACCAACCTACAGTCTTTGGTGTTGAGCTTGAGACCTTACGTAGGTGATGTCCTATATGTCATTGATGTCCTCTATATTGCCACAAAAGGATCTCTAGGAGGTTCTCTTCACCTTGCGTACAGCATACTTAAAGGCCTTCAGTTTCGTTTCATACATTGACCAGTCGTTCGATCTTTTTGTGTTATTCTTGCCAACACTCTCCCCGCTTAAGGTTCTCTCTCACTGTCTTCGTATGGGTGCAGAACTGAATTTCTTGATTTAGATCCTAGCAATAATCGACGGTCACTGGAGCAAGTTCCAGTACTTCGTCCCGTTCGTTGTTTTTCTATTAATAAACGCTACCTGCCGAGTTGAGCTTCGGCCACCAACGTGAAAGGATATGTACTTGAGACCAGAGAATGAACGCTTCTGTATGACTTTCCATTCATTCAAGCGGTGTGTGTGTGTGTGTGTGTGTGTGTGTGTGTGTGTGTGTGTGTGTGTGTGTGTGTGTGTGTGTGTGTGCTGCACGTAGGCTAAGGCAACGTTAAAAAAACTCCCTCAGATTTGAAGTGAAGAAGGTCAGTTCTTTTTTCTACATTTCCAATGGTCAGGTTGTAAGCCAAAATGAAATCAAAGAGTGATTCGCCACGACTATTTGTATCGGAGCTAACCTGCACTTCAGAAAGTAGCTCACAGAAGTATTTGAAGTATCAGAAGTTATTGAAGTATCATTCTTCAAGATCATCTTAACATGACTAAAATCAACGCAAGGTGAATGCCAGAATGTTCACGTCGCCTCAAAAGCTACAGCACGTGAAGTGCTGTCGCTTGTTTTGACGAAGAAGTTTTGATTGAAGACGTGGATGGAGTACATAGTCGAATCGTTACTAGAGACAAAACATAGATTCATCATTATGAGCCTGAGTCGAAACAAGACTCTATGCAGTATCACTTTTTCAGCAAAGTGTAACACTTTGAACTTCTTCAAAGTGTTACAGCCTGCTGAAATAGTTATGGTGACCGTTTTTGGGACCCAGAAGGGATCCCGTTGATCGGTTTTAAAAACAAAGGCATCTTTATATCCAAAGCGGCCTTCGAGAAGAGGTTCAGGGTTATAAATCCATCAAAGGACAAATTGGACGACGTCCCACCTACCTCGTACAAAGGAGCGCAAATGTGGTGTACGGATGGTTCGCGGATGGATTGTGGAATAGGAGCAGGGATCGTAGGTTCCAAGTGCAAAATGCATTTCTCTCTCCCGAAAGAAACCACCAACTATCAAGCAGACCTATCTGCCACACATAGAGCCTAATAATTAAGACAAGGAACACTAAAAGGGTCAGATTTACGATCAAATAAATTCAGCTATACTCTTAGAGGTGACAGAGTCCTTAAATGTTACAGGGGCACAGAATAACCTTGAGTTGATATGGATCCCCGACCATGAGGGGCACCAAGGAAACGAAGACGCTGATGCCAAAGCCAAGGAGAATGCCCTTCATAGGTCCTTCTTCGTACTGGGGCTTTACAAAGGCATATACGGACAAGCAAATCAAAACATGGAACAAGAAATGGAACAAGAAAAAAGCTACTGGTTTAATATTGAGGGTCTAAAACACACAAAAAATACCATAGCTTCAATAAGAAAATAGCAAAAGAAGCAATAATTCTCTGCAAAAGTGGCATAAGAGCCCAATGTGGAGCACTAGCAGGCCACCTTCCCTGCCAAAAGTATATCCACAGGATAGGTGAGGAGCAGGACGACCGCTGTAGATACTGTGAGGAAACGACAGAGTGTGTAGAATATCTTCTCACACTCTGTCCAGCTCTAGCGAGACGAAGATTATATCTCTTTGGTTCTGGACATAACAAATACCCCGTCAAGGAACATATCGAGGGTGGTTAGAAGCCTGGACATGCTATAGGACATAACGCAGAGGAGGCACAATAGACCCAAGGGGTCCCAGTGCTAGGGGCCTTCAGGGCCCACTTCAGGCTACCAATCAAACAATAACCGGAGTATTCTACGCTTTTGTTCTATAACGAAAGAAGGAAGCTATCAAAGAAAGAAGAAAATTAACCAAATGTGTTCGCCTTCGGTATTTACGCTACAGCCCTAAACTGGCTCTCAGCGATCATTATCTTTCCCCAAAATTGAAAAAGGAACTTCTCAAGCGATGCAGAAATGAAGGACGCAGGCTCGACTTACTTTTCCCATAGACACCATATATTTTTAGAAGGTATACATAAACGAATTGAAAGATCTGAAAAACGTATTAGAGTAGCAGGCGTATATATTGAAAGAGAAAGATACTTTTGCACTTTTATTCGCACTTCTTACCACCCATCCCACAAACTTGATGACCCACCTTCGTATGTGCATATATTACATAAGCTGATAAACCCGGTATTCCCAGAGTAGTATTGCAGACAAGTACTTTGGTTACGCATCTGTGTTTTACTCATTTACTCATGTTCCGGACTTTACTTCAATTATCACATAGTACAACATTGCAGAAATTATTCGAAGCGAATTATATGCTTAAGAAATTCGCGCATCGAACAGTAGTCCAAATTATCCACAAGATTATATAATACATAACTCCTGTCAATCATGATTGATGACATAAAATAATTCTTAATACAATTCTCAGCTATTACCTATCTTAACAACTATACTCGAACTAAACTTTACACAATTCAATGACAACCACCTACTTACCATTACCGCTGTTAATCTGCATAAATCCCGATATGTTATACATTACGATCAGCACTGAACAGTTCGCATCAGACCGAGAATCAAACACAGCAAACAAATTGACAACACCACTGCAAACAACACAATCACTTTCACCAAAAATTTTGAATTTTTTTTATAAAATACCAATTATTTTTGTAATAAATATATCGATCAAAGTTCCAAATCTATTGCGAATACAGTGATTGACGTCTCAATCACGGACCACTACTAATTTATTCTAAGTGACACTTTCCGAGCATTTTATTTCCGTGCAAAAACAGTATTAAATACAAAAAAAAAACACAAGAAACTAGCATAAAAAAAACTATCCGATTTCGGTATGAAACTCGACTTTATTTCAATATTTAGCACTTTCGCGTCTTAAGCTCAAAAATTAACTGACAGTAAAAAATCAACTGTCCACAGTAATTTTTTTCACTTATAAACCATGTATAATAGAGTAATGAATGAATAAGCAAATTTTCAATTTGTTTTTCACAATTTCATAAAAAAAAAAACCAGCCACTGGATTTTTGTGTTAAACATTGATGCGGTTGTTCGACGTTGTTTTACAATAGCTCAGTTCGGCTGGTAAGTGTTTTCAAAAGTGTCTAAACCGTCGTATAATGAGCTTTACAATGCACTGAAAAGTAAATAAAAACCAAAAGATTATTAAGTGTATTACAATAAGCTCGGCTTAGCGCGTTTAGTAAGCATATGCAGTGGTCGCTAACTTATGTGAGAATTTGCCCAATTTCGTGGAATAAAACCTCATCGCAATTTATTTGTGCCCAAGCTATGTGGAATAAAAACTCATCGCAATTTATTTCTATATACTATTGGAGTTAATTAAACCACAAAACACTGGTTATTTCGCGGTTTTCGGAAAACATAAATAATCTAGACTGAATCATTGAAAGGTTGGCAGCCACCTACAAAGCTTCAACGACGCCTAAGCTTCATGCAAATAATTAACAATTACTTAGTTTATTACCTATAAATTCCGACACTGGATCATTGTCACCTTCGCCACGCATCGAACCTGTTATCTCCTCGTTTTCGACCATGGGCAAGAAAAGCTGCACGAATTCTTGCGAGTATGGATGTGTTATAGTTTCTAATACCTGTAACAGTGAGAATAAACAGAATGAGATTGTTGCAATTGTATGATGACCAGACAAAAACTATTGCATTTAATCCCTATATTTAATATTTGAATGCATACAGTAATTACTGATATTTTACTTTTATGGAGCAAACACTATAAAACTAAGTAATTTCATTTGAAGTTTTTAGTGTGGTAGCCGCAGTTAGTTACATACCGCATAACAGTATTGTATACGCGTGAACACTCCAATGACTTTCATAAAGTTACATCTTTGTCGTTTATCTCATACCAGTTCACCTAGAGAAGATCATCGTCGACCTAACACTCGCAATTCCTAATACGACAATTTACGCATTTGTTTACAAGACGACTTTTCACTTTTGGAAATCCGCTCCAATATCATGTCTGACTACCAGCATTTGAACAATGGAATTGTTTTTAGAAACTAACAGAAAAAAAACAGACCATCACATCACAAGCTCACGACTTCGTAAACAAGAGCTCATTCATTATTTTTCCCCAAATTATAACTCGACTATTGGGAGGCATTCTATCTACATATAGCTAAAAGTACGACATGTAACACCCAAAAAAGTTGCTTCTTTTATAAAGTTGTTTTTCTTCGATTCGCAATTAGAATGAAGATTTGTAAGAGAACGCCGAAGATGCATCTTGAACCGGTTTTTCGGTTACAAAAATTCCATTTACATATATCAATTCTCAGACAGTGGGTTTTAATTGCCACTAAACACGACATTGCACATTTATAAGATTCACACAAAACAAATTTATCTGTTCAGCTTGGTCCAACGGAATAATTAAATGAAACTTAATGAAATAATAAAAAAGAAAATGGAAAATTAATGCAATTTAAATTATCTGCCTCCTTAATGTATCAATTATTTTTGATACACAGCACTGACTGAGTTTAACTTAGATGGCGGAAACTATATGTGCTTAAAAATTATAAACTCAATCGTACTAGTATGGAATACATTTTCATGAAATTGTTGCGATGTAAGCACAAACAATTTTTTTCGAAAGTTGCTTCAATTGGCAAATGACCTTGATATCAAATTAAACTTACTAGTAAATACTTTTCTTTGCTCAGAAATGTGATTGTTTACTCTCTGTATTAATGTCCTGAAGTAGTTACCTTTGTCACTACTTCAATTAAATATGGAAAAAAATGCTATTTGCAAACAACTTTTTTCATATTATTTTTCTATTTATTGGTGTTAAGGGGAAGGGGTTGTGGAAGAAACAAGTTGATAATACACTTTGTGATGGGCTCAAAAACGCCTAACCGTTTGAAAAAAACGTTTGGCTGCAAAAGACGAACGAACAATTTTTCCAAACAGCGACAAACAGTTTTTCTAAAACGATTTTTTTTTTCTAAAACGAACTACATTTCTAAAATAAACAGTTTTTCTACAACGAATAGTTTTTCTATAACTAAGCGTTTTTCTAAAACGAATCGTTTTTATAAAACGAATCGTTTTTCGTTTTTTTTTTTTAAATGAATCGTTTTTCATGGTTTTTCGTTTTTTTTTCAAACGAACCGTTTTTCGTTTGTGTTTGGCAGTGGGAAACTGTTTTGCTGCGGAAAACAGTATTTTCGTACTTGCGAGTATTTTCGTACTTGCAAGTATTTTATTCAAATATTCAAAAAGTTTTTAGGGCAAAAGGAGCTGAAATCGGACAAAATCGGCCAATTTTGGGTTAAAGTGGTTTGGGACATAACGGGCCAAGACCTATTGCTGTGATATAAAAATTTCGGTTTTGTAGGGGAGTAAAGGGTTTTTGGCCATAGTTTGGCAAAAACTGCCTTTACCGCGCTTTCGATGATTGGAAGTGGTCGGGGAGTATATTAGTGATATTTTAAGGGCAAACAAATTTTGATAGGGGAAATTGTTTGTATTATTTAGCATGAATTTGGGGACCTCTCTGAGTTGTGTCGGGCGAAATTTCCATACAAGTCGGAGAAAAAGCGGCCTAGTTTCGAAGATACGGCAAAATGAAATCCGACGGAGAAACTAAAAGTAGCACTAAAAGTGCCAAGGAGGAAAAGGTTGAGATTCTCTTTGGTACATCAGTTGGCGTCTCCGGATGTGCTGACTGCAGGTCGCCACGAGGGTGTCTCCATATCTACCGGGGTTGTAAAATTTACGAGACCACAGGAGATAAGTAGCCCCTGGACTCAAGCCCAGCCTTACGGAAGAGGTTGGCCCCCTAGTAGGTGCATGTCTAATAAACGAAACATTTTTTTTTTATTTCTTAATAAAAACTTCATGCTTCAGTGAGGCGAAGTGGAAATCTGACTGTTTTAGATTAGCCAGGAAAAGTTTGGTATCAGAGATCGCTCGATGAAAAGTCATATAGATGACAACAGGATTACTTGGTCCTATCTTAGTAATTTTTTTTACTTTGGTCATTTGAACGAATACAGGAGATGTTTTATATAATAAAATTCAAAACAAATTAAATTGATTGAATTTGATGGCCCCTAGATTGGAGAAAGCCTTGCCAAATAAATGACCGACCATTGGAAAGTTACGGACAAGCTGCACATACTAATGACTCGGTATTCTTTGAAGGTAATCTTGCACCATCACCATTCTAGCTTGGGAACGTTGTATCTGGAGGGTGGAAGAGGGCACATTAGTCCGTTTCATTACATTACTGCAAATCGTATGCATTGTATGTATACATGTACATAATTCAAACAGGTATTTGGAACAGGTATTTTTTCGTACTCGTACTAGTTATACCTTGTATGTCAAAATCCTAGTACGACCCAACTCTAATTGTCGAACAGCATAAAATTTGTTTCTTTTCGTTAACTGAAACTGTTTTTTTTTAACAGTTTTAAAAAACAGTTGTTTTTGAAAAAAAAACAGTTCGTTTTCGTTTTTTGAAAACAACAGAAACGCCCATCACTATACACTACCTTTTCTAAGTTGTTTTTAGTCCTATTGATGATTGGAGGTAAGAGGCAACTACGAAATAATTGTTTATATATCCGAAATCTCAGACAATAATTCAGTGATAAATCCGAATATAGTGCAGCCCCTTCGAAACCAGATAGGTTTTCAGATAGATATTGTAATGATGTAAGAAAACTAGACTGTCCTTGCCAAAAAGTTCGAAGTAAATGGTGGGGTAGGATTTTTGTTAGACACACATTAAAATAATTAATAACAAATGTTTTTTTACTTGAAAGAAATATATTTGTAGAAGCTATTGTAATTGTAAATATTATTGTAAGGCAAAAGGTTGAAAATCAGTGGAAATAGAGTAAAGTAAAAAAAAATCGGGGTTTATTAGTTAATGACATAGTGCTCCGGATGAACGAAGGACTTTGGTAGATTTTGTTTTTTCGAAAATTGGCGGTTGTTGAAATTCAAAATTGTATTTTCGACCAAAATTTCACTCACATTTTCGGCTATTGAAAGAAAAATATCGTCCAATCGAAAAATGCTTCGTTCATCCGAAGGATAATAACATATAAAATAGAATAAGATAAAGCCGTTTTCAAGTTACAGTGATCACCGACTTCGAAAACATAGTTTCGAGAAAAATGCTTTTGAAGCATGCAAAAAAGGGCTTTATGCATTAGAGACGACTTCATTCAAAGTCATTCGTCTGAAATTTGCAGAGAATGTTTTTGAAATATGCTACTTTTGGAAAATGCAAAGAAAGTAAAACCGATTTTCTAAAAATTCTAAGTGTACCTGCCCCCTTAACTCTCCAGGATGTGTGGACTTTACCTCAAATAACTTGATAAACAAATATGGTGACTTTAAAGATATCCTGTTTGATATTCCTGAACATGATCTAAATTATAATAATATCCCATATGTTATATCTAAAATTCAAGGTTTCAAATTCGATTCCACTTATATTCAAAATTATAATTCAATTTTTAAGATTTTTCAAATTTATTTCACAAATTCTACTGGCTAGTCCGAAAGTCAACTACAATTCGGTCTAATTCAATTCGTTCAAATTAATAAGCGCGAGCTCAATCGCATCCAAACTTTCTGCTTAGCAATCGATTTCAAAGTGAAAGAAGTTCTGTTACAATTCCATTTTAACGGTTTGATACACCGGCAAATTGTCTTCATGAATTCGATGGTACGCACATAATGGGTCATTATCCTCTCGTTTTACTTCCCCCCTAAATGGAATTTCCCTTCTCACTGATTTGCCGCTCATCAGTCTTGTTATCGGCCGTCAAACACAATTATTAGTTCGGCGTTAAAACAACTTCACGAAATTTGTAAATCAAACATGTTGTAACTCATTCGGCCATCCGCATCCGCTAAAAGGTTTTTGTGACCGCACAGAGAATCTTGGTCAGAAACGGAGAGAATAACAAGAAACTTATACAGTCTCAAGCGGTTAAAGTCACTTTTAAGAGTGAACACACCCTTGAGTTTTTGGGACTAAAATTTATCAGGATAAAGATCAACTACTTTATCTCTAGACCAAGACTATGCACTAAATGTGGCAGGTCTAGCCACACCAAGAATTCTGCAAAAGCACGGCTCTTAGATGCTTGAAATGCAGGAACATTGAAAGTGGTAGTAAATCTACCTTGGATGAATGCATTTTGTGCAGCAATTCAGATATGTAATACCCTTAATAGTAAAAATTGTGCGAAGAGTTTCAAAGAGGAGCTAGTTATGGAAACATTAACGATCAAAAATATTAACCCTGACGATTATATTTATAAGATATTATAAAATATTATATTTATTAAAATCAATACTACTTTTCAATCAACACTACTCATATTCAATTATTGTTAAATACGTCGCGAATTTCGCCCCGAAATATCTATCTAAGTAAATAATGGTCTATGGTTTAACAATCCAAAACATTTCAGAGCAAACAGATTTTGAGAAATATAAGAAAGGACTTCTTAACAATATCGCGAAAACAGTAAAGAATTATTAAATGTTTTCGAGCACTTATTGTGGGATAAATTAATTTTATTATTTAGTTTAATAAATATTCAAATAAGGCCCTTCTTGATCTGAGGTTTGTTTAAAATTGACTTACAATGTATTATATTACAATCAAACAATTCTTTACATATACATACTAGTTATGTTTCATGAGCCTGCTCTAAGTTGAACTAGAGCAATGTAGAGCACGATTTCTGCTCTACCTTTTTTGGGAGCGCCAGTTTGGGCAAATTGACTTTCAACAAAAAATGGTGACCGAAGTAGAGTTTTTTATTAGTGAATTGACAGATTGAACCTCTGATCAGCGATCAATTTCGAGAATAGCCTATCAATCGCTCTAACTTGCTCGACTTTTTTTTGACAGCTACTCTATTCTAACTTGCTTTGAGATGCTCTACTCTTTTTTCGGAGGCATTAAACGCAGCTTAGACTAAAGGAGAGTAACTTGCATTTGTACAGTGCAATGAAATAAAAAAAAATAATAACAAAAAATTCAATAGAATTTTAGTAGCTAACAACTCCTCAGGCCCCCATTACGTAATAATGAATATACCCCAACACAACATTCAAGACTTGATCAATAAAAGTATTTCTTAAGAAGCCGTCTTAAAGGATAACACCATCAACATAGAGTGCTTAGCGGAAACATTTAATTTCACCAAGTCAAATATTCAATTTATTCAATTCAATTTATTCCGCATATTATAACAGTTACACTATTGGGGATGGCTAATACAGAGTTTTAGACAATTATCGTCTCTACAACTTTGATACATATATTGAACTTAACACTGACTACTGCTTCAATTAAAAAAAGAGTACCCACAATCGTTAGAAGCAGATAACAATCCTTAGGTGGAGGGGCTGGTTTGAAAATTAGATTTTTCAACAGTAAACCTAAACATCAAGCTTGAAGCGACAGCTATCAAAATTTATAAATTTACCATCAACCCTCCAACAATAGCAAAACCCTTTATTGATTTCTACTCAGGTCAAAAATTGAAACTCATATCACATCTGTAGCGAACGCCCTAATGTTTTTGCTTACAAGAATGGACTCCATTAAGGCCTCAATTCTGAAAAGATGTCTTGGACTACTTTGCAAGTACCCAATATCGTAGCCTTTGCTATAACAAATTTTATAGGACCTTATGGCTTACTCCGAAAGAAGTTCTTCAGCTTTTCTGTGAGGTGAGAATGTTCGCTCCGACCTCAAGCTATGGTCTAGTGGCTTCTCCTTTCGGACATCATCTCCTTGATCTGTACAACCCAAATAGCGAATAGAAACGTGAGCCCATTTAAATTTAAAATAAAAGAACATCCCAAAAGCACTTTCACTAACCGTTTGAGTCCCAGGGGTCATTGGAAAATATGGTCGAAAAATTGCGAAGAGCGTGATAGCGCTTTTCATAATCGAGTGCGAATAGCAGGCCAAAGCGGCACAATAGTGCTTGTTTTATTTTATTAAATGTTTAAATTGCATTATTTACAAGAAAAAAGGAGCTACGTGATTTAGGTGCGTCACTAAAATTAAACGCGTTACTTCGACAGTCAGTGACTCAGCCGTCAATTGTCCATAGCGCTCGAAATGCACTGGAAGTTTTTAAGCAAAATCTGAAGAGCGCAATTGCGCTTGTTGGTTAATATCTTCAACACTTTAGTCTCCTCAGACGAATCATTAGATTATATTATTGGCGCCATTGATGGGGCCAAATGCACTCTTGGAGTAGGCTGCGCTGTTGTACTTGAGTGGAACAACACCAAATCTTGTGTCCCATTCCCGGGCTTGGCAATAACTGCTGAGTGATCTTTAAGGCTGTAGAATTTGTAGTGAGTCTTGGAACTGATAGTAGCGTAGTATGGAGCCAACTGGTCAAGAGCAAAACAGAAAATCACCATCTAAAGAGGATATGGTCTCCACTCCTCTAACACTCTTACCTACATACTAAAATTGTATGATTCCCTGGCCACATGAAAATACCGCTAATGAAACTGGCTGTTACGGTTTTTAATCTTGAGGATGCATCTGCTCTCATTCTGACTGAAATTAAAAATAATGCTAGTTGGAGCACAACTCCAGATCTATGAATTTTGAAAGATGCGACTAAATCGATACAGCCCTAGTTTCCAGAGAAAAATTTTGTTACAGGTTACTTAAACTAGGTAATAATACTGCCAAATGCATAAAGTTTTTACCGATAAAGCATTAAATTATCAGTGAATGGAATAAAATAAAAGCTGTATCGAACTCAAACTGAGTTCTGTTTATTGCTCGATTCCAACGATCACAAGATATTTGAATGCTCACATTTCAGCGCACGTGATGTATTTACCCATTTTAAAGGCCTCCATTCACGATCAGTCCATCAGTTCAAATGGCCTGAGGCCAGGCCAAAATCTCACCGTGTGTGGGATAACTCGGAAGGACTCATGGACTGAAGGAACCAAATTGGATTTCCAATCAATCCAAAGTCCATGGACTCAGGCCATTAGGCCATTTTTTGGTCTACCGTGTGTGGGGAAATAGTAGGCCGAGTTTTGAAAATCCAAAAAATGAACTGGTCGAGTGTGTTGAAGTCTTAGTCCAAGCAACGTGGAAATCTTGCTTCACACGCTGACCTGTGATAAGCTCATTGACTGTTTCTGTGATTATTTTATTTAATCGGAAAAGTCAGCATAATGGGTAGTGGTGGCCATGATTTGGTTTTGGAAGTTTTTTTTGGGGATGAAATTACCGTAGAAAATTTGAGCTCTTCATAGCTGCAACCACTTGCTAAGTACCGCAAAGTAGCGGTCAATCTTTCGTGAGGAGTGATGGCTTGCCTCATATTCTTATCCTTTCGTTTGATTAATGGGGTGACCAAATGTAGCAACGTATTATATGTCGTTTTATCCATTCTTAAATAATTTTGCCAGCAGAAGGCTCAAGTGTGAGTTATTTTACCAAATTTACGTGCCTCATTTGTTTCCGTTTGGCAAGCCATCATTTTTGCCTCTTCCTTTTTGGTTTTCGTTTCTTTATGTCGATGCAGCTGCAATTGCAAACAACTCCTCCATTTGCTTCGGATCCATTAACATATTAAAAATAATTTTTTCTTGAAGGTTTTCTTTATTGTTTTCTAAATTAATGATAGAAAATGGGGACTGACTGGATCGAGACTCTGCCGTGAGTGGCGAGTTACATTGGACTTAAACGAAACGGACTCAAGCCAAATGGACTCAGGCCGGTTGGACTGCTCGTGAGTTGGGGCCTTAAAAGCTCGTGTAGTCTAGTGGACAGAGCATTGGCTGCTAGTGTGAGGGGACCCTGATGCGAAATTAATAGTCTTAAGACCACGGAAGATAAAGTTTTGGCATTGGTTTGTCTAATACTAGAGTAGTTTTAACTTAGTAGGCATATGACTTATTCTCCTAACCATCCAAATTTTCAGCTTTCGCAGTATCGCATATATTTGAGGACATGGAGTACTTCAACGGACTTAATCGCATCCAATAGCTAATGTCTAACGGCTAGTCAACCTGACCTCTATGAAGGAATCTAGATCCCAAAAAAAGAGCTAACTACGTACATGTTCGCGTTTTTGTAGTCAATTTCATTTCCTGCTTTTCATCTGCCTTCCATACAATATCTGGAGTTTTGCAAGATTCCATTCTTGGTTCGCCGGTTTTCAGGTTTTATTAACCGCCTTTTAATTCATCTTGTCTTTATTGATTCGATGTAGGATCGCAACCGATCGACGCTGCGAGCGCTGCAGGATTGCTCGTCCAATTTATTTTTAACCGTTTCTTAATCTTCAAATCTAATTTCCCCTATGAAGCACACAGTAAACATTTAACCCTATTTCAAGGTTTGTCCCTGGTGTCAAGCAGAGGTCCTTTTTTTAAACTGCATTACTTACACGTCTTGGGACAAAATTCCTTGATATATATATATATATATATATATATATATATATATATATATATATATATATATATATATATATATATATATATATATATATATATCCTATGATGAACAAATGCATAAATTACACATGAATGATACATTACCGCTTAGCGATAAATTGTCAGCGATCATAAAGAATGAAGCATTTTCAGAATTAGAAATAGAAGATCAATTTTTTTCCTTTAGAAGCTACATAAAAAGATAATTCAATTTTTTAACGGAAATCGATATTTCGAAAGTAAATTGCTTTCTTTTTTTGTGCAAATCAGTTATTTAGATAAACACTGAACGAAAGTGCATGTTACCTTCGAAATTTCGAAAGAATTGGTCTTATATTTAAAATCTAAAACTTTCCTCTACATATCTTTTGGTAAATATTTTTTTTACACTTACTTTGTCTACACACTAATCGGAAATTGTATTATTAGATGTTTGAATTAATATATAAAGCAGTGAAAAAATTACTTTTGCTGAAACACAATTTACTTTTGCTTAACACTTGCAAATGTATAGTAAGGGCGTTTGCTCGAATATTTTCACTCACTATCTTCACTCGTAAAAACGTACTTACCTCTGTGACGAAATAGCGTATCAACGACACATCAGTATCACCTTTCAAACAACATTGTTTAACATATTTTACAACTGGAACGACACATCCACGAGTTAATAGATTCACCATACGATCCAGCAACATCTTTTTCATTTCTAACTGAAATGCAAAGAAATAAGTAATTATATCAATTGATACTACACAATTTCCACAGCTTACTTGCACTAAAATTTCTAATTCGTCCTGTTTCGATTCGAATAGACGAATCAACAAGCTCAAAATCGACCCATGGAGAGATATGTGCAACGACGCAACTTCATCCAAGACCGCCAAATGCGGCGGACAACTATCTGTGGAGAGTTTGAAGTACGACGGTTCCGTAACTGTGTTTTCGATCCAACGAATAACGCCTACTCCCACGACAGGAAATCGCAGGCAATGGTATAGAGTTTGCAGCTCGGCGATGAGTTCTTGTGATCCTTTGTTCACGTTGCAAATGGCGTGAGCCTTTTCGATCGCTTGAGTTGTCGGTTTCAGCTCTTCTTTGTTAATAGACCGTTTCGATTGGGCACCTTTCTTACCGGGTATATCACAGACACTCGCAGCATACGCCAGCAGGAAGATGTATTTGGATTTATGCTCTGGATTGATTTTCACGCCAGCTTTGAAGAGGGAGTCCACTAGCAAGTCCAGGAACTGTGGATTCCGAATCAAATCTATTGGCGGTGGATCGACAGCCGAGTAGTTGCGAAAGAGGACTGTGATATCGGCAGGATTCAGTGCGTTTCGCGACAGCATCGATGTTAGTGCCTGACATGCTTGAGGGTATCCTGCTGATCCGTTTAGTGCCATAGTGATTGGAGTCACATTTTGATTGCTAAAGATAAATATATTCAAATGAATCAGAAAATAGTGCATGGAATGCAGATTTGCATCAACATTTTGAAATATAAATCTTGTTTTGGATGAATCGAACAAATTCGTACTGTAAACAAGTTAAAAAAAAGGTATCTCATACGTACTTCTGAAGAGCATATTTCGTAATTTCTTGGGCCAATCTTTTCATGTTGAAACCACCCTTCGTTTCTTGTGACAACACTTGGATTAGAACTTGACTGTACACGTAAGTATGCTGTCCGTGACAAACCATTCTTGCAACTTCCTGAATGGCACCTTGTATATCCTCCGGGTTGCTGAGAAACTTAATAATCGACGTTTTCAAGACTCTGGAAAATACTTCGATTTGCTGTGCAGCTGTAGAAATCGATGTTATTTCGCTTTGGAAGCCCGCATCTGATATTAACTGCAATAATATAAGTTGTATTGTTAGTTTTACGGACAAAAAAGTATCTGAAGACTTCGGCATTCTCACTTTGATCGTAAAATTCAGCATCAAACAATCAGGATACTCCTCCGCAAGTCGATATATAAGCGATCGCCACGTATGATGGTCTATCATCTCAGTTAGCCAGTCTGGTGTCTCACCCTCTTCCGTGAAGATAGTATCAGCCTTCTTAGGATCGAATGTTCGTAATATCATGTCTTTCAAATGGTTTTCAACCATAGCTTGAACGTCGGTTACTTTAACACCAGCTAGGATCAGCCACTCGGCCAATAGATTTGCCATTTGTGCTACAGCTTTATAATTTTCCGACAGTAAATTGATAACTTGCTCCGGTGTTCCGCCGGCTTGAAAGTACTTCTTCAGTTGCGTGAAGATCCCGGGCTCCATAATGTAATCGGGGGTGGAAAATTTTTCCAAGCATTCTCCCAAGACTTCTTGCGGATTTTCCAATGGTTCGTCTGCATTTTCCTGGCATAAGTGAAATCGGTAAATGAATGATAATATACTTTCATTAATACAAACCTCATCGTCTCCCGGTTTGTGCCGGCCCATCCAACCATCATCATCGAATTCTTCATCCATAATTTTAGCAATCACAAACTATTTCCGACTACTCACTGCCACTGAAAAGAAATTTACGAAAATAGTCTAATTGGCGCGATATTTTTGTTGACAGAGCTACCCCGACACGGATAAACAAATCGCTGTCAATGCTAGTATGCATCGAAGCTCAGAAGAGGCGCTGTAGCTAGTCGAAGGAATTCAGAACGAAAAAATTTCAGCCCCTCTACAGTGATGTCTGTTTTAAATGTACAACTGATCAACTGATGATGTACATGAATTTATACCGCATCAAGGCCAGATACGTTTTGCAAAACAGCTGATACTAAGGAAAAGTCAACGCGTGTGCCGGCCTCTCGCCTTTAAGATTCGCTGGTAACTGAGGACGCATTTGACAGTTCTCACTGCTGAGTTTTAGGAAAAAGAGATTGCGCGGGCTAGCTAAAGGTTTGTTCTCAAATACGCCATTTTGCACGTAAATTAATTTTGTGGCCGGTCGGCCGGCCAGATTTAGGATGACTCGATCGTGTATGCATATCGTCATGATATTATCATTAGAATAACTTTACCGCGACGGGCAGAGGAAGTGTGCGCTTAGCAAAAGCGAAAAAGATAGATACTTGATTTGCTATTCGTAATCGAGTGATATGAATATCAAAGTATCTACCCATGCTCTTCGAAAGTGTGCACTGTTCAATCTTGAAACTCTTTAATTCAACTATGGCGAAAAAATCACCAGGTACCGTTTTTGATTATTGATTTACTGCTTGAGTTTACTCTGACCTAAGTTATATTGAAAATGAAAAAAATTGTGGTTATTAATGCAAATGATTTTTCTCTTTTAAATCAAATTGGAAGGATTTGCTTTGAAATTTTTCACTGATTGTATGCAAGTCTGACAAAGAGTAAAATGTATAAATAGTTACTTATATTGCAGAATCTGTAAATATTGGCACATTTGTTTGAGAAGTTTAATGCATGTAAACTACCTACAGTGCAGTTTCAATAGTATTCATTTGAATGGAAAAGAAATAACCAGCAACTGCTGTGTGAATGAATTGTATTGATCCCTGGCCATTGATCCGTGGCCTTATTGATCTCATACAGCGAATTTCATGCATTTAATTTGATAGGGGAAAAAACCATCAAATAATTGGTCACATTTTTAAATTTGTATTACATACATTTTTAAATGTATGTACGTATTGCTGTATAAAAAAAAATAAAATTGTAATGTAAAGAAACTGCAATAAAGGACTCTAATTCCAATTGGTGTAGAGACCGCATGGTGTGATTTTGCACATCCGCCGCGAAAAGCAAGGGATTCTTTTATGAAGCACTCACATAATTATCAAATATTGAGTAATCTACATTCCCTTTGTGATGTCAAGTTTCTGTGATTAGATGTTTGAAAAAACATGGTACATTTCATCTTCGTTTGTTTTGAACTACCCTATTCCAATCAATCCAGGAATCAAGCTTGGTCGTCATTGTACCAGAATATTTTAAATATTGTTGCATTAAGATGAACATAAATGGTATTCCGCACTCTCAATGCCAGAAATATCGCGAAACATTGAAAAGTATCAATTCGAACTATCAACATTCTAATATATTTGACCATAATAATAGAACGGAAAATAATAAACAAGTTGATTCAAATTCAATTATCTATGTGTATGTCTGGTCACCGTAAAGGAGGCAAATTCAAGTGCGATGCAACGTCAGGATCAAATCGCGCTGGTCTTCAGTTGTGTCACAATAGTTGTGGTTATTATAAGGTCATTGATGTGCAAAAGCCATCAACGGAAACTGACATTTGGGCATCAACATCTTGGTAATATGATATGCATCTTGGTAATGACTTTTTACATTGACATTTATCTCCACGTCACCCTTAGCAATGAGCAAAATTTTGTTGTGTTTTCCCTTGAAAATACGCTTCCTGGATTCGTGATTCTCTACCTTTACGGAATAAAACAGTTTGTTCGTCACTACTGAAAACACTTTTATTAAAAACAATAATGGTTACAACTAAATCACTTCACTTTACGCTAAACAATTCACACACTTTAACGGTCACGCTAATATGACTATCTTTCGCTTTAAAACTACTTCGCCCAGAAATTTATTCGATTCGCATCTTCAGGCTGACTGCCAAGTTTCACGCTAGGGATATTTATATTCCCTCGATTATTTTTAGAATTTTCGATGGCATGCTTCTAGGACTTCTTTTTTGGACCTATCTCGTCCTATGATAACTCATTTGTCCTTATATGTGCCTCGGCTACAAGGAGTTTCTTATCAACGTTTTATATGGAATTTTCCGCTCTTTCCGCATTAGATGCTTTAGGTGGCAAGATGTTTCTCAGCATTTCTGGCACTGATAGGGTGAAATAGGATTGACCTTGCATGTATATACATTTTTTGGCAGTTCTCGCCTGATTTTTCCCAATTTAAGTTACATACGTTCTCCTAAAAATATCTGGACAGGCGAACAAAGATCAAAGAAATGAGTGGAAAGGCAATATTCAATTCAATTGTTAAAGGAGTTTGTGA
This sequence comes from Nemotelus nigrinus, assembly GCA_947369275.1. Lineage (NCBI taxonomy): Eukaryota > Metazoa > Arthropoda > Insecta > Diptera > Stratiomyidae > Nemotelus > Nemotelus nigrinus. Next base: position 12,805,079 of record OX376374.1, read on the forward strand.
TGAAAATGAGATTTTTATACGCAGCAGAAAATGACATAAATGATAAAGAGTACTTAGAATGTTTATCAGAAATTAAAACTTAAGTTTTGGCATATTCTTCAAATATTTAAAACAATTATATTCATGAAATAATTCAAATAAAATACCATTTGAAATTCAATCTATAACTTTATTTGACAACATTGATCGCAACTAAATGCTATCATCCAGTAAAAGCTGAATATACTCCAGCAGCTCCTTGGGCAAGCGGTAGTACATCCTGGACAACACCTCGAACATTTTGTCCTACTTTCTCTATTTTCTTTCCAACTTTCTTAAGGAAACCACAGCTGCCTTGATTAATCAATGCAACAAGAATCAATGCGATTAGAGCAAAAGCGTAAGTTAGCTTCATTTTGAATGTCTCTATACTTGCTTGGTACGGCAACTACTATAGAAAACTGCTTTCAAACTTGCATTATATAGAAAGAACATATAAAGCAGCAATAAATGATTCGTTCTGTTTCAACTGATTTTTTGTAATACGTAAGAAAACAGATCATTTTCAATGTCTAACAGTTATAAAAACAATTTCTCATCTGGATTAGATGAATTTTTGAAATGGTAGCCTTATTGTTCTATTAATCATAAATGAATATCATTATATGATAAGGTCATACTATTGTTTTAGATTTTTTTAGTATATGTTTTCCAGTTCTTAAAAAATAGTAGAGACAAGGCAGTCAATACTATAAAGTATCAGAAAGATTTTTGTCATGAAAGCAGATTGCAAATTATCTGCGATCATATTTACTTGAAAATTTGACTATTTATTCTTTATTTAGGGCACATACTGATTCATGTTAAAATCTTAAATCGGTAAATATTCAGTTGTGGGAAAAGGAAAAAATATATAAATATATAGATATGTTACATGATGTATACATAATTTCTGTTTCGGTATACTGGTCATATCTTTTTTTCGTTTTGGCAAATGAGGTTGATCATGAAAGCGAGCTTGGCGATGTAAAGAAAAATTGTAAACGTAATAAGCTTTTATAGTTTATGTTGCTAGTTAAATATAGATCTGCAGAGGCCTGACGACCGACACACATAGCCACAAAAGAGGCCCTTTGTGATGCCACAATAATTAATGACTCTCTGCTACTGGCAACTCAGGAAATCATCTGACAAATCGGCCTATCTCCTTTAAATTGACCGGGAAGAGTTCGGTCAGGTTTGAGAGAAAGGGTGCACCAAGTGCCGTCAACCTTCTCCTTGCCAAAGCCGGGCACTGGCACATGAAATACCGTCCTCAAGATATTTTTGCCTGAAAGCCAATTTGACCGATGTCATCGGTGTACCTATTGAGAAGGAGGAAGAGACCTCCGGTAGCAAGATTCCAAGCCTTGCTAGCTCTTTGGCCTCACAGTTGCCCTGAAAACCCCTATGTCCAGGTACCCAAATCAATTGAACAACCGAATGTCTCGATATCTCCCTAAGAGATGCACGGCATTCAGCAACAAGCTGTGAGCCGTCAGTGGACACATGTATAAGCCCACTTTTGAGGGTGACACCATCACACTATTCATCACTACCAGGAATGCGAGCTGTGAACTCCAAATCCAGTAGGCATTGTGGAGCGATGTAGTCAATATCCGTTAAATTCCACACTCTGTTAAATTCCACGTTGAGATACAATTCAGTCTCACAGCTGCAAGATTAGCTTGCTGCGAGACCAATAGATTGGTTGGCAGCCAATAAAGCAGCACAAAAAATGCCTTAGTAAGGTTGAAGCGCAGCGTTCCAGTTACCAGTAGTGCAGCCATACTCCGTACTTTTTCAATCTGCCGTTTGCAGGTAGCCTTAAGAGCAGCCTGCCACCAGGACGCCACCCCAAACAACAGAATTGGCTCAACCACAGCAGTATAAAGCCAAGCAACAATACGAGGCTGTAATCCCCAATTCGCTCCTATGGCTCTTTTACAGCAGTAAAGTGCATTGAAAGCCTCCCGAGCTCTTTCTGTGCTACATTATAGGTCCATAGTAACTTCGAGTCAGAGATAAACCCTAAGTACTTGACCCTCTGGCTCAATTTGGGTAACTCAAAACAAGGGCCTTTCTACTTCCTTGTAGATAGCACTAGCTCCGTTTTGCTAGAATTCGCATTCATTCTGCATGAGAACCTCTTTGCCTTGCGTACTGCATACTTAAAAGCCTTAAGCTTCGTTTTATACAGCGACCAGTCATTGGATCTTTTCGAGCTATTGAACTCCCTCTTACATTCTCTCCGCAGGATGCTGATCTCCATATTCCACCAGTGAGGCTTAGGATTCACCTTGCTTGTAGGTGTAATATTGGTATGCATCATGATTAAAAATCAAATAATTGAAACAGAGAACACTCTAATGGTCTCCCGTAATTCGAAGGCGTACAAACTCTATTTAGCGTACAAACTCCCTGCTTAAAATTATGTCCGAAGGCAGAATGGCTTGCACATTTATCTGTTCTGGCCGAAGTTATGAAAATAAATACATGCATGTATTATTAAATATAATATTTTTGGCTTTCTTGTTTTAGGCGATTTTCCGTTGAAACCTTGACTTTTTCAGATTCCGTCGGGTCTGGCTGGCCTAATTTATAGGGAGGAACTTCCGACCAGCATGTTTTTTAAGCGGTGGAGACCCCCACACTATCTGGGGCGTCTAGGCTGGGTCTGGCTTGCCAGCCTATGCCTGAGAGCTCTTTGAACATTTACGGACAAAAGGTCCTTTTCTTGTATTTGTTTATATATATCGGCTACTGTGTATTGCTCATGACGAATGAAAACACGTCTCTTCCAGAAATTTATCCGGTTACAAATTTTATACAAAACACACAGACACAACTCCAAAAAATAATTCCAACTCTCCAATCGTCAAAAAAAATTTCATATGCAAATGTTCATGTAAAATCTCCCAACTCATTCTTTGCTAAACTCTTCTGTTATCTGGTACAAGCGAGTACTAATTTTTCGAATTTTTGGACAGTTTCTTCGATCACGACCGTCACTCGGCAGCCCGAGTGAGACTTGTCTTCATAGCTCTCTCTTCCCTGTTGAAATAGCAGAGCCCATTTTTTGCCATCGTAAATGAAGGTGCAGTATCCTGAAGAACCGATGACATCTGTTCAAAAATTTCTTTCGGCGTATATCCTTTTTAACAAGGAATTTAATCACAGCGCGGTGCTCCAAATAGCAAGAATTTCCAGTTTCCGTTGACATGGTGTTGTTACTGTTGAAGTGTTAATATACAAAATAAAAAAAAACTGTTATTTATACCTACTAACAATAAGTCACACAATTAGTTTTATCAGTAACGAGATGATGAGTCTACGCTAAGTATCTTAGGCCGCGAATTTATCAGCCACCTCTCGTATTCTCACTGTGTAATGCGAAAACTACAGGATCCAAAGAACTCAAGCTGGAGAAAGCAGTTGAATTTAAATATGCAGGATTTTATGCATTGTTAAAACATATAAGTCGATAAAAAAAAACGCTTTTTTTCAACAAAATGTTTTTTTTCTGAGCAAATAGTTTGAAATTTGAAATGCAGTCACACCAATCATTCAACTAACAACAAAGTGTAGGGAAAGATAAGTGGGTAAACTCCTTCAATTTTGGAAAAAAAACTACTTTGACCTTGAAATTGCGCCTCCATTTACGCAATGCAATATCTATCTAAGCGACCTGAGAGTGTATTGGTATTTTTTACGAGTAGCGAGGCGTAAGTGAGCAATGAAAAATCTAGCCGGACTATGTAGCTGTCGAATCTTAACTTTCCAGGCCTATAATCGCTGATCAAGAATAGAATCTCAGGCCGGTTCACTGGATTTTTGGTCCGTATACATATACGGAGTTTACGCGCTGGTTAGCAACTAACTTCTTTACGGTGTGACTAACACCACGCGTTCTAACAGAACTAACTAACAGAATTAATCGACATTTCTGGACGAATTTGTTCACTCAGAAAAATGTCATTTAATAGAATCAAATTTAAATCAAAAGTTGAAATACTTTTAAATCAAAAGGGAATCTTATTTGAATTCCACTTTATTATAAAAATTTTATTTTCAAATCAAAATGTTTCATCATTGAATGAAAAATAAAACATTAAAACAAACAAGACTCACTTTGATACAGCGTTGACTCACTTTGATACAGCGTTGACTCACTTTGATACAGCGTTGACTCACTTTGATACAGCGTTATTGAAATGAAGTGAGATTATTTGAATTAAAAAGAAACGTATATGGCGCCAAATCATATTTGAATATGATTTGGCGCAATATACGTTTCTTTATAATTCAAATAATCTCACTTCATTTCAATAACGCTGTATCAAAGTGAGTCAACGCTGTATCAAAGTGAGTCAACGCTGTATCAAAGTGAGTCTTGTTTGTTTTAATGTTTTATTTTTCATTCAATGATGAAACATTTTGATTTGAAAATAAAATTTTTATAATAAAGTGGAATTCAAATAAGATTCCCTTTTGATTTAAAAGTATTTCAACTTTTGATTCAAAGTGATTCTAAAAAGTGTTAAGTGATGAAATTTTTCTGAGTGTTCTAGTCGCGTTTCGTTCCCTTTGCAAAAACATGTACACAGCCGTCTCCTGTTCGTATTAATTTTGAAATCTCTCTTCAAACACGAACATATTTTTCTTATTGATTAAAATTGTTATGAACTCACAAATATTTTCTCCCAACAGTGCAAATATTTCGCAATTATTAGTTTTTTTCTTGCAATGAGAAGTTTTTATGCGCTTATTTACGTTTCTTATCTGTTCAAGTGATATGAACTGCAAAAACTGCTCGGTAACAGTTTTTTAACAAAAAACAAAACTTCGCATTCATAGCACCTACTATATAATGGGCAACTAATTGTTCCCAAGTTAGTTTAGAACTAACCTCTTCAACGCAACACTAACCACCCGTCAACATGAAATTCAGTCACGTCTTCCTCGTTGTGGTTTTGATCGTAGCAGCTCTGGCAGGACACAGTGAAGGCCACGTCGTCTTCAGATATGTTAGCGATGCATTGATAGACGCTGGTAAAAAGGTCGTTCAGGCTTTACCTCGTATTGTTGCTGGTCCTGGCTAAATATGTGGTTTGCTAAGGATAGTGAATCATAAATTAATAAAATTGACCTTGCTTACGAAAAATATTATTTGATTGTTCAAAGATGCTATTGTTTTTGATACATGTATTTTTCACGAGCCTTTTAAAGCCGTATCTAACATTATTTGGTTCTTTTAGTATGTTGAAGCATAAACTTTCTTTAAAAGCTAAGCATGAAATTTTGCCCGATTTTGTTTCGTATTTTAAAAACTAAGAACCCTATTCATATGTGCAAAAGGAAAATTTATTTCAAGAATTGATTCAGTGAAGACGAATTCATCAAGTGTTTTTAAGACAACTAGACAACTTGTCGTTGAATATAGTTTACAACAACTTAATCACGAAAAAGTACAATGAAAAAATGGTGCAGGTATTGCATACATAATTATGATTATTTCAAAATTTTTAAACTTGTCAGTAATTATGAAAATTAAAAAAAAAATATTTCTGGAAAAGTTAAATATAATATATGCTCGATTATTCAACTTAATTGTTCAGGTCGATTCCTGGACTCGATTGTTGAAGATAGATTTTTAGTAGAAGTAAAATGTGTAGCTTTGACTGTAGCTATGGTTGAAGGCAGGAACTGTTGATATTGCCGTAGTAAACACTGTAACCAAGATTAAAAACTAGCGCATCAGAACCGCTAGAAAACAAATTTTCGAAGAAGTTATCTTTGAGGGATTTAAAAATATGTGAAGACGTTATACACTTCTTTGTAGTATCATATCAACCATTTCTTACTCAAAGGAACAAATATCAAATGTTCAGTGCTGGCAACATTTGTCCAGCACAGCAGCAATAAGTCTACCATACATGCTCGTGCTTAACCAACCTATCCTTTGAATTTCGTTTCCATCCAAGGATGTCATCGAAAGTTTCAGCGTTTAAACTATGTCTGGGGTTGCCATCTGAAAAATTTCCAAAACTCGGAAAATTTAAATATCGGTTGCTTATTTTATTGTAAAAGCTTTGCTTATGAATACAAAATGGAAGATCCATGATTTGCTAGAATTCAGATGTCTTAAATCTTATGGCGGCGGCGGGCATTTTAGTGAATTTTCAGGTACTCCTATATTTCCAAGCAGTGTAAATTTTTGTTAAAAAAAGTACTAGGAATGAAAAATTATTATGTTTTTAGTTTGCTTATGATAAGAATTGGAAATTTTGAGCCTTGTGTAGGCGATGAGTGCCTAAAAGTAGGCAAGGATTTTTTTTCAAATTTCGATTTGTCATAACTTCTAAGAAGAACAATGGATCATCGTGAAATTTTCAGAGCGTATTGATGTAGAATAGAATTTAACATACTGACTGTTTTAACATAAGACTGTGTGGGCAACTTTGTAGCTACAGCAGGCTCCTGAAAAAAAATCCTTCAAATCATCGACCTTCCTGAAAAATTTTTGATTTTTGAAAATGAATTCAAATTATTGATAAATTTTGACTTTTGTCCACCAAGTCAAATAAAAATTTTCAAAATTCCGCGGTAAACAAGAACGGCAACCCATGATCAAAGTACCTCTATTTTCAGCACTCAAAACTTCTGTTCACGAGAACTGACGATCGGATAATGCGATCAATATGAAATTTACAGGACGTGTTGGTATTAATTAGGACCAGGTCTGATAGAAGTGATTTTGAAATATGGGCAACATTGCGGCAGTGGTGCCATTTGGAAAAATCGCTGAGAAAAAAAACTGGTTTTTGGCTTATAGCTTCTGATTTAGCCACCAGATTTTAATAAAATTAACGCAATAGGTGAACATTACTCTAAGATAGATTTCATAGAAATTTGGTTGAAAAATTAGTATAGGGTGCCAGCTATGGCAATTTTCGTCTCCTAAATATTGTAAATTTGCTCAGGAAAATAAAGGTTTTTCCCCTGTAACTTCCGATGCAGTAACGAAATCAAAACGAAATTCATGTGATAAGTGGATCATGCTGCATATCTAATTCTGTAGGAATTTCGTTGAAAAATTGTGAAAGAGTTGAGTCGTAATTTATTGATATTTCTTTATCGAGCGATGTTGTCATGAAATTTCCAAATGGGAATGATCCTGCAATGACAATTAACAAAAAATATTTACGTTTCAAAAATTTCAAAAGTTTGGTTGGTGGTAACCCTAAAATTATATTCATTCCTATAGCTCACAGCGCAGCCATTCAATCGAAACGAAACTCATAGGGTGGGTTTAACACAACTTGAAGCAGCTATGGTGCTAGCACATGATTGCCAGCACCAGGCAATTTCGTAAATATTGCACCAACAGATGCTTTCATTTTGTATTCATAAGCAAAGCATTTACAATAATATAAGCAACCGATATTTAAATTTTCCGAGTTTTGGAAATTTTTCGGATGGCAACCCCAGAGAGTTTAATCGCTGAAACTTGCGATGATATCCTTGGATGAAAACGGAATTCAAAGGATAGGTTGATTAAGCACGAGCATGTTATGGTAGATTTATTGCTGCTGTGTTGGACAAATGTTGCCAGCACTGAACATTTTCATCATTTGTGTTATAGGAAATGCTGTCAGAAAATGATATTTGTTCCTTTGAGTAAGAAATGGTTGATATGATACTACAAAGAAGGGTATAACGTCTTCACATATTTTTAAATCCCTCAATGATAGCTTTTTCGAAAATTAGTTTTCTAGCGGTTCTGATGCGCTAGACTTTTTTTTCCTAATTTCTTTTAGACATAGTATTTGCATCTAGGTTTGACAAGATGGATCATCCTTTTTTTGAATTTATCAGCTAAACTCATTGAAAAAATGAAACCTACAAAACCGAATCTTCCTTGTTATTCACTTTAGTTTGTAGAGTACCAACCTCCTAAAAATTCTATCGTTATAATTTAGGGTTTCCAACAGTAAACCCTAAATTATAACGTTTTGGTAATTCCTAACTGAAGTTAAGTGCTTGTTAAAATAATTGAAACAAAAATAATCAAAAAATTATCCAAAACTTAACAAAAAAAGGTGGCATCGTGAAAATGTTAGAAAAAGTCTCAAAGTCGTCTGTAAGCTTTTGCAAAAAGGATCCGCAATTGCCTATCGTAACTGCCAACTCCACACAAACTGCTTGAATTTTTCATTAATGCCCCCTGAGGACCTCTTCTGCGTTGTTTTAGTCACCAAACATTATCAATGGCAGAATAGCAAATTTTGTCTACGACGTTCAAAATGAATGCTTTGAAAACCGTAGAAAAATTTTTCTGTGTTTTCATTTACCGTGCGGACATCAATTCATCAATTGCTGACCTGTATGCTTTATCAAAAGCATGTAATTAAGTAGATGTAAAGACCTTTTGTTGAAAAATTGAAATGATTGAAACTTGAAATGATTGAAATTATTCGGAACTAATTGCTGTTTGATTATAGAAAGCCAGTGGAACCAACTTCACAACTAGTCTAACTTAATTCACGTTGAATCTGCATTTAAGCTAACCGCTATTGTATACATTTTATTACATACAGCTAGTAAAACCAACTGACAGTAAATTACTTAAACAGAGTGAAGACGGACTGTATGAAGTCGCGCGTTGTCGTCAAGGAAGATGACCCCCTTGGTGAGAAGTCCTGGGGGCCTATAATGAATCAAAATCCGACAGCGGAATTCATACGATATCGTATTTTCGTATTATAATTTGCTATTTACACGGGAATCCGCCAACTTCGGATTGTAAATTCCGAAGGTGAGTCGTCTAATCCGACAGCTCATTTGTGGTCGGATTTTTCGGCGGATTCTGGCGGATTTTTAATTTTCAAATTTCTTTGTTTTTTCGGTTCGATTGATATGATTAAGTAAAACCTGGAATTCGGGTAGCTGATAGACACCGTGGGTTATAAATCGCAATTTTGCCACCAATTTTAAAATTCGTGATATTACATTCTTATAAGATTCTCCTTACCTACTGGACTTATTACGACTTGTTAAATTTCAATCCTTATTTTTTGTTATTTCCGAATGACCATACTTAGGCAAAGCAAAATAAATTGCCATAGAGTCTATGTTAGCAAGAAACATTGAAAATCCGCCCCATTTTTTTAAATTTAAATATGTATTTTGACACTTGATTGGAAGTATATTGGAAATCTGGAATCCATTTAACCCATTCAAGTGAAGCTGTCTGCAGTTTAAAATGAGAATTAAATTCCGATTTCGAAATAGATCATAATACGAAATTCCGATCATTGGCGAGTCGGAAAATTTTACGAATTCCGATTTCGGAATTTGAATCATAATAGGGCCCCAGGCCGTTTCGTCCTGATTCTTTGGGCTCGCAGTATCAGTTCCTCGTCAAAAACTCCACGGCGGCCATGACACCGACGCTGTTCCAAAACTCCGTGGCCATCATCTTTGCGGCAGATGGTGTCATCTTAAACATCTTTGTCCTTCGAGAGGAGGGGTTTTCCCACTCCATTGACGGCCGCTTCCAGCTGGGGTTGTGGTAGTAAATTCAAGTTTCGTTATCCGTGACAATGTAGTGACGAAAACTATTCCCTTCCGTTGAAAACCGTTGCTAAAGTTGTAAGCTTGCCCCCATTTACTTCTTCTTGTATTGGTTGGCGAACACTGCCAAACGCCATTCGCAATTCTACCGTTATATGCCTTAACTTGATCCCCTTGTTGTCTTGAATTAACTCCTCTACGCTAGCTGTGTTCGTATCTCATAACGCCGTGATCGGTCAGCCACTAGGATTCTCATCGGTTACCTTTCCCACGCAAAGTTTTGACACCATTTTGCGGACGAAACATTACAGCCTCCCTGTAATACTCTATCAGCTGCCTGGGAAATTTTTGAAATTGGTAAGTGGCTGAAACTCTACACAGTTCCCGACTGCATGTATAACAGACGAAACATCAGAAATATTGGCAGTTTGTCCTTATCATGGAATTTAATGGAATTTAATGGAATCATGGAATTTAAATTTTCAGAATTTATTGATGATGTGCATATGGAAAAGTTCCGGGTTTCGCCAAAACTTAGTTGCTTTTCACCGCGGCAGGTAGATTTTACTGATTTTTTAGGTACTCTTATGTATCTATCTACTCTTATGTATCTTTACATTGATCTGATTATTGGAGGAAATTGTCAAAATTTTTTAACAAAATTTAAACAAATACCTATACCCAAAAACATATTGTACATACCACACGGTTCAGACCCATAACTAATTATGTAAAATTTATAATTTATTCCCATACTAATAATATCCATCACTACATCGGATGTACTTATATCACTGAGCTGACAATATTAACAAAATTAATCGCATTTTTCAGACGGTTCGTTTTCTATTCTTGTTTCGTCCCCTTTGCAAAAAAACATGTATACACAGCCGTCTCACTTGAAACTCAAATATATTCTTCTTATTGATTAAGATTGTTTTGGGCTCACAATTATTTTCTCTTCCAGTCCAAATACAATATTTGCAAATATTTGTTATTAGTTATTTATATTTCTAATTTGTTCAAGTGAAATGAACAGCAAAAACTGCTCGGTAACAGAAAATTTCCAACAAAAAACAGGACTTTGCATTCATAGCACCTACTATATAAGCGGCAAACATATATTCCCAATTCAGTTCAGAAGTAACCTCTTCAACGCAGCACCTACTACCCGTCAACATGAAATTCAGTCTCGTCTTCCTCGTTGTGGTTTTGATTGTAGCAGCTCTGGCAGGACAGAGTGAAGCCAGTCCCTGTTTCCTCAGATTAATTGCCGCGAAATTAGCACGCCTTCGTGAACTTATTCAAGCAGCACAAGCTACTACAGCAGCTCCTACAGCAGCTCCTACAGTAGGACCTTAGTAAACGCGTCATTCATGTGGCAGAAGAAGCTGCACCTGTTTTGAATGTAGTAACTTCTGTTGGCTAAATATGTGGTTTGCTAAGGATAGTGAATCATAAATTAATAAAATTGACATTGCTTACGAAAAATATTGTTTAATTGTTCAAAGATATTGCTATTGTTTTTGATACATGTATTTTTCACGAGCCTTTTAAAGCCGTATCTAACATTATTTGGTTGTTTTAGTATGTTGAAGCATAAACTTTCTTTAAAATCTAAGCATGAAATTTTACCCGATTTTGTTTCGTATTGTAAAAACTAAGAACTCTATTCATATGTGCAAAGGGAAAATTTAGTTCAAGAATTGATTCAATGAAAACGAATTCAGCAAGTATTTTTAAGACAGCTAGACAACTTGTCATTGAATATAGTTTACAACAACTTAATCACGAAATAGTACAATGAAAAAATGGTGCAGATATTGCATACATAATTATGAAAATTTCAAAATTGTCAGTAATTATGAAAATTTCAACAACAAAAAAATATTTCTAAAAAAGTTAAAAATAATTATTTAGTCATCAGTGAACGGCGAAAGAAGATTTTCACAAGTTGATTTGATCAAAACAGTATTGAAAATCATTGTGAAAAAAGCCACCCTGGACTGATGAAAATGCATGATACCAAGCTATTTCGATTTTCTTGAAAAAAATATCTAATGCGTCATCGAAAACGAACGCATTTTAAATTTTACTATTATTTTATAATGACAGACGTTTTAAAAATGTAAGCTTTGTTACATGAAATTCGAATTGGTCCATCGTTATAGATATCGTTTTCAATTGTACATATATGGAATTATTATTATTATATGCAATTATGAGATGTTTTAACAATCGAGGCACCCGCAATCGATACTACGATGCAATCGAGAGAACAATCGCGTCAACAGTCGATATGTTCGATTAGGCCAATGACAAACACAGCGTTTCTTGCAAGGCGTTTCCCGAGAGGAAAACCGAGTCGGTATAGTCGTGCATTAATTTAGCATTGTGATGACACACACCGCGGTGCGAACTGCCTCTCGGTTTCGGAACCGAATCGGTAGATGAGAGAAATGAGCCACCGACTCGGTTTTCGAGCGTTTTTTCGATTGGTTCATTACTGCGTAGTCCGATCGAGCTGAAATTTTCTGGATGCATTGATGAATGCATGGGATAGGGGAAGGAAAATCTGATAAGAAAACAGATTTTTGAAGAATGGTTAGGATACAGTATTGGAAAATGAAACATTTGTGGGCACTTGGTTTCTAAAAGTAGGGAATTATAGACTTTCAAAGAAAGTTAGTATTAGAATCAGTTTGCCCAAATTTCGTTTGCATATATATACTTACATATATATGTATATACATTAGGGCGGGCCAATTTGTATGGAGCCGAAAAATTCGATTAGACCTGCCCCCTAGGATGATTCTATGGACAATTCTAAGCAACTTTGCCGAAGGAACCATAGGTCTATCTCGATTTTCGAGTCTCCCACTTTTCAAAAAAAGATTTTTTCCCTATAACATCATTTTGATTCAAAATTCGTTTTTTATTCATCGTTATATTATCTTTTTTATGTGTATATGGGGGGTTTTTGGGGTCGAGAAATTCATTTCTGATCTTTATTTTTACCTATGACTACCGCCAGAGGGCGTTTCATGCATATTTTAACTATTTTTCGTCTATTTTCCGAGAAAAATTACAAGTTTTTCGGTAAAATTGATCTTTATTTAATTTTTTTCAATGAAAATTCAAATTAAAAAATAAGAACATGTGTAAAAAATAAAAAAAATGAATTTAGTGAGAAAAAAAGCGACAAAGTGTTGTTGCTTTCAAGTCAACAACGCATTTATTTAAAAAAAAACATCGGTAAAACATCATTACCGACATATTTTGTGAAAGAGCACAACACAATGACATTTATGAGTGTTCAGTTCATTAGTGTTTGAGCATCATTTCAGTGAAAGTGAATTATAAATTTCCTGCCAGTGAATAATTGTGAAATTCAAAAAGAATTAAAAGGTATGTGTTAAAATTTTGTAATTTAATACACATAGGCATCGATGTTGTTCTCTTGCTTGGTTACTTTTTTCTGAAATATGTAATACATTGTAATGTATTTATATGTATAGCATGTAGGAATAATGTGCGTTGGAATAATGTATTAACTGGTCCTTAGAGGCGAAATGTCGGTTGACATATGAGTAAATGCTGTTGATCACATATGAGTTATGCCAATTTGTAGGTGGAAAAAATATATTCGAACCAAATGTTTTGAAATATACTAATTTCAGTTTTTTAAAATTTTTTTAGTAAAATTATACAATGGATCCAAATGCATTGCCGTCTACATCTCAAACCGCAACAACATCAACAAGTACCGAAAGTCATTTGAAGCATTTGCCTTCGCACGATGTTGCTGTTTTTGGTGCATCTTGTGATTTGAGTGGACTCGATCTGCCAACGAAACAGGATATTTTAAGATGTTTTTTTTTCTTGGCCGAACGTGCTAAACTCCAAAACAAAATGTTTTCGTATAAAACATTCGTACCGCACGTAACAGACAAATTGATTGAAATTTGGAGTCAACTTAATGTTGAAATTCTAACCAAACAAAGTGTTGTTAGAAAATTGGGTACATTGATTGACAAGTATCAAATCGAAACTAAACATTCAAATATCGCCTCATTCAGAACGTTCGAGCAATCTACAAAAGAATTATTTTACATCGGCAAATGTCAATGTGACTTGAAAGCAGAATTATGCTCATGTGGATTGATTCCAGATCATTTGAAAGAGTTCATGCGAGATCAAAATAATGACAGAAGATTGACGATACCGGAATTCGTGCTAGAAGTTGAAGAGCCAGCACCAACGTCAACAATAATACCAACAAGCGTTGAACAGAGCCATTCAGCATATGAACCAAGTACTGATATAGATCAGCCAAGTTCAAATCCACAAGATATTCCGCCAATGATACGAGGACCGTATACTCCCAGATACGATGCTTCGAACTTCGCTGCGATGTGTGATCGATTTGGTGTGTCTGATAGAATAGCAGCAGCACTCGCAACATCTCTTATGCAAGACATTGACGTAAAAGATGCACATGGCAATCCTATCATCATGGATAAAAATAAAGTGCGTCGAGAAAAGGCCAAATGCAGAGAAGAACTGCTTCGTAAGCAGTATGATGCATCCAATTTGATAGCATTTTCATTCGACGGCCGAAAAAATGATGCTTTAACAATGGAAAAAATCGATGAGAAGTTGCATGCAAGGATGGTGAAAGAACCACATCTAGTTGTTTTGAAGGAACCAAATTCTCAATTGATAGGCTACACAAAAGTCGAAAATGAAGATGCTGAACACAAATTGATGACATTTAATGCATTCTTCGTCGAAAAAGAAATTGCTCTCGATGCATTAATCGGCATATGCTGTGATGGTGAGCCAACAAATACTGGCGTAAGAAATGGGATTTTGCGTCGATTTGAATTGCATTTGAATAGACCGCTGCATTGGTTTGTGTGCATGCTGCACTTTAACGAGCTGCCATTTCGTCATTTGTTTGACACTTTGGAAAGATCATCGACCACTGGACCACGAACAACAACTGGAACGTTGGGCAAACAAATTGAAACTTGTGAAAATCTTCCGGTATGTATCATTTGTCATTTTTCTCATCGATTTTTTCCATTATTAAATGGTAAAATTTAATTCATCTCATTTCTTTTTTTTCAGCTTGTAGATGAATTCGAGATAATCGTGCTAGAGAACATGCCACCTGATTTAGATCCATTTGAATTATCCACCGATTCAAAGTACTTATACAAAATGGCCAATGCAATTTCGAATGGTGTTGTTCCTGCGGATTTATCTCACAATAAACCAGGACCAATAGCACATTCACGTTGGCTCACCAAGGCGAATAGATTGTTGCGGTTGTATGTGTCAACTGAAAATCTATCAAGGAATTTGAAAATTTTGGCAACATACATAATGAAAGTGTATGTGCCGATGTACTTCAACATCAAGTACTATAATTCGGTGGTCTTCGGTAGTGTATTATTTTACAAATTCATTCGTTGGACACAATATTTGGATACAAATCTACGCGGAGTTGTGAATAATGTCATTAAAAACAATTCATATTACGCACATTCCGAAAATATTTTGTTAGCGATGTTATTTGATGATAAAAAAGAGACACGAAAAATCGCAATCAAGAAAATTTTACACTACCGAAGAAATCTGTACGACCCGGCACATCTTAGAGTTTATCAAAAACCTTTGATAAACTTCAATTGTACAGATTATACGAATATGATTGATTTAAATAGAGATGATGTCTTATTCGAACCACCGTTTACGTATAGCATTCCGTATGATCATTTGGAACAATATTTAGAATGCGATGATCCACCATTGCCTGATCCAAGAATTCCGGTACACATACAAGCAACGGAAAGACATGTTCAATTGCTGGCTAGCGTTTCTAAACGTGTTTTAGAAAAGAGTCGACACAGTGTTATGGCAGTTACATCAGAAAGCCGTGCAAAATAGCCCCGACTTGAAAGCAAAAAAGACTTTCAAAAATAAGTTATTTCGCTTTTCTTCCACTAAATTCATTTTTTTTTTATTTTTTACACATGTTCTTATTTTTTAAGTTGAATTTTTGTTGAAAAAAATAAAATAAAGATCAATTTTACCGAAAAACTTGTAATTTTTCTCGGAAAATAGACGAAAAATAGTTAAAATATGCATGAAACGCCCTCTGGCGGTAGTTATAGGTAAAAATAAAGATCAGAAATGAATTTCTCGACCCCAAAAACCCCCCATATACACATAAAAAAGATAATATAACGATGAATAAAAAAACGAATTTTGAATCAAAATGATGTTATAGGGAAAAAATCTTTTTTTGAAAAGTGGGAGACTCGAAAATCGAGATAGACCTATGGTTCCTTCGGCAAAGTTGCTTAGAATTGTCCATATAATCATCTTAGGGGGCAGGTCTAATCGACACAAAATTTGGCCCGCCCTATACATATATATACATATGTATGCATAGTAGTGATGGGTGATTGCAAGATATTTTAACAATCGAGATAATCGCAATCGGCGCCACAAAACAATCGAGATAAGCGCAATCGATGCGCCAAAACAATCAAGAGAACAATCGAGATAATCGAGATAATCGAGATAATCGAGGCAATCGGAGCAATCGAGAGCATCGAAGCAATCGAGACAATCGAGAAGATATGGCAAAATGAAATCCGCCGGAAAACCGACCGGAAAAACTGAAAGTAGCACTAAAAGTGCTAAATAAGAAAAGGTTGAGATCCTTTTTGGTTCGATGATTGGCTTCTCCGGCTGTGCATTATGCCGTCTCTTCGAAACTAGGCCACTTTTTCCCAGACTTGTATGGACATATCTCCCGAAACAGCTTCAAGCTACGTAAAAAAAAAAAAATTGGGAAAATTCGACGTTTTTGCCCGATTTTCCCCATAAAAAATTTTTTCATTCTTATAATATCACTATTGTACTCCCCGACCACTTTCAATCATTGAAAGCGCGGTAAAGGTATAATCGTGTTTGCCAAACTATGGCCGAAAACCCCTTACTCCCCTACAAAACCGAAATGTTTGTATCACAGCAATAGGTCTTGGCCCGTTATGTCCGAAACCACTCTAACCCAAAAATGGCCGATTTCAGCTACTTTCGCCCTAAAAATTTTTTGAATATTTGAACAAAATACTCGCAAGTACGAAAATACTCGATACATGATATGCTTTCAAACTGCACTATCTAAAAGCAGATTTTATTAGAACATACTTAACAGCATGACAAAACTCAACTTCATATAATATTTGATCATACACTTTGATCAGACTTAATAGTTTTAGCAAAACTACCAGCCATTTATACATGATAAATGCTAGCCATAAAAATTTTCATGCATATCTGATCATTACATTCCATATGTATGCACACGTAAAAAAATCTACTAAATAGTATATCCAATCCATTCAAATCTATTATTGACAAGCGGTTCTACAAGCGTACTGTGTATACTGGTGTGCTTATACACTAACATGCCCACCGCCACCAAAGAGCTAAAGATATCTTAATTTTAACTTAAGATAAACATATCCTTTTAAACATCAATATTTCCCAAAAAAATGCAGTTTGATCAAATAATATCACTTAATATTTTTGCTGAAATATTTGAACATTTTTTTATTGGCTGCGCCAACGAAACGTGCTTTATGGCTCACTCAATTGCCGTCAACCGATTGTCGATGGCTTGACCGAATGATCGATTGCGAGATGTTTATTCAATTCTCTCGATTGTCTAGATTGCCCCGATTGCCTCGATTGTCTCGATTATCTCGATTGTCTCAATTATCTAGATTGTCTCGATTATCTCGATTGTCTCGATTATCTCGATTGTCTCGATTATCTCGATTGTCTCGATTGCAACAATCGAGTCCAACTTAAATAATCGAGATGTTTCAAGATATTTGAACAATCGAAACAGTCGAGTCTAACATCTCACCATCGCGCATCACTAATGTATACACGACTATTTTTTTCATAAGCATCCATATGATACTCCGACGTAATTTGTAACTGAACCGAGTCGATTAACGCTTCTGAAAAATGCTGTGTGTGTCAGCCGACGCGCCAAAACCGAAGCGTTAAACACTTCGCTGAAACCGAACTGTCTATCATTGACCTTATTCAACTCAATTGTTCAGGTCGATTGCTGCCTTCGATTCCTGGACTCGATTGTTGAAGATCGATTTATGGTAGACGTAAAATGTGTAGCTTTGACTGTAGCTATAGTTGAACGCAGGAACTGTTGATATTGCCGTAGTAAGCACTGTAACTACACTCAGAAAAATATGTTTCCGAAAATCAAAGAAAATATTTACTTGCTCACGAGATGTGAAATCTTCCACAAATCAAATAAACTTTTATATGATATCAGTAATTTGTATAAATATCATGTAAAAATTTCTTACATTCAACGGAATACAATTTTTACTTTACCTAATTTCAAGTAAGTAATTTTCCTCAAATCTTGTATATTATTTCTATGAATTTAGTAAATTATATCTACAACGCGAACATATTTTTACATGTTTCAACAACAACCATGCTTCAATATTCGACGAAAAAATTGATAGTTTTTATGACTTCTATCAACATTTCCTCTACACAAATAAGAGGTCGGTAGCTTAGCTCACTAACGTGTCAGTCCAAAGCAGCGATATACCGCTCGCGGGTTCGAATTCTGCCGGGTTCATGGTTGACTTTGTCGTCTTCAGGTGTCCTAACTCCATTGATGTGTCACATTATAGCTTTAAGTGGCGTCTAGGCATAAATAATACTAGCGTTTCCGAAAATAAAAAAAAAATATGGCACTTAAAAAAAGGAAAAATGGAAAAATTGATGTTGACTCTATTTTTTTACTTATATTTTTTCAATCCCTTCAAAGTAAGCCACTCTTATGATATGAAGGGAGGGAGGGTTTTGCGAGCCAACAACATACGTTGCTTCCAAGCAGTCGCCCATCTAAATAGTAACCGCGCCCAGCACAGCTTAACTTCGGTGATCGTACGTGAACCGATTTATGCCAGATGCCAGATTTTCTTGAAACTATATCAAATTTTACTGAGGGCAAGTTCAATATCAGTTCTTTGAAATGAAGAAATTTCTTTCTTTGGACTGAGTAAATATATCTTTGGCGCAGAATCATTACCAATTTTCTTTGATGTGTTCATTTTTCTTCAAAAAATAGAAGTATTTTTCTGAGTGTAAGATTAAAAATAACGCTGTAGCTGAGCGTTGCCAGATTGGGGTTTTTCCCCCAAAATGGGGGATTTGAAGCTCTCTTGGTGGTTTTTTGGGGGGAAACATATTGAGAAAATTTTCTTGGGGGAAAACCCCCAAGAAAATTAATTCCCATATTCGGAGATGAGATGTGAATTTAGGAATAGATAATATGCAGCACCAAATTTTGCATCAAGCTTAGTTTTCTCTAAGTTGGATGGCTCTTAATAGCTTACAGTTGATGGACTCTGGGTCGCAGTTTGAACACAATAGGCGGGTTTTTTTGCTCGTCTATCCAGCAGAGGATAGAGTATATGCATTGGAAACAACAACACTCCTGTACCAGTGAATTCACTAGTACAGAAATTCTGGTAAAACTGGACTTGATGCCCCACACAGCTGTTACATGAATTTCGCCGATAGATGTCGGGCTAATATGTTTGTGTTATTGTGGTTGCGCGTTTGCTTTTGGGGCTTCCTATCTTTCTTTTTTTTTGTTTTTCTTAATTGTTTTATCTTCTTTTTTATTTTATTTGTATAATTTTGTCTGTTTTTCCTCAATTTTTCAGCCCTTCTACCACCTTTTCGCCCTCTGGTGGTGGGATTTCCTGGGTGTGGGGCATCAAGTCCAGTTTACCCAATTTCCCCTTTTTCAATAAGTACGATGAAATTTCAGTAGGCTCTGAGCTACTGAAAAATACTGAAAAGTGTCAAACGGTGTGGCGCGAGTAAATATTTTCAAATGTGCGCGGCAACATATTTTTTGCGTAATGTTGCAATGAAGGTTGAATATTTTTGTGGCGATAATTTATCACCGCTTAGGATGACTTTATAATCACTATTGTTCTTCCAAAAACCGAAAACTGACACTTTTGGTTGTCAATTTTCAGGAAATGCAATGAGAGCGTTCCCGTACTTTCATGAATTTCCCCCACCACATGATTCAGGAAAATTCAGTGACTGAAAGTACGGGAACAGACCTTATTACTATGAACTGTACATTGCCCTACACACTTGTAGATAGAACAATACAACTTCAACCTTAGCTTCTCCTTCGGCTAGCTGCTAAGTGTGGCACGAGCTTAAGCCGCTAGCACTGCAGCTACTGTTGGACGTTACGTAGTGTGTTCTTTCTTTATCTTTTGTTTTAGACTCTTGAAATATTTTTTATATTGTTTTGAAATTTTAGGTTTTCTGTAATCTCAGAAAAAAGATTTCTGCACAAAATTTATGCTTAATATGGACCATAATCATAATATGAGTCATAAATTCTTCGGAAACTGTATATGACAATCATTCTAGTGGGAAAACTTCCGTAATTGACGATACCTAAAAGTCGATCAATCTTGTAAATTTTATTTTAAATATGTGTATTTTTGTTTTGTTATTCTTGTACAATTCTTGGGGGTTTTCAGTTGAAATGGTACCAATTTGGGGATTTTTGAGCCTGATGGGGGGGTTTTTTCAAATCTAGATCTGGCAACACTGCGTGTAGCTTGCTTGCAATCGCTCGCAAATTTCAATTGTCAATAAATTGTTTGTAATCTAAAGTGATTAATACACAAACTTTGAAAGATTTATTTATTGTTTTAAAATGTAAATGCATTGCCTGATTCATGAATGACATCTCTGTGCAAAGCAACACTTCAACCTTACCAATTCGCTTAAATTTGGGTATTGCATGCTATTAGGTCTGTTCCCGTACTTGAATCTATTATAATATATTAAAATAGATTCGCAGCAAGTCGTTTTCGTACTTTTGCTGCAAGCCAAATGCAAGCCAAATTTTCCAGCAAAAAGAAGCCAGCTGCCAAATTCTGTTACTGCTGCAGTTTGCTGAAGTACGCGAACAGACCTAGAATCGGGAGAAATATCAACTGCGTGATGTTGGAAAGGCTTGATTTTTTTGAAGTCGAAATCGACCAAGCTTACTATTTGAGAGAAAGACATCTTATCTGATAATAAGTCAATAGACTTGCAGAAATACGGAATTCATCCAAATTATGTGTTGTGCCGTGAATCATTATTTTCTGTCTTTGCTTGCAGACACTATTTAGTATAGCTACCTTGCCAGAAGAGATATATGTTGTGAAAGCAGGTTCTGCCACACAGACTCGATCATCTTCTTACTTATCTATGAATTAACATTAAACATAAGAATACAATAAGAGGCAGTGCTTAAAAATCATCCTTGTATCGATGGAAATGTTGTTCAATCATCTCATTGATGACAATTTACTAAATTCTTGCGAGAACCCTTGAGTTGGAGCAAAGTAAAGCGGCAGCATTAGCAAAATCACTAATAGCAGAATAACCGATTTTCTCCATGGCAGTCGGATTATTCTCACTGGTTTTCCATTTCCTTCGCCAAATCGACCATATCACTTTGTCATGCGAAAACTACTACAGGTCCCGAAAAAAACTCACAGGAGAAAACAGGTGAAAACAGTAGAATTTAGATTAGCAGGGCTTTATACTTTGTTAAAAACAAAAGCCGATGACAAGGCGTTCAAAAAAATTTTGAAATGTTTCTGAGCAAATAGCTGTTGGATGTTTGAAATCACACCCACAATTCAAATAACACAGTGTCTTCTAAACGTACGATTATACTAAAATAACGTTTCTTTACATTGGTTTGATTATTTGAGGAAATTGTCACAAATTGTTAACAAAAGTTAAACAAATACCTATATCCACAAAAATATTATACATACCACACGGTTCGGACCCATCACTAATTATGTAAAATTTATAATTTAATAATATCCATTACTACATCGGATGTACTTATATCACTGAGCTGACAATATTAACAGAACTAATCGCAAGTTTCGGTCGATTTTTTTCTATTCTCGTTTCTTTCCCTTTGCAAAAAAAAACATGTATACACAGCCGTTTCCTGTTCGCGTTAATTTTGAATTTCACTTGAAACTCAAACATATTCTTCTTATTGATTAAGATTGTTTTGGGCTCACAATTATTTTCTCCTCCAGTCCAAATATTTGCAATTATTAGTTATTAGTTATTTATATTTCTAATTTGTTCAAGTGAAATGAACAGCAAAAACTGCTCGGTAACAGTTTTAAAAGAAAATTTCCAACAAAAAACAGTACTTCGCATTCATAGCACCTACTATATAAGGAGCAAACATATATTCCCAATTCAGTTCAGAACTAACCTTTCAAAGCAACACTTACCACCCGTCAACATGAAATTCAGTCACGTCTTCCTCGTTGTGGCTTTGATCGTAGCAGCTCTGGCAGGACAGAGTGAAGCCGGCGGTTTCCTCAGAAATTTTGGCGAGAAATTAGAACACATTCGTAATCAAGTCCTTCATGTAGCAGAAGAAGCTGGACCTGTTGTTCGTGCAGTAGGTTCTCTTCTAGGACCTCCAAGACCTTCGTAAACGCGTCATTCATGTAGCAGAAGAAGCTGCACCTGTTGTTAATGTAGTAGCTTCTATTGGCTAAATATGTGGTTTGCTAAGGATAGTGAATCATAAATTAATAAAATTGACTTTGCTTACGAAAAATATTCTTTTTATATTGTCAAAAGATATTGTTATTGTTTTTGATATATGTACTTTTTCACAAACTTTCCAAAGTGGTATCCAACACTGTTTGGTACTTTTAGTTTTTTTCATGGTATGTTGAAGCACGAACTATCTTTAAAATCTAAGCAAGGAATCTTACCCGGTCTTGTTGCGTACTGCAAAAACTGATCCTATAAATGTGGAAAGGGGAAATTTTGTCCAAGAAATGATTTAATGAGAACGAATTCATCAAGTGCTTTTAAAGTAACTAGTGCGTGATCGTACTTTTTGCTGTATATAGTTCAAGAAAAGTTCAATGAAAATGTGATGCAGATATTGTATACATAATATTTCTTTACAATGAATGTTTTTGTGGAGCTGTAGATCATATTGCGAAAACCCAGTTGAATCTGCTCTCAAGTCACATTGCTCTTTCTTTGCTTTCCTCACGGCATGTTGAATAGGATTTTGTCGATGCTGTTGCCACCACTTCGAAACGTACTCCGAGATTTTTTTAGCGACATCTTAAATTTTGAGCTAATATGTTTTCTTCAAAGAAGTGTACACAATACGTCTTCACAAACTCTAACTTTCTCCGCGACGCCTGCTTCGCCTATTCGTAGATCTCAAAGAGTAGGCTAAAGAACCCTCAAGTGTCCGTTAGTTAGCCAAACGAAATGATAGCTGTAGTTCTTCATTACGTACACCTGGAATAAAAGCATCTTTCGCCGTCTCGTCCCGATGTTTTGGACCTGAAAAAGAACAATGAACTTCCTTTAGGTGGCTTTCACTGTATCTCATATCTAAAGCATTCGACAGGTTTGAATAGTTGGAATAATTGTCAACCGAAATGATTTGAAATACTTCCTCTGTGGATCCTCGCAATGACACCTTGAGTCCGGTCGCACGTTCTCGATCGCTCCAATAGTTGTATTCTGCGACCACCTCAAACTATTTCTGATAGACGGTCCAAGAAGTTTCTCCGTCGGAAATAGATGCTTGGAGTATTTCGCTACCAGTTAATTCAGCTGGAGCAGTTTCTTCGATTTTGACACAATGCAAGGCCGATTTCAGCATATCGATTTCTTCCTCAAGTACAACCAATTCTCCCTCTTGTTTATCGAACTGAAACTTCACTTCAAAGCTTGAGTATCTAGCTGCTGCTTCACTTTTGCACGTTGTAACTCCAATTACTGCTGGGACTGTAGCTTGATTTCCACCAGCAGCTGCTTGCCACATTTTCTAATCTGCTATTTTAGCTGTTCTTTGATATCCAGTGCTTCTTGACCGAATTGCTTCTTGATGCTTACGGCTTGTTTCTCACTGTGGTCAGCTTGCTGGCTTGCTGTTTACTATCTTCAGCTTGTTGTTTCATATCAGAAGCCATTTTCAGCATTAAGTCCATCATCGGGTTTTTTTCCTCGCTGCTACGTTCTTGGCTGGTTTCTTCGTCCGGGAATTCAATTGTTTCTTGCCTTCCATACTCAAAGGTTCTCTTAAACGTGGCAGGAAAGGCGTCCTGTTCCCTGTAGTCGACAGATCTCGTTTTCAACTCTATAAATTCACTCATTAGCTTCGGCATTGTTCCTGGACTAATTCCACCCAGCTTCTCACAAAAATCACTGTTTGCAACTTCTTATTTGGTCCGCATGCTATGAACTTTAAAAAAATAAATTCACTGACCGCGATTTCACTTAAAATTACTTTTTGAATCCCACTTCTGACACCTACTGAAGCAATCCCACTTCTGACACCAATTGTTGTGTTTTCCCATTGAAAACACGCTTCGTGGATTCGATATTTTCTGCCTTTACGAAACAAAACTGTTTACTACGACTAAAAACACTTTTGTCTGAAACTATAAGTGTTATTTTACACTCTACTAAACTCGCGTGCGTACTTCAATTATCGCGCTAATAACAGTATCACTCGCGTTGAATTCAACTCACTTTAAATAGACTGACGTCAAAAGACTAACTTACTAAAGACATCTTGCTGAGGAAATTTATACTTCCCTCGAGCATTTCCAAAGTGGTGGATGGTGATTGCATGCTTCTAGGCTATTCTCGATATCTCTCGCCCTGTCATGGTCCTTAGGAGTTGCTTATCAGCGTTCTATGGGAGACGTTTTGATGGGGATAGTTCGAGAAGATATTTCTCAATGTTTTTCGTTGTTTCGGACACTGCTACGGTGATATATGATTTATGTTGATGTACAAGCAACAATAATTCTTCTTGCTGGTACATTAGGACCATTATAATTTAAAACTTCCTCAAATCCCCACCGCAGCAAAAGGGTTAAAAATCGTTAGAGAAATTACCAATAATTTTCACTAACCAAATAGAGAAACCGAAATTCATATTTTTATACAGGAGACACTCAATCCCAACGGAGTTGAAGGCCTTTTATAGATCAATTAGACAAACACCCGAAATCCTTTTGTTCTGGGTGCTATCTTCTACTGCTTTTTGCAGAACCAGAAATTGTCCCCCGGGTATGGTTTGATACTCTTCAATGCAATGGAGTATGCTTTCGATTAATTTTCTCAAATCTCAAAGTAGAGATATTGGGCGACCGTTGAGGACATTACATGATCCTATGCTTTGGGGATAAATAATTTTTTTGTAACCTTCCAAGCACAAGAAAACGATCCAATATTGAGACAAGAGTTAAGGTGCCAAAAAAAGCAAGGAGCAACCTTTTTTTAATATGAAATTAGAAATTTTACTTGCAGCTGGGAATTTTTTCGAGCAAAAGGTCGATACCAATTTGTGAAATGCTTTTATGTTCATGAAGGTTCCGTGGCCTTGGGAGAGGGTCTATAGAATGGTTTGTAGGACTGAATCTTGTAAGAGTCATCAAATGATTTTTATAACGAAAATTAAAAACGAAGATTTCAATAACAGTACAATGAGCATCGAAACTGTGTTTTCTCCACAGCAGATTATAGAAAAAGCACCAGTATCTGCAGTAGACTTATCATCAGAGAGTAGGCTACCATTTGAAGCAAAATTACTTCTTAACTTTTTACGCCCTGCTATTCTGTGTATTTCCTGAAACAAATCTCGGTCAGGGGCTACTTTTTTTTCTCCAATTTCATGTTATCATGGACTCTGGTCTTAACCATGATAAGGATATTGATATCGTTTTAATGTGAACCAAATTTTTTTCCAGCCTGTAAAAATATTTTAAATTAAAATCGATTTTTTCCTTTTGAAGCCAGATATATTTGAAATTTTTGACATATATCGATATTTCGAGGGTAATCTATGTTGATATCTCTAATCAAGTAAAATATGTTGATATATCTAATCAAGGCAGAAGTGTATCTACAATGGTTATTATCTGTGATAAG
The DNA here is from genome assembly GCA_947369275.1 of Nemotelus nigrinus. Taxonomy (NCBI): domain Eukaryota; kingdom Metazoa; phylum Arthropoda; class Insecta; order Diptera; family Stratiomyidae; genus Nemotelus; species Nemotelus nigrinus. Next base: position 12,830,792 of record OX376374.1, read on the forward strand.
AAATTTGCGCCTGTTATAGAGCTGGACAATATCGTGCGGTAAATGATATGCTGATTTCCTTGTGATAGCTAAATTATCAATGACTGCAAAAAAACTCAGCAATTTCTCCACAGATTTTTTGAACTGTCAAGATGTTTGAAATTGTGTCTTAACATGAGTTGCGAATTGCTCCCAATCAACTCAATCGTGGGATTGAAGAAGTCTGGATCTGAAGCCAGGAAATCGATGCGCTGTTTCCGATGTTTTTCCACAGAACGGCGAACGAGCATTGAAATCACCTCCGAGGGTAACAAGACAAAGTCAAGATACTGTCGCTAGGATTATATTGAGATCCTGAGCCAATTCAGAACCTCTAAAGTGGTGGTCTACATATGTCTACAAAACATGTTTAATCATTCCTTAATTGAAAGCTAATCCAAATCGCTTCAATAGCTCTAAGTCCTTTGATCAAATACCTTTGCTCTCTTTGACAAAGAGTACAGTTCCCCGTTTACTTGCATTTGGATCATCTGAGGTGTCCTCACGGATGATTTTGTAATCATCCACGGCTGCACGAAGACGGAACTTGAAATTAGTCTCCGGTAGGAAAAAAATGTCAGGACCTTAATGGTGTGGAAATTCCTGAACGAATTCCCTTTTGCAGATGGAAATTAAAGTGGCTCTATTTAGGGCTGCGATCTTCAGAGGATGCCTTAACAAGAGAGTTTCCCAAAAGTTGGGATGAAATACTTAATTTACCAAAGCGAAAAGGTTACAGCCAAATAGCTTTTGACATTCTCCGAAGATAACTGAGTTGACGGATGATTCCGATACTTTTACAATTGGTATAGCAGATTTGATTGTAGAATTTTTCGCAGTAGGATTTTTTAGCAATATTTTTTGATCGTAGTTATGCTGATTGTCGGATGAAGTCGTTTACACAACCAAAGCTATTAAAGGTCAAAGGTCACAAAAATCAATTTTTCAATGCCAATAATATTGATATTTCGTGATGTCTGTGACCTTTCGTTTTATCTCTAGTGGAGATGCTTCTAACAGAAGTTTTATTTTTTTTATTTCGGAAATAGGTCTCTTAAGCAAAAACGTTGCTTTAATACCTTGCCCTAAATTGTACGCAAGTAAGAAACAGTGCCCCATCACTTTTTGGCATGTTCAGCGCTCAGCAAAGAATATGTAAAATACTCAGTAAAAATATACATACATATTACTTTTAGTTTTGTTGCATAATTTTTTATCGTTATTTTTGAAAATACTGGTCCAACTTATAAAGCTGTGATTAATGAGCTGCTCTAGGTTGAGCTAGGTTGAGATATCTCAGGGAAATGTGGTGTTTCACACCTACCTTTTTTGGTAGAGCAAGTTCGGGCAAGCAAATAGCTGATTGTCAACTGTCACGGAACCAACTTTCAACAAAAAATTTTGATTGAAAAAGAGTCTTTTCTTGACGAATTGGCAGGTTGAGCTTCTGACAAGCGATCAATTTAGAGAATTGCCTCTCAATTGCTCTAGCTTGCTCGACTTTTTTTAAACTTGCCTTGAGATGCTCTAATCTTTTTTTCGGAGTCATTAAACACAGCTATAAATATATTTTGAAATTTGAACAGACTTGTTTTAGGCTTATAATCGAAGGTATATCATACAAAAATTTCAAGAGAAATGTTAAGTACGTGATGTTGAAAAAACTTGACTTATAAAAAAGTTGAGATTGCTCAATACTATTGGAGGGAAAGCCATTTTATCTGAAGACACGTCAGTATACTTGCACAAATAAGGAATTTATCGAAATTAAGTGTTTTGCCACAGATCATTATTTTCTGCCTTTTATCCTTACTTGCCGTATTTAATCAGCCTAGTTCGTTTTACATATGAAACACAGATGAAACATCAGAGCATATCGAGAAACGGTGCTTAAGGCAGTGTTGTGGTCTAGAAACTCGATTTTGAGGTGATATTACGGACGCAATAAAAAAAACCATAAACATTTTTCATATATATTTTTTATCAGTTTTTTATGAACATTTTAAAAGTATAAATATGTATTAGCCGGCGAAGTGAAGACTCAAAAAAAAACTTGTGTCATGGTTGATTTGATTTCAACCTTCCTGATGGTCTGAAACATAAATTTTTGGTGAATTCTGTAAAAAAAATATGTAAAATTAGTCTGACGTGGGCGATTTGAAAAAAAATACTTTTTTTCGCAAAATGCCGTCCATGTGAACAAAAAGTCATTTTTTGCCTCATTTTTTCAACTTTGGGAATTTTTTATAAATAATAGAAAAAAAAATTTCAAAAATCCCTACGTCAGACCATTTCTAATAGTGTTAAGAAGGCTTGTGCAAAATTTCACGTAAATCGGTCAACTAGAGATATCATGCCAACCGTATCGAAAAAAGTAGTTACGAGAAAAACGCGTTTAAAACTTGGAGTCTCGTTTTGGGCAGTCTGAGTCGTTTAATGGTATGTTATACTTCGATTTTTAAATCAGCATCCCCGTCTCATGCAATATTCCTTCTTCAACTTCAAAAGCGAGATTTTCGGGAGCTCTTTCAACCATACAAGCAGTTCGAACTTCTTTAGAAGCTTGAGAAGCTTGTAGCTCGGAGTGGTTAATTCGTTGTTGATCGCGTTTGTTTGTTAGTTGGCATGTCACAAAAATAACTGTAACTCCAACAATAATTCGAGTTTCCGAAAATCCCTTTAAAAGCTTGTTGTTAAAGGTTTAAACTTTGAAAATAAGCAAACAAAAAAAAATCGGTTTGATCAAATTTCTAGACCAGATTACCCCCTTAAAAATGCGAGTTAATCATCTCGGCAATGACAATTTACTTCAGGATTTTTTTTTTTTTTTTGAAAAAAAAAGAAGAATGTATTCTTGCAAGAATCCTTGATTTGAAGCCAAACAAAGCAGCAATATTAACTTCCAATGGTTTCATGGAACTTAAACCAAGAAATTTGTATTATTTCGCTCTTAGACTTGCCACAACCTTTGGGTTGGGCTCCATCATTAATTATGAAAAAATATATTTTTTTCCATTGTTATAGAATCAATCATTACATCGGAAATACATATACATCACTGAGTTGATAATATTAACATACTTCATTTAACTAAGAGAATTAATCGAAGGCTTTTGAAGAATTCAGTTTAATTCCCCTACATTCTTTTCACAAAAAATGTATTCTGAAAACTTTAGACAACTTTTTTCTTTTTCCGTTTCGTTCCCTTTGCAAAAACATGTATACACAGCCGTATCCTGTTCATATCAATATAGAATTTCACTTTAAACGCAAACCTATTCATCATATTCGTTAAATTTTTTGTGAGCTCGTAAATTATTTCAATAACAGCTGCACACTTAGAGCTATCGAATTTTTCTAACGTAAGCAAAGACTAGTCCGAACTTCTAAAGCCCCCAAAAATTAAGTGCGTCCGTAGTTCGAGTGTAAATATTTTGCAATTATTCGTGTTTTCTCAAAACAAGAAATTTTTATTCGATTATTTACATTTCTAATTTGTTCAAGTGAAATGCATAGTAAAAAAACTTGATCGAATCGCCGGCAAAAACAAAATGTCTCATTCATACCACCTACTATATAAGGGGTAAACATTCATTCCCAATTCAGTTTAGAGCCAACCTCTTCAACGCAGCACTTACCAATCGTCAAGATGAAATTCAGTCACTTCTTTTTCGTTGTGGTTTTGATTGTCGCAGTTCTGGCAGGACGTAGTGATGGACGCGGTTTCTTAAGAGATCTTGGCCATAAATTGGAAGGCATTGGTAAAAAGGTCGTTCATGTGGCAGAACAAGCTGCACCTGTTGTTAGCGTTGTGGCTGCTCTTGGCTAAATATGTGATTTGTTAAGGATAGTGAATCACAAATATATAAAATTGAACTTGCTTACGAAAAATATTCTTTAATTGTTAAACGATATTCATAGTGTTTATGATATATGTATTTTTTTCCCGAGTCCTTGAAAGCAGTATCTTATATGATTTGGTACTTTTAACTAAATTCCTGGTGAGTTCAAGCCGCGGTTTTTACTCTTCTATCGAGCTGAGGTGGACAAGGTTGAATTTTTGAATGATCTAGCTTAGGCTAGTTTTTTTTTTGAACGGATGTCGCAAAACCTTTGGGAGCTTTCTTAGTAACGGTCCAGGATTATATGAGATTTTTACTCACTAAAAAACATAATCTACTGCCCATGGAATCGCTATCGCATTACTTTGATTCAGCCGTGCCATAGCACGAATCAGATGCCCCCATGACTATTTTCGTTCTATCAGGAGGAGTCGGAAAGGTACTGTCCATTTTTTCATTACATACGTCGAAACACATAACCAAGCTTCTCCTAAATGAAACATCGCCTCTAGAATCGTTTGCGGCATTCAAGGCCGATTGCAGAGCTGAGCGCTTCTCCTTTTCTACTGAGGCACTTGAAGAAAGTTTGCAATACATCATAAATTTATGTAGCGCAGTATTTGTAATATTCCGTCCTGAGTTTCCCCATTCCATGAAGGTGTTCCTAAAGCAGTCATGTCCTGATAGAAGTTTATTCCATCGTTGTCAGGACTAAACCAAGATCTTATGGCGCGGATCAGTTTAGTCGTCCATGCTCCGATTGTGCCAGTACTCCAACGTTCATGACATAGCTCAAGCACTCATACTTGAGCGATTGCTACCCCTCTTCCCATTCCAGAGCCTACCTTCCTAATCTCATTTGTCAGCAAGTCCTGCTTTAACCAGCACGACCTTTCCAGATACCATGTAGTAACTATAGGGTCTTTCACTTTCTATTTTTAAATTTAAATAAAACAAAGTGTGTGTAAGATATCGGTTTTTTTGTTCGTTTGAAAGGCCTATCGATGCCATTAGGTACGGAATATTACATCGTTCAAATGTCCGCCGCGGCTTCTCTGGGTGGCGCGCATCCGAAATGTCCAATTTATCATGACTCTGGCGCATAAATCAGGCTGAGTTTGACCGATGGCATGGATTATGTTGATTTTGAGGACCGTTGTAGTTTGTGGCTTAATTGCACGATCTCGGTAGCCAGTTCACATCACCTCCACGTGAGATGACAATGCCCTCAAATCGCTCATGCAGAATGTCCAATGTGGCATGAGCTGTGTGGCACGTAGTGCCGTCCTGTTGAAACCAAATGTTGTTGGTCTCCATATCATCACTCAGAAAAATGTCATTAAATAGAATCAAATTTAAATCAAAAGTTGGAATCACTTTGAAATAAAAAGCGAATCTTAATTGAATTCCACTTTATTATAAAAATTTTATTTTCAAATCAAAATTTTTCATCATTGAATTAAAAAGAAACGTATATGGAGACAAATCATATTTGAAAATTTTTGAATCAAAAGTGTTTTAATTCAATGATGAAAAATTTTGATTTGAAAATAAAATTTTTATAATAAAGTGGAATTCAAATAAGATTCGCTTTTTGTTTCAAAGTAATTTCAACTTTTGATTTAAAGTGATTCTAAAATAAATGAAATTTTTCTGAGTGATCCAATTCAGGCCAAAAGAAGTTGGAAATCATCGACCTATAGCGCCCGCCGTTGACGGTAATGGCCTGACCAACGTCTTTCTCAAAAAAGAATGGATCGATGACGCCGCCAGCCCAAAATCCACACCAAACAGTGACTTTTTCCGAATGCATTGGACGCTCTTGGATCTCATGTAGATTGCTGTCGTCCCAAATTCGACAATTTTGTTTGTTGACATAGCCATTCATCCAGAATAGGGCCTCATCGCTGAAGATGATTCGTGCGCGGCACGTTGCCCGAACAGAATACCCAGTAAAGGTAATTGAATTTGATCACGGTTCCCTTCTTGTCTATAAATCAGCATAGACAACGTATATCATTTCTACAGCATCGAAGCCGAGCATATTGAAACGGGAAACTCGATCGTTTTGCGGAATCAGCCTCCGAAAGCAGAATCAAATTGGAATTGTTTTTGCGGGATGATTAAAATTGAACAACTTTTTATTAACATTAAAAATTTTAATCTACATTGAAAATTCTATTTTGACACCCACCCATTTTGATGAAACCCATTTTGATGAAACGATTTTATCATTTGCATGTGTTTGGAACGCTATATTCGTCCATTGTGATTTGGCAAAACAGACTAAATAAATGACACCCAATTTGACAGATGTAACTTCAACAATTCCTATTAGAAGATCCTATACTTGTGATTCGTAGCGCTCCTCTGCGTTAAACGCTCTCCATCCTAGTTCGATTCTATTTTTATTTAACTTCAAGACGGTGGTTAATATCTCCGTACCATGTAGCAGAATTGAATGAGCCGCCACTATATGTAATTTGCGTTTACTCGCACTAGGACCGCGGACGATCGCCATGAGTCTGCTCAACGAGATTTGAGCCCATACTGCCCTATCGTATGTTCATCGGGTGTGCTTCCTGTAAGTCAACTTTCACTCCGAGATACTTAACAGATTTTCTATTTTCGACTACTTTGGAGCCAATTGTCATGAGTAAGACAGTTGGTAGCCATTTCTTCGTTAGTATGGCAATCTTAGTTTTCGTGATTGTTAGCTGGAGACTATGGTTTTCCATCCAGCCATCAACCCTTCTTATCACTTGATTTAATTTTAGCTGAGTGAGATAAAGATTTCTGGAGGTGCTGACAGATCCTACATCATCAATGTTCAAGGCGCAGAAGACCGTTATATGCAACATTCCACACGTCTGGTCCGAGAATCGACCCTTGCGAAAATATTATTAATTCTGCGGGTAGTTGCTTAACGTCAAGATGCAGATGATTTCAAATTCATTTTGAAATTTCATCGAACTATCACTGTATGAGCTGTCAGCAGTAATGTGTCTCTTATTCATAATCTACCTCCATCGTGCAAACGTTGGCAGATGCCTGCTAGTCAGGAAACCAAAAACTTTTGCTGAAAGATTTCAGGAAAACCGGAGGAAAAATAAATCTATTGTCAACTCATGCTTTAAGTGAAACTGTTAGACCGCACAAATGAGCCAATCCACTCCGATCGGTGGGTCACGATTTTTTTTAATGCAACGATTCTAATCTAAAGCTTAATTCTGTCTTCGATTTCACGTTAAATTATCATACAAAATTTCACGTGAAATTTGTTTCGGCGAATATTTAGCTTGAAAATATGCAAGAGCTGTACTCACTTTTTAGCGTGAAAAGTTGCGGATTCCCGTCAGAAGTTGCTTTCGGAATTGAAATACAGATGGCATTGACACATGTCTCCAATCATTTCACGCCAATTTAGTATGTACAGTTCATTCTTTCGAGCTAAAAAGTGACATCTGATCTTTGAATTTGAAAACTAAGCTTTGTAAATGTCTTTTCAATAACAAAATCGATCGAAAATTGAAATTCTTGACATTTTATCCGTCAGAAATTAGCACGGTCTCTGCTTTTCTGCATTGTCAAAATTTTCGCTCGAAAGAATGACCAAATAATGGAGACGTGTCAAATTTTTGCTTGCCGATTATCTCAGTACCAGCCTTAAGATTAGAATCGTAGCATTAAAAAAAATACACGCCACCGATCGGAGGGGTTTGACTAATTTGTGCGGTCTAATAGTCCCAATAAAAGCAAATAAAACGGTTGCTACGTTTTACTATAAGTGTTTTGTTTTCGCACTCACTAGCTGTCCTAATCAAGCTCCCGCTACCATATTTCATATGACTTGTATGTATTGAAATCCGCCTACCTCTTAAACTACTGACCATCCCATTCTAAAACTTTTATGATAAAATATAGCTTAAACTTTGTTTTGTTACAAAAATAAACAAAATTAATCTGGTCCAAACTATTCAAATTACGAGTTGAACTGTTAACTTCCGGTTTTACAAAGGAAATAGATTTTTTTTCAAATCTAACTTTAATATTAAAAAGAACTAGGGGGCTTCGCTCATCAACCCCCAGACCATTTACGATTTTAAATTGTACATTTTACTGGACGTATGTACTAAAGCCGTGCGAAAATCAATAAAAGTTCACAGTCGCAGTACATATATATACATATATATATATATATATATATATATATATATATATATATATATATATATATATATATATATATATATATATATATATATATATATATATATATATATATATACACGTCGGATTTCGTACGTTTATGTGTCTACTATAAGAGAAAAATAAAAATATAATCCGACCAAATTTCCAAAACTTTTTTTATTAATAGAGAGAAGAGAGACAGCTAATTTCCCATACCAATCAGTATTTTTAATGTTTTTTAGATTTTGTTTTGAATCTCAGCATCGGCTTCCAAAAAAACCTATCATCAATTTGATCAATTATTCAGAAGCCTATAACTCGGCAACTAAACCTCGTAGAAAAGAAAACTGATGTATCCACGATCATATCCTCTAGAAGTACCATTATGCACAATATGAACAAAGTCCAGAACTACAACTTTTTCTCATCGTCCACTCCACGTGAAATGCCCCGTTTACTATTTTAAATTCAATGTAGTAAAAAAGGGTGAATAAGAAAAACTAATAGTCTCAATCTTCAAGTGAAGAGTTCGCTTGGAATAAAATTCCATGTCTTTCTCAATATTATTCCTTGCGTGCAGTTCAAGCGTATTGACATACAATTGTGCAAACTGATGGAAGGACATTTTCAATTACGAGTATATATAAAAATATTTAACATAGACTACACCAAGGACAATTATTGCTTGTTTTGTAGAAAGTAACTGAGGCAGTCGAAGCAACCATGTGCATACCATAGATTGCAGAACCTCACAGACGATATATCAGTCAATTATCTCGGGCTGACACCTTAACTAGCAGAGCTGTCGGTCCGCATTAGTATGTGGTAACAAAGAAGAAGAACCAAAAAGACCAAAACTGTTTCCAATTGCATCAAGAGCTTTTGTACATCGAAAGAGATCAAAAAGAAAACTGAAGTATCAAATAACGTCACGATCACTGCTTTTCTGCGATCTCTTTAAAAGGATTGAAAAAAACATATTTTAAAAATATCGCCCTATCCTGAATCCTGCACAAAGTAAATAATTTCTTTACAAGCAAGATTAATTTTCTTTATTTATCAGTCATGTTCAGTCTTATACAATATGTACATTTTATCCAGCAGCTACAGCATCAACAATCGGCTTAATATCTCTTGCAACCTGCTGAGCCACCTGTCCAGCCCTTCTCAAAAAATTTTCGCGAGCATTACTATGCCCTGTCAGAGCTGCTACCATCAAAACCACAACGAGGAAGATGTAATTGAGCTTCATATTAACGGTTAGTTGTTGCTCTAATGCAGAAAGCTAACTGCGAATTGATTAGTTGAATAATTTTGACGCCTTATATAGTAGTCGGTGTGAACGTGACGATATTTGCCAAAAAAAACTCGAACAAAGATTTTCATTTTAACTTTTCACTTGAGCAAATTTTAAATGTGAATACCAAGCTGCCTGATCAAACAAGAAAATATTTACTTGAGGCGCATGTTTTTAATATAATTGTGAGCTTTAACTTAGCTAGTGTGGTGATTACATAATATTTTATATTTGCTACTTATTCTGTGAAATAAGCGATTTCAAAAATGCATAAGCGTTACTTAAAACAAACAATTTATGCGTTGTTTTAAAAATTTAAACATTGTTGACCAAGTTTCGTATGTTGGACAGTGGTAGAATCTACCATTTGGCAAAGGAGATCAAAGAGGAAAATAAGAAAGTGATCCAAACTAACCCTAACTATTGTCCTGCTCTTTTTTGAGAATCGTCGAAAATCGAAGAAGCAAAGCCTGGGTGTGTGACAAATCCAAACAAATGATAGTTCGACCTTCCTTGGCACTGGAATTGTAAGAACTAAATTAGAAATAAGCTAAAGGTATTTGTTGGTGGACATTATTTCCATAGTTGTTGAACTCTTGTCAGCTGGTTGCCTGAAGGATTCTAAAGCGTAGTAAATGTACTAAATGGCACAGTGGACCCATTTCAATTGTAAGCATCTATTAACCTGCTTGTGTCGTGATCGCGTCACTAATAGGATGAGACAAGTCGTCAAATATCGGTACCAATAACCAAGGTTGAACAGAACGAGCTGCGACGCCCAGTAGACTATTTTCATACCTCGGATCGGACGATATTTCAAAGATGGTTCTTCCCGTAGCGCCCTAGCCAGCCTAACCCCTTTGGGTTCCGGTTAGGTCCGTCGTAGCTCCACTCAATCATCCAAAATGGTAGACTTTCGGCTCACCAGAGATCCGTCGTTCGCTTCTGTGAATGAGCCCAGTAGGAAATGTGGCACTTTATTCCAATCTAGACGCACAAACCGTAGATAGGGTGGAGTCAAACCAGAGTTTCAAGAACACAAATTCAAGAACAACCGTTTAGTCTAAACATTTAATTACCGGCATATAATTTACACTAAAGTCTAATCACAAGAAAGCAAGAAAAGGAAATTACCGTTCATTAATTCGTTTGCTTCCACTCACTTCCCATAATAAGTATCGAGAAGGATATTGGCAAATGTTTGGAGCGTACATTAGGAAATCGTTGATACAAAAATTTATTTTCAGGCAGTACGGTAAATTTATGTTCAACCGCTTTCTTCCAGTGTCTTCGAAATTTTCCAACGATCGTTTCATTTTGTTTTTATTTTTTACATTTGTAGCACCTGGCTCTTACAAGTTTTCAGAAAATTATACAGAAATAATTCGAAGAATTTCCTTGACCTGCAGATAATATTTTTCTGGACTACTATTTTTTTTACACTTTTTCATGTTGGTCTTAAAATCGTGTGGCCTGATTAGCAAGTACTACTGGACAAATTTTTGTGCATCTAACCTGGTCCACGGTCTAATTTTAGATGTGCCTCGATTACAGAGTGAATTTTCTTCTAGATGTGCTTCGATGGTAAGACTCAATTGTTCAAGTAGTCCGATCATACAGTGTCCCGATTAGCAGGTTTTACTATATATATATATGTATATATATATAATATATATATATATATATATATATATATATATATATATATATATATATATATATATATATATATATAATATATATATATATATATATATTTATATACATATATATATATACATATATATATATATATATTATATATATATATTATATATATATATTTATATATATATATATACATATATATATATATATATATATATATATATATTATATATATATATACATATATATATTTATATGTTTATATATAATAATGTATAAAAAAAAGTTAAAAACTCTCAGTAAGAGTAAAAAAACTCTAGCGCACCTGAACCGCTAGAAACACTAATGTTCAAAGAACAGTAGAAGAATCGTGCAGGTTTTTAGTGCATATTCTACCACACGAGCTGCTTACTTTGGCCAAACTGTCTCAAACGCCACGTTTTACTTTGATCTCAAGAATGTATTATAATTGGCATGAATTTCAACGTTTATGAGAGCAAAACACGGGTTAATTACATTCGTTATCAGTTGCTTATTTCACAAAATTTTGAAAGCAGCATCTCATATAACATCAATGAAGAAAATGCTCAGTGCCTGCAGCACTGTAACTGAAGTTGGTGTTTGGGGCTGCGATCCGAAAAATTTGCAGAACTTTGGGAATTGAAACATCGGTTATTTATTTTCATTGCAAATGTTTCCGGTATGAATACTAACTGTAAGCATATATTGATACAAAAGTAGCCCAACCGACTCGTGCTGGCAACCTTTCGCCAGTATCAAAGCCAAAAAAAAATATCACATCTGCTTCACGTTGTTATATTACATTCGAAGTTATAGGAGTATAAAGAAATTTAGGGTTACCTGCAGCAAGTTTTTTCAAATAATCGAAAGCTTAATATTTGCTGTTAATTGTCACTACAATATCATTATCAATTGAAAATTCTATGATAAAATCGCTTAATAAAGATATTGCAAACAAACACAAAACCAACAATAGCTGGCAATCCAATCGTGGCTTTTCAACCAAATTTGGCCTGTATAATGTTTATAAAAGGTTCCATTAATTATACGAAATTCGTCTTGATTTCATGACTGCACTGGAAGTTATAGGGCAAAAAGTTTTATTTTCCTGAGCGAATTTTCAAAACCAAAGACACAAAAATTACCATAGCTGGCAGCACCAATCGAATTTTTCAACCAAATTTCTACCAAACAGAGTTTAGAGTAAGGTTCAGCTACTGTGTCAATTTCATGAAAATCTGATAACTTATTCACATTTCATAGGGCAAAAAGCAGTTTTTTTTTCTTTGCAATTTTTCAAGATGGCACCACTGGCACAGAGTTGCGTACAATTCAAAATCGCTTCTATCAGACCTGGTTCTAGTTAAGTCCAATGTATTCTGTAAATTTCAATTGTATCTGATTATTGATTCGTGAGTTCCCGAGAACAGAAGTTTTTGATGCAATAAATATAGGTAAATTGGGAAAGGGTTACCGTTCTTGTCCGACATGAAATTTCCAAAGTTTTACATTGAACGTGTAGATAAAGCGTAAGATTTGTATACAGATTGGTTTGATTGTAAGAAACGGACATTTTTTAGGATATTCGATGGTTTGAATGTTTTCACTTCCAAATTTTTATTTTTTCAAATTTAAGACACCAAAATTATCATAGCTGGCAGTTCCAATCGAATTTTTCGACCAAATTTCTACCAAACGTGGCTAAGATCCAGCTACTGTGTGAATTTCGTCAAAATCGAACGATTCAATCAGAATTTATAGGGCTAAAAGCAGTTATCTTTTTTAGTGATTTTTCAAGATGGCACCACTGGCACAGAATCGCCCGCATTTCAAAATCACTTCTATCAGACCTGGTCCTATTTAAAACCAATGCATTCTGTAACTTTCAATTAATTCTGCTCATCGGATCGTGAGTTTCCGTGAACATAAGTTTTTGATGCTAAATATATAGGTAAATTGGGCAAGGGTTACCAGGCGAGCCCGTTATACCATATCAAATTTTTTTTTGTTTGCGTAAACAAAGCACAATATTTACATATGAGTGGCTTTTTTTTGAAGCAACGGCATTTTTTCAAGAGAGACGATAATTTGGAGGTTTTCACTTTCAGTGCCTGCCCTAGCTACAGGGTTGCCAGCACGCTCATTAAAACAAATATAAATAATAAAATAAAAAATAATAAATAACAAACTCATACCCAAATCTACAACTAAATAATATCAATATGTCCTGAAAATTTCGTAATGATTGAATAGCTTTGTCAAAAGTTATAGCAATTTAAAATTTTCAAGTTTTCCCGTTCTCTTTTTAGGCACCCAGCGCACACATGGGGTTAAAAAATACAAAAAAATTATCCGATTTACATGTAAAACACGTTCGAAATTTATTTCGTCATCTTTATTTTTGCAAAAATTATTTGTGTGCGGAATAATAGGTATATTAAAAATATCACTAAAATGGCCGCCGGCGCCAAAGGGTTTTATTAACTTTTTGTGAGACCTGGCACCACCCTGAAATATACACCAATGTGTCCTGAAAGTTTCAGTTCAATCGGATGGCGCGTTCCTGAGATATTTTCACTGAAATTTTTTGATGATATATATATATATATATATATATATATATATATTATATATATATATATATATATATATATATATATATTATAAAGTGATTTTAATACTAATGTTCTTCTTCGAACATTAGTATAAACTTATTTTTAATACTACTTTAATCATATATGATGGGGGTTTTGCATTTAGTTTTGATGACGGATGGCGCGTTCCTGAGATTTTTTCACTGAAATTTTTTGATGATATATGTATATATATATATATATATATATATATATATATATATATATATATATATATATATATATATATATATGTATATATATATATATATATATATATATATATATATATATATATATATATATATATATATATATATATGTATATATATATATATATATATATATATATATATATATATATATATATATATATATATATATTATAAATTGATTTTAATACTAATGTTCTTCTTCGAACATTAGTATAAGCTTATTTTTAATACTACTTTAATCATATATGATGGGGGTTTTGCATTTACTTATAAGTTTTGGATGTTTACTTTAAGGGACAATATCAAAGAAACTGGAAACGAAACTAATTTCACAACGTCAACGTAAAATTTTTCACTGAAGTACCAAAGTAGCACAAAAAAGTTAAGGCACAGCGCAGTTTTTCTTAAATTATTTCAATTGTTTTAAAGTAATCAATTTCAAAAAAATATTTCGGAGCTGCTCCGAAATATTTAACGCACGCGCTAAAATGTACTCCAGTTGTGAGAGTAAATACCTAGTCGTTGGCAACAACAAGAAGGAATTTTCTGAATCTACTCAAATAAAACTATTCGATTGTTTTTTTATTATTTTGTTAATTACTATTGTGGATGCAGGATAAATATGACATAAACACATGTCATTCTCACACTTCACTAATCACCACACTACTTTACATCAAACGCAGCACACCAAAATTTTAACATCAAGTACACTCTAAAAAGTGAGTCTATAATTAATACTTTGATAATAGGAAATATATTCATTTTTTCGTTTAAAATAACGCATCACAATTTTTTTTACACATTCAATTTGCTTTTACGTCATATCAGCTGAACAATACATAGCTTTTTGTAAAATTGAAGCAAAAAGAGTGTAAATTTGCGCCAAAGCCATAAAATTGCATCATTTTTTAGGATAAAATTACACGATTTGGTCGTAAAAAAATTTAAACACTTAAGACGTAAAATATTCTTTTTACGCACTTTTGTAAATTTACATCCTTAATAGTAGGATATCAGTTTCCTACTATTATAAGGGTAAAATTGAACCAAAATTTTTTTGAGTGTAGGCTAAGAAAAATATATATTGTCAATAGTGAATAAATATATAATTGTCAAAGTTTTGTTACGAAAAAGATAGCGTAATTGTTTGTTGTTATAAAAAAGAGATTTTCTTAGATGGATTTTTAGTGTTCGAAATGCATTTCTCTTCGAGTTTCTTCAAAAAATCCGATGTTTAACCATCATTTCATCTAGAAAAGCAGCCGAATCGATATTCAGACCAATATCAGATTCTTCAACGACAATAACATTGTTCGATTGCGAAGGCAATATGCAGACGCTTGAATCCGTATGCCGTTCGATTCCCGATTCTTTTATTGGAGAGTTCTTGCTGATAGATGAAAATGGTTTTGTCAATCCAGCAGGTTTTGAATTTGAGGGTTTTGTCTCAACATTTATGGCTTTCTTAACCAAGGATTGTGGCTCTAGTTTAACATCTCTCCATGCGACTTCAAGGCTGGTTCATTTGAACCAAAAAACTAAGTCTAAGCCGTCGTCTAATTATTCATGACAACTTGTCTAAACGGCACTTGATTGCCACAGGCGCAAATATTTCGGTGCTTCCAGCACCTGCTACCGGAAAACTTCCACCTTCTGGTATGCGACTTGCCGCGGCAAACCAGTCAATCATCAACACCTATGGACGAAAGGTGATAAAACTAGAACTGGGACTCCGTCGTGAGTTTTCATGGGATTTCATCATTGCCGATGTCTCTAGACCCATTTTAGTCGCGGACTTCCTCTGCCACTATGGGCTAGTCGTCGACTTGGCAAATGCTATCCTTGTTGATCCTCTTACTTCGCTTTCATCGAAAGGCCCATTTACTTCATATAAATGTCCAAAACTTAGTGCTTTGATTGAGAAATCAAATGATCCAAGGATAGATGTAAACACAAAGTGACACACCACATTTTGACTCAGGCCCTCCAATAGTGTCGAGATCACGTCGGCGTCACCAATTTAGTATCTTGTTTTACCAAAATACTATTCAGTCCAACAAACAAAAATCCATCTAAGAAAATCTTTTTTTTATTACAACAAACAACTACGCTATCTTCTTCGTAACAAAACTTTGATAACTATATATCTTTTCACTATTGACAATGTATGTTTTTCTTAGCCTAGTTGATGTTAAAATTTTGGTGTGGTGTGTTTGATGAAAAGTAGTGTGGTGATAAGTGAAATGTGAGAATGATATGTGTTTATGTTTGTGTATCCACACTATATTAGCACAATGCCTTACTATTACACTAGACTACTATTGAACTTTTTTACTAACTAATTTTGTAGTCCTTTCACTGCAAAGCCAACGAAACTCTAACTTTCTATTTTTGCAATGAAAATGGTAGTTGAAACCATCCTCGAATAATTTAGTTATCTCTTTATTTGAACTAACAATTGCAATGTCCATTTCGTTTTGATTGCAAACTTAACTGTTATTGATTTGTGATCACGGTTCCCTTCTTGTCTATAAATCGGCATAGACAACGTATATCGTCTCTAAAGCTTATCAAAGCAGAGAATAATTGATACGGGAAACTCGATCGTTTTGCGGAATAAGCCTCTGAAAGCAGAATTAAATTGGAATTGTTTTTGCGGGATGATTAAAATTGAAACAATTTTTTTATTTATCTTGAAAATTTTATTTGACAAAGTGATTTCGAAAGCATGCACTGATTCTCATCAGACACCAGCACACAGTGCATACTTGACTGCCCAGCCTGTACAAGTACTGGGGTTACCTGAGCAGTATTGACTTAAAAACTACCTTACACTACAATTAAGTTCTAACCTATACCTAATTATAATTAACTTAACCTAATTTGACCTAAATCTTAACCTGGGTCTTACATCGAGCCCCGTCTATTCGACGGAAAGCCCACATAACTAAATAGCCATGAGCTGTTATTGGCACGCTTTTATTGCGGGCCGCATAAATGGCTCATAAATACGTCCTATTGACCGAATCAGTCCGTTCTGATGTTCGTCTGTCTATCCATAGAATCTTGTCGTTAATTCTGTGTACAACCCAGTCCCTAAGTAGCTTCAGTTCCGATTCCTGATAGAGGAGAACGTTCTTCGCCCACGTCTTAGTTACCGAGTTGTAGCACCTGCCAATGCAGAAACGGAGGATTCTTCTTTCGAATATCTCCGCTTTTGCCATGACAGTCCTTGAACAGGTAATCCAGGATGAGGATGCATAAGCCAGGATAGGTCGGATGAGTGTCTGGTAGCAAATAGATTTAGTTTTGGTGGTCATGCCCATATTTTTGGCAAAAAGAGGTCAGATGCGTTGAAATACAGATTTGGCAGCATTGATTTTACGCCGCACGTAAGGATTAAACTTCAGAGAGTCGTGAAAATCAACACCGAGGTACTTTAGAGATGAGCTAGGAGTAATCTTAGAAGTTCCGAACGAGACAGCGAGTTTTTTGGTCTTGTTGCGAATAGTTTGGCATCCCCGATACTTCGAAAGATTGCAAAATACACATACCTGCGTCTTACTGCTATTTGGTGTGATGCCCCATTCGTCAAAGTAAAGACGCAGATCCAGCAAGTAGTGTTCTAGGTTCTTCGCTGCTTTGAACGAATATTAATCGTGAACTACAAAATTTTAGTGGATTTTTTGCAGGTGTATTTCATATTTATGGATTTTGTAATTATGGATACCAAAAAAAATTAATTGTTAAAATCGTGGATTTTTCAAAATGTATCAATCTTGTGTAGTTAGATTTTGTTTTTATGGATTCTATAGTGTTCCCTTCGGTTCGACATACTTAGTCATATTAAGCTTGGTTTGTTCGTATGGCACTTCACCGTTGGTAAAATTTCTGCAATACCAGCTATCGGAATATGAGGAGTGTGCCGGCTAGGACATCTAATATGCAGTACCATTAAAATATCCCGAGCGGTTTCGCAAAGAAAAACATTCAACATTTCCAGATGTAAGTATGATTAATATAGAGTACATCACAGATATTTAGTGCTAGTTTTGTGGAAAATAACTGAGGAAACCCAATTAATCATGTACGTACCGTGGATTTCACAAGCACACAGGCGATATATTAGACCATTGTTTCAGGCTGATAACTTAATTGATAGAACTGCCGGCCGGCATTAATATGGGGGTGGCAACAAAGCAGAAGAACCAAACATACCAAAATCGGACCAATTTGCATCAAGAGTTTCGGAACCCCGAAAGAGATCAAAAACAAAACTGCACTTTCAAATAACATAAAAATCTCTGCTTTTCTGAGGTCTCTTTAAAACAATTGCAAAAGCCATATTTTAAAAATATGGCCCAATCCTGAATCCTGCACAAATTAAAAAAATACTTTACAAGCAAAATTAATTTTCTTTATTTGTCAGTCATGCTCAGTCCTATACAATATGTACATTTTATCCAGCAGCTACAGCATCAACAATCGGTTTGATATTTCTCGCAACCTTCTGAGCCACCTTTGCAGCATTAATGATGACATTGGGACGAGCATTACTATGTCCTGTCAGAGCTGCTACGATCAAAACCACAAAGAGGAAGATATAATTGAACTTCATATTAACGGTTAGTTATTGCTTTAATGCAGAAGGCTCACTGCGAATTGATTAGTTGAATAATTTTATCGCCTTATATAGCAGTCGGCATGAATTTGGCAATATTTGCCAGAAAGAAAATCGAACAATAATTTTTATTCGAACATTTCACTTGAGCAAATTTCAAATGTGAAAACCAAGCTGACTAATGAAACCGGAAAATATTTACTTGAGACCCATGTTTTTTATATAATTGTAAGCTTTAACTTAGCCAGTGTGGTGAATGCATATTATTTTATGTGTACTATTTGGGATTTGCGTGGTTTATATGATTTTGTGAAGTAATCAATCAGAGAAGCTTAAGCAATATCGTCAGATACCAGAAACAATTTGCATATTGTTTTGTTTCTACTCGGGGCAAAATTTAATCATTGCTATACAATGACAAACTATTTATCCATAGTGGTCCCACCGAACGCTCCAAAAATGTTCCCCTAATTTCCCTATTGTGAACCCATGAGCTTTTACTTGAACGATTTTTTTGTCCAGATAATCCGCCTCATTGAGCTAACTGAGGCAGGATTTTATTGTTGTTCCAACCAATGCAAGTCCAATTTATAGTCCGGGGAAATCTAACATGGTGCTTCGGAAAAATTAGGGGAAAGCTGAATTTTGGTGTGAATCTTGGTATTGGCGTGTTGAACAAAATGTCAAAAGTCCCCATCGATCCGAGTGCTGCGTCACTTTTTATACGGGGTCAAAGGTCACCAAAAGTGACCTTTCCTAAATATCTCAGTAACGGTAACGTCTTCAGAAAAACAATGTATGACGAATTTGTAGCTTAGCAAAATTCCAACAAAAAAGATTATATAGCTTTTTCCTGTAACCATAACCGTTTTTGAGATATATTGATCTAAACATTTGTTACTAACAGCATCCTCTTTCTCACGGCATGTTAATATTATCCGATTTTGATTATGACTTGGCATGTTTGTGAGTTTGTTTTTCTATGTTTAAGAGGCGCATAGAAAAAACATGTAAATAAACTTATCTACCAGACTCCAGGGTAGGTGGAAAAGTGTTCTCCGAAAAGTTCCCCCCTCCCCCTTTGCCATAAAACGGTATCCCTGAGCATCCATCCCAAATCTTCAGAAATGAGCTCGTTGCCTACCCTTTGCCCACTTTTCGGAGCACACTTTTCCACCTACCCTGGAGTCTGGTAGATAAGTTTGTGTACATGTTTTTTTTATGCGCCTCTTAAACATAGAAAAACAAACTCACAAACATGCCAAGTCGTAATCAAAATTGGTTAATATAAACATGCCGATGAGAATGAGGGTGCTGTTAGTAACAAATGTTTAGATCAATATATCTCAAAAACGGTTATGGTTACAGGAAAAAGCTATATAATCTTTTTTGTTGGAATTTTGCTAAGCTACAAATTCGTCATACATTGTTTTTCTGAAGACGTTACCGTTACTGAGATATTTAGGAAAGGTCACTTTTGGTGACCTTTGACCCCGTATAAAAAGTGACGCAGCACTCGGATCGATGGGAACTTTTGACATTTTGTTCAACACGCCAGTACCAAGGTTCACACCAAAATTCAGCTTTCCCCTAATTTTTCCGAAGTTTCGCCTTTTTTATGTCGGATTTCACTGGGCTATTAAGCTACTGTCCGAAAGCATGCATAAGTAAGAGTAAGAGGTATTTGTTAGTGGAGTTTGTTTCCACAGTTGTTGAACTCTTACTAGCTGGAAGCCCCAACGATTCCAGCCTATGCTAAACGTCTTTGCAAGAGAGACACGTGAAATCTTTTCTCCTATAATTGGTGCGGGTTTTTCCAATTATCAGCTCCTGGAAAAATGGTAGTTTGATAGCTATGAAAAAACTGAAGTAACAGCTATACGCCACCTCAGTAAATGTGCCCAAAAATTGTGCTTAAAATGAAAGCAATGCTCTTTTCGGAACATTTTGCAGCAACTACCGTTGATAGCATTTAAACCTTCGTCGAAATATTGGTCGCAATAGCCAAAGATGAACAGAAAAAATTGCGTGGCAGAATCGAATATTTTAATGCTCCGGATCAGAGGTTGTTTAAAAGTTGGCTCTTAAACTAAGAACACGACAAGACCACTATTTGTAAGTGCTTTCCAAAACAAACTCGAAGCCAATGTGAGTGGAAACGAGTTGTTTAAATCACTCGACGAGTGAATTTGTGAATTTCGTTTCGATTTAATCACTGCGCTAGAAGGTATACGGGTGAAAAGAATTTAAGGGTAATCACCCTCAACACTTTTCAAATTTTCAAAACGTTAATATTTGTTGTTAATTTTCATTGCAGGATCATTCCCATTTGGAAATCTTATGACATAATCGCTTAGTAAAGAAATATAAAAAAATTACAAAAATGTTCATAGCTGGCAGCCCTTTCATGATTTTTTTACGAAATTCCTACGACAGTTGGCTTACATTAAGGTCCATTTACTGGCTTTTTACCGTTTTGATTTCATGACTGGATCGGAAGTTATAGGGAAAAAGCTTTATTTTGCTGAGCAAATTTGTAAGATTTAGGAGAAAAAAATCACCATATCAAATATTGTGTGAATTTTGTTGAAATGTGATAGCTGAATCGGAAGCTATAGGCCAAAAAGCAGTTTTTTTTCTCTGTGATTTTTCAAGATTGTACCACTGCCACAGAGTTGCCCGCATTTCAAAATCGCTTCTATCAGACGTGGTCCTAGCTAATACAAACATGTCCTGTAAATATCATTATGATCGGATAGTCCGGTCGTCAGTTCTCGTGAACAGAAGTTTCGAGTGCTGAAAATAGAGGTAATTTAGTGATGGGCAGCCGTTTTTGTGCAAATCGGTATCTTGAAATTTTCAATTTGACATGATGGACAAAAGATGGACAATGATTTGATTTTTTTTGTCAAAAAGCAAAAATTTTTCACGAAGGTCGATGATTTGAAGAATTTTTCTTCAGGAGCCGCCGTAGCTACAGGGTTACTCGCACTGTCTTGAAAATCCATGTGTATTGAATTTTAGTCAACATCAATGCGCTCTGCAATTTTCACGATGATCCAATCTTTGTGTCATAAATCAAAAATTTGAAAAAAAAAATTCTTGCCTACTTTTAGGCACTCAGCATCGACACACGGCTCAACATTTCCCATTTTTTATCATAGACAAGCTTAAAATATAATAAGTTTTCATACCCAATACGTTTTTTTAACAAAAATGTACAGTGCTAGGAAATATAGGAGTACCTGAAAATCATTAAAATGCCCGCCGCCGCCAAAGGGTTAAAAATATCTGAATTTATTTATATATATATATACATATATATATATTTATATATATATACATATATATATATTTATATATATATATATATACATATATATATATATATATATATATATATATATATATATATATATATATATTATATATATAAAGATATAGCCACTCTATTCTTAAGAATAGAGTGGCTATATCTTTCTTGGGGAATGCTCGCGTACGACGAGAGGTCAGCACAAGCACACTTTAGGGTGGAGCCCTCTCTGCCCTGCTGTAGAACATCACGGCTCTACTAATGAGGTAGGACCTTACCGGCTGCAAAATGATTACTTTCGCAAAATGATTACTTGGCTTAAAGCTAAACAACAGAGTCGGGAGTGGTGTATATTCAGATGAGCTGAATCTTAAGCTGTCCCACCGTCTACCAGACCATTGTAGTGTCTTCCAGTCGGAGGTTGCGACTACTTTTCAGGCAATTCACTGGCTTCTGTGGAATTGAATATTCGGGGTCAATATTGGTATTTTTAACTATAGCCAAGAGGCTATAGAGTTACAATTGGGTTTCTGACATAAGGGTTTTCAGGGCAACTGTGAGGCCGATGAACTAGCTAGGCTTGGTACCTTGCTTGATACCTTGCTCATGTTCCCTCTCAATAGGAACACCGATGACATTGGTCAAATTGATCATCAGGCAAAAATACCTTGAGAACGCTAGGAAGTTCTTGGCGGATGAATCATGGTGTACGATAACAAGGCAGTCCTGGGTCTCCATGGATGCGCATCGCATCAGGCAGCTATTAAGCTTAACTTGAAGCGCTCTGCGTTGTGCTGTGGGTGTTCTTAAGGGCCACTGCCTCATAGGGCGGCATGTGCAATGGTTGGGCGCAGGGTTCAGCTACTTCTGTCGGAGTTGTGGTTCTGAAGACGAGGAAGAATCCGTCCTCGATCTCATATGCCAGTGCACGGCTTTGGCGAGGAGAAGGGTGGTGCATCCTTTCTCTCCAAATCTTACCGAACTGTTCCTGGTCAATTTAAAGGAAATAGTGAGATTCATCAAAGGAAGCAGATGGTTTCCTGACTTAAGTGAATCGGAGAGGGTTAAAAGATTACTGTGGCATCACAACGGGCTTCTTTAGGCCAATGACAAACACAGCGGTTTTTGGGAGGCGTTTCCCAAGAGGAAAACCGAGTCGGTATAGTCGTGCATTACTTTAGCATTTTGATGGCACACACCGCGGTGCCAACCGCCTCTTTTCGTTTTTCGATTTGTTCATTGCTGCGTAGTCCGATCGAGCTGAAATTTTCTGTATGCATTGATGAATGCATGGATATGAATGAAAATAAGATAAGAAAATTGATTTTTGAAGAATGGCTAGGGTGCAGTATTGGAAAATGAAACATTTGTGGGCAGTTAGTTTTTAAAAGTAGGCAATTACAGATTTTCAAATAAATTGGTATTAGAATCACTTTGCCCAAAATTCATATGCATATATATATATATATATATATATATATATATATATATATATATATATATATATATATATATATATATATATATATATATATATATATATATATATATATATATATATATATATATATATATATATATATATATATATATACTTACATATATATGTATATACATATACATACATATGTATGTATACACGACTACTTTTTTCACAAGCATCTATATGATATTCCAACGTAATTTGTAACTGAACCGACTCGATAAACGCTTTTGAAAACCGCTTTGTGTGTCAGCTGACGCGCCAAACCGAAGTGTCTGTCATTGGCTTTAGTGCCTAGGTGCGTCTGTCGGCAGGCCTCTGTCGATCGACAATCACTTCAACCCATGAACCAAAACCTAACCTAACCAGGTTGGTCTGGCTGTCGCGATGCTTGCGAAATGCCTTCTGTTTTGCAACCGGTTTTTTTAGAAGGCGGGAGTGAAGTGGAAGTACAAATCAATGTAACCGCCCTCTTCCACTTCATTCCTGGCTTCTAAAAAAAAACCGGTTTAAACTGATGTGTGAAATGGGCCATAACTTTGAACTGCCAACATTGATTAAGAGATTGTTGAGCCCTGATAGTGCCAACAACTACTAAGATCTTTGACGAAGAGATTAAAGAGGAAATGTCCAAGGACAGATTCTTGAAGTACGCCGAAAGAAAGAAAAGAGGGAAAGAACAACGAACCACGAGGGGAGGCAGAGCAAGCATGGTTAAATTTAAATGACGATATCCAGGAAAGTAGGGGCTCATAATGGTCTAATGTGCGTGCGAAGAACTCGTGATTGACTGAGTCAATGGCTTTGGAGAAGTTAGAGTATATGATGTCAACTTGATGGTGTATATCTAAGGCAGAAGCAACTAGATAGGAAAACTTAAAAACGTCAAAACAAGCACCAAAATAACATGCTGACTAAATTCGGCTGTGGTGGCAGCTACTCAAAGTAAGTTTCACAACAAACTTAACCACGGCTAGAAAAAAAGTAGATAAAGTCAATTTAAAACGAATAGCCATTCTACCAGCCCGAGGAAAGTAACGTTCAAGCTTTTGGATGCACATCTACCTCTTGTAGCCTAAAGCACATCATAGCCTGAAAAAAAAATGTGTACGGACTTTAACCGAGAAGCAAGCATACCACATCAAACCCGACATTAAATAGCCAAAAATCACAAAGGTATTTCTCGTATTTGGACTGCTTCATAGGAAGGAGTACTATCGCCTGCATATCCTCTTCCTCTGCAAACCATTTTTACCCTAAAACAATACGAGGATATATCATAACATATCAATAAAAAGGATGCGCGAAAATTTAATAAACCGTTTACGCTGAAATATATCAAAATTTTAATAAACGTACTCAAAATGTATTCTTAAATTTGTTTACTTCTAACACTATTTCTTACGTAGTTTGATATACGGAAAAGGAAAATTCACAACAACTACTCTGGCTTAGGAGTTAAGCTCTCTAATTTCCTAGGAAACCAATGAACCGTGTGGACACATACAATACAAAATCACAATGCCAACTGCCTTAGACACAACTACTTCTCTCAATGAGCAAAATGCAAGTCAAATAAATATAAATGAATTTAATCATCGTAAATACCCATCATTAAAACACTGTGTTGACAAACGCGTACGAAGGAGTTTACAATTATCATTAATGAAGTGACAATACAAGGCGGCTCGTACCGCATGTTCTTGTTGCTTTATCAGTAGTGAATTGCGGTTTTATAAATCTCGACAATCCATTGTTGTTAAACATTGAGACCACAATATTCTGCTTTGCACACTTTTGCTCAGAATACTGTAAGCTACGGATTTCACATTTCATAATACATAAGGAAGGTCGACAAGAGTGAAATCGTCTGCATTTGATTTAAGAATCGAATGAAGAACGTCTTACATCAGTCTTACACTTATCGTCGCCGCGACTAGTATTCGCAAAGTATCTAAAAGAATCTCCGTGAAAACATTCAAAAGAAAATATGAAACTATCTTTGAATTCAGTTTTATTAGTAATTGTGTTAATCTGTGTTTTGGTGGAATTCGGGAATTCTCAAATATTCGATGACATTCAATCGAAATTGGTAAGATTGACTAGAAAAAACGTTTGAAATTTGAAAAATATTTCATTGTTGTATCGTGGTCAGGAACAACTGGGAACCCGAATCCGAGACAGAGCGAACGAAACAATATACCAGATAAAGGATCAAGCCGATCAATTCGCGAATAATTTTCGAGACTAATAATTGTAAATTAAATTTATGAAAACTAATATGCAAACTTAAGTTTAAGAAAAATACTACCAATTTTAACTGTTCAGTCAAATGTGTTTCTGTTCTTAAAAACTGTAACAAGACCTTGGTAGGAATTCAATTCGATTTCACAAAATACCAATTTCAGGTAACAAAACACCTAAGTAAGTTTTATTTAAACCAGATAGATTTCTTCGAATTTATAAATTTTTTTTTGCATGTTGATTTAAAACTTCTACAAAACAAAAGCTGAAACGCTATTAATTGTAATTAACAAATGCTTATCTGAGCGCTCGTGTAGCTGCAGTCGAATTGACAAAAAAAAATTATTTGCAAATATTTCCAAATAAAAAATCGCAAATATTAGCATCAGCCTGGAATTCATTCTACAATTGTTTACTATGAATTATTTAACGGCAGAATTAATATTTTTATTTTATTTTTGCGATAAACCAAACACCAGAAACACATTCATCTGGTTTGATAATTGAATTCTGAAGAAATTTAATATTGTTAGACAAACATTATGTAAGTTTCAGTTCAAACAATTATTCTTTATAATTTTCAGCTATTTTTGGCTGAAAGAATAAAACAAACATACAAATACTCTTTTTCTGTATACAGTTATTTGTTGGTTAAGCTTGCTTCGGCATTTTGTTTTTTTTTTCGTTGCATTTGGTATTTTCCCCGAAGTCATTCAGCTGTTTATACAAATTTCGGTATTTTTAAAACTAAGTTTCTCTGGACACATGCCTATGAAGACAAACCTATAATTTAAGATAAGAAGTGTAATTAAAATTGATAAGGATTGTGCTCACCCTTTTACCAATATTCCTGGGAAGTACTAAGACGAAAGGTTTGAGATGGAGTGAGTGAAAGTAAGAAGGCAAAAAAATTATGAAAGTATGAATACTAAAGCTGCGTTACTTTAATAAAAATCTTGTGCGTGAGAGTATAGAATCGAATCGAAGCAGTAATGAGGAGACCTGCATTAACCAAGTACACGTGTTTTTTTTGCTTGCAAACTTTTGAGATAGCCATGGCCTAGGCTTTTTCAGGCTGATTTGGTGTTTGCTGCCACACCCAACCAAGTGCAAACCAAGCACAACTGCTTAAAAAATAGATCGCATATGCTTGTAAAGAATGATCTTTGTGCATTTTTCAACAAGGTTACCAATTTGGCCAAAAACTTATTATTGTTATTTATAGCCAAAGTCAAGTGAAAGATAAAGCCCCTTCGCCAAATTTTAAATTTATTTTTGAAAATTATCTTTGTCTTTTTACTGACTATTTTTTGGTAGTATTGAAGAATTGAAGGTATTCCTAAATTAGCGAGCCTGTGGAAAATCGACGGGAGGCACTGCTCATCTTATGCTGTCTCCACATTATGGGCCATCATCCACGATCATCGGCCGCTACAATGGCTGCAATGATTGCAACCATCACACAAAGCTGACTCTACACAATGGGCCTCTAGATGGCCCAGTCCTGATTTTTTGGTCGCGCATGATGGCCTACTTTGATGTGTGTGAAAAACCGCTCCAAAAGCAATCGCCATTACACTGATTCGCCACTGTCAGCCACTACAAGCCATCGCCCGTCTACACAATGAGCCACATGATGACCACAATGTGGAGGCAACATTAAATGAGGAAGCAGTACCGCTTTTAGAGGCACGCAAGAGAGGGACGCTTGAAACCCAACAAACCACCGGGCATCGATGGGATCCCCGCACAGCTCCTGAAGACAGGTAGGATTTCTGTTTTAAGGACAATCCATGGATTGGTGACAGGCATCTGACAACAAAAAACGATGCCGGATCAGTGGCGAAAAAGTGTTATATGTCCCATTCACAAGAGAGGAGATAAATTACTATGCGAAAACTACAGGGGCATATCACTACTTTGTACGTCGTACAAGCTCTTGACAAATATTTTAGAGTTAAGGAATTCCCATCACGCTGAGAAAATTCTTGTTGAATATCAAGGTGGTTTTAGACGTGGAAGATCGACAAATGACCAAATATTTACGGTCAAACAAATTTTGGAAAAGTGCTGAGAATTCAACATTGATGTCCATCAAATTTTCGTCGACTTCAAACAAGCGTACGACAGCATCAACCGAACTGCATTATATAGCATCATGCTGCAGTTCGGAATCCCAGCAAGGTTGGTACGACTGGTGAAAATGATCATGACCGACTCCACGTCACAAGTGCTGATTCAAAATAATGTGACCAACTCGTTTTCGACGAATTCAGGGCTAAAACAAGGGGATGAACTAGCTCCGGTACTCTTTAACTTAGCGCTTGAGTATGTCATCAGAAAAATTTCCGTTAACACGAGAAGAACTCTTTTGCTTAAGATGATTGATAATTATGGATATGCTTCAAATTAACCTCCACCATTCTAAAGCAGCAGCAGCTGGCTTGATTTTTCGACGATCTAATACAGGGGAGGAAGTAAACTAACCCAAGGATCGTGGGTTGTAAACAACCGGATTGTCGGGTTGCGCACTGATGGTTCAGACTGATTACATACAGACAGACTGATTGCACAGAAAGTCTGGAAAAACCACGACCTTACATTCTTTGAACAATATCATCAGTGACCTTGTTCTTTACAGTTTTTGTGACAGTTTTTTGTGATTGAAGGGCATTCTGGTTTGTTTCTTGTTACATGGCACATGTCCTTCCTGTGACATCGTCAAGAATGTAGTAGCTGCAGCCGCTAGGACCTGTGTACCTCTTATTCTGGGGGCTGACTCCAATGCTCCTCATCAGCTGTGGGGCAGCTCCAACACAAATGGTCAAGTTAAGGCACTTTTTGACTTCATCGGGGCCTACAATATGTCCGTCGCGATGTGTTCAGCGAACCAACCTTTCTCATCTTACATTGGCTAGTGAGCGAAATGTCAAGGTAATGGAGGACTCTTCGTTTTCTGACAACAGATACAAATATTTTTATGTGGGCGCCCAATGCTCTATGGAGTAGGTAGCCTTTGTTAATAAGAAAAGGACGAACTGGACGAAGTTCCAATCCCTGGTCCGATTTTCATTAGAACTTACTCCGGGGAGCATAGATCGTTGCTAGAATCTGGATCAAGTAGCGTGGATCAAGTAGTAACGAAAATGAAGGTTTTAAAATATGTCATACGCAAGACAAAGGGAAACTAGTGCTGAGCCTTCTGTGGCAACAGAGAAGATATCACTGAGGCAAATTGCCTTCGTAAGGTCGTAAACGCAACACCAAAGGCTGTATGAGAAAACGTTGATGATGCAGTAAGCAAGTGAAGAAACCTTCCCCGACGAACATGGTCGAAACCGAATAGCTGGCAGTCTTTTTAGATTGACAGCGATTCAAACATATATCAAATTTAGCTTTAGTTCTGCTTTAGATCGCTACCTTTTTCAAACGCATTAATTGAGAGAGCATTCTCAATTATAAATATATTAGAAAATAAAATAAAATAAAAAGATTTAATGTAGCAAGTGTCGATGTCCTGATGAGAGTGCGTGATAGTATTAGAAATGACTGCATTACTTTTGAACCTACTGACAAAATGTTGCAGTCGACCTATCAGTCGGATAGGGGAAATAATATGTAGTATATGAATAAATGCACGTGTCGTAACTATCTCGGCTGATCGAAGCCTGAATTTAACCACCTCGCAGTGGCTGTGGGCAACAACCATTTCTTTCAAAAAAGGATGGTGAATATTTTCAGGCTAGTCCCTTCCAAGTAAGGTTGGCGAGAGACCTGTTACCTCTCCCGTAAAATGTTTTCCGAAGCGGTTATCCCGAAACCATCAACAACCTCGGAACTGCATTGAGACCACAATAACGACCACGCGAAGGAAATCGGATAAACGATTTGAAAGTGTACTCATGAAACGTTAAATCGCTCTAGAAAGCTCGAGCTGCTCAGCAGCTAGCCGATGTCCTGTCTCAATATAAGGCTGATATAACAGCAATACGAGAGATCAGATGGACAGCGAATGGTGTTTTACAAAAGAAAGAATATGACTGATACTACAGCTGTCATTCAGAACACCATGTGCTCCGGGTAGGCTTCCTCGTCAGCCATTCTTCCCATTTTCAAATCGGGTGATCGGAACCTTGCCTCTAACTATCGCCCTATCTCCATTCTTCCTTGCCTTTCTAAAATTTTGGAACGCCTTGTTTTCAATCGTATCTATGATTCCCTCTTTTGTGTCTTTGCAGCGCAACAACATGGTTTTGTAAAAGGCCGGAGCACCTTTACGAACCTTTTTGAGTTTACTCATGTAGTCGCTTCTGCAATGGACAGCAATAATCAAGTTGATATCATTTATACTGATTTTGCCAAAGCTTTTGACACTGTCAATCATAAGCTGCTTCTTATCAAACTGAAGCATTATGGCATTCGTGAACCTTTGCTTTCCTGGATCTCTTCTTTTTTAACTGATCGCACTTGTATTGTCTCCCTCTTTGGCTTCTCATCCTCACCTTTCTCCCCTTCTTCTGGTGTTCCTCAAGGTTCCATCTTAGGACCACTTTTGTTCAATGTATTTATCAATGACCTTCCCACGGTTTTTAAGTCTTCATGTCTTCTATATGCAGATGATTTAAAAATCTTCCGAGTAATCAAAAATACTGATGACTCTCTCCTTCTTCAGGATGATTTGCATGCTCTCTCTGGTTGGTGTAACATTAACTGTTTGTCCCTTAATGTTTCCAAGTGTTTTTCTATGTCTTTTTCTCATAAGCTTCACACTCATGCCTTTCCTTATGCTATTGATGGTACTTTCCTTTCTTGTGTCGATCATTTCTCAGATCTTGGGGTCACATTTGATCGCAAACTGAAATTCGACGTTCATGTCCTTACTATCACTAGAAAAGCTTCTCGAATTGTTGGCTTCGTGGTTCGTTCCTGCCACAATTCATTTAGTATTTCTACTTGTGTCTACCTGTTTATTACCCTAGTCCGTTCTGTACTTGAATACTGCAGTCAAGTGTGGTGTCCTCGCTTCAAATACCTCGCTGACGCTGTTGAATCAGTTCAGCGCAGGTTTACACGTACTTTACTTTTTAATTATAGTCTGCCGTATTTACCCTATAGTGAACGTCTATCTCTTCTCAACATTCCTCTCCTTGAGCAGCGCAGAGTTTACTTGGATGAGTGTTTCCTGTTCAAAATCTGTCGCGGCTACCTTTCTTCCTCATTAGCTTTTTTGTTCATTGAGCGGGGCTCCGTAAGTACCATCATCTACTCTCCCGTTTTGCGACTCTTACGCACTCACAATAGTCTTCAACTTGGTCCTCTTCCACAATCTATTGCCATATTCAAAAATATGGTTCGTAGTAAAATTTTCGATCCTATTTAATTAGTTTTATTTTCAATTCTTGTTTTTAATGGATTCTTTCTTTTCTTTTTTGCTCTACTTAATTATACTTTCTTATTTATTACTTGAATTTTTTGTATATTTTTATTTTTATATATAGTTATATATTTTTCTAATTAGTTTTATTTTCTATTTTCTTAATTTTCTTCTTTTTTTTCTACTTAATTTTACTTTATTTAATTTACCACTTTAATTGTTTGTTTTTTTTTTACATACTTATATTTATATTTACTCATTTACTTACTATTTTTTATTAGGTCGATTTATTGTAGAATTGGACATTCGTGTTTGTAATGATTTTTTTTTTCTATTTTACTTTACTTAATTTTTTATTTTTATTTATTATTTATTTTATTTTAACTTTAATTATTTTATATACTTATATTTATATATTATCATTTAGTTCTTGTTATTTTATTTTGTTCATGGTATCCAATCTGTAATTGGGCAGTCTTGCCTGTTGTATTGAATACGTACCAAATAAATAAATAAATAAATAAATAAAAAAAAAAAATGAAGTCTACCATCATCGGCTTTAACGCTATCAATGAAAGGCTATGCACTCTTCGTGTGCGAGGCGAATTCGCAAACTTCAGCTTCATAAACTTTGACGCACCTACAGAGGAATCTGCTGACGATAAAAAAATTATAGTATGAGGAGGTCGAGCGGATCCTCAATGCCTGCCCAAGGCATGATGTAAAAATCATCGTTGGAGGTTTCAACGCCAAATTGGGTCGAGAGCCGGTATTCAGGCATTACGCACTAATGACAACGGACTTCGAGTCATAGAACTGGCAGCATCCAAGAACTTGGTCGTTGCGACTACCAGGTTCCTGCGTAAAGATATCCACAAGGCCATCTGGATATCATCTGATGGAGGCACTCGTAACTGATGACGGTA
Organism: Nemotelus nigrinus; assembly: GCA_947369275.1. Classification (NCBI taxonomy): domain Eukaryota; kingdom Metazoa; phylum Arthropoda; class Insecta; order Diptera; family Stratiomyidae; genus Nemotelus; species Nemotelus nigrinus. Next base: position 12,862,620 of record OX376374.1, read on the forward strand.
CAAACGTATTGAAGTGCCAACTTAGACTCGGACCACTATCTTGTTGGTATGGTTCTCGAAGCGCGAATTGCTTTGCATAGAAGTATTGCATCCGCCACCGAGCAATTCATGAAATGATACTGCACGTATGGGAGTATGAAGAGATGCTCAGACAGGCGATGGAAAAATGTATGGAACTCAACATTCCACTGTACCACTTATTTATAGATTTTAAGGCCGCCTATGAACTGTATAAAGCCATGAAAGAATTCGGCATCCCAAACAAACTGACACGATTGTGTAGGTTGACCATGACTAATGTAACAACCCAAGTCATTAAATAGCCCGATTGCTATCCACACCGTTCAACATCTTTAAAGGGCTCCGACAAGGTGATGGTCTGGCCTGCCTCCTCTTCAACCTGGCGTTGGAGAATACAATCCGAGACTCTGACACGTCAACGAGAGGGACAATCGTCACCAAGTCCTGCCAGATGCTGGGTTATTGTTATGTCCAACATCATACTGAGCTATATTGAACTATTCCAATTTAGTATTACCAAAAATGTATAAGGGTGGCAGTACTAAACAGGCCCTCATCCGGTTCGCTCATTACAGTTGACTTGTACAATCAGATTAAGACGAATAAATACCCATAACCATCCTAATCGTGTTCGGTATTTTACTTACATTTGAAAACACAACACTTGTGCAGATGATATAGACATAAATGGAAGATCGGAACTAGCTGTACGAAAATACTTCAGCCAAATCGAGCTAGAGGCACTAAAACTGCGCCTTCACTTAAATGAAGGAAATACAAAGTACGTGGTGGCAGCATCTGCAGGAAGAACACCTAGATTTGGTCAAACCTTCAGGGTAGTTAAGCATGAATTTGAAGTAGTGCTATCATTCAGCTACCTTGGGTCAATTGTAGCAGCCGATAAAAACATAGAGGAAGAAATACGCGGTCGGCTGCTCAAATCCAACAAAACCTACTACAGTCTGTCAAGGCTCTTCAAATTTCGAAATCCCACCCGAAGATCAAAGCTCCTGCTGTACAAGACCATGGTCCTGCCAGTACTCACGTATGGATCTGAGACTTAGGTGCTCAGCAAAAGGCACTCTGACCTCTTAGCGGCGTTCAAGTCTTGCGGTGAATTGTTGGCCTCATATGTGCAAAAGGGGCGATTCCGGAGACGCTACAACCATGAGTTGTGCGCTATCTACCTAGAAGCAGTTATAATTACTAAGATAATGCTCGATAATGCATCTGTAAATATTTCACGATCCCAATTTTTGGCATATTTTTGCATATTTTGGTAATTTTCGCATGTTTTAGTATATTGTGATTTTGCATATTTTGGTATATTTCAGTGATCTTTTTTGGTCATATTTGCATGCATATTTTGCCCTTTCTTCGTACAGACCTATTCGCGCTCTACTGATCAAAGCAACTTAATTCAATTCAAAGTACTATTTTAGTATCTCAAAGTTTTTATTTTTACAATTTGAAAATTTTTCAGATAAAACTTCGTCTGCCAAACTTGATAAAATATCTTGTTTTTGGCACCGAACATCATGTGCTTTATCGTTCACATTTCGTCGTTTTATTTTTATTTGTTCTCGAATGACTCTTAAAAATAGCGTAATAAATTCATTAATATTACATAAAACTACCAATAAGTAGTATGCACTTTAAAACGTGAACTACAGTCAAAATACAGGATATCAATAAATAAATGAAATTATTATTCTCATCAATAGTGAACATTACCCACATTTTATTAAAATGTTCACAATCGAGGAGAATATGACTAGAATCAATGTCGAAACAAAAGTTTTCCTTTCTTAATTTATAACTAAAAACAAATGCCGAACATAAACACTAATTGATAAAAATGTCAAAAAAACATATGATATGAATAATGATAGTAAACATTGATTCGGGATTGTTGTTGCTTGTTGTTCCATGAAAAAGTTGCATTTTTCACGTTATCGATTGATGAATACGGTTCAATGAAAATGATGTGCGCTGAATATTATCATAGCTTCTGTATTGCTTTTAATTAGTCTTTTTAACGTCCTTGTTTTCACCCTCCTTCAATTGTCCATGTCCCAAAATCTTGGCCAAACTATCCCAGATGCCGCCCAAAAACAGGGCACAGAACAAATTCTCAAATGGTATGAAGGGATCGTGAATGCCGAGCAAGATGGATGAGAGTTTGAAGTAAACTAGGAAGATGACAATACCGAAATAGACGAGGGCATGAGGTGCTGAGATCCAATCAGTCTTTTTATCCAGCACAAAAATGATCGAGGCTACGAGCGATGCTTTGGTATAGCTGAAATTATATAAAAAAGAGTAGAGTTAAATATTTAGAAAAAATATTCGTGTGATAAATTAAAAAAGCAATTCAATTATATAGTAAAGTGATATCCAATATTAAATCAACTATAAGAGTAGATATTTGACATTAGCTTCCTGATTGTAGGAATGAACAAAAAAATCTTTTATGTAGTAGATTAAGAATTTGGGAGCAGGTGAGAGTAAGAGAGATACATCATTTAGCTTTGGGCAATATTCCCCGAGTTGACAAAACAAATCGAACTAATATCGATTGCATGGCTCACTTTCTTACTGGTATACATGTCTCAAACCGCAGGACGAAGTCTAGTTTATGCAGCGATGCGACGGTTTTATGAGCAAGAATATATCGTTCGTCATAGGCTTTTAAGCCTATGAAATTTTCACAGGAAAAATTATCTGTAAATATCGCATCACGTCCCGTAAAGTCATTGAACAAAGTATGTGTCCCTGTTTCGAATCCAGGTTTCGACGAGATAATCAAAGTTAAAATGAGCTCCTATTCACATTGATTGTAAATTTGTGAATGAAGCTCTCTACCAGCTCCAACCCGACAAGGATTTTCGTCGGATAACTTTACTTTATGTGACCGAACTAAACATAAATTTAAATGAACACTTACAAACTCGGTTGCATAAACTCCATGGCTGTAGGCGTCCAAGCACCGCGAATTAGTCTTTCAAATAACTTGGTAAATCCTGCACCATTTCCTTTCAAAGTACCGATAATAATCATTATGATATAAGCGTTTGGATAAAGCTTCGCCGCATGCGAGACACCGTCATAAACCTTCTTCGCCCGGTAAATTTCCTTCATTGCGCTCGCCACTATTTTTATCGGTAAGAATTTTCCAACCTTGTATCCAATATCGAATGGTGTATAGAAAACGATATACCTACAAACAATAGAAGTTAATAACATCAATAAATCCAAGTAATTACGGAAATATTTACCACACCACGGTGGCCACAATTAATTGTGGTGTGTTCTTCAGTGGAGCCAAAATCGGTTCTCCCAGCAGACCATTAGCCACCATACCACCGGCGAAAATAACCAGCATTGTTGAAAGCCAACAGGCTAAAGGATGCTTCCGGGAGAAAGATTGAGCACCTACCCCTAAATCCTCACGGACACTAAGAGCACATAGAAGACTGTGTGCGATATCGAAGTATGGGAACATTTTCAGTTTGATGACCTGGTTGGCCATATCCAAGAATGCCTCGGGATCCATTTTGTATGTGTGTGTGCGTTTGACTTTTCAGTTGGCTACTTTTGAAGGTCAATTGAAATCTTTGTTTACTATGATATATGTTGTGGGGTCTGGAAATAAAAAAATAATTAGTTTCGATAACAATAAAGATAATAACAATATTGCCTCAATAGGCATATGTAGTAAATACAGATTCAAGCTGTAAAAAATCGTTGAATACCAAGAACGGTTTTGAATTCGAGTAGGTTCGTTAAATATTCGAGAGTGACGAGAGTAGACGATATTACCGATGACAAAATGCTGAAAAAATATTGTGCAGCAATTTAATCAGATGAACCGCTCATCATCTGATTAAATTGCTGCACAGTATTTTTTATCAAATATTTAATGCGTTAACAATATTACCATGAAAGAGACGAGGATATAAAAAACTAATTATAGAGCGAGAAAGGAAACTCATTGACGTAAAAAATAGTAACAAAAAACGCTGGAAAATTAACGAGCTGCAGTGAAAGTGTAGAAAGACGTTTAGCATAGACTCGATCAAGAATATATTTCGATTATTGGCTAATAAGAAATAGGCATTCCTTTAATGAGAAAAAAATGGTGTCAACTTTGCTGTGTAACACTCTTTCGAAACCAAGAAGCGATACAGGCTCAATTTAACATCAATTTTCAGTCAAAGAAACTTATTTGGATATAGTGTCATTGGAGGGACTCCAAGACCAACAATAGGAAATACAAATAGAAACAGAGAGAGAAACGGAAAGTAGATAAAAGAGAGCTAAATTTTTGAAAATCCGATTAATTTTTCCACTTCAGAGCAGATAAAATTTGGAAAAAAGCAGCTTTACAGCTGTCGGATATAAAAACATATATTTATATTACCGGGTTATCGATTTCGTGCTTGAGAAAGTAAAACCCTGCATACCGACATCTATCAAAGATACACCTCAACCACGCTGTCATTTATTTAGTTGAAAATTTACCATTTTAGAATATGGATCGATTTGGGTATTGAAACAACAGGCTGTCGATGCTGTTTTTTTCGAAAAAAAATTTCTTCGGTGATGAGGCCCATTTCTCGCTTTATGGATACGTTAATAAGCAGAACTGTAGAATATGGGGCTCAGAAAATGCACGAGTGATCGTAGAAAAGCCATTACATCCAGAAAAAGTCACTATGTGGAGCGCCTTATGATCTGGTGGCGTGATTGGACCGTATTTTTTATCACCGACAATTCTGAGCGCTCTGGCCGCATGTTAACCGATTATTTTTGACCCGAAATCGAAGGTTATGATCTTGACTCTATATGGTTTCAGCAAAATGAAGCATCAAGTCACGTAACACAGGGAAATTGAGCCCTATTGCAAGACGTGAATTTCCAGGACATGTAATTTTGTGATTGGCTGATGTCAATTGGCCTCCAAGATCCTGCGATTTAATGCCTTTGGATTTCTTTTTGCGGAATTACACGAAAGATCGTGTCTATGCGAACAATCCCCAAACTCTGGACGAACTGAATGCCAACATTCGTGAAGTCATGGCTGAGATATTACCCGAAATGTGCCGGAAAGTCATTGAAAATTACCTCAAAAGTACTGAGTCCTGTAATGAATCCCGTTGAGGACATTTGAAATATATGGTGTTTCACATATAATGGCAAGGATCAATCTTAACAATGAAATAAAAACTACACCTTTTTGTGTTTTTTTTTATTCAAGTTTACTTTTTCAAGCATGAAATGGATAACCCTTTATTTTAAAGATGCTCAACTCATTACTACTAAAGCAACGGTCCATGGTCTATCTAGTTATTTTTCGGCATAGCGAATCCACAACTTTTGAATCCACATAAGCCATACTTTTTAAAACCAAAATAAACACATTTCGATCAACCAGAGTTTTTATCTTATTATTCAACATTATTCTCCACAAAAGTAATTTAACTATTTTGTGGAAACGTTCAATAATGTTCTGTGGATAGATAACATATAAGAGGGAAAGATTGTTTTAAGTCAAAATAACTGGATTACAATGCAGACTGTTTAACATTTTCAATGGGGATAGTCCGGTCTACCTCCAACAAGGGGATAGTCCGGCCTACCTCCTCTTCAGCAAGTCTTTGGAGAAAGCAATCCGAGACTCTGGCACATCAACGAGAGGGACTATTGTCACCAAGGCCGCCGATTTGAGCCCATTTGCCACCTTCCACTGTCTTGTTAGAGCTGCCAAGAGACTGCTTCGCCAAACTGAATCAGATTACTCAGCGTGGCGGTACTAGCCACCTCTTGAAAGTGGTATGAATCAAAAATCTGGAGACATTTATTATTTAGGGGGCCTGTTCTATCTTGCACCTCTTGCATAAATTGCTGGATTTCAGTCTCATTTTTTTTCGCATGAGATGCGGTAAGGCAGTGCCCTGTGAGCAAGCCGACCGTTGCTCTCAAGCAGTTTTTGCTAAGTTTGAGCAGTCTCCTGCTTTTTCTTAAATCAGGTGATGGCCATAATGTCCTGGCTACCCTACAGTGCATCCTGTTTACTCATTGGAACTTTAGTTTGGCCCACATGCCAACATCTAGTTTACTCCAATGTTATAGTTCGAATGTTACTCCGATGAGGCTAGGCGTGGTATTACCCCTGTGTTTCCTTGTGAAAAGTATAAGTTCGGTTATCGTCGGGTTTTCCCTAAGCCCGGCTTTTCTGGCCTAGATTTGGATACGGTCCAGCGCCGGCTGCATAAAGTCCGACAAAGTTTGTAGGAAAAATTCACAAAAGGGGCTATTTTGGTGTTCCGATTCCGACTATTCTATCCGCTTTGGCTTCCAAACAAGGTGGCTTCAATTTGCCTGTTTTTGAACAAGTCCGATGCCCAGGTCGCCAGAGTTTTATACACTCCATATCGAACCAAGGCATCGAAGAAGACTGCCAACGTGTGTAGGGACTTTTCTATTGTACCGACAACTTTGTGTAATGCCGTCTCTACTGAGAATCTTGCGGAGAATCGTTGCTCCCATATATGAAGAAGAGTGATTCCGGAGAGGCTACAACCATGAGTTGAACGCTATCTGCCTAGAAGCAGATATAATTGCAAAAATAAAGCTCAGTAGACGACGGTAGGCAGGCCACCTATCTCGTTCGACCACAAAAAAACCTGCTCGGAAAAGCCTTTGCAGCAGACGACAGACCTTGTTTACGGTGGAAGGATGGCGCTGAACAGGACGTTCGAAAATTAGGGGTGCTCAATTGGATATCGGGACAACTCGATATCGGGACCGGTGGATCAGTGAATTTTTCGGAGGAGGCCATGGCTGGACGTCGGCTGTAGAGCCGATGATGATGGAGATAATTAGATGCCGCGATAAGATAAAACATTGTTAGGTTAGAAATAAAAAAAATTGGTGTTTTCCAGCATGAATAATGGATTGATTTTCCCTTACATTCTATCACTTCTAACATTCTACTCGGCAAAGTTTTAAAAGGATGTTTAATATATTTTCTCGAAGGACAGTTTCACGCCACTTGAATTGGAGCCTTTAGTTCGTTCAGTGACTGGTAATGCTTTCCGCCACGGTAAACAGTACGTGACAATTACGATATTTTCAATTATATTAAGATATGGCAATCGCGATGGCCATTTTAACATATTTATGTTCAGTTCAGCGAATTAGTTCCTAACAATGTTCGTGGGAAGTACGGCAAATCTTCACCAAAAATTCTGACTTCATTTTCCTGGATCTCGTCACCTATAGTTTCAACATAATCCCTGCTTTTCATTTTATCCCAATTAATCCTATATTCTGTTTTTCTTTTGCAGCCAATTCCGACCTAAACCATAATTCTACTTCAGCAGATTTGGCACCTAACTTTTTTCGAAGGATCTTTTCTCAAATCGTTCAAATAATGCGACCAGCCATCAAATCCATCGTTTTTTGTCGATGAAAACTACTTTTGGTCATCGCTTTTTTCCATTTAATGTGTTCACGGGCCAACTGAATCTTGAGAAATCGCTTTTTCATTTTCTTAAATTTTGGGTCTTCAGTCTTTTTTATAATTATTTGTGCGTTCCAAATATTGCCTCCAGTTTCTAGTGTTCGTTGAATTAAAATTGTCACTCTTAAAATTGCACGTTTTTCCCGTTGGCTTAGAGCACTCGGTCGGTCTAGGCTCTTCTTTTCTGCATAATTTTCAGGGTCTTTGAGAAGATTCCACTAAATGTTGACCCCTTTTTAAGAATTTTTATGATTTTGAACATATTATTATTGTTCTTTTTTCAAATTGAATATTATTTTCGCATCCTCTTCTTCCGTATGTTTTTTTTTTCCTCGACCCAAAAAGACCTCTTGAAATGGTTTTCTCATGTTTTATCTCAAGAATCCACGCTATTTCCTATGTTTCACGATACAAACTCTAAAACTGCGAGATTTTAAAATCTGTCCTATCTTCTTCTAGCAGCCCATTATTACGGATCTTTACAAAACTCATTATGGGATAATTGAGGAATCCCTTTTACCATTGAAATTTCAATAACCATTTATTAGTTTAATAATGTAGATACTCAGGTTTTTTCGTTCTATAAAGTTACTGAAAAGAGAAAAATTGAAGGATATCTTCTCAGGGAAATGAATGAAAATTTCGTCACAAACACACGGACGAGGTGTAGATTATTTAAAATATTGATAAGTATTACCACTAAGTACTAGCTTATTAAAGCTTTCATTTTTTTTTAGATAGCATTTGAGCTATAGCATATACAACCATCGTTGCATCATTGCTTACTTTTGGACGGTTGTTTAAGTTGATAAGCAAATATTGAGTTAAAATCCCACAAGTAACAGGTATCATATTATTTCATGCTATCAATAAACTGATAAAATTGAATATTTAAATATGATTTGATGTACATAACATATTTTATCGTGGTATTGCATGGCAAATATATTATCTGGTCTCAGTGCAAATGTATTCATATAGTTACAGTAGCTAGAAGGAGTAGGTGTACGGCAGAGTATGTGGAAATAATTTTTATTGGAAAACGCTGAAATGCTTTTAAGCTCTGTTTTAAACTTATTTTCAATATATTCTATTTATGAATACAATTTTAGAAAACTGAATTAATAAATTTATAGCATAACCAATATTGGATTGAATAAAAATCAAACCAAAAGAACAAACATCTGAATTATGAAAAGAAAGTCTCAAAAGTTAGAATTGTTTTTCGTTTTGATTTATTTATTTCAATTTTAGTTGCAGTTAAATTTCTTAAGTCAGAATTTCTGAAATTTAAGTTACATATACGAGGTGTCTTCAGAAAATAACGGAAATTTTTAAATTTTATGGGTTTGGAGAGTCTGGCTGTCACAAATTTTTTTTTATGTCGGTATACATGCTCCTGAAATATGAAAACATTTTCAGCTACATACATTGTTTACTTTGTCTGTGGCAGTCGCTAAGGTTAGATGTGTTTTTATGAGCTCTCCGATTTTGGTTTGGGAAAAAAATGGATCAAAGAATTTGTATCATTTGTATTTGTAAAAAAAAAAATGAAATAAAGTGTATCAAAGTGTGTAAAATGTTAACAAAGGCCTATGGTGAGTCTGTTATAAGTAAAACAAATGTTAGCGAGTGGTATAAGCGTTTCCAAGATGGCCGTGAAGACGTTGAAGATGGCGATGGCCCTGGACGCTCTAGCACATAAACAACCGATAAAAACGTGGGGAAAAAGTGAAAGAAATGGTTATAAACGGTCGCCATTAAATTTTTTCCAATGTTTTGGGTATGAAACGCATGGCAGCAAAATTTGTTCCAAATTGTTGCATTTTGAACAAAAACAGCGGGGAATGGAAGTTGCTCAGGTGTCGCTAAATGAAGCCAACGACGATGCAGAATTACTGAAACGTGTTATAACAGGTGACGAAACTTGAGTTTACGGATATGATGTCGAAACTAAGGCTCAATCGTCCCAGTGACCGAAAAAAGCTGGACAAGTGCGGTCGTACGTGAAGGTGATGATCACTGTGCTCTTCGATTTTAATGGCATAGTGCATCGTACGTACATCAAACGGTCAATAAAGAGTACTACCCACATGTTCAACGCCGTTTGCTTGAAGCAATCCGAAAAAAAACCCCCGGATTAGGGACAAAACAATTCATATCTTTTGCATCACGCTAATGCACCTGCTCACACTTCATTATTTGTTCGTGAATTTTTGGGCAAAAACAATACTGGAACGATGCCCCAACCTCCATATTCGCCAGACATATCCAAAAATAGACTATATCCAAAAATAAAGAGAACGTTAAAGGGCCGTCGTGTTACAAGCATGGATGTTATTTAAAGCCCATCGCTGAAAAAGCTGAGGGCTATACCAAATATCAAGTTTTTCTCGAGAATTGAAAAAATTAATTGATTGATTGAAATAATATCTAATGGAGACTATTTTGAAGGCGACAACATTATTCTAGACGAATAAATAAATATTTTTAGCAAAAAATGAAAATTCCCGTTATTTGCTGAGCACACCTCGTAGAATACATCAAAAATAAACATTGAACTGAACACAAAAATATTTATGCATTTTAATAAAGACCGTTTCCACGTACTTTATCACACGTAGACTGTTCGTAGCTTGCGTATGAGCATATTTCTGCGCTCATATGAAAATCATTAATACACACCCTCAAACATTATTTACAGCGTTTATCGCCATGAAATACATTTCTTAATATCCAGCTCAATGAATTTAAGACGATAGGCATATGGCATCACATTCTAAATGCCTTTTCCATTCATTTGTTCCATTCAAACGAATCGAAATTGAACACGTATCGGTAGCTCAGTGTCAGCAATTATGCAAGATCACATGTTATAGTTACCTACGTAAGAACCTGTAATAAGACTATATGAAATTATTCAAGCGTTCGATGGAGTAACGACTGTACGGCATACCGCAGATCTCCGCTACAAGATAATTATATTGAACATTCAAATACATCTATTCAAATGGATCTTCACGACGGCCACCGCCGGCGAGAAGAGACACTTGGGAATCGCGACGCGGGACCAGTGTGCGCTTCGACAACAAAAGCAGACAAGAAATTGCTCCAAAAATAAAATCGCCGTCGTGAGAATCTACTCGGATGCTATATCTGTAGCTGCATGGGCGACAGATACACTCAATTGCGAATTGCGTCCCGCTCCACACCGCGAGTTATCATCCAAGAATTTAGCGAATATCCACCATGGTTATTAGATATAAAGATATGAAATTAAATGCACTGTCACACTATCAATCTTCACAGCTTATCTCAATTACTATCTTAAAACGCTTATGAAAGCTTAGTACGCTAGTACATAAGCACCCTGCAAATCAATCCGACAGCGAATACGCAAACCAAACAACATTCTGATGTACCAAACAGCCTGTGCTATTGATAACTGCCTACGAACCTTCGATACGAATGTTGATAACAAATTCAAATGCACCAAGCGTTTGCACCACAAAAAATCTCAATTTTTCACTTTCACTTCGTTATCGCGGCACACTCAAGCGACATATTTTCCCGTGGAAAAGAGAGTTTTCCCTGCAGCGAACTGAAAATTCCTTGCCCTCGCCAGTCAGCCTGCTCGTCTCGAATGTCTAATTTTAAACTGCTGCTGCTGCCGAAACATGCTGCCGGCAAGCAGGCAGCGATGTAGCAAGCAACGAAGAGATACGAAACCCCACCGCCAACGCGAGCTCCAATGAGGAGTTTTTTTTCACTATCGCCGTTTGCCGGACCGGCTTGTTTCGGCTACACGAACAGCGTCCAACAAATTCTGCGGACACGTGGATCACGAAAACAAATCAACAACAATATCGCATTAAACGACCCGCGGTTACTTTCGATAGCGTCAAGTGCACGAAGAAACTGAAGAAGAGATTCCGAACGAGCGTCGCTAGAAGCTCCATACAGCTCCACTCAATTATCTATCTACTCCGAAATCAATTTCAACAGCATCTGAATCGTTCTTGTAGCTTCATCTCGACATCAGCTAGCGAAAGAACCAAAATAGATGACGACAACAATGTTTTTGTTGTTGCCGTTGGGTAGCTTGCATCGCACATGCTCCCTGGGGGATGCAAGCAATGCACCATCGGCTCATGCATTAGACATTTTCTCTTTAGTTTGCGTATCCTTGAAAATGGATCTGATGAGTTTGTACTTGAGTAAGCGCGAAAGGGATTTATGGTGTGGAAAAGTTTGTGGTGGAAGTATCAGAACACGTCATGAATTGAAAACTGACGTGGCTATTGTTCCAAAATAACCATATGGAATTGTTTGAATTAGTTTGGCTAAGTGTACAGGGTCACAAAATGCTTTGGGTAACTTAAGGGAAGGATCTTTCAGATACGGTCGAAAATAAGGCAAAGTTTGAGAGTTTTTCGAGGGATAATGACAAAACATACGAAATTCTGGTTTTGATTATTTTATTTGTTGATCATTGTAAATTCGTTCAAATTTTTATTACGATGAAATGCAATATGGTGGCTCCAAAATGGCGGCTCTCGTCTGCCTCTGCACGCGGGACATCGTCCGGTAACTTCAAGTCTGTAGCTTCTCGTAGTAAACTGATATCAGTCATAGTTTAAAATCATTAAAATTTATGAATATCTCCATGCCTTATACCTAATGAGAATGAATTGGGACAAAAAATAAATCATTTGGACATTTAAAAAAAATGCAACTTTTAACCCGGTTTTTTTTTCACTTTGACCTCGCTTAGTAATTATGAGTTGAAATTTTTCATGCTCATTTTAGACATAAGACATATAAAACAGTATATTTTTTTGGGCAGACTTGGAATGAAGTGAATCGGATCAATAGATCGACACCTGTACTTGAAGTTATGAAGAAAATTATCGTTTCGAGAAAAACGCATTTAAAGTTTTTTAGCAAGTTTACCTTGGGATAAGTTTCTTGTTTGTTCAGTTATCACGACCAGTACCAATGGTTGTAGGGTTTTGGGGTCGCTAATTACGAATCTGAAGTCAAATTAACAAAATACAAGATGGCGGATACAATACGGCGGATCAAAAAAATTTCCATCTGCCAATTTGGACCAAAATATCTATATGAAGATTTTTGTGGTCGTCAATTTGCTCCATTATACTCACATTAGGATCTAAGTCGGCTATTCCTGTGCCGTATAGGAGTCCTTCCTCGATTTCAAACCGCTCCTGGTTGGCCTGCTCCGAAAGACGTTGCGCGAGGGGGGCGTTTCGAGCAGCGGGCAATATATAAGGATATGCAATTTTCTAACGCATCGGTTATTTTTCGCATGTGCTGCCACCTAAAGTGTATTCCAACACGAACAAATATGTGATAGTACAGATCGTAATTAGTTCCGGTACATAGAAAGCCATCTGAGGCCACGCGGTGAATAAGCTATACCTAAGCGTTCCCCAGCGCGCGTGACGTAGGTGCGTTTGAGACGTATGTAGCGTATGTAGCTTTAATTATTTGCAAAACAAAAAAAAATCGATTTGTATGAAAAAATCTGAAAGAACCTCCCCTTAAGATAATATCTGAAATGGTTCCGCCGGATAGAAATAATGGTTTCAAAATATATAAGTATTTAATTTGAAGTACTTAACCATTCTATGAATTTTGTAGCTTTGTAGTGCTTCGCATAAAAATATCGCCTTTGACTTTAGGTTTGTTAAGATATTGGGATTTTCTTAGTTCTTAATTTCATAAGCTAGAATTTTTCCAACGCTAGTCATCAGTAGACAGAATGTCACACTTTGCACGAGTCGGTTATCAATCAAACATGTATGTTTAGTGCAAAAAAGTATATTACACTGATTATTAATTCGAATCCTTAGAATACAGGAAATGCTTCAAAGACAGCACATATAACTGTTAGACTGACTTTGGCTCTGTTTGATTCAATATATGTATATCAGGTGTACATCGCCCATCCAACCCAGGATGCAGCATCCTAGTCATTTTACTGAGGGATTAGTTTGCTTATTTAATGGAAACTTTACAAGACTACAAACATGTTTTTTCCTCAACATCAACAGCATCTCAAACAATGTTAACCATAGGAACTCAGTCTATTAAATCAGTTTCAATGATATTACACTTGTCTGGAATGTTACATTCAAGCTGGGAATGGGCTTTATTAATTAAAATAAGGTCCACAAATGGAAGAATTTTTGTCAGAAAATTTTGCGAAAATATCTTAAAATGGAGTGACTTAGTTTTGATCTTTTCGAAGGCTACAGCAATTTAAAATCGAATTGTTTTTCCAATTATTACAATATTCATTAACAAAATATTTCCTTTTGAGTTCAGAAAAATAGGTTGAGATACATTTTACGAATAATTGGCCAAGAAAAATAATTTCCTGCACCATTACTTATTAATCAGTCGAACAAGCTACTCATTTTTAACCATTCATTTATAAACATCATTGCATAAACAGATATATTTTAGTTGAGGTATGGTAAATTTAAAATGTTTACTCTTTTAGTCCGGGTCAATTCGTTCTGGCACTATAATTAAGAATTTTCAATTCTTTTCATTTAAAAATAACTGCATGAAGTAAACCTTCATAATAATGTACCCATTATTATGAAATTTGTAGAATTTGTCGTGCGAAACGTAAAAAGAAAATACAATTAAAAACTGCTGATAAGATAAAATTTTCACAAAACATTGAGCTTGAGATTGGCTGCCAGCAGCCTCAAAAAAATGTATCTTTATTATTCGCAAAGTAGAATCCAAAGCAAATGTTTGATGAATAAAAGCAATAGGTTTACCCTTGAGATGGATTGAAAAAATCATTGATGCCTCGAAACATAAACACATTATCTACAAATGAATAATAAGACGCTCTTCGAGATCTTCCTGACAAACTGCTAGTAGATGGTGACTTCAATGCGAGAGCTTTGGAATGAGGGATGCCGACTCAAAACACCAGGGGGAGATTAATTATGGAAACGGTGAATAGGGGCTCAACACGAACCTATCGTAGACCAAGCTTCGGTGAGTCTATTCCCGATAAAACTCTTGTTTCGGAAACTTTGTCCATGATGGCAAGGGACTGGAGAGTGATGGAGGAGTACACTGGAAGTGACCACAACTATATTACCTTCTGGTTGTCGGAGAACTCCCCAGAACTCTAGACGGAAAATACTCGGGTGAAATATTTCGAAGTTGGATAGGAGGAAACTATTGGAGTCACTTGACAACAGCTTTGCTGAGGAAGTCGGCGCAGGTCAAGCAGAAGTGGCAATGGGCCCCGGGAAAATAGGTACGATTGTAAATTTCACCATGGGCGAAATTCGGCGAGCGTGCAATGCGTCGATGTCACTTCGAAAGTCGCTACCGGTCAAAAAGAGCGCTTATTGGTAGACTGAAGAGATAGTGGAACTAAGGCAAAGAGTTCTAGCGTGCAGGCGTAAGGCACAGAGGGCTATTGAACGACCATAAGCGTTGCTACTTGCCGTGATCCACAAAAAGGCAAAAAACAACTGGAAATAGTTATAAAACGGAGGAAAAAGCCAATATGGAAAACTCTATGCGAAGAAGTGGACCGGGACCCATGGGGCCAAGGCTGCAAAATAGTATCTGATAGGCTGGGCCGCAAGGGTCCCGACTTACCCATGGAGGCGGAAGTCCTGAGGAATATTGTAGACTCGCTGTTCCCAGCGCATGACATGAGAGCAGAAAATGACCACACAGTCCACCAGGACGATATCCTTTTGTTCACTGAAGAAGAACTACGAAGCGCGAGTGTCAGAATGAAGAACCGAAAAGCCCCAGGCCCACACAATATTCCAGTAGAAGTCCTAAAAGTAGTGGTGGAGAGACACCCGTCAACATTACTACACATGTACAATCAATGCTTGCTAGCGGGTTTCTTTCCGTCTTCCTAGTTGCAAAGGGAAAGGGAGATTTAAGCACACCATCAGCGTACAGTAAACTTCTGGAAGTGTTGCTGAAACCTCGGCTAAAGCCGGCTATACGAAGAGCTGGTGACCTCTCGAAAAATCAACATGGATCCCGCATTGGCCACTCAACAATAAGTGCCTTCTGCGAAGTTATAAGTGCAGTAGATCGCGCAGAGGCCGCTTTTCATCGGGCTAGACCTATACTGTTTTTAGTAACGCTGGACGTCCGTACCGCTTTTAACTCGGCGAGATAGGCAGACATATTGGATTCTCTTCAGCGATATTTTCAGATAGAGGAATACTTGCTGGTAATGGTGCGAGACTACTTGAAGGATCACCACTTGATTTTTGAAACGAATCAGGGAACTGTACGCAAAACCATTACAGCTAGAGCAGCACAAGGGTCCATTCTTGGGCCAGACCTATAGAATATTGCGTCTCGAAATGCCGGAAGACGTGCTCTTGGTAGGCTATGCTGATGATGTAGCCGCTGTCATCACACCTAAAAACCCTCACCTCGCCCAACTCAAACTCAATCAAGTAATGAAAAGGGTTGAAGGCTGGATGGAAAGCCATGGTCTCCAGCTGGGGATCGCAAAATTTGAGATTGTCATGCTAACGAAGAGGGGGATACCAACCATTATACCCATGACGGTTGGCTCTGAAGTACTTGGGACCAGAAAATCGGCTAAGTATCTTGGAGTGATGTTGGACTCGAAGCTGACTTATGGAGAGCACATCCGAAAAGTATGCGATAGGGCGCTACTATCTGGTATATCGCTTGGGAGACTCATGGCAAACGTTCGTGGTCCTAGTGCGAGTAAACGTAAGCTCCTTATGACGGTGGCTCATTCAATGCTGCTGTATCGCGTGAAGATATGGGCCACTGCGTTAAGGTTTGAAAAGTATCGAGCTAGGATGGTGAGCGTCCAGCGTAGGGGAGCGCTGCGAATTGCAAGCAGCTACAGAACAGTTTCAGGAAACGCTGTGTTAGTGATAGCGGGAGTAATCCCAATTGATCTACTGGCAAGCGAACACAGGGAGGTGTTCCTGAACAGAGCCGAAGTAGAAAGAGAAATTTTGGCTGCTCAAGCACGAGCGCCAACCCTTGAGCTTTGAGAGAAGAGCTAGACTACGAGCTCAAAGAGAGCATGGACGATTAGGCTAATTCGTGCCTTAAAACCTTGGCTTAATCGCTACCACGGTGAAATAAACTTCTACCTGTGCCAAATCCTATGGGCCCACGGCTACTTCAGGAAATAGCTTCAAAGAATGGGGAAAGTCAGGACGGAGTTCTGTTAGTACTGTGCTAAAGAAAGCGATGACGCTTTGCATACCTTTTTCCATTGCACCCACTTCAGAAGGGAGCGACACATGCTTTTCTCTGCAATTGGCCCTGTGACGCCGGAGTCAATCGTGGAAATGATCCTTCAGTCAGATGACGCCTGGTCAGCTGTGTCAGCATATGTGGAGCCTTTATTGCGTTTGAAAAAAAGAGGAACGATGCCTCACAGACGCCTGAAAGCCTGACAGAACGGAAGTAAGCCAGTGAGACACCTGATACGTAGAAGTAGCACGGCCGAGTTGAAGTAATGCGAAAGCGGTTCCGGCTCGGACCCCCGTGGTCGGTGGGTGATGTTTTTTAGTGAGTACGAATATCACATAATCTTGTATCGTTCGCAGGATACCCATTGAAGGTTTCTGACACCCGCTCCCCAAAAAAAATTTACAAATGAATTGAAAAAAAGATTTTATTTTATACTAATCTGTACGTTCAGAACCTCGCTTAAGTGCTATTAGTTATAAAAAATTCAAACTATTAGCTATATTTCTTGGCTAGCTGGCACTTATTGTTTTTATTGTTTTATTATTTTTTCTTGAATAATCTTTTTTTCCTTACACGATAATGGTTGCCTTGGCAATAACTACTTAAAACTACCTTGCGCTACGACTTAGTACTAACTTACACCTAATTGCAAAGCCTAAATAGCCCTAAATCTTAACAAAGGCTTTAAACCTAGCCCCTCTTATTCGTTGCTAGGCCTACATAATTAAATAGCGCGTCAATGAGTTGCAGTTGACACGCTATCTTTGCGTGGCGATAAAATGGCTCGTTAGAGGCTCCTGCACGCCCAAGTGACCGAATCAGTCCGTCTTTCTGTCCGTCTGTCTATCCGTAGAATCTTGTCATTAATTCTATAACCCGTTCCCTAAGTGGCTTCAGTCCCGACTCCTGATACAGGAGAATATTCTCTGGCCACCTTTTAGTTTTAACCTTTTCTCGTTTCTGAGCAACATTGTTTTTCTCAGGTTTCAATTTTCGCTTGTGTCGAGACGTTTTACCAGACCTTCATTTACCTTCAATTCGCTTGCACTAGACAAAATAATTGTTTAAGCATTGGTCCTCTTCGATTTTCGTTACCTTTACAAAAAAAATCAATTTAAGAGCAAGTGCTCTATCTTACGACATAAATTTACGAACTACTACTGTAATTATATATAGTACATATATCTAATTTTATGTCAGTACAAAAATACGATTCTTTTTCATAGACTGCTATTTGTACGATTGATTGATCTTATTGAATCTATAATCTTGTACATAACTTTATTCTTAATTTCTGAATTTATTCCCTGTTTAGTCTTTAATTGGATATGTATCTGTTGATGCAGATAATAATAAATAAATACGTATATTCTCTCAATCGTCCCACACGAAATTTTACTATGGAACCAAACAACGAAACCAACAAATTTCGTATAACGAGTAATACATGTCCATAAAACCATACCAGAAACAATTAAAACTTCAGCAAAATTAATATAGCTTAAAAACAGTTTGAATTCATTCACCAAAAGTATACAATGAACTTCACCAGAACAATCAAAATTCAAAGAATGAAACGAAATTTAAGGAAAGCTTTTGTGCATCGAAAATAAGTGTCGAACGTCCCAAATCAGAGTTTTATGTAAATTTTTTTTCTTGGTACACATCTTACCATTATTGACTGTAAAAATAATGTTGCAGATATAAATATGAATGCAAACTTTTTTCGATGTCCTGCAAAGGTAAATAATATGCCACAAAACTAAATGAGGTCAAGCAATATTTACAGATATCAGTAAACATTGATGTATTTAAATAAATCCCTGTCACCAACAAGTACTCCGAATATTAATCAGCTAACTGCTGAATAATGCAATATTTCACCAAGATGTCGCTACACCGCTCTTCGATGTGCAACTTTTCATTTATAAAAATTGTCCTCCAATGATATCAGATTTTGCTCCACTTTACACCTATAACACACCTCATAGTAAGACTTAATAATTTTGCATCTTAGTTTTTCGTTCAATGTTTTCTCACGCATACAGCCAACCCAGAATTGCATCAGGTAACAAAAAAAATCACGGCTCCAATTTATATTTTGTATCTATACATGAATGCGTACGATTGCCATCACCATATGATTAGGATGATTTTTCGAGTTATCCCAAGATCCTTTATTTGGCGAATATGGACTGTTTATGTATCCACAATTCGTTCTTTATGTGTGAATGAAGTATTGAAGTATTTTAACACCGGTATAAAAATTTGCAAAAATTGACCCAGAAGAGACTAGCAACGAAGATGCTGACAATATTACCACCCGCTGCGTTATTCCCTACCAAATTGACTGAGTTGTGGTTCAATCAGCATACTAACGGTACATCTATTCATTCTTCAAGTCAGTCAACCCCTCGATGCAATCCAAGCTTTCGACGGGGACCTTGTTTGAATCGGACTAAAAACTATAAAAAAAAAACTAATCAACATTCATGCAACAAAATACATATTTCGACTTATGCCCAGCTTTTTCCGCACCAATCCAATGGGTCAACTGAGGGATTGCTGTATTTTTATGAAGCTAATGCATTTAAGGGGTTATTCTACTGTTAAACGGGTAAAAAGCAGTATCATTTTAAAAGTGTTGTAAAAAAAAAACTATTTAAGATATCAATTTGAAATTTTGCATGCATCTTTATTAACAAAAAGAGTATAAAATCGTATAGTTGAATTTTTCAAAAAAACAAAATGGCGGCTTCTGTATGCAATTGATGGAGCGCACGCTGACGGCCAGAGTCGATTGCGCGGCACATTGCCCAGGTCGTCCAGGTGATCTGCAATCAATTTAACGATAAAATTCTATTAGTTTAGCTAAAAACACACAAAGTGAACCTAAATTGAGCCATAAATATTAAATTTTCGCGATTTGACAAGTGTTGGAAAATAGCAAACTCGATTTTGGACGTTTATATCGATGAAAAAAGTGCTCCCAAATAACCAGATTTCAATTTTTATGGCTCAATTTAGGTTCACTTTGTGTGTTTGTAGCTAAACTAATAGAATTTTATCATTAAATTGATTGCAGATCACCTGGACGACCTGGGCAATGTGCCGCGCAATCGACTCTGGCCGTCAGCGCGCGCTCCATCAATTGCATACAGAAGCCGCCATTTTGTTTTTTTGAAAAATTCAACTATGCGATTTTATACTCCGTTTGTTAATAAAGATGCATGCAAAATTTCAAATTGATATCTTTAATAGTTTTTTTTTTACAACACTTTTAAAATGATACTGCTTTTTACCCGTTTAACAGTAGAATAACCCCTTAAAAGCCTAAAACTCAGTCTCGTATCACTTAGCCTGAAAGAAGTGTCATCAATCTCTACAGATTTTCCATACACACTCGTTTTACATCTTCATTACCCAAGACTAGTAAAATACTATTATCTTCGCAAAACATATTATAAAACATGACTGAAGAGATGACTTGAGTTCACGGGATCGCTTCAGAATCGATAGACCATTTTATTTTATTTCACATCATACAATACATCAACTGTATATTTTCACATTGACACTCAATAATAATATCCAGAAATTTTTGTAAACGTTTATCAACATTTAAAACCTGCATTGTATATTTTCATATAGTTGAACATCAAACAAAGTGAATAACCTAATTACAATAATATATTATCTAATAAAATAGCACATATGTATTTTTTTTTAGTGAACGATAAATGAATGGTCGTGGAATTTTATAGTCTTTTTGGTGTCGTTGCATCTAATCGCGTCGTATTTACCTACATATGTATGTTAACGTCCACATTTTAGTTTATTTGAGAGTTTTTCGAAACAAGCATTAAAAGTCGGGATAAGCAATTAGATGGAAAGTTTTTTGATCACATGACACATTTTCTTTTGAAAGTTGGATAATCAATTTGAGAATTTTTCTACATTCTCCTCTGCATTTTTCAATTGTAGGGCACTCGAATTATTATAAAATCTGTTTTCTAAATTGAAAATATTATCTTAACAAAGAAAAACCTTTGGAAACTATATAAGGGGTTTGTCTATGGAAAATGTCGTTGGTTTAACGCGCATTGTTATGAAATGAAAATCAAGCTTTCACGAGTTCAAGTTGTTTTTACTTGCTTACATTTCGTGATCTAACTTTCATTAGCATTGGAGTATTTTTATTTTACTTCTTGTGCGACAAACAATCACCGCTGAAATATAGAAACAGTGCTCACCAATCTATCATATGATACTAAATTTGAAGCAACTACTTGGAAGCTAACTATATTTTGGCTCTAATTTTGGTCAATGTGATTCATCGTGACGATACTTAAAGATTTTTACAACAGTCAGAACAAGTACCAGTCAATGTTAATTCGAGAAAAACCAGAGACTTCATTTAGACCGTTTATAACTGTTCATTCATCATTATTTCTTTGTCTACATTTAAAAATATTAACTTACTTCAAATACATATTCGTACGTTACATTAAATATATTACAGCGGGAGTTGCCTGTGTGTGTAATCAAAATAAAGTAGAGCCTTAGCAGATACAATAGTCCGAGCACGAGTAGAACATCAATTCCTTTAACTAAAACTGCAACAAGAATTTGTCTTTTTGGCTGTCTTGTAGAATGCTTTGCTCTGAATTGAAAGATTTTCGGACTTTATGACCATATCATCGAGTTTTTCACCTCGCTCCAGCACAGCTTCGATTGTATTTCTCAGGATGATTTTCGTCTCGTCCAGATCGTTTTGCATTTTCGTTAGAGCGTCTGCTTCGCGTGGGTCTTGGTACTTTGAGAGATAGGCTGCCAGCTGACTGAACGGTATGGACGACTCCGACCCCGTTTCCCACTGATCTGAAGGTATTCGTGCTGTGAAATCATCGAGGACCTTCGTGAGCAAAGTGTGGGCCACTCGCTGAGGATATTCATGGTCACCGATTAGCACACCAGCCAAATTGTCCGCCCGAACGTACACATGGCACATATATGCATCCTGTTTGACCGATTGACGGCTGGCCGCTGGAGTCCGTTCAACTATAGTTTTCGACGCAAATCTAAGACAAAGCAGAAGCACTATTTAGATAAGAAATGGAATATTTGATAAGAAAACAAGATCTACACTAACCCCATGAACTCTTGGACAGCGCCCCGTTGAAAAAACGAGAACGACTGAAGATCGTAGGCGGCTTTCAGTAATCGACCTTCGGTTGGCCCCTTATAGAAAACACACAGCGCATATATCTTCACCATTTCTATCCAATCGAAACGACAAACTATTGCACAAACGACACGATGCAACACAATAGAGAGAGAGATTCGCCAAGAGCGATTTATAGTTGTGGATTTGGTATAGTTACGGGATTTTCCGAATCTTTTTGTATCGAAAATTAACGATAAACGAGAAACTACACCGCAAGAAATCGCAAACTAAGATGTAAGAAGAAAAATATGGTTTTACATCCAATATCTAAGAACGATGCAGAAAAATCTGAGAACTGTCATAAAGATGAATTCGTGACAGACACCTTCATCCACTTATCACGCGAATGACAGCTGTAGCAGTTTGGAACGTATGGGGAAGTATGGCACATGATCAGAGCCGCTGTAAATGTTTTTGAGGGAAGCTGTTATGAAAGTGAAGTTTTACGCCCGTCAACTCAACTCAGTCAGTTTTGAAATTTTAAGATAGGTATTATGGACTGAGCCAAGAGAGTTGTGAAAAATTATCTTGGCTTGAATGGTTAGTACTAGCCTTAACATAGTTTAGATTTAGACGCTTCAATTCAACACGATTTGGTGAAAATTTACTACCAACTAAAAAAAGTTAGTCTACGATTTCTCTTCACCGCCGCCTCGTAAAAACTATTGTGGAACTAAGCTGTGTAAATCCGGTCATAGAACAGTCACAAAAGCGCCGGCGAGTTCTTCCAAAGGCGCTTGTGCGGACCGTCCACACATTGGCGCTTGTGTGGACCGTCCACACATTTGCGCTTGGCTGCCTTGGCCAATATGTATTTGCTACATAACTAACACAGTACAACAGAGCGAGACAACGAGGGTGCGCCTTGCAACTTTCTCGCTCATTTTCAAAAATCCAATAAGAAAAACTCGAAAATTTTGCACATTCGAATGCGGATGGAAAGGAAAACCCAGAAGCCAAATGTCTGTGCTACGAACTCCATAATCGCATTCTCAAGCTAGCCTAGTGTTCGTACAATTCTGTGCAAAAACGAGTCATTTGCGGTGCATGGTTGTCGGCGAACCTAGTGAACGAGACGAATATGAAAATGCGGAAACTGAGCACTGCATTAGTGGAATTGCAAGCCTTCAGTACCGCACGACTGAAAACTGAAAGAATTAAAAAACTGGCTGATATGAGACTGCAACATGACAATGACCGGATTTTTCGAGCTTGGCGTGGTCATATTTTATCGAGTTAACCACACAACACCATCAAAACTGTCTGCAAAGTTTGTCTACACTTCCAAAGAATCCATAATTTCGCAAACATTTCCAAATTCTCAGAACAATGACAATCCATAATTCCCGATAGACACGGCAATAGGTTCTGTATGCAGAGATACTGCCCGTCGTTACATGTAATTTCCAAAATGGGAAAATTGCAAAAAACCACCGAAACGACATTAAACACGAACCACCAACAAAAACATCAGCCCGAACGAGACGGGCCGCCCGCTCCCCTGTCCGTAGAACAGCTGTCGTTTTCGTTACGTTGCCCCGAATGAAAAACAAAGCTGGAGTGTTGAGCATGCGCTCCACGCCGCAAAAAACGTTTTTTCGAAAAAGCGAAAACGCCAAGTACGAGACGACCGAAGTCGCAATTGAGTCGAGTTTGAGTTGTCGAGCGGTGGTCCACGTCGTACGCGTAGATGTTGCGGTTTTGAATTCCAATTTTATAGTTATTCGTGGTAGTTTTGTGCGATTCGGTTTCATAAATTGTCCTGTTTGTTGTGTTTGTTTTGCGACGCTCGAAAAACTGCATTGTAAAGGTGCAGCTCCAATAGAGTTTGGACTCATTTTGGCGGTTCTCAAAAGTGCATTTACGTGACATTACACTGTCGTTAGATTGTTCGCGACCACTTTGCAGGAAGCGCATTCCTGCAACATCGTTTAGCAACATTTCAACCACCTTGCGGAAATAGCACAGGCTTGTGTTGCTGACAATTGACTTCCGGCGGACAAGCGACAACCACCTTGCATTCGGATTCGGCATCGAGAGCCGAAAATTATTCGTGACATTCGAGTGTAATACGAGTTTTTGTTTTGATTTGATCGTGAGTTCGTGACATCGTTTTTGTTGCAAGAGTACTGCATTGTGCATTCTGCATTCTTGTTGACTGATTGATTTTGAGTCGTCGGTAGCGCGCTGTTCGTGGTGAGAGGCTAATTCGAATTCAATGAACTGTTGAATGTGTGACTAATTGGAATCTTGTATTGTGGTGAAAATGGCATTAGTCATTTTGTAATCAGAAATATTTGGAGTGGTTGGCTCGGCAGATTTGTTTGTGTAGTGCGCATTGAGAATTTTTTTTTGGGATTTTGGGGGTGTGTATCGTATCCTGAATTTAGCTCAGAGGATTTCGTCAGCAATATTTCAAAGGCCAAGCAATTTCGAGGATTACGTCTGCTGTGTTAAATTGAAGAAGCAAAAGTGAGTTTGGCAATTATATTTTGTTTTTAGTTACTAGACTGTTGTTTGAGATGCCTAGTCCATTAGTGTTAAGTTACTATAGCAAATATAAAATTTTGAAACAAACAAATGGCGCAATAAGTTTTTTATTGCGCAAGAAAAAAGTAACGGAAAAATTACAAAAAGGTAATAGAATGTCAACACATCCAGAATAACATTACCATTAGATAAGGAAAATTAATTAATTAACAAGTTATTGTCAATGCACCTATATGTGATTTTTCCAACTTCCCTGTACCTGATTCATTGTGCGAGTATTTTCCTTTTGTATTCATCTTTACTTGAATACTTCTCCAAAATACACTCATAAGAAAAAATGAAAACGCTGCATTCTCAAGAGAGCCCGACTACTATCCCTTGAAAATTGACTTGGTATAAAAAATCTGCTCTGTGAATCCGACATTGAGAAAACACCAGGTATATGATTGGCTGTTATGTAAAACTAACGAATTTGAAAAATGTATGTTTTATAAACAATGAATGAGATCGAGATACCTACGATGCAATTTCAAAGACTATCCAATTTATTTAGTATAAACGAAAATATTTTTTAACTTGCTTCAACTCTTTTTAAGGTAGTATGAGCGGTCTACATGTTGGCCACTCAATCCTTTTTATCTCACAGCACGAATAAATTTCCCTAAAATGATGTCTGAAATAGGTACTGTGACTAAAGTCCAAAGCGTTGCATTCTCATTTCGTTATGATCAATTTCTCTTCTTATTAGTTAGCAAAAAATATTTGGTTGATTTGTGGAGCAGGCTGACCTTATGAGCCTTAAAACTATAATGTCTTTTTTTAGACACATATCTTCCAATACGGATAACCTCAATCTTGAAGCCGTTTTTTACATTTACTGCTGAATTATGGTTAATATTTTTCCACAAAACATCATTACATTCAATGCAATTAAGTGACATTTAGTTTGTAGAGATGTGGTCTTAACCCCTGTAAACGGCAAAGTTATTATCTGAAAGCTTATAGATGGAGTGCTCTTCTTAAACCCAGTCGCCGACTCTTCTAACAACACAATACGAACAGATACAACCATTCGCGTACGGCAGGACTTGAACCCATCATAGGTACTAGCAGTGAGCAGAGAGCTATCAAGATGTGCTCACAACTCGTTGTGTTGGATGAGTTTCGTATTACAGACACTCTAGTTAAATGGAAAACAAATAACGTATCGCATTGATAAAATATTTAAAAAAAAAACTCCGGAGTTGTCAATTCGGCATCGATTTGACCTTTCATTATGTGAGAGATTTCGGTATTCAACTGTATAAATTTCAGCTGGTATGAGAACTAATACCACCAGGCGATAAATTGTGCTCCGAAGCTTGCTGGTAGTGCTCTTGGCTAGTGTGAAGCTGACCTTATTTTATTTGATCGAAAAATTGCATTTAACACTCCGAGGCGAAATGTTCTAAAAATAACGTGTAGATCACACGGGGTCAGATTGACCCCAGCCATGTTCAAGCGATTGCCACGTTGCCTGTATCGTTCCGAACGAACCGTAAAAATTCAGGATATTAGTTTGGACCTTTCAGAATGAGAATATCATGAGAGAAAAAATTGTATAAAATTTTCGAAATGGCGAAAAAAAATCAATAACGATGCAATTTGCATCATCAAATCTACAAGACCGCCATTTGCATCATCAAATCTACAAGGACGCCATTTTCAAGTGGTTAATTTGACCCCTAGTGACCTCGGAGGGCTAATGATGAGACTCAATAAATATCAACCAGCATTGTTTGGCGTTTTTCTCATACTTTTTGGCTCAGAGGATGCCCTATTATGCTACACCACAGCCTTAGCGGAAGGAAAGTTAAAGAATGAAATAGAGGAATGACTCTGTTTCCGGGAGATATTGGTGAATGTTTCGCTTAAACAACTGTGGCCTATTGTAGGCCGAGAAAACAGCAAATCAGATTGTAGGCTGTTTTACAATTGTCTTGATCTTGATAAGAAAAAATCATGAAATTTAACAGAGGGTATGAGAGAGAGAGAGTTGAGGTGCTGTACAAGGGACCAGACTTGATATTTTGTTAGAACAATGCTCATGGTAATAGCGACAAAGATGAGAAAGGCAACCCACATTACGTCGATGCTCAAGGAATTCAACACTTAAAGTAATGGATTCATCGCCAATAAGCTTGCAAGCATTGTGTTGGACTTTGTTTAGTTCCACTAAAACAGTGCGACCTACTCCAGCTCATGGGAGTTATACTCAAGTATTGATCTTATGAGGGTCTTGTAGAAGTGCGCTATTTATAAGCCAGATATATCATGGAATTTTTCGTAATACCGAAAATGTGGCCGGTCCAACCAAGTTTGCTGGAGGAGATGTTAGAACCTAATAGCTTTAGTGAGGGTGAGCAACGAAAACAGTGTGGCTAGCAGGAGGAGGTTAAGACTTGACCGAAAGAAGACAGCATTGGGTCTTAGGCGCATTATATACAACACGGTTTGTTGAGCCCCAAGCGATAATGCTTAATAGATCACTGTTTAGCGATGCAAACATGCGATCTCTACTAACAGAAGTATTATTTTCGCGAGAGTCAGCCATTCTGTCAAAAGAATATGCGAAGTCAAGAGTGCTGTCATCGGCAAAATTATGAATCGAATTGAATGTGGATTGAAAGGAGGTCATTTATAAATAAAAGGAAGAGAGTTGGTGCAAGTACAGTGCCTTGCAGAACCACGGCATTGGCGGTGTGGACACAGGATTTGAGTCCATCCAGAATAACTTGAAAACCCGATCTGGAAACTTTCAATCTACTTAACGAGGACGGGGTGAAGACCAAATGCACGAAATTTGGCTAATAGGGCTGATGCCAGACTCTACCAAAGTCCTTTAGAATATGAAGAGAAACGACCATTGCTTCACCAAAGCTATGGAGACAACGGTTCAATTTCCCAGTGAGAAATGTAAGTAAGTCCCGGAAAGTCCAGAACGGAAACCATACTGGCGGTCGTTGATTATATGGTTTAACTCAAGATATTTCATTACTTTTGAGTTCACGAGTGATTTAAATACCTCCCCCTTTTTAGGTTTGGGCTGAACGTGTCAAGCTTCCATGCGGAAGGAAATATTTCAGTCGAATATGACAGGTAAACTAGTTTGCGCAGAGGTTTAGCTAAGGGTACTGACAAGACGGAGCGACGAGAGCGTCGCGAGCGTCGAGTCCAGCAACGCGCCGAAATCGTTCATATACTGCTCGGAGCGGTAATGTATGTTGTTGTTGCAAAATGTGTTTCGATACCATACAGTAAGTAGACGAATTGCGTTAATTGGTTTTTCTTGGGCAATTAAAAAATTTGGGTACATTTTTTATGATTGAACTGTGCAGAATCGAACACAGTCAATTAGATTTTTACCAGTGATCAAAAAAACCTATTGATTTATATTTATCAGCAGACTATTGATTTCAATTTGGTGTATTGTGGTGAGAAAAACTCTTCATCCGACACTGAAGAACTCATTATTTCGACTGCCACTGTAAAATTTCCTTTACAATTTGCGTCTCGGCGCGTCTACTTGAACGCAATTCAATGAGCTGTTCCATGCTCGACTTGACACTCTCGTCGCTCCATCTTGTCCGTACCCTAAGGCGGAGGTGCAGCACTTTAGTACGAGGGGTGAAGTACCATCAGGTCTGGCAGATTTGGAAACGTCAAGATTGGCGAGTATTTTCAATACCACTTTTGTGCGGAAAAATAGATGCCCTTGCTTGAAAGCGCACATTGGAAGGCTAGGAGGACTCAGTGATGAAGGTGACAAGTAAGAGTTTGTAGCGAAAATCTCAGCAAAGAGATTAACTTAATCCAGTGACTCAGTAAGTACCACCATGAGGAAGAGGTGGCATGGAGGAACTGGAGAAGTAGTTCTTAATTTCTTCGTTTGTAAGATTTTTTTTTTTGGTTCCTCAGACCGAGATAGCTTGTAAGCTCGGAATGCCGGCTCCTTAATGCGAAAAGCCTCTTATCATTTGTAACTAAACCAGGAGGTGGTAGTTGGCTTAGTGCTCTTGAAGGCATGCAGGATAAAAGGAATTGCTTCGCGTTGCGACGGCTTTCTTAACTGTCTTTTTGTCAAGCATGCGCTGTGGATGGGTACTTGTTACAACAATTTTTGTCGAAGTTGTAGAAGCACGAAGAGGAACCAGTTCGTTACCTTACTGGGAGAAGGAAGGAGTACCTTGTCTCATACTTTTTCATAAGCCAAACCGAAGTATCGTCAGTGAACTTAAAGAGGATCACCAAGTTTGTCAAAGAATCGCAATAGCTCTTCCTCCAATAATAGTAGTGCACTAAGCAATTTAGTTTACCCAACGCTATAAAATGCGCAAGATTTCAAGCATATGACTTTATTAGGTTGCTGCAGATAAAATGACCGATTTAGTAATAAATCTTTAAACAGCTGTAACTTTTTATAAAGACAATTTATTTAATCAAAATAGGTACCAATAGATGCAACACATTTTTTCAACGAGATACAAGTACATTTATTCCAGTTTTGTAGAAGTCCGAGTTTCTGGTTCGAAGAAACTCCTTGAAGGCATTTTTGACAGCAGCTTCATTATTAAACCTTTTTCCAGGTTGCAGAAACGAATAGTGGATAACTCCAGCTACAGACCACCAAAGAGTTACCATTATTTTCTTTGGATGAAGGCTTGGTTTCGGCATGTGTCTTGGCGCTTCATCGTCATCTAGCCATTGGACCGATCGGCGACGATTATCGTATAAAATCCACTTTTCATCGCAGGTCACAATTCAGTGCAAGAACGGTTCCTTTTTGTTGCCGGAGAGCAGAGGACTTGAAATCTCCATTCAACACGTCATGTTTTGCTCGGTAAGATCATGCGGAACCCATTTGTCAAGCTTTTTCACTTTTCCAAGTTGTTGCAAATGGCGGCAAACTGTCGAATTGCGAACGCCTAATTTCTCGGCAAGATCCCTTATGATTTGGCGGGGGTCAGACTCCACTAACGCACGCAGTTTGTCGTTATCGATCGATGGTCCTGGGTGTCCACGTAGCTCACTTCCAAGGTCCATATCTCCGGAGCGAAATTTTTCGAACCACCACCGAGTGGTTCGTTCGTTAACTGTATCAGGCCCAAATGCGCTTTTGATATTCCTCGTTGCTTCCGTTGCCTTGTGCTCTAACTTAAATTCGTATAGTGAAAGTAGCCGTTTTTTATTCACTTCCATGATCAATTTCTCTTTTTGTTTTTACGATCACTATGAAGTGCAAAACAGAAATGACTCCATAAACCAAAGTAGCAGTATTTATACTTCAATATGTCATATCTTTTACGCCGCCTTATGCCAACATAATACACTAAAATTGCAGCCAACTTTATGTCATTGCTAAATCGGCCATTTCATCTGCAGCAACCTAATACATTAATCAGTTCAACACGAACAAATCTTCTTCATTGTCTTTTAAAGTTTATTTTGGATTTTACATTAGCAACTGCAACACTCGCATTCGTGCCTTCGTCCTGTCGCTCTAATTTGAAAGTTTTGTGTGAGCTTAGAAAATTTTATGAAACTTTCGAGCTCAATTCCATAAATGAGTATATGATTCAATATCTGTCAAAATAAGAGAAAGCAAAGAGAAACGTCGAAAAGTTGTTAGTCCACAAATCAAAAAATCCGGCCCTTTTCTCTTTAAGCCCCTCAAAAGACTCGTGCTGATTTGACCAGTGTAAAAAGGGACGATTTAGCTATATTGGGGAATCAAACATTTTACTTCAAGCTATCAGTATATCAGGTTTCCTTAATTCATGTAGGGTCCAATGTCACATTGAAGGAAAAAAATTGTAGATTTAATGAATTGATGTGTTCATCTGTAAAACAAAAATAATTTCGCACACATTAAAAATATTTCTGCACTTAACTTCCGCTGTTCTTTTAATCACTCTCAGTGCACTACATATTATCCCATCAAATTGAAATTTCAATTTGAATTTGACTTCTTTTTTTTCAGACTTCGGTCTAAATAATTTTTCCAAAAAAAATTATTCGGAGATAATTTTCAATAAAGTTGAGTCTTTTTATAGATTGCTTGGAGATGTGCAGGTTGAAATGGTGCACAATAATATAATTTTTTATATAATAACTGTCTCATATTTTGTCATGTTAAAAAAATGCTCTTCGAGGGAAGATGTAGCACGCTTTCACTGAATTTCATTCAACCGAAATGAGTCGAACTAAAAAAAAACACATTTGCCAAAATCCCCATCAGCTTGTTGACAGGAAAGTCGTCGATTAGCAGTTTTTTCGAAAAAGATTATTACTTATTTTATCAACTGTCAATTGAATACATTTCCACTCGGCACTGGACCAGACTATTTATCTCTAATTTTTTTTACATATTCGATTTCATGTCCATTTTTCGGATTTTATTAAATTGTAAAATTAATCTTGCAAAAAATCGTTTCTCAGCTTTTTCTTCGTCAATGTTTATGCTTTTTGCACTACGTGTGTACTTACTATTGAGCACGGCATGCGTTCATGCGCGATGCTGGCGATACGTTTGTTGAGTTAGTCATCAAATTGAGGGAAAAAACGACGAACAAAAATCGAAAAAATGCTGCTGATAGATTCGAGAAACTAAATGCTGTGTATGTAGATATGAGAGCAAATAACATATTGTACAAGGCAGCGTGAAATCAAGAAAGAATATGATACTTATTTTTTGAAATTGTTTTCGCTCTCTTATCTTTTTCTCTGCTTTTCACTTCGCCGAATTGAATGGGGGAATTTACAAGTAATTGTCTGGTATATTGTTGTGGGCATGTTTTATTGGAGTTTTTGAAAATATCTGATTAAATAAGTGTACAGACTACTGCTAACATAATTTTTTTCACATTACACGTGGCAATATGATATTTACAATTGCCTAGAAATGTATAGAAATATTTAGATACACAGCGGATTTGAATGTTTGCTTCGTAACGAGCTTATTATTATATTCTCCAATATATTCACATTACTTATCTAATGACTGATAATTTCAAATGACTATCAGAACTAACTCTGGCATTTTCGCAGTTATTCGAAAAAAATAACGCTGATTACAATGAAAGCAATTCCAAAAACGGACCCGATTATCACAGTTCGAATCCAGTTTGAGTCAGTTTTTAGAAATTTCTTTTTTCTGCATTCCCAGATTGAATTTAATATTCATCGCGAAAAATCATGTTTTCATACGGTTCGTCGCAATGTTTTCAGACGGAAAATTACTCACTAAGGCTGTGGTTACGAACCAAGCGAGTAGACGAGTGTGGCGAGTGAGAGTGTACGAGAGGGTTTTTAAAAGTACGCGAAGTAATGATAGTGGCTATGAACCACAAGTTTCAACAAGCGCGTGTATGAGAGGGTGAGAGCGATTGGCGTGTGAAATGAATAAATTCGTTTCCCTCGCGCGTGCAAAGAAGTAAAACGTCAGAATTTCTTTTGTGTGCTGTTGCGAGTGCAGAAACTTCGCAGGAAAAAATGGATACCGAAGTTTTAATCGAAGAAGTGAATAAAAGAAGAGCATTGTGGGATTGCCGATGCAAAGAATATAGTAGAAGAGATGTAACAAAACGGTTATGGGATGAAGTAGCTGAGGTTTTAAAGAATGATAGTAAGTTTATATTTCAACATATTTATTATTTACTCTCAGCATATTTATTATTTATTGACATTGTTTTTTAATGCAAAGTAAGTTTTATAAATATTCCTGACATGTTGTGCAGCAAAAGTTGCTCTGTTAGAAGTTCCACCGTTCTTTTTCGAAATGGTTTTGGAAGGTATTACTTTTTCTGCTTGTAGTAGTGCCACTTGATCAACTCCTTCTGTATCAATAATTATATTGTGTAATAAACAAATGGTTTTTACTACTAGATTTGCAGTTTTAATATCCGTTTCAAGCTGTTTTTGTAATACGCGCCATTTTGCTGCAATTATGCCAAAAGCACATTCAACTACTTTCCTTGTCCTGGAATGAAAATCGTTGAATAACTTTTCTTCTTCATTTTGCTCCCGATATGGTCTCAGTAAGTACTCTTTGAGAGGGTATGCCTCATCTGCAAGCATGACAAAAGGTGCAACGACACTTGTACTTGGCAGACAAGCTGGCTCTGGTATATTGTACTTATTGTTTTCCAATAAATCATACAAATATGATGAAGCGAAAGTGCCTCCATCACTTTGCCTGCCGTAGGCACCGACTTCTATGCTTATAAATTTATAGTTAGCGTCGGCAACTGCTTGCAACACTATGGAAAAAAATTGCTTATAGTTAAAGTATTGACTCCCTGAATTGGGAGGCTGCTTTATACGTATATGCTTCCCATCAATACATCCTACGCAGTTCGGAAATTGCCATCGTTTATGAAATTGATCCGCTACCTTATTCAATTGATCTTCATTCAAAACAGGCATATGAGAAGGCAGTAAAGTTTCCCATATTGCTTTACAAACGTCCCGGACTATCAAAGATATAGTACAATGTGACATTCTGTAGCTAAATGCTAGGCTGCGATGAATAAAATGTTATGAATAAAATAATAATTCTTGATTACTTTTTCCTTACCTTAGAGTTATTGATAGTCTTTCAGCTGGACAAATTATTTTTGAAGGGTCACTTGCAGTTTTATCAATTTTGTCTTTGATTTTATTTAAAATATACTCGAAAGTATGTGGTCTCATCCTGTAGTATTCGTAAAACATAATTTCATCAGATTGCAATTCTTCATACAGATTATGAAATTCTCCATACGTTAAACGATGTTTGAATATTTTGTTGGTTTTTTTCTTATGTTTACTTTGCATTTTGTATTTAAAATAACTATTTTCCAATAGAAACACTTTTAAAGACATTTTCTTTTAGTATACAGAGCTCGAAATCACAATTCAATCACAATTACTTTAATTTGACAACGGAAGTAAATTTCTGCATCGACTCGCTATATCTGTAACCACAATACACGCGCGATAATTACTAGCTTGATCCCTCTGGTACCCTCTCACACGCCACACTCGTCTACTCGCTTGATTCGTAACCACAGCCTAAGTGTTGAGGCAAGTCAGTACTTTTTGGAATTTTTGCTTATCAGTTTGCATAATATTATAATGCAGCATTTAGTTGGTAAACGCCACCCCGAAAAATTATTTCTGTGGCTGAAAACCTATTTTCCAAGTTGATTTTCGTTTTTTGAAATTGGCGTTATCCATTCGGTTATTAGAAAATGACTACCAACTAAATTATACGAGTAAAGAAGTATAATATAGTAAAATATACACTGGGACTTCTGATAAAGGGATCATTTTTTGAATGATTTAAAAAAAATCGTATTACTGATAAATTAGAATTTAATGCAAAATATACAACGTTAATTGGCTTGGACGTTTGCTCTCAAGCCTGAACGTTTTTTTCAAATGTACACATATATTATGTGATTATGAATTTACATAAATTCGCGTGTCGTTAGATTTAGATTTAACAGTAACAAAAAAAAATTTTTTTTCCTTTTCGTTGATATTGTGCTTCAAAGAAAACTCTGAAACATCCGCAGATTTTTGCTTTGCAAAAAATAAAAAAACATTACGTTTGTACAAAAACGAAGCACTATATAAATGATGTGAATAAAAGCTGGCGCCAACCCGGAACGTTTCGAACGTTCAATTGCAGTAGGCCTTGACAGTACCATACGATAAATCTTAAAAATAGTTATTCCCGATTAACCCACACTGGGCGGTGCTAATGCTTTGATGTTGAATTTGCACCGTTTAAAGGGGGAAATACATGTAAAATTGAAAAAAAAATTTCAGAATTAATTTCAGATTGATTTAAAAAATATATATTGTTTATTGAAAAATTTTTTAATATTAAATCCTTAAATTACATGTCTCAAAGTAAATGAAAATATGTTTTTAATAATTGTTCAACACAAAATGGTGGCGATGCGAGCGAATGAAAAAAACACATCAAAAACTGCCTCGTACAACTTAACACCTTTTCCGAGCAACTTCCAATGTTCAGAGAAAAAAAATGTGCTAGTGAAATGTATAGTAACCAATAAAGTTTATAAAAAAAAATTAAATTTTTACATTAACTTTAGATTAAACAAAAAAATTGATAATTTTTCTAAAAAAATACATTTTAAACATTAATAAACAAATTATTTTTCCGAAATTACAATAACATATAGGTTCAACGATTAGATAATACTCTTTTGTAGATGTGATATGAATTTGAGCCGGATCGGTTCAATGTTTTTTGAGATATTTTGTACAGAAGTTGAAAAAGTACTACTTTGAGAAAAACGCGTTTAAACTTTGCGGTAGATAAAAATCATTAATTATTAGTTTTTATTATAACTTATTCGTAAGTCAGCGATTCCAGGTCCATACAACAGCCCTTCAGCCTCCTTGTGCATATCATTTTGGTGCATTAGAAGGTCACGGCGAGCATTTCGGGCTTCTTTTGAGCTGAAAAGACTTCGACGGTTCTATCGTTCTATCCTGTCGTTGTCGGCTCTCTTGGTATAACTAAATAAGCTGGGGCTTATTTCGATACCTAAATCATTCATTAGGTGCAAGAGGAATGTATGGCCTTTGTTGAACATCCCAGCGGCTAGGTAAGCTGATATTTCAAATATTTTCAAGCCGGCAGTGTAACGGTTTTTACTACAAGGCTCATAAATACAGGCCGCTTTGTATATTATAAAAATATACAAGTGTAAATGTATCTATATTTCCTTAGAATTTCAGATTTATAAGAATATAGTAGGCATATACAATTAGAGAACCGCCCATAGCGCCGAAGAGAAAATAAGCAAGGACGCGCGGCAGGTATGCTCGACCGGCTGGGGAACGCCGCGCTGCATATAACTGACTATAACTCGAGAACTAATACGAATATCGCTATTTTTAGAGCATTTGAAACATTTTAATGTAATAAAAAAAAATCGATTTTTTTTAGCAGTTACATGTATTTCCCCCCTTAAGTGAACTTTATTTCGATAATTCGTCTTTCTATTTCCTCGTGCTCAACGATTATTTGAAGCTATTCTTGCCCCTTAGATATTTTGGCTATCCTCGTTTAGACTGCTCGACGATAGCTCTTTTTCTTCCGTTACCAGCTCCCCGTTTTCCGTCATCAGCTCTTCTTCGTCTGGTTTATTTCTTTGTCCTTTTCAACATTTGATTTTGTCTATTTCTGACGTGGTTGTTTTCTTCTTAGCTCTCTGCCTGACTCAGTTTAAGTTTCGATCCTTGTGTCTTCTTCAGTTTTGCTCGCTCGATCATTGAAAGTTTTTAAAAATGTTACCTCAATACCTCAATCATAATTATTTTCAGTAACGTTTCTGTCATATTTTGTGCATTTTGATTCGAAACAATAATCGATTTTTTTATAGAATCAATTTTTAAATTATTTTACATTTCATACATTTCATACATTTATTAACTAACTCACACAAACCAGGCTTCTAATACAAAGAGCAAGCGCCAACAGCCGAGCATATTTAAGCCTTGCATTTAGGACATATTTTCACAATTTTTCTTAACTAGAGTTATCTCGAACGAAATAACCCTTGGTTTGTTTCAAGCCAATTGCATCCGGAACTAAGATGAAAAAAATGTTGGACCTAATTTTTGCGACTGGCGCCTCTTCTACTGTGGTGAAACACTCCACATTCTCTCTCAGCGACGAAGCCGCACATCATTGTGGACTCATCATTTTCGATCCAAAGTCTAGTAAAAATTTATCGTCTAATGTATCTGAACTGAAATTTAATTTTAGACGAGCTAATGGGGATCAATTGCTTGATTTGTTTGCTAACTGTTGTTGCAGTAGTCTAATTCGGTTAAATCTACATTTTATTCCCACACTCGGTTGTTCAACTACAAAATTCAATAGCAAATTTCGTTTATACCCCTTTATACACCCTCACTGCAGTTATCCTCTGTTCTGTTTTATGCCGATAATCTGAATTTAATCAGATTTGAAAAGAAAATGCGTCACAACTTTACCTACAGCCCAATAGCTATTGAATAGCTATAAAGGGCAAAAATGTAAACTTTGAGGCACACCAACGTTAACATGAAAGCGTTTCGAATGATATCCTTGAATTTAACAACAAGCATGTGAATTTTTCTACGTACAAATATCACAAGCAAATATCCTGAGAAGCTCAAGCTATAGGTTTTACAAGTTTTGAAAACGCCATTGTAAATTGAACGAACTTGTGACAATGAGGTACCATTATTGTTCGAAGACGTTGAATTAAATTGATGGGTTTGGAAAACGCGTAATTATAGCGTTGATACCCCCACGTTCCTAGAATACTAAGAATGAAATGACAAAATGCAAAATAACCTGCAAAAAATCCTACCGAAACCGCTGTCCGATGATACGTCATAAGAAAAATATTCTCAAAATGTATTTTTGATGTTTGAGTTAGTAAATTTCGTTCGCTGCATATACAAACATATACACAATACATATACAGTGTAAACTCCATAATTGCAACCCCCGATAATTGCAATACACGAAATTTGCAACAGTCAATGTTTTTCTATTATAGACTCTAAAGTTGCAAACCTTGTTGCAATTTTAGAGTCGAAATCAAATCAAGACCGTTGCTTTAAAATTTCTTACCCTGTTGTATGCACTCACAAGATATTTATTGGAAGTCTAGTGGCAGAATAGTATTTTCCGGTACATCCCCCAATACGCGTGCTTGTCAAGTGGTATGTTCATGTGATTTTCGTTTAAATTTCGTTTTCTTACGTCGCTCGTGTGGTTTATTTGAAAATGTCGGGTACAAAAGCACATAAGTTTTTATCATTTCAAGATAAAGCGCAAGTTATAACAGATTTCGAAAGTGGTTCATCTATTGCCGCCTTATCTATCAAATACGGGGTCAACAAATCGACAATTAGCCGTATTATGAAAAACCAAAACAAATTCAAAAAATTTGTGGCCAATGCAGAATTTGCATCCGATAAACGGAAAACGATGCACCAGTCTGAATTTCCGAAAATGGAGGCTGCGCTGTTTAAGTGGTTTTTGGATCAACGATCAAAAAACATACCGATGTCTGCGGAATAGCTGAAGGAAAAGGCAAAATTTTTTCACAACAAAATTCCAAAGAATTCGAATGGATTCAATGCAAGCAACGGTTGGTTCATAAAATTTAATTAGAGGATTACTTTTCTAGCATGTACAAATGCAACCGGAACGCATAAAGTTAAGATCCTAGTGATAGGAAAAGCCAAGAATCCCAGGTCATTCAAAAATGCTGGAGATCTTCCTGTGGTGTACAGAA
This sequence comes from Nemotelus nigrinus, assembly GCA_947369275.1. NCBI lineage: Eukaryota > Metazoa > Arthropoda > Insecta > Diptera > Stratiomyidae > Nemotelus > Nemotelus nigrinus. The sequence continues at coordinate 12,900,520 of OX376374.1, forward strand.
ACAGTGGCAACGCTTGGATGACGAGATGTTTATTCGACGACTGGTTTCATCACACATTTGTTCCAGAAGTTAGGTTTTCAATTTCCGAAATTAAATTTATTGATTTCAATGGACTTTATTTTGCTTTAGGTCCGCAGATTCCTAAGCGCTCAGGGACTTCCACCAAAAGCACTTTTACTGCTTGATAATGCTCCATGCCATCCGAAAGATGGCCAGCTTGAAAATGATGACGGTATGATATCCGTAATGTGCTTCCCACCGAACTGCACTGCAATCATACAACCTATGGACCAAAACGTGATTAAGTTGACAAAACTTTTTTACAAAAAAAGCTTGTTGGCCCAAATTGTAGGTCCTGAGGAATCGGATACGGAGCAAATAATTAAGGGAATAAACTTAAAACACGCCGTATGTCATTTATCTGAAGCATGGGCGAAGGTCAGATCACACGTTATTGAAAAATGCTGGGAAAAATTAATGACACCAGTCTCTGATTGGACGGAAGAGGATGACGTTCTGCTGAGTATCATAAGATCAGAAATGCAGTGCATGAATGATTTAATAGACCCAATAGGTGATCTTCTGAAACAAATTGGGCCTGATGATAATTTGACATCAGATGATATTGATAACTGGATTATGGAAACTGGAGTTGAGATATTTTTTGAAGAGATAGACGACGGTGAAACAAAGTCAGTTGACGAAAGCACCTTGGAGATAAGAGTGAACAAGATAAAAAATGAAGACGCAGTACGAAGCTTCAACATTTGTATTGAATGGGCTGAACAGAATAAAGAAAATCTTCAGGATATAATCTGTTTTGCAAAAAATTGAAAGAGAAAGCTATTGTGAAGCAAGGCAAGAGCCAGAAGCAGGCAACACTTTTTAACTTTTTTGAGAAAATCTGAATACATGTGTTTGAAAAATATAAAGGTGTAAGAAAAGCTTTTGTTGCACTCATTTTTTTTGAAATGCAATATTTTTTTCCAATAAAAATAACTTCATTTGTGTTAATTGGTTGTTTTTCTTCACAAAAAGTACTGACCCGAAAATTGCAACATTTTGAAAATTGCAACAAGTCTGTGTTTCTATTAGTTGCAATTACCGAGGTTACACTATATATATATATATATATATATATATATATATATATATATATATATATATATATATATATATATATATATATATATATATATATATATATATATATATATATATATATATATATATATATATATATATATATATATATATATATATATATATATATATATATATATATATATATATATATATATATATATATATATATATATATATATATATATATATATATATATATATATATATATATATATATATATATATATATATATATATATATATATATATATATATATATATATATATATATATATATATATATATATATATATATATATATATATATATATATATATACAGTGGTGGCCAAATAAAATGCGACACCTGTGAATATCACCACATGACGTCTCTTCAGAATAATCGCCGAGCTTAAATGATACGAACTGGTGTTTATGAATTTAACTATAGTGTTACACGTTAAATGTAAAAATAACAGAACCAAAAAAAATTCTTTGTGGACAGTACAGCCACTTTTCCGTTTTATGAGCAAAAGGATCATTTTCGCAAAAAAAAGTGTTGAATTGAAAATTATCCATTATTTAGGATTCGTAATAGGAAATTTGAAGGAAAAGTATTAGTAGGGAGGTAAAAACAATATTCTTTATTTAATTTAACAAAACTAGTATTTCGTATTTCCTCCGCGAGCCCGGATCCCAGCTTCAATCCTTCGAGGCATGGATTTTATCAAAGACTGGCAGTATTCAGTGGCTATGTCGTCCTCCCAAGCTTTTTTGGTGACGTTTTTGAGTTCCTCTTTAGTCCTGGGTCTCCGACTCGTAAGTTTTCTTTTAAGTTTCGCCCAACAATTCTCGATTGGGTTCAAATCAGGGCTGTTTCCTGGCCACTCCAGTGTCGAAATTTCCCTTTCTGTGACAAATTCTTTAACCTATTGGAAACCAAAACAATTTTTTTAAGTTTTTGGTTTTTTTTACTGTCGTATTGAACTGTTGTTTCTAAAAAACCCACAACTTACCTTACGAGCGCGATGACATGGAGCAGAGTCATCTTGGAAAATTGGGTCGTAAATGACTGGGAAGAGCCTATCCATCGATGGGATCCCATGGTTGTCAATCACGCTGATGTAACTGATCGCATTCATTGATCCTTCTAAAAACACCAAATCTCCGGTGCCGAAATAAGAAATGCAACCCCAAACCATGTAACTCGGAGGGAACTTGTTTCGAGGCACAACACAGTCTTTGTGCAGTTCCTCTCCGATTCTGCGACGTACATACTGCAGTCCATCGGATTGGTTCATGTTGCATTTGGATTCGTCGGAAAAGAGTACTCTTTTCCAGTCATTTTCCGACCAATTACGATAAGATTTGGCAAAATTCAGCCTCGCTGTTCTCATTTTCACCGTTAAAGATGGTTTTTTTCGGGGCCGTCGAGCTGATAGACCAGCTGCATGTAGCCTTCTTCTCGTAGTTCTGTCACTAATCACTATTCCCATCGCTTCCTGGAAGTCCATGTTGACTTCCCCAGCGGTTTTTTTTTCCTGGTCACTCACGCTTATGTTCTTGAGATGCCGGTCATCTATCGGGGTCGTCTTTTTTTTGCCAAATCCTGTTTCTGGTGTCCGCTCAAGAGATCCCTTCGCGTTTTTTTCTAAAATTCTCGCCACAGTCCCGTGGTGACAACAAATTCTACTGGCTATAGCCCTGGTAGAAAGCCCTTCGTTGCTTAACATCACAATACTCACTTTTTTTCACTCAATAGCTGTGGTGCCATGTTTACTCGTCAACGGTCAAACTAGACTGAACGAGTGACCGAAGCGGACTCTGTCACGATACCTGAACAAAAAGGTATGTAATTAGCCCCGCATGGGATTTTCCCAGTAAATTTGGTTTAAAAGGGCCACAAAAATACGATTTTCTAGGTAATTTCGCTTGTGTGTATGTGTCGCATTTTATTTGGCCACCACTGTATATATATACACACATACATACATACACATATGTACATATAATACCAAAAGTTAATCAAATGATATTATACCAAAGTGATGTCTCAGCTCAAGCTTACTGGCTCATCATTCCCTTAAATTGATATTTTCCCAATGTAATCTAAAGACCTTCGAAAAATTTCACAATGCAATCTAATAAATCACCCCTCGAAAATTACAATCAATTATAAAAACATGTTATTAACATGATTATTATTGTTTTTAAATTTAAAACAAATATTACTAAATTAATTAATGCAACGATATTTTCGAAATAAATCAAACTTTCAAACGAAGCTTCCGATTTTGTTGCGTTCGCAAAAAATTATCAATCTTTAAATGTGTCTCTTGTTTCGGAAGCCTTCCTTTGATGTTCTAAGACACAGTAGTAATTACAATCAATGCTATCATTTCTTGGGAGTGTTTTTTTTTCTTTTTTGGCGACTTTTTAAACTTCTAAATTTCAGTGTTTTATTGGCTAAGCAAGACTCCCGGACTCCAGTATCAACAGTTGCTGATTGACTAATCTATCTGAATTAAATCCATTTCGCGACACTATGAATTTCGTGGAGGAGGCTTGGCTGCAGCCATGCGTAACAATATCATAAAAGCACTCTGAAGAACGCGGCTTTCGATTTGCAATTTTCTTGGCCGGGTGTTGAGGTTGAACAGACCAATACTGAAGCGCGAAATGATACTAGTAGTAAGCTTTCACTTCTTCGACAAAATTGGGTCATACTCACGAATATTCTTTGAGATGGTTTCGACCTCTATCTTGCATGCGCGAAAAGATAGGAAATTGTCCTTATTAAAGTATCGCACGATGTCAGGTCATGTGATTTATGTTCGATGAAAGCTACACGTGCCGACTATTTATTTTTAGGAAGCGTTCGCATTTCTTTTATAGTTGTTGTTTTTCGACCCCATGATTTGGAATTAAATATTTTTGGGGACATACTGATAGCGTAGAGTGTTTTGCGCATTCGCTTATGGAACGTGAGCTGTCATTCAAGATCAAATAGCAGCCTTTCGAAAAATACAGCGGAAAGGAACTGATATTTTGAAGAAGAGTGACTATAATATATACTATAGTTATCATTCAAAGCAACACGTATTTGGCACGGGTTTCATAGACAGCAAACCTGACTTTAGAACCTGTTCCTTTGGAGTGACAAGTGAAACGGTATGTAATTTGCCCGCGTGAAATTCAGTAGCATCAGCCTCCTCGTCGTTGATGCGCAACCGCTAGTGAACAGGCGATTTTTTTCAAGAAATAGAACAATTATTCGATTTTTGCCGGAGACATACGTCAAATTCTTACTGGGTGGTTTTAACAACAATATTACTCATCGTCGCCATGAATCGAGTCATATTGTCTGTAAGCGTTGACAAATAGAAGAAAGTTTGTGAGTAGAACTTGTGAGTAATGAAACAAGTGGTTTCAGCAAAATCGTGTGCTTTTAGTTTTCGGAGCGTTGGTTGTCAGGAGTTACTAGTGATAAGGCTATAAAAGCCCCTAGTATGAAGAGATGTCGATTGTTTGCCATATTCAAAGTCGGTTGAGCACGATCTTGAGGTGGGGTCATTATTACTTTTATGGATTCAAATAACGGGCAGCTTTTGTAGTTAGCAGTATGGTTGTTACCACAGTTATTACATTTTTCGATTGCAGGATCTTGTTCTCTCTTGTCATAGGACTTGGTAGCGTTAAACTCGGCACAGGTAAGACACACACTAAAGAGCGAACAATATGTTTTAGTGTGGTCATACTCCTGGCAATTCGTACATTGCCCGGGATCTATAATTTGCTAAATATATTTATGATGGATTTCACCTCAAAGTATCGATATCAGTTTCTATGCCTTTAATTGCCACCGAAAATCTTTAGCAGCTTTTTAGTTGGTATGTAAAGTACTGGTGACGCTGGGAATCTAGCTATTGCTAACTTCCTGAACTTTTCTTCCAATTAAACTTAAATTTTAGTCTCAGATACGAGAGGCGGCTGATCAGTTCGCGGCCTAAGGTACTTAGCGATGATTCATCATCTCGTTACTGATAGCACTAATTGTTTGACTCATAAATAACCCGTCTTTTTTTATTTTGTTCATTAAAGCTTCATCCCGCGAACAAGCAATAGCACCATGTCCACGAAAACTGAAAATTCTCGGAATGTGGAGCACCGCGTTGTGATCAAATTCCTTGTTAAAAAAAGGAAATACACCGAAAGAAATGTTTGAAGAGATGTCATCGGTTCTTCAGGATTCTGGACCTTCATATATAATGGTGAAAAAAGGGCTCGACTTGCTTCAACAAGGAAGAGAGACTTGACGATCGTGACCGAAGAAAATGTCCAAAAAGTCGAAAAATTAGTACTGGCTGATCGAAGAAGAATCACAGAAAAACTACAAATTAGCTAAGAACGAGCTGGAGACGTTTTAAATGAACTTTTGCACATGAAAAAATTCGTGCGCGATGAGTAACGCCAATGCCCTCACCGCTCGACAAGCAGCGATAATTGGAGAGCTGTAAGAATTTTTTTGGAGTTATGTGAGAATGATTTGGATGAAATTTGTAACCGCATTGTAACCGTTGATAAAACCTGGATTCGTCAATATGATCTCGAGTCCAAACAAGAGTCGATGCAGTGGATAAAAAAGGAAAAGGTCAACAAAGAAATTCAAAGTGAAAAATTCGGGTTTGAAGATTATGACCACTATTTTCTGAGATAGTGAGGGAATTTTATTAATTCATTACTTGCCTAAAAGGACAACAATGAACGGTCAGTATTACGCTAATTTACTGGCTCAGGCCCGTGAAGCAGTTGTACAGAAGAGACATGACAAGTTGGCGCGCGGAGTGCTGTTTCTGCCAGACAACGCACCCGTTCATTCTGCTCTTGTTGCTATGGGATGCCTTGAAAGCTATGGGATTCACAGAGATCGACCATCTACCCTACAGTCCGGCGGACAAGGCTCGTAGTGATTCTTTTCATTTTTCAGATTTAAAAAAAAAAAAGTTAGGGGACGAAGATTTTCGGACGACAGAGAGTGCGATGAAGGCGGCCGTAGAAAACCATTTTGAAGAGAAATCGAAAGAAATTTTTTCAGTGGTATAAAGCCATTATATTCACGATGTGGAAAGTGTATTTCACTTGAGGGGATTACATTAAAAAATAAAAAGTATAAAACTATACTCCTCATTCATTAAGAACCTTAGGCCGCGAACTTATCAGCCGCTGCTCGTACATGACCACGTTTTGTAGCGGTGTGGAAGTTATTTTTACCTAAAATTGATACGAACATGTTTACTAAACTATTACATGTTTTTTCTCTTAGATAAGTTGGTGGTGGCTCGATTTGCTTTAATATTGAATTTTGGAGTCATTTTCGGCTGCGAGTCGATGGTAGTAGTAACTACAAGTTAAAGCCTGCTGCTCATCGGGCTTAGCCATTTTTTATGGGTCTAAATGATGACAAACTTATGTTCCTATTCCTACAGTATGTAGTTTTTTTTTACAATGCAGTTTATCTTCTACCTTATTTTTACACCATATTGATCATTTGAAGTACAGCAACTTTATCCTCTTTCGATATGAAATCTTTTAGAGAATTTATTAACTTTGGATCATATTAGTTCCTGTGGGATTTCACGGCAACCAAAGTAAATTTATTATTTCTACCGTGCTAAGAAAAAAGTCAAGCGCCATAATGCAATTTTTGGGTTAATTTCATGATGTAATAGAACGGATTGAGCTCTGTCTTTGTAGCCTGTCAACAGTTTATTTTTGAAACGTGTTTCTAAACAAATCGCTGAACATTATTATCACATTTCCAGAATGTAGCACTCGTCTTTAGTTAAAAAGTCTTAACTCTGTCATTTTTCTATGCCAAAACATTTTTACATTCTATGCCAAAATATCGTGACATTCTCTGCACTTATGAAAAAAATAACAAAAGCTATCTAACCGACTAAGTCATATTTTGGAAGTGCAAAGATATTATTACATTGTGTCAAATCGATAAAACGAAACTTCAATTTTTCTCAAAACTACAAAAATAGAGTTAAGACTTTTTAGCTTAGGACGGCAGATTTATGGATATCGAACAATTACAATGCTACCAGCGATATGATTGGTCCAAAGATCGAAATATTTTTGTGCTTCACTGGGATTTTTGTTATGATTATTTTACAGCTATATAAGATAGCAATGCTGTTATTGCTTCGGTTTCACAGACAGCTATGTAATATTAAAAAAATCCCTAAAAAATTATTATGTACAAGCTATTTTATGGAACGCTAGTATTACACCCAGTCGCTGACTCAAATAAACAAAGAAAATCATACGCACACGACAAGATTTGAACTCACAGAGAGTAAGTTGATTGCCGGATTGTACGCCTTATTTTTTTCTCCTCAAAATTTACTTGCAAATTGTTGTTATACTGATGAAAAACTAGTGTTTGATGATGCGCCGAACTTTATGAAGGTGCAAAATTATTTATCTCTTTCAGAATGTATCTAAGCTTGGAGTTCCATATTATGTTTATATTTTAACTCTTCGTCTGGCATTGTAGGATTATATTTACTCTCTAGGATTACCTCTCATTGAGCTTATTCGGACTAATGTTCCTTATTTGATTGAGATTGCTTTATTCAATAATTTTAGATCACTTTCATGCTTTGACTTCAATGTCTGCATTTTTGTTTGACAGAAACTTCAGTGCATATTGCCGATTACTATCAGCATGTCCCCCAAAAATATAAAAATTATAAATATAAATTTTGCCATGAAGCAAATGCGGTCGGTTTTTGAAAAATAATGGCCGACACGTGGAACATTCAATGTAAAAAAATCACATGAATTGGCACCATGTAATACTTTCGTAAGGACAATTTCCAATCTCATCGCGTGTGCGGAATGGAGGTCGAATCAAATCTGAAATAATATTCGCGAGTTTAACCTCGTTTTGGCGAAGAAGTGTCCAAACTAATAAGTATCTCTTCGCGCATCAGTATTGGTCTGTTGTCACAATGCCAATTAAGAAAATTGCAAACCGAAAGGCGAGCTCTTTAGGTTGATTTTTTGAGATTGTTACGCATGGTTGCGGCCAGTCCTCCTCCATCGGAGAATCATGGTGTCGCGAAATGGATTTAAGTCGGACAGATTAGTTAATTAGCAACAATGTATGTTAGAGCCGGTGAAATATTTAGATTTCAGGATTGAAATTTTTCGGAAAAAAATCAGCAAGATATAACATTGTAGTGATTATTTTCGCCGCCAATGGCAGACATATTTTCAGTGCTTAGTTACTGTTAATTTCTAAAACATCATTAAAATATTTATAAAATAAGAGACCCAATTGATATTGATAAGTTTTTGTGAAGACGACAATTTTTTATAAGAACTTAAAATATTTTGAATTTATTTCGAAAAATATCTTCACATCAATTAATTTGACTATATATTCATTATAAATTTGACAAAATTTAATAACGTCTTTTTTATGATTGACCGTGATTTTCGAGTGGTGATTTAGCGGATTGCCTTTTTAAAAATTAAATGAAGTCTTTGTTTACTTTGGGAAAATTTCGATTAAAGCAAATAGCGGATTCATCTCATCCACACCATAATGGATGTATGTACTAGGTCAGCAACAGTTTTAGTCTTTTCACTAACTTGTGATAGCGTAAATAAGTACGACCATTTGTAGGGGGCCGAATTTTAGTCAAAACAATTTTAAATGTATGATAACGATGTTCTTTCTACTAACAGGTTAGATTCAACTCATAAAAAACAATTAAATACTTTGATTAGGATTACAGATTAAGTAATGGCCTTATTAGCGTCAAAAAAATTCATAAAATCGGACAATTTATTAAAAAAATTTGAAATAAATTTACAAAAAAAATTTATGGAATTTTACAAAATTGAAAAAGTGATATGGTAGTATCTTCTCTTGTTTCAAGAATTTAGTGACAGTATTTCTTCTACTCGGAGACATTCGATATTGTAATGCAAGTCTGCGAGCTGAATTTAATTAATTAGTGACCCAATTTTCAGATACTTCCAGGAAAATAGGAAAGAATAAAATATAAAAAACTCTATCGCATAGGACTGAAAAGACTGATTTTCGAAGAAAAGCAGAAAAAATATGTAGATTTTGAGTGTATGTGCATGCAAACGTGCTCCTTAAAACGTACAACCTGTATTGAAGGTCATGGTAATATGTAATATAGCGTGTGGGACCATAATTTCTGCGCCATGTAATTATGGCGCTGGGAGCCATACTGCATAGCTCAGGGTACTATGTATATAGCGTGCGCGAACATAATTGCTGCGCCATGTTACATAGGACCCCGCGCTATGCAGATTCTGACAAAATGGTGCTGGGAGCTATATTGCATAGCTCAGAGTTCTATATACATAGCGTATGGGACCATAAATAATGCGCTATGTGGATTTTTTTCAGTGCAGAAATCCGTGAATGTATTGGAAAACATGAATGGCGTATTCTGAGATTGGAATACTAATGGAAAAATCAAGATATACAGTGAGACATATAATAACAAAATATAAATTAACCAAAGCGTTTCAAACAAACCATCGGTCAGAAAGGCGTAAACACTTATCAGAGCGTGAAGAAAATGCCTTATCAGAAAAATTAGGAAATAGCCTAAATTAAGTGCCTCAGTTTTACGAACGAAGGTGAAAAACGAGCTGAAAATAGAGTCTCTGCTCAAATTATTCGAAATTTAAAAAAAAAAAACGGATTTGAAGGGCACAATGTGCCGAAGCAAACCTTATATTAGTAAAAAAAATGAAATTGTTAAATGACGTTTTGCTTAAGAGTACGTAAAAAAGCCGAAATTATTCTGGAAGTCCATAATTTTTGTTGCTGAAGTAAAAATTAATGTTTTTGGATCTGATGGGCGGCGATATGTTCGGCGAATGTCTAATACAGAGTTTAGGAGGAATCATACTACTCCCACTGTAAAACACAACGGCGGGAACATTATGCTATGGAACTGTATGTATTCTTAAAAGAAATATTAAACAAAATTGCTGAAAAATTAGGCATTTTATACAATTTTGGCCTGTATTAGGACAACGATCCAAAGCACAATTCGGAGCAATGTCGGCTTTGGGCTATTTGTAACTCTCCAAAAGCTACTAAAAACCCCCCTCAGTCACCGAACTTAAACCCGATCGAGCATTTACGGCATCATCTCAAAACCAGAGCGGCATTGCGAAAGGTAAAGTATAACAAAGGGCTCCAAGATGTCATTATTGATGAAGGGACCAAAATTTCATCCAATTTTTTTTTTTAAATTTGCGAAAAAGATGCCGAAACGACTGCAAGAAGTGATAGAAATGCGTGGGAGAGCTACAAAGTATTAGCGCTATGTAAGCTTTTTTTTTTAAATTGATCACTTTAAAACAATTGAAATAATTTCAGATAAAACTGCGATGTGCCTTAATTTTTTTGCGCTATTTTGGTACTTCACTGAAAAATGTTACGTAAATGTTGTGAAATTTGCTTCGTTACCGATTTTTTTGATATTGTTCCTAAAGTAAACATGCAAATCTTTTAATTAAACGCAAAAACATAATCATTTATTATTAAAGTCGCATTAAAAATAGGTTTTTCGTTCTTATTAAGTGTTCGTGCCTTAACTTTTTTTACCCACTGTAGTTTTCAAAATATTTTCACGTACCTACTTCAGTTAAGTACGAACAAATAAACAACCCTGCTAGGTACATTTATGCATCTTAAACTTTCAATTAAGTCAATTTGTTATTTTTCATTCATACACTCAAATCCCAATACTAACGTATTCAAATTTTTTCAACGTTTATCGCACGATAATTGAAAATACCAACCCAACGACTATCACAACTATTCAGGTCATCATTTTCGAATAATATTTATCTAAATTACACTCATAAAATTTCCAACAATTCGACGCTCGCAAATCGAAAAACTGCTGCTACTTGTGATAAACGAACGCTGCGAGCAAGATTTCATTTCGCAAATTTATCGTGTTTACTATCATACGGCGGAGGCCAAAGTGAATCACAAAAATTTTGAACACAAAATCTGAATCACAATCGTTGTTGATTTTTTTCGATTTTCACATTCAAACCGAAAAATGCCTAGAATTTCAACTAAGTCGAAGTGGAGACAAAAATTGACCGTCAAGATACTGTAAAGATACTCGACACGACCGCAGTAGTATGAAATAATTTCATTGGAATTTTTGTGATTCCACGAATAAAAAGCTTCCAATTGAATTTAATCATTAATCGCAAATTTGCGTTTCACATGACACTCGACGGTGGGTACAGAAATCGTCTAACGTCGCATCGCCGTCTCCGTCAACGACTTTGAGATATTTTGTGATGACGGTGAACTGTTTTTCATGTCGACTCACAAGTAAGAAAAACAGCTCAGCCAGGCATAGAATTATAATTTCAAAATTTGTACAATGAAAAAAAGAATCATTTTAGAGCTATTGCGAAAAAAGTTCTAAAAGTGAGCAAGCGGGGTGCGGCAACTAAGCGAGATTGTCGCGAATTCGTGTCGACGAGGGGAGACGATAAAAAATAAATTTTCAGAAAAAAGTACGAAAACCGCTTTGCTGCGGCTTCGTATCGACTTAGAAAATAACAAACAACCAAGAGAATTCTCACTGCCCGGCTCCGCCGTCTCGCGCCCAGTTCAAACCGTCTTTCTTTCGATATTTTTCACATTCAGTCGTTTATTCTCGACGGTGGCAACTAGCAACAACAATCTACATAATGTATGTACGTCAATATACTCGTATCGCAATATAAAGATATTTCGTTTTTCCATAATTTCTGTTGGAAAAAATCACTTTTTTTTTCTTTACGGCTTTTTATTTTTCTTTCGTGATTTCGCCGCTTTTGCTTTATGGGATTTTAAAGTCATATTGCTAGTTTTTATTTTCCGTACGGCAATTGCCATTTTTGCTTTACGTTCATATCTTTCCATGGATTTTTCTGTTGCCAAGTTATGCAAGTTTTTATATATTTTCTATATGTATGAATGCGGTTTTTTTTTCGTTTCGAGAATACATTCATACAAGTACACGACAAAATAATGGAGGTGAACAGCAAAATGGCATTACTCGGTGTATAGCTGTACCTGTGCGATCTATAAAAAAAACCTTAGCACATTGAGTCGAAATGGAAACTTGCATTTTATCGTGATTGCAGTTTTTCCCCGCAGCATGGAATTGCTGGCTCTGTTCAATCGCAATTTGAAAAAAATTCTATGGAGCACTTTAGCGAAGGTTTAGTTTTGGGGCAAGACATTTTCGAAATTCAGGCATAATTTTGACATCATGTACAGTTACAAGTATTATATCAAATGCAAATAGCTAGAGTATTGAACAGACTGCCGTGAAAGAATTTTTCGCTTAAATATTTTCTTGATAATTTCAATTCCACAACAATTTTTCGTACTTCTGCTGTAGTAACATGAGATCGCCTTATAATCATCACTGCGTCATCATAAAACGATCTTATCTCTACTTTTTTTTTAAAATTTTGTTTTGTTTTTGATTTATCAATGTCCATTGTTCTATTCTTTCGTTTGGACAGTGTACAGACATTTCCCAAAAGATAATTTTACCATGATTTCGAATAGCGACGTTAACGAAAATGGAACCCAAAATTTTAAAATGGCAATGTGAATACATATGTTGCGAAAATCGTATTTGTTTAAAAAAACTTTAAATTTGTATTCGCTCAATCCTGTTTTCGTAATTGCTTAATATTTAAGAAAAGCTGTTGAAGTCCTATCTTTACAGTAAAACTTATATTTATTTTTACAAAAGCAATATGACCGTATTTTGCATGGTTCTTAAGTGAAGAAAATTCATGAAAAAATGTACACAGTTTTGTTAAGAAATGCCAGAATGTCAGAAAAGTGCAATTACTCGGAAATCTGTCTCACACTCTCATACATATTCATAAAATCCCATGGAACTAAAAATTTTCTGTTAAAAGGTTTTGCGAATTAGAGCATTTAAGCTGTAAGCGTGGTATTGTGAAAACATCCAATAGAGTTTTAGTAGTTTTATTTATAATTCACTATGAACATTTTTTTTTGTTTTCGGAAAATCAGCATCAATTGCTTGTTGTTCCAACACCGAATTCACGTATTCTCTGCGTCTTCCATGGTCAACAGGCTTCAGTTCTTGTGTGAGCTGGACTTCATACGGATGGAGATGCAAATCCAGATGGAGAATGAGCCATAAGATAGGCCCAAATGTTGAGCTCGAGGAAGAATCGACAAATTCGGATCTTTCTCCACACTTTCGGCTACAGCAGCGATATTTTCAGTGGTGCGAATGTTTCGATAATGCACATGCCTTGCAATATCAGCAACAGACCCAGTTTGTAATATTGTTTGCTGTGAAGGACGTTTATGACGACCATAATCTCCTCATAAAGCACGAAATGTGGATACGGCAGAATCATCGTTTTTTGTAGTAAAATTTGATAATTTTAACGCGTTGTTTGGCTGTTAAACGATCCATATTTTAAAACTAAATAAATGAAAGCGTGGTTGACGTGTAACATTGACAGATGTCGGTAAGCAGAGTTTTACTTTTTCAAGCGCGAAATGGATAACCCTATATTTCGATGGTTGAACACACGAGTGTTGATCAATAAGTAATGATAATGAATATAAATCAACGTGATAAAACTTAAAAGATATATTTATTTTTCAACATAGTCTCCTAACAAGTTAATTATTACATAGTCTCCTAACAAGTTATCACCTTGCTCTTCAGTACGATTTGAATCGTCTTGTTTCCTGGTGTGACTGTAATTACTTGTCCTTGAATATCTCTAAATGCTACTCAATGTCTTTTACATTGAAACCTTGTGCTTTTGAGTTTATTTACTCTATCTGTGACATCACCCTTTTAGTTGTGGACCATTTTACCGATCTCGGAGTTACCTTCGATCGGAAGCTAAAGTTCGATATTCACATTCGTACCATTACTCGTAAGGCGTCCCGAATCGCTGGTTTTGTTATACGCGTTTGCCACAATTCCTTCAACATTTCCACTTGTGTGCGTCTTTTTCTATCCCTTGTTCGTTCTATCCTTGAGTATTGTTCTGTAGTGTGGGGTCCTCGTTTCTGTTATTTGTCTGAGGCGGTTGAATCTGTCCAGCGAAGGTTTACTCGCTGCCTTATTTTCAAGTACAACCTACCATATTGTTCTTACAGTGAACGTTTATCAGCCCTTAATATTCCTCGACTTGACCAGCGCAGAATTTACCTCGATGAATGTTTTCTTTTTAAAGTTTATTGCGGCTATTTATCTTCATCCTTGTCGTGTTTTTTTACGTCACGCATTCATGACAGACCTATCAGAGCAACCTCAATGTTCAACGTACCTTTTGCACGTACTGACGTTTTTTTTCATTCGCCTGTTTTGCGTTTACTGAGGACGCATAATAATCTTCAGCTTGGTTCTCTCCCTCAGTCAATTGCAGTTTTCAAAAGTCTAGTTCGTAGTGCACTTTTTTCGCCTACTTAATTATTTTATTTATGCATCCGTAATTCTTTTTTTTTTCTTTATTTTTGCTTACTTAATTTTTACTATTCAATTTTTGTACTTCTATTCTTATCCTGTATCTTTGTATTCTGTTGTTTTATTATTATATCCACTGTCCTTTTATTCTCTATTTTTACTTTACTGTATTCTAATTTTAGTTCTTCAATTCTTATTTTTTTTTTATTTTTAATTTTAATATTTTTATTATATCTTTTCTTTATCAATTCTTTATAATATTTTTATTTTTATTCATTTTGTAACTAGGCATCTTGCCTGTAAAATGAATTATTTTGAATAAATTACAAACAAATTACAAACAATACATTTAGTTCACCTTTTTTCCAAACCCCAGGATACCCTTAGAAAAAAATTGTTTATCTTGACTCTCCCAAAATGCCTCAACAGCGGCCATCACTTCGCTATCATCTTCAAATTTCTTACCCCGAAGGTGTTGTTCGAGCCGAGAAAAGAGGTAGAAGTCACTGCGAGCTAGATTTGGCGAATAGGGCGGGTGTTCAAGCAGTTCCAATCCTGTTTCTTTAATTGCATCCATCGCAACAGCAGCCTTGTGAGCCGGTGCGTTATCTTAATGAAACAGAACTCCGGCTCGCAGTTTGCCGCGTCTTTTTTCCTTCATTGCCTCTCGCAATCTTCTTATTTGGTCTGCGTAGTAAGAGTGGCTCCCTTTTCCAAATATTCCACCATAATAATTCGTTCAGCGTCCCAAAAAACTAATGCCATAACCTTTCCTGCCGAACTCGACACTTTGAATTTCTGCGGCGTCCGTGAAGAGGGTCGCTTCCAGGTGATCGATTGCATTTTGGTTTCTGGATCAAAATGGTGGATGCAGGTCTCGTCCATGGTCACGAAACGTGACAAAAAATTCTCCTGATTTGCCTGGAACTGTTCGAGATTCATCCTTGAAATGTCGACTCGTTTCTTCTTATGCTCATCCGTTAATATTCTCGGTACCCAAGGCGCAGAGACATTCTTCATGTGTAATTTGTTGGCAAAGATTTTTCGAACACTACCATATGAGTTCCCTGTGACCTCAGCTACATGCCTGATGGTCACTCTTCGATCTGCCAACACGACATCTTCGATTTTTTTACGTTGTTTTCAGTGAGGGATGTGGATGGACGTCCTTCGTGGTGTTCATCTTCAGTGGATGTTCTTCCCAGGTTAAACTCCTTGGCCAAGCGTGCAACGGTGGAATATAGAGGAGCAGAGCCCCCTTATGTTTCCACCATGTCGTCGTGTATGTCTCTGGTAGACAATTTTTTCAAACAGAGGTACTTAATGACAGCTCTAATTTCATTCTGCTCCATTTTGATGTTCTCTTCAACTGTTCGTATTCAAATGAATGTAGCTCCCTGGAATCATGACCTATTTATGTTTTTTTATGCTGACTTAGTGAGTATATGTGGCAGTAAAAACTTTTTTTTTTGGAATTTTATGCGAATTTTTATTGATCAACCCTCTTATTATTACAAGACTTGAAAGTGAAAATAGAGTCGAAAATAAACCAAGAAATGTTAACCGAAAACTCTTAAGGGGGTAGTACCGGCTATAATTTTGAAAAAATCCGTTTTTTGTTTTTTGCATTTTTCAATTTATTATGCCTTCAGAAATCACGTCTCAAAATGTTATTAAGATATTCCCATAAATAAAGAAGTTACGGCAGATCACTGCTTTTAATTACTGGGGAAAAAAGATGAAGAGCGCATAAGTCAGGCAGAAAAAGCGGCAAAGGAAGCGTGTTTAGAAAAAAAAACTACCCAACTGCAAGAGCAACTGGCTTATGTAGACTCAAGAATACTTATGTATGGTCCAGGGATTGCAGACTAAGCAATTTTAGGTGTTAAAAACATATGTTTTAAACAATATTCAATAAATAAATGGGAAAAAAAGATTTAAACGCGTTTTTCTCGAAATTACGTTTTTTCAAACTGCAGACACTTATTCTCCGGATTGGCCCAACCGATTTAAATCAAATTTGGTGCACTACTTGATTCAAGTATCTTATGTGTCTACCACAATATAGGCCAAAAGTTAATCAAAAAAAAATTGGCAAGCGAAATAAAGTGAAAAAATACGATTTTTCGAAAAATATTTTCAAATAACCGCCTTTTTTTGATCATTTTTTTGAAAATATTGTGGTTGATTACCACGTAAGAAACATTCCTCTTTAAAATGCGGTTTGGGTTTTTTGTATCAGATTCTTCATTCCTGAGATTATATGATGAGGCATTTTTCGATACGTCAACAACAAAAAAAATACAAAAATATTTTTTTTTGTAATCTTCAAAATGTGTATTTTCCTCATGCAAATTTTAAAATTTATATAAAATAAAGGAGGTGAAAAAATATATTGAAAATTAGGCTGTTTTTTAGCATTCTAACCGGTACTACCCCCTTAAATGAATCGGACGAAAAAATGATATTAAGAAAAACTCAAACAATTCAAAAGATTGTGTTCGAGAATAATTGGAATTTGTAAATAATTACTTGGGAAAATCTATAGTTGCTGAAACAGTTCGCCATGTTACATGAAAACAAGATTTAACGACAGAATAGCTGAAAACCCCATTCATCAGTAAAACGAATAAAAAACATATAGAATTTGCAGATTCTGATAAATATTGCCAATTTGAGTTCTGAAAGCGAGTAATTTTGGCTAATGAAAGTAAATTTATTATAATCCAGACGAAATACAGCGAGAGTGGAGAACAGTAAATAAAAGGTGTTTTTTTTAGAGATGCTGCATTTTGTAACTCACCATTGTCAAATGATCTGATGGTAGCTGCCAATGTCACTGTCATTTTTACTTAGTAAGATCTGACAAATTTCCTACAAACCGTAGATATTTTTTTAAATCAGTGCTCAGTTGTGCGAACTCAAAGATCACTTCGTGAGTTTTACGGACCGCATAATCGACCATCAGCACGTGCTATTGGCCATATGATTGCAAATTTTCTCAACCACTTCTCGTTGCTAGACCGTAGGCTAACTACAAAATTAAGACCAGCCATAGAAGCCAGCATTGCTGAAAATCCAGATTTGTCGATTCGCAGGCATGTGCAACTAGTTGGGATTTCTGCGTCCATGTTGTGGAAAATTTTGCACTAGGGTTTCGGTCTAAAGGCCTACAAGATCTAATTGGTGCAAGCATTAAAGCCGTATGAGTATCGGATGCGTCGCACGTTTGGAGAATGGGTCGAAAATGGTGCAAACTTCATAGAACCATACTTCTTCAAAGATGAACAAGGCGAGCGCGTTTCAGGGCTGCCTTTCCTCGGTATGAGTTTAAATGCATTTTTAAGATCAAAGTGGTTTTGCACTCGAAACCGGTTGGAGTAGTATTCTTAGCGGTTCAGGTGCGCTTGAGTTTTCTTTTTGATTATAAATGTTTGGCGTATAAAATCAAACAATTCGCTTTGAATCTCAGTATATGTTATTAAATTATGCTTTCCTCGAGTAAGGAATCTTAAAAAACGGAAGCACTGCTTCCTTTGCGCTTAACGACGAGCCGCCCCTGGTGGGAAGATGCATCTGAAAACAGATCTTATTGTCCTATATCCTTGTCCTCGTGGAACATTCTGTGCTATTGAACCTGATGTGAATTTATCTCAGAGCAAACTAAATACCGTTTTTTTTTCGAAAACTCAGTCTGCACTGAAACTCATACGTTTCTGGTTCAGACCAACTTCTTTTGTATCGATCGTCATATTTCATACCCTATTGAATTTCTTCATTCTTTACAGCGTCGTTAAAGAAATTATGTTCCATCTCCGCCTTCGTCGGTTCCCTCCAGTTCTCATCATGACTTTTTCTACGAACGACGAGTTTTATGGAAATTCGTAAGAATGGAAAAAAAATCGTAAAAAGAAAAATAAGCATTCCGGGAGCCAAATATGTATAGAATTTTCGCTTCGCTGTAGAAAAAGTAAACTCATTTTATCTGTGGTCGTATTTTTCCGAAAAAAAGCTCAGGATATAAAGTTACGTTTTTTAATTTCCTTTTTTTCATGAGTTCTTCTTCTTTCCCCGCTTCTATCATGCTGTCACTTATATGCACGTATAGTCGAACATCATTTTTCATTTCGTTTCCTGAACGTTGAATTTTCCGACTAGCAATTTTATTTTTCTATTTTTCCGTTATTCTCCTCGAATGACGCTCTTACTTTTTACTCGATTTTATTTTGTGTTTTGCTTCTCCATCGTGTTTTTTTTTTGTATTTTTATCCTCAGTCAGCAGGACACGGTAGTTTTTCGTCTTTTCCTCATAAACTACTATTCTCGACTGTATGATGTATTGGGGACGACAATTTAAGAAATACGAGTAGAAGCGAAGAGAAGCTGACGAACGAATTCGATGTAGGTGTGTCGGGACAGCAGCGGGTAATACTCGTATAAAATGGTAGAAAATAATTTTTTATGGTGGAGTCCTTCTTTTTTTGGAAAATGTGAAAATCGATACGATATTCCTCAGTACGTTTAGCTCGTGTCGGACGATTGATATGTTTGCTTGGTTTTTTTTTTTTGTAGTTTGTTTTTTCTTTGGAAACGATGGGGGACTGAAATGGATACGATGGAAAGCTATTGCGGTATATTGGTGGCAGAATGATATGGAAATTGTTTCAGGCTAATTGTGAATTTGAAATTGATTAGTGATACCTGAGACAAGTCTTATTATTTTATAATTTTAATTGTGGAAGAAGCTGCTGAATTATTGATTTCGATTTCGTAAAATTTCAATGTTTTTTAAATCTAAACTTCAATACCAAATACAACTGCACGCCTACGCTATTACACATCTCAGCCAATAAACAAATAATGATTTTGTGTTTCTTTTCAGGTTGGCTATTTGGTATCTCGTCGATTTCAATACAGGTAAGTGCTCCTTTTTTTAATGCACACGACGATTTGGCAACTGTTTCAATTTTTATTTATTTATTTAATCCTAAGTTAATTTATTTTTCTCTTTTCATAATTCTTCCTCTAATTTAATTTTTTAGTCCTACGAAGGTGTTGGTTGCAACAATCTTCTCGTAAAAGTTTTTTTTTACCTACTATAGTATGTAGTATGTTCTGTATATTGGTTGAAATCCAGGTTAGTTCAGGAGGCCGAGTATCGAACTTTGAGTTCGGTACTCGGCTTTGAATAGGTACCTGAGTTAAATCAGAGCAAAGTGAGTCGTGGAACTAATAACCCCACACTCATATATGATTGTAAATTTGTGAACGAAGCTCCCTACCAGTTTCAACCTCTAGACTCGCCACGGGTTGTCGTGGGATTGCTTAAGTTTATATTTTCTGGTGTTCCCATAGTATAGAAATATATATTTGTCAGAAATATTTATAAAATTGAAAAAAAAACTTTAAAGTTACGAAATAAATGGATTGCACTATCCGCTTTGGTGACTTTATCCTCCCACTAAGCCACACTCTGTCTGCAAGAAGTCAATTGAACTTAACCCAAACAGTGTTACTTTTCTTCACCATAGGTGTAGCTAAAGAGAATACCGAGTAGCGGTGATCAGAGAGTGAGACCTCATTCGAAACGTACTATCCAATTATTCATCTAACTATTCCAGAAGAATATAGTGATACATCAATAACCGCCTTTCTGCTAGGAGTGACAGAGGTGGGAGAAATCCCAATGTTTAAAATTATTAGCCCCACAGAAGCTATAAAATCAAAGAGTATGTCTCCTCTCTTCG
This sequence comes from Nemotelus nigrinus, assembly GCA_947369275.1. NCBI lineage: Eukaryota > Metazoa > Arthropoda > Insecta > Diptera > Stratiomyidae > Nemotelus > Nemotelus nigrinus. The sequence goes on from OX376374.1 coordinate 12,920,953, forward strand.
TCGCAGCGCACCAGAATTTCAGTTTCTCCGATTCCGCGAACTGAACCAAATACTTCAGGTCCTGCTGGCGGTGGGAGTAAAGAGTCAAAAGAAAAGTAAACTAAGGTGACTATCGTGCGTTTCAGCTTGCCATTTTCCCGGTATTGTACGTCAACCGCTGATAGGTCCCGACATGAAAACTGCCTGAGTATGGAAACCAGAACACAAGTCCTCGGCTTTGTTGATCTTTTATCAATAACATTTTTTTGCTCCTTTGATTGAACTGAGTCTATAGATTCTGCTGCCTGGAACCTCACGGCTCCTGTACAAGTACAATATAAAGGGAAGCTTGCAGTTTCGTCCATTTTTCGTTCAAAAGAAATGACGAAATTTTGGCATGCTGCAAGTTGATCTGATCATATTTCATACTTTCAGATAGAAATGTCCAGAAATGATGTTTGCGGAACGCTTTACAGAGACTTTTAGTCAAAGTCCGCATCATTTCGATGAAAGAAACTCTATAGAAGAGAAGATCCATTGAATCTTTACGTTTAGCTCTGGAGACAGATCCATAAATAGCCACAGAGAATAGAAACTGCATATTCTCCTTGATTTTTTTTTTAATTTAACCGCATCATGTGGCATTTGTCCTTGAGCAACGATCAACTTCTCTGGTCAAGTATGATCATCAGGTGCAAACCATCTTCACCAATGTTGGGGCTCATATCAAGATTTCTGTACCTGATAATCCAGGGTTTCACAATGCTGCCCAGATTTAGATTACCGAAAAGCACCTTTTCCCGGGCACGGCTGTATTCAAACTTCCAGCTGACGCTGTACTTGTCTTTCCGGAACCTCTAACAACAGGAAATGCTATCAGCAAGTTCGAAAATTAGCTGGCCATAGAATCTTCCACGATGCAAACCTGTGAGCTTTCACTGCAGCCAGGGTCCTCCACTGCAGTCATAAATGAGGTTGGGGCCTGCAGAATTCGAACCGCTGCTGTACTTAGTACGCTCAGCACGCGTGGGTTCTTTTCTATGATAATGCCAGTTCTCAGGGGATTACACTTTGAAGCGAATGCTTAGCTATGGCCTCAGGGACACATTTTTTCTTACTTTCTGAAGCGCTAGTGTTATGCCTAGCCGCAACTAAAGCTTTGATGTGACACTTATTATTGGAGCGCTGGTATTATGACCAGGCGCCGGCTGTTAAGGGGGAAAATACATGTAAAATCGAAAAAAATTGCTAATTTCAGATTGACTTAAAATATATATATTGTTTGTCACAAAATGGCGGCGATGCGAGCTAATGAAAAAAACACATCAAAAACTGCCTCGTACAACTTAACGCCTTTTCCGGCGAACTTGCAACGTTCAGAGTAAAAAAAATATGCTAATGAGATTTATAATTCATAGGTGAACCAATAAAATTTGGAAAAAAAATGAAATTTTTATTTAAATAATATTAGGTTAAAAAAAAATCGATTATTTTTCAAAAAAATTACGTTTTAAACATTAATAAACAAATTATTTTTCCGAAATTACAATAACACGTAAGTTCAACAATAAGATAATACTGTTTTGTAGATGTATAAATTTGAGTCGGATCGGTTTAATATTTTTTGAGATATTTTGTACGGAAGTTGAAAAAGTACTACATCGAGATAAACGCGTTTAAAGTTTGCGGTAGATAAAAATAATTGATTATTAGTTTTTATCAGGGCTGTGGAGTCGTGTGGAGTTGTGGCTCTGTACATTTAAAGCGGAGTCGCGTTCGACTCCGAATCCGCTTTAAATATACAGGGGCACGACTCCGACTCCACAGCCCTGGTTTTTATTATAACGTATTCGTAAGTCAGCGATTCCAGGTTCATACAACAGCCCTTCAGCTTCCTCGTCCATATCATTTTGGTGCATTAGAAGGTCACGGCAAGTATTTCGGGCTTCTTTTGAGCTGAAAAGACTTCGATGGTTCTATCGTTCTATCCTGTCGTTGGCGGCTCTCTTGGCATAATTAAATAAGCTGGGGCTTATTTCGATACCTAAATCATTCATTAGGTTGTTGAACATCCTAGCGGCTATGTAAGCTGATATTTCAACTATTTTCAAGCCGACAATCTAACGGTTTTTACTACAAGGTCCATGAATACAGGCTCCTTTGTATATTATAAAAATATACAAGTGTAAATGTACATCTGTATCCATATTTACTTAGAATTTCAGTTTTATAAGAATGTGGGAGGTATACACAATTAGAAAACTGCTCATAGCACCGAAAAAAAAGTAGGCAGGGACGCGCGTCAGGTATGCTCGACTTGCTGGGAACTCGAGAACTAATACGAATATCGTTTCAAAACTTTTTTTGGTATATTAGCCTAAAGAGCCAACGATTTCATTGCAAACCTTGCGCTTTTAACTTTTTCACTGTCATGACATCAGCGATAGCCACAGCTGCACATTACGTTTCTGCCGTAACGATTGCATCGAAGCGGTATCAAAAATTAGTCAATGTTTTATAGCATACTTTCGTCGCATATAGCATGCACATGCTAAAAAACGTAAATGATGACGTGGATATCATTTTTATTTTTCTTAAATAGGTATGATAATGCATACCAATTGATCGTGCCTACCGAATATATTGTTGTTTACATCAACCTAACTGTTTTTTCAATCAATCTAACATTCCTACAAAACGTAAATTTTCTAAACCGCTGGTAGTATGGCGAATGAGCAAAATTCGATAAAAAAAAAACCCAGCAATTTCACCTCTAAAATTAAATGAATCAACAAATAAGCTGCAAAAAACACTACATACATATAATCATACATTTATGCATGTAAAATAGAAACAGAAAAAACTTTGGAAATTTTTATTTACACCGACATTTTTGCTTTTTTTTATTTTGGGTAATTTTGTCGAATGAATTTTTTTCAACTAGATTCTCTTATTCATTTCAATTAATTTAACCTTGTAGACTAATTCGCGTTTTGATTGTGCTTGGGTTTTTTTTTTAAATGAAATTAAATTCGATGTTGATGGGAATGACGGTATGTGCATGCGAGAATACAAATATGTATGAGTAATGATATGTGCATGATGTATGGAGCATTTCGGGGGGAAAGTGAAAAAAATGTCAAACATATAGTGTTTATGTAGCCATAAAAGTGAGCAAAGCCAGCAAATAAATTGAAATTGGTTTTATTTAATATAGTTCTTTTTCGGATTTCACATTATTTACATAGCTTACCTAATATGTTTTTAATCCAGCGGATGTTGTATTTTAACACTGTTAAAACCACCTAAACATTCTAGGTTAATTCAAACTTTGGAGATTAAATGAAGAAGAATTGTTGACTCGTCAAAATCAAATATATGCGCACCAAAAATGCTGAAGATTATTTTTAATCCAGTTGAAAAAATTCCAGCAAGTAAAAATTTTCCATCAATTCAATATTTTCCCTGAGCTTCAAAAAAACTATAAGGATTTGGCAGACGATTGTTGGGTTGCTCATGATATTTTATTGTTTTATACGTCAGTATAGCTTAAATAACGTGTAAAGTCGCTAAATTAATAAGCAATTGAAAATACGAATTTGTAGTATACTTTCTTTCGCTAAATTAAAAAATTAAATTAAAAAATACCCGACTACTTCGTAGCATTTTAATTATTAGAGTTAATTGGTGCTTTCAATATTTGAACGATTTTTCAGTAATAGGCCCTTGATTATAAAGAAAAGCTTTTGAAGGATGTTCTGGAATTTTAGTTTGAAATGAAACAGATACATTTGCAAAGATGAGTTTTGATGCTTTCCAAATAAATTGTTCAGTAATTTATTTTCCACCAACACCACCAATGTTAATTTTTCCAGTATAAAACAAAATAACGATCATAGTTCAAATCTGCAGTAATCTAATACCCATTATTTCTCCATAATAATGCTACAGCTTTATCTAGGCCAAAATATGGTTTGATCTATCCAATCATGTCCTCTAATTTTAGAATGAAACTACCAATTGACTGTTATGTCAGCTGAATTACAAATTTAAAAAAATTAAGCGTCAATACCACATTGGGCGCCATCATGATTTGATTTTTATTTTCCGCTCGGTAGTTTTATATCCACCTTTACTAAGATTTGATTGCCCAAAGTTGCGGGCTATTTATAATACTTCTAATAATTCTACATTTAATCACAAAAAAAAATCTAGTTATTTTAGAACTAGTAGACGAACTAGAGTAGACGAACAGGAGTTCACAATAACAACACAAGTACGTTCATGAATGTAGGAAGAAAACCAGGAAAGCAGCGGACCATGGAAACCATATTTGTCTAATTTCAACAGAAGAAGCTCATAGTTGACAGAGTCAAACGCCTTGGAGAAATCTGTGTAAAGAACATCCACCTGTCTTTGCTGATGAATGGCAGAAGCAACAGTGTTGGTGATCGATAGCAAATTAGTTAATTGCTCGGTGGCGGGGAAAGGCACAAATAGAGGATAAACTCTGTTGTAGACAACTCTTTCAAGTAGCTTACTGAAGCAAGGCAAAAGCGATATAGGGCGGTCATTTGAGATGCAGGCAGGGTCACCGGTTTTAAGTATAGGGAGCATATTGACAGATTTCCATAAGAAAGGAAAAACGCCAGATGCGATGCTGAGGTTAAATATAATCGACAAGGAATATCGTCAGAGTCACAACTAGAGCTAGAATGGAGACACTCATTAAGTACTCAACTTATAAAGGGTTTGTACGGAAAGAAGAGAGCGCTTTCAGGCTATCACGGTACAACGAAAGAGTTGAAAAAGAAACATGCGAAGGAGAAAGAGGTTGGAAACGGGGTTGAAAACGACGATAAAAAACGAGCAAAGAGCTCACAGGTCTCTTCAGTTGTGGCAGCAGAAATTTCATAAAGAAACATGTTTTGAGGGATAACGTGGGATTTTTTCAGTGAATGAATGACCAGAAGGGTTTAGAATTGTTGGAACAGATAGAAGCCTCAACTCTGGCAACGCAGGCACACATGGCTTCTTCGGCGACCCTTTTAGCACAAGAGCGTAGTTTTTTGAACTCAAGAAGATCAACAAGCAAGGCAGAACGTCTGTATTTGTTGCGTGCAACATTCTTTTCCCTAAGGGCGACAGCAACTTCAGAGATAAACCAGCAGGGAGCATCATTAAGCCTTCTGGAACGACATGTGGGAGTAAAGCGAGGAATGAAGTTTGAGAGGAAGACGTATAGTCTATGAATTGCCCCGTCAACGTCTGAACAGCGAAGAAATGTATACCAATTAACATGGTTGATTTCGTTCGCCATTCCGGCGAAGTTGGCTTTAAAGAAATTGAAGCGGGAATAGCAAGAGACTTTAGATCTAGGAGGAACATTTCGAGAACGTTCTAAAAGTAAAGGAGGGTGATGGGAATCGGGAGGGGCATACGATAAAACAGCGGAATCTAAGTACACGGAAGACATTGGAAGATTAGAAAAAATAAGATCTAGTATTTTGCTATTGGTATTAGGTACCGAGTTTAATTGAGAAAGGGAGCATAAAGAAATGAAGGAAGACAGGATTAAAGAAATATTATTACCAGAAGTAATCGTTGAAAAGAAGGTATTCCACTCGATTGAGGGCATATTGAAAACACCACATAACATTAAGTGGTCAGAAGGGAAACGACATAGAAGATAGGATGAGAGCTCAGAAAAGAAAAGTTCGTAGAGTGAAAAAGGGCTATTACAGGGGATATAGATTGAAGCAACCAATAATAATGAAGTAGGAGCTAGAGAAACAAGCACTAAAATACATTCCACTGAGGAAGTAGTAGTAAAATCGCTGCAAACGGAACAAGCGAGAGATTTGTGAATGCCAACGAGAACCCTCCACCATCAGACTTACCAGAGACTAAGCGGTCACGATCCTTGCGGAAAACAGTGTGCTGTGGTAAGATCTCAGCATCAAAAAATCCTCGTTCAACCAGGTTTCCGTAAGGCACATAATGTAATGAGATGATAAAGTAGAAGAAATACTTACTTTATAGGACTTGGTCCTCAAGCCACGGACGTTTTGATAATAAAGCTTTAAGGAACGGTTTATGTTTATGTTTGTGTCTTTTTTTGTTGCTCTACCCCGAATATTTTCACGCGGAATCTTAGTAAACTCCTTTACGAAAACCCCAGGTGACTAGAAGCCGTACTTTAGTAAGTCACTGATGCCAAAAGAAACCGTGATGCAGAACGAAGCTATGGTCTGATCTCGAAGATTATCCGCAGTAAGTTTTCTGCACAGCAAAAGCGGAGGCGCGTATCCGAGTTTAGCTGCTGCGTACTTCTTGATGGATTCGGCAGAAGTACGATATGCTAACCGAGAGACAAAAACCTTCAGTTTCCCAAGTAATGAGAAAAGTCAATTAACTTTTTATATTTTTATGTTTATTTTATATTCGCAGCCGAACATAAGTACTTTTTGCACGTACTTATAGTTTTCTGAGTTAAATCTAAATCTGTAACAATATACTGCGCAAGCAATTGACCATGAAATTGCTTGAAAAATTAGACCCAAAGATATGTCAAGATATTCTTAAAAAGCTGACAGTGAAGTTAATCCAATAGATTGCTATCATCTTCATTCAATATATGTATTTTTGCACTTATTGTAGCAAAGTGGGTTGCCAATAAATTAAATGCAAAATTTGTGAAGCATTGGCCTTTTTATTTCTAAAATTAAATACATTGCTATTGTTAAATTGAATATTTTTTTGTTTTGTTTAAAAAAAAATTATAACAATATCTCCTCAAGTTTTATCCCTTTTAAATTAAACTCAAGTTAGATGAGCCATGCGAAAAAATATCCTCGCAGAAATAATAGAAAATGATAATCAAACATTGTCTATACATGTCTGTGAACGTGTGCTACGTCATCTGAAAACACACTTGACCTATTCACCCGTTCAAATGGGAAATTGCTAGCGCGCAAACGATGTGCCATCTACCCTATGAGTATGCATATGTAGTCGTAAATATGTATACAAATTTTAGATACACAACTTTTACAAGTCCTTCGAGTTATATTTTATTTCGGAAAATACGAAAATAATATCTGTCGGGCAAGATATTGGTGAGGAAGAATATTATTTTTGAAATTGGAGGTTCTGCTTGAAATTAGTAACGGGTAGCTTTAAAATAACTGAAGGTATCTTGCCATAGTATTCATGAATCAATTTCAATTTTTTTTATCACAGGGGAGGAATGGCAATCTTATGAAAGCGATGAACTTATTTTCTTAAAAAAGCGTTAAATACGTTCTCAACAAACAGTATGTTAAAAACTGTACATTCCATATTTGAAAGCATCGTTTTTTTTTGCAATTTTCAAGGTAAATTTGAATTGATCAGCAATTTTATTATTATTGAAAAAAGTGTTAGATTTGTTTCTCTCGTGATCCAATGGAATCTAAATACGTTATTTTTTAATTTCTTCCACAGATTTGGTAGACAATTAGCTAAATTATATTATGTGCGTTTTTTGCACTCTTGGGCAGGGTAAGTTAAGGTAAGTTAAGCTCTTTATGACACAGTTTTGGGTAAGTACATTGAATACAACAACAATCGCTGCCGCTGTATCTTCACTGCGGCAGCGATTGTTGTTGTATTCAATGTACTTACCTAAAGCTTACTTACTTTAACTTACCCTGCCGAAAAGTGCAAAAAAACGCACCTATTAATAAAGTCAGTTGGACTTAGTACCAGAAAATACTCATCCTGACGATTAGTCTATTTTATTCCTTGTAACATTCAATAGTTTTAAAACAATAAAAAAGCACATATTCCCTTGAAAGTCACTAAACTACCCCTGTAGCCAATCTAACTAGGCTATTCAAATACAACAACAATCAAAAACACCTAAGGTCTCACACACTAGTGCGTAAAACCAATATAAAAGTTTTTTTTTTCTCATTTTATTTCCGAAACGAGAACTAAAAACGAAATTGCTTTTTGTTTTTCTACGTTTTTCCTCGTCATATCGATTTTAGTAAGAATATTATATATATACGGCACGACGAGAGAGAAAAAAAAATTCAGAAAAAAAACCTCCATCACCCATACCCACTTGACTACAGTCGACTTTTTATGGGGCTAGTTGGAACACACTACACACGCTTCTGAGCCAACACAAAACGAAAATTCGAAATATGGTAGAAGAAAAACTGCCTGAAATTTCCCTCAAGAAGAAAATTTTCGTTTTTCATTCAGCGAGCAAGGCCCCATGATATCGTTTCGTCGTCATCGTCGTCGTCTCCGCCCGTTCCTATTCTGGTCTACCACGTTCATTCTCTGCCTTATCCATTTGCTTGACGTAGGGCTGTGAGGGTGTTTTGGCTAAGGAAAAAAAATGTACTCGGGGTAATGTACCAGTTTCTCTGTCCTCGTATGCGAGGAGTATGTTTTCCTGCTACCAAAAGCTACCCTCAGCAGTATTGGTAATTCTGTTTGGTTTTTTTTGTACATTTTTCCATTTTTATATGGCGCAAATATTTTTTCTGTTCTTTTTTTATGTTATCGATTTTTCGATATGGAGTCGGTTGTGTGTATCAGATGAGCTGGTGGGCTATAGGAAGCTAGCAGGAGGAATGTTCTGCGATAAAAAAAAAGCTCAAAAAAATGTCAGTACATTTTCCAACACTTTGGATAGGGTTCTGTTGAAATGGAAGGATGTAAAAAAATTTAATACCTGCTTGCCCAAAATGAAAGGAGGATATAATAACTTTTGAGTTTATTTCGAAATTTCCATTTTAGTGAGTTTCAGTTTTTTATGTCGACCTTCGTTGTTGCTTCATTTCACAACGGACCATGACAACAACAACAGCGACTACGAAATGGTTATTAATTTTTTTTACAAGATATAAAGATACCCGGCATGAATGTGTGGGAAGAGATACTGTTCGTAGTAAAAGTGAAATATTGAATGGGTCGTAAATAAAGGAGTGTGGACATATTTAAATTTGCATCCGGATAATGGTATTTTTGTTCTGGAGAGAAGTGCAATTTAACCTTCTTTTGGCTATAAGATGGTGACTTCCTTTGCCTCGATTCGCTTTACGATTAAATGCGAAAACTTCTCTTCTTTCGAATACAATTCAATCGATATTCAAAAAAAAAAATCAAATTTGAAATCTTCTGGGTCTTGGGTAAAAAGTGTATTCAATTTTTTTTTGAAAGTGTAATCTAATATTAAAAAAAAGTGTATTCTAAAAATTCGATTATTTTGAATTTATTCAATTTCATGTTAAAAGTTTTCGGCATCGAACCATCAATCTAAAACATAAACTTTTCGGATACAATTTTATAGTTTCGATTTATTGAAAAACTAATGTGATAAATTTTCGTCGAACAATGTGTCAATAAATTAATTTATCAGCTTCTGTCGCTATGTACATAGTTGATTTTGGAATTGCGATAAATTATAGCGCCTGACACCAGAACAAATAGTGATAAATTTATAGGATTAGTTGCGATATATTATATTTTGCTAAGTCATGTAAAATAGCCCTCAACGCCATGTATTATAGCACTGATGAAAAGCAAAAACGTTGCGCAACGAATAATTTCTCCGAGCTATTTTTTTCGTAACTTGAGTTAAATTTATAAATAAAAAAAGGGTGGATAAAAAAACGATTTTTCAGAAATGTTTCCTGGAAAAATATATTGATTGATTGATGTAAAAATTTATGCGCATATTGTGATAACTTTTAACTTTATTTTGATATTTTTTTACTTGCAAAGATAATGATTTCTAAAAAATGCTAGAGTCGTGCTCTGAGAGCTCCTCTAAAAAAGGCGTCTTGCAAGGAATCCGATATCTCTAGATTGGATCATCTCAAATGAAAAAAAAACAAACAAAATCATTAACATAAAGTATTATCCACTGATTAATCGAAGGAATTAGGAAAATAGTAATTATAATATTATAATAAGCACAATTTAACATCATAAAGAAATCGAAATCTTCATAAGGAAATCAATATTCGACAAAAATGTTGGCCTCCAATTTTTTATAATACGATACGATATTTGTTTCACAACCGAAATCTCAATCTTAATTTTTGCTTTATTATAAATAGGAGAAAGTATTTTTTACTTTACTTTATTATAAATAGGAGAAAGTAGGGTTAAACGAGATCTTTTTGCTACGAGCGCTGTAAATTGAACCATAAGCCGAAAAAAAATATTTAGTTGGTTTTTCGGTAAGTGTAATGCCTCTAGCAACAATATGTAAAAAATTAAGACCTTCACATACTTTCTTGTGTGTGAAATATAAATATTTCAAAAATGATATTTTTCGTAGCATCCATATTTTGGCAGGGTAAAATGAGACCCCTAAAGATCCGAGCCCTGCAATCTTTATTATTAGCTAAAAAGTAATGTGCTGATATTTTAAAAAGAGTATTATGAAGAATTGGATATTTGCGAATAAGTTGCTTTCAGTAAAACGGACCCCATTTTATGAAACAAGAACTAATGCCACTTCATTTGCGAAATATACATTTTTAACCTTTTTTGTTACTTATGTTTGACTTTTTAACATTTTTGTAAATCGTTCAATGCTCTTTTGCCATTTTTTTTTCTTTTTTACCCCCTTCACCGTTTTTTCATCTCCTTGTTGCTGATCGTTTGATGACTGTTTTACCTTTTTTAGTTCTTTCCATATTTTTCGCTTCTGCGATTTTCTTCTTCTCTTCATGTTGATGCAGTTCTTCAATATAGTTTGGCGGAGTGAGAATTGGAGCACGACGCATGCTTTTTTTTTTACAGTTCTAGGGTGTTTTCTTGGAGGTGGCACCGATTTCAAACTTGAGTAAAACAAAAAGTATCAGGTGGATTATCATTTTTGCTGCAAAAACTGACTCTTTGGATTTAGTTTTTTAAATGATCTCCGGCAAATGACCGCCGCGACTACCTCTCAAGTAGCCGATTCTAGAGTCCAATTTTCAATCACTTTTTGAAGTAACTGGAGCCATATGTTATGTTGGCTTCTAAAGCGTTGATTGTCGCTGGTTTGTTTTAGCATAGGTCAACGACTCCACGTATCCTCATAAGAATAGATCCAACGGAGTCAAATCCACGATTCCGGTGGCCAATTGACGGGTCCATTTCTCGAGCTAGGTGCGATTTCCGAATGCTGTTGTGAATAGGTAGATAGTTGCGGTCGCTGTTTGGCACGTAGCATCGTCTTTATGAAACCACATCTCTCTTATATCTATGCAATGCAAATCCTGGAACAAAAACTGGTTCATCATCGCTCTGTACCGGTCCCCATTGACATGACTTGACGGGGATTTTCTCGCTCCAGTTATGGCAATTTCGCTTATTGACGTAGCCATCGAGCCAAAAATGAGCCTCCACGCTGAGCAAAATTTTTGTTATGGCAATTTGTCAAACCTAATTGAGTAAAATTGGCAGATGTGATCAGCTCATTTGAAAATGATGGAAGAGGCGACAAATTTTTCAGAGAAATTCGAAAAGCGGTTTGCTTTTCATCTTCAAAATCAAATCCAAACATTCACAGAGGATCTTTGCTAAATGTGATCATCTTCCTGTAAAATCTCTTTCTCGAAACAGTGATCTGAGGCACATTGCTGCCTGAGGGCGACAACCAGGGCAGTTGTATCAAATGGTGCGAAATCAACATTTTTTAAGGCACCTCTATTCATAAACGACGCTTTGAACAACTTGGCTTGCAGATGAGATATTAAGGGGGTATTCTGGTCTAGAGGCTCGATTTTGAGGTGTTTTTACGGACACAGTAAAAAAAACATTAAACATTTTTAATGCCTATTTTTTATTAACATTTTAAAAGTATAAAAATGTATTCAAAAAACAAAAAAAAATTGAAATAGGTACAGACCGGCGAAGTGGGGACTCAAAACAAAGTTGTCTCCTGGTTGACGTGATTCCAACTCTTCTGGTGATCTGAAACATACACTTTTGGTGAATTCTGTAAAACAAATAATGAAGAATTATGCTGACGTAGTCGATTTGAAAATTTTTTTCGTAAAATGCTCATATAAAAGAAGAGGTTATTTTTTGGCTCATTGATAACTTTGCAATTTTTTTAAAAATAGTAAAAAAAATTTTTTAAAATCCTTAGGTCAGACCAATGTTAATAGTGTTAAAAGGGTCTCTGCAACATTTCAAGTAAATCGGTCTATTAGAACTTGAGATATCATGTCAAACGTATCCAAAAAAGTTCTTTCGGAAAAACGCGGTTAGAGTTTCGAGTCTCGTTTCGGGCAGCCTGAGTCGTTTAATGGTATCAAACAAAAGAAATCGATTTTTTTGAATTTCTAGACCAGAACACGCCCTTAATCAGCATCTCACTTCTTGTTCATAATAAACGCTTAATGAAAATATAAAAGTGATGTTGCACAGCTGCTGAGCCGTTCAAACATTTTTGTGTGTGAAACATGCTCATATAAAAAAACGCACAGGATTTCTAACCTATTCGCGGTAAATTCAGAGGCGGTGGGAAAATGATATCGGTGGCATAAACTGCACAGCAGCATTCATGCAAATTTCCACGGTGACAAGTACGCCTTTTTCGGGTGAGATCAACGAGCCAGCATATTTTTTTCCACAGAGTGCGCTAATTTTTTTATGACTTCTTTGTTACTGTTATCGTACCAGTTTCAATGTATATATTTTGTATATTTATATATTTTGAAGACGTTTTGTATATATTTTGAAGACGATACGCCTGTTTCTTGTAAGGGATTCGCAGCAAATTAAAGAATGCATTCATTGCGGTCAGTGGCGGCTCGTGTCTCTAAGACTCGGGGAAGCAGATATATTTTTCCATATTTTTCAAGAATAAACAAGTAGAAACTTCAGCGCAGCGAATGTATCAAAAGTTGCATTCGATTTCCAATTGTTTGATTCCGTGACTTTTCTACTCACTATGATCACCATCAATCTCATTAATGTTTAAATGGTGCAAGATTACAAATTACAATCCAAGACATTTCAAATTAGAACAATGTTTTTTTAAATAAAAACTGAAATTAGTGTTCCTGGTCACGACGAATCTATAAAGTACCTTTGTCTCCTCAAATAGTCTAAGAGAAAAATATACCGCAGTAGATTTTCTAAAATGAAATTCAATTTCGAAGACAAAATAAATTAAACCTTTGGCATACAATGTGAAAATAATTCTTCACCCATACAAGGTGGGGTTAGATTTACCCCATAAGACATTGTTTCTATTCTGTGCATACATATATTAATAGAGCATACTCAAATATTTCTTTTATTCTATGTATTAACAAGCTAATAATAAAACACACAAATATACCATTATTAAGCATTTGTTAAAAAAATACGTTCATACCTCTTCCATAAAATCAGCTTCATGTCTCTAAGATTTGGGTTTTAAAAAACCTCACGTTGTATGCCGAACATTAACACTAAACTATCTTTCTTTAATCTTTCCAATACTAACATACGCACTTTCAGCACAAACAAGCAAACAGACAAATCAAAAGAATTTTAATCTGCAGCAAACATTTAACTCTTGAACTCAGTAATAAATCCATTACAGAAACGAAACATACAAATAACATCCAATGCTAACCAATGCATCCATTACAGTATAGATACATACAAATAACATCCTAAACTCACTTGCCCAAAGCAAACCAGCTCCAAGCTCTATAGCAAAACAGAAACCAAGCAGAGAACGCTGCAAATCGTGCTGCGTCCATTCACAAATATTTCTCGGCCATTTAGCGGCCGAATAAGCAAGGGGTTTTTTGATTTTCTCTACCCAGGAAGACGCGGTGAGCTAAGTAGCGTCTGCGCTGCTATTTGTGAACATTCATTGCAAAGTGTTTATGACCATTAATTGTGTAATGCTTGCTGTGGGATGTATGCACACATCATGGTACGTGCATTGGGGCAAGATCGCTTTAGTGTTCTGTGTGGCATATTTCAATACGCTGCAATGAACTGAGCGTTCTGGCACGAGTAATGGTACGAGATGCTTGAGGTTTTCACTCAAACGCAAGATATCTCGTCGCGTTGCTGTAAAGCTACTTTTAAAGCACTTTGGCTGTTAGAGCAATCTCGTGTATGAGATGAATGTTTTGTGTTTTGTAAATTTTTTTATTGATGTTGAATATTTGTTTTGATTTGTTTTGATTTGTTGAATATTTGATTTGTTTTGTATTTCAATATGTATTGTTAAGTTAATTTTCTTGTGTAGGGAGTATTTAGCAAGGGAAGCACTGCTTCCTTTGCGTACAACGACGAGCCGCCCCTGATTGCGGTGCAATTAAAACATTTTGACCGTACTTATGACAATTTTCAAGATATCTTAACGACAATTCTGGGTGTCTGCCGAAGAAGTCGTAAAGCCAGTTTTAGCCAGCAAGCTTCTTTTTTCATACATCATACGGACGCCTGAGTGAACATTTTGAAATTTCACATATACATAGCTAGATATGACAGTAAGATGTCATCCATTGATGTTACCAAATCAACTGGTCTTGGCGATATAACGCCACTTTTTTTTAAAACGGTGTTTTAAACCTCGCCGCTTCTCTTTTACTGATTTTCAATGAATTTTTCATGCTGATATCTTTTCCATTCAAATGGATATCCGAGTACATAAATCAGGGTCAAAATAAAGCGTAAAAAACATCGCCTTATAATTATGCTTTCTGTTACTCCGAAAAATGTTTATAAAGCATAATGACTGACCTATTACATACAATATCAGCCATAACCTTTTGGCTGAAAAATTAAACTCTGGATATTTCGTACAGCTCGTGGTTGTACTTTATTGGCCAGTCGCCGCTCTTTCGTTCTGCTCCATCTATATAGCGGAGAGACTAGCTAATGAAAATGATTTATTTGAATAGTTTAAGTGGCAAACATTATAACTGTCCACATAAAACTTTCAAATCTTATTCGAAAATTCATAAAATATCGATTCCATTTAACCTAATTAATTTTTTTCTTCTTTCAGATTCAACTTCATCAAAATGTTGCCGCAACAGTACTGCCTACGATGGAAATACCATCACAGCAACTTGCAAACAATGTTTTCACAACTTCTCGACCGAGGCTGTTTCTGTGACGTGACCCTGGCCTGCGAAGGACAAATAATTCGAGCACATCGTGTTGTCCTGTGTGCATGCAGTACTTACTTCGATTCGATTCTGACAAACTATTCCATTGAAAAAGACACAATTATCATAATGAAAGACGCTAAATTTTCGGATATTAAATATTTAATTGAATTCATGTACAAAGGAGAAATTAATGTAGAACATGTACGTATACCATACACATGTCGCTATCATGTCCTTTGAGAATAATAAAGTTGTATTTCATACATTTTAGGAGAACTTGGCATCACTATTGAAAACGGCGGAAGAGTTGAAAATTAAAGGTCTTGCTGAGGTATCGTGGCGTGAAGATGAAGTACCAGAACAAACATTTCCCGAAGTAGAAACAAGCATTCCCGAACAAATGGAACAGACACCGACAATTAATGAGGATATTGTTATACCTAAGATGCCTGTATTAACACCGATACCTTCGCCAAACAATCAGGACAGTCACTCGATTGGACCGAACCCGAAACGGAAACGTGGGAGACCGCCATTGGATGAAGAGTACGATGTTTATAGCACGTAGGTCTAATGCAGTAGCTGAATATGTGCAAACTATGCGCTTACTTATTTAATTGTTGTTTAATTTTTGGACACTTCGTTAGTGCACGACCTCTTTGAAGAAAGTCACAACATGTAAATCAGATTAGCAATGTCAGTAGCGTATAACTTACTCTGGCCGATTGAGCTATCATTAACACTTGTTAATTGTGAATGTATTGTTGATTTTTCAAACCAGCATCACTTTAAAGTAATGAAAGTAATAATCTAACTTATTTTTTGCTTTGAGAAGAAGTAAATTTTAAGAGTCAATACAAAATAGAGTCGGAAAATTGCAAATAAGTTTATGAGAACATATACAGGGTGGGCTATCTAGCGGTTTTCAAATCGCTATAAGATGAAAAGCACTAAATATTTATCATTTCTTTTTTGCTCTATTGAAAAAAATGTTTAATTCAAGTGGGTGCCTCGTTTTCCCACCCAATTTTTCAGTACATTTTCGATCGTTGGCATCATTGAAACGGCTGCTTAGTGCTCAAAAGAGCGATTGTTTCACGGCTTGTATTGCGTGGAGCGCCATCGTGCTGCAACCAAATCCTTCATGTCTGCAATTTCTTGGCACAAAAGCCAATTATCAACCTTCTGCAAGGCTCTCTGCTGACCGCAATGGCGCTACCAGCCTAATTTTCTAGGAAAGAGAGGCGAATTATTCTACCACTAAAAAAAAAACACACTAAACTATCACACTGTTGACTTCTCAACGATTACGTGTGGGTTTTCCGAGCCCCGAATGCGACAATTTTGCTTGTTTGCATTACCGCCAAAATGGAATTGGGCCTCACCAGGAAAGATAATTTTACGAGCGAATTGGACCTTATCTTCCAAGCTGCTCTGAGGTCCACAAGGAGAAACGATGTGGAAGCAGGAGGTCGGTAGCCTTCAGTTCCTGAGCCAATTGAACGTTATACGCGAAGAATTCGAAATCTTTGTCCATAATTCTTCTATTTATTTATTTATTCATGTACAACATACAGATTTAAAATCCAATTACATGCTGTAAGTTAGTTTATTCTTGCTTTTAACAAAATTTTGAATGTTTCAAAGGATTGAGGTAAAGGACCGAGCTGGAGAAAAATGTTCTCGTTAATCTTGGTAAAGGAGAATTAGAGTAAACTGACGATTTCGCAAACAATACTTCAAAAGTTTCTGGGCACTGAGTTTCACGCGCTTGATTGCGGAATTTGATATCTTCACAAATAGGATGATGTGAAAGGTTACGACAGATTTGGAAGAGAAAGCATTGATCGTGATAGATACGACGGGAAGATAGTTTATCAAGCTTGAGAAGAGAAAGACGATCATTATAATCTAAACGGGGAAACCGTGTTTGTAAAGTAGCGAACGAGTGAATTATCTTTGTATGGATTCAATTGGCTTTTTATCACATTCATATTGAGGAGACTACATAATAGACGCATATTCCAGAGTTGACCGGACTAGGGAAGAATATAAAAGTTAGGTTGTTTGCATGGATTCGAATGTTTGCGACGATCTTAACATAAAGCCTGACAGTTTAGACTTTAGAGGCTCTATTGAACAAATCTGAGATATGAACATCAAATTTGAGCTTGGTGTCAAACATAATCCCAAGGTCTTTGACGCAGGCAAGAGAAGAGAGCACATGGGTATCCAACGAGTAATAGAATGCAGTAGGCTGAGTTTTATGAGAAAAAAGCAGTGTTTGGCATTTCTTTGTATTCAAAAGAAGCTTGTTTTCTTCACACCAGCCTTCGAGGATGTTAAGGTTGGACTGAAGAAGGTCACAGTCTTCAATAGACCTTATGGTCACGAAGAGTTTCAGATCATCGGCATAAAATAGACATTCACATGCAGTGGCAGCAGATCATTCACATAAAACAGAAAAAGGAGGGGACCCAGAATAGAACCTTGTGGAACACCGGTTCTAGGCTCGAAAGGATGGGACTACAGAGAATCATATCGAAAATACCAAGATGGATCGCATAGGTATGATTCTATCCTTTTAATAATGTATAATGAAAGGCCAAGTCTGTATAGCTTAGAAAGAAGATGATTATGATTCAACATGATGCGTGCGAACTTCAAGTTGAGCCTCCAAATATTTAGCAACAAAATTCGTGAAATATACGAAGTTTGTTGATGTTGAGCGACCTGGGAGGAAACCGTGTTGTTCTTTTAAAAGGAAATGTCCGTAATGGAGTATGATAAAGTCCTGTGGGTACCGTTCAAGGATATTGGAAAAGGATTGAAGTATCGATATTAGGCGAAAATTGTTTGCAGAGCACATCATCTGATTTAGGAATTGGACGAATTATAGCCTGTTTCCAGAGGGAAGGTAAACGGCCCTCAGATAGATCTTATTAATGATGGTGGTCAAAGGAAAACTGAATGAAGTGCCCGTCATTTTCAAAAATATTATTGGAAGTCCAACAATACCTATGCTTGAAGTAGTATTGAGTTTTCCTATTATGAATTTAACAATAGAAGGCGTAATAGAAGAAATACGATAAAATGAAGTCGGTAATATGCTGGAGAGTTCAGCAGTAGGAGAAGTTGTTGAAGACACAGAGTACGACGAGGCAAAGTACTGAGCGAGCAAATCCCAGCTGCTTTGAGAGGAAGTAGAAACTTGATCCTCATATTTAATGAAAGTCGAGGGATTATTCCGAATGGTTCGCAGTTTTCTACAGTGGGACCAAAACGGTTTGAAGTTGCGACAACGCATTCCGTTTTGAATGTTCGCAATATAAGAACGGTGCGCATTTTTAATAAGAATCTTTGTGTCAGCTCTCAGTTTACGGTACAATTCAAGTTCTTCAATTGAACCAGACAGTTTGTATGTTTTAAGAAGCTTGGATTTTTTTTTAGATAGGTTCAAGATAATAGATTTAGTAAACCAAGTTGGTTATTTAGGATTCTGGGGATAATTAATAGGTATGAATATAGGTCGAATACATTCAAGAATGTAATATAGATAGTCAACACAATCATCAGATGTAAGTTCTGATAAAATGCCGCTTCAATCAATGGTGGTTAGAAGCGAATTGAGTCCAGAGTAGTCACCTTTGAAATAGTTATATTTGGAGCATTGACGTGATTAAGAGGTTCCAAGGAGTGGATATGAACAACAATATCTAACGGAGGATGATAAGGATCAATCCTTAGATATGGGAGCATGGATTTTGAAATCAAAAGATCATTGGGAGATATGTTAGAAAAAACAAAGTCAAGGATCCTATCAAGATAGTTGGGAATATGATTGAACTGCAGAAGCGTACAGCTGTGCATGAAATTCCTGAGCGCAGATGCGAATGACAGAGGAGATGATGCTGCTTCGGGAAAACTGGGGGTAGGGAGCCAATGAATGGTTGGAAGATTATAGCCATTGCAGAGAATGAACTTAGAATTAAGAAATGATGAATTAATAATACCATCAAAAGTCTCAAAATATTCATTTTAGTCATCAAGACTACTAGCACAGGGGAAGTAAAAACAATAAACGATAAGAGAGATGATGCCAAAGTGCACTCGGACAGTAGCACAGTCAAAGGAATTGTTAATAGAGCTGCTAATAAATTCTGAGGGTATTGAATTTTTTACAGCTATGAGAACACTTCCGCCAAAAGATTTAGCGGATATAGTAGAGTCCCGATCACAACGAAAGATTTTGTGTGTCGAGAGTAACTCGGAGCTCAAAAGCTTGAATTTAGCCACGCCTCCGATAAGCAGATTATATCATGTTGGACTTCATATGCCTAGACAGTGCCAATGAATTTCAGCTCTGCTAGTTTCGTGAATATATCATACTGCAACGATAGTATACCAAAAAACACAAAAATGTACAGCACCACAAAAGGTATGGTAGATTGGATCAAAAATACACCTGTTATAAAGTTAGTACTCCATAAAAGAAGATTTAGGATTTGGCCTAAAGCGAAATGTTTCCGAATTTTTGGAAATTCGAACTAAATTATCAATAATCTACTTAAAATTTCGAAAATGAGAAGAAAAATTTATCGAATCTCTTTAGAACGTGACCTTGTACAGGAGCGTTATTGTGCTCTATATTCTAAGTGCTAGTTTTTTTTCATTAGTTTTTCTTTTTTGAAAGAAAGCAAACTTAAGGCGTCAAATTTACAAAACTTATCGACAAAGCACCTGTAGGTTTCAATCAAAATCACTATAGATACTTAGGTGAAAGCAACACCAATCCAGCTTCAACTCATACTCAGCATTACGTTGGCGCTCATCAAGACAAAGATCTTTACTTAGCAGCAACTTTTATTAAACTTAAGAAGGCCTTCGATACGGTCAATTATAATATCTTAAGTGGTATATCAGATGAATTGAATATGTGAGGTACAATCAATAAATATATCCATGCACAATCATTCGATTTGTACACAGTTTACAGAGAAGCTAAGTAATAAATTAATCTAGCTGATCAAAACCGCTAGAAAGATTGGGTTTCGCAGAAAAGTAGACGCAACTGATATACTTTGAGCCAAGCGCACTCTTTAATTCGATCAACTTGTATTAAAGGTCAATTCATAGTGTAAAAAAAAGTTCAAGACAAATTAAGGAAACTGAAACACTTTTTACTGATTTCCATTAAAGGCTGTTGGTCATATGGAAATTTGGTGGCAGCATATCATAATCAAAAATTGATGCAATATGCCAAGACTTGCTACTACTGAAGCGAAAAATCTACCTCAACTGCTTCATGCGAGTTCCAACTTACCCGGTGTAAGTCCTTTTTATCCAATAGCTACGTTCCAAACTTGGACTAGGTTAGGGTTAACCATATAATTTACTTATTTTCATAAAAAGCGTAATTTTTTCAGGGGACTCGATTATTTAAATGAGTTTTCCACGCGGTTGTGTAGTTACAGTGTTATCAGTCAACTTTTAATTAATAAAAGCACGGTGATATACATCTTATAAGCGTCAATGCAAGCATAACTATGTTGAACGTTATCACATTACGAAATTAAAAAAAAAATTTCTGATAATTTCGCATTCGACCACAATATAAGCACTTCTTTCCCGGGTGCGCACGCCTAGGCTTAACGAGCCTTCCTTAAACGCAATCATTTGAGTTCGAGTCGAAATCCGAATATCTCCGTACTTTCAAAAGTATTATAATCACAAAGCTGAAAATTTGTACTTGCAGCCTATTTAGTAAATGTGTTAAATAGAAGATGCTTCGAAAAACAATCCCGGCGAATGCAAAATCTCCCCAGATTAGCATCTAAGGCCTGACTACAAAATATATTTTTTTTGTGACTCAGTATTCTATAAACGGCATATGGCATTGCATTGCTTTATGATTTGTTATACTAACATAGAAAATTTATTGTGTAAAAAAACTCACTAAAAAAAAATTAAGAAAATTCTAAATAAAATGAGCGATATATATGCACGTTAATGTTCATGCTTAATTTTTATTTTGTACTTAAAATGTACTTAATAAGCTACAGTAATTAAATTTTCTCACTAAACATAACTTAATGTTGTTTTTTTTTCAATTTTAGTCCTCAATTGTCTCGAACAAATGTCTCGGAAAATACACCACCACAACCAACAGTCCAAATCAACGAGTCCAATTATCTTGAACCACTGCAATCACAATCGATGGATGAATCATCAAAAGGTTCTCCACAAGCTGTTATGCAAAATACCGGCAGTGAAAAATCTGATGACTGGATAAAAGATGAAATCGATGCTGGAATGGGACCGGATATCGATGACATTAAGGAAGAAGACGACAGTCCCGATGAACAAGGATCCGCCACGAATTTTCTTTTGACGCCACAGGAACAAGAAGAATGGAAAGATGTTATAAAAATGGATTCGTATCTGGCAAAAGGACGAAGACCGCAATTTTGGGAGGAACCATTTACGAAAAGAGTAAGTTTTTTTTTGGCAATTCAAATTTATCAATCTCTACATTGATTTAAAAAATTAGCCGAATTCATTGCTCAGGCACTTTTAAATACCAACGAAAAATGCATAAATGTAGCTTCTACATGCGTATAAGCAATTATTTAGTAGTTCAAGTCAATAGATAATGGAGCTAAATTCAAGCCGTCATTTAAACGGGATTAATACAACTATGAATCGAAAAAGTGCTGAAAGAAGATAGCAAATACCAGAATACCAAGGGCGTAACTAAAAACCAGGCACAATTTGCAAAAACCAGGAAGTTCGGACTTAAATTTAAACTATCGAAGTGAAATGAATATTAATTTTTTCCTTTTGATTTTAATTCCGTATTAATATTTTAAAAATGCATTCCAGGTCATGGAAGCTATTAAAACAAAAGAACTGGAAATGAAAAAGGCTGCACAACTATTAGGTGTATCTTATGGAACGCTATATGGACGATATCGTGAAACATATGGATGTTTGAAACATCCATATAGGTAAGTAATCAAATTGCAAATTTTAATTTCGAATTTTGAGATTGGTTAGTTTCTTTTTTTAGAACACACATTCGTGGTGTTTGGCCTGAAAACACAAAATCTAGAAAATTAGGTACGTTTTAGATTTATAGCACCACTAGTTCGAGAATGCATTCGTCATTGTTGTCAGTTTTAATGTTACTTAGAAACGCCTCATTGTTACTAACAAACTAAGAAGCAGAATATATAATAACATGATAGAACAAAAAACTACACATAATATTTAACACATTTTGCCATCTATATTTTGCGAACTTAATCATAATCCTACTAATAATACTACTACTACTACTTCTTCAATTTGAGGTTGAATTGTTAGTTAGAAATAATAAAAATTTGTCACATTGTAACAAAATAACAAAAATACATCATTTAAATATCATTTTACACCCTATCAAAAATCTCAATTGGACTACATAATTTTCTATCTTTTTATTTTAGGTTCAAACTTCCCACGCGATTCCGATATGGACGACCTCTAATCGCAGAAATGATAAACTAAATGAACACATAAACAAACATTCACAAAACATAAGTTTGACTGTAACGTGATATCATAACAAAAATCATACAAAATATATTTATATAAAATATTTAAAATGTAAATTATCTAAGATTTCAATAAGATAAGAAAATCATACACTCAAAAACGCAAACCCGGAAAGTTAATGCAGTATTCATATGATAATTTCATGTGCATGTAAAGTATGATTTTTTATAGTTTAAAACAAAATACGTTTATAGGACGAACAAGTACATTGAGACCAAAATTAAATTTTAAAGCATGTAAAAATGATTTTTGAACAGAAATGCATCGTTACCAAATTGAAAACTCGAAAGATTCTATTTTAATTTGTTTCTCATATTTATACTCGATGATTATTGAACTGCTTTGGGAGATAGATTTCAAGCTAAAACTATACATGTAGGATATTTGAAATAATTTTATTTAAAATTTTAATGCATAATGTTATTAAGAGGCTGAGCTGAGATCGTAGGAAAATTAATTTTGATACTTTATCAATTCTTAAATTGATTGAATAATGATTTTATTGGAATCTGTTGAAACATGCTGTAATATAACTGCAATTTCAAAAGCTAATTTATAAGAATAAGACAGTGCCGTGCATTAGATATAATTTCTTGTTGTTGACATTGATTTTTATGTATTTCCATTAGAACGTCAATAAAACATTCCAAATTAGTATGTTAATTTAAATATGCATTGTTTTCATTTAATGTCTTTGATGTTATCTTGGGCAATATTTCAATAAATGGTAGCGCGCTATATAGTACTGTGAATATGGAACTATGAAATATAGACACATTCGTATAGAGTCGAAATATAATCGATCTAATCTTTTACATCTATTTTCTTTTTGGCGATCTGGTTGACACACTGGGGAAATTCTGTTGTTTGATACGTAGTGACGCGAAATTTATCTCGGCTCTTTATATAATTCCTTACATAATGTCTCGCAATGATGTCAGGAGTGTGACCTTAACTCTAGCAAAACGGAGAACTATTGCTCTTCACGAAGAAGTATAGGATTCTTTTCTTCGATCTACCGAACTTCTTGGGGTCTGCAACTTCGTATTGTTTCCTGGATTTACTTTAAATCCTGTTGTACGGAGTATTTTGGTGGCCAGCCGTACTTTAATCTGTAAATTTGGAAATGATTGTGAAATTGTGTAGCTTAGCAACCCTATTTATAAAGGCGGCACTTCGTACTACCCCAACGAAGGCACTACTGGTCCTGCTTCATTGGCTACCTACCGATATGCTTGTCTTGCAATATGTGAAGTGCACAACGATAATGGTCCTTCGACAAGGATAGATCTGGTTCATGGCAAAAAATTTGGTACAGACCGTGCTTGTTCCAGCAGACATAGACTATACTATTGCCCCACCACCTCTATCTCAGGG
This sequence comes from Nemotelus nigrinus, assembly GCA_947369275.1. NCBI lineage: Eukaryota > Metazoa > Arthropoda > Insecta > Diptera > Stratiomyidae > Nemotelus > Nemotelus nigrinus. The sequence continues at coordinate 12,945,033 of OX376374.1, forward strand.
ATTAGAGACCACAATCCCAAGCAGGGAGGTGTGGACGAGGGGGTTATTCGTAGGAAATAATGTTGTGGAAATATGTACCGATGGCTCCAAACCGATCGAAAGAGCGGAGTTTGGTATATTTTACACTGACCTAAGCTCCACTGACCTAAACTAGCGGGGTGTTGGTGTTTCTTGAGGCGGCCAATTGGCTCTTATGTGATCAGATATTTTGAGTGAATGTTTGCATTTCCACTGACAACTAAGAGTTTATATAGTTGGAGCTTACTTATTTACACCTCCTCAAAGCTATTCCTTGAATGCCGTAAGTCTCTGAACGAGATTTCGAGACACTCAATGACGCAACTGTTTTGGGCGCCAGGATATTGGTACATTAATGGGAAATGTGCAGCGGGCCAAATTGCAAAGCCTGGAACGCTTTTGCCGAAGCGCTTTGCAGTCTCACGATTGGCATTCCGATAGCTTCAGTTAAACTGGTCAACAGGCAGACATATATAAAGCGCGCTGTGAAGTCCTAAATGGAAGAAACTTCCTGTGCCATCGCTAGGCAATTGTGGAAAGCTTTTGACATTGGTCGTACTAGGGAACTTTTTGATTTGGGAAGGGGGTGTCTTCCCACAGCTTTCGCTGTTTTAACTGAGCGCTGTTTGGCAGGCATGCAGCGCAGCTGAGTGCCCCCTAAACGATTTCTGTCAGAGCTGTAGAAGAAGAAAAGAGCTGTAGAGAAGGAGGGAAACAGTTTTTCACGCCCTGAATGAATAACCGGTTCTCGCTGGAAGAAGAATGAATTCTTGGTTCGCAATTCTTTAATTGCCAAACCGAAGGACTGGACATGAAGAGGCCAGCCATTTCATTAAGGACTCAGGATGATTCTCCACTTAATAAGGTTTCCATCTTTTCCGTATGATTCGCTTGATGCCCGAAATTCCACATCCGTCGCAGCTTTATATCCTTCTAAAGTATTTTCATATCCTTGTTCAACCATTGTTTCGCGGTGTCTGCTCCGTATAAAATCTTGGATCATTGATTAATTACCTTTCAGCCTAGATACCATCCTGTTTTTGAATTTAAAAATAATGTTTTACATTATCCTGGGGTTGCACATGATACAATACACTCCATGGCAGCCTCCGGTGTATATTTCAAAATATATTTCAAAAGTCCCGGGGCGATTTTATGACGCTACTGATTTTAAAAACTATACATTTGTCACTTCCACATGACTAAACGAAATTGTTCTTGTTGAAAATCAATCTCTGTCAGTAGTTTTCATGGAGTAGCAAGTGTAAAAGCACTTGCATTTGCTGTTCGTTAAATTTTTTAAGTAAATTTGTCATTTATCTCTCCATTCAATAATTCAGGCCTCTGATGGATTATTTCATAATAATTTCATAATTTCATGAATTTCATATCAGAAAATTTACTCTCCCTGGCAAATAAAAGATCAAAGCACACAACAAAAAAAGATAAAGGTATCCCATAAATTATCCAGTACCAAGTGCACTCAATTGTAAATATCACAGACATTAGACTCAAACGTTAGCAACAAAATTATGAGTTTGTTTCCGCGCTCTTGTCAAAAACTGTTCGTCGTATGTCAAAAAACGTTGCCGATCTGTGTTGTGTGCAAAGTGCTATGAACCACATTAATTGGAAGAAAATTGAAATAACTGGCAAAACGTATTTAGCTAATTGTGCTGTCGGCAGCAGTGATGTGCAATTTTATTTGAGTGATTTTTTACGGCTGTGGAAAGAAATACGAACAGTTTCCGAAGTTCTAGCCCGAGCAAGAGTGAGTATGAATTTGTGAACTGCTGAGAAACGTCAAGACGATGTTTATAAGCATTGAAAATGTTGCGAAACATTTTTCGAATTGATGTTCCTGGTAGCAGTGCTCCTTGAACAAATACATGCATGTTCCAAAACTGTGTATGGATAAAAATGGTTGAGTAAACGACGTGTAGCGAATGCGCTACTTGTTGTCGGATAATAAAACACGAATACTAATGCGTAACTAAGGAAACAATTTATTACTAGGAAACTAAAAGATAGAACAGAAATAATGAACGCGTTCACGGCACGACCTGCTCGGTCGGCTGATGAAAATGAAGTCTGATTTCTAAGTACTGTTGACGATGGTTATGCAGTGCGGGCAATTGGTACTGCCGCGCCACTGTGTCCATGTGGTCTCCACAGACGTAAACGGAAGTATTTTCTCAGCTTTAAACCAAACCGATTAACCAAATGCAAGAACCAAATGTCGTTTTTGTACAAAAATAGCAGAAAGAGAAACGCAATAAACGCCAATAATGTCCGAAAATAGGAGAACGGAGGAATCGAGGAAAATTTTTATTTTTTTTGGAAAAATGCAAAAAGAAAGAAAATGATAAATTTAACGGCTATTACGGCTCCATTCTTTTGTATTTTTAGCTAATTATTATATTTCTGAATACATGCATCTTTTTAGGAACAAAATGCAAGAATCGAATACGATAACAATACAATCTTATCGACGTTGGCGACAAAACCGGAACAAATTACATTTGAAAATGCCGACGAATCAAATGAATTGGTTTTCAAGTACTATGTGTCGAAGAGACCGTTTAATTACAAGTGGCGCTTGAGATTATGTGATCAAATGGAGGTGAGGATAATTAATACAAATGTAGCCCCTAAGTTTAAACAATAATTTTATATTTTCTCGATGCTTGTTTTCTTGAATGTTTTATATTTGTAATCACGGTAAAACTTTACAATAAGAAATATTTCTTCATTTCCGTTTTGTTTGATAGATATGATGATTGATGCTGGATATGTTTGTTTATTTATATTATGATAGTCTACCATTGAAAATTAAAAAAATTTCAATCCTTCTGTTAGTTGAAATACTTTGCTAATTTTTAAAATATTATAAATCTAATATTCAAAATAAAATATTTCAGTACATAATCAACAAATATCATTTAATGTGAGTGTTTAATTTAAATCTTGGTTTTATTTTTACGAAGAAAATTTGAAAATTCATAATCTGCTGTCCCCAAATATATAATTTGTAACGCTAATTTTTCTTTTAAGTACATGGATGTAATCACAAAACCACTATTGTTATCCGTAAGCAGCTTGGCGAAACAAAATTCCATGTTATTGGATATTGTGAAGAAAAAGGATATTGAAATTGGACAATACGAATTAGAAGGTGTACAACTGAAAAGATGTAAATCAATTCATTTTGCCATTTTATTTCAATTTCGATAATAGAGGGATGTATTTCTAGATAAACTAATCACACCAAAATTCAATGAAGACGATTTCAAACAAAGCATTCGATTTAAGCCTGTAGCTGAGTTTGTTGCGTTTGCTGATGATAAATATGATGATTTCATTCAAGTTACAGCAAGCTCGGAGGATCTACAAACCCGGATGGAAAAAACGCCACCTAGGCAAAATGTGACATCCAAAATTACAAAAAAGAGTCCAAAAGGAAAGAAGTGAGTAAATTATATAGCATATAATTGCGATAGCAAGTTACTTCGAAGCATGAAAGTTTGCGATCAAATTGAATACGCAACGCGGTTTCACGCATTCCAAATAGGCCAAAAGTGTGTGAAATGCTTAATAACGTATCATATGAAATCAAAATGATACTCAGAGGGAAAGATAGTAAAGCTTTCCATATTTAATAATTTTGTTTAAAAACGAATAACATAGTTTCATGACTTCACGAGGGGTTGGGATGAAAGCTAATGCAGCTTGCGTGTTTCACGATGGGAAAAATCTACAAGCTATCAGGCTCGAACAATGTACATTGTACTAACGGCAAAAAAGTGAAACTTAGCAATCGAATAGGACAATTGATGTAATAAAGCTTCCCATTTTGAACGTTGTTTCCCTAGAACAAATCAATAAAATTTCGGTTTCTTAGTAGTTTCACATATCACATTGTCGACGTTCGTTCTTGATTGGTTACTTTTATTTACCTATTAACCTACCGAATTGGTCGAAAAAAGAACTAGGACTGGTCGAAATACTGATAGCTTGGGAATTCAAATCCAAGGGTACGTAGGAATCACAAAAAAAAATTGCACAGAAAAGATTGTAAATAAATATCCCAGATGCATCACGGGCAGTGTGATTCTTGTAATTCGTAGCTCATTCAAAAGGAAATTTAATATAGAAAGTTGAAGAGGTTATTTATTTGCTGGAGAGTCAACTTTGTTGGATTAGTTGATTGCTTTCTTTTTTAGCTTTTAATTTATTGAGGCTCTCCATCTATTAAATATTCGTACTGTAAATAGTCTCTTGATATTTAAATCTCTTCGTCCTTTTTGAATTTAAAGTGGCATTTCTTATAGATTTCCCATGTGTGGCTTCTGTCACCAAATTGATATTCTTCTTTTTATATTTTTTTTTAGATGTTAGCATTGTAACTATTTGAGCTTTGGCTTCAGTACACCTTGGAAAACTCCTTCTATTTCAACGAAGGTTACAAGTTACATCGTGATCACTCTCTTGTGATACTATTAATCAATTAATTGATTGACAGCAGTTTTGGCAAACCATATTTATTTAATTTGGTTTGTTTTCGTTAATGCATTGTTTTTCTGAGTATTATATAATTGGCTCGAGTGTTTTCTGGGCTGAATGGTCTATATGACCATTCACCGACGTTCCTTATTTTTGTCAAAGTAATTTTATTAACTGCTGCCTTCGTACAAGAAGCTTCAGTTAGTTTTAGTATCTTACATACAAGGACAAGAAATGAGCACCCCATTCAGTTGAGGACGGGTACATTTTAGAGGCAAGTTAGACTTAAGATCAGAGAGCAAACCTGGAATCAGTTTCTAGGATTGTTCATGATGTAAAAGAGTTCGAAAACCAAAGAAAGTGACTACGCAAGTTGTTTTATATTGAGATGGAAGGTTTAATGAACCAGTTCTTTTCAGTCGCAGGAATTTGTAAATAGTAATTAAATTATAATATTTTATGTAAAAAAACAAATTTGGCACTTTCAAACTATTCAATTACGTACGGCTGGGGTATATGGGGTGATGCAAAGATATCGACTATGTTTGTCAGGCAGTAATGGGAATATTTAGAATATTCTGTTTCTTGGGTGAATAAGAGTAAAATAGAGCATAACATTAATTAGATCAAGAAAGGTTTACCACAGGCAACCGCATTAACCCTCTGAAAGTACAATCTCTGATTGATCCTTTCAAGATTCTAATACCGATTCGTATTGAATTCACTGATAGTAAATTTCCTCTTTCAAATACTTTTCTGATAAACTTAAGCAACCATTCATTCGAAGTCGTTTTTGTTGCAAATACTATGAAGAAGACCGAAGAAATAATTTAAAGAGGTCGTAGAGCATTATCTAAGAAAGGCGATAAGCTCTGGTTATGAAAATATTGTCAACAGCATATTTAACAATATCAGAAAGCTATGTTGTATACTTTTTTCCCGAACATTTTGTGATAAAGGTTGTGGAGAACATATCTCAAGAAAGGTTGGGTGTTAATATGTTGGATACTGATGGATATTGCTGCGTGCTTCTTGTTTTTTTTTGGTCTTTTAAATCATATAAACATTATAATTACCTGCATTTTATTACTAAATATTAAGTTTTATATATATCATATTTTATTTTATTAAAAATTGTTTGAGAATTAGTGAACAGTCACATCTTGTATAAATATAAATATTGATGAGCTATAAAAAACGAAAGCTATATTTTCATTCAGTTTATCTATACACCCAACCAATAAAAAGCATTGTCATTTGAAGTGAAAAAAAAATGTTATCTATTGCAGGCTTTTGTAATTAGAAAAATATTTCCCTGTGAAGCTTTTCTCTGATACAAACCAAATGATTCTCATCTGGACACCTGAATATGACAGGTTGCTCTCAGAAACACGCAACGGAACTCCCAGCGGTCATAAGAGCACAAAAAGGCTCAGAATATCAAGAATTCGTTCAGAATATCATATCAAGACTGCTTAGAAAGCACTTAAGACTGAAGGTAGATCTGTTTTCATATGTTGTAAAAATATGTTGATCGTTTTCGACTGTATAATTTAAGGGTTTTGGTATACTTGTGTTTTGGCGATCAGATTTTTTGTTTACGGCATTCAGGCATTCCTCGTAAAATCAATACTTCTCTTTTTATTGTATTTAATAAACATTTTTTTCTTATTCGTCCTGTTATATCGCTTTTTATATTATTTCATGCATCTGTCGCCGGCTTATTCTACCTAATCAAATAGGCTTTATTTTCATTTTATTTTCCGTTTTTCTGTGCCAATAATTTACTGCCCATTAAGATGTTTATATTCTCGTGGATAGAAATTTTTGATTAAGTACTGTTCTGTTGTTAACTGCGAAATTGTGAAAGCGAACGAACATTCGCTTAAAAGAATGGACCATTGAACTGTATATTCTTTTGATATTAAAAAGTGCTTCCTCTTTTTTTCTCTCCTTGTTTTCAATTAATCTGTTTTGGAACTTGAAGATGGAAGTTTAGTAGAAACTGATATTATACTTAGCTTAACCTATTTATCAAGCGGCTAATAGTTGAGTCAAATCTCAGTATGTGATTATAAACTAACATTGAAAACTGGTACTACCCAGAATCTAGGAACTCAAACGCATTTCTTGCATAAAGAAATTTATATTCTACCATGTTACTTGTTTCTTGTTATAACAATTTCATTCAACAATTTAAAACTATTCCATTCATGTTTCCAGGTCTTCGGGCTATCGAACTCACATCATAAACATGCAACAACAGCTTGATATGCAAAATAAAAAGGTGAATTACGACAATGCTGATAGTGATTCGAGTACACCGGCTGTCGATGATGCAGAAACTCGGACGACACCGAAACATACAAACAAACATCAAGATATTACCTCTATACCTTCGACATCGGCTATTTCTACGCAGAGTAAAAAGCTTAAGCTATCTAGAAAAAGTTTGAATTTATAAATATTAGTCTAACACACAATGAATCTGTAATTGTAAATATTTTGATTTGAAAAAAAAAACAAACACTGCGCCCAGATTTTGGAAATACATGAATAAGCATTCAATTGTTCAATGCGAAATTTCTGAATCATTTGTCTTCTTAAGTAGATTCACATGTTTGCAGGTACATATGTATGCAATTTCGTACATATGTAACTCCTCATTGGAGTGGTTATTTAATGCTACACTGATAACACTACTATTGCCATTTATTAGAGATTAGATAAAGCTCGATTCTCTCTATCAATACTGAAATGATATGATTGAGAATATTTCGATTGTACCAACATTTCAGTTTGCGAGTCGACTTTAGCCGATTTAGTTAACAAATGCACTAAACTTATAAAATAAAATATTTAATTTATTAATTGATTAACTGGTGGTAAAATAATATTGAATTTTATTCACAAACGAAAAATTATGTCTGTGATAAAATTACTATTTGTGTTCTGGTGCATAGTACGTATTGAATCAAGTAAGTGAGAAAAAAATTATGCGGCCATTACGTGTGATTTGTTTCATCGTGAATCAGTTGAACTGACCGCAGTTCTACAAAAAATCACGACCACTGAAATAAAAGTTTCATAAGTTACAAAAGTGTAGAAATGTGAGTGATCCCCGAATGGTAGCAGTGCTACAAACCATCTCCTTTAAAAGCGAAATATCGTTAGTATAACTAATAAATAACTAACATTTTGGGGGAATTCAAACTATTAGCCGGATTTCGACATGACGAAAAATTGTGTTCGAGGGCATATTTTCTTAGGTACAATGTCGCGGTGCATGAACTTAGTCATCGAAACTAAAAGGTGCCGTCGCGAGACAAGTAAATTATAAGCAATAGAATGATAAGAACAAGTCATTGTGCAACTATCGAAATATACCGTAGATTTATCTATGTGAACATGAAAATTGATGCCTGTGCTATCAGAGAAAGCAATACATCCACATTATATCAAAAACAGTTTCTTTAGATATGTTGCTTTTCGAAATATATTTTCATGAATAATTCAGTGAATTTATCTTTCATAAAACTCGGATATCGGAAGTTTCTGCACTACACTAATTGCTAAATGAATGCTTCATTTTAAAACAATAAATATAGGGTGTATCTATGAAATTAATATGAAAAAAGATACGAAATCGAATCAAATGATAACAATATATTTTACTTTACCAAAGAAATGAATGAAAGAAATGTTTAGGTGTATCTTCCTTCCAATTTGTGATAATACTTCCATCCTAAGAATCAACTTTCAATTCGCAACAAAACATCAGATAGAGAAGTTATATATTTTTTTCTATATATGGATCGATTTACATTTGTATTATTTGTTGGAATATGTGTAAAAAACACATAAGAACATAAATGCACCTTATCAGCATAAAATGTTGATGACTAATAGATACTTCTTCGAAGCCACTTTTGTTTTTATTGTGCTATTTATGATGTTTAATGTGACGTGATCTTTCATATAACTTAGATTGGATATGTCTTATCACAGCCATTGATACATAGCTGTGATTATTCGTTCGAGAAACATATTTTGATAGTTTGTCATGTCGAATGAGTGGCTGAAAACAAAATGCGCTTGAAAAAAAAGAGTCGAATAACTTACTACATACCTTAGCGTATAAAGGCATTTTAGGTTTTATCCTAAAGGAAGCAGTATTAATTTTGATAAAGATTCAGTTAATCTTTATTCCAAAATCAAATAAATTTTTTTACAATAAGATATAATTAATGTGTGCGTTTTTTTGCATCCACCTACCCTAACTAACTCTTGATCGAGACGCAAAAAACGCACCTAATATTTTCCGATAAATTTCCCTGAGTTTCTTATATTTTTTTTTATTAATTCTTGATACATCATACTTTCTTAGTCTAATTTTTATTGCAGATGATTTTGATGAGGGTGTTTATAGTGTTTGTGTAGAGTTTTATGTGTGAAATAAAAGTTTTTTTTTTAAGTGTATCCACATTATAAATTAGCGGCAGCATAAATTAGCGATGCAGTTCAGCTAAAATAAGTTGTTCGGACCCTGTACCCTCTATGAGGCTAATTGCGCTGATTAGTTACCAGTGCTCTGAGTTGTTTGTGGGCCGCGGCAGCATCTTGCATTTCCATCCAAGGAGTTCGACGGGGTCACTGAACCTAAGTGAACAAGAAGCTCACTTAGGGGAAGTGGAGTGCAAATAAAAAATGCAAATTTATGTTTATTTTTAAATATATTTGCCTGCTACTTTAATGCATTGTTCTGATCTTCCAATGAGTTTGTGTACCCCTTCTAAAAAAATATTTTTCCTTGTCGAAACTGCGTACTTCAATTCTTACTGCGTCCTTCAGCTCAGTTTGAAAACTTCTTCCCACGAAGTTCCTTTTTCAATTTTGGGAAAATAATAATTGTTGAGAGTCAGGCCAGGGCTACAATATAAAGTGATTTGAAATATGGAAGCCCACCTTATGCAGGGTAGCCAACGCAAAACGGCTTTGGGAAACAGGTGCGTTGTCGTACAGAAAGAGGATAACTTTGGTTATTTTTCCTTTTTTTCTATAATAGCTTCTTTGATGAATTGAACAGATTGAAGTCTACCACTATGTTGCTCAAAAGCTGAGTTCCATCTTATACAAGCCTATTCTAATAGAGGCCGCATCTGAGTGGTATACAATGACTTGGTAACCAATATATTTTTCAACTCTTTAGCACGTCTCTTAATGAAACCGAACTGTTCATTAGCCCTGGCTACGCCCTATTCAATATTATTAAGGTAGTAAGAGCACATTATGATTGTATTCTTACGGAGGGAAATTATCAAAATTATTATATTAAATTATAATTATCAAAATTAGATTGAGATTATTCCCATTGCACCACTGGTCGAGAGATTGAACCTTGGTTTAAAGAAAGGTTGCGACAGATTGCGATTTTAAATCGTGCGCATAGAAGAGATGAGCCATATCAAGTAATATCTTTAAAACTCAAAAACAAGATATTAAAAAGCAGGAGGCCTTGATGAGACTACCTTGTGATACTCCAAAAGATGCTAAGACTTTTGTTTTACCTCGGAGCATAGAAAAAGGATAGCCAGCGGATTTACGTTTTAAATTAACGCAATCAATGAATTTTTTCATGCTAGTAATACTTTCATTATTCATTACATGTTTTTCTAATTGCAGCTCCACCCGATGCAAGGTCCTATTTATTTCATAAAAACGGTAAGCCAACGTAGGATTATGAGTATTTTTAGATTTTGTTTTTGCTAGATTTTAATACCCAGCTCACGTAGATATAAAAAACATAACATTTCATTCACTCACCTGTAGTACATACCTCGCAAAAAAAAAACTCAAAATGTCCCGATAGTAGTAACACAAATATCTCTCAATTACCTATATCTATAACACGCATCGTTGGTGGAAATAACTTTGCATATTTTATGTAATGCTTGCTATAAATTCAGAGAAAATTGTCAAATGTAAAACGAATGCTTTTAATAGATATTTTAGTGGTGGGATGTACTCTTCCATTCTAACGTTTTTTTTAATGTATTCTAAACAAATTAATAATTAGTAGCATTATAGTGTAATAGTTAGAATCATATATGTTTACATAAGCAATAATCACGAAACTGACTGTCGAAATTAGCAAAGAAGGTTAATAATTATGAATTTATTAAGTAGATTTTTTATAAAAATGATGATTCGTTTGTTCTATAATTTGTACAATACACCAACAAGGCTATAAAATCTGCAACCTTTAAATTTTTGCACTGTTTTAGCTTCATTACGATAAAATTATTCAAAATGATGGAATCATAGTTGGAAAAAGGATCTAAAAACTATTGCCACTTCGATGGAACAATAATCTAGGCGAAATAAAGCTTAACTTCCATATTTCATAGATCGACCACTTTTAATGTGAATTGTCTTATAAATATTTCTCTAACGTACTCTTTGCCCAGTATTTGTAAATTGTATTGTAGTACTTACATTGACTATATAACATTTTTGTGAAAGTTGTAATACTAATCAGAGGTGTAGTCTGGTCTACCGTTTTCGCATTTTTGGGATTTTAACAATCTGTACAATTTGTAGTTTTGCTTATGGGTTGATTGAAACAATAAAATTGTACCCAGTAGTATTAGTTGCATGCGTAGAGCTTCGTATCTACTCAAACACCATATTTTTAACAAAAAACTAATTCATTTGATACAGGATTGCCACTTCACTTAATTAATAGGAATCGAAAAGAATTGGTCGTTCCGAAAATAATTGGAGGAACGAAAGCGCATTGTGACAGTACTAAATATCAAGTATCGATACGACTGAGTATTGCGGAACAAGTATTTGGAAATGGGCATATTTGCGGCGGAAGTCTAATATCGTACAGAACAGTTCTGACGGCAGCACATTGCCTATTCTACTTCAAGTAAATTATTTGATTTGAAAATCGTATTTCATCCTGAGTAAGGCGCAGTTGGATTTTTCTAGCGAGGACACCAAGGAAGGCTTTCTAAGATCATATACAGAATTCGTGCTCGTCATGGGAACGATAAATCGTTTCATTCGTACCCCGCAAACGCTATCGTATACGCTTACTGGCTTCAAATACAACGACGATTTTAGCACAGAAGATATGCGAAATGATATTGCAGTGATGTATTTAAATGGAGAAGTTCCAACGAACTATCCGACCGTTCATCCGATTTCTATAGTAAAGTATCAAATACAGCCGGGTACTGTTTGCCAAATTAATGGATGGGGAACAACGTCATTTGTAAGGATAAGTTTTTCATAATACGTATTTGAACGCACAGTATTCGATGGTCATATGACATATATTTTTAATTTGAATTATTTTATTTAAATTTATACGGTTTCAGAATAATTTTCAAATTATTTGACGAGGATTTGTGAATTTTACAGGTATAATTTTATTATTTATTGAATAGTTGCAGACCTGAGAAGGCAATTTAAAGATCTTTCAAATAATTCAAATAAGCAAATTTCATCGCCTTCAAAGTAGTACGTCATTAATTCTTTCAATGTGTGCATCGATTCGGTTTTTAATTTTTCAATCGAGCCAAAACTGTGTCCCTGGAGCAATCTTCCGATTTTTTACGATGCTAAATCAGGCAAACACGGTGGTTTGAGTTGATTTGACTTGAATGACGAAACGGTCTGGAAGAACTAACGCAGTGTGAGATGATACATTATCGTGGTGAAAAAACCACAATAAAGCTGTATGTCCATAATTCTGGTCGTTTTCACGAATAGTTTGACGCACATGATTCATAATAATATTCCTTGTTAACAGTTTGGTCTGACGGAAGAACAACTCTATCATAATCGAAGAAAACTGTTAACATGACTTTGATTTTTGAGCGACTTTAGCAGTATCTTTTCGGACTAGCTTACCTTTGGCAGGTTACTCGCTCGATTGGTCGACTGATGCAAGATTTAAAGCATAGATTCAAGTCTCATCTTCAGTAGTGATGTGTTTTATGACGTGCTGGTAGTAAAAAATCATTATTTGGCTGATATAAACGCTACACTCTTTTTCCAAAAAATTATTGTACGATATCAAAAAAGGTCTTTAATTGTCAATCGACGATTATTGAGCACCAAATCTATGATTTCCCAGACATGTTGTTTATCAGTTAATGGTTTTGGCCATCTCAGATGTGGTGCGTTTTTAAAGTTTTCTCTCCCTTCTTGGAACTGTTTATATCACTTGTAAACACTTTCCCCCAATAGATCTTGGTCACCGAAGGTCTTCTGCATCATCCTTAATGTATCGCATCACTATGCAAACAAAATTTAATGCAACTTCTTTGTTCAATAAAATCAAACGTAGAAATCGCCAAATTCACTTTTAGTTGTTCATAGAACACAAGTGAAAATCTTTTATTTTTTTTTTTTCTACAATGAATCCTGTTTGACGAGGATTAGGTTGGCTTATCACGATTCGTATCAGCCATCGAATTCCGATACCACAAATGTGTAGGTTTAACCTCTATACACTAAAAGGTTTGTTCATTAGAAGCTTGGTGTCTTCATTGGGTCTATTGAGCTCTTAACAAAGTACTCTTTTACCTAAGTTTCTAGCTAATAAAACCATGTTATCTTATTGCGTTCACTATTCTAGAGCAAAAAAAACAAGAAGAAATAGCCTCTTCGACTCTTGAATAATCTATATGATAATCTTACTATTAGGAGATTGTGCTGTGAGGTGATATACAGTTATTACTCTAATGGAGGTGTACATGTGCCGTTCTTACATAGTGAGTGGGGATTATATTTAATTATCCTTAGTGCTATTTTAATCATGAAAGCTGGATCTTATTTCTGTATGAGCGACCAGAGACAACATCATTTTTGGTCGATGGTTCTATATTGACCTTACTATCTAGGAATATTAGGATTACATCACAAACTTACTGACTGAGAATACTAGATAAAGTTGAAAATAGATTACTTATATTGTTAGAAAAAAACATACAGCTAGCATCTTTGTTCATAAAGATCACATGAAATTTTGTTTTAGATATCTAATTTAGCTAAATCTAAGAAGCTGGCTAGTTGTTTCATATGCTCCTTATTGTGTATTGACAAAATGGAATCGACCGACCCAAAACGCTGGAATATATGGTAATCATTCCTAATGCTGGTGAATTCCGGACAGTGGAAGATCCGGTGATCTAAGTCATCCCTCTCGTTGCAGAAAATACATCTCTATGACCTTCATGTTGAAATTGAAGAGTCTTTGCCTATTGAAACATTTATTGACGAAAAGTCTGGTGATTTGTTTCGTGGTATTGCTGCTAAAGTGGGTATTCTTGAACTAGACATGGTCTCTAAAGCTTAGATAAGCTTCGGCTTCTCTTCTGTAATGATTGTGCCAGTCATTATTGATGAGGTTAAGGATCTCATGAATCGCCTCGTCAGGCTCGAAAGCAGACGAGAAATCCGTACCCACAAAGGTTCCTTTCTTAGCATCAGTGTCAACTAAATCCATGTCTTTTAAGTTTTTATGACCTGGAATCCACATTATCTTTATATTGACTTGAGGGTCTTACGCGCACTTACTGTAGATTTGGTTGATGATGATTTTGTTCAGGGGGTTGTTGGTTAGTTAAAATCTTTTACCAACGCAGATGTCAATGACAATACCACAAGCTTAAAATAAAATTGATTTGTCAACATCAATGTGCCCACGTGATTTAAGTTGGCAAGTACTCTTGGATTTAGATCACAGTATAGTCTAATCATGTATGGACTTACAGTTAAAAAAATCTCCATAGTATTTTCTTAGCTTTCACCGATAACTTTGATATCTTTCCATGTCTTCACTGTGAAAATTTATTTGCTTTGCATAACTTTTTAGCTATGCGAAAGGGAGAAACAATTATATCCAATCATTTTGATCTGGAAATACATTGTAGCGAATCGTTCACAATTTTACCTAAAAAAAAAGCTTCCATATCAGAAAATACATTGTCAATGCTATCTTAATATTTTTTAAAACTTTGATTCGCCTTAATGGCTTGTACCATATACATAGGCAGCGATTTATAAATGATGAGTACTTTGAATGATTGTCTTGCCGAACAAAGAATCTATTTTCCACCCTATACTCGAAGCAGTGGCACTTTCACGAACATTTGTTTTGAAAATATTCAGGTAATCTCACCGATCCATTGTACTTTCAATAAAGTGCCATTTTCTGACTTCTGAAACTCCAAGCATTTTCACAGCATCATGTTACGATCGGTCTATTTGATGGTTAGAACTATATTTTTCATATTGTGCTCCGCATTCGATTTGTAATAGACTTTTTTCTTTGCTTTGAGCTAAATACATATATTATATTTGCTCTCATATGCAAAAACTACCGGATTTCAAAAGATGTGTGCCCTTATTTTGTAACCGCTTTTTTGCGATTTATTTTTGAAAGCAGCTGGATAATTTTTTTACAATTTATTTAGAATAAAAAAGGTTTTGCAAATGTTTAAGTGCATCATGGATGATACTTGAGTTCCGAAAGTACGATTTAACTTTCTTTTTCCTTCTCTTTTTATTCATAATTTCACTTGAGCTCTCCCCTTTACCTTTATTTAATTTATCACTTAAACTCCAAATCTCAGAAAAATAATTTCAATTTTTTTGTACGTGAAAGCTGAAGACATCCAACATGGGACTGTTACGATTTGCTTTCGTTTTTCTGTGAATGCATACATACATAGAGAAACTGGGATGCATACATCCGCACGAATGAAAAGCACTTTTGCAATTACTAACAAAATTTCAAATTTGATCCTGTCAGAACCAAAATGTTATCTATCAATCCCGATAATCAATCGGTCAATATTTATAGCCCAGCTTATCGTCTTAATAGACTCTGTGATTCTACTCGACGTTGATCGCATTTCACACACAAAATAAGTAATTTTAATCAGTTGATTTAATCGCAATCGAATTGATTTAAATGAACAATTTTGTTGCGAGTATTCGACATGTTTTGCCGGGCTCACAATTAACTCCAACTAAGCATTTCATTCACGTAATCAATGCAAACGCTGTTTGTTTTGATTTCACTGTCAATGAGAACTGCCAAATCTAACGGAAATGTCACTATAGGTACGTTTTTTTACTCCTCTATCCAGTACAGAACAGAACAGACGCGTTGGAAACAACAACACTCCTGTCCCAATGATTTCACTAGTACAGAAATTCTGTTCCGCATAGGTAGTTCACGTGCTGATAGAAAAAAAGAAAAGCTCATCAGAAGTTGCCTTTTTGCCGTGAGGTGGCTTTGGATTTTTCAAGGTTATGTTGAATGCTTTGGTAGTTAGGAAATTAGAAAAAGCCCTCATAATAGGTATGTTCCCGTACTTCAGCAAACTACAGCAGTAACAGAATTTGGCAGCTGGCGGCTTGCATTTGGCTTGCAGCAAAAGTACGAAAACGACTTGCTGCGAATCTATTTTAATATATTATAATAGATTCAAATACGGGAGCAGACCTAATATGTAGAAAGTTAAAAGAGGTAATTTTCTGTTAGTTCGATTTATATTTTCTATCGATTCTGGTAGTTTATACTCGTTATTTTCTCTTTTTATTTTCAACTGTTTTGCGCTACCACAGCGAATACAGCAACCTATAGCAATCTTAACGAATGCATCAGCTGTTCTGTGATGGATCGTTTTTTTTGCGCCATTGTTCTATTCTATTCTGTACCGGAACAAAAAAAACCCACCTTATATAAACTCTCAGTGGCTTAGCCGCTGAAAGACACTGCAATGGGGCCTACACTCAGAAAAAAACTTTGTAAAATTGGGGAAAAACATTGTTAATTCATATATTTTTCACTATGAAATGGCGCCATAGAGGTTTCTCTATGAATTTACTACTACATAGTAATACGTGCGTGAGTTGTATTGGCAACAATTTTCTCTATTGAATCAACAAGGGCTGCTTGTAATTTTGAAGCCGCGAATAGGAAATCCAACAACTAAATTGGATCGTAATAAAATGGAAAGGAAAGTGTGGCTGCATACTTAAAATATGAACAAAAATGTCGTAAATCGACTTAAAATACCAATGCCAAAAAGACACTATTTAATGCTTTGAATAGTTGAAAGACCCAACAATTTCAACAATTTATAATTCTTGAAATTCTTGGGTCGTTCAACTATGTAAAGCATTAAATAGTGTCTTTTTTGCATTGGTATTTTAAGTTGAGCTTTTTGAAACATCTTGACATTAAAATTGTGCTGTTTTGTGTCTTATTGCTGGCAAGCAACAGCTCTTTACAAGCTTTATCACGTATATTGTTTTGTATGTATGGCGAGATTTTGGTCTTAAATGATGCCAATTTCGCTGGGTGTAATAGCCGGAAGTTGATATGTATCTGGAATTTAAATTATAACACAATTTGAGTCTGATTTTATAAAAACTATCTACCTATTTGATGTCCTTCGGTATCTTTATACCCTTGGCCATGCTTTAAGACTTATTTCTATCTGCCTTAGAAGAAACGAATTCTCCCGTTGCTTTTTCACTTGTTCCCAATCACTGCAGCTATGACTAAAGGTAAGTAACAAAAAAAATAAACTATTCAGCACACCGAACGACACACACTGCATGCACTACAACTTACATATATGCGCGATTTGTGTCTCGAAATGAATGCTGTTGAGATTTAGTAATGATCAAACAAAACAAAAGAAATTGAAGTGCATCTATTCAAATCAACAGATCAAGTAGTTGATTTGTGTTTATGACTAAAATAACCGATAATGCATGTTGTATTTACAACATACGTATTGAATTTACATTAGTCGTTTTAATTCCATAAAATTCGTTGTTATTATGAAAGAAACAGCAACGAATATACAAAGAGGCTGTACGTTTATTATGACCCTGGCTTTTACATTGACAATTTTTGATTTTACTATGCGACTTTTTTCTGAGTGTACGGTAGCGCTGCATAGCAAGATGTAACAAAGTGCGGTAATAAGCTGCACGGTAGCGCTGCAAGTTGTAACAAAGGTTTGTCCTATAGATTTTCTATTGTAGCGGACACCCTCGACGTCTATACGACGCAGCGCAACCTAACGCTGTGCAAGTCAAGATGAACTTAATTTAGGCCGATCGCAAAAGCAATTAACGTACCAAGATGGCGGGCTTAATGTACTTTTTCTCGAACAGTCAACGTACATTTCTCGACCAATAAAAGTACCTTAGTGCCTGCCAGATTGCAAGTTGCGACCGCCCTTCTATATGATTTGGTATGCACTTGGGTGATACAGCTGCCTCCAATCCACAAGAAGTGTGTGAGCTTTTTGCTTCTTACTTTTCCACTTTTTTCTCACAACAATCCTCTTCTAATTCCTCAAATCTTCCCTCCACATCCTCTCCGGCATTGCACTCATTTCGAACGAACCCTCTTGAAATTGAACTTCTGTTGAACGATATCGATTCCAATACCGCTAGTGGTTCCGACGGTATTCCAAATATCCTGGCTAAATCTCTTTCATCATCTCTGTGCGTCCCTCTTTCTATCTTGTTCAATTTAAGTATATCTTCTGGCTCTTTTCCTTCTCGCTGGAAAATTGCCAACATCTTTCCTATACATAAAACCGGTGATCGTACATGCGTCTCAAACTATCGTCCCATTTCCCTTCTTCCTTGCTTTAGCAAGATCCTTGAAAAAGTGGTTTACAAGCGGGTCTACTCCTTTATCCAGCCTACTCTCGCTCATGAGCAGCATGGTTTTGTCAAAGGTAAATCCACTTTAACCAACCTTCTTTCCTTCACACACACGGTCGCATCCGCTCTTGATCATCAAAAGCAGGTTGATGTACTTTATACCGACTTTTCCAAAGCCTTTGACTCCGTCAGCCATAGCCTCCTTCTTCAAAAGCTAAGGTACGATGGCATTGCTGGTTCTCTTCTTTCTTGGTTCAACTCTTACATCCTTGACCGTACCTGTATTGTAACTGTTAATTCCTCCTCTTCAATTCCTTTTCATCCTGCATCAGGTGTTCCGCAGGGATCTATCCTTGGTCCTCTTCTCTTTCTTTTGTTCATAAACGATCTCCCTCCTTTAATCCATTCTTCTTGTCTTTTGTATGCCGACGATTTCAAGATGTTTCGAGTGTTTGAGTCACAAGATGACTGTATGGTTTTACAATACGATCTCATCAGCCTACAGACTTGGTGCGCTTCCAATGCTCTCACTTTGAACATCGCGAAATGTCACAAAATGTCTTTCTCTTTAAAAATTTCACCTTTGATGTTCCCCTACTCTGTTTGTGGCTTTCCTCTTAATGTCGTTGATAATTTTAGAGATCTTGGCGTAATATTTGATCCTAAGCTCAAATTTGATAAGCATATTTCTTATATTACCGCCAGGGCCTCTAAACTATCCGGTTTTATTATTAGATCCTCTAAAGCTTTCGTTAATATTTCCACCTGTGTACACCTTTTCCTCTCCTTTGTACGTAGTATCCTTGCATATTGCTGTCAAGTTTGGTGTCCTCGTTTTGTCTACTTAAATACTGCGTTGGAGTCGGTTCAACGCAGATTTAATCGCACCCTGTTTTATAAATTTCAGCTTCCTTATCGTCCTTATAGTGATCGTCTATCGTTCCTTCATCTCCCTTCCCTCGAATCACGGAGACTGTTCCTGGATGAGTGCCTACTCTTCAAATTATTCCATAAGTTGGTAGATTCAGATATCAGCAGCCACGTTTCTGTCCGTGTTGCAGTGCATGGCACCCGCTCTTCGTTTGAGTTTAGTGTGCCATTTGCGCGCGCTGATATCTTTTTTATTCTCCGCTGTTGCGATTACTGAGGGAACATAATGATCTACAGTTTGGTCCTCTACCGCCGACATTATATGCATTTAAAGCTTTTCTTAAACATAATGTTTTGCTTACTACTAGTTCAATGTAGTCTTTTTTCTTTTTCTTTTTTTTTTCTCTATTTTTCTTATTTTGAATTTGTACTTTTTCACTTTGATTTTGTTTATTAATGTTCTTTATTTTGTATCATTATCATTTCATTATTACTTTGTTCATTTTTTCATTCTTTCGTTAGTGAATTATTTGTATTTTATCTGTTGAATAATAGTAATAGTAAATAAATGATTGCGAAGGTCGTATAAACGGGCAAAATTGGAATTTGGATTTTCCGAAATTCGAATTGTGTACATCCATAGGAACTTGTTTTGCGGAATAGCTAACACGCGCATAGAAACTGTACTGCATAAATGTGACAACACAGGAAGTTTAGGTTACGTTGAACATTTCAGTTAACCTACGAAGAAGGCAAGAATATAAGAAAAGATACGCTGCCAAGTATAGTAATTATAGGAGTATCATTTTGCTGAATATACCATCTATTAGGTCCTCTCTACTGTCCACATTGAAATAGGTTTGGGTACCTGGACTTTAGATATTCGGAGCAATTGTGTGGCCAATGAAATGGCCAGGTTTAATATCTGGCTACCGGTGGTCTCATGATCTTTCGCTATACGTACACCGATGTCATCGGCCAAACTAGCCATTAGGCAAAAGTACTCCGAGGACGTTAAGAAATCCTGTGCTGAAGAATCATCCTGTACATTCGTAAGAAAATCCTGTGCCTCTATGGATCCACGTAGCACCAGGCCATTGTTGTATTTAATCCATAGTGCTCTCCGCTGTGTTGTGGTCGCTCTCACGGATCATTGCCTCATGTAATGGCAATGGCGTTGAATTATATGTAGAATTCGACAATTTCTGTCGCAGCTGTGGCTCAGAGGATGAAGAGAAGTCTTCTTCTTTCTCATCTGCCAGTGTCCGGCTCTTGGTAGGAAGAAAATTGCCTCAATTCGGGCGCTTTTCTTCTCAAGTCTGATTTATCGAATTAATGGGTATTGCGCAGTTCATCAGAGGAAGAAACAGATGTTAAGGGAGAGTATATCCGTGGTATCACAACGGCCCTTCAATATGTCTACGTGTGTCTTTCGGCAAGACTCTCCGATTGACAACCACCTAACCTAGCCTAACCCTAACCCTAACCTATAAATGCACTATATAAAATTGCCGTGTTCCATTTTTTCTAATTAATACTTCCGAGTAATTGAGAGTGAATCACAAATGGAACGCCATCTTTCTTCATACGAGCAGAGTCTAACCTGCTAAACTGTATGCCGCTTTCAAATGTAAAACAGTTAAAAACTAAGGGAGAAAAAACGAGTATAAACTACCACAATCGATAGAAAATATAAAAGAAACTAACAGAAAACTACCTCTTTGAACTTTCTACACATTATGAGGGCTTTTCCTAATTTTCTAACTACCAAAACATTCAATATAACCTTGAAGAAACTAAACCCACCTATTGCCAACTAAATAGCCACCTCACGGCAAAAAAAGCGTAACTACTCATTAACTACTCGACAACAAGACCGCGAGTAGTTGCGAGTAGTTGGAAGTAGCCAGAAATCCTTGGAAGTACTAAGTAGTAATAATGGAGCACGGGCATTGAATGAAAATGATTTCCTTAAGTTTGCATCAAAACAAAGTGAAAGTGCTTGAATATTAACTTCAGTTAATTGCATCTTTCAATTAAATAGCGTTTGTAAATGAACGCTCTAAACATGTTTAAATAATATTTCAAAAATTTCGTCGCTTTTTTGTCCAAATATATTGTGTGTTCAGGTAAACTTTAAACCCGTTCAAACAATCATCTTAACGAGCGAATCGTATTTTCAGCAAGGAGAACCGTCTAATGTCCTCTTAACTGCCAATGTAACACTTTTCAGCACACAAGCATGCAAAAGGAGTTACGGCGATACGTTACAAACTGGTATGATGTGTGCAGGCAATTGGGACGGAAGCGTTGATGCTTGTCAGGGTGACTCAGGTGGACCCCTTGTTAACGACAATAGTCTTGTTGGTGTGGTTTCGTGGGGCAATAAATGCGGCTCGCCTAATTGGCCAGGAATCTATACGAATGTGTACTACTATCGGGAGTGGATCGCAACAAATCATGGAAATCATCGAACAACGACTCATTTTATCATCGTCTCATGTGTTTTGTCATTCTTTATTTATTCAATTTTTTATTTAAATATTGAATTGTGATAAAAAAAAAATACTTAAGATTAGCTTAGATTCCTAAAAGTAGTATTAAATATTTGTACAAAAAAATAAATTATCATAAATTCACTGCCAGGTTTAATAATTTTTGAACAGTACTGAATTAAACGCGTCCTTTTTCAATAATATTAAAATTATTTGTAGTAACACAAAAATTAGTAACCACTATTTGTTTAATCAAACAAAAAGAAAAGCAAAAGCTTAGTGCCCAACAGAATAAGAAAATATAAATTAAGACCGTATATACTCCAACTTGTAGATACGGATTTGTCTACTCAAATTATGGGCGAGTCTAGAATCGTAGGAGGATCGCCGGCTAACATTCAAACAGCACCTTACCAAACATCGATCCGACTTCGATCATCCGATACATTTTTTGGTCGTGGACATCTTTGCGGCGGTAGTTTGATCAATCAACGTACTGTTTTAACGGCTGCACATTGTTTTTATTACGAGAGGTACGTGTTTGATAGTTGCTGTTTTTCTTTTATGTTAATAATTTTGCGAATTTCTTTCAGCAAAGATAACGCGCGCCAATGGTCAACTTCGGATCTTAAAGTTGTTTTAGGAACTCTAAACTTGACGCAGAGAACAAACTATACGCATATATCATTACTTGTTTCATATAAAGTACACGAAAACTTCAATTTAACTTCTTTAACAAACGATGTTGCTGTTGCTATTTTAAAAACTCCCGTGTCAGTTAATAACACGTTTATTCGGCCAGTTCCATTGGCTTATTTCTATCAGCCCGAATATACTTCATGCAAGATAAGCGGTTGGGGTAGTACGAAATTTGTAAGTGTAAAACAAAATATAGCACTTAATTTTTGTACATACTTAGACATATATAACACTGAAAGAAAAATCTTGGTATAATCAACCATTTTCCTTAGTTGTTTTTGCGTCAACTACGGGCTGTGGTTAAAACAACCATAAAAAAATAGTTGATTACTTTTATGCACCATGACGCGTGGTTGATAAACAACGTCAGTGGTGCAAAAAAGTACTGGTTCAGGCGGTAACGATATATTGGTATATTTTTCTCTAAATGCTTGTATCATTAGAGGAGCATTGATAAGCCATAAACAGTGCTGTCGTTGTACTCCGATCGGAGTATTTGTACTCCGTTTTTAATTTCCGTACTACTATACTCCCTTCACTTGCAAAGTACTCCCTTTTCATTGGGAACACTTTTGAAGCTCATACTGTTCTCAAATACCAAATTTCAAATATTGTTGGTTATAACATGTCGTAGAAACACAATTTCGACGTGAACTTTTACGGCGTCCACTCTCTATTTCTAAGAAGAAGACTAGAAGAATTTAGTTTTTTTTGCGAAGTGTCCTCCCGCGTAAACTGCTTTTAATTTACATTATAAATTCTGTAGAAATCGACCGACGGTGCGATAGCGATTGCTTCTTCGCTACCACCCGTCATGGCAGGGTGAGATAGAGGGTTCTGGCGTAGAAGTAGTGAAGTGATTTGAATCTTTCTTTAATTTTTCCGACAACATTGGCTGCTTATTTGTTTCATCGCGTAAACTGTTTTTCCTGAAGTATTTCGGAAATTTCTGTGAAGAATATTTCAACTGTCTGTTTGAAGTGAATGATGAAATCAACGGTAAGTTGAGAAGATTATTGGACACAAACTTGCAATGAAATGCTCGAATTTTCAGTAAAACTTCTACTCTTTGTTTCACAGGCAGCAATTTGCTTATATAGCTCACGTCTCCAATTTCGTTTGCGCATTTTTCAAGCATATTAACGGTGATTTGAAAAGATTATAATCACAGACTTGAGATAAAATGCTTTGATTTTCAGTTTTATGGCACAATCCATTTTTTCCATCACCAAATATTTTCTGGGACCAAACGCAATTCTAACAAAGCAATGGAACAGTTGGTTTATCAGATAAATGTAAGGTAGATTTAGTTAATAGTTTGGATTTACAGCTTTTTGATTAAATTGGATAAGAATAGGACCCCAGGGCTCACACCTGCGATAAATATGAAAGGCAGTGCGGCTAATGATACGAGGAGGATAGAATAGAGTTGGATACTGCCGTCTCTAGTTCAGGATCCAATTGCGAAACCACACAAATTTATATTGAAAATCAAAGACGATATCAAAAATTTCTTAAAATTTTGCTAACACAGTTTGGTAGATACACTCAGAGAACGATCCAATAAATTCAAAACGATTTAATAGTTTTCTAATTATTTTTCCCATCAAATATGGTCAATGTGATTTATAATATTATTTCAACAATTTAAAAATTATTAAAATTACTATATGTATATCCCATAAAACAAATGTGAATAGCTCCCTGAAACCATGGGTAGGCTAACAAATTTAGGGAGATGCTAACTGTATTATCTATTATTACTTCTTGAAAACCTTATGAAAATAATGCTTAGGTTTTTTAAGAATATGATATGTAACCTTTATCTTCTATTATCATCTCTAATTAAAATAATACGCAGAAGCCTATAGATCCTTATGTAAACATTGCCAAAACTGATAAGCAAAAATGTATCACATTTATTGCGAAATTAAAAAGTAAATCATACGAAATTCGAGTCTGCCTTAAACATCAACCAGAAATTCACAGTCCAGCAGCAATTAAATCATTCACTAAAAAAATCCAAAACTATTAAAATAGCCGATCTTAAAATAGTAATGTTTCTTTAGACCACAATTTACCATTCACGCTAATCATACCATTGATTTTGTTGATTAAAACAATTCTCGAGATTCTGAAATTGTAAAATTGCTCAAGTGTGTTGAACATTTTTTTTCCCTATCATAGAAGAAATTACAGATATAAGTGCAATGAAATGTTTGGCCCTAGTTGTTCGATATTTTGACTTTAACTGGAGAGGAGTACACGATAAGTTTTTAGGTGTTCAGGAACTCAATCTGTTTTTTTATCGCCTTTATTAATTCGTTAAAACTCTGCACAACTCAAAGTGCTCTATTCTGGATATATTTCAATCATATCTGTAAAGTGTAAATTTCCAATAAACGGAATCTTAACTTGTCACGTAACGTTCAATAATAATTTTCTATGATGAACCATCTATGGGCTAACACATTCAAATTTTGAATATGTGTGGGAAATCGCAAATTATTCTTAACCTAATATTATAACTAAACATAACATAATTTTTACTGCTACTTGTTCTCTGCATCCCGTATCACGCATGTAGGGCCGCCCACACTCTCAATCTGATGCAAAGTCAATGTATTACAATATTTAAATGATTTGAATATTTCTTTGAAAAACTTAGTAAGATTCGCTTTATACGAAGCTTCGGCTATGATGGGTAATAAGCAAGGAGTCAAATCCTTCCTCAAAAAAGATTTTCCAAATGTGTATGATATATGTAATCTGCCGCAATATTTATATTTTTTCCCACAGTTCTAAACGGCAAATGGAATATGTACTGTCAATTTCAAGAGAGCTTTAACGTTAAAATCCATAAAACACTAAAAACATATGCGGCCTGGTGGCTTTCGTTGGAAAACGTTGTTTCCAGTACTTTATCTCACCACCACTTTACATATGTAACATATGTAACACCTGTAATATATATATATATATATATATATATATATATATATATATATATATATATATATATATATATATATATATATATATATATATATATATATATATATATATATATATATATATATATATATATTTATATATATATAATAATTATAAAATCAAAACAATTGTACTCCCTTTTAATGTAAAGTACTCCCTTTCGATTAGGAAATATACTCCCCTGAAAATTTTCAAAACGACAGCACTGCCCATAAACCATAGCAACATAATCCATCCAAGCCTTAAATAGAAACAGGACGTGAGACGTGAAATTGAGTTCATATGCATAGCTGCAAGCTGCAGCATCTATGAAAACAATTGAAACTGCTAAACAATTTCTGGCATTGGGACAATCGTTTTCGTTTTCGGGACTCCCTGTTTTATGACAGTGATCTGCAAACAGAAGACTTATATTTTGTGAATAGAAGAAGGGAAATATAAAGGCTTCACAGCATAACATGAATATGAATTATATCGAACAGCAAACCGAACACAATTTTGCCATGTAGCATATGAAACTTCTATGATAGAATAGGAGTATGAGAATGAGGAGTATGAAAAATCAACAGTTTGCCTTAGTTGTTTTTGCATCAACTAGGGCTATAGTTAAAACAATCATAAGAAAATTGTTTATTACTTTTATGCACCATGACGCGTGGTTGATAAACAATTTCATTCGGAGCATGAAAAACATCCAAATGTTGAAACCATTCTACTTTGCGTAGAATAATTCCAAAGACGTTGCTCACTGAATTACGTTTGTTGAAATCAACTATTGCAAAGTAGTTTAAGTACCATAAAAACAGTTGATAATTCGAAACGTTGAAGTTTTGAGTGAATTGATGAAAATTTTTCTATTTATCAACTAATTTTCGTGGTTATGAAACAATTAAAACAGTTGATTTCATGAACGTTGCGATATTTTTTGTACAACCAGAACCAACTACTTTTACAGTCTGTCAAGTAAGAGCGTGGTCGTGTTAATTTATAAAAAAATTTATTTGATGAAACTTCCATATTTATATATACATTGTACACATTACAAACAATGATGCAATTCGGTCAATAATGTGTCCAGTCACCACCGGCGTTGATAATTGCCTGGCATCTCCGAGGCATGCTTTCTACTAATTTGACGGCGTATTCTAGTGGCAAGGATCTCCAGATCCGACGAATTTCGTAAGACAACTGCTTCAAAGTGTATGTGCGTCTTCCACGAAGCTTCAGTTAATATATGCCCACACATTTTCAATAGGGTTTGCATCGGGCAACTGCGACGGCCAATCTAATGTAACCATGCCAGATTGAGTCTTCCACTGAATACAGAGCTTGCTGCGGTGTTTAGGATCGTTGTCCTCCTGTAGAATCCAATCTTCATTTTTTGTGATGAACCATCGTTTGGCAGATGGCAGTAAAGCCTTTTTGTAGATTTTTATCATTTTCTCGGCATTTAGGCTGTCAGTAAAGAGGTGCAAAGTGCCGAATCCCTGCTTTGAGAAGCAGCCCCAAAGATGCACCTTTATTCCATGTTTTACGGTCCGCTGAACAAGCCTATTGGTGGAAGTTGACTAGGCTCGCGTGAGGACAGAACGTGCCCATATAGAACATTCATCAGTAAAAATGACACTTTCAAAATCTCTATCAATATTCTCATGCGCCCAAGCGAGTCGCTTTGTCACATGTTTTTCAGTCAACAGAGGCTTCTTCATTGTGTTGCGCCATTTCAGATCATGAGTACGAAGATGGGTTCGGATAGTTTCGTAGGATATATCTAAACCTTTTGCCATTGATTTTGCTTGTCCTTGCCGCAGTGTTAAAGCAGGATTCCGCGAAAACAGATTCACTATTCTTTTTTCATCTTTTTTGTTCACTTTTCCTATCGAGCCACGTTCTGGTAAATCATCGAAATTTTAAGCCACTTTATATCGCTGTATCCACTTCTGTACAAAAGCCTTCGACTTTCTCATATATTTAGCAGCCGCTGATTGCGACATTTTGGGACCTTTCGGGTGAATGCAAAGGAACACAGCCTCGTAGCGCGACGCGTACTTAGCACTCATGGCGTTTAACGTGATTCTCTTTCAAAAGATCAACGACAACTGAATCTTTGTTGACAATGCATCAAGGACAAAGCTTCCCTCTATCGGCTCGCGAAGGAATTAGAGCGAAATCTTTCATTACCTGTCGGTGAAGTCGACCACGCTCTTACTTGACAGACTGTATATCGTTAAATTAACTATATTAACATAATAAAAATAACTATTTTCCGTAGTTCGTTTAACGATTTTGAATGAATCGTTGCAATACTATTAAAAATAGTTGAACCAACCAAGAGTTTTTCTTTCAGTGAATGAATGAAAAAGCATAGAACATATCTTTAGGTCTTTCATATTTAAGACTTAACTCATGTTCAACCAAGAAAAAGGATCGGCATATGCTTTATTATATAAATTTAGTGAAACTTATCTTATTTTAGAAACTTCATTGAACGTATTCTTTTTTGAACCAACGTATTTCTAGAATGACCCCCCATCTAATCAACTGTTGGTGGCTAATGTATCACTTATACCGTATTCACTGTGCAAAACGTCTTACCAACTAGTTGCAGGAATGATATGTGCAGGCGTATGGAATGGCACAAAAGACGCCTGTCAAGGCGATTCTGGTGGGCCGTTAGAATGCAATGGAGAGCTCTATGGAATCGTATCCTGGGGAAACAAGTGCGGAGGGGCGCGTTACCCCGGTGTCTACAGCAGTGTACCATATTTTCTCGATTGGATACTCAAGAATCATTCAAATTATTTAGTTGGAAACGTTATAACATTGTTGATAGCTGTTTTTGTAGCATTATTCTTTATGTGAATGCATAGTCAAATGTTACTGAATGTTATTTTTATAAATTATTTTCGATCATTGAATAAATAAAAATTATATTTTTCCAATTGAATAGCCTTAAATTTGAAAATGCAAACAGTAATGCAGCTAACATTCAACCAATTGAAAGTAATTAATTAATTAAATAATTAAAAAGGTATGATCGTAACGACCACTTGCAGTGGTCACATCAGTCAGATATGCACTATGAGCTTTTTGATTTAGTCTGATATAATTCCATATAATTTGAAACTTAAACTGTCAAAATTTATATTACCCAAACTTTATTTATTTTTTCTACTGACTTTTTTAAATAGTAAATTTACTGAGATTTTACTGATTCATATATCCGAATGGAAATGTACACGAATTAACTATTTTGGCTCACTTAGTTTGATAAAGGAGTGGTAGTATAAGGACTTATTGTGTGTTTGATAAACTTCTTTTGATTTTAATATGCATTTTATAAATTTTTGATTCGTTATTTTTTTCCAGGGTGGTATTAATCATTTTTTGCACTTGTCAGAAAGAGCTATTGCAGGTAAGTTGCTCCAAGACTTCATAGTTTTTTTTTATAATGTATTTTAATTTTAAATGAGTTGATTTTTCAAATTCACCAACCAAATTATTATTATCTGCATATTCTAATCGATGCTCGTTTAGTGGATTTTTGAATTGACTCAATACGATCGACATACACCTGCTCATAAGGCGTGCTTAAACTATGCAGGTGCACTCGAGGACTAGTTTAATTAAAGCATAGAACAGAATTTTAGTTAGATGCATGTCATGAATCCTCTGGGATCTCATTCTCATAAAATATAAAGTAGACGACGCTAAGATTTTGCTGGTATTAATGGGATCATCGAAAATGAAAGCAATATTTAAACAAATTGCTGGAATAACAGAGGGATAGAACACCGGCTTCTAATTGGTGTGGTCTGTGGTTCGAATCCAGCCATGGCTGGATCGGTGAAGTGCAGCGTTGAACTATCACTCTACACTCTTGTGCATTTATTGTGAATGAACTCTCTACTAACTTCAACGCCAAGACTCAACAAGGGTTGTAGTCGGACTATTTCACTCCTAAGTTGGGGCTACTTTTTCGGAATGTGTTAATGCAATACTTTTGGAAGAGTATGCAAAGCTTAACGGATTAATGCAATTTTTGAAATTTTTAACTGGACATTTAATACCAATCCTTGTAATCTCATTATGTTTTATTATCTGTTAGAGGACTTTTTCAGCCTCGAAATAGTTACAGATGGGAATTCAAATTTAACCGCACGGCAAAATGGTCAAATTCGTTTTTGAGACATCAAGAACACGTACAAGACAACATATCGACAACTCTTCAAATTACAATAAAAAAGAAAATAAACAAAATGATGAAAAACAAGCCTGCTATTGGAATGGAACACGGACAGCGACTAAAACGATAAATTAATTCGGAGTGAGAAAATACCTCGATTAACGGTTCAATGGCACGTTAAATCAACCATTTAGGGATAAACGATTACGTAGAACGAGATAGGCAGCTTTTTACTCGAAAAAGTGCCAGAAGTAGACTTAAATTTTGCAGAAGGTACAAAGCGAAGGATTTTGGGGAGAAAACACTTTTGACCTGATCTAAGTGATCTAACGTACTTTTAATGGACACATTCTCAATTGTTTCACGTCCAACGCTGAATAGAGAAAACATAAAGCCGAAATTACATTCTCACCGAAAGTTTTGTCGAGCAACGTGGGAAATTACTTCCCAGTACATTTGACGAGTATTTAAAGTCTTCACAAAAAACTGTTTATTTAATCTCAGTACGCCATAAAACTCGCCCTGTCCGCATTTTTCAAATCCCTTTGACTCAATACGTAAAACCGACATAATTTCGAGCGGCCTAGAGGTAGGACGAGACTCTCATAAACTCTAGCATACTTTCATAATTTCCGCATTAAACCCCCATAAAACAGACGAGAGCCGACGAGGAAGCCATTTACACTCTCGTGCTTGCCATGTTTTGGTATGTGAAAAACAGGCGAGAAATAGACGAGGTGACCATTTACACTCACAGCTCGCCAAAATTTGCCGAGAGTGTGATTTCGGCATGAACGCACTCTCCCCGAGACATGGCAAACGTTGAGGAGGTGAGAGCGTAAACGGTCTCGTCTCTTTTTTTCATGGCGAGCATGACTGTGTAAATGGCTTCCTCGTCGGGTCTCACCTGTTTTATGAGGGTATTATGAGCATTTTATGGGGGTGCCTGAGTATTTATGACGGTCTATGTATGTAACTGAGGCATAAGGGTAAGAAAAAGTTGTCCAATCACTGTTGAAACAGTGCAAATACCGAAATTTGACCTCCAGACAATGTTTGCAAAAGGAATCAGCTCCCGTGGAAAGTCGGGATTGAGGAAAACAGAATGATGTTATTGAGGAAAACAGAGTGCTTGGATGACAGGAAATAATTTTTAGAAACAAATTTGTTCACTTTGATAAAGGAGGGAGCACAAGCGCATACGTCACAGACATTGACGAAATAGATATGTTCAACTGTTTATAGGAAGATTTGCCTGAAAGCTCTCCTGACCTTAACACATCGAACATGCCTGGACTCGATTTCAATACAGTGTATTTAGACGACCGAATGATGAAGAAACAATCAAATGCAAGAGTACAGCAAAGATGAAGCACCTACACTGAGAGCTAACTAAAGAATTTATGGGATGGTTATAAAAGATGATAGCTTATGTACTAGCGTACCAAGTCAATAATAATAGTTCATAGCGCCTTAGGACTCTCAGCAAACCACATCAGACCATCCGCATGCAATAGAGCTTTGGTTTTAATGTTTGCTACTAATTACGCCTTCAGACAGAGTCTCCAGACAACTGAGTTACCTTTGAGTCTTTGACTTAATTCTTACATTGATAGTGAATAATTTTTCAACCATTTTTGACTCCCATCCCTAATAAGTGTCCTAGTTCAATAATTATTTGTGCTGCTGGTAGAGAAAATTGACGCATTAACGTCCGTAGAAAAAATGCAGTATCTTAAAAGCCGCAAGAGCAATCTAATATTTGGATACAACATATAGTTTGGGAAATTTTATCTCGTCAGTGTGAAAAGGATCAACAATACCAGTTCATCTGATTTGGATGGATACTAATAATCATTCGAACGTTATTATTATCTGCGTTACCTATTCATAGAACCAGCTATAATTTTATAAAATATTGAATTGTTTACCATACAAAAGAAAACATTCAAATTAATTTTTTTGACTCACTTATCACAAAAGTGTAGTACATATCAGTTAATCTGCGCCTTGATTCACCTATAGAGTAAAATATCGCACTCAATCGGGCAAATCGACAAATCAGTGTCTATCATGAGTTCGAAGCATCAAACAATAGTAAAAATAAACATCAGCAACATCGTCATTTCCTATGATATGAAACATTGTATAGCTTTGCGCATTCAAAGGACTATAACGTATGAACATATGTATATAGTATTCGTGTAGCTATCTAACATATGTAAGTTGGAATATTCCAGTTCTAGTGTAAGTTCCTTATCATCATCTGTGCGAATTCTCATGTCATCAAAATGTGTTAATTGATGTTTAGGATTTTTATGATTAACATATAGCTTGCAAAGTGAACAAGGAAACCAAGTCTGTGAGTGAAATTTAATCGGTTAAACCATTTAGACGATATGCATTTAGCTGGAGTAGTAAGCATTCTATTTTTTGTGGTATTGTTTGAAAGGTTCACGGATGTACAAGTGCAAAAAACAAATGGTGATACCAGACGATTTTATAATGCAAGTATATTTATTTTTTTCTTAAAATAATATTTCTTTTGAAACAAGTTAAAGAAAATGACGGGTTTGAATATTGTGACTCCAATTATTTGAAGCCGTTGAGATCGATTGACTTGTTCGAAAATCGTGATATAAGGTGCAAACCATTTTGAAATTCCATTCGAACATCATCCGTTGTATTGATATATTGTGAGATTCTGATGACTGGTGGCTCTGTAGACAAACTCCGAGCGTCCTGGTCAACGTCATCCCTCCAGTGCAAGCAAGGTCTCCTACGCTGTCGTCTGCCGTAAAATCTGCCGCAAAGGATTTTCCTAGCCGGATCCTAGAGCTAGGTGTCCTGCCCACCGAAGTCTACCCATCTTTATCTTCGTAATTATCTCTACTTCTAGGTAGATAGCGTACAACTCACGATTGAAATCAGAGTCTCGAATTGCTTTCTCCAACGCCAGATTGAAGAGGAAGCAGGCCAGACCATCCCCTTGTCAGAGCCCATTAAAGATG
Source organism: Nemotelus nigrinus (assembly GCA_947369275.1). Classification (NCBI taxonomy): domain Eukaryota; kingdom Metazoa; phylum Arthropoda; class Insecta; order Diptera; family Stratiomyidae; genus Nemotelus; species Nemotelus nigrinus. The sequence goes on from OX376374.1 coordinate 12,977,528, forward strand.
TTGAACGGTCCGGATAGCAATCCGGCTATTTTAACTTGGCTTGTTACATTGGTCATGGTTAATATACACATTCGTGTCAGTTTGTTTGGGGTGCTGAATTCTCTCATGGCTTTATACAGTTTTACCCTGGCTATGCTATTATAGGCGGCCTTAGATGGTACAGTGGAATATTGAATTCCAGACATTTTTCCATCGCCTGCCTGGGAGTAAACACCTGAACAATTGTTGATTTGCCTGGGATGAAGCCAAATTGATATAGTCCGAAGATGGCTTTAGCGTATGGGGCTATCTGTTCTTGCAGGATAGAGGAGAGTATGTATATGAGGTAATCAACAATGTTATACCCCTATAGTTGCTGCATATTGTTACATCTCCTTTCTTCTGGCATCTCTTCATGCTCCCATACGTGCAGTATAATTTCATGAATTGCTTGGTGTAATGTGGGCCTCCATATTTAATCAGGTTAACTGGTATGCCATCGGCTCCAGAGGCTTTGTTAAATTTCAACCGATTTATGGCTCTGCGTACTTCTTCCATGCCTGGTGGGTGCAGCATAAGGTTGTCTTCTTGCATTGGTGGAGCCTCCAATTATTCATTGAGCTGACTGTTTAGCAATTCACTCAAGTGCACTTCCCGTAGCTCCAGAATGCCTTCAGAATCAGTGATCAGATTACCCTCTTTGTCCTTACAGTACATGCAGCGTGTAACTTGGTGTAAAATTCTCCAAGGATGAATTTTATATCATGCCTTTTGCAGGCATTGAGCCTCCACTCGGCATGTTCATAATATGATTCTTTTTCGTCGTCAGGAGATTCCTCTGTAGGTGCGTGAACGTTTATGAGGCGGATGTTTGCAAATTTGCCTCATACGCGACGGGTGCATAGCCTTTCATTGATAGCGTTAAAGCCGATGATGGTAGACTTCATTTTTTGGCTGACGAGGAAGCATACCCCGAGCACATGGTGTTTTGGATGTTTTGGAAGTCTAAAGTTCCATTAATAAATTTTCAAATCGTTTAGCCGTTTTCGTTCGCGTGGTCGTCGTTGTGGTATGAATACGGTTCCGAGGCTTGCTGATGGTTTCGGGATAGCCGCTTCGGAAAGCATTTTACGGGAGAGGTAACCGGTTTCTCACCAACCTTACTTGGAAGGAACTAGCCTAAAAATATTCGCCATCCTTTCTGAAACAAAAAGGTTGTTGCCGGCAGCCACCGCGAGGAGGTTAAATTTACGCTTCCATTAGCCGAGACAGTTACGGCAGACAGATGCTGATTAGTGCCACAATTAGCGAAAGAAATCTTGTTGAGGCTAATTTTTCTGGTGCAAACATATTATTGTATGCACGCCAAACAAGACATATTTCGCAGTATCAGCGCCAGAAATAGCCAGAAACGACGAGAAATATCTCGACATGTATTTCAAAGAAGGAAAACACAACAATATCATCTGTGAAGCTGGAGAAGAAAATGTACGCAGAAGGTGCATCGACCTTAATTCTCCAAGTTGGATCCTGATATTGCCAAACCCATTTATGTCAGTTGTTGGATTCTTGGTTTTCGCAAGAGTGCAGATGACATTGCTGGCATGTTCGGTAAGCTGAATTCAAGTACCGAAATGAAGCACTGGTTCCTCAAGTAAAATATTTCCAGGAATAGCCCTACTACTAGTGAAGATGGTTTCAGCCTGGAGATATCACTTGACCAGCGAAGCTTCTCAGTGCTCAGAGAAAGATACCGAGTGATGCTGAGCTAGTTTCTTTTACGTGGTTAGATTTGTATACATACTTATGTTTCTAGGGCAAAATGGGCAATGATTTAATAGAACCTCTCTCTTATAGAATTTCGTTCACTAAAGTTAAGCGAGTATTGTTTAAAAATCGAGCAAAGGGATTCTTAAACATTAATTTTAAACAAATCTATGCCTGAAAGTATAGTGTTTATTCAGATCAACTTGCAGTATACTAAGGCTTCGTCCTTTCTGCTAAGCAAAAAATTGGGAAAACTGCAAGTGTCCCCTATATTGCACTAGTACAAAAGCCGTCGATAATAGGCTGCAGAATCAAAAAGGGGCCAAAAATTGTATTGCGAAAAGTAAACGAGGCCGACGATTTGTGTTCTGATTTCCAATCTGCTTGGTGCCACTATGATCACACAGTTTTGAAGCCAGGATCTTTCAGTAAATCCATATAAAATGATTTTTTTTTATAGAAAAAGAATACTGAAAATACTAATGCTCCCAAAATTGAAGGACACAGCTCTTCAACTTTCAGATGAAGTCAAGTTTCTAGGAATAATCTTGGATAACAAAATTCTCTTAATATTGCTTTTAATACTTTTGGGAAATACAAGACAGTTTTCGCTACCATATTGGCTCTGTACTTTTGAATACATATTTATGTGGATCTGTGTAGCAATCAAAAGGTCAATGTTACGTATGCATCCATAGTGTGTTGGAAAATTGGGAAACACATTCGTACTCGCAAGAAGTTAGCCAAACTACAATTGACACATACCACACCACAGATATCTAGTTAATCTGCGGTGGCATGAGTGCTACTTTTGGTACTGCCCCTGATGGGCTTCTCAGTCTATCTGCACTCCTCATTCGAACTCAGAGTGTGGCAATGAACAATGTCCATAGGCTAATTCAACTTGGCTTATTGGTAAACAAAAACGATGTGAGGCACTGCTCTATTGGAAGTCTGAAGCGAGAAATTGCTTGGGTTCCGGCGATACCCTCGGACGCACGAGTGCTCCTTTCGACTTTTATTAACATTTTTGAGCAGAAGTTACTGGGGGCATCCAAATTATTGAATCGAGATTCTTGATGCTACTGCAAAGTAAGGCTCGATGCTTCTATTTAGGATTCAAAGTACGCTATAAAAGCACCAACCGCATTCGCACATACTGTTTATCATAAGTGAACAGTTGATATCCATAAGGAGAGATGGTCATCCTCTAATCTGGCTGAACACACGAAGACATTCTTCTCAGAGCTTTAATGTGGGACTGGAAGATTCCTTCATAACAACATTTTAATATTGCAGTATGATCGGGAAGGCATATCCTTCCGAACCTCAACAATTTCAAACAAATATATAGTAGTGTCGAGTATCATAACAAGAATACCAAATTTAATCGAGTAATGCATAGAACGCAAATTAGTAACAGTAACCAATTATAAAAACTCTCTTGAAAATTGTCTAACGTTACCACAAACGACATTTTAAATTAAATCAAAATAATTTTCAAAATTGTAGGTGATCGTTCAACGCAATCCTGATTCACAGACACGTGATCTTTTATGCAGTGGAGCATTGATCTCTTACGATACTGCACTGGCCGCAGGCCACTGTTTCTTTGACTCGTCAGGCCAACCTGTTCCACAAAAGAATTTTAGTGTCCTTTTGGGTGAAGTGGGCGGTTCTGCTTCCAATCAACGTCAAGTTCCAATTAAGAACATTACAATTCATCCGGATTACAATTACATTAGAAGAATTAATGACATTGCAGTGGTTCGACTTGAATACGCAATTGAAGCCAATGCGAATTTCATATATCCAATAGGAATGGCAACATACGAAATGCCAATCGGAGCAGAATGCAAAATTACCACATGGAATGCCTTTTCAACGGTACGTATTGTACAGGTAATATTATTATTGGAGTTTTAAAGCTAACTGAATTGAAAATTGAAGAAATAAAAAATGTCTGTTCCTTAACAACTCTGCTCTTCTCGTGAAAGAGAGAGAGAGAGAGGTCTGAGAGAGAGCTCTGAGAGAGAGGTCTGAGAGAGAGGTCTGAGAGAAAGGTGTGTACCCTAAGTTTTTGAATAAATAATTTTTGGGTAGTAATTTAATGCTGGTAAAAGGAGAAAACTTCCTGAAAACCGGAAAAGTAGAGGAACAGATCTCGGGTAAAAGCTTACAAAACAAGAAGATGAGTCCAAAGTGATGTTTCTGTTCATATCTCCGCTACACACAAAGAGCGTCAAATTATTTAGCCGTATGGTTAGAACAATTTTGCCTGAAATTGCTAGCAGAAAAACTTCAGGTAGATTCTTGTTAGAGAAGAAGAGATGAAAGCAGCAAAAAGTACGCCCATTTTCGAACACAGATAAGTTAGGGATTGAATTGTGGATCTTTTTGGGCTGCCGCGGGTTAAGGAACATACCTATGTTGTAGTAATATAATAATCAGCCTATACATAAAGTACTAATCATCTTCAGATAGATTTCATAACTTTATTTAATTTATGTCGTCACCAATCGTTTCCATTTGAAAGGTAGTAAATAAATAGTTTTAGTCATCTTCTAGTCCGTGCTAAATTTAAAACTTTCATATCCTATACTAAGCTTTGTTTCACATTTTTAGTTCACTGTTCATATATGTATGCTTTTTCATCGCTATACTCAGCAATCGTCACACATTTGATTTTTGCAGGGTTGGCGCTTTAGTAAGACGTTACAAGAAGCTAATGTTACAATCGTAGACAGGAAAAAATGTTGGACGAATGATTCTTCGTCCGATCAAATCGAAAGAAGTGTTTGTGCTGATGGCAATGAAACTATTTTAGAATCGACATATTTTCTATCAGGCTCACCATTGGTATGCAACAATATTTTGGCTGGAATTTCATCACAAACAATACGTTTCAGTGCACCCATATCACTGGAATTTTTTACTAATATACATTATTACCGCAGCTGGATTATTAGAAACGGGTCATATTGTATTTTTGATCAGAAAATGATTTTCCATTGCCTTCTTGTGGCAATCATATTGTGTACACTGTAAGAAAATATACTGAGCAACAAAGTAAACTTGGCTTGATGTGAAATATTCTTACTAGAAACGCAATATTATATTATAGCCCCGTTGGTAACATAGTGTTGTGTTTTTCTACTAAACCACGTTTTGTGGATTCGATATTCTCTGCATTTACGAAATAAAACAGTTTCGTTTTATACAACTAATCACACTTTTATTCAAACAATACCTGTAATCACCAAATTGCGTACACACTTTATTTATCGCACTATTATCAAAATATCACTCGCGTTACAATTCACTCGATAAAACTTTATTTATCGCTTTTAAAACAACGCGGCCGGATACACTTAGTTCGCTTTTCCAACAGTGACCTGAACAATCGCTTTTATAAGGCTGACTTCGCAAAGACTCACACCGGGTTTTTATACTACGTTGAGTATTTCCAGACGATTGTGATTGCATGCGTCTAGTGTATTGTCGATTTTTTTCGCCATATGAAAATCTGTTTGTGTCTTGGCGTGTAGAAAATTCTTATCTGCGTTTATCTATAGAATGTTTCCGTTCTATGAAATACATGCATGAGATGGTTCGATAAGATATTTCTCGACATTTTTCGTTATTTCTGTCACTTTATACTGAAATATGAGCTATTTAATGTGCATGCAACAATTCTCTAATTTCATTTAATGCGCCATAATTGCTGTTCTCCTAAATGTTATGCTCCCCTACCTTTGATAACACACAAACCATCAATTCGACAGGAACAAGGTAACATTTTAGAAGAAATGTCCAGTAAAAGGCACAGCACATTGTTTTGCCACATTTCCGCAATACTTTTTAATTATTGCAGCATATCCAATTCCGTTATACTTTATTACCGTTCTGTCTTCTCAACTACTTTCAACTTTGTAGGTGACTTGAGGTTTGGAAGGTGTATTTGACATTTTGTAGTTTGGAGTATTTGTAGTATTGAGGATTTCGGTAGGAATCACTCAATATACATTTCGTCAGGAACCACTCAATATACATATACCATATACACGGAAAAAAAGGCGTAACTACTCATTAACTACTCGGGAAAAAGAGCGCGAGATTGGAGCCAGAAGTTTTGGTTAAAACTCAACTTGGTGCACCACACAGCTGTTGCATGAATTTTGCCGATGATGTCTGGCTAGTGTGTTTGTGTTTTTGTGGTTGTGTTTGCTTTTGGGGTTTTTTTGTTTGTTTGTTTTTCTTAATTGCGTTATCTTCTCGAGTATATTTTTTGCATAATTTTGTGTTTTTCTTCAATTTTCGACCCCTGCTACCACCTATTCGCCCTCTGGTGGTAGAATTTCCCGGATGTGGTGTATCAAGTCGAGTTTATCCAAAACAAATTTAAAATAGACATTCGTTGTTAGGGTGATGGTATTTTTCATATTCTTCATATATATTTCACATATTCTATCGGATTTAAAGCCAAATCTTATCAGATTTAAAAGTACAAATATAAAAATATTAAACAATTAGCTAAAAAAAAATCAAAAGGATAGAGCCGTAATAACCGTAAAATGTATAATTTTCTCTTTTGTGCATTTTTCCAAACAAAAAAATTTCCTCGGTTCCTCCAACCTCGCCATTTTCGCACATCGTTTTTCGTCGTTTTTGTACAAAAACGACATTTGGGTCTTGCATTTGATTAATCGGTTTAATCGGTTTGGTGTAAGTTTGGTCCACCCGTTTTCGTATTTTCGCGTCGTTTGATCAACCATTTTTAGACACATTTTTAGAAGCTACAGCTAATCGGAGTATTTTTTAAAACTAAAACTAAAAAAACACGTAGTTTTTTCGTATTTTTCCTAGTCAAAAACCGGGAAAATTGGACATTTTTGAAATTGTACTCCTGTTTTTTGTTTGTACTTCAGCGAATTACGTATAGGCCTGCAGTACAATTACCTTCCTAATAAGACCTCTACTACATCAATTGAGCCGAGCCCCGCACTGCATTAACTGCATTGACTGCATTGCCTACCTAACCGCCAAGTGTTTTGAATTTCGGCCATTCAGCGAGCTGTCAACTTACATTTTCCGTTCGCGAATTTTGAAGTCCTCGCCAGTTGTCCCTGTTTCATCACAGAAAAATTTAAAGTCCGACCCTAAAATCATCCATAACTGTTAATTCGCCGTTTCCATACGACAATGGAAACAGAACGCCAATACGATTGGGATGATTTAGAGGTTGGACGATTCGATTTGAACCACTCGGAAAAGTTTTTCAGTGCGTACTTTGTCCTTTGTCATATAAACAAAATTTTAATTTAGTTTACAATTATTGCAGCCCGTAAACATTTCAAACACGAACGATTCAATGAAAACGGTTTTGGTAAGTGGGACTACGGTGTCATAGTAGCATACGTGCTGTAGTCAAGTCTTTTCGTTTCAGACGTTATGCCTACAATGGACGAAAATAGGAAGGAATTAGGCAAGAAAACTGTAAAATCTAACGAAAACAGACCGAACTCGAACATTAAACTAACAAGTCCAGTACTATCTGCTCGAAAGCCATGTAATAGTGCAGAAATAAAAAAAGAAATGGATCCAACATACGCCCCAAGCAATATTCTGCGACAACCTTTAACGAGCAAAAACCAAATACAACCTTCGAATGGAACGCAAGGGGTTCCATCCGTTGTCAAATATAAGGAGATATATGAGAAGAAACGGCAGGAAGTGTTGCAAAAGAAGTTAGAAGAGGAAAAGAAAATGCGAATGTTTAAGAGTAAGCCGGCACCGAATTTCTCGCAAGAACCTAAGCCACGGAAGATTACAGATATGCTGAAATATACAACGCCTGTTACGCCGTTGGTAATGAAACATTCTAAAGAAATGGAAGAAAAGCGAAGACGACAGGTAAACGCATTGTAATTGGGCATTTTTTTTAGTTTCAATATGTTCGAATCATAGTTTCTTGCATCAGTATGCATTCTTTGCACTTAAGAGTTTCAGAGTGATAAATCGGATTTGATTTGCAGGAGACCTTTAACTTTCACGGTTTTTGATGTCATACTTTTACTTTCAGATCGAAGAATATAAAAAAGCAAATGAACCACCGAAATTTTCGAGTCGTAGCCCTCATGTTTTATACGAAGAGCCATTTATACCCCAAAAAGTCGAGCACCATGTGGAGCCCCAGCCATTCAATCTTCATATGGAAAGGCGACTGGAAGAACGAAAACAATATGACAAGCAGATCAAGCAGAAATTTGAGGAGAAAAAAAGACAGGTAGTCGAAGTAGGTTGCGGAGGAAGTAGAAACATGCTTGTGTATATTTTTGTGTTGTCTACGGTAATATGTGATTAATGCGAAAGTGCGTGCAGAAAACGATGCTTTAACAAAAAAGAGACTGAATAATTGTAGTATAGTCATTAAAAATTAAAACGAATGAAAATGATTTTGAATTGAAACTTGATGTATATCAAAAATACTAATATGTGCATTATATAATTTCAGGAGGAATACGATCGGAAGAAGAACGAAGAAAGGCTAGTTCGAGAGCTTCGAAAAATGACAACTTTCAAAGCCAGACCAAATCCGTTCAAATGAAATCGTAGATGTTCGATTACGCCCGAATCGCAATTGCATTCTCTCTGAATGTAATTAATTTATCATTAGCATGTAACTGCTTACTAAGTAATGACATATACTCTTTATTCTTTTATGCATAAGTTTCAATTAGTTTTGTGATTTATCCTTTGTTACATATTATAAATAAAGACATGGTGAATAAAGTTTTAGTTTTAGCTATAACTTGCATTTTGGATTTTCAATCAATTTGCATCGAAAATATCTACCTTAAAGCAAATAGTGGAAATAGATCAAAAAGTTAAAAGTTAAAAGTTAAAAGCTATCAAGAGTAATGTTTTTATTGCTTTTATCTAAGCAGTTGCGAAAACGTACCGTCGTTAGCCAATAAATATGTCAACATTTATTTAGACAGCCATTACAGCAGAGAGGAATTTACGAGTCAGAAGATGCTATAATTGACAAAAATATATATAGCCAGCAGAATTAGAGCGAGAAATTAACAATGACTTACAAAAGTATTACAACTGGCTTGGTTGCATATTAAAAATGAATATAGACAAAACACTACTTGGTTTTCAAACAAAAGATCAGAATTCCGGTATCATTATTTCCATTAATAACCAATGAGTCGAAATAATGAAATATATGGGATTGTTAAAAGATTATAAACTCTATTGGTCAAACCATATTTTTAGTGCTATGACCGAAATTCGGCCTATTATTGGTCTTTAGAATTCAAAATTAAATGAAGATATCAAAAATGTTTCAACTCTTGTCACTTTAAGAAGGAAGCTCAAACACTATGTTTCAAATAGTTTTTAATTAATCAAATGTAAGCAAATATTTGGTTTAACTTTATTTGCATGTATATCTTTGAGTGTCTAGATGATAGGACCGTCGACCGGAGGGCGATGAAAAGGAATGGAGGTGGTGTGGCTGACCTTATTGAATGGTATAAAAGTGTTTATAGGCGGGGTCAGAGAAGTGGTGTTGCAGGGGGTGGGGCTACAAAATCGAAATTAATTTTTATTTTTCAAATTTAATAATGTGACCAACTTTTTAACTATCAGAATGAAGCATCCAACCTTTCTCTGCCACTTTCACTCCCGTCTTTGTCCTCACAACCATCCAAAAGATTCAATATTGTTGAGATAAACGAGTGTAACGGCAAACGTATCAGAGAAAATATTGCGGATGGCAGGGTTATATACTATGACTCTGGGAATAGACGGGGACAGCTCAATGTTGTGTTATACCATAATTTTATTGATTCGGTGACCGGCGCCCACATTCAGAATATCGAAAGATACTGGAAGGATTTGTGGGAGTGGCGTGCCCGAGTTGGGCCGTAAAAATAAAAATGTATCAGAGCTCTACTTATTTAAAATAGCCAAGTAAACTTTTTCATCTGCATGTTTATTAAATTTTTATCTTCTTATTTGAAACTAATTATATTAAAGAATTGTAATCCTTCATTTAATCCAACATTCTGATGATTTGAAAATAGGGGCGCGGAGATGGAGTCGAAGGGGGTGGATTGAAGTCAGATAACTCCAGTTTGATGTACAAAATTCAAATAAATGGAGTCATCTGGTCTTTCTCCACTTGCTATGCAGGAGGAAGGCTAGATGGCACCATCCTAGTGATATAACAGTGGGAGGCGGGAAGGTGGTGGTATAGGGGGGCACGGATGTGTCTCTTCTAATGAGCTATGGTCGAATAAAAAGCTACTGCAGTCATCCAACCTCCCTCCACTCTCTGGACAGAGGTCAAATGTGTGTGCAGGAGTGGAAGAGTAGTGTTATGTTAGTGTTATGTATATATATTGGTTGGGCGACTCCACTCTGATGCCCAAAAGTGGAGGGAACTGGAGTTCGCATTTTTAAATTAAAAACTAAATAGTTTAATATTGCAATTGTGCCCCCTGCGTCTCGATTTCCCCGCCCCACGTAAAAACACTTTTATAGTGTCAGTCCAATCACCTTCACCCTCTTCCGTCCCATCACCAATTGACGGCGACATTATCTAAACATTTACCCAAAACTATTTGGCTTTTTCTGCAAGTTTTTTCACCAGTACTAGTCAATGTCTGAGTGGCAAACACACTTTAGTGACATTAACACTATTTATAATTTAATCTATTTTAGCTCTAATTATGAATTAATATTTGCATACGGTTAACTTACCTTATATACATACATAGATCTTCATAAATAATTGAATTCATATTTCCAATAACTCCCACTGCAGCATGAACAAGATCGATGGAAATATGTACATACATATAAGAAAATGTGTTTTAAAACTCATCTCTTCTTGGGGGATGATACGAAATGAATACACACCAAATACACGCTAACTAAATTTGCGGCGGAGGAGTTTAAACCGATCCTTTTTTGTGTTGTATAAACAAGCAAGATTGAGACGATCAAAAAACAAATACATATGTAATCTTCACCAAGGTAGCCACATAACTAATTAATATACAAAATGGCGGATTTAAGAAAAAATCTTTAACCAATCCGCACAATCACTTTTTTCTACAACTGAGAGAATGTCCGGCATTGAGAACTGTCAAGACACATCAGATATATCACTATTACCAAAGATTCTTAAAAGTAAGAGATCGGCACTTTTCCGCAGCATTAGTTATTTTGCAAAACGCATCTGGCCTGGCTAGCGTTATTAATTGTGCGAAGCAAATAAGTGTGTCTATTAAGCTGCGATTATGCCAAGTCTGTCGCGTCCATATAAGATAATCCAAGTCTGTCGCAGCCACCACTGCGAGACGCACAGGCTATTATGCTTGCACGTAGACGATCGGAACGCATCGCAAGAGGTACGCAACTAATGTGAGAACTTTATTATGAGACTCTAATTTGATATTAGGCGCGTTTTTTTGCTCCCCTTATCCATAACAGAACAATGCTAACCAGTGCAGGCGCATGGAAAACAACAACTCCTGTTGTGGAAAAGGGGAGTTGTTCTCAATGCGCCTGCAGTGGATAGCATTGTTCTGTTATAAATAGGGGGAGCGAAAAACCACTCCTATTAGCCGTGTTTTTTTTTTGCTCCCCCTATCCATAACAGAACAATGCTATCCAAAACAGACGAATTGGAAACAAGACTGGGACAGGAGTTGTTCTTATGTCCAATGCGTCTGCTCTGGATAACATTAGGCGCGTTTTTCTGCTCCCCTTATCCATAACAACAATGCTAACCAGTGCAGACGCATTGGAAACAACAACTACTGTTATGGATAGGGGGAGTTGTTCCCAATGCGTCTGCAGTGGATAGCATTGTTCTGTTATAGATAAGGGGAGCAAAAAAACACGCCTATTGTTCTGTAATGGATATGGGGAGCAATACACGCCTATTATTGTGTAAAAAAAATTTACAGTTTTCGATCTGAGCTTGAAATACTTTCTGATGACGACGTGGACAGAATGTGTGTAATCAGTAGGCGTGTTTTTTTTTGCTCCCCCTATCTATAAAAGAACAATGCTATCCCCTTTTCCATAACAGGAGTTGTTGTTATTTCCAATGCGTCTGCACTGGTTCGCATTGTTCTGTTATGGATAAGGGGAGCAAAAAAAAACGCGCCTATGTTGCGTTTGCAACAAATGGGAGCAGTCCGAAGACAGCCGACAAACTGTGCATAATCGCAGCTTCATAAAAAAATTTAATTCCGATATCGGAATTCGTAAACTGTTACGACTATCCAGTAGCCAGAAATACTGGTTTTAACTCGTCCGAAATCGTAATTTAGTTCTGCTTTTAACCTGTTGTCAACCTCATTTGAATGCGCTGCTTACCAATTTCTAATCAAGTGTCAAAATAATGATTTAAATGCTAAAAAAATAAGACGTAACTTTCATCGTTTCTTGCTGAAATTGACACTATAGTAATTTATTTTGATTTGTCGGAATAGAATGTGTCGGAAAAAACACATAATATTGCTGGGCAACAAAGATTAGTTGAAAATTGTCTCCGCTACATTTGCTACGTCCGAAAAAGGTAAGGAAATGCATTATATATTTGGTAATTTTTTCACTAAAAACCGCGAAATTTCGCACTATGATTTGCAGGAGAGCATTTCTAATAGCTACTCGACGTAGTCCAATCGACCCGAAAAATGAAACAAATTTTAATATAAAAAAATCGCCAGCAGCAATTCGCCATTGAAACTCGCTTACAAATAAACTGTCGGATTTGACGACTCATTTTCGGTATTCACATTAAAAGTTGGCTTATTCTTGGGTGAATAGCGATTCATAATACGATACCGTATGAGTTCAGACATCGGAATTGGAATCATAATAGGCCCTAGTTTTCCAAGTGCCAGCGCAGCATCTATGGACAGGCTTTCACCTGGATTGATCGAGGGCGTCACAAAAAGGTGTTGGCAGCAGTGTATAGTAGCAAAAAAAAAAGCAATACTTGGATGTGAATCTTCACCAGTCATCGTGTACTATGTATTGTTTCTTTTTACCAATCTAAATTAAGCCAATTGGATAAATAAAGAGAAAGGAAAAGTTGTTTAAACAATAAGGTCATAACAGTTATGAGTTAGGATGGATTGTGGTGGCCATACAAAGCCACCTGTGAGCTAACCTGGCTAAATCAAGACCGAATTAAGATGTGATTTTACTTCGGGAAAATAAATTTAAGGGCTCTTGAAGAAAATTATGTGTTGGCCTTTTCATTCAAAGAATCGTGTATTAACTTATAAATACAAATTCTTCTCAATTTTATTATGAAAAACAATTCGGTACAAATATAAAGATTTGGTCTCTATTTTGAGATCCATAAATAAATCTGAGAACAAAGGCAGTAAATTCAAAATTTAAAAATTTAAAGAACCTTTTTCTTAGAACAAACTTAGAAATAAGATGGGAGATATAATTATTTGTGATTTCAAATCAATATTTGCTTCAACAAAAATATAAACTTCCTATCTCATGTGAATACATCCATATATTGTACGAAACAAAATAAAATAATAACCTAAAATAATCATAAATTTATCAAAGCTTACAAATCTGCACTCCCCAGCCATACACAATACTATAATGATCACCATTTAAATTGCACAAACTGAGTCCTTTTACATCGGCTACGCTTGTAGTTCTTCTCTTTTCTAGAGCCATATTGTTTAAATTTATTTGGCAAATTGTTTGATCAACACTTGCAGTAAAAAGCAATTTCGAGCATTCGGTTATTCTTACTCCATTCACTTGAGCGGTGTGAACGTGAAACGTATTTTTCGACTTTGTTTCAAACTTAGTATTTTTCAATATAATTTCAGACACTACAACACTCTGATCGTCTCCTCCTGTTGCGATGATCACTCTATCACTTTTCGCATGAACATCTAGCGAGTTAACTCCGCTTTCATGATGCCTGACTTTGAAAATCGGCTCCTGAGTTGTATTGAAGTTTTTCAATTTCCAAAAACAAAGCCAACCATCCGTTGCGGCTGTGAGTAAAAAACATTCACCGGCTACATAAATGACTTTAGTATGAAGAATACAACGATTATACGATACAGTTCCGGTCAATTCTATTATACCCTTATGATAAGAAAACTGTCTGATGAAGCCATCGGAGCAGCCCAAGTACAAAGTATATTCTTCGCCTTCACTAACTGTAGATATGCTCATGAATCTTGTCTCGGGATCGAAATCAACTTTCTGAGTATTTCTTTGGTATTTCCTATCGAAATCGCTCGACTTTAGCATGAATTGTGTCATCTCTTGAACCATTTCAGTATTTTTATCATATTCGGTTACACAGATCTGTGCTCGCCCACCAACAGAAAATGTTAGTAATTTATGTCGGTTTCTGACTATTTCAATATGCTTGATGCTAGACACGTGCAGGTAAATGTTCTGAATAAGCTTGATGTCGTTCGGCTTACATGTGCTAAATCTTGAATATTTTAGTAAATTATCTTCGCCACCGGAAACTAACAGCAATTCTTTATCGTTTACGTTTACTAAATTTAAAATATTACATGATTTTTTGTGCCAAGAATAGTAAGATATTTTATATTTATTACAAATATTTGAATCTAACTTGGCAGTTGTAGTGTTAAGCACTTTATTTTTTATATAGATCAATTCTAATGAATTTGAGGATTCGTCAAACATTATATCCCAATATCGATGGCCACCACCACATGATACTTGAAAGATCACGCCCTGTGTCAGTTTCCAAACAACAAAATGATTGTCATTAAATCCTGCAGCATAATCGCCAATTAACTTCTCTATCCAAGCAACAGGAATATTTTCAGTTAATATAACCGATATTGAACAAAGTTCTTTATCGACCTTAAGAGTTTTAATGGTACTGTCACGACCAGCAGATCTTATCAATAGATAATCATTACTGTCTTGTTTTAAACACATATCCGTTATCCCTAAATATCCATGAATGTGTTTCAATGTAAACATCAGATTGAAACAACTATTGTCACGTCTATATAGAAGCAAACTGCCTTGCCGATTGCTCAACGCTAAAAACAGTTCATGTTTCAACGCTGATGTGATCCATGGTTCTTTAGTTACTGGCAAATCGATATTTATAGTGTTTTCAAAATTATCGTCGCTATACTTGCATTCGCCTTTTTCATCACAAACTATCATTTCTGTATCAGATAAGAAACAAAATGAACGAATTATACTCGATACTACTGGTTTTTCCGTGACTTTAACGATTGCAGTTCCAATGACTTTGAACAAAGTTAACACTTTGTATCCTGTCGTTACGATCAAGTTTTTTGATACTTCTAGTAACGTGCATTTGTAGGCAGAAAAATCACTGAAAACTTCCCAATCACTATCAATCCTATAAACTAAGCGATTTCTATTCGTTACAGCCACTAGGAAACTTTTCCTTACAAATCGAATTTTCGCAAGATACTCTCCAGCCAAGCTAATCGATTTTACTTCTAGTGTTTTCACTGGCTTGAAATGATCAGCTAATGAATGAGAAATGACATTTCCATCACTGCTAGTAGAAAACATGATTTTTGCCTTTGAGTCGTAGTCAAAGTCCCAAATTGTCGCTCCAAAGTGATGATGTCTTTTGAAAAGTAAGTCTCCGTTTATTTGCCAAATACAAATGTATGAATCTTCTCCGGCAGAAATTACGTACGGAATATTTTCTGTAAATTTGAATTATGTTTGGGTCAGTTGCCAAATTGCTGAGTAAGAAATGTAAATTTTGAGTACCATTTTCAATAATTTTCGCCTTGAAGACACGAGCGTTATGGCCATATACACTGCGAATTGGCTTGACAGAGGCTTTAGACCAATCAAACTCTTTTTCAGCATTATTTGTAGATGAGATGGAATAAAACCTAACTGATCGGTCATCTGAAGTGGTGGTGATTATGTTGTAAGTGCTATTAAAGTCTATTGAAAATATAACTCCCTAAAACGATAGTAGTAATGATTTGTTAAAAATGAAATTTTCCATTAGTATATGAGGATAATGTATACATGTTTTACCATACGGGCTTCTTATAAATTTAATGGTAACATTTCTCACTGAATAAGTGATCAAATTGCCGAGTCACTACTCTTAACATGAGTTACAAGTAGACTCTCTCCTTTGACGTGCCAAAACCGATAAAGCTTGGAGCGCCACGGGCTAAGGCGCGCAAATAAGGCACGCCCACAGAGCAATTGAAAAGAAAATTGACAAACAGAGAGTCTAAATTTCAAAATGAGAAAGGGAATGCACATGCCATTCAGGAAACGATTTTCTTCACAACGTAAAAAAAAGTAAGAGAGCCGGCTTCAACTTCAAATCGAATGTGAGGAAAACACGCCAAAACAAGTATATAACGCAGATAAAACGGATTTTTTTTCGGAAAATATGTCTCAGCAAACATTTATTTCACAAATTGAGAAAACAGCACCGGAGCTTAAGGCTATGATCACGGGTGGAAATCACTTTGATGTAAACATTTACTCTTTACTGCGAAACCTATGCATTTAGCATGTTTCAATTAGATATTGGGTGTGAGTTACAATGAAATTAGCTGTTGGATTCTTACCCATCGATTTTATGTTCGATTGGTGTTATGCATTTTTAGTAGAAATAAAACAAAATTAACTTACATTGTGGCCAGCTATTCTATGCAGAACAGGCTGTCGGGATTTAGATTCGGCATTGCTTTTTTCTAAATCTGGTTTCCATATTAACAGCTCACCGAATGCTGTGCCTGCAATATTTAAGATTCATTAAAAGTGAACAAAAATATTTGAAGTGTGTTTAATTTTTCTTTTGTTAACTGGTTCACTCCAACGAGAAACCGGGGTTGGCCTTGTCCAATTTAGCATTGGCCATTGGCTACGACAACACCTGTTTGGTGGGTTTGACCATAAATAACACTGATTTACACTTATTGAACTTTTGGTTCAGATATGCTCAATTCCAGAGAAAGACTATCCTTTGGAGAAAAACAACCAATTTGCATTTCTCCGCCTACAAACTTCCACTGCCATGGACCATACGTGAAAGAAGTGTGTTTAAAATAAAAATATTTCGAGAGTTTTTAAACACTAACTATAAGATAAATCATGCTCGCTATATTTCCAATTCAACAATTTCTCTATGGAAAATACAGTATGCAAATATGTATGTATGAAGACCACATATCCAATAAGAAAGGCGTTAAGGCAAATTCCAACTAACCTGCAAAAACGGTACAATGGCTTGAACTGCCCACAACTATTGTCGATGTGTATATCGTCGACTTATCTGAGCATGATGAACGTACTTCAATCGACGGCTTTATAGGAGAACCTCCGATGCGCAAACCGACTGCCACACTATGTCCAGTAACTAGACAAACTCTATTGTCTTTGTCATTTAATAGCTTCCCACTGCTTATCCAATCAGATATAACTCCTCTACAAACAAACGTAATATCCTAATCATTCAAAACTAGACATTAAACATTTATTGAATTGATAAGTTTCTAATACTCTTACTGTATTGTAGTGAAAAATCATAAACTCCCTTCCTCCATACACCAGTATTTCGTTTCCATTTACATGCAGACCATGAATTTTATTTTTCAGCTTCCATTCCAATGTCGCAAATTTATCGCTTCCTTCAGTGTATACACGAACTTCATTGCCGACACCTGTTGAAATTAGTGCTTAGATATTGCTTTAGATATTTGTGCTACATATTGGAATTACCTGCTATTATTACTTTCTCTGATAGTATTTTCACTGAAATTGAATCGCACAGTGTCAACAACTCCATTTCTGATGCAAAACTTCGTATCAACTGTGTAGCTAGGCATTGAGCTAGTCCAGCAATTACCCAAATCAAAACATATCGCACATGTTCTTGTCAAGCACTGCCAGTCCAAAAAATGTCAATTAAGTTTTTGAAATCCCAGAAAGGAAAATCAATGTTGCTTCTGGTTGCTTATTCCGCATTTCTGATAAATTTTCATTGATTGATGATTTCGTCCAGTTAATTGGGTTTCTTCATGCTTCAAATCTTCATGCTATTAGAAGCATCGTAACGCGCTATGTTTGAATGTGCTGTTCATTCTTATACCATTTAAAATCTTGATTCGACCACTCCCATCTGTCAAGCTCCCGGGTAGTAAATGCAGTAAATGAAATGTCAGAAAAGTTTACTCGATAAACTGAGTGGCCTTTGTTGTGGGATAGTTTTGTGCCCGGTGTTTCTTATTTGTACTCTACTTACTGCCAATTTATTCCATATTCTCTTTTGCGGTGATGTTTTCCAAACACAAAATGTGCTAACGACGTGTGTTTAAACATATAACTGAAGTTTTTCAACAAAACATTGACTCACTATCTCACAAGTAGCGTTTTTATTTTACGCACAGTAATCTCACATCCAACGTCTGCTCATTCCCATGAAAATGTCTTCGCAACGAAGACAATCGACCGATGAGTCAGACTATGAGGTGCTAATGCAAAGAATGCATATATCTCAAGATAATTCAAGACGTTCGATCGACTCATATCGTCAGGATCCTAACATGGGTTTGCCTCGCGTTTCCTACTCGGACTACAAACAGCTTGAACACCGCAGTAATTTTGGCAACTTAGCCAGCTCTCGCCCGTTGGCGGGTATGGGCCAGTATGCAACCCGAGCCGGGATAAAAGGACCCACATCTCCAATTCGAATGCAACAAGCCAATATGCTACCGTCCAATAGGATTCATGAAGTGGCAAACGGGCCGGTTTACGAAAATCTCGAGTTCTATTCGCACTTCGATTCGAGCAATAAACAGGCTCAACCTCAAGTTCCACAAGGATCGGCATCAGCTAAAGTTATGACGAATGTAACGAGTCGTTATGCTCATACACCACTTCCGGAGGTAGATTCCACTCCAATCTATGAAAATGTGGCTGTATCGCATTCCGGTAAGTGCAAGTTAAAATTGTTTATGTTTGGTTAGCCATTGAACTTGCAAACAATCTATGGCGTAAAATTGAGCACCTGTACAGGTGTTCAATAAATTGTTATTTCAGCTTTTAATATGTTTTGTGAAATGAAATATTGGTGGTAAATTCAAACATTGAAGCTAGTTATAATCTGCCTATTCTTCTATACTTTGCACAATTCACTTTTAACTGTAATGTAATACAGACGAAAAATCGAATGTGAAATCATGTTCCTCGAGTGAGCTTCAAATGCGATTGAAACATTTCATTTTTACTTATTTATTTATTAAATAGATGTTTGAACTTAATTATATAGGTAGCAAGGTATTTTGCTACTCTACGAAAATTATACTAGTTTTTTCTCTCTATATTCATGGTACTTTCAAACAAGCAGCTGAAGAAAAAAAGAAGAATATACTTTACCATTGAAATAACTGATTTTTTTAAGCTTCTACTGCCAATTTGACTCTTTTCTTTTTTTTTCAAAAACCTAGCATCATTTTTACTACATTATACTAGTTTTTTCTCTCTATATTCATGGTACTTTCAAACAAGCAGCTGAAGAAAAAAAGAAGAATATACTTTACCATTGAAATAACTGATTTTTTTAAGCTTCTACTGCCAATTTGACTCTTTTCTTTTTTTTTCAAAAACCTAGCATCATTTTTCACTGATTATTCTGTGTAGCTCTTATAAAAATGCGCAAAATATTGCCTATCAAAACCCTAATCCAAGCACTATGCACTTCCAGGTCAACGAGCCCAGCCTCAAGCTTCACCAGCAACCGAAACTATTTACCAACCAGTTGATATACCATCACAAATTGCTTCTCACTCAAAAGACACAGATCTAACAGAAAATGCCTACGTACTACCATCACCACAACATCAAAGAAGTGCCTCGAATCAATCACTTCGTGGAAGTCCCTTGAGCCAATTACCGGCGCAACGGTTCCGTAATTTATCACTGCCAAACAGTCATCAAATGAATACACAGTCTTATGAATATCAATCAAACAGTCGAAATGCAAAGGTAATAAAATGAAAGTTTTTTGCTCCCAGTAAGTGATAGACTTTGCGTTGCAGGACAAATCAATTTATCTGATGCAAAATGCTCCACCTAGGATGAATATATCCTTAAATCCAAACTATATAGACGATATTAATAGCTCGGATTATGTGTGCATGACTGGAAGCACACTGAAGAAAAAGCAAGCAGCCGCTAGTGCGACAGAAGTTTCACGTCCCAGCAGTACGACGCCATCTCTGACAAGCAATTCACAACGTCCGATATATGCTGAAATTAAGCAACCACCGGCCGTTGCAGTCGAACAAGTGCGACCACTAGTGGCAAGTAACTTACCCCCGGCAATATCTCCAACTCCTTCACAAAGCAGTGCGGGCAGTGGCTCAGGAAAACGTAAGCTATATAGAAAAAGGACTATGTAACAACTATAATTGTCGTAGAACTAATTGCAGCTATGTCAAAGAATTTATTACCGTACAACGTTACCCCACCGAGACCAGCTGGCCCTACAGAAGCCGAAAGAAAAATTGAGGAACTGACGAGGCAGCTGGAAGAAGAGTTTGAACGGAGTGAAGAACAAGGCGAATATTTTGGTGAGTTTAGACATAAGTTATAAGAAGTTCCAATGATATGTAAATCTCAAAAAACTATTGTAATTATAAGCCCAATAAAAATGGTTGGCTCCTACTCTGTAGGTATATGTCATACATGTGGCGATAAAGTAACTGGAGCAGGTCAAGCCTGTCAAGCAATGGGCAACTTATACCACACCAATTGTTTCATATGCTGCTCCTGTGGCAGAGCATTAAGAGGAAAGGCATTTTACAACGTCCACGGGCGTGTTTATTGCGAAGAAGATTACATGGTAAACATCTAGAAAATATGTCAAACTGTGTGTTTTCGACGTGATTTTTCATTTTAACAGTACTCGGGCTTCCAACAAACAGCTGAAAAGTGTGCGATATGTGGACATCTCATAATGGAAATGGTAAGCCATTTAAAGCATAGAAATTGTATTAGCAAAATCGTTGATTGTATTTTTGTAGATACTCCAAGCAATGGGAAAATCGTACCACCCAGGCTGTTTCCGTTGCTGTATATGTAATGAATGCTTAGACGGCGTACCATTTACAGTCGATGTGGATCACAAAATCTATTGTGTGAATGATTATCATAGAATGTTTGCACCAAAATGTGCAAGCTGCGGAGAAGGTGAGTTTTGAAGTACTGAAAAAATTTAAGTCTTCAGTTAAGTAATGGATAAATGACACGAAACTTTTGAGAAAAAACTTGATTTTCTAAAGCATTAACAATATTTTATTTATTTTTTGCAAGGTATAACTCCAGTGGAAGGTACAGAAGAAACAGTTCGCGTTGTTTCAATGGATAAAGATTTCCATGTTGACTGTTATATATGCGAAATATGCGGTATGCAGCTTACTGATGAACCAGACAAAAGATGCTACCCACTTGACGGAAGACTAATGTGTCGAGCATGTCATTTGCAGAAATTAACAATGCAAACACCACATTCCAGAGTCGCAGAACCTGTTTGTGCAACTTATCAGTATATGGGCTAAGTAATAGTGAAAAATAGTAAATATAGGATTATGTAGTAAATACTTTGAATAAGGCTAACGAATTTTAAAATTCTTCGAAAAGACATTGTGCTTCTGAGTATTTAATCGCAAATGATTAGAAACAAAGCTGTAATACGAAGAGATAGGCAGATATAAGTTTCCATAAATTTTTTCTTTGTTCACAATTAGTTTTAATTCGATAGAAAATATTATTGGTAACCTTTCGTAGAACCCAAGATATGCATTATAACATACTCTTACATTGCTTAGTGATATCTTTTCAAAAGCTACTCGTTGGGATGCTGAAAATTATAGTAAAATGAATATTTTACGGTTAAGAAAGAGGTACGTTTTGCCTTTAAAGCAACTTCGCCCAGAAATAAGTACGTTTTGATATCGAACAATTGACCATTTTAATTTTTAATCAACAACCAACAAATCTTCATTGTTCGTTGTACGGACTCCATGTAATCTATTTTTACAGCCGAGAAGGGTTCACGGGTTCCTTACAATGGACACGCTCATTTGTATAATACATTTGAGAATAAATAACCAGCATTTGATCTCTTTTCAGATAAATCTTACTCCGGATTTTCATGAATGCAGCAACAGTCAATTGTAGTTTGTTTTTGAGAATTTTATTTCCGTCGCATATTAGGCGTAATATTCTAAACTAACTAACAATGTTGACTTCCAGGAGTTTTGTTCAATCTACTGGTTGAATTTGAAACAAAAGTAGTGTTTAATCTCCTGCAATTCAGAATATCAACCACACTGTTATTTCTACAGATCGGTATGTACCTTCGACTTAAACTTATTCATCTTTGTAGAAAAATTTTAACTCCGAAATACATTTCAATATCACAAGTTATTCGAAATTTATACGTCTAAAATAGCAAGGAATGCCGGCAATAATTCTGAAGTTCTAATAATCATCTATACAAAATTTGTGTAGCACCTTTTTTGGGCTGTGTTCGTGTGGAAGTTTATTTGTAGTCGGTATGCCCAAACTAGTTTCTGAATAGATTTATTGTTGCGCTTCTGCTTCAAAATGAGAATTTGATCTTAATTTCTTGGTAATTAGTTAAAATATTGCGTTTGCGTGTGTAAACCAGATTCATCTAACAAAATATGAAAGCGGCCTTGATTCGATTAAACAAACTCATTCTTCTGGCCTTCATTAGCTGTCAGTAAGCTATACATATATCCGAGGGTGGGTCAATAAGTTCGCGGAATGAGGGGTAAGAAGTGCAAATTCGTGAAATTCAATGAAAACTTAAAATTGCACATAAAAAGCTAATAGCCACGCACAATGCTCTGGACACATGTCAAAGAACAGAATTATGAGATCATAAAAGAGCGTCGATCATATTGATAAGAATTGTGTTATCCCTTATACCAACAAACTAGTTGTCTGCGAAGCACTATGAAACACTTATCCGAGGTGAAAATGACGCACATAGGCTGTGCATGCTGATAGAGTGATGGAGAGAGTCGAAGGAAGGTGGAAAAAAAGAATTCAAATTTATTCTTATTTTTCAATATATTCGCCAGCTACTCTAATACATTTATCGGATCTTTCAATTAGTTTAAGTATACCTTTTAAAACATGTTTTGTCTTTTTCGGAAAAGTAAGCCGAAACTGGGTCCTTCACTCCTTCATCGTTTGAAAACTTCTTCCGACAAAGTTCCTTTTTCAATTTTGGAAAAAATATAATAATTACTGGGAGCCAACACAAAACGACTCTTGTAGCGGAGTGTCGTGTGGATGAAGGACATCTTTGGCTAATTTACCTCCTCTTTTTTCTTTGATGGGTTCTTTCAATCACTCTTAAATTGAAGCGTGATATTCTGCGATTATGAAAACACCTTTGTTTTAAAATCAATTCACAGGATCCTTTCTGAGTTGCAAAAAAAGTCGCCGTCACTTTTCCGGCAGACTGTCATACATTGAACTTCTTGGGTGGTGGTGTCCCGTTTTTGTGCCACTGCATAGAGTCTTGTTTGGACTCCAGCTCATAATGATAAATCCAAGTCTCGTCTCCAGTAATAGTTCGACGGAATACCCCATCCTTGTTTTCGCTGCAAAGGTTCTTCGTCCGAAATTCTTCCACGCGCTATTGTTTTTCATGTGGCGTGAGGATTCTCGGCATCCACCTTGCGCCGCCTTTAGTCATGCCAAGCTGATCGTGAAGCAAATTTTAAATGATTTTTCTGGTACTCCAATGATTTGTATCTGCTACTCCAATCAATGACCCTCATCCCGCGAACTTATTGACCCACCCTCATATATATGATCTATAAGGAATTTTGAGGCCACCTCAACATCTGAGTAAGCACCAAGAATGGTGATGGAAACATTTGCACCAAAAGTTTAGCATACGCCCTTCAGTTGACAGAATTTTTAGCGCAAATAGAGAAAAAGGCTCGAACTTGATTTAAATAAAAGCTTGCTTCAACTTAATTAAAAGGCAAAGGTTTCATCTGGGTTGATCTAATTTCACTTGATCTACGTTAGTAGACTGTAAGTTATTTTAAAATCAGCCATATTGGAAATAGATTTGTATTCTTTACGAAGTTCGTACATTTCATCTATGTCGCTCGTTGGGAGAGACGCATTTCGTTCTAATATGTTTGGTTCACATATTTATGTGGTGTAATTTAGTATTTGTTAATTATTACTTTGAGCACCCTGTTCGCTGGTTGAACGAACACTGCAATCTTTCTCATTTTCAATTCACTTAGTGTTTCCGTGTGTTTAATATGACTAAGCTGCTTATAGTTGGCCATTTTTAATTTGCGTTGGTCATATTTTTCCTGTATGTATTTCGTATAACGCGCTAATCTTGGTATTGTGAGGCTTGATGCTAATGCCCTCATTGAACTTTTTTGTTGGGATGCTTTGCTTTTTTGATAGCTTCAGCAAAAAGGCACCGGTGGTTTGAGATATTTGATTTTTTTTTCAATTCTAACTTTCAAACCATCAATTAGTTTAGGGTGAGCTTGTGTTTGGGCTGATAATTTGTCCTATTTTTTTAAGGCAGTCTAAATATTTTTTTAATAACAGCTTGAACATAAGCTACATAACGTTACACTCTGCTTTAGTAGAGATGCCTGTAGTGATTGCTCCCACTTGATATGAAATTTAAAAAAACGTTTGATATCAAGTGCTTTGTTTGCTGAACAGTTTTTAGACACATTAAGGAGGGACACAACATTTGCTCATCTATTCAGTCTTTGATAGAAAAAACTTATTACATTCCTTATCTCAAAGCAATGATTGAATAGTAATCCAACTTTTTAAGAAAGATCAAGAGTCTTTTCTATGAACGATATTGCTTTATTTTACTTTTTAAATATTTAGACAATACTCTACTTGTCTTGTCTGAAGCTAATCGAAGCATGATTCTCAACCACCAATATTTATGACTATCGAACGATCCGATCAATAACTCCTATTGTATTTCAAAACACTATTACACATACTAATTCTCATAAATATCATAAAAGGCTTTCCTGACATTCATGTACATTAACTCAACTAATATCTAAGAAGTTGTAATTGATATTTCATGATTCCAAATGGCATCTGCATAGTTATATTAAAACTAATAAATTTACCTTAGGTATTATTATAAAACGTATTTGGATTATGTTCCAGAAATGCTTTACTAAGTATATGCATACATATAAACATATTATTACCATCACCGATATACTAATCAAATTTACGATAAATAAAAATAAGAATATATTGACTTCCAGTGATATACACAAACATATACATAAAAAAATGTTTCTTTATTTGTGAAAGCTATGCAAATTTTGATAGCAAAAATTATACAATAATATACTTATATTTACCGGGAATGATATAAAAATAACGAAAATATTCCATCATTCATGCAATTATTTTAATAAGTTTAGTAAGTGTATTAAATATACAAGTGTATTGACAAATTGATAATCTGGGTTTCAGTGCAGCAATTTGAATTACAGAATTAAATTTCGAGCTGATTAGAAAACTTTATATCGCAGCCGAAATATTGACGATTTGTCCTTGTACATATAAATGACAATAATTGGCTTAACATATCGGCAGCAAGAGGAAATGGGCGTTGAATGTTTTGATGTCATGATTACCACATTTGATAAGATGTAACTTTTAAAAATCGGCTTGAATTTCATTAAATAATTTCCACGCTTTCTCAACAGTAGAGTCAATCGAATTGATGGGCATTGGCCAATATCGCCTTTCCTCTAACTCTCTGGTCATGTAGTTAGATATAAAACTTCTGAATAAATCCACTCCTCTTATAAATTTGTTACACTTCCCTGCAAAACGGTAAGACACCCCTCAATTTTTCTAAGCTTTCAGAGACTGCAAAGAACGGAAAAATACAAGTATCTGCATTATTGAACTAATGAATCGTTATCAATTAATGATGTATTGATTTTCGCTTACTTTCTATCACTTCTAGCATTCTATTTGGCAGAGTTTTAAAAATATGTTTCATATATTTTCACGGAAGGGAGTTCTACGCCGCATGAATTGCACTCTTTAGTTCGTTCAGAGTTTATTATTACTTTGCACCAGGTTAAAGAATGCGTGATAGTTAGCTGTAGACATTTTCATTTACGTTAAGATCTGGCGATTTTATGTTAAGATCTGGCATTGTAACACATTTATGTTATGCTCAGCAAAAAATATTCCCTTACAATTTTCGCCGTACGTATGGCCGCATTATCATGTTGAACTCTATAACAGAAATTCTGACTCCATTTTGCTGAATCTCCTCATCTATAATTTTAATATAATGGCTGCTTTTCATTTTACCTAAAATAAATTTATTCTCAGTATTTCCTTTATACTCAATGCCCGTCCAAACTTTATTTCCACCTCCGCCCACTCGACGCCTGATTTTTATCAAAGGAATTTTTCTCAAATCGTGGAAATATTGCGACCAGCCATCGGGGCCATCCAGGTAAAAATGTTTTTTGCCAATTAAACCAATGCTCTACCTCCTAGACTACACTAGATTCAAATGTAGAACTAAACTCATGTATTTGCGGGATAGTGTCCCGCAAGAGTTGATGAGTTCATCGAAGAAATTTTCATGAATTTTCGGTCCCCCTAATACTTTTATATACAGAATGACAAAAAAAACTGAATGAGAAATACATTTTATTGTTGGCATGCAATTTTCCTAATTAACATTTAACATCAAAATCAAAATAAAGAATCAATAGACTTGCAAATTTAGGGGTTTCTTTCAATAAACCGTAACAAATATACTAAAAACTATTTCATTCTTAAAACATTTATCGCATATTTTTTTATAAATATATACAAATACATGATCATTTTTTATTTGATTTCAAATCAAAATCGCAATATAATTATGTAGCAAGGAAACAAAGACAAATATGAAGGCGATATAAAAGTTCATCTGCTCGCTGTCATCGATAATTTATTTTTCTTCATTCGAACGTTCCTGCTTGCGTTTCGCTCGATCGGCTTTCTTATCTTCATACATTTGCATTAATTGAGATTTCGATGGCATTGGTTTAATATAGCCATACTGCTCAAGATATTTGATTGAAACAGTTGTGCCACCTGAAACAAAAATAAAAAGTAAGGAAAGGTTTCATGAGTGTTATTGTAATTGCAAGTTGTAGGTAAGCTTTTGATGAGCATTGTTTTATTTTTTGATTTCAACATGGAAAGAGGTCGATTAGAAGGCCAAACCTTTTTTGGTATCAGAGTGCTATAAAATATTTGTTTTTTATGGTGCATTATTTTCCCTTTTTTACTAACACTTTATTAACTGATACCTTCGAACAAGAAACTGCAGCTAGTTGATAAATCTTACGTGCTAAACTAAATGCTGTACACTCCTCACGGTTGAAACAAACACAATCAAACGTGAATTGAAATATTTTGTCATAATATTTTGAGGCTCCAGTTTTATTCAACGAACGAAAAACAACTAGCCGAAATTTTCCAAGCTCAAGCATTCCGTTGGCCAATCAATTGCATCGAAGTTGCATATGAGAAAGCAAAATCTATAAAGGAATCCAATTTTTGGTCTTTACCTTCTGATATATTCATGAACAACGTAAAATAGAATCGGATGTAATCTTTTAAATTATGAAGAGTCTTGGCGATTTAAGGATTTTTTACCATTTGAAATGAATTATTTTCAGGATTTTAATTTACAATATGATTTTGTAGAGATGCAGGTAAAATACTACACCAAAGAGAAAGATAAGTCATCGCTTCATTTTATGTAACAAAATATTTTAGTCATAGAGAACATGCACTATGATTGTGATTCCAATTGCAGAGTAGTGAATAGAGATTTTTTCTGGGACTGGCAAATAAATTGCATAGGCTGAATAATGCACCAAAATCTTGGCCGTGTTTATTGCCAATTATTTCCTGGAAAATCAGTAATTCATTACACTCGAGGTCCTAATGAGATAATAAACTCTCAATTAGGATGGCGACGGTGCGAGGATGTATGGTTCAGATGCTTAAAAGAGCAGAAAAAAAAACGCATAGCTTTTACTGCCGCCAAAAACTATTTGCGAATCTATCAACAGAATTTCTGCATTTGCCTTTCCGTAGACATAAGAGAAACAATCGCCTAACCTGTTGAAGAAATTAAGCCAACAATATGTAGTTAGATTTTGTACGTTGTGTACCCAACGCCAAGAAAGAGAACGCCAATATTTTTACGGACTTTACTGCCGCTAATTCTATTTGCGACCATATCAACTGCATTTCTGTACGTTCCTTTCAGTAGAATAAATAAAAGCTATAGCTAGTTTGTGTACGGTTGTGTTCACGACGCCATTATTGCGAAATAGTACTTGAATAAAAACATTCCATTAAATCGTTTTTTACTTGAAAGTTTTACTTAGTAAAGTATTAAATTTTTACTGCTATCGTTAAACAAATTCATGCTTACCCAACGTGACCATGTACCTGATGGGTGTTGCAATTTTATAGCAAAGATATGCAATTGCAACATGACCCATAGTCGAATCTCTAAGTTTATCAATTACAGTTTCGCTCACACTCAATGATTGAAGCAATGCGGGTATGTCAACGCCACTAGAATGGAAAATTGAAGGCAAATCATTTTTAAGAAATCAACTTTACTGAGCTATATTCACCTTTGTGACAAATAGTAAAAGCCCCCAAACCAACCTATTGATGTTATCACATGTACTGGTATCAAAACATACCAATACTGTTTGTACATTAGCTTAAATCTCGCAAACAATCCCAATTTCTTCGTGTTAATGACATCATCCGCTTCATCTGTTGTTTTAGCATCAGCTGCGGAACATACTGGTTCCTGTTTTCGCATCGCAACTTCCGGTATGATCCCTTTTCGAAGTGCGTCATCTTTGTCTAGTGTGCTGTAGCATCTCCCAAAAACAAATTGTTTCGAAAGATTAAGCGACCGATAATATTTGTTCTTAATATTTGAATTGTTTACACGATCCCGGTTTAATTGAAACCTGTACAAAGAGCCGCATGTTAAGTAACGACAGGAGAAACCTGCAGCCGATTCATTAGCGATCCGCAGTCCTGTCACAAAACGAATTGGCAGTCTAGTCGTTATTATTTTAGAATACATATCTTTATGTTATGTTTATTAAATACATTTGGTAGTCCTAGAAAATTATTGTAAAACGATGCGACCCAACCGCGCACAACTCTCGCACTATCAAAAGAAAAATTATAACCAAAACAAAAGCGCTGCCCAATTGAAATATTTTCCGGCACAATTGTCAAAATTGCAGGGCGCGCTTGGAAAATTTCATTTTCAATTTGAGATTGACCTATAAATGACAATCAGCTGATTGAATCGTAGCAGATTGCTATGTTATTTCGATGTTCTTCGACCTAATCATTCCGCCGGGTCAGCAAAGGCACGGTCGAGAAGAGCAACTCGTTCCTCTGTCATTTTGTTCGCGCTCCCAGTGGCATTCACAACGTGAGTTATGGTTATTCTTCAATAACTTTATAATTTGATACTATTAAGGAATAAATTGCGTCAAAAACTGAATTATTCAACACATTTTTAGTACCTGTTATCATTCAAGTGAAATTTCGACGAATTCTATTAGAAATGTGGAAGAACTTGTTCGCCACGTGCTACTACAAATTTCGTCGGCCATTAAGTAAAATGGGGTTCTGTTTGATGGTTTCAGGTTTCACGTTACTCTCTGAAAAAACGTTACAATGTCGGGAGGTTTAGACATTCTCGCCTTGAAAGATGACGATGTTACCAAGATGTTGGTGGCCACCACCCACTTGGGATCGGAAAATGTAAATTTCCAAATGGAACAGTACGTATACAAGAGGCGTCCTGATGGAATCCATATCATCAACTTGGGCCGCACTTGGGAGAAGCTTCTGTTGGCCGCTCGTGCTATCGCTGCCATCGAACATCCTCAGGAGGTAAGGTTTTATCAATTTGTTTTCTATAAGGGCCGGCAAATATTCCTATGTGACGATTAAATTCGAAGGACTGGTTTGAAGGGATTTGTAAGCTTAACTTTCCGCTTGTAGTTGAGAAGACATTCAATAAATCAATGGAATTAATTTGAATATATTTACTTCTCAATATCTTGTACCTTTTAAAGAGCATGTTACTAAATTTGTAAAAAAACAGAGATATAAACAGTGAAATAGCTGAGTGCATGCTTTTATTTATGATTTACTACGCTAAATGAAATAGTTTTAATTGATTTGCGATTTTAAATGTTATTTGAATTATTACATAGTCTCGATATAGCAATATTTGCCGACCGATACATTTGAATTATTCTATGATGAAATAACTTGTTCATCTTTCGGGTCTGAAATTTAATGATGCACAAACTTTATCTGACGAAAATATAATCTTCGAATAGTCATATTGATGATAACTTTTGTTAACGTGCGACTCCATTCAATTTCAGGTCTATGTAATTTCATCTCGTCCACTTGGACAGCGTGCAGTTCTAAAGTTCGCCAAATACACCGAGGCAACTTCAATTGCTGGACGTTTCACTCCTGGTGCATTCACCAATCAAATTCAGCAGGCTTTCCGTGAGCCACGTCTGTTGGTTGTAACTGATCCACACACTGACCATCAACCCATCATTGAAGCGTCCTACGTCAACATTCCAGTCATTGCTTTCTGCAACACTGACAGTCCATTGCGCTACATCGATATTGCGATTCCATGCAATAATAAGTCTCCGCATTCGATCGGCTTGATGTGGTGGCTGTTGGCACGTGAAGTCTTGCGCCTTCGTGGAACCATCAATCGCACTGAAAGCTGGGATGTTGTTGTCGACTTGTTCTTCTATCGCGATCCAGAAGAGACCGAAAAGGAAGAAGCTGCAGCTAAGGAATTGATGCCAGTAGTGAAATTGGAGGAGGTTATCGAACCGGTAGCTGAAGAGACCAATTGGACCGAAGACGTACCCACAGTGCTGCCGACAGCAGTCGTTACCGACGACTGGACCGAAGAAGAGCCTGTCAAAGCAAGCTGGAGTGCTGCTGATACTGGATTCTGAATACAGTAAATGTATTGGAATGAAAATTTGTAATAAAACCTTCAAAATGAAAATGCTCTGTTTGATTTGATTTCCAGTACCTTAGTACATTACGGGAAGAATATTGAGAAAAAAATGCTGTCTACTATCTACGTCGTCGCATATTTTCCAGTACTTTTTAACGCAATAAAAAAGGAACAAGGAAACAAAGCATGTGTAAAAAGTAAATACCAATATGAAATATAAGTGGGTATTTAGTAAAACCATTGAAGCAATTTACCTCAAATTTGCTGGTCTTCGGGTTTGTTTCAATGGATCGCTCGCTAGAGCTGAGTAGGCTGGTTGTGGACAGCGATTTGGGACGCCGTAGATTCAGGAAACATGTGAAGTTTTAAGAACATATAGCTGCTGAGTTTAAATTGTCTTCAATAACATTGAGGAACTTT
Organism: Nemotelus nigrinus; assembly: GCA_947369275.1. NCBI lineage: Eukaryota > Metazoa > Arthropoda > Insecta > Diptera > Stratiomyidae > Nemotelus > Nemotelus nigrinus. The sequence continues at coordinate 13,008,933 of OX376374.1, forward strand.
AATGAGAAAATAGTTTATATTTACTAATTTACGAAAAAATACAACGGAATATAATCCCAATTATGGCGATGAAATTAAAAAGAATAAAATTGAATTGTTAATTATAACTTTGCAGACACGATTACGGAGATAGGAAGTAAGGAGTGAACCGAAAAATCAAACTGTTAGTCTTCTTCCAGCAGGAATCTGTGATTGACATTGAAAAGAAAAGCTCTTGACGAACTACAGTAAGAGAATTAGGTAAGTCAAAGTATACTTACCTCTCCTACAGAAGAAAGTAGATGATGAATCATGGAATACATTCTAGACTAGACAGTTGATTCGAGTACCTTACAGGATGATCGTCTTAAATTAAAGGGGCTAGAATGGGGAAGAAAATATGCAACATGCATAAAAAATGGGAATGCAATCTAGAGCGAGTAATAAAATCTTAATTCGATGAGGATTGTACGAATTAGAGGAGGTCAAAGGAAAAGGCAGGGTTTTACAAGGAGTTGGGGGGACTAGTAAAGGTTAAAGAAAAGAACTTTCGAGAAAAATAGAAGGTAGAACCTATGATAGGAATATGGCCACGAATGGAAATATTTTACCTCAAAGATCGATTGAATAATCAAAAAGTTTAGTGTTGCTAGATAAAATGGATGACTTGATTTATTACTATTTTAGCTGAGTAGCGCAGGACTCGAAAATCTTCTAGGTTAAATGGAGAAACTTTTTCCGAGCACATTTTTCAATTGGATTGTCCTCAGACCTTGTTGGATGAACCATGAAAGGTGAAAGGTAAGGGTATAGTTAGAGATATAGTCATGGGAGCAGCAATAAAATTTGGAGGATGCATCATAATTATTTAGCCAACGGAAGAACAAAAATCAGTTGTTTTACATTACATAAGGTACCTGCAACAATTGAGTTTAATATGAGTAATTTATTTTAAACCATAAGATTTCAGCATGATTTAGTGTATGACAATATAGCTGATCTTTTGTAGTGGCGAATATAGTAAAAAATCAAATCGAAATTCGAAATTCATTTTCCATCCTAAACATATCTAAATATAATTAGGTTTCCTTTCAAGAAACTAACTACTCCCAACTGTAGAACATTTTGCGTATTCCTTTTATATTAAGCTACTCGTTTATGCGCGAAAATTTGTTGAAATGAAAGGCGCAGCATAGTTTTTTTTATAGTTTTCTTTTGAGGCGTTGTCAAGGATACGTTGACCTAATTGTCAAATTGCGTATTGTGTATTTAAAATTTCTTATTCGTCGTGGTTTAACCATAGTTAAAATAATTTCGAGATTTCATATTGTAGAAAATCATATTATTTGCAGCTATGAATTCACAAATTCTAGAAGATTGTGCCCCTGTCTGCTATGATTTTAAAAAGTGTACAGATTATTTCGATGAAGTTATTGGTCACATTGAGGATATTGTGATGGAGAAAGAGTTTCAAGTAAATTATATTTTAAAACCAGAAAGTCTATTCGCAGGTTGTTATCTTGCAGAACTATCTTCATTCTAGAGCTTGCAAAAATCATTTATGGAAAAGTATTGTGATGTCTTTGAAAGTACGGGCGAAAATAAGCTTGTGTACATGGATATCTTTCAAGAATATACCCGGCTCATTGAAGTATACATCGAACGGGAACTGAATGTCAGAATGGGCAATTTCGACATGGAGAAATTCGCCGAGGATTTAAGGTTAACAGAAAAATCGTTCTGTGGACGACTTAAGTCGTTACTTTATATGATTTTTTGTAATATAGGTACTCATTTTTATTGTAAAATTAACATTTTACTCTACAGACTCAAACGACCGTATTTAGATGGCGAAATTTTCGATTTGTTATTATCGATATTTGATTTCGTAGTCTTCAAGGAGATGATTCTAGATTTTAAAGCTGAAAAAGAAGGGAAGTTCAATGATGTCAAACTTGGAATTATAGTGACGAAACTTTCGGATTTCGATGAAGATTTGAACAAGCCCTGTGACTAACTATTTCATACGTAATTTCCGATCTGAATTTTACAAAAAAGCTTAAAAATAAGTTTTCTCAATAAAAAATACAGTGAAATAATATTCTGATTTAATTAATGTTTATTCGCTTAAAAACTTCGAAAGATTGGATATTTGAATTGGTCAATGCATTAGAATTTCCATTTGTACGAGACGACTATTTGTATCGCCAGGCATTCGATAAGGTACCGCTGCAGCCATATTTGTCAACGCCTTCGCCTTTTCGCGCAGATAAACGAGTTGCTGTAATTTGTCAATGATCAAAATAAAAATAAAACTATTGAGAGTTGAAATACCGCCTCCTTTCCATCGTCCGAGAAAGTAACTCCATCTTTTCCTTTTACGCTCTTGTACTGATTATATAGAATGTCCATTGTAGCTAAGAGCACATCGGGGTACACTTTGCAAATTTCGCCTCCCAGTCTAGATATCATTCAAATTATCGTCTTAGTAAAGCATAATTACTTTTCAATACCTTTTAAAATTGTTAATACATGTCTCCAAATCATACATATTTAGTGGAACAAGTTGCGTTTTCTCCAGTGTTTCCAAGGCCAGTTGATACTTTTTGGCATGATAAAAGTCGAAAAATTCGAGAAGTGTACGCAGTAATTTAAATGTCGAGTAAATTTGTGGATCGCAGTTTAGTTCTTCGCCTATCGAAGAAAATCAAGAAATTAGATCTACTTAACGTTAGGATGACGAAATTACCTTTATTTCGCTCTAGGAAATCATATGACATAATTTGTAGTCGTTCACGTAATGAGCCTTTCTTTGTTGATTGGTGCACTACTTGAGATAGAAGTATTGACATGTAGCGTAACGACTGGCCGTGTTCCTATTTAGAAAAGGACAAATAACTAGAAAAGGCTTAGAAGATGAAAAGGACATAATTTAGGCATAGCATTTTCAACAGATGACATTTTTTACTACTTCGGTTTGTTATTAAATTATTTAACTATTAATTATTATTCATATTCCTGTTACAGTTAATGTATCGGTATTTTTAGAGTGATATTTGAACCAACCACTGAAGTTATGCAGTATTTTATACATCATAGGTTTAGCCATAAATTATCAAAATGCCAGCCAAAATAAAAATGCTTAATGTGCGGGGAATCATCTTTTCTACGCATTACCGCATCTTCTTAAAAAAATATTGGCTATTAGCTACTAGTGCTCATAATTCAAATCAACCGTGGATACTAAGTATATAATGTGCAATAAATAATACCGTAAATTAGAAACTCCCTTACCCCAGCAATATTATACAATGTGATTGCATCTTCAAACATTCCTCTCTTGACCTGTTCATCTGCGACCATTGTTGCTGCGATTCTCGTATCGATATCCACTCCCTCAAATTGGTCAAACAGACCTCTGATAAATCAAAAATTAAGAAAAATTTACTCGGGGAAAACGATTTTAATATACCTGGACCGAATACCATTTGGCTGCAGTTTACCAAACATTAAATCATAATCACGACATTCAATCGCCAAGTCAGTTACACAAACCAAAAACAAATTTCGGCCTTCGGGATCTCTCATGTTTCTGTAGAAAATATATTTATGTGAGATGGATAGTGTGATGCGAAAATATATGTTCAACCTTAAGAAGTAGAAATATTGAAGTGCTTCAGCTGGATCGGTAATCTCGAATTTCTTAACATAGAGCATAACTAAACGAGCAATATTCAGCCTTCGCATTGGAACAGGGTCTTCAATATCGTATGATACTAGAACAACATTATCAAATTCAGCTACACCTTACAAGTTTATTAGTTTACACTTTACTTACACAGAGGTTCCTGAACATTTCTCGGACCACCGATTAAGAATATCTCATTCAACGCCAAAGCTATGTGCACAGCATGTGTTCGGTACCGTTCGAATCGCGAGAGAAATTCAATTCCAGCCTCAAACTGCCCGGTCAAAATTAACACTTGAAAGTAGAGGTGTGGCTGTTCCGAGGCATTGAAGTGCTTCTCACCATATTGCTCCAAAACCATGGTTTGAAGATCTGAATATGTCAAAATTTCCGAGGAATCATTTCGTTCCGATCGAATTAAACACAGTTGTATCCACAGGAAATCGTCCGATGTCTTTGCAACTTCAGCATGCTGTTCGTTTATATCACAACAAGCGACAATACAATAGACAGCCTTTTTGTAGGGATCTGTTGCATTCTTTATCTGGCGCTTGTATTGCATTTTCAATTGCACTTCCAATTTAGAATTGATTTTTTGTGCAGGTCTCTTCAGTCTATCCTCGAGCACTTGAGCGAAATCTTCATGGCCCGGTCCAGCCATTTCAATGCATCGCAAGGCCGACTGAATGTCACCGCATCGAAGGCAGAAGTAGACCATGGGCCATAATGGCTTCCCGTCAATATTTAAATCTTGCAATCCCAGGCATCCAATCTGACTAAACTTCAATCCAACAAATGATGAAACTAAATTGAATGTACTGGGGATACCACCTCTTTGAGCTTCTCGCAGATGCTCGGATATTACTGTAGACATATACAATTTGTACCTATTCTCCAAATACTTTTTGGCTTGATCAATAAACTCAGTCATTTGGCAACGGACCTGCACGGGATCACGATTCTTTGACATAGGCGGAATGTTCACCATATATTTCATCATCTCCCACATCTCAGATACTTTCTGCAAAGATAACTTTCACGTATTTTGAAAAATCATTAAATGAATTTGGAATCTTACGGGATCATTGAAGGTTTCAGCAACTTTAGAAAACCGTTGAACGAGACTGGGTCTGAGAGCTCCTTCGATCACTAATTTGTTGTAGTCATACACTTCGGTAGCATAAGCCATTTCCTATTAGTATTTTTCAAGGGAAATTTAATTTTTTTCTAGCAAGTTTTTGTATTATATTATTACCATTCGATTAAGACATGATTTTCCTCCAAGCGTTGTTTCGTTCAGTATTGTTTGTTCTGGAATTTTTCGAATATCAATCCAATTTTGCGAAGGCCCAACCAATGCATTTAAAAGTTTGACTTTTTCTTGCCTCCAGTCAGCAAATATATGTTCCCATTTTTGTTTTTGTGCCGATTCATATGACTGAAATGAGATGCCGTTTTTGTTGCTATAAATATTCTAATTGTTATAAAATCAAAAGCTATTGGAATTTGAAGTAAAAACACTTGCAAGCACACACATTTTTTGCGAAACGTTGTGTATTAGTGTCTGTATAAACTGTTATATTGTAATCTTGAGAAAGACTAATGTGAAAATACGGTTCTAAAATGAAAGGATTTTTTATTAAATCTTTTAATCTAGTATCCCAAGATAGTTTTTCTGTTTCGAAAATTGTTTCTGTGATCTATATGTACATACGTAAATAAACTATTATTAAATATTGATTATACGTAAATAAACTATTAAATCAACGTCCAACTACTTACATTTTTATGAACTTCTTCGATAACCGATAATATAGCATTTTCCTTTTCATTTTTTAAAAAACTCTGAATATCCGTATCAGTAATAGGATCCAAGGGCTCAAATGTTCGCCTGCTGCTGAGTGTTTCCAATTTTTGGGAGATCTTTGGTAGGTCAATTCCTTTCGAACCCAACAATATATGACTGCGAGGACGAAATCATTTAATCTAAGTAACAGCACAGGGAATACTGAGCAACTCACGCTTGAATATCTTGCGCGCCAGTTTGAGTGACCCGCAAATGCAACTCCTGGGTTGCTTGAAGGACTTGCGGTAGTGTTCTTTCGACATGGGGAAGTTCTTCAGAATGTTGAGTCTCGTTCGTTAGCTTTTGAGCTTGCTGTAGTAAACTATTGAAATCCATTTTCTCGAAATATTTATGCAAATCTTCGATCAGAGACAGTTGTTTTTCTGACTTGTCGTTGTTTTCAAAGCCGCTAACCTCACTTTGGCCCGGCAGGCCGTAATTTGACGGGCGAATTGCCAACACCCAGAGCTGCTCAAAATATACGGTCAGCTGAACTGTAAAAAAAATTGAGCCTGTAGGAATCTAGTACAATTATAAGTAATTTTGACAGATCTAGTGGCTGGAGCTCCGGGTATCGTTAGTTTGCGGGAAGGATATGTAGGACCTAGGGAATATAGCGGAAATGTTCGTGTTTGGAAAATGCTGAAGTATGCTATATTTTCTATTAACATATAAATATTGACAAGCTAAAATCTCCCTTACGATTAGAATAATGGCAGCAAAGCGACAACCATGCTCAACCCTTATCATATTGGGTTCGGGCGGCCATACAGCCGAAATGATGGAAATTGTTAGAAATCTTGATCGCAATAATTATAGTCCTCGATATTACGTGCTAGCTAAGTCAGATAATACAAGTCGTAAACGTGTCATAGAGATTGAGTCGACGATGACTGAGCATAATTCATATGCATTCCACGAAATTTTTCGTAGCCGAGAGGTAAAGCAGAGCTACATAACTTCAGTGTTTACGACGCTCCTTGCGATTTTTACATGTGCCCCACTTGTATTTCGTCTCAAGCCTGAATTGATATTATGCAACGGACCTGGCACATGCGTTCCCATATGTATTGTTGCATATTTATTGAGCTTGCTCAGGATAATACCACTTTGTAAAATAGTGTTTGTAGAAAGTTATTGTCGGGTTAGAAGTATATCTTTGACTGGAAAAATATTAAAATATTTTGTCGATCTCTTTGTGGTTCAGTGGCCAAGCCTAGCAAATCAGAACAAAGTGAAATATTTTGGAAAATTGATGTAAGACCACTAATCCAGCAGTACAGTTACCGCACATTTAAATAAATTTTATAATTTAAAGCATTCATCTTTGTATTGGTTACTATCTCCATTAGATGTTAAATGATTGGCTTTTGTACCCATTCTGCAGAGCTAAACCCAACCCTGTAAAAAAATTTACCATAATCGATTCTTACTGTGTACGCACCAAATTATGAACTATGAGCATAACAAAATATTCCTTTATTCTACAACTTAAAGCAAAAACACATGACATAACTTAAAATAACAACAGTTTCAAGTTACAACCAGTGAGAAAGTACACTTATACAAACTATAAACCAAAGCTTTCACAAGAATCTTATATTAATTCCCAGGTAAACAAACATCCAAATGCTCATTAATTCGATCGACTTCGACTTCACGGCCACAAACCGGACAAGCATGCGTTGAAGTATCAAGTCCTCGCCTGCGATTAAAGCTTTCATCTTGAGCTGAGCTACTGCTCGTACTCGGACCCACGACTTCACCAATCTCATCGTCCTCGTAGCCTGCGTTTTTCAGTGCACGTTTTACTGAATTCGGACTAAGTTTTTTCGCCGGAGTTTTATCTTTCCTCTTATAGAATGGAGTGACTTTACGTTTGGAACTTGGCGGGACAACTTTGACGGAAATTCCAACACAGCCATCCAAATGATTGGAAAAGTCTTCGCGTGTGACTTGGTCCTGGCACACTGGACAGCAAACAATGTCGTTTTTCGGGTCTGAATGATATCGTGAGTTCGACGCCACCACAGCATTTTGCTTTTTAAAGTCTCTTAGAAGCGTATCTTCGCCGAATAAGTCTTCAATAAGTGACGTGTCAGCGAGTTCAGCGTTTGTAGTCACAATATTGTCGTTGTAGTCGTCGTCGATCAATTCAATATCATCTTCAGATAATAGGCAGTCTGATGAATCTAAAATTTCTTGTTTGATTTGTCTTTGTCGCTCCTCGGATGTCTGCTTGATTGGAGTCGAATTCGCTGCAATTTCCGATTCGGCAGCGAGCACTATATCATCTTCGTCACTATCGATTTCTATCACGGTTTGTTTGTCCTCTTTAAACATAACATCTTCATCTATCTCAGTCCATTTCTCATCAAATTCTACTGTTTTCTCTTTGTCAAGTTTTCGCCGCTTCTCATTACTGGGGCTCGCGATGTTAATGACTTCTTCGTTTGGTCTTTTACACGCATTCGTAGGAAATTTTGCGGCCCAGATGTTCCTCACATGATTTAGATCCGGTTTGGTTTCTGATAGGGTTGACCCTCTTGGACTTGTTGACCCCAGGCAGTACCCGGTCCCTGATAAATCAATGAATGTATTCGGGTTCGTAGCTGTTGATGCTGGTGAACCTGCAATTAAATCATGTTAAATGAACCAACGAAACGCTAGTCAAATTTCTAACTACCAGTCAAATCTTTGAAACCAACTACTTTATTCGCACCAGTTTGATAGCCTTTAGCAGATGGAGGCTTCCAGGAGCTGTCGGGCGTCTTGACGGTTTCCCTGATTACAACTGTTCCACCACCGTTACTCCTAACTCCTGCAAAAGTGAATGAAGATGAGGAATTATTTTATAGTGAAAATCCGCCTGAAATTACTTACCACTCGCTCCAGGTGCTTTATTCTTGTTCTCATTCCCGAAAAATGTGCGAATATCTTTCGATGGAGTAACTGATTTAGAGCTGTTTTCTTTCTTTGACTTAATGGGTCTCTTCTCAGGTTCGCGGATCTTAAGAAAATGGCCGCCACACGATTGTTGATGTTGCTGCCACCAAATATCATTCGGTCCAGGTGCTCTGTTCGAGGTTCGTTTTACATAACCGAAGAATGGCTTACGATTCTGGCAAATGCCATTGCAACGCCACCAGTGTGTCTTGTAAATATCGACTTCATCGTGAAAGGTGTGATATACCTGCAATTGAAACTGTGAGTCTGGCTTACTGATTCTGTAGAATAGATCCGGCGAAAACTGTATATAGTTGCGCAGTCGCCGAACTAATCCTTACCGTAATGTTTGTTCCTGCAACTTTATTGATACCGTGCATGATTTTCTTAAAATTTGGACCATGACCGCCGTTCCCTTCTCGAATACCCAGCACCGAGCAGTAGGCATGGATCATTTCATGCTAAAATATATAAGAATCTGCCTGTTAGTTTACGTTTATTTACAAGCAACAGAAGCAAACTCACCAATAACGTTTCAACTAAGTCTTTCCGAGACCTCAACTTAAGCAGTGGCTCACTGAGCCTAATGATTATAGCCATTCCTAATCTTGTCTTATGTGAGTAGCAGATTCCCGCGCAAGAATACATCCGCTTGCTCCACTCCAAAGTGACACATTTTAGACGGCCCTGGAAAAACTTGTCGTCGAAGGCGCCAAACAATGCATGCACGTCCGGCGTTGGATCGAGCGTTTCCCATTCCGGATGCACCAAATTCTGGGTACAATCCAAATCATTGTCCTTTTCCCTATGTTTCCACTTTGCTTTCGAATCGATCACTTCTTTTGTCTCCTGCAAAAAATTTGAGATCCAGAGCGCGCATTTTAATGTTCACAAAAACAACTTACATCATCCGATATTTCAAGCTCACGGTCGAATTCACGTTGGAGCTGCAAAGCCATTAAATAGTCTTCATCAGACATTATTACCAGTCACTGTCTCCCAATTTATTAATATTTAAATAAGCTAACTGTAGAAACGTTTTACCAATTCGAGATTTGTTGTTACTAGATGACGTTTGGAGAACCGTGATAGGATTCTGTAACGCTTTATATCTTGTTCTTCTAAAGAAAAGTAGCAGAAATAGAGTCGTTCGGAATAGCAATAGCCAGCAGTAGTAATTATATAATTTAAACAAACCGATAATTTTATGACAATCAAATTACAAACATAACGTTGCTATGCAGTTTACAAAAATAGGAATATTTTGTAGAGTCTTAGAAACAAGTTTTATTTATTTACAAATACGTTTCTACAGTTAGCTTATTTAAATATTAATAAATTGGGAGACAGTGACTGGTAATAATGTCTGATGAAGACTATTTATTGGCTTTGCAGTTCCAACGTGAATTGTGTGTGTGATTTGAACGCAGTGGCACTGTTTGACATAGTAATTGCGATTCACTTTTTCAAGCAACATGGGCCCTGCATGGGCCATATTTTTGCAGCTAAAAATAGGTTAATTATAATTTGAATGTGATATTTGAGTATTTGAGTCAAATTAGAGTCAAAGCGAAGCGTGGAAATTTAACACTCGCAACACTCGAGTCTACCTGCACTTTCCAAGACCCACAAATGGGCTGCAGCGGGGCCCCAATTGGCTTGCGGTAGAATATATATTTATACATCAATCTAACGAGCATTTTTTTGTACTTAGTTGTTGTGCAAAAATGCTCAATAAAGATTCGATAAATGCTGCCCTTTTCATCTTTTAAATTTTTTGTTCAATTCCAAGAAGATCGAAAGTATTTGCAAGTAATTATTTATCCGTTCAAAACTGCGTTCATCGAAAACGACTCATTTTGACTTTTCAACCAACTGACAATTGTCAATCAGCTGAATTTTGGCATTTGACATTTCTTGAAAGACCAACATCAAAATAAAATTCTGCCAACACGTCGTCGTACAAAACGTCGAATAAAATAACATCATCGCCCCAAGAAAAAACGTAAATAATTAAATTTTTGTTTATTGCTAATATCCGTGAGTGTTGTGAAATTGACAATTTGCCTTGAACTCCGTATAAATACAATCAAAAATGGTGTCATATTGAAAACTGAAAAGTGGTTCCGTCAAATAGAAAGAACTCGTAATAAGAAAACAAAATATACTCATGTTATCAAGATGTCGTGGTTCAATTCAAGTCTTAATTCGTTGAAAGGACAGATCAGTACATTTGCCCAGGAAGTCCTTGCTGAAAATGCCGAAAACGAGGAAGAGCCAAGTGTGTCGCAAGTGCTTGACGAGTCCCAACGTAGAAATGAGGAATTGAGTTCGCAATGCGCAGCAAAAGACTCTGAGGTAATTGTCGTTGTATTTTAGAAGACAATTAGTAACCTGAAGGTGCGTTATTTTGCGTTTCGACCAAGAACTGGCTAGGGTAGGCAGCATTGAAAACAACAACAACTGAGGCAGAATTGTTTTTGTTTTCAACGCTACCTACCCTAACCAGCTCTTGATCGAGTCGCAATAAAAACGCACCTTAACTAATTGCTAAACAATCTAAGTGTGTATAATAAGCAACAGGTGCTAGTTATAATTGACTACCCTGACGTTAGAATTATAACATTGCTGCATTGCCATCTGCTTGTAAATAGTAGTGAAAATTTCACTAAATATTCGTAAAAACAATCATTTTCGTGGCAACCATGATGAAAAAGTTTGTTTTTATCTTCGCACTATGCTAGTATAAAAGTAGTAATAGGCCAGTACATATTAGATATCGCAGTGGCGAGCAAAAAAAGGCTAAACAAGTACTTTTGACATGTTGGAATAGCAAGCGCTCTCTGATTTGGAACTAAATATTTCATAACATATTTGCGGGTTTGATAAAGTACCACTAAAAGAGAAAATTATCTTTTTAAAGATTGGAGAATTACTCTCACAAGGTCAATGAAAATTTTACGCTTGAATATAAGTAGAATTAAATGTTTGAACTATTGCTTTGGCCATAATTGTATCATTTGGCTTGAATTGTATCATTTTTCCATTTTTTAGCGGCCAGCTTCAATTACATGATATAATTAGCAGATATATGCGAAGAATAAATTTCCCGCTGAACCATTCGATTTGGATTGTAAATTACCTCTTGTGCTCGCTATTCATTGTAAACACTTCTGTGGTGTTCGTTTTTCTGCCATTTGCACATATATTGCAAAAGTAATTTGAATATTATAAATTTTCTCAGGTGGTTCAAAATCAAGAAAGTTAGTTTGTTTGACGGACGAAAATAAACAATCGAATTAGACTTATATAATTAACTAAATTAAGATGGCAATTCATCTAGAAAATGTTCCTTTCATTTGAAAACCTATAAATGTTTTTAGGAGATTAGATGTGTAACTCGTATATCCACCAGCGGTTACAAAACTAACTTCAGTTAAATATATTCTTCATTACAAATTCCAATAGTAGAATGTAAAATAAGAACTGAAGTGGATCTGATAAAAACAAATCTTAAGAAAAAACTAACCAGCTTGACACAAATATCCGGTATGGAATATTATGTAACTATAAAAACAGAGGTCACCGACATACAGTTAAAAGAAGAAAAAACAAGCAATTTAAAAAAACGCCACGGATGCTAGTAGTACGTTAAAGGTGGTTTTGATGAAACAACTGTAATATTGTGCGCTGTTTTAGATTTAGATGCACATATCTTACTCAAAAGACATCAAATTGTTAAGAAAAGATTCAATCTTGATCACAGATCAAGTAACGGTATCCTCATGCTATTAAACTCCCGGTGGAAGACAAAGAATCTAAGTGTTAGTGAGTCCGATCCTCCAGGCTTGAGGGTTGAAGCGATAAGCGTCGGCCGTCCTCTGTTAAATATTGAAAAATGCCTCGGATAAGATTGAATCAACGGAAAAGACCCTGCAAACAAAGTATAGACTACGCACTTGGATCCTGGAATGTCAGATCGATCAATAAGCTTGGTGCTGTTAAGGAATTATTATAAAAGGCCAGCAAAAACAAACTGAATGTGTTCAGAAAAAGAAATGGATTGCCAGCGAGGTGCAGAAAATGAGTTCGCACCAATATTCGAAAGCGGAAAGCCTGCAAGAAGTCGCAAATTAGGGGTGGCATTCATCGTGGATAGGAACTTCAAACCAAAAGCAGTAAGCGATGTTTGCGATCCGAGTGAAGCCTAAGTTTTTTTTTTTTTTTTTAAATATGGCTGATAAACGTCCAAACCCTGAAAGACGTAAAAAAACGAGGGAACAAAGGACGCATTCTATAGCTACCTGGAAAGATTATTCGACTAATTGCTCTGACATTTTTTCAACATAATACTGGATGATCTTAATGCCAAAGTTAGGAATGAAGGAATACATTGGAAAACGACAGGATATCTGCGTGATTCATCGTAAACACAGTCTAACGACAACAGCCAACACTTGATAGACCTTGTTTGTAGTCGAGACATATTCATAATTCAACCATGCATCCCACATCGACGCATCCACAAAAGAACATGATCATCACCATTTGATAATATTTTCAGTCAAATTGACTACGTCCTTATTCAGCGAAATTAGGCCTCTAGCATACTTGATGTTCGTACATTTCGAGGAGCTTATTGTGACTTGGATCACTACTTGGTAAAATCCAAATATCGGTGTCGTATGTCAAAGGCGTATGTGACGAAGACCAGTCCTCTTCGGAAGTTCGATATCGGATAGCTCCAAAAGGCGTCAGTAGCGAAAAACTTGGCACAAGCACTTGAGACGAAGCTAACTCCCATCCTACAAAATAACACAGTAAGGCCAGCTGATAAAATCAGGACAACAACCAAAACAGTTGGAGAACAATTGGTTGAGTATGAATCCCGGCGCAAAAGAAATGACTGATTTGATGGCGATTGCGACGATGCAGTAAGAAAGAAAAATCAGGCTTATAGACAGTTCCTTCAAAGGAACATCAGGACGAGAGGAAACAACATGAAAACATCCTACGAGTAGCTAATTGGATCATTAGATGTAAGAACCGAGAATATTGTTGCATGCGCACCATAATAAATTATATTTATCAATATAAATTAAATAATGAGAAATATCGAGAAATATTTTCTTAAACCATTTCCACACTTATATCTCATAGTATAGGAAAATTCCATAGATCACAGGTAAACGCTACAAGAATTCTAGAAATAAAGACACGGGCAGATTCGTATGGGGCGAAAGATATCCAAAATAGCCTCGAAGCATGTAATCGTCCATTCTGGAAATGCCCGAGCGAAGTCCAAATATCCTGGTCGGGATGCCTTCAAAAAGTCAGTCTTACAAACCGATCCTTTCGAACTGAACCTATTGACAAAGTGAATTGAGTGTTTGCTGGCAGGTTAATTTAAAGTGAATTCATTTAACGCGAGTGATATTGTTATTAGTGCGATAATTTAAGTGTGAACGCAAGTTAGTGGATGTAAATAAAAGTGTGTTCAGTCGTAGTGAACGAACTATTTTATTTTGTAAACGTAGAAAATATTGAATCCACGGCAATATTATGACGGACAGTTGAAAACTATCCAAAAGCAAAGTATTGATGAAAACTTAGTGAGTAATAAAATTAAAAAAGCTTACAGAATAGTGAAAAGTTTAAGGCGCTGATATCAGCTCAAGACGATGCTCTTTGAACACGAAATTGGTAATATAATCGCTGAAGATAGCCAGATTAATAAGAGGTTGGCTTGGTATTTTAAAAAACTCCTTAATCCGGCGCATGATTCAATATTATCGGAGCCAACAAAAGTCTCCGATGTAGCGCTAGTAGTCTACATAGTGCTGGAAAAAATCAAGTCTGCCATAAGTAACCAGAAAAATATTAGAGCGCCGGGCATTGTTGAAATTCCACCACGAGAAAAAAATATCCATCAGCAATATGATCCAGCACATCTAGAAAGGGCGTCTATCCATTATATGCCCTATCTACAAAAAAAGGAAGCAAACTACGATGAGAAATTACAGAAGAATATCCACTTTGAACATTATACAAAATCTTGACGAAAATATTAGAAAATAAAATTAAAGTATACGCTGACAATGCTATTATGGAATATCAAGGTAGCTTTAGGTCTGAGTGAACGACGACTGATCATTTGTTTAAACAAGTGCTCAAAAAATGCATATGACAGTACGGTATAAAACTATGCTGCAGTCCGGCATCCTGGTAAAACTAGCCTGGTAGAACTAGCTAGAAGATCCTAGGAGGTTTGACCAGAATTCATCTGAATTGCTGCTACGCATTCCGTTTTCAATGTTGATAAATATAATAAATGTGATTTTTTGTTTAAACTATATTTTAATCATTGTTATAAAAATGAGTTATTAAATTATCGCATTATCACAGGATGAAAGCAATTAGCATCATTATACAGTGGGACATGTATGGTAGGGTGGGCTGATACTATTAATGTTTTGCTGGGTATAGTATGTATTTAGGACTAGGTATCATCCAGCTCTCAATCCAATTTTCAAAATATACATGCTGACATAAATCAGAGCTTCGTATGAAATATTCGCTTAAAATATATTGTACGTTACATATTTAACATCCATTACTTATTATGTGCATATCAAACTACCCCTTACACTTATCTGTTATATCTTATTGAAACTATAATACATTCAGGAAAATTATTGATCACCTTATCTTGTGTATGTATTTCGCATTCATATAAAATACATTTATTGCACAAAGAACACTGCCAACCAATCGTGATTAACCACAAGAAATTTTTATGAAAAATGGATATTAGAAGGGATTTCATTGCGCGCATTGTTTGTTCATATGCTTTTATTGATGGTTTTATCAGTGTACGGGGATATTTTATTATGTTTTTTTATTAGAGCTGGCTCCTCGCCATATGTCAACTATTTCCATCAACCGACATTGTCGATGAGTCGGCGGTTCGACTTAAGACCAGTGCTGGCGCTGGCTGGGTTTTTGCTGTTCGGCTATAGGACAGCAGCTGCTATTGATAGCGTTATTTTGATATCTTAATTCGGGCTAAGTGTAAAAATGGGGGAGCGTACTGCTCAATATCTCTCCTAGTATGTATAATTGGCTTCCCCTCTATTTATATTATAAATCCGCTTGATTGTATGAGTTTTCCGTTATGTTATCGAAACCGGATTAGATTAAACTTATATATTGTTGTTTTTGTTAGACCTAGAATTGCTTATCGGGGTTTCCCACGTTCTGATTAGATCGAATAAACAAAGTGATCGTTTTAACTTGGTATATAACTTATATTTTTTTTGCAAATTTCTAGCTTTATTGATGCACTGATACCTGTTGGAAACGTTTTACAAGAATCTGTCGAGCTTATTTACTGATTTCCTGTTTGCAAAACAATATTTGATTGATAAGATGCTTCTTCGGAATTTCATCCCATAGAATAATTGGCAGAGTTGTGAAATTTTTAATGAACTTTAATTTGTGCGAATTCGTTGCAAATTAATCATTTAATCCTACTATACAAAATACCAAATAAATGCAATTAAAAAGATAGGGAGGAAGACAATGTATCAAAGGAATCAACTCAACAATTATGATATTGACATTAAAGTTCATTATTTGCTAGAGCTGTGAAACTTAGGCAGAATCATATTATAATCCAAATTGTGACATGACACTTTATAATAGAAGTGTTAACGAGTCTTGTATTGCATTCGTTTGCTCAAAGCTCTAATTAGTGCTACTTTATTGGATTTTGTGACTGTAAAAGCCTTCTAAATTGATGTTTACCGATCAGACTTGATATAAACTCCTTTAAAGTTTAAAATCTGACATCAGTATTTAGTAAGCAAACCCCATAATTGTTATGATAATTCGAAAATATGAATCTTTTATTTTCTTATTTGCTTCGACAGCTTCTTTTTAAGGTCTTGTAGTTCCAAAACTAAATTAACAATCAATGTTTAGTTTTCTTTTATATATTTTTAAATAAATTAATAATAAATAAAGTATTAATTTCAATTCACACATATTATTTTCATCAAAGTCAGTTCTTTCCTTCTAATTTGCTTAAATATAGAAAATAGCTGAAAATTATTCAAGAAATTTATAAATTTTTATTTATTTTAGATTGCTTCATTACGCAAACAAATATCGGATCTTCTTGCGAAAAATTCTGATAATGGAAAATCTACGAAATCGACAGCGTCGGTAAGTAAATCGTAATTTACGATTATGAATTTTTTGTTGCCTCTATTAAAACGCTGAAAATAATCTACTACACAAGTATTTTGTATGGATATTGTGTGAATTTAACTGATCTGTTAAAGGCGTATTGACGTTCAGAATGCTTACCAGAAAGTATCACACAAATGGATGTATGTTTGCATTTGACGCGCATATATGAGGACTGTAGGTACCGGAAAATATGCTCACACTATATGTAGTTTTCAGCTTTCGTATATTCCTTATCACGTCTTGAAGTAAATATTTGCGCTTTGATAAGAAGTGAATGCCCAGTGTAGCTATTAGAAGGTGAGCTGAGTTTTACATACCCTTTCGTTATATGGCTGCAATGAGTAGACTGGCAATAAAATTCACAGGTATTCATCCATACATTTCCCGGCTTAAATATAAACGAATACGTGCAATCGATTTTAGCACTTGTTATAATATATGAATTTTATTTTGAAAATAGATAAATTTTCCAAAAGGCTAGTACTTGTGTACATTTGCCATATCCACATTTCCATGATATGTTCTTACTGACTAACAGCGGAACTTTAGAAACATATGAACACAATCATCTATGTGTAAAAGTCTCTGTATAATGACTTGAAAAGTGTTAAGCACTTTAATTTTGGATTTTGTTTTATATCTTTCCTTATATTTCTTTCACTCACTGTTCATAAATGCTCAATATGTCAAGTCTGCTATGCAGTTGTATTTGATATCAGTTTTCAACAAAACTATGAGTTTCAATACACATATAGAGTAGTATCAGTAACGAACATTTCTGTGTTTGCTGTGTCAATTTTATCTATTTGATTCTAAGAATGAGTTTAATTGAGTTTTCATGTGATTAGATATGATAGCAAACTGTTCATTTTGTTCCAGAATGTAATCCACATTTAGTAACTTGCTTACGCATAATTGACAATAATTACTCTGTTTTAATTAGCTATATGTATATATGCTATTATTTATTTTGTGGATGTTGAATGGAGCATTAATTAGAAGTAAATAATTTTTTTTACCCTCAATATATTGTTGAATCAACCACCTGTGATAAACAAAAATTAAAAAGACTGTCGTTACGAGGTTTGATATAATTTAGGGGTTAAAATTTATGCTATACATATTTCAAAATTAAACAGAATATTAATATATACACCGTAATGATATGCCATACGATACATGATACAACTTGTGCTGGCTCCAATTGAAAGAATCTTACGTATGCAGAATACCATATAGTGCTTCGTTGTTGTTCTGTGTGCTATATATTTTATTTATTTATTTATTTTAAGAACATTCATTGCAGTCACTTGAACCTTTTTAATAATGGATAGATTACCTTGGTAGACATAAATTCAGGTTTTACCGTACTTCTTGCTGCAAAACTTTGGATATACTCTCCGCTGCTGAAATAACCATACCTCATATCTATACTACTACTGATACGCAGCTGCTATTACGACACTACATATCTGGTAAGGTTTGACATCACGTGCCAAATGTACAAACTGCCAAAATGAGTTTCGTTTTTATTACAAAATATAAGTGAAAATATAATCGCTGCAAATATTATAATAATCGCTATAAGTATAATAAAGTTACATATCTAGTTCTAAATATTAAATTAAATCTTAAAATTAGCGCAACACATCAGCTAAAATCTGCCAACGAAAGATTTTAGAAAGTTTAAGTGACTTTTCTCACCACTGGCTAGATAATATCGTGCTGTTATATGTTACATCATCGTTACACTTAGTAAAATTTGCGTAGTATCTGTGTTATTTAAAAGGTTCAGCTCGTATACACCTAGGACAGAGTAGGGGGTATCGATGATACTATGAAATCAATATCAGATGTGTATCAATAGTACATACAATAGTGTATCAATAGTAAAGCTAGTCTGTAGGAAAAAGCTTTTAGTGGTTTCTTAATTGTAATATATTAACAACGTATAAACTTGTATATTTAACGGAATAAAAGCTTCATCTTCAAAAATCATATATTATTTAAGTTGAGCACATAAATTTTTCATAAAGCATAGAGCATACATTTTTCAATTTACCACTGAAGCTTTTCTAGACCACATATATACTTAAAATGCTAAAGACAAGACCTTAATTTTAACTTCCAACTTAATTCTTTGAAACTGCAAGCCGATTTGACTTTGTTCTGGTAGACTTACAAGCCAATTTCCAGGACCCAAAACTTCTGTCATTTAAGTTTTCACAACCCTAACATTCTCAAAGGATCACTAGCAAATCAATCTCTAAATCTAATCGTCACTATTTGCCTTTTGCGTCGGCGTGTTCTTCAAAAACATGAATGCGTCAAAAATGAAAGAAAAGAAAACTATACGGAGTATAATTTGAAACATTTCACGGAGAAACAGAAGAGAACAGTAAAGTCAATTGCGAAAAAAAGAAAAAGTATCGGAAAGAACTGTAAAACGGGCAGTTGAAAAATTTAAAACGGAGGGTACTATTAAAGACGATAAGAGAAGTGGACGTCCTAGTGGGTCCAGTGACAAGGAATTGGAGTGCAGTGTGTTGCAGGCAATTCATGTGAATCGGTCGTCATGAACTCATGACATCGTGAAATATTGTAATATATTGCAATCGACAGGGCAAAAAAAAAAATAAAGTCATACAAGAAACAAAAAATGTCACAAGATGTGCAGAACAATTGAGAAAGTCCATTGACAGGGCGAAATCAATTTACAAAGAAAAACGGAAAAACAATTTCTGCCTTGTTTTGGAAGACGAAACGTACCTCAGATTCAACTTCAATACGCTTTTACAATTTGCTGCCAGGAGACCTTCCACAATAAGAAAGATGAATCCAGTTCGAAGAGTTTGGCGCGAAAACATTGTTTGGCAGGCTATTCGTGAGTGCAGCAAAAAGAGCACTCCATTCTTCACAACAGGTGCGATCAGCTCGGAAACTGACATCAAGAGAGAGGGATGATAGAGGATCAAGAGGGATGATAGAGGCATTTTCTAAAAATTGTTTGGTGATTTTGCGTCGTTTTTAAACATCGAAATCATGTTTTACTAGTCATATAGTATGCTTACCATAAATTTGTCGAATTGCAATAAAATAACGCAATAACACTTACTGGAAATGATATTTTGTTAAAATAAAATTGATTTTCAAACGAGTAAAAGATTTCTTGCTTATTCTTAAAAAAATGTCACATACTCAAAATAAAAGCTTACTGCCACACTTTCACATGCCAAATACCAGTGCTGTCAGATGCAACATATAAAAATAGACCGCGACGACTAATGCATTTTTTTGGCGGAAGTTAGTTTTTGATAAAAACAACTTAATAGTGCCAATAATTTTTTTTTTTTTACAATAACAATAACACAATGAGGTCAGCTTTATTGCAGAGCCTCTTCTTCCTAGCAGCAGTAAGCCGCTTAGTCAAGAAACAAGCAATTAAAATTATCATCATCCCCCGAAAGGGAATAGGATAGGAAAGGAATCACAAACCACACTCTCGACACATTTAAATTGAAATTAAATTATATAATAATTAAAAAGAAAACATAAATAGGATAAATGGAGAATAAAGAAAGTAAGATAGAGTTAGTTGATGTGAAGTTAGTGAAAAAGATGAAAAATAAAAAAAAAACAACATGCAAAGAAGAAGAAGAAGCTCTTTTATAATATAAAAAGATAAATTAAAGGATTTTTAAGAAAAAAAAAACAAATCAAGAAAAACTGCTCCCAGGCAGCAACGGAGTGCTGGTATTAGGGATGCAAAAAGAAATGTAAAAACTAGTAGTAAATAGTACGAGATTTACTTTACATGGTTCTAATGTGATTCTTCAGCAGCCTTTTAAAGACGGGAAAAGATCTAGCATTCTTCAAAGAGTTAGGTAAATTGTTGAAGATTTCCATAGCTAATCTAATAGGATCTTTATGTTTTCTATTCGTTCTAGAGATATCAAGCCTGAGATTATCTTGTGTGATAGCTGTGATAATCACAGTGTCTCATTGGAAATATGGAAGATTTTATATTGTTATTGAGTATTTTATATATTATCTTAGCTTTTTCCATAAATATAATATCCCTTACATTGAATTTATTTGTTTGTCTGTAAAGTATATCACTTGGAGTCATTCTATCAAGTCCATGCACTGCCTTAACTATCCTATTGAGTATTCTATGAATTGAGTCAATATTCATCTCTGAAGTTTGACTCCAATTCAATATACCATAGGTAATCTTAGGCAGCACAAAAGAGTTGTAGATCATATTTTTCAGGTCTAAATCCAAGTAATATTTCATTCTGAACAACCTAACCCAGAAAACCAACTTAGATTTCACATTACTTATGTGAGGGGACCAAGATAACCTATCATCAATAATTAGTCCTAAGTATTTAGATCTAGCCACTCTTTGTATCTCCTCTCCATGTATTCTGATGTTAAGGCAGATCTCACTCTTATTAATCTGCTTGAATACCATGTAACTAGTTTTAGAGGTATTGATTGTAAGCCTGTTTCCCAAAAGCCAGGACCCATAAACAATTAAATCATTATTTATTTGTCGCTCCAAAAGTTCAGCAGAGTTAGCAGAGAATAGTAAAAGGGTATCATCAGCATAAATAATATATTTTCCAGTAAGACCAGAGAAATATAAATTATAAATATAGAGTAAAAATAAAGTTGATAAATTAATTTTCAAAGTGCTGCAATGATGGAATTCCTAAAATAGGGTAATTTTCCATGGTTCTGCACGAAGCAATTGGAAACAAATGAAATCTTTGATGATGCATCATAAAAAAACGTAGACAAAAAACCGATATTGCGCAGTATCCGATGATTTTTTCTCCTTTCCATAATAATTTTAATCATTTCCAAGGATCAACTTAAATTTAATTTTGCTTTTTCCGAAAATTACTGATCCGAAATGTTAATTTGATTCTATAGATTCGAATAAAATATGGCTTCAATGGGCTCAAAACTACCAAGCCAAAAAATATTTACGCTTTGTCGTTTTAGTGGTCATGCATATTGAGGATTCTTCTGATCCTTATGAAAAATAGGAATTTTATTTTCCATAAGTACCAAAGGAATCATTCACATAATAATATTCACAATTTGATTTAATACCATAGGCAAGCTTTTTAAATATTGTCTGGCTTATGCGATCACAAATATTAGATGATTAACCTTCTATTAGCAATGATTGATGAGCTTCTTAACAACAAAAACATTTTTTTTTCGATAAATACATAGGTATGCTGTTAATGTGACTGCTGTATTAACATGAAAACTACAACAAGACAAAGCTTTCGTTTTTGCTTTTATTTCCAGCCCGATAAAGTATCTTATCAATTCGATAACGATGACTCGTTATAATTATTTGGAGTTGTCTGTACATAAATTTGCATGGGTGATAAAAAAGTGAAAGGGGATGGAGAACCCGGAGAGGCTATTTTTCCATAGAAAATAGTTACGTGGTATGATAGCTAATTATATGATACATATATCGATCCATCCCCAATTTCATTGGAATATTATGTGACGATCGCTGGCACGATAGATATGTTGCTTCTAGTAAATATCCTTAATTGCGCATACGACTTGGTTATCTCTGTTACCATAGCGTACGGCTCGCTTTCAATATGAACATGAGGGATGGATGGTATAAATTAGCATAATAAGGGTATAAAAGGGAAAACCACCTGTTTAATTTTGTTCATTTAGTTTCAAGTCGCGTTTTTGATAGTGTTCTTCGTTTGCCTGGTTAATTGATATTAAGTGGTAGTACTTTTTTTTATTGTCTTGTTATAGCTGCTGTGTTCTATAATGGGCTGCTGGCAGTAACTTAGTTTAGAATATCAGCAGTAATTGACGGGGAAAGAATTTTAAAACTGTAACTCGTGCTTTGACTGGGCATGAAGATGAAAATGAAGTGAGTGCACATTTTTTTCCTTAAAAAGTGATTCGAAAAGTAGTTTTTTACTTAGCACAAAGTGTTTTTAGTTTGCAGATGTAATTCCATATGGTCTTATACATTTTTCGAAAAGTATGGGTATACGATCACAAATTGGAGATATGTTTTTTCTTTTCTTCGTTGTTCATGCTCGGATATTCATTTCTTTTTAATGCTCGAATAAATTGCATTTGTCATACATTCTTATCTTCATTCTTCTCATTTCCTATAAATATCACCAATGCACACAAACTTGAGTTCGTCTACCTTTCAAGCTGAAATTCACCTCTAACACAATATTCTACTTAAATACAAACAATTCAACGTTTTGTTTCTGTTTCATAAGATAAAGTGTTTGCAGGTCTTGTGGGTGACAAAGACAAAATTAGAAAGAAAGAAAAAATGTTCTGGTTGGGTTTTTACACAGACACAAAGCTAGCTAATATAAGTGTCGCCAAGATATAAAGAAAATGTAGATAAATATTTCATTCTGAAAATTAAGTTACAAGCGTATTTTAAGATAAAATAGTATGTTCTCTTTGTGTTATTTCCTTGAACTTCACATTGAAATCGTCATTTTATGTGCTAGAGGGTAATTCTGCAGTGTTCAAAATTATGAAATTTAAAAAATTTTTTTTTTTTTAAATCTACTGAAGGCTTAACAAATGTGCTGTCTGTAATGTGAACCGGCAATTTATCTTAATCTACCAATTATTCTATCTATATGAATGCGATGCACCATTATTATATATTTTGTATTAATTGAGTAAATTACCTTCGTAGTTTTTCATAATACATAATATAACACAATAAAATTGTTTGCGATCATCGGAGCGAATTTGTAAAGAAACCACTAAGCTCAAGTGATTTAGATGTTTGCTTCTTAATATTTTTCCCGCATTGTGAAACCATAAAATTTTCTATTTTCCACCTAGATATCTAGAGTACGTGTTTTCAAAGTGAAATTCTATTCAAGCTGATATTGTTCTAGATTCATATATTGTTCTTTAGTCATAAAGTGTAAAAAGCAAATATAATTTAAAATCTCCCGGTGGATGGACATCGTATTGGCATCTGCGCAATCGCATTGTATTTATTTGCCTTGTGTGATGCAGTGTACAATATAGGCACGGCACTTAACTTGATTTGTGTCCTAACGAAATGTAGTGCTTATGAACTTCGAGTAACTGTATGACTGACTGTCTTTAGGTACGGAGTTGCAACATCCTATGTATGGACATTTTTCCTCACTTAATTTTTATTACCTGAATTATTTTGTATTTTTTCTTTTAGATGGATGCGTTGTGTAGTTTAGGGGAAAGCGGTTTAGCAATTTTTCATAATTAAAAAATATTAATGTCAGAAAAAAATTATTTCTAAATTATATTAGGTCCCTATTATATTTGTGGTCCGGGATCAGAATGAGATCTTTTCTTTACGATGTTTTCTTAAGCAATCAACTATTCATAACCAGTTAACATCTGGTTCAAAAATAATTCTTTTTTTGCTATGAACAGGCTATGATGTGCAGTCGACTGAATAATAATAAAAGGTGTGCATACGACATCAAACAAATATATTTATAGACTAACCTTATCGCTTTTTGTCAAAGAAGGATCTTACTCTATCATGACCTACCATTTTCATATTTTTTGAACAATCTCCAGCACATTATATCCTAAACTAAATCTCCGCCAAATACTTTCACTAAATTTCGAAAAATTTTTGTGAAAGTATTTGGCGAAAAATTTCTGGTTGATTTCCGTACAAAGTCATATTGACTCCTCAGATTCTCAAAGCTCCGATCAGGGACCAAAACTGCCAGCACACAAGTTATGCGTAATTGATTCAATAGCGTTGAGTCTTCTATATGCCTTAACCAACACAATTTTTTTTTACCATACATCCAGTCCTTGAAAAACTCTCACCATTTCTCCGATTCTATGTTTCTTAATGATGCCATTGCTTCTAATCCACAGGAAATTATTAATCTTTTTGCAGAATATTTTTCCTCTTTCTTTTCGATACAAAATCCGACCACGTCTTCTCTCATTCTCCTCTGTCACCTATCTACTTACTTAAATGTCTTGATGCCAATGTCGGTTGTTGTCCCGACGGTATCCTGAAACTGTTTGTCTATTATTTTCATCCATAGCTTTTCCTCGGTTCCCTTTCAGTCTGCTCATATTTCTCCGATGCATTAATCCGGAACCGAAGTTGTATATCCAATTAACGTCCCATTTTCCTTCTTTCTAGGTTTAGTAAAGCACTCGAAAGAGTTATTTACAATAGGCTACTTCTGATTTTTCATCCCTTTCTTGCTCCTGAGCAACGTGGGTTTATAAAAGGTAGGTCTTCTACCTTTAACCTCTTAACCTTCACTAAATTGGCTGCTTCTGCCTTAGACCAACAGAGTGCTATACACAAATTGAAAAAGTTGATGTGGAATACACAGATTTTATAAAGACTCTCGTTCCTGTTGATCAGAAGCTTCTTCTGGTAAAGCTTGAAGGTTATAGGGTAACTGACCTTCTCTTGTCGTGATTTTCATCCTATATTCCTCGTCGTTGCTGTCTTGTTTCTGTGAGTTCTTGTATCCCCTCCCTATGCTACCCTTCTTCTGGTGTTGAATACCATCTTTTTTCTAATTCTAAGATACCATTAGAATTTTTTTTTGTCTTTACTCTCCCAATACGTCCCAATAGCAGCCATCACTCCGCTATCATCTATTCCGATGGTGTTCCTTGAGTCGAGGAAAAAGGTAAAAGTCACTGGGAGCTAGATCTGGCGAATAGGGTGAATATTCAAACAGCTCGAATCCTGTTTCTTGAAGTATAGCTAGCGCAACTGTAGCCTTGTGAACCGGTACGTTGTTTTGATGAAACAGCACTCCGGCTCGCAGTTTGCCGCGTCTTTTTTCCTCAATAGCCTTTCGCAACCTTCTTATTTGATGTTTACCAAATATTCCACCATAATAATTCCTTCAGAGTTTCAAAAAACTGATGCATAACCTTCCCTGCCGAACTCCACACCTTGAATTTCTTCGGCATTTTCCACGTCTTCGATTGCTGTTTGGTTTCTGGATCAAAATAGTTGATCCAGGTCTCGTCTATGATTACGAAACGTGACAAAAAGTTCTCCTGGTCTGCCTGGAACTTTTCGATATTCACCCTCGAAATGTCGGCTTGTTTCTTCTTTTGCTCGTCGGTTAACATTCTCGGCCCCCGACGCGCAGAGACCTTTTTCATATGTAATTCGTTGCCAACGATTCTTTGAACACTGCCATACGAGATCGCTGTGACCTCAATGACATACCTGATGGTCACTCTTCGATCTGTCAACACGACATCTTAGCCTTTTTTCCACGTTGTTTTCAGTGAGGACGTGGATGGACGTCCTTCGCGGTGTTCATATTCAGTGAATGTTCTTCCCAGATTAAACTCCTTGGCCCAGCGTGCAACGGTGGAATATGGGGGAGCAGAGGCTTCCACTGTTGTACCTGCACCACCAAATATCTCCTGAAGCTTTTGAGCTTCAGTTGTTGCGTCAAACCAATCGCTGTTCAGATCTGGATGATTTCGTTTTTTATCGAATTAAAGTTTTGATCAACTCTTCCTCAAACACCGGTCTCAACTGTTTGATATTACGCAACATATTCGCGCGTCGTGGCGTCATGAACGTTGCGTCCGTGATCATGGGCGTTCCTGTAGAGTGCTCTACCTGAAGTCTGTTTTGTCAGAACTTTTTTCTTCCACCATGCGAAGGATTAGACCCCCCAACCATTTGTTCCTTCATTCGCATATAACTCAGCTGGTGCAGGAACAAAAATCTTGTTCACAGCAGATGGAGATCTTGAGATTTGTATAATCCTTGGTTCTAATCCAGACATCCAAGATGAAACACAATCTCTCACTAAGCTTTCAATGACGTAGCTGTAAAGAGGTACCTGAGCCAAATCCAGGGTAAAATGAGCCGTGATCATAATCACCATATATCGATTGGGGAACTAACTCGCTATCAACTTCGATCTCCAAGATTCACCTATATTGGCAACTTGGGGATTATTTGTGTCTTTGAGCTGTGATTGAAATGATTGTTTGTGATACTGTTTGATGGTTCCTTCGATTTTGACGCATTCTGTTCTAATTTTCCGTTACCCGTTCAAGTCAATAAGTCCGGGTTGTGTTTGGAAGAAGAGCCAATTATTTATCCAATTATAGTAAGCAATAAAATTAGTTTTTTTTAAATACAATGAAAAAAATTAAAAAAAAGGGGGGCAGAAAATATAAATTGTCTGACGACAAGATTACTTATCAATTCTTTGTACAATACATACATAAGTCCCATATTTCCCCATTGTACTGTACCGTACTTGCATTCTAACCGACATAACAAACATGAGTCGCGCGGTTTGGATCGTTATATGTTTTAATTTGAGACTTTTGTCGTTGACTCAATATTATGAATTTTATGATGCTATATGCCGCGACGCGTTGAGCTCGGCGGCTACGTGGAATACGAGTGGTTGGTGTATCCGCCGATATTCTAATGCGATAGAGCACTTTAGTATAGTGAGAAGCGTTGTACAGTGTGGTTGGACGCATGTGCGGTCGATTTCGATTTCCACAAGCGGTTTTTCACTAACTCCTATCTTAACGGATAATTTGAGTTTCATCGAAACCAGTTAACCGTATCCTGCTTCCTAGCGTCATAGAGACATATTCGAATCTATAACAGTTCAGCGTTAAAATTCGGCAAAACGTGAAATATTGGCTTTCAATGTAACTCGGATCACAGTGTATTATTTATGGTTAAAAAAAAACTCACAAGTGTAACCTAAAACTTTCGCATCATAAAATTGGTTTCCAAACAAGGATTTCGTGAAAAATTCTAAGCATCAATTAAAAAAAATGCCAAATTGTTCGTTTGATCGACAGCAGAGGTATGGTTTTAAATTCATTTCTATGATTGTTTCACCTGTGTCTGTATAATTTTAAAATTATTATCTTTGCGATCGTACATAGAATTTTAGTGATAGCATCTATAATTGAGGAAATGCCTTTATTTACGTGCCGTTGCCAACTGAAATAACACACTTTCGAACCGTTAAAACGCCTGCATTGACGGTTGTCGTTGAACGGTATGATGACTCGAACTTTTTTTTTCATCGTTTTTTTTCGTTTCTCTTTACAAAAAAATTTATCACAAAATGAAAAATAATAATTTGATTGGTTTAGTTGGCTTGGGTGGCTGTGTCACAAACTAGGTTGCATCATATTTCGTTACGATTGTACTATCTAAATTTGATCGTTCTGGAAAATTTACTGTTTTTCACGGTATTTTATTTTAATGTATAGTTTCATTCGTTTTACAAAAGCGTTATGTTAATTATATATTAAAAATCGAATGATTTCATTGAAAATGTTTTGTCATCAAGGTAAAACGGTTGGTGGTTAAGATATGTAATTTTTCTATTATGAGTTTTAAAATTTAAAAAGTAAATGTATGTTGTGTCAACCGGGCTTTACAAATCGTTTTAACGGATTATTCTTTAGAAACAGCACGGTCAACTTCCCCGGTTGATTGATGGCTGAAATAATTTGTTAGTGTTTGGACATTTTCGATGACATCTCATATGCTCATAATTGACAATTATAAAAGAAAATCGTTAATTCCATATGTCTATTGGAAATAATCTAAAACAAATCGATATAAACTTTCTTAGCTGATTCGTAACGAATTTTATCCATAAAACTTTAGTTATGTTTCGCCAAAGTTTCCTAATCAAACATACTAATTTTTTTCAAACATACATATGTACAAATTCATTTTTTCAAATTCCGATTTCCTCGCCTAAAGCAGCATAGAAAATAAATCACCGAATCCAAGGAAAAATAATTCAACTTAAACAAAAATATTTCTATGCAGGATGTTGTTTTCCGCTATAAGTAGTAATCGTTGCGTAGATAAATTTCGCATGCAATAAACAATATAATTACATTAAGTGTTTGTAATCTGTAGATAAGATTTCAAAATAACCAGAAGATTATTAGAATGATAGGCTCATTATATATTTTGCAAATTTCTTAATGCTGCTGTCAACAATTTAGAAGAAAAGTAGAATAGAGAAGAAAAATAGAATATAATCTATTTATACGTTTTAAGTTTTAAACATTGAAGTGAGTTTGCGGTGTTTAGCTCTTTCTTTTCGATTTTAAATTTTTGTTCTAGTAAAAAATGAAAAGAAAAGTGAAATTGAAATTACTTTACCAGTATTTAGATTGTCAAGACATCAAAGTCAAGACGATCTACTTGTTAATAGATGGCATATATAAAAGCTATGTGTACATTTTAACACCGACGCTATATTCAGGGTTTTTTGTAAGACAATGCTGAAAATGGTTTTTAAAAAAGCACTTCATTCTCTTGTTGAAAGCATAGTAAAAAAAACCTATCAATTTTCAGAGGTAGAATGACTTTGACAAAGGCTATACTACCCAGGCTTGACAACTTAGGACTCAAAACGATTTTTTTCAATAATTCCTTTTTCATAAATTTAAATTGTAATGACTCCAATTTAAATTGCCATAGAAGTGGAAACCGGGAGGTCACTTTTTAACATTCAGACCACTGTCCATTGAAGTGGTTTTCCGTTCCCAGAAATCTCAAGCTATTTCGATACATTGTAAAAAGTTCAAGTTAACTCGTTGGGACGACTTCGAGCAGGCATAAGTTCTATCAGATCGTTTAAAATCTTCAAAGCTTGTGTATAAGTACTGAAATGATGGTATTGTGTTTGAGTTAACCTAGCTCTGGGTAGGTACATACCTGAGGCATATCAGGGACAAAGTAAAGCGTGAAAGTTGTAATTTGACACTCATAAAAATTTGGATTATGAAAATGGAGTCTCTACTGTCTCTATTCCCAAGGACTCAAAATTATTTGTAGCGGGGCAAATATGCTTTGGTTTGCATCAAATTCCTGAAAAACGTAAAAGCAAACGTACGGCTACAATTTTTAATTATTTATTCTTGGTCTAGTACCCCGTTGGATAACCTCCAGGTTGGATCATTGGCTCTAGTTTCCTAGACGCATTGATTCTATTAACTTTCATACATTTCATGATTGATGTTACCCCATTTTTCCAAGAGGATCATTTGCGGGTTGTTTATGATGTAGACCCCATGTTTTCAGATCCTTTTTTTCTAGTTCGCTGCACAAATTTTCGACAAGATATAGATCGGCCAACCGCAAAGAAGTTTCCCGAGTGTGTGGCGTACTATGATCCATTCACAAACAAAAAGTCGCCGTATATTTTTTGATAGTTATCTTGTAGCAACCAATGACTATCATCGAATCCCTAATATTCTATTTCCATTTTTCTTTTATACATACACTTTCCACTCCACTGTATTTCACAGTTGATTTTCGGTTTCAGTGCTTCTTGACTCGATAGCTTCCACTGCATCCAAAAATATTAAACTTTTAATCGTCTGTAAAAATGAATTAATTCCAATATAATATTGGTTTATGCAAGTATGCTATCGAAAAAAGGCGTTGCATTCTGTGGACTTTTGAAATTTTTCCACGTAGCGCATGACCCAAACTTAGCCTTTTTTTTTATTGTGTACTGCGTTGCCAACAATATAATAATATATATCTTTAATCGACAATTCAAATATTCAGTCATTCACAAGTATTTTTTTATTAATCTGATGATGATTGATTTTTTACGATCAGTAAGTTTATTGAGACATCCTCGCCAACTTTTGTTAAGGACTGTTTTGTTATTACTTTTACTAACACATTGCGTTTTCGATTTGTATTTGTATGTTTTTTAAAAATTTCCCTATTTTATTGATATCGTTTATTATATTTCAACTCAAAACACTCGACGTTTTTCAAAAGGCATTGCAATTATCGCACACAAAAAAAAAACAATAAATTATTGGAAAAATTAGTTCAGCTGCAGTACTGACTTTGTAGCAAAATATTGAAGATAGATATTTAATTTGTAACAACCAACTGTTGACCTGTACACAGTGAAAAATGTACTAACACTTATGGGTCCTATTTTCACAGGAAACGATATTCGTCTCTATTTCATGATTGGATTGAATCTTTCATGAACGGATGAATGAAAACTAACCTTTCCATATGATGATACGAGCAACCCGCAACATCATATCATGTCTAAACGGCTCAACATATCCTCATATCTCTCCATATCTCGTCTTAAATTTTTGACTACTTTTGCCGCCTCGATTCGTGCCCATGTTTAAAGATCCAAATAACAACAAAACGTACTAAAAGAGAGGTGGACAATTTCAGTGACACCCTGCGTTAAGCATGAAAAAGTGACGCCATGAAACTGTGACTCCTAATTTACGATACCTGTAGGAAGTGTTCGACGTCGAGAGTATAAGAGACAATTCAGCATCTCCTGTGCCACTGTCTGGCATTGAGAAAAAGCAGACAGCGATGATTCGGTGAGCCCTGGCTGGTGGACCTAACGAATGTGGCAGAGCAGAAGTTAAATGAAATACTTTAATTCTCAAAATAGTCTGGGAAATTGAAAGTCATTTGGACTAAACTTTTTAGGTCTTATCTGATATCGGTATATCAATATTCCCTCTTTATCTTCACATCTTTAACCAAACGGTTTGTCTACCTGTCTCTCTTGGTAAGTTATTTTTTCACAAAATCATGGTGTCGCTTATAAAATAGTCTACAAGCGGTAGTCCAAGAGATTGAGATAAGGATTTCCAGAGGGTCAACTTTCAGTCTCTTACCATTGTTACGTGCAATTTTGATGTGTGCGAGTGTTGTGTAGTGCTAGGATATCCGTTAGTTATCTTTTAAACAAACGGTAGCCTACAAGTAAAGGTTATTGAATGTGATCATGGTTCCCTTCTTGTCTATAAATCAGCATAGACAACGTATATAATCTCTTAAGCTTATCAAAGCAGAGAATATTGAAACGGGAAACTCGATCATTTTGCAGAATCAGCCTCCGAAAGCAGAATCAAATTGGTATTGTTTTTGCGGAATGATTAAAATTGAACAACTTTTTTATTTACATAAAAAATTTTAATCTACATTGTAAATTCTATTTTGACAAAGTGGTTTCGAAAATATGCACTGATTCTCATCAGACACATTGTAAATAGAATTTACAATGTAGATTAAAAATTTTAATGTATATAAAAAAGTTGTTCAATTTTAATCATCCCGCAAAAACAATTCCAATTTGGTAGCCTACAAGTTTACCACTCTTTCTCAAATGTGGCTTTCATAATCTACTTCCTGGATTTATAGCCCTTGTTCGAAGCTAAATAGTTAAGTAAAACCGCCAAATTATCGATTAAGCTAGATATTGGACTTTTTAGGTACTTAGCTTTTCTACTGAAAGTGTGAATTGGAGTCACATCATCTTTTTGATTAGGAATTTTATCAACAGTAATTTTTGTCATTTACATTTACGATGCTTCTGCGCCCATTGTTTCTGTGTCCGTAAAGTAATCTCTTCATTCCTGTGGCTCCTAGGCTCGTCAGTGTCTGACTGTTGATCCCAGTTTTAATAAGCAGTCAGTCAGCCAACAGTAACTAGAATGTTTTCTAGATATTATTGTAGGTGCAGTCTACATCTGCCGAGCGATTACATTCGGCTCTTGAAGTAGGTTTCTATTTGTTTGCTTAACCGCAGCTTTCATTAAAAATTTAGCCAGTAACTAGCCATTTCTTAGTCTGTTGCCAACAAAATATGTATCATGTCGTTTTATTGTCCCTTATTAACTATACGTCGACGTAACGGCACCAGTTGTATGTATATAAAATATCTAATGTCCTATTTCTACTTTAATAATGTCTACGTTTTAAGTGTAAGCATTTATGTAAGCATTTTAAGGTTACTAACTCAAATTATTGATACTGTTCGATACCCCGTTTTTCAGTAGGACTGTACACTGTAGTCAGTAGAATTGTTATGTATTTATATATGTGTGTGGAATTTTTTTTTTCGAGTGAAAACAAAGTCAATTTGCTTTTTTGGTAGAGCTACTTGAATATAAGCGCCAATTTTCATTGACAAGTCTACCTATTTTGCTCAACCTGGCGTTGTGGTTAAAAATAAAAATTTCATCTAAAGATTTCTGTTGTTTTTATTGTTAAAAATTAGAAACCTGACCATTATGCTACCACGAGCTTAGCAAATAAAATAAATCGCTCATTTTATACTTTTTCTGGTGAAATCATGTGGTTTCTTACCGCTCGTATCAACTCTTCACCATTAATATTTGTAATACTAGACAGAAAACCTCATTTTTAAAAGTTTCCATTTAATTATAATTTAAGATGGATATAAGATTCATAAATAGACTAACTTATATTAAGAAATTTCATGATCCAATGGATAAATAACACATTATCTTAAAAGCTCTAAAGCTGGTATCCAAGCAATTCTCTCATCACTATTGCATTTTCACTCAAAAAAAACCTTGTGAAACTGCAATGTTTTCCGCAAGTTTGTATATTCAATTATTATTTAGGTTATGTTACTTTTGTAAGCGTATATGAATCATTGAGCACATACTTGAGAAATATGCCGTAAACTATATTGAATTACGAGAAAATTGCTATTTGTGTGCTAAACTATTATTGATTTACGCCATGCATTGAATTTTACGAGTTAATATACAGTTTTATCAAAGCATGTTATCAAAGTAGATCATAAAATGTTAGATTGGATTATTTATTGAAGAAAAATATACGATGAAATTGACTATTCGATATCCGACCACAATTTAAGTAGAATTATTTTAAAGACATGCAATAGATTGGCGATTAGAAGTTTACCGTTGAAATATTTTTGATAGTTGGAGAGTTTTTGCTTAAAGGATATTATATAGCTTTGCAGCTTATAAAGATTTTTGAATTTTAGTAGTCATTAAATGGTTTTAAAAGCTAGTAGCTGTAGGAATATTGATAGGATTTTTGGTTAATGCAAATACGGTATTTGTGCAGATTAAAGCATTAAGATAATTTTCTGCCTTTCCCGGACTTTTTTTTTTACTTAAGCAAAACATTAGTATGTACCTAACTGCTTTATTAAAAAAAAAGACGATGAAGGCTAGTACTTCCACGCAAACAGGTTTTGATCATAAATCTTTTCGCTTATAATTTTAGATTCAAATATAATTTAATCATCATACCAAGGTCTGCATTATCCTCAAAGTGTACAAGTGCATGACAGCATTGAACCTGTTGTCATTAAGTTGATGTGAACGCAAGCATGAAAAACAGTTGTACAAATGAAATACATTTTCGGCACACATGTTGACCTGTAAATAGCAAATTTCTTGAAATGTTATAACGAAGATACCTGTCTACCGAAACGTATCTTCAGAATAGAAAAAAAAACACCAAAAAATGGAAGGAAGGAATGACATTTCGAACAGAAAATAGATGAAAATGCTTAAAATACAAATGAAAAAAGTTATAATTGATTTAAAAGCTGTGCCACACTCTATTCTAAGTCTGAGGACATTGAACTGCACAATTTTGGCGACGATTTGACATCACCTCTTGTTCCGATAACGTATCATGAATCTATTTTTTCACTGAAGGGGGCTGTAATAATTATACGTTGGCTCCTTTCTTCCGGGTGAAAAGACTTAAATCTGACTTAACCTCCAGACAGCCACTGGTGTCATCTCAGAGCGCCGTTGTACTAGACTCAATTGGCATCCATACCATTTTCGAGTGAAATTCATAAATTTTTGGTACAAATTCATAATATTTTCGAATCTAATTCATATTTTTTCAAATTAAAGTCGTAAATTTTCGATACCAATTCATAAGTTTTCGAATCAAATTCATAATATTTTTAGTCAAATTCATAATTTTATTCAATCAAATTTATAATTTGTTCAATTCAGATTCATAATTTTCGCAAGTTGAATTCATAATTTTTTCGAGTTAAGTTCAGATTCAAAAACTATGGTCTTGACGTGCAAAAATTATGAGAACTATGAATGCGGCTTGCAAAAATTATGAGTTTAACTTGTAAAAATTGTGAATTTGGCTCGAAAAAATTATAAATTTGGCTCGAAAACTTATGAGTTAGTATCAAAAATTTACGAATTTTATTTGTAAACTTATGAATTAAGCGCGAAAATATTATGAATTTGTACCAAAAATTGACTCGAAAATGGTATATCTAAACCTTGACTTTGTATCTATGGAGTAGTCATGAGAATCTAAATATTTCTGCTCTATGGTACTTTTAGTATTTCCGTTTAGTTGGTCAAAAATTGTCTAGGGTCTTTTGTATGCCTGTGTTCCTTTTGCATTATGAATATCGAGGCTTTGGCTCTTCTGAAGTTTGCTGTTCGTTTTTGTTGTCTGCTATATTTCAGTAATAATTTTACTATTGGTTAGCAAACTAGTTGGCTTGTTAGTTAGGTTCAGTATGTCTAGCCTAACTTACTACTATCAACTTTTCGTTGCTTGTTTTTTACGAGTATGTATGAGTCTTGCGTCAAACGCTAGGTTTTGATTAAATCTGTTGGTAGTTGCTGACTTCATGACTGCAATATGAATCCTCCACCTAAGAAAGTACATATTCTTAATATTTGTTGATGTTTATTTGAAAGTTTAGAGACCTGGTACTTGTTCACTTAAAAGTGCCAAAAATAAGGTAACATAGATGTACTCGATAAATTTGTTGCATTTTGGGTTTATGGAGATAAAAAAATGCAACAAATGCAAAATGGAGATGAGCTTTCAAAAAATTCCTTATTTTTTTCTTCACAAAAGAGGCAAGACTCTAGCTTCATCACCATCAGTACTACAGACGGAGACCCGTCCTGGCCTCCCCCAACAAGTTCTTCTACCAATACTAACCGCGAACTTAAGCCATCCAATTAGGCATGCCTTAGCTCTGAGCTTCCTGGTCAACGCTATCCTCTCCCCGCTGGCGATTATCATGACTTTAATTGAATACATGACAGTGAGATTGGGGACTTAACCAATTTGTAACTTTCCAGAGTACTGTGAAACATTTTTGCGTTGAATTGAATTGAATTGAATTGAAAAATATTTTATTTTATATTAACCGTACATTCTTAGCCTAACTTAAAGTTTAATTAACAAGAAAAACTTACAATCTAGCGGCTATACTATTTTAGCCTGCTGGCTCTGGTTGTTTTTTTTTGTTTTTCTTTTTTTTCGGTACAAATTTTATATTCTTACACTCTAATTGTATTACCCAGCCTGTACAGCAGCTGGGATTGCCCTAGCAATGATTTTCTTAAAAACTACCTTACGCTAAAATACGATCTAACTTATACCTAATTATAACTAACTTAGCCTAATTAGTCCTAAATCTTAATCTAGCATTTTTGCGTTGAGTATAGTAGTTATTTATGTTAACAAGGGCGATCAATCAAAAATTGGCTTCGTCAGTAAAGATAATTTTTTTTTTACCTGAAATTCAGTTTTGCCTTTCATTGGATCGAAATTCTATTAGGCGTCAAACGTTTAATACGATGAATTAAAATTGGAGGTGTAGAACAGAAAAAACTCTAAAAATCACTCGAAAGACAGATTTTCGCAGCAAAGCAGAGACAATGTATATTGTTTAGTTTATAATAGTACGTTCGATCAGTTGATCGGTTTGAGGTCAAACTAGCCTCAAATCTACTAGACTTACCTTACATTTAACTTAGATTTAGACATTTCAAATCGACCTGGTTTTGAAGAAATCTAGTTGAAATCGAGTATTATTATGAATTCTCTCTCGGCTGCATTTATTTCAGCGCTTGCTAAATTCTATTTATAAGAAGGAAAATGCATTTGAAAGAGCTTCCATTCCCAAAAATAGTAAATATTGCTACTAAATGATCAAAAATGGAAAAATAATGAGTGCACACAGAGAAAACAGTATGTTCATACACTTTTGAATCATATTTCCCGCTCAAACTCTAAATCACTTTTACCAGTGTGAACGCCTCACTTGATTTCGTTGTCAGCTCAAATTCGAGCTGATTTGGGAGTAATAAAATTTACCAGAAACTTCAATTTACATTTAGTGCACATAACATATCTTAATTTTGAATAGTAAATATTTTATATCTTTAGTGAATATGAGCATTTGCTTATGTATGTATTCACACTAGAAACACCATTCATTCACTCGAGAATTGATTGTCGCAACCTTTAATTCTTGCAAGAAAATCTCAATTACAAATAGATATCATCTAAACATGTTTCATATTGTGCAATTATTTATAATTATAGCCTTGAGTTGACATTATGATGCATGCTAATACATCTTAATGTTCATATGTATGTAAGTAAGCTAACAGTAGGCAAGCGCTGTGAACTTTCAGTTGACTGTCATTGTCCAGCTACTGCTAGTATTTATTGCACATTTTTGCATGCATATTTGATTTAAGCCTTATATGTGTACGATTGTATATTTCTTATAATTTTCATGCATACATTGATTAATATACAGTCAGAATCTACTATAGTAAGATTCGTTGTTGGGCTGATTCGGCTTAATTTATACAAAAAAAAAAAAAAATGCATACAAAATCATACATAATCATTCCAATCAACAAATTTTCCTTGAAAAACTCGATTATGTACTTATATTTTTATTTAATTTTGTTGGGTTTTCTCCGAATTAATAGCTGTAATCGAGAAAATATCGTATTTGAGTTTAGCTGCTTGTAATACGTGATGTTTGTTCAATTCAAGAGGATTTCGTTTATCTTAATATAATCAATTTCATTCCTCAATAAATCTACTCCATCGCTCTTGAAATCGGACATTTATTTAAAAAAAATAAATTGGCGGAATCGACTTATGACGTTAAATTAGATCGACTTTAGAATAATTTTAGTAAAAAATATCACAGAAACCAAAAATATTGAAGCTTAAGATTGGTTAACACTTTGCAGCGTTTATATTTTTCGAAGTAGTTCCTTCTAGAAAGGCTTGTCCAAAATAATTTTGTTAGAGTAACAAGTACAATGTTTTTTCATTTTGTATAAATTCGATTCAAAAGCTGTTTTATGGTTACTTATTTATGTGGTAACCTGAAACTGAAACGTAACTTTTGACTATTCTTTTATGCCTAAAAATTTATTTATTTAATTTTATATTGTTCGAGAAATGGCCACTGCAATAAGCTTTTAGAAGAGAGAAAAGAGAGAAAAAGCCACTGCAGTAAGCTTTTATGAAAGAGAAAAGAGTAAGCTTTTATCCGAAAAAAGTAATTTCCAAAGAAGTAAATCCCAATTTGACCAAAGCATTAAAAAAATAGACCTTGCAACCAGAAAAGTAGTAAAGGCGTTTGGTCCCTGGTTGAACAAATCAAAAACAATCTTTCCGATTCTATTGTGCAACTGCCATCTTCCTCGATGAATCCTCCAAGCCCTCCAATGTGTGCTTTCAATCAAGAGCCTTTATATTTCAGCACAAAAGATTTTTTTCGCATAATTTTTCGCTATACTTAATGTCTCTAAATCTGTTGGACCTAATGGTATTTTGCTCCTCATACTCATCGAACTACTGACCAATCGCCCTTGTTTAATTTCCCACTGAAGAATGGAACTGGTGTCTTTATAACTTTGACGAAGCAATGTTTGTATTTTGTTATATTTAAAAAGGCTTTTGATAGAGTTTGGCATCCACCATTATTTTCCAAACTTCGTGCATTATGTATTAAGCGGATTTTAAAGTCTCCTCGTACATAGTTTTTTTTCAAGTTTCAGACAGACGCACACTATGTCAGGGTACTGTTTCTATCCAATTCTCTTCCTTCTATTTGTATATCACCTCATTTGCTTTCGCTTTTTCTTTTCTATCTTTTTTTAATTCGATTAATAGTTTTGCCAACGACAGCACCCTCGATTTCACGTACTTTTAGTACAGTGTCCTTCCATCACATGAACTTTACTTGTGGTAACAGAGATCGCGTATTTACTTAAGGGGTTAGTCCACTGTTAAACTGCTCAAAATGAACTTTTTTTTTTAAACAGCTACAAACAAAAAACTATTCAAGATATCGATTTGAAATTTTACATACATCTTTATTAAAGCTAGGAGTTAACATTTTCATTAGAAAAAATTGTTAGAAATCAAAATGGCGGCCGCCCCAATGGATCGCCGCAGCACCGCCGAAAAAAAAAGCAAATTGCGCCTCGTAAATTCCTGGACAAAATAAGCGTCTGTGAGCAAACTACTAAAAAGATTTCATTAGTTTTGAGTATAAAGGACTGCACGGGCCTAAATTTAGAACAAAAAAAAAATTTTTGACGATCTGGGAAACATTTTATTGATTAAAAAAAATTTTTTTATTAAGTTTTTTGATTCAAAAGTATACCACATTTTTTTTAATCGCTTTAGGGCTCTAATGTTAGGCCCGTGCAGTCCTTTATACTCAATACTAATGAAATATTTTTGATAATTTGTTCACAGATGCTTATTTTGTCCAGAAATTTACGAGGCGCAATTTGCTTTTTTTTTTCGGCGGTGCTGCGGCGATCCATTGGGGCGGCCGCCATTTTGTTTTCTAATATTTTTTTCTAATGAAAATGTTAACTCCTAGCTTTAATAAAGATGTATGTAAAATTTCAAATCGATATCTTGAATAGTTTTTTGTTTGTAGCTGTTTAAAAAAAAAGTTCATTTGGAGCAGTTTAACACTGGACTAACCCCTTAAACCTATGCAACATAATCGCGTGGGGCTAAGCGAACCGTGTTGTCTTAAACCCTTTGGAGCTCGTGAGACAGACATGCGGCGATATTTGATTCCCATCCGCTAGTCGGTCCCGTCCGCTATAATAAATGTAATAAATAAAATAAATACAAATGTAATAATTTTGCATTTGCTTTTTTTAAAACGTCGAAAAAAGTGCCATCAATATTTATTTTTAAAGTTTTTTATATAGGCCTATATTGTATTGTCTAAAGTGCCATATTATAATTGATTTTTAGTATTAGATATTTTATAAATGAGTGATATCTTCTGAGTCAGACTCTTTGTACGAAAGTGTGAAGTAAACGCGTTCCTACTCGTTGAAACCAGGGTTTTGTTTACTTCGCTATAACTTTCCAAAAAATAAAGCTACAACTTGCACACGCATACCATTCGATGCGCAAAAGAATGCAGCATAGCGTTACCGGCATTAAAATCAATATAAGCGACAAAAGTATAAAAAGCTTTTTGAAAACGTCAACTTTTCATTTTTATTAGCTTCAACTTTTTAAATCAGCCACATTTTAGAAATAATAAAACCATTTCTAATTCACCATTTTCTTATGAAAATGTTAAAATCATTAGCCTCGATCTATAAAGTAGATCGAAGCTAAGGTAGACCCATGTCAATGTCGCGAATACTCCCGAGAGCTACTTAAAGTTAGCGTACTTTCTCGACCGTGACCACGTTCGGAGCTGCGGACTCCTAAAGGTTAATACGTTCACAACTTAATTCTTCATTTTTTGGTGCAAGTATTTCTTATTCACCCTCGCCAAGCCTATAATGCTTTAATGTATCCAGCAAACTTAGCTGAACTAGTCAAATTTTACGAATTGCGAAAAATACTATGAAATGTCTGAGCTTTTTTTCAGAGAGATAAGAAAAGATTGATTGATAATAAAGATCGATAGTTCTTAACCTGACACAAAAACGGGCGAATATAATCATTCGCGCATGACCAGGATCGAACCCATAGCGTATTGCTACTTCTAGAAAGCTGCCGAATTTCATTATGTATGAGCCCCTCTTTCAACGTTTCAACACAGACCACGCTACTGAAAGACAAAAGGAAATCATCTATAAAAAGAGCATTGCAAAAATTACAAATGCACTCGTACTAAAATAAAACAAAAATTGAAACGTAAGAATAAAAAATTCGTTATAGGCAAGATCGACGTAACTAAAAAAAATCTGACCAGTGATGAAAATCCAAATGCAAATTTTTGCTATTTAGTCAAGTTTTTTTTTCAATTAAACCGCTTATAACCGAGCATTTGTTATATTCCATGGTCTATATCGTCGAGCTTTACTGTACTTCCATTGCAAAAATTCATCTTCCTACCATTATCAGTAAATAAATATCCATTCATATGTAGATATGATGCAAGAATGTTCTACGGCATTAGATACATATTCATCTTACGACACATTAATATTTTTGCAATTAGTCATCTAGCAGGTTTTTCCCCCAAGAGTCATGATAATATTCTTGCTGTAATTTTCCTTACGCATGATACATAAGTATAGTTGAATCGTTTGGAAAGAAGTAAAGAAGCAAAGACAAAAAGAGTCCTTTATCAACTTTAAAAACTTTAGAAAAAGATCAAGACTAATAAAAATAAATCAAAATATTGCAACCAACTAACCGGAAGCAAATTTGTCTAAGTCCTGAATACATTCTTTAATTAGTGCTTGGACATCTAAACCGTAGAAGTTCGTGTTTGTGAAATTGAAAGTGTTGCATTTTAAGTCTGAAAATCTAAATAGCATTTGTGATGACTCAGATATCCATGGGCTGTGGGAACCCGCTTAACTGACTCTGCATCAAGCGTGGAATGACGTGCAGTGGCTAACAGCAATATTTAATGCGAATGAGTTTGTAGTGGTTTTTTGTTTGTGAGTTTCTGAAACTGAGAACTTGTTGTCGCTGAGTTTTATGTTAACAACAAGTTTCTGTTGCGGTTTTAAGTTCTGCAAGTTTCATTTGCATTATAGTATATTCTATAGATTATATATGATTTTTTTAAACTATGGAACTACATTTTTAGCACCTTAGAGACTATATAACATTTCAAAAGCTGGTTAAAAACAAAACAAACAAGGAAGATGCATTAAAAATCAAAAAATATACTCGATATGCCAGGCTGTTTTTAAGCTATTTAAAACAATAATTAGAGTTAAAGAAACATCACTCGAATAGTTTCTTATTTTCTTAATCACCCAAACAAAGTTTCATCACTGAAAAAAAAACCAGTAGTAATCATCCTCCCGTATGAACATTTAAAAAAAAACTCAATGCAAACTCAGACGTTAAAACAATACCGCATTGCCATACGATGCTGTTAATTTTCTTCTACCGTTTTTTTTTCTTCATGATAACAACAATGCGATAGCTTCGAAGGTTGATGGTTGCAACAAAACATGTTTGGTTGTTATAAATCAATCATGCGCTTACAGACAACCATATTTTATTGACTTTACCACATTGTCAATTCGCTATGTTGCCGAGATATCTCCAGTTAAAGTTTCTTATCCTATCGATAGAAAAAACACAATTTCAATGCAAGGCGTTGTTCGAACTTGAGAGC
Organism: Nemotelus nigrinus; assembly: GCA_947369275.1. NCBI lineage: Eukaryota > Metazoa > Arthropoda > Insecta > Diptera > Stratiomyidae > Nemotelus > Nemotelus nigrinus. Next base: position 13,050,952 of record OX376374.1, read on the forward strand.
ATACTGATCGTGGTTAGATGATTATCATCTTGTTAAATAGGTTTTGTTCTAAATTAGTACGTCTGATGAGTTGTGAGTCTTGTGAATTTTATGTTAGATTGCAAGTAGACAAGGTTCCATTGTGGTGAGTAATCGTTTTTAAATGTTTATGGGATGCTAAAATTAAAATTTGCTAATTGGAATTTTTAGCGGATCAAATTCATATGTGAATCTGTAACATCATTGAACTAAAAACATCAAATTGAAAATCTTACAAGCAATCATTGGAATTCAATCGGTCTATGGCATTCTGAAAAAATTAAGGTGCACAATGAAACTTTAGGGACCTTAAAATTAATTTCCAAATCGGCATTGTAATGATGTGACTTACCCAAAGTGTACAACTTAAAAGTAGTACTGAAAAGTTGTATAAATCAACTAAAGTTTGAGTAATCTTTTTTCCGATCCTGGCAATGCCTTCAGACGCTTGAGTGCCCGTACTCAACTTCGGAAGAAGATACGAAGTAACTTTCTTGTGAAGAAGTGACTGGGAGCACGCAGAAATATTCAGATACTCTGAGATCTTCTTCACGGAATGCTCGAAAACATATGTTAGTGAAGCCAAATGGCAGGTTGTCCTCTTCTCTCGGAGAGCACGTTTCTTTCAAGCAGAAACATTTGCTATATTGACAGCTGCTTGCTGGACGATTGAGAAAAAGTAGAGGGGAAAACCTATCGCTATTTGCAATGACAGTCAAGCTACGCTGCTGGCGCTACATAGACTTCTGATTACTTCGATCATTGCCGAAGAGTGTAGGACACGATTGAATTCTGTCGCCAAATTCAATAAAATTTATTTGCTCCAGGTACCGTGGCACCGTGGTATTGTAGAGCATTGCTGACGCCATTGCGAAGTCAGGTTCGGCGATTCGAATACAAAGCTCTGAACCTAGCTTGGTTGTGCCGACCGCATCTGCATATGCTATTTTTTAGGAATGGGAAGTTAATCCTCACAAAAAGAGATGTCTTCTGATGTGGCCAGGCACACTAAGGTCTTCCTCTCCGAGTCCAACCATTCGACTGCGGGAATCATCCTCAACAAAATTTAAAAAGTTTGCAGAGCCATGATAGGCATACGTACTAAACACAACTGCCTAGAACGGCATATATACCGAATAGGTGTTGCACAAGATGTCCTCTGTCCGCCCTTCCTAGAAAAAGCTGACTCTGCGGAGCATTTTCTCAGTGAATGCTCAGTAGTTGTGCGTCTCGGATATCAATGCTTTAGCTAAGATGTGACTCGTATGTAGAAAGTTGCTTATGTTCCTCTATGATTAACCCTGGATTCCGTTAATAATGGGAAACTATGGTGAGGCTGGGGGTACGAACACTAAAGGATAGGTTCGGCCTAAGTGCCTAAAAATGTCAGGTGCCTCTCTCCTAATCCTCACACCCAAACACTCCTCTTCTTCCGACAAAAAATGATTTTACCCAGCGCTTAACCGTCCCGCGTGCAGTCCCATGAAGCAATCCCACAGCATAACGTAGAGAACTACAGGTTAAACCCAATAGCTGCCTGGTGCGACTAGCGTCCATTTAGACCCAGGACTGTTTTGCTATCACACAGGATGATTTTTCGGCCCAGGACTTCCTTCCTTCCTAGATGTATTCCAATCGAGAAGAGGCGTGAAATCTCTGGCAGTAAAGAACCGCCATCGGTCTTACAGTTACCTTCAATACGCCTTTGTCCAGAGACTCCAAATTAATTGCATTGCTGAATGTTTCGGCATCTCGAAGCAAGCGATTTAACTGCCGGTTGGCTATCTGTGAAAATTCCGATATTATTGACTCCGAATGTTCGAATACACAGAAGCCAGTCGATTTCCCCAAAAATAGCTACAACTTTTGACTGAAAGACACTACAGTGGTCTTGTAGACGAAAGAACATCTTTAAATTCAACTCAACCGAGTATACACCACTTCTTACGTGATTGTTTTGCTTTGAGCTATCGGAGTACACATAGATAAGCCCACTCTCTTCGGTGACACCATTATGCCATTCATCCTTACCAGAAATGCAAGCTGTAATTTCTAAATCTAATAGAGCGTCCATTGGTGCGAAAGGCCTCTCAGATAAGATTCTAGCGTGGCCAAAACCTGTTCTAGTTCACGCAAATATACAATGCAGTCTTACAGCAGCCAGATTAGTTTGCAGTAAGGTTTGAAGCAACACGAAGTGTGTCTTATTAGTCCTCCTGCCACCAGTAGTGCCGCTAACCATCGCACTTAAGAGTAGCCTTAAAAGCAGCTTACCTCCACAAAGCCACCCCAATTATAAAGCCAAGTGGAAGTACGATGCCGCAAACGCCAATTCGCATCTATGGATCTTTTGCAGAAGTAAACAGTTTCCGAAAACCTTCCACGCTCTTTCTGCTGTATTGTTGCTCCATATAACCTTCAAGTCGAGGATAAGCCCTAAATATTTGACCCTCTGGCTCAGGTCAATAGAGACCCCGTTCAATTTCAGTAAGTCAAATCGAATGAAATTTTTACTTTCTTGCAAACAATACTAGCTTTGTTTTGTTTGGATTCACATTCAAGCTGCACTTCTGGCTTCAACGTGATTGTATGTCAGGAGAGTGATTTAATTTCTTCAACAACGTAGGTAAAGACTGTTACCGTTTATCGTTAAAACGCGTCCCCAACACATTTGTTCCCGACTGGGACCAAAGAGGAATAGTTTCGGGGCCTACGCTCACCAGAGATGGGTTGGGTCGGGCGCCACTCGCTTCAGAACTCGAAACTACCTCTCAATGGTGAAGATATACTCCTTAAGAGCCAAATATTTTTCAATTTGCTCAATGTGAACATAAAGAACAGTTTCTATAGAATTTTCTTTGGTATATTCATACTGTGGCTACGAGCTTAACATAGGATCAATTGACTTTTTAATATAATAGCGAATTATCCTTTCTGGAATCTTAAGCATGCTAGAGCTAAAACATATTGAACGATAGTCCTTTGGCTTTTCTTCTTTAGCAATAAAGATAACTCTAGTTTCCCCAGCAGATGAGAACATATAAGAAGCGCAATTGAAAGTTAAAGGTCCTAAGAGACAACATTAAACTGATGACCTGCTCCGTTTGATCTGTCGTTTCTATAGGAGAGCAATAACTGGCCTGGAAATGTAAGAAAGTGAGTACGTTTAGAGTATCTCCTCTCAAACTAGTCCAAATGCCATCAGGGTTCATGATGTAGCCCATAGTTCTCGATGTCGAGTTTAAAACCTTATGAAGGCGGTTTGCCTCACTGAGACTTTTCGCGTTTCCACAGAAAGATCTCCAGGAGTAGTTATTTGCTTTGCGCACGTCGTACTTAAAACCACTCTGCTTCGGTATTATATAGCGACCATTAATTAGACCCTTTAGCTGTTGAACTCCTTCCATATTTTACCATAGGGGTTGAGTTTCTCCTTGAATCTGAGTGAGTTACACGCTCTCCTAGATGCGGAGTTGAGAGCAGAAGAATATGTGCCAATCGCCTGATCCATCTCATGGTAGCAGTCGACGATCCCCGAAATAAATTCCAGTATGTTTCGGGCCAGCAATTAAAATAGCTTCAAGTCCATCCTATTTATGGGTTTGTACTTAGGATCAGAGAACGAACTCTCCTGCGAAACCCTCCATTCACGGAGGAGATGCAAGTGTCATCCACTAACTAGGGTAACATCAAAAACCTCCTTACGATTTGCGGTAAGGAAAGTCGGTTCGCTGCCAGCATTGGCGATAAATAGGTCGTGGGCCAGGATGAAGTCAAAGAGTGCTTCACCTCGGCCATTTGTGTTAGAGCTGCCTCCCCACGCTTCATTATGAGCATTAGAATCAGCCTCCAGAATAAGAGATAAACCAATTCTTGTGGCTTCCGCCACAACATCTCTCATAAAATTGTAGGAAGACTAGTGCCAAAATCGTGCCATGTAGCAAGAGAAACGCCATCGATTTCCGCTGCAACATCCATGTTATCCTTGTCACAGAAATTATGAAGGACAAGGAAATTAATGATATTCTTAAAAAGAATACAGGCTCGGGATTACTGAAAGACATCAGGTGTTATCAGTCTGTCTGCATAGGTGCGTAACCCGGTGGTAAGCAACTCAAGGTGCTTGCATTAAGATTAGTTTGCCCCTTGCCCTAGACAAGCGGAAGATCAGGGCAGCTTATGCTTCTTTGGAATGATGAAGGTTACCTTGAAGTACCTTTACCATCTTTAATAAGGGCTATGTTGAAGTGATCCTCTTCATGCACGAGTTGCACAACGGAGTAACTCTCCAGCCCCCATCCTTTATTTCCAGAGTCAAGAGATCAAGACAGACATCCAACTCGGAGGTAGTTCCAACCATGATACAATGAGTTCCAACTATCATCAAGGAGGGATTCTACATTTGATTCTTCCTCAGATACTGCCCTCAGATAGGTGATGACTCCTTGTTGAGTGGCTAATCGGCTCTTTGCACCACTTGCTTCCTGGTGACACTTGTTGAAAGCATCCCGCTTCCTGCTCAGTTTACAGCTAGAGTATTTCATGCAACAAAATATTTGAAAAATTTCACCGGAATATCAGATAGAGTTGCCACACGTACGTAAGTCTGTCGCGCTTAATATGAGTCAGGATATTTAAATTTCAAGGCAGTCGACAAGGGAAATGAATCGAGTGCTATTTCACATCTACCCACAACTGAATCACCTATTCCATAGCTACGGCCAGTTAACTGGTAACAGAGTTTCCGAAAATAACGATAACGAAGCGATGTTACCTCGCCAACTAACAATACACATACGTAGGTACATGCTAATGGCCTTGGTTATGCCATAGCTAAAATAGCGCTGCCAAACTGGCGCTGCTATAGTAGTAGCGTTTACACCGTACAGCTTATTAACCAAAGCAAAAATGGCATAATATCTGAAAGGAGCTTAATACTAAGAACAAAAACACCCTTGCACCAAGGCTTCCAGATTGCGAATGTCACTCGAAACTAGAAATCCTATTTATGACTGTTATAGTGTTTATACCACTGCTACATTCACACTTATAACCGCGCTAAATTTTAGCAGCGCTAAAGTAGCGTAGCCAAAATAGCAGGCTCGGCTAATTTAAAAGTGGTTTATACCGCTGCTAAATAAGCAGAGCTTACTAATTTGGCTACGGCATAAACGCACTCAATGTTTGTTTAATATCAATATTGAATTAACTGCAAATTGTACTCAACGACGTTCATTTGACTCAAAAATGCTGTAAAGGAAATACATTTCCTTTCTACTTCAGTATGTTTGTACGTTCGTAATGTATGGAGCAATCCAAAGGAGGGTTTTGTTTCCGAACAGACATTGTTGCCACATATGTACTACAGTCCAAATAACGTATTTTACACTGTTGCTGGATCATATTTGATACAAGCCATGCAGACATTACTGCTCATATATTTTCTTTCAAGTTTTTTTACGGGTAAAAAACAGAAACGAGCCTATACAATTTTCTATTTGCCTTTATGATAAATTGTGCAAACAGCGACTTGGAGTTATTTGAATCATGCACTTCTGCTGGCTTTGTCGCTGTTCTGCTTCTTTCCGCTTATTATTGTGTTTTGTACACCGTCTTGAACGGAGCAGACACCGTCATCGCTGCCGCCGTCGTCGTCGTCGTCATTTTCTTGTCTTCCGAATGGAAATTCATGGAAATTAAAAGTAAAAATCCGTAAATATTTGAATGTGCCTCAGACAGTTCGGGTAATCATCATCATCTCAGACTCAGGTAATACGGTTCATAATATGAGCCGCCATCAGTGCGCAAACTTAGTCGCATTCGAATGCGATGCCATGCGATATAAGATGCTCTTGAATAAAAACGTGGAATTTCGTTTACAATTTGATAAGATAAAATAAGCATACGTAGGAAAGATGCCCCAATATGTATATTGGTTTTGTGTACATGCACGAGTTTCAGCGACACCTTGGCCGCTCAAGTTCCTTGGTCTTGGTAACGGCTATTGCATTTCTTCTTGTCACAAGGTTGAATCGAGCCAAAATATGAACTGGAATCGTGTAAAATTAGAGAGTTCACGTGATGCTAATGGAAAGATAAAATGTTTGCTGGATTTATTTTCGAATTCGGTAGCCTATTGTCTGCTGACCATAAAATTGTATGTTGGAAAATGATGGTGGATTTTCGGTAAACTGGCTCTGGATGATGATTGGACGAAATTAGTTTTGGAGGTATTTCTAATGCATATACGAAAAATTTGGGGTGCTTTGTTGGATACACAAACCTGCGAAGCATGTTGTAATTTAAAATTACGCATGTTGTAATTAAGTTAATAAGGGTTATGTCAAAGTCCTCCTCTTCATGCACGAGTTACGCAACGGAGTAGCTGCCTCAGCTCCCTTTTCTATTTCCAGAGTCAAGAGATCAAGACGAGCATCCATCTCGAAGGTAGGAGACATTCCACATCTGATTCTTCCTCAGATACTGCCCGAAGGAGATCTTAGTCCATTTTAGCTTCCAATCGCAAGTTACGACCACTTCTTTTGACGATGTCTGCTAAAATTTTATTTCTCAAAAAATAATCTACATCGCATTGATATAATTCGCATTGTTAAAAAGTTGCATTTAAAAAAACTTCACTCTCAAATGAAACTCAATAAAATGCAGAAGCCATTTTTCCAAGAGTACTCAATGTTTAATTAAAAAAAAAATAACGAATATAAACGGTCTTGATATGCAAAGCATATCCTATTGTTCTCGCAAAGCTATTAAAAATCTCGGTATTCAGAATTTTTCATGCCCATAAAATTTCCAACCAACAGCATTTTTCCTTCGTTTCTGGTCAACTAGAAACCAATTAGTGGAAACCTATGATGGTCTGTCACAATAAGGCAGCAATTTTTATCGCCAGCATTGTAATTTGATTTGTATCTAGGACAGCTTTTAACTATGATCGTGCTTGCGCACATATGAGTATGTATTTTTGTTTCATACCTACAAACATACAATGTTCGCTATGAGATGCCATATCTAAAAGTACTTGTTCATTGAAAATTGTATGCAGGTTATACCTACCGCTACTGCTTACTCTTAATGCCTAACTGCTCTTCATTTGCGGATATGAATGTTTTCAAGCATTTTGTCGTTATGGTTGTGCTCATTTGAATTGCGCAACCTGCACTATAGATGATGCGTTCGTTGAGCTAATAACTTTTTCTATTTCATGGTGAATGAGTATGGAATTGTTGGGGTAGAAAATCGACACGTGACAAATTTCGTGTTAAATGAATTATATGAAAATATGTATTTTGTGGATTTTGATATGGTAGCGACAATCATCGTCAGTGAGTGTGGAGGAGGTTGTTCGTCAAAGAATGAAATAAAGAGAGTCATGTTCTAGAATAATGAACTTTTCCCTCCCCGTGCTGGTTTGCATAGAAAATCCAATCTCCATCTGAAAGCTCCTTTATTGATGTCGGCCAAAACAATTGAAACCATAACCAAAACTCACTACATGCTCAACATTTATTCTTGACGACCAATTTTGATTGATTCTTATCAAATATACTAAAATAAATACCACCAAGTAAACAAAATTAAATTCAAACTAAATTCAGTGATAATTTAAATAAAAATAAAATTCAAATTGACTTGTCAATACAACTGCGGAATATTAGACAAAAATTTAGAAACTTTCCAGTTAAAAGTTTTGCCTGACCGCAATGAGTACTGGTTAAGCTACATTTTGAGTAGCAAAGCGTTCCTTTGTTGCTGTAACCTGAGCTTCCCGTTTGAGTTTTAAAATATGTGGACAACTTTTTACGTTGGGCGCATAGCTTGACTTTTGAACGCCATGCCAGTTCCTTTCAGTTCTACTCAACTTCCGACTACCAAACCAGTTTTCTTTTATACCAAAGCAGATAAAAGAAACGCTGTTGTCATAATAGACAAGAATAAATATGACCGATTAATCATGGAAAAGCTCAACAACGGGGACTACCATGAACTAAGGAAAAATCCTTTACTAGACTCTATCGAACGAGTGGAAAGAATCGTGAAAGACTGCAAAGGGACTATTAGAGAAGACCAGAAGCTTCGGGTCCCAAATCCAGTATGGCAAAGAATTAAATGCTTTCCAAAAATACGCAAAGAAAGAAATAAGCTAAGGAAAATTGTCACCGCTATAAACGCTCCAACAAAGAGAATTGCAAATTGGATTGTAGACAAATGTAGAACCTTAGGAAACGATAATGATAGATCAGTTGAAAATAGAAAGGATATAATAGAGCAACCTGGCGAAATGGCAACAATAGATGAAGATGAGCTAGTTGCATCATTTGATGTCAAGGCTCTGTTCCCAAGAGTGCCACTAAAAAAAAGCACTTGCGTTCTTTGAGTGTTGGCTATTAGAAAAGAATGTCTCACCGTAAAAGTGAATAGGTCACCGAAGGGCTAAAGACTATTTGAAAGCTGACTCGATTTGTATGAGTGAAAGCGGCTTTACTTTCGGAGAAAAGCACTTCAAGATATTAAATGTGTCGCCATGGGAAATCCTTTATCATCACTTATGAGTGAGGTATTTATAGACAGACTGGAAAAGAAACTTCATCAAAAAAGTTCGCTGCCCTGTTTGTGGATGAGGTATGTAGACGACATCCTGCTTCTCACGAAAATAGAGGTGACAATGAATTGGAGTGCAGTGTGTTGCAGACAATTCATGCGAATCGGTAGGCATCAACTCGTGATATCGCGAAACGGTGTAAAACATCGCAAGCGGCAGTGCAAAAGAAAATGCGTAAAGAAATTCAATAAACAAAAAATATTTACAAAGAAAAACTGAACAAAAATTTCTACCTTGTTTTAAAATGATGAAATCTACCTCAAATTCAACTTCTATACTCTTCCGGGACCTCAATTTTACAACATTTTACAAAAGACCGTCCACAAGAAGATAGATCAATTCAGTTCGAAAAGTTTGGTGTAAAAGCACTTGTTTAGCAGTCCATTTGTAAATGCGGTAAAAAGGGCACCCCATTCTGCACAACAGGCACGATCAGCTCAGAAATCCACATCAAGGAATGTCATCAGAAACGTTTACTACCGTTTGTATAAAACCATAACCTACATATAATATTTTGGCCTGATTTAGCTTCTGCTGCCTATTAAGCGAAAATTATGATACAATGGTTTCAAAAACATCATGTGAATTTTGTGGAAAAAGAGTTAAATCCACCAAATGTCCCAGAGCTTTGACCAATCGAACGATATTGGGCAATCGTTAAAAGCAATTTAAAGAAGACCCAAAAAGCTGCCAATAACTGTTATTGTTAGTAAAAGGTGTTCCCGTAAAAAATGGAATCTAGCAACTAAAAACGGAGCAAACCACATCAAAAGTCTGATGGAAGGACTCAAAAAAAAAAAGTTAAAAATAGGGGGAGCGCTATAAGTGTAAAAAATCTTATTTTATAGATAATTGTAGAATTGAACATACAAATAATAGTAAGCAAGACCATTCATCTAATAAAGAAGGGTAATTTATCTTAGAAAAAGCTATATATGGCGTTGCATATTATTTATTTTTTGGTCTTTGAATCTGGCTATTACATTTTTCGGGGGGTTTTCCCCTAAGTAGTTGTTCTCGATATTTGTCCCCCAAAAATATCGCCCATTTTGGGAAGAAACCCTCAATCCGTCAACGCTGATCAGAACCTTCCAAGCTAATTGATCCAACTATTTCATTACTTTTCATATCTTGTTTTCGATTCCTTTTCGTTTCGTTTTCGATTCCTTTTCCTTTTCGTTTGTTTTTTAGTCCTTTTCCTGTTTTTTTTATTATCCTTTTCATATTTTTCATACTCTTTCATATTTCACATTTCTTTTTTATACATTTTTTAAAAATATTTCTTCATCTTCGACGATTATATTGACAATTTCTTGCATAATTGTTGTTGTAGTGGCTTTCTTCATTGAATTTCTCTTCTGTTGCCATTTATTGGTAAACTAGATGCTTTCCATCCAAACATGTAGGTTACATCAAGAAATGCTTCATTTTTTTACTTGATTAGCTATGTGATGTAGACGTTCATGTAAATATCCTTCCTTTGGAGAAAAACAATCTTAAAAGCAATATTGTTGAAATGTTCATTTCTCTGGAAATCGCTTGTGATTTTCCCCGAAATTCACTCTCGTATCGCTATAAGCACAGCTAATCGTAGTGGAAATGTCTTTAAAGCACTTCATCATCATCATCATCGGCGCTACAACCGGGGTCCGGTCCTGGCCTCCAACAGTCTTTTCCATCGGTCCCGATCGCAAGCCGATGCCATGCAAAACGGCACCCCTAAACTCCTGGCGTCCTGGTCAACGCCATTCCTCCAGCGCAGGCAAGGTCTCCCACGCTGTTGTCTGTCGTAAAAAGCCTCCGAAAAGAGTTTTCCGAGCAGGATCCTCTTCACTTATTCGAGCTAGGAGACCTGCCCACCGAAGTCTACCGCGCTTTATCTTAGTAATTATATCTGCTTCTAGGTAGATACCATACAACTCATAGCTGTAGCGTCTCCGGAACCGCCGCTCTTCACATCTAGGGACAACGATTCTCCGCAAGACTTTCCTCTCGAACGCGGTTAAGACGTCAGAACGCCTTTTGCTGAGCACACAAGTCTCGGATCCATACGTGAGTACTGGCAGGATCATGGTCTTATACAGCAGGAGCTTTGATGTTCGGGTAAGATTTCGGGATTTGAAGAGTATTGATAAACTGTAGTAGGCTTTGTTGGATTTGAGCAGACGCCCGCTTATTTCTTCCTTCATTTCGTTATCGGCTGCTACGATTGCCCCAAGGTAGTTGAAAGATGGTACTACTTCAAATTCATGCTCAACTAGCTTGATGGTTTGACCAACTCTAGGTGTTCGTTCTTCCTGCAGACGCTACCACCATGTACCTTGTTCTTCAATTATGTGCAGCCCCAGTTTTTGTGACGCTCGCTCGATCTGGATGAAGTGTTCTTGTGCAGCTGATTCTGACCTTCCAATTATATCTATATCAGCTGCATAAGCCAGTATCTGGCAGGACTTGGTGACGATAGTCCCTCTCGTTGACGTTTTCTTTTTTTTCTACCTTTTTTCCATCCAGCTCTTGACATTCGCCAAAGATTTATATCTAGTCCATTATCATTCAATATTTTTGTAAAATAGCTTCCTAATCGAAAATATGCAGAGTAATTGGATCATTTCGGTTTAAACCTCGCTTGCAGCGATTAGTATTTGCAAAATGTTTAAGCTGAGAAAGTAGTCATCTTAAAAGTAAAAACTGTTATCACAGCTTCCGCATAGTTTGTCTGAAATGTCATGGATATATCTTTTACAATCAATACAATCATTGATTTTTGGAGTGGCTTTGAGACTATCAGATTCTTTTAGAGTTAACTCGTGTTTTCCAAAATGTGGGCTCCTCCTGCAGAAGTCAGGACCTCAACCAGAATGGCATTGACCAATGTTTAATATTTTGATACTCTTGTTGAGATTCCTTTGGACAGGGCTTCAGTTCAGTTAAAATCAAATTTTACTGACTGCAATCAAACTTAAATAAAACTTCCCTCTACAAATTCGGCAAAAAAAAGTTGCAACTCTAAGCATGCCCTTGTACCACTTTGCCTTTTAAATATTGGTAGTAACATAACCTTACCTTTGCATGTAACACGATATCTTACATCTATTACTATCTGTCACTAAAGACCACATAATCACATAAGTGGTGGCTTAACAACTGATCAAATACAAATCGCTGTAGCAATTCTCATAAAACCGAACCAACCATTCAAAGGTACACACAAATAGGAGTATGCTCAATTGTGTGCTTCTGGTCGAAAAAAACAGCTAAGATTGCATCATTGTGTCATTGCAGCAGAAAAGTAGTGACCATTTCATTATTGACTACATGTTAATAATTTTATGAAATTGTTTTCAATGAATACATCGTCGGCATATTCACATATGAACATGAATTTTCTCAACTGTCGTGTTACCATGCTGATTAATCTTCATTCAAAGTGATCATATTTCTGTTGTTGTTCCGTTTGAGTAACTGCTCTTTGCGTTGCCGAGTCACCCTCACAACCCATAAAAATGTGTGCGTTTTATTTTTGAAGCATTGTTTGCTAAAGCTGTTATCTGGTTTTCGTCATCGACTTTGTCTGTCTGTCGCGTGAAGTATTGAAGTATTGTTTTCGAAAACGGCAACTCATATTTTCACCTGCCGCGCTCATATTCGAATTCAATCTACATATTTGTCATCCCGAATTGTCAGGTTGTGTGAGTATGAAAAACGGATACATAAAAATCTATTTACACTTGCTATGCGACTACGTCTGTATGCAGGCTTATGACGAACATGTGAAACCCAAGTCAGCATAAAAATGGTTAAATATTTATCTCACGCGGCCTACTTTCCTGTTTCATTTTTTTCCGTTTAGTTATTTTTTCGATAAGACCCAGTCCAGCATAAAAGCGAAAATACTGTTAAAAATACTCAATTGAAGTAGAGAGTGAGTTAGACTGCAACTAATGTGTAATGGTGTAATTATAGCTAATGTACCTGAAATGCGCGAAAGACAATATGTCTATTCGCCATTCTGTAGCTGCTACTATGCACACTGTACAGTGCAATTGTTAGGTAGGTTTCCATATTTTTCATTCCGTTCTGAGACATTGTGACCAGGTGACTTGTTGCGTTTATTTTGTAAATAAATTGCCTTAGTTTAACGACTTGGCCGGCTGCTACTCGGTTTGACTAACTCAAAACACAACGAATTGTTGTTGGCGGTGCTGATAAGAACAAACTACAATATTATTTCTTTCTTAGATATCTCAGTTCTGCTGTTTGGTGCTGTTGTTTTATTCGGTTTGTCATCAGAACAATTGTGTGAAATTTGCTGATAAGAAAAAGTCACAGCTCAGGTGCGATTGCGCAACTTGGTCGTATTTAGCATTGCCTGCAAAAGAAAGGGGAACTACAAGCAATTCATTGGTGATATGTATCTAAAATGTAATTTTCATTTTACTGCTAGGATTCATGCTGATTGGATAGTTACGGTAATTGTTTCTTTGTAAATGGACTGTTTCATATGCCAGCCACACACTGACAATGTGAAGATTATTGATGTATGAGCTAGTATTTCGACGTGTTCTCTTTTTCCATTGTCTAGCCCCAATAAATAAATCCATTCAAGCTTTCTGTCTTATCTTTCTCCGATGACATTATTTGTTTCACAGAAACTTGGCTCTCGGCTAAAATTTTCAGCGAATATTTTTTTCCTCTGCAATTTGTCCTTAGAACTGATGAGGATAGAGTCTTAATGCAAAAAGCAGATGATGTCGGAACTCTGATAGCCATTCGTAAATTCTTTCAGCGTGCACTCTGTGACTTTGTTGCCTTATTCCTGTTGAATGTGTAACAGTCCGAGTTCCTCTATTACATGCCGTTTGCCTACTACTTGTTACTGTGTATATTTCTTGTAATACTTCCATATCCTATATGAGTGTTTCTATAGTGAATTGTCCAATTATATATTTGTCAACTTTCCCCATTCTCCTGTGGCTGTCTGTGATGATTTTAATCTTCCGTCCATCCAATGAGATATGAAATCTTTGAAAAATGTGTCCTGAAATGCAGTTTCCATTTCTTTCTTCCTCTTCGTCTCTTACTGGTCTATGCCTCAATTTAATTCCATTCCACATACGCACAATCGTACTTTGTATAATATGTCTCTCTTTTCTTCTATCACCCCTTACGTTGACCCTGATCCACATCGTCCTCTTTCACTCGCTACAAATTTCAAGCTTGCTCAACCACTTCAAAAAAGAGTGTTATTTCTCTGCGTTTCAAAGCTGATGATTTAACGATTGCTTCTGAACTTGGTGCCATTTATTGGTGCACTTTCTTTCATTGACTGGGCATAGATGCTGGCCTTTTATCTTTTTACGCTTTAATTTCCATGTTGATATCTTTGTAAACTTCTACGACACGCTCCCGCGAATCGTCTAGTCCATCTTGGTCCTGTATCGATGTGTCTATTGCTTTTCACAACAAAGACCAGGCATTTTTGAAACGCTTGCGTAATTCTTCTAAAGATTCGCTTCAATATTTCGAGGCGAAAAAAAGCTATTAATAGAGGCGAAAAAAGCTATTGAAACGGCTAAGCGGAGAAGAAATCCAAAAGGCTTTGGGTACTACATTAATTTCCGAAAAATTTCAAAACGCTTATTGGATAGCTTTATGTTTAACGGTGATGTTCCCTCTTTTCTCAAGTAATTTGTAAGTTATTTGCTCCTTTCTTTTTACCTACATTTGTACCATCAAGCCTATCCAATCTTCCCAACAGTAGTACCCGCTCGTCTTTTGATTTCATTGTAATCTTACCTCCTGAAATAGAAGCTTTAACATATCTTTTTGGATCCCATAGCTAGCAAGAATACTGAAGGTATTATGTGTCGATATGTCAAGTCTCTAGCCTTATCTTTATGTGTTCCTCTTGTCATTTTACTTAATCTAAGCTTGTCTGCCAGTGTTTTGCCTTCTGTTTGGAAACTTGCAATTGCTTTTCCGATCCTCAAATCGGAGAGTGTTGAAACTGTTTCTAATTACTGACCTATTTCCTTTCTTTCCGATGTTCCGAAATTGCGCATTATCCACAACATCAAGCGAATTATCCATAACAGGATATATGGCGCTATTAACCCTCCAGGGAGCAGCATGCATTTATTAAAGACAATGCAATGTCAACAAACTTGGTCGAATTTGTTAATTTCGTTGCTGGTCCCTTGGATAATGGACTACAAGTTGAAGTAATCTACACGGATTTCACTCAAGTTGTTGGACAAGTTGCACAATTTCGGCATTTCTACAATCCTTCATACCTGTTTCTCCTTCTATATTATTAAACGTACTTGTCGTGTTGTCAGCCTACAACTGGTGTTCCACAAGGTTCCATACTCGGGCAGCTTTTGTCCGTCTCATCGAAAGCGTCAAAAGTGTCAGAATTTGTTCTTCGGCGTCTCCATAATATCTCCACTTTTGTGCGTCTATTCACATCGCTCAAACGTAGCATATTACATACGGCCTCGTCGTTTTCTGTATTTGTTAGACGCTGTCGAATCTGTCCAACGTATGTTTACCCATTGTCTTTAGCTTTAGCTTCCATGCTTCCTGTCGTAGTCACATACTCTCTTCGTCTTGTTGTATGTGTTTTCTGTGGTATTACCAATCAAAACACTGAAGCCAAAAATAAACATTTTATCTGTATAATTCTCTCAAATCTCGCTAAACTTATTCATGCAGATGAATAAAGAAACCATACAATTTCAAATACTCCATTTTAATTTCGCCCAGTCAGTAGTGTTGGATAATATCTTTCTATAAAATAAGCTTTTAAAATAAAATTGCTGATTATTTTACATCATATTTGTCGAAAAACCGCATTGGAACTCGAATAATATGCCGAGCGCACCCTCATTTTCCATGCCAGTAGCAACGAATTTGTTGTAAATACCTTAGAACTTTATATTTTGTCAAACACAAATGTATTGTTATAAGTTTTTGATCCACAAATAAACGCTGACCTTCATTTTTCTTCTTTTATTTTCAGGCAATCGATAAAAATGCAAGTCTTGAAGATAGCTGGTGCTGGGAACCAGACAACGTACCATCTGAATCTTCAGGCAAACGTGATCGTGAACGAAGCTCGGAATCATCTAGTGGGGGTGGTGAGCTGATAGCTATTCCCTTAGATGGCCATAGTAGTCATGATAATGAACTTATCGAAAAATATCAACGATTCTTGGACGAAAGGGATGGTCGATTGAAACTTTTAACAGTAGAGAATACAGCCCTACATGAAAAGCTTCATCGCCTTACTGACGAAAATGTCGAACTACAATCCAATCTAGAAGAACTAGATAATCAACACAATGTTGCCATGAAAGAAGTTTTGGATATGAAAAATGATTGGCAAACAAAGTGGAATCTGTTGAACGAACAGCAAAAATCCTTAGTACTAGAGCATGAATTGAACGTGGGTTCAATGCAAAAAGACCTCGAAACTCTTCAAAAGAAGTTTGAAAGTATCCAGACTGCATATGCGATCTATGTGCAAGAAAATGAAGTGTTGAAGCTTGAATTGGAAAAGGCGAGGAATGATGTGAAAGTTATTCAAGAAGAGAAAGCTACAATTGCCAGCGCCAATACTGACGTGAAACATTTTGAGGAGAAAATCACTCAGTTGCAGGAACAACTGCAGAAAACAGAAACCGCAAAGGCTGAATTAGAAGCGCAACTTGTGGCTGAGGGACCCAAAAAATGCAAAGACGAGGATGACTTTATAGTACTGCAGAGCGAAGACTTATCTGGTAACAACTTTGAGCAGAAATATAGCACGTTGCTGACTGAAAAGGAGAGGATTCATCTCGAGCGAGATGCTCTTCAAAGAGAACTTGATGACGTTAAATCTACGCATGAAATCATGAAAGTGCAATTCGAAGGCAAAATTCAAATCCTAACCGAAGAATTGAGCAATATAAAAGCTGCAGGCTCAAGCACTGAAGCTGAGACTGACCAACTCAAAAAACAACTATCAGAGCTAACCGAAACATTTGAAAAAAACACCGCAAGCACATTAGAGGCAGAATCGAAAATGAAAGCAGAAAATATCAAACTACAGAAACAAATAATCGATTTAGAGTCATCAATCAATAAGAGTAATGTGAAAACTAGCGACCATATTGAAAATGTGTTGAGTTTCCATGATTTGAATCAGCTAATAACTCTATATACTAAAGTTGAATCACCGATTGTTGACGATATATCATCTTTAGAAACTGTATTTAAGGCAATCGGCGACAAGATATGGAAGGTTGAAGTACTTGAAAAGAATCTGAAAGAAATGGCGGATGAAGTATTACGTCTGAAAAATGAAAAAGCATCAATCGATCATCAGAAGACAACATTGCGAGCTGATATCGAACACTACGAAGCGGAATGTGCCGAGCTAATGAAGAACAATGAGATCCTATTGAATGAATTAGAAAATTACAAGAGGAATAAATTGGAAACGATACCGGAGAATAATGAAGAAGGTAAGAAATCAAAATTCATCTTTATTATACTGTGCCCTAAAAAATAATATATATATTTAATAAAAACCGTAGACATACTGCTAGTTAAAATATTATAGTATTATTCACATCATCAATATATCATCCATAACTATACACATATATAGTATCTACATACATAGTTTTGGCGTCCAAAATTCCATACTATACCATACTAACTGAATCAGTTTCCAGCCCACAACGAAATATTCCAATGAGCAAATTGTCATTTTCAATATTAAGTAGGAATTTGATATAAACAATCTGCTTAACTCTGAAAGAATTTCTTAGTTCAACAACTGATGCCAAACTATACAGCGTAGGTATGTTCTCTAAGTGTTGCCAAACTATTCGAAACGATAACCAATATTGTTGTGGTGTTTCATAGAAAACCAATCCTTTTCAACGTGGTTTTATGAAAGGCAAATCCACACCACTACCAAGATCCTGGAATTTTTCATTATCGTTATTCCATCGATCGAGGCAGGGCTTCAAGTAGACTATTTATAAGAACTTCACGAAGGCTTTTGGCAAACTGAATTAAACTGTCTTCTCTTAACTTTCCACAGCTGTTTACAGACTGCATAACTTCTTATTTGAAATGCCGTAACTAAGCTGTATCTCTCCGTTACGTTCGGTCATCAAAAAATGATGTCATATCTGGTGTTCCTCCTGGAAGCCACTTAGAAAATTTACTAATTATTTGATATATAAATGACCTCTCATCTATTTTGAAACATTCTTCCATGTTACTTTATGCGGATGACGCCAAAACTTTTAAAAGGATATCTAATATTCGTCATTGCTTGGGAATTCAGGCTGATTATAATGATCTTACAACTTGATGTGATACTAAAAAACTAGTAATTAACATTGACAAGTATTGTCTTGCGCTTATGCGTAAACTTAATCCGTTAAGCTTTGAATACTTTTTGAAAAGTATTTCCCCAAGATATTCTGGCCAAGTGCTCGACTTAGGAGTACTTTTAAATAATGATCTCGCTTTCATCAAAAGGCTCAGTAAAAGCCTC
The DNA here is from genome assembly GCA_947369275.1 of Nemotelus nigrinus. Classification (NCBI taxonomy): domain Eukaryota; kingdom Metazoa; phylum Arthropoda; class Insecta; order Diptera; family Stratiomyidae; genus Nemotelus; species Nemotelus nigrinus. The sequence continues at coordinate 13,069,146 of OX376374.1, forward strand.
ATGTCCTGTAGGATCTTTAAAAAGGCTATCTAAAGAGTTTCATGACATACATCTGACTAACACAATATTTTGTGCCTTAGTTAGACCGACCTTCGAGTATTCCTGTATAATTTGGTCGCCTTATCAGCAGGTGTATATCGACCGTATTGAGTCTATTATCCCCAAAATTTCGATATTTGTTGAGACATTGTAATTTATCTAGTTGCTGGACGAAAAAACGGGTTTCAAATCAAGATTTTTGGCAGAAAATATTGTTCTAAGAAAATATACAATTTGCTGTATTGGGAAGTATAATTTAACTATTCATGTTTTTCGTGAATGTTTTTACATTAACCTCCATAATAACGCCATCTAACATTTTCCAGGTATCGTAATGATGGAGAAGCAGCTCGAAGAATCCAATAGTTACTTGAGAAACTTAGAAGACCAGTACAATGAAACGATCGAGAAACTAATACAAGCCGATGAAAAACGCTACGAACTCGAAGATATTATAGAAAATTTGCAGGAGTCAAACGGTACTATGACGAACGATGTTAAACAATTAAAAGATCAAATCGAAACACTAGAAAATGAGAAAAGCAATTTGATATTTGAAATAAACGAAATGAAGACTGACGATAAAAAGTCGGCTGTAGAAATGGAAATTCACGAATATAAAAGCAAATATGAGAAGCTTCAAGTAGACTACGAACAACTGAGCAAAGAACTTTCCGAGTTACAATCAAGCACTAGTAATACTAGCATAGATAATACATTGTCAACACAGATGTCAAACCTGAAGTATGCTAACGAGTCATTGGTTTCGGAGAAGGCGGCTTTAGAAAATGAGGTTCAAGTATTGCAGTCACAATTCGAGCACTATGAGATGAAATGCGCCCACTTGAAGGAAGATAACGAGATGCTTCGTAAGGAGCTTGAAGATATTCAAGGAAAACTGACGAGTCAGCATATTGTAACAGATGATGTAGACAATCTCAGAAGACAATTAGAAGAAGCGCACAGTAGTACGAGATGCATCGAAGATAGATTCAATGAGATATCACAGAAGGTTGTAGAGTTAGAACTACAAAACAACGAGCTTCGGTCAGAGCTAGTCGGGCAACAAGATAACAACACGAATCTAATGTCGGAGCTCATAACGCTGAAGGATCAGGTTGAAAGACTGGAAACTGATAATAATAAATTGGTTTTTGAAATCAATGAACTTCGAACGGACGATAATAAATCACAGGCTGTTATGAAAACCAAGCTTCTGCAATATGAGGCTAATATAGACAGCCTAGAATGCCAACTTGATCGTTTGAGTAAAGACCATGCAGATCTTGTAGCTGCAATGCAAGGTCAGAAAGCCAATTTTTCGGAAAGTCGCAAGAAATACGAAGATCGTATTTCATCTTTAGAAACGGCTCTAAAAGATCAGCAGAACGAAAATAGAAAGTCCGATGAAAAACTGAAGGAGGCACAAAATACAATCGAAAAACACCAAAATGAGATTGCCGAATTACAAGGAAAACTACTCACCGAACAGGAGGTGTTTAGTACTAGCGATGATAGTACAATAGCTGAACTAAACGAATTGAAACAACAAATTAACTCGATGACGCAGGAAAAAGCGAACCTCATCGCAACAGTAACCACAAAACATAATGAAAACACACAATATTACATGGAAATCCAACGTCTAAATCAACTACTTCAAACCGAATTGGAAAAATCGCAAAATGCAGCGACAGCAACGTGTGAAAAGTGTCGGCAACTTCAAGCTACCATCGATGAAAACTTGTCGACGTATCGTAACGAAACCGAAAAACTCCATGATCAAATAAATTTCCTCAAAGAAAAATCAGATATTCTAACAACGAATCTAATTACCGAACAGACAAATCAGAAACTTCTAATGCAGGAGAAATCAGAATTGATGGAGAAAAATGCTATGCTGCAACGCGATCTTGAACGTCTTCGCGGGCATCTTGTCGAAATGGAAGAAGCCCATACACAAGAAACATTAGAACTGCAAAATTCTATGGAAGATACGAAAGCGAAAATGATGTCGCTGCAAAAAGAAGTTTCGAATTCGAGTAATGCTTACACATCAGCGAGGTATGTAAATAAAACTAAAAAAAAATATGATTTCGATTTGATTTGTTTTTGTTTGAAATGTGTTGTTTTCTTGTGAATTTAAGTATAAGGTAGTAGTATTATATCAGTAGATGTAAAAATCTGTACTAATAAGCATAACTTTTGAGCTCATGGGCTTGTTGACTGTTTTTACAAAAGCGTTGTTCATAAAATATATCGAGGCTGCCACTTGCTCTTTCAATTTAATTATTTTAAGATTTTTGGATGCAGTTCATGTCTTGTAACAGAATATGAAAATATAATCACAACAATAGAGCGAAGAAAATAAATTATATTGAGATTCTTATTGGATTCTGTCATAAAGTGAGGTGGCACAGTAGAGCTAGATTTAAGTTTTTAATGTGATATTTCAATCCTTAATGAGAATGCAATTGTGCACTTGTCCATTTCTTTTACATACCACTTGTATGTCTCTTTGTTGTATCTGAAGTTCAACGGGCTTTAAATTAACCGCAATTATTCATAGTTCATTTGTTACTTCATATAATGGTAGTTGTTTAAAATTCAATTTTTCAAAAAATATGGCTTTATATGGCCGGATCATTCAGTTCTTCAACTTTAGTTTACATTATCTTCAGTGTCAAATGAGAATTATTTAAATATTTTTGACTTAATACCAATATAAAATATTATCTTCAAACATTTATAGTATCCGTGCTTCTCAACACGCCGAAACGCTTCAAGCTCAGTATTTACTAGTGTGTCAACAACGTGATGAATATGCTGCAAAATTAAGTGCTGCCGAAGACAAAGAGTCGAAAAATCAGGCGGCTCTCGTCAATCTACAATGTGCCTTGGAACAGTTCCAAAAAGGTATTCGAATTTCAAATCATCAAAACGAATTTTTTTAACTAATCGTACCGCAAATATTCTAGAAAAAGACTCTGCCATTCATTCAGCAACGATGCGACTACGCAAAGAACTGCAAAACGAGCAAGAAAAACAAAATGACTTACAAGCCGAAATCAAGAGCTTCCAAAACAAATTGGCCGATGCGAACCAAGGCTTATTGGCCGCTGCACGTTTATCTGATCAACTGGAAGTAAGTCAGGTGACGATAGCATCACTGAAGGAAGAAAGTAAGTATATACTGTATTCATTACATTTTAGAAGTTATACTATAAGGCATGTGATTAAATAATTTATGAAAATCATTTGGGTAAAACGCACCGTTTTTATGAAAAAAAAAAATAACTTGAAGGACTGGGTGTCATCGAATCACATTCACAAATGAATCACACTGTTTTAGAAAATGTACAATATGGTTTCATCTCTGGGCGAATTCATATATAACACTAACTAGTTCTGAAAAGTAAATATCAGCTGGTAATTCTGGGGTTTAATTGTTACGATTCCCGGAATTTCAACTGGTATACATTTTTCAGATTCTAATTTAATTCGAAATTCAGAAAACTAGAACGAACTATCAAACGAAATCAGCAGACAAAAATTTGGAAATTTTACAACTGAAAAATTGCATATTTGATTTGGAAAAGATTTGGTCTTATTTCGGATTACAGAAACAAAAGAGTGACAATCGAACTTTTATTTGAAGCACGAGTTTGAATCGCTAACAAAAATGTCATCAATATTCTTATGTCATTACTAGCATCAACATTGTTGGTTCATCGGGTGTAGTAAAAATTAAAAAAAAAACTAATATATTTGACTAAGGTGAGATAAACGTTGTTTGTAGTGATTGGCTAATGTTGTGTTTGTTTTTGGATTGCACTTTGGTTGAAAGTATAAACCATTTGGCATGGTAAAATCACTTAAAACTGGTATTCATGTTTATTCGCTAAGGACACCATCAATCCTGAAATTCGCATTTCATACATTAAACTTTTCATACATTAAACACACCATTTGATTTCTGGCTTTCTGGAAATGTTTGAATTTTTTGGAGTTAATAACCATTTTATTGATAGGCTGAAATTGCCGTTTCTGAAAAAATCTGAAAATAAAACATATGGGCTCAGATCAATATTCTGCATGATTCCATAACACCGGGCAACTCCCTATGAATTGCACAGTTATGACTTCATTGTAAATTTTTTTTTTTAATTATTTTGACTGGCTTCGTTTTACCCAGATAGCTGATGATCTCAAGTTTGACGTCAAAAATAACTAAATGACCAACGAATTTGCAATATCTTCATATTCTTTTCAGTATTCACATGGCGATGCACAAAATTCTTCAAAATGAGGCACTTGACCTACAGATTGTTTTAATGAAAGCAATCTATATAATATGTATCGTTTAACGTCTCTTAGGTTACCGTCATCAGTTAAAAAGCTGAGAAAAACTGTATAAAAACATTTATCAGTTAAAATTAAATTGTAAAAATTTAATTGATTGCGTGCCTTTCGCTAATAATAACTCCCACGAAAGACCAATCATTTTGAAAAGATTATTGTATAGTACCTTCTTCTCATCTCCAGTTAAAAGATTGTTGTATAGTACCTTCTTCTCATCTCCAGTTAAAAGATACCCGCAAATGGTAAGTCAGCATGGAGTCCATCAATTAATGAGGAACCCAAATTACTTGCTTGTACAATTTTCCTAAGTGACGAAGATGATCCTGAACTGTTGACCAGAGTCAGCTAATCTTCAGTGATAATATTTCAATTGCTTAACAAAGATTTGAACCACATCACCATATCATTATCTAATTTCTGGGGTCGTCGTTTCCGTGCGACATCTGAGATTCCTATTTTCATTTTTAAACTTTTTAAACCACCGATGAGACTTGTTTAGTTTCGAAATATCTCCGTGAGTATCGGTAATTTTTTTCATTGCTTCATTTGCCGTCATTTCTTGATCGAACAAAAAAAGCATACAATGACGTAAATGTACTAATTCTATTGTTGGCCTTGGTATCTTTCCCTCATGGTATAAACAATTTTTTTAGCCTAAAATCAAAAACTACAACCATAGCTTTTCCTTAATAACTTACATGTTTGTCGGGCTATGTCTCGACACAAACTAACTGTGGCTCATCGAAGAAATGTTGATTACTTTTCGGTCTTCCTAATACTTTAGTATTTGTAAAAAATTGAAATTCATGGGCCAACATTTTGATTAACACTCATCACGTGGCTTATTCTCAACTTTGAATACGTCAAATATTTTTGTACTCAACAAATAAATAAGGTTTGTTATAGTGTGTGCTAGACAGCGTATTATTTTTCACAACACAATATCATGAAACTCACAACCATATGCAGCTACATGCAGATTTTCGTCCTTATAATATTTACTTACATTTGTGTGCAAAATAACGCTAGTATTTTGTGAGCCAAACTTAATGTCACTCATCCAATAGTCTGTCACACTCTGTTAACACTGTACTGTTTTCACCCAAAGTAGTGTTGATGCATCATTTTTAAGCATAATTATTCGTACTTTGTAACACTTTGCAATTTGTTTTTATTTTGACGAAAAGTGTTTTCATCGATAATTACAATTATGTTTTTCACAAATCTAAAATAATTTATATTCTTTAAGCTTGATTTCATGTAACATGTATCTTATTCTCTTTTCATATGATTTTAGTTTTAAGATGATTTGTACAGATTTTAGTTATAATTGCGCCATTAATTAATTTATTTTGCTATAATACTAATTTTAATTTGCCTATGGTGACATGCTACAGGGCAATCTCAAATTGTTATTGTGGTCATGTTAATATACGGCCCACAGTACATATTGAGACTACTTTATACATGTCGCTCTCTTCAATTGATTGATTTGTTGGATGATTTCGTAATTTCATCTTATTTTTATTGCTCTAAGTTGTTATGAATTGTTTTGTAATGATATTAAAAATTTTGCATCGTGTATAGTCCTGTCGATTGGTTTGTTGTGAAAAAAAACAGTGAATATATGGAAAAATTCGTGAAAATACATAGTTTCTTCAATGATTTTTACGAAGATAAATCAAAACATGTTCTCAGTTTCAAGAAAAAAAACCTATAAATGTAACTACTGTTTCAATTGATGAGATAACTATATTGATATGCTCATTGTACATTTCCAAATATTCATATGTATTTATGAAAATATAATTGCTCATGAACGGAAAGGAAGACTTTTCAGATTACCAAGCTTAGGACTAAATACATCGGTGAGCATTAGTTGAAATGGATCGGAATCGATTAACAATTGACTGTAAGAAATAATAACAACGTTAAGAATACGACGAGTCTTGTCTTGAGGCATGACTAACAAACGACTGTCGTTCTTTGGATTGAGTATTATATTAGGTACTGGTTGTGTGTTAATGATTTCAGACCAGTGCTTTTGTAATGCTCTCTTCATAGAAACGAGAATGCTGCATGCAAATTAAATAATAACATTGCTAAGAGTGATTTGATAACAACATATAATAATCATGAAACATTTTTATTTATTTTTACAGGCTATAGCAAAAGTGAGCATATCGATGGCAAGAATGCTATAAACATATCGAAGCAAGAATGCTATAAACATACAATTATATTGTGGCTAATTGTTTTCGCTTTCTTTTTGATATCTTCTTTACGAGCTATAAAACCTATTCCAAGAAGCAAAAGAACCACATGATATGCTTAACAACTAATACTTAATAAAGTCAAATATTTTATTTTAATAATCAATTTATCCTTTAAAAGTTAGGTATCTTATAGAAGTTGAGATAAAGCTAGCTTCTAAAGGAAAAATTAATCTTTAAGCTAAAGTATTTGGTTTTGAAGGTTTTAATCAGATTAAAGCAACCTCGTAAAATATTCATAAGGTCTTAATTCCTTTTTCAGTTGGATGTATAAAAGTGAAATAAATTTCATTTTTGTTTGAACTCATTCACTGCCAGTCGCATTTACAGCGTCTTGCTTTGAGTAAATAGTCATGGACACTGTTTATTTACTAATTTTTCAATCTCTCGTAAGAATGTCTAAGACTTTTTAAGGCGGTCGTCTAGTGTGAAGGCCGTTTTTTAATACTTTTTTGGGGAATTTTGTTTTGGACAAACCATTGAAGTAAAATAGTTCATAAACTATATATCATTTTTATTACTATGTATATAGACAAACGTTGTGCATTTTTTGAAGTGAATTGATACAAAATAGTCGTAGATACACCGCCCAAGAAGAACACATAAAAGGAGGTGCTCTACTGCTGCCATGATTCCGGCCGCTCTGCTTATCTGAAATCAAAAAATCAAACGCAGTTTTGATTGTGAGACTTGAGACTCCAAAGTGAAGTAAAATTAAGTCAGAATTCCAAAAACTAATAATTTTTTACGCTTTAGAAAAATAAAATCAATTTTTCGGGTTTTTTGGGTTTGTTTAGCTTGTAAAATGAAAAGTAATGAACCAATCTTAATTACTTTAGTTCATTTTGTAGTTTTTTATGTACTTAAAATTATGTATGAATTTGAGCAGAATCAATCAAATAGTTTTTGAGATATCATGGCAGCAGTTTGCAAAAATTGTGTTTTGAAAAAAACGCGTTTGAAAGTTGTTGTATATAATTCATGATAAAAAATTCGTTTCACGATCAATCTGCTATGCCTGGACCATAGAGTAGATCCTTTTCTTTTTCAAAGAAGTCATGTAAGGCCGTTTTCTCTTCTCTGTTGGATATCCGGGCTTGTTTGGTGAAATCACCCAAGAGTCTCTCTGAGCGGTCGATGCGAGAATCGTTACGTTGATGAACGAAGACTTGGGCATTTAGGCCAATATTTACTCCCATGACTTCCATCACCTTTAAGATAGGTTCAAATCCTTCGTTGAAGATTAGCACAGCAAGAAATGTGGCGATTTCGAGGACTTTTGCGCCAGAATGAAGATGCTTCGGAGCGAAAGTCCAGATTATTGAGTTTGTGAACAGTTCTAGGTACCCGTTAGTTGACAATTAGTACGGTGTACAATAAGTACAATTTAGTTACACAAAAGAGCCAGGTAAGGAGCTTGGCTCGAAAATATTCGATGCAAAAGTAAGCGTATAACTCCTACGGTCTACGAAAACCTCTTACGGTAACACTGTATACTTCCTACGGTTTACGGCTGTAACTTTTCAACGGCTTCAAATTTCGAAAAATTATTTTACCCACGTCTTCTATACATGTTTAAGATGTTATTTATGAAAAAACAAAAAAATCGATTTTTATTTTCTGACACACTAGACGACTGCCTTAAAAGAAAAAGTATTGACCGATGTTTGCATGCTTAATATTGTGTCAACCGAAATAAAACATTGAATTTATCAAATTCAGATTTAGTTGCAGATATATTACTAAAATGATATTAACAGTAATGTGAAAGTTAAAACCAAAACACTACACGATATACCGAATTTATAGATGTTCCGTACCGAACTATTCAAACGGCTCTAGACTTATTTTGTGATCAAATGCAAAGAATTTAAATTGATAGTGTAAACTATAAGAATTTTAATGCTACAATCTAGAACTTTAAAGAAAAACTCATTTTGGCTGATTCATTCTAGCGGCGAACTAGAAAATTGCCATGTATCGATATGCTCCACTTAAAAGGACTAGGAATATGAACAAATCATTTTTAATCCTATCTCAACTATTTTTCTACACACTCAATTAAAACAATAGCAATAATAAAAAAAATATACTCCTTTTCTAGTCGACAGTCATAAAGAGAAAATTTCAATTTTGGAACAAAAATTGAAAAGTACACAAGAAAGTCAAGCGGATAAAGTGGAAAAGAATCTAGTCAAAAGTTTACTAATTGGATATATTGTTAGTTCAAATCCGAATGATAAAACTCAAATTTTGAAGTTGATTACAACCGTTTTGGATTTCACGTCGAATGAAACTGATCGAGTTGGCTTGAATAAAACTCAAAGTGGATGGTTGACGGGTCTAATACTTGGCGGTAGTGGTCAAACTGGAGGTAAGTTATGATTTGCTGTTTTATTTTCTTAATTTATCGGTTTTTTTCTGTTTTCTCTTCCCCTAATACTGAATTACGATGCACGGTTACTATTATACGGTCACATATTATCTGCAGCTTGATTATCGCTGTACTTTTCACGCAATTGTTAACATTTTCGCACTTTTATCGAGCAAAAAAATATGTTTATAATAATTATTTGAAAATGAGTTGACCCGTTTCCGAATGTTGCTTCATCAGTGGCTAAAAATCAATTTCACTTACTATTTGTTGTGGTACCGATTTTTGAAAGGAAAGAAAAGAAAATGTTCTCTCAAGAAAATAATTTTTAGAAATTCCAAATATTTTTGTACATCAATCTTAGGGCTAATATATTTATGGACAAAAAAAACGGATTTTGGCCCAAAGTTGTTGCATGAAAACGCCTCTAATTCTCGTATTTTCAATATTTTCTGGTGCGGTAGTCAATTCGATTGGCGAAATTATCTTTCTCCTCATTTCGGAGAATTTTTGTGGACATATTTGTTTTTGGTCCGGTCGTAAACCGGTCGTAAAAAAAATCTGAAATGTACAATAGTTTCAAAAAGTCAAAATTTCTAATCGAAATTACAACAACTAATAGCAAACGCGCTTTTGAAGATCACCCAATGAAGATACATTTGAAGATCACGCAAATTCAATGCTAATTTTTCATAACGCGGCAGTATATTCGAAAAATTGAGAATAAAATGACGGATCTATTAGAAATTAGTATTTGAAAATATTTAAAGAATAATTGATTTCATATTCTTTTCAATTCAATTTTTCTTTTTCAACTATCTGTTTTTTTTTTACTAAAATTAAGCAATAAAACAAGTGGACAATTGTATTTTCATTGCATCCTCTCACTTAATAATACATTTTCCAATGCAAACTACTTGTAGTATTGAACTTCAATTATTATAATTCTGAAATTTCACTATTTGCCTTCGCACATCCATGCCAACTCTTATCACATTTCATCACTAACCGTTTTTTTCTTTAAATTTACTCGCAGGCGACCAAAGTAAAAAGAGTTTAGTGCAGGAGTTTGTGAATTTCTTGGAAAAGGAATCACAGCCTCAAACCGCTGCAGCTAATGTACCCAATCTGCTAAACATTAGACATGATCCCTTTTCACCGTCCACATCGAGCTCAACCGTTTCTGGCGCGCAGAACGAACGCAGACTATCACAACAAAGTAATAGTTCAATGTCCGGCATCAAACCGATTCTAGTTAATGAAAATATTCTGGAACAGTACGCTCCGTTACGAAATTCAAGTTCGATATTGAAAGATATTCTTAGAGATTCCTGACTCAATTTAAAGTAGACTTAAAGCCAGCTAGATAATATATAAATTATTATTTTTATACTGCAAGCATGTGCGAAAAAGATAGAGGAAGAGTGGAATGTGTAAAGAATTAATTGAATAATGTGATGATATAAAATATAAAGTTGGTGATTTTGTATCTGTAAATTGTATATGTATTGCTTTCTTTCGTTGGACCAGTTATTGATGTATAAATTAAGAAATAAAAATATAGTTGTAAATTAATGCCATTCTTATTATTATTAATTTTTTAATTTAGAAGTATTTTCCTAACTTCCCATGCCCTTGATGAGTGTCTTTGTTTAGGCACCCTTCATATTCATTCGCAGTTCATAGTAAAACTCACTAAGCCAGGAATGCTAAAGATCGTTTTCAATTTAGATCGAAGTCGATGATTTCGTTGCGTACAATATATGCAACTCAAAATATTGTACGATTTCATTCAATTAATGTTCAAATCTGTAGAATTTGTTTTCTACTTTAAAAACAGATTGAGCATACATTTATTGGAAAAAATTGACGGAAAAAATTGCCTATTGTTCGCTTGCATTGTTATTGTCGGAAGATTTACCGGTATAAGTTTTATTATTTTCGTGAATTGATTTGATGTTTTAATGGTTTATAATTCTAACCAGACGCTAGGAAGAACTGTTTCGTCTAGTTTCCGATTTTCAATTACGATTCACAGCGAAGCTGTGTAAAGTAAGATATTACATATAGCTTTTCGCTTGCTTTCTTCGTATACGTCATATAGCTTAGCGTATACGTCATATAGCATACGTTGGTTAGCGAATTATTCTACTTTTGCAATTTCTCCGTTTTGAATATACTGACGACCTGCTGCATACACAGGAAAACAAGGCTGCAAGTCCATAATTCAATAATAAGACCTGTCCAATAATTGGACTTACGATAAAATACAACCACGAGTTGTATAAAATATTTGACGAGCCAGAGGTATCCAAAATCAACAAATTGCGGAAGCTACAATGCGCTGGCCACCAAAAAGGTATTCCATAGAAAAGCCGAGGGCCGGACAGTGTTATATCCCAAAAAACGCTGGTCTAACACTGTCGATGGAGACAGCGCAACGCTGCTTAGATTTTAGAATTGGAGTATGTGGTCGTTGGACCGAGACAATTGCAGGCATCACATATCTGCAGGAAGGCAAGGTCCGAGAGAGGCTGCAGTGCTACGACGACGAATATCAATGTATTTAAATCTCACTAGTGTGCAATCTAGTATTCAAATAAAAAGCTATTAACAGTATTTCAGAAACAGTTATTTATAGAGAGTAGTAGCTAAGATAGTCGTTAATATGACGTTAAAATATCCAGTAGAGTACGAATAACGTAAGAAAATACAATTGCTTTTCCTCCCTGAAAATGAAACAATTATAAAATTCAAACCCTGTTATTAAAATTATTTAATCATTCTTTCCAGTATTTTATAGGCTTCGTAGAAGGCATACATTTATACAAATAACAGACAATGTTTTTCATTCTATTACAAGCGATACTATTGAGACAATTTACATGTCACTTATTTACAATAGACAATGACTTTAAGTTGCTAAATGGTAAATACAATATGTCTCTACACAATATGTCAAATATGCATTTAATTTTTTGTTTAACTAATTAATTCATTTAATCATAAATACACTTGGTTAACTGTGTAATTTTTTTTTAAATGGAACCAGCCATCTTTCGGGTGTGTACACATCACGCTACAGGACTTCAATGAAGAAAAAAGGCACTTAAGATTTTTTTTTTTGTAAATAGAAATCTCGTTTTATAGGTGTATCTCTTTATTTCTGTACTCACCCACATTACATTCTATCCTATGAGAGCACTTGTTTGGTGGCTCCTTTTTAAATTTCATTTATTAGATATTTTTGAAACAACGATTCACATGGAGTCGCGAAGCCATTCTCTAAGCTAGATGATGATTTCATATAAGTGAAATATCTGCATTGTATTAGTTTATTTAAAAAAAAACTTTAGTTTGGTGCAAGTTTAGTAGAAAATATAAACATTTTTTTTTCAAAGTTTTAGTGAATTTTTTCTATAGTTTGTAGCATCTTAACTATTCGCAAATATTTAAAATATAGCTCTTTCGTAGCAATAGTTGAATAGCCTGTTTTTCTCATTCCTCTTTTATCTTAGGTAGTTTTATTACTATAGACTTATATCCATAAACCATGAGTGATTAAGACTTTGTTAAGATTTTCTATTTTAAAAAAAATATTTGGACCATTGATTTACATTGTTGGAGAGACAGAGATTATCCTGTTTTGTTGAAATTCATTAGATTAAAGAACGGGGAGGAAGGTAAAACAAACTTTCATCACCACACTAATTTACGACGATTCAATTCGTTTAAATTCAGCATTAGTTATTAATTTCAAGATTTCAATTTCACAAAAACATAAAATGAATGGATGCAATGGCTTTGCAAGATTGATATTTTATAGCAGCTTGGTGTTATTTTTGTTTTGCAAAAAGAAAACAAGGAAAATTATTTATAGATAACAATACGGGCTCAAAAACTTTAAACAAAGTTGAGCAACAAGTATTAGCACGCAGTTTGAATTTTTAACGGTATGATACTCGTTTGACATAATGAATGTAGCATACATTAAATTGTGTAGAGTTTTGACAGCCATTCTCTAAGCTCAATAATAGCAATTGATTTCATAATCGGAACTTAGAAAAAGTAAAACAAAACTACGCAGGAATGATTTGTTTTTTGCTTTGTAGGAATGCATAAATTTGGATACATAAGATTTCACCTATTTTAAACAACGTTCAGTTAGTAGCAGTAGTATGTTTTTATGTATATTGACGATGTGTATTTTATTGGACTTGATGAATATGCAATGGAATATAAACAAAATTAGAAGTGTTCTGAAAAGACAAAAAAAATAAATAAATCAAGAAATAAATTATTTTAACATTTCTTTTTTAAGTTCTATGTAACAGGGCAATAAAAGCAGTTATCAGTCAAACGTTTAGAAAATTACTGATATAGTGGTATAACAACTAGAATAATTATATAAGTTCTTAGCAGGAATCCATGTAGTGTGCAGTTATAGCTTTGGTAAGATCTTTTTAAGTCCCGCAATCTCTCCCGAACTTCAAAGCTACTGTTCATGATCTTACCACCAGTACTCATTTATGGACCCAGTGCTTGGGTACTCAGCAAAAGGCACTTTGACCTCTTAGTCGAACCAGATGTAATTACAAAGAAAAAGCTTGGTAGACTCCAGTGGGCTGGGAAACTAGCTCGTATGAGCGAAGAGGTTCCTGTTCGGAAAATCCTTTGCGGCTGACGACAGCGTAGGAGACTGTTTGCACTGGAGGAATGGTGTTGAATAGGACGCTCGGAACTTAAGGGTGCCTGACCGGGTTACATTCGCTGAGTGGAAAAAATGCATCAGTTTGAGCGAGGAAAGTTGCTGCAAAGTTGTGAGATATCCCTGTAACTGAAACTTGCTTACAAAGTTGTGAGATGTCCCTGTAATTTTTCTAGAGCTTTGTATCCCTTTCTTGTGAATTGGGGGGAATAAAGTTTATTTGTCATTCACCTGGCATTTTTCTTACTCCCAGATATTTATGACTGCAACCAGGAATCCCGCAAGGATCCCATCGATCCCCAGTGCTGCATTGGATTTCAATGGGCCATTGACCTGTGGGACTTGATCTGATTTTGGTGCGGGGTATGATGAAGTGCAGTCACCATATGATGTGATTAATAATCACAATTTATAGAGTGTTCGCCAGATTCTATAACTCATGAACATTCAGTGCGCCTTTGATGGCAGTCCAGACCTCGTTCAATTTTAAGGGCAGATGTGTGTTCAGCTTCCGCTTTTTTGCCTCAAAGCGGCGTCGTCCGAATGAATGTTTCTATGCGTAGAACAAGAGCGGTTTAAGATAAGTTTTCTGCTGTTGATAAGTCGGTGTCCATTGTTGTTGCAGGAATTGTAAAGGTTATATTAGCTGGTGGTTCCGCAAAGTCTTTTCTCCTTCCAAGCTTTACGTTGAAGTTTCTCAGCAAGATTTTCCCATTATTTGATGGCAGAGAAACATGAAACCTTTCCAGAAGTTTCTAAAAATTGTCTCTCATTTCCTGATCCTTATCTTCAGTGGAATCGTGGACGTTAATTTACCAAAACTTAAAAAACTTTGCTCAGATGTGAACCGTTTCGTTGACAGGCTTGAATTCGATTATTTTTGGCTTCATGTTTATTCGTCCATTTTTAATTTTTTTGGAGGCCACCCCCCAATTTGTGACTTTCAGATGATTTTCCGCTTTTGAGAATTGTGCACGATTGCATGTCTATAATCTCAGCGCCAAGGAGTTTCGTTCCTTGGACAGCGGGAGTATTAATTTTCTATTTTGTCATTTGTTGTATAAAAGCCTTAAAGGTCTGCTATCTGTACATGGTTATCATATTACAGGTCCCAATAGAGGAGTCCATACTTGAAGTATGGTTACACCAAATATACATTTCTAGACATTTTGCTGAGTGATTGGATCAAAAATATTTCTGTTATCACCCTTGTTTCAATCGATTAGTTGTTTGCTTTTCAATCTTCTTGGATCTTACATTTTCAAAAGATAAGTATTAGAAGAATGAAATCTGCCGTAAATGCACCCTTTGATATTAGTTAGAACAAGTTCTAATGCGAATTCATTCAAAACATATTTTGTTAGCAATTTTTCACTTTGCTGGTTCAAAAGATCACTTTCCCAACGAAGTGGGGCTGCCTACACGCTGTCAGGCATTGGACACCGTTTTCAATACAATTGGGAGTTTTTGACAAGCATTTGAACCTTCTTTTGATTTTTGAGAAGAAAAACCAATGCAATAGCAACTTTAAGTTTCTGATAAAAGATAACAGAAAAAATATATTTAAAAAAAACTCAATTCACATAAATTTAATGATCAAAATAGATGCATGAATAAGCAAAGACAAAAAAATAAAATGCATCCATTGTATAGGGCACGTATAAATAAAGTTAACGATAAAAAAAACCAACAACTTGCGATTCAACTTGATTATCTGAGAAAAGATAAATCAAGAAAAATTTCCTAATTAGTGTATATTTGCTGTAACACTTTTCCATAAATATTAGGATCTCAAATTTCTTCCCATGCAAATTTATAAGATACAAATCATCTAATACATAATTGGCAGCTAGCCATCAATTTTTGAACACGTTGCTATAATTTTAATTTGTAGATATAATAAATAAACGCCCATAAATGTATAATGCATCTTATGCACATCAATAATAATTTTCAGAAGAATCATAAGCTTTGTGCAAAACTATAAATGGCATGTATTTATAATTTGGTTGTTTCAATATAAGTGAATGTTTTTTTGGTTTCGTCTATTCTAGTTACCAATCAATTGCTGAAAAAGGTGTGTATTAATTACGCTTGCATTAAACGGTTTTTCATCTTCTTTTTCAAACTTAAACTAATCGTGGACTTTTTTTGAACTTCGAGCAATCACTTTTTATGTTACATGGCTACAAGGACTTAACAAGCAAGATGCATTATTTTTTTGAAGCCTACTTTTTTACCCTGCACTCTACGATCGTACTATTTTATTCTGTAAATTTCCGAAACTTCAATATCCGTGCAATTTAAAAATCTTATTCGAGTTTCAAATTTAAAACATATGTATTTGTGTTTTTGTATTATATTTTCTCACTGGAATATTCTGCCTTTTTGCATTTGTTTTGATTCAGAGTGTATCGTTGCAAAGAAAAATGTGCTGTATGAAACAAAATAGAAAGTAAATGTCTTTTCAAATGATTGGGAAACTTAAAATAAAATAAAAAATGCATCTTCATTTTATGTTTTCATTAATATTCTTAAGGTTCATAATTTACATATAAAATATTTATTTATAAATATCAACACTCACTTAGAAATAGAGACTTTTAAATATATCTTCCTATTCTTTCATTTTCTATATGCATATAAAATGTTTAATGCTCTGCATTATTTGAGTTTTATTTCCTTGTGTGCTATTGAATTATCTTCGCTAACATCATAGTCATTGCATTAGGTACTTAAAATATACATACATATACATAATAATATTCTCTGGGTCTAATTATCTTAACTATACACATAATCATTAGTAAATAACAGTATCATAGAAATAAAAACATCTTTCTTTCATTATAAATATCATTTTCTTTTTGTTATAGCTAAATGTCCGCAAGAGGGGCAAGTTTACAGCATCTGATGTTTCTTTAAATAGATGAGCTCTAGTTTTATATTTCGAATTAAATATTTAAGGAAATTTATATGCATTCATGAGGGATTTTTTAGTGTTCTTTAATGATTTTTTTTTAAACGATTTCATCGATCTTCCTATTTATAAAATGTTATTTTGTTATTTTGAAGAGCTACAGCTTACAAAACTTCATGAAAAGCATACTGCACAAGCTTGTTGCCCAAAGACGTTGACGTAAAAAAATCCAATATAAATGCAACAAACGAAACGGATATTCAGAGTGATTGCTGGAATATCATCATTAATATAAGCGCCTATGATGTGGCATGCATGGAAAATTGGAAATTAAAAAGTAGAAAATTTACAAAAACACTCGAGACAAAAAATATCGTTTCTAGTTAAATGCTATAAGCCATCACCCATCCATATGAATTTCCTTTAACGTTCGCTCGTTCATTTTATTTCGCTTCAGCTACCTAAACTAACTTTTCATTCAGATTGTCGAAACATACAAATCCTCGCATTCTATCACTTTAGTTGAATTGCACCAACATAATTCAAAGTTTCCCAACTCATTTCGCGCATTCCGTGTCGCTATTGAGAACAACTTTTCGTTCTTTCATCAAAAACACTTCCATGTGGTCTTTCCCCTTCACATAGACCTCACCGCGTGGTTCGAAAGTAAACTTCGATTCCAGGAATGGTAAACAGTAGCTTCCTACTTGGATCCGACCTGGCAGCCCAGTCGAGTCCATACGACTCGCCACATTCACAGCATCGCCCCAAATATCGTAGTGCAACTTACTTGTCCCGATTACACCTGCCGTCACATCTCCAATATTGAATCCGATTCGCAAAATCAAATTGAATTCCAGCAAATCCTTATTGAAAGCATCCACCACCGACTGCATGGCCAATGCGAATTCCATGAGCCCGTGGATGTGCTCATTGTTTTCGCCTCGACTCGAAGGATCCAGCCCGCTGGCAGCCATGAACGTGGAGCCGATAGTCTTAATCTTTTCGACGCAACGAAATTCTGGTCGAGTGAGGAGTTCATCAAAGTCACCGATCAGTTCATTCAGAACACGAAGGAATTCCTTGCCACCTAAATAGCTTTCGTCGTACATCTCGTTGAAGTTGACTATGCTGCCAAAGATAATCGCTACGTTGTGATGATTTTCGGAGTATTTCGCGGTATTTTTCAGTTGCTCAGCTACATGCTTGGGAATGATGTTATGTAGAAGCATATCCGCTTGGTTCTTCATACTCTGAACGCGGATTTTATCCTGGTTTGCCACAGCGCTACCATAAAAAGTCGTCCTGTATCCAATTTCGAACTCCCGATTCAAGAACCACACTAGTATCCAAAGCAAGATTAAATCCAAATAGATTTCGACATGATAGTCCTGGAACCATTGAATGTCCTCGAAATGTGATCCAGCTGCAGAAACTGGTGAAGCTGTTGTTGAGGTTGGTCGCGTCCTGTTCCATTCGTCTGGATCATCCAAGCCATCGTTTCGCATTAAATCTGTTGTAAGCTGGGATACTGCGATGCCTACAAAGCAAAGTCCTGCCAGGAGGGCCATAATATTTCGCATCCAGCAGTTCAATTGAGTGAAATTACAAAAGTGCACGATGCACACAAATATCAAAAATCCATAATGATACTCGAAAGCTTGAATTTGATTGAGGTCCAGAAGCAGGAAGTTAATGATGATCAGACTGACCGGCAGCGACATAAGAACAGCCAGGCAAATATGCCACGGGTACCAGCTGGATATCGATTCGAAAATTTTATCAGCACAGGACGATGAGTTACCGTTGACAGTGGTCTTGCTTTTCACCGAATGACGTCGGCACATTTGGCGAGTGAAGAGGAACAGGGCGAAAAACTGAATGGCTGTGAAAACGACGAAAGCCAGTACCCATATGCGGAACTCTGCCGTCACATCTGTCGGCGTCATGAGAAACAGAGACCCTGATATCGCTAGGTAGACCATGATTCCCACAAATATATCGATGTAAGTGTTGTAGCGTGGAGTCGCAAGCGTAGGAGGTCCTTCAGATTCGTTTTCGCTACCAAATCGATGCGCCTTCGAGCGGAACTCTTTCTCCATTTGATGAGACTTGAAAAACAAACTGAATTTGCGCAATGGCGGTTTCACTAGGTAGCTTCTTTGCGATTTCGCGTTGTCACGCACGCATCGAATTAACTGCAAATCAGACTGTTTGCGCAATTGTTGCAGACATGCAGCCAGAGGATCTGCCAGTGATTGGCTTTGCGCTTGTGCCTGGATATTGTTTGGAACGGGCGGCAGCTGGCATTCGGCGAGGTTGGCCAAGCTCGACTGAGAGCTAGTGAAATAACCGGAAACCCGGTGCTGAGATACCGCGGACTGATTAAGTGCGTAGATTTGCTGCTGAATGCTTGATCTGCGACTGTTGCTCTTAATTCCGGAGTCCTTTCTACTTGTTGCAGAGGGACAAATGCTTAGGCAGTCGGAAGGAGCGTTGGTTGAATTGTTTCGTTGCAAGTCATTTTTCTGGCCAGCGGTCGAGCTCTTAGGTCGGCCGCCAGGTGATTCGGAATTCCCTCCTGATCGACCGCATTGTGATCTATAGCTACCGGATCTGCCAAACGGCGAGATATCACTTCTCGACTGTGAAATATACGACCTTATGTCAATAATATCATCAAACATTGAATGTTGGCCGGGAGAGCAACAGCTTCCCTCCGGCGATTTTGATGGACCGGAGCAGGAACTGTTGAATTGAGGAAGTATCGGTGTTCTGTTCGGTATATCAAGAGTATGAAAACTTGGTCGGGGTGTTTCAATTACGACCGGCAGCTGTTGATAGCCATTTTGGTCAACAGTTTGTATATCTTCAGTCGGTCTCAATTTCGAGGCAGGATCGGATTTCTTCAGCTCTTCGATTTTCTTTAGGAATTTCGGAACCTTCCAGCTCTTCAGTTTAGCGGTATATTTGGCAGCCTTACTCTCCTCCTCACTCCCGGACTTATTGTTGGAGTTCGTATTGCCTCCGTTGCCACCACGACAACATCCTTCGTCTTCATGATCCGAATCCAAACTTCCTGGGAGCGATTTCGTTGTAACTATGATTTTCGGGTATTCTTTGACTATAGGTTTCGTAGCTATGTTGTTGCTATTCTTTTCGACATCCAGTAAGCAGTTACTGGATTTCTTGCGCGTTTTCATGCTTAGCGAGGCGATACGAGGACGAGTGGAAAGGACTGGTGACGGATTTAATGAGGTCGAAACGGGTCCGACTGGTGATGCTGGCGGAACGGTTGGCTGGATTGCGGAGATGTTTGTGACGCTCTGTGATAGTGAGACGCCGTTTATGAAACTATCCGGCGGCGATACTACTAGATGAAGTGGTAGAGGACTTAAACTACTGTTTCGTGATGTTGATAGGTCTTTTCGACGCCCCGTAACGAAATAGGTTCGATGGCCTGGAAATGGAAAAAAATTGAAATCATTATGGAAGAAGATGTGGTTAGCAATTTTTTTGTGATATTGTTGTTTGGCAAATTAAAATTGAATTTATTAAATTAAATTGAATTGAACTTCTGAGTAATACGCTGTTTATAGTAACAGTATACTAAAAAGTAAATTACGAATAACTTGGTATTATTCAACAATTTCACCTAACGAGATTCCGGTTGCAAGGGCAAAAAGCAAAAAATTTGGGTAAAAAAGAGTTGTTTTTGTTTCAATTTCCAAAAAATATAATTTTTGGCAGAAATTAATGATTGAGTTTTTTATGTTGATTTCTTATTTATCGTATTTGATGTAGGTGCTCATAGGCGTGGACAGAGCTTTGAAATAGAGGGGCAAACGCCTGAATTTGGCAAGCGCTTCCCTTCATTTTTTATTGAGTAATATGAAGTCACATACTGAAAATATTATTTATTTATTTACCAAACAAGGTATAATAATATTACATATAAATGAAATAAATATAAAAATAAAAAAAACTAAACAATTTTAAAAACAGATTTAAAAAAGTTATAAAATACAAACAAATACAAAATAAATAAATAAAGACTCGATAAATAAATATATAAAGCTAAATTACATCTAGGTCACAATATTAAACACGCAAAACGCAAAACGAAATTAAATAATTAATTAATCAATTATAAAAATAGTCCTAAGTCATAAGAGGATTCTAGGCTGGTAGCCTAGGGAGGGTAGGATGAGAAAGCCTTTGTAGCTCTATTTTTAAAGGACACTTTGGATATCGTTGGGGAAAAGTGTTGGCTCATACTGTTGAATATTTTGCAGCATCTGCTAATTGGCTCACTATTAGCATATGCGGTGCTATGCTTATATTCAACTAGCATTCGTCGGGATCTAGTGACTCTCACGGGTTGATTAAGCACAAATCTTTCCTGTATATAGTCGACATTAACAGCGTCTCTAATGACATCGAAACTGAAGCAGGCAGATAACATTAATCTTCTGGATGCAAGAGATGATAAGTTTACAAGTCTAAGGTGAAATTCATATGACGGTAAATTGCTAAAATCACAAGGATAGTAAAGACCTCTAAGAGCGAATACCAAGAATTGCTTCTGAATAGATTCAAATCTTTGGCTGTGAATTTCGAAATCTGGGTTCCAGATAATGCAAGCATACTCAAGGAGAGGACGAACGAGCGCAGTGTATAGTGATTTTGTAACTCAAAGTCTCTGAAACTCCCTGGTGCGTCGTTTAATGAAGCCAAATTGTTTACTTGCTTGAGAAATCATTTTGTCGTAATGAAAATTAAAGCGGAGCTTTTCATCCAGCACCACACCGAGGTCTAAAATATTGTCGACCATTCTAAGGGCCGTGTTGCTTAAAAAGTACGTATAATGTACGCGCGTACTTTTTCGAGAAAATCTTATCACATGACATTTTGCGATGTTGAGAGGTAGGTTCTTCATGCTGCACCAATGTTCGAGGGAATTTAGTTTTAATTGAAATAAGTTGGCATCTGAAGGCGACTTTATAGTATAATAAATTTTCAGATCGTCCGCATAGAGTAGATGAGGTACATCAGATAAAACCTCTGACAAGTCTGATATAAAAATGTTAAAAAGCAAAGGGCCAAGATGGCTACCTTGAGGTACACCTGAATTGACATGCATTTTTTTTTAGAGGCAAGACCTTGGAATTTTACATGTTGTGAGCGGTTGTGGAGGTAAGAGCTAATCCATCTTAACACAGATCCAGCAATTCCGAACTGCTGCAGTTTGGAAATCAAAGTGGAGTCGTTAACACGGTCAAACGCTTTGCTAAAGTCAGTGTAGACTGCTTCAATTTGATCACCTTTCTCCATTTGACAGAGAACATGGGAAACCAGCACGATTAGGTTGGTAGTGGTAGAACGATCTTTCCTAAAACCATGCTGCTGTTCGTTAAGTCGAGAATCAACCAGAGGGGATAGTTAAATAGTCCATGCCCCGCTGGAAAGTCTACCTATTTATCCGACTCCGTATAAGAGTTCCTTTATATCTTATTACTCTCACGTCTCACGTCTCACGTAATGGTTCAATGATTTCCATATTACTTCACTGCTAGTTTTTTATTTTAATTCGACACTTTACTGTCTTTTGTGAAATGTGATGTTGGGGGATATTTTTATATTTATGCTGGAAGCAGTTATTATTGGAAGCAATAGTTTATCTATTCTTGGTGGACGAAGTATTAGTCACAGTCGCTCAAAGCAGCAAAGATATTAGAATGTTTGCTCTTGCATTAACGCTGAATACCCTTGAAATCCAAAAAGTATGGTATCGATATTAAATTTGAAAGAGACAATCGGTCCATGGCGAATCTTTTTGAAGTATTTTTAATATGCTTCAATATCTAACAGGTATAGTGAAAATAATTACCGAAAACTTCTTCGCCTTCTTCCACGAAATAAGCGTCACCTAAGAAACTGCAAGTTTCTTCTGAAATATGAACTTGTTCTGGTCTCCCCGTTGATTCCATCCTGCAACGAAAAAAAATATTACCTCATATTCCAGTTATTTGTGCACCACATTTACTTATTGGCTAACGACACATCATTGCTCCACACATCAAACTTAACACGTCTCGTTCCTACAATCCCGCATAATACTGTTCCCGTATGCACACCTACTCTCATCTTGACTCCTTCGTGTCGTTGCATATCGAATGCACGCATAGCTGCAATCATTCCCAAACCCATTTCAACACAGCAAATAGCATGATCCGGTCTCGGCTCCGGACACCCACTCACACAATAATAACAATCTCCTAGCGTTGAAATCTTCTCGCATCCGCTCATCACACACAGATCGTCGAAGCGCTCGAAAAGATCATTCAGGATTTCGACTAGCTGTTCTGCCGTCTTGGTCGATGACATTTTCGTGAAGCCAACGATGTCTGCAAAAAGGATGCTTACATTGGACATGCTATGCATATGGAACGGCCGGAACAGTGACTTCACGTCGTTCGATGGTCGCGGCTTCAAATGGTTTGCCGTCAGACCTTCGGAATTAACCCGTTCGTGATCCACTCCGCTTCCTTCTTTCAGCAGCATGTCCGCCACTTTTGGCGGCATCACTGAGTGTATCATCTTCTCTTTCAGCTGCTTCTCCATCTCGAGTTGGCGACGGACAAGCAGATTCTGGCCGACCTTCATAAAGGTGCCTCTCATTCGAACAATATTCATAATTAACACATGCAGACCCACTAAATGTACAGTTAGTTGTAGAAAAATCCTTAGAATCAGTATTTTATAGGAGAAGCCCGTGTTGTCGCCATGGATTGCACTGTTGCCGACAAGGTGAGTCAGGACTTCGAAGAGTATTGAGTAGTTGATTGCGATGCCGGCTGCCATCCATACTCGCATCGGCAGCGCTGTATAGATGAGCAGGACGATCTCCAGGCAAAACGAAAAATGACCCAGAGGACTGACAGCGTTGTCGGTGAGACCGAGAAGCGTCAGTGACCCCGCACACAGTGTGAGTGCAACCCAAGCGGATATCGAGTTCGTATGAGATTTGTAGAAATTCGTCCTGGTCATGAATAGTGTTGTTACGGTGGCGATGAAGAGGAGTCCCAGCGACAGGGCGATCGGCTGCCAAAACTCACTTGACATACCCTTGGTGATGAAGTAGATGAACCACGCGACGGAATACAGGAGCGTGTAGAACAAGGCGAATCTGAAAAAGAGAGAAAAATGTTGTCTGTTAATTTTTTGGTCATCAATTTCTTTTTCAAGTGAACTTGTTAATTAAAGATATAATATTTAGTTAAAGGTCAGTAAAATTGAATTTAAAATCTTTTAAACTACTTTTCTTTAAGATCTTTAGTTTCTTATATTAAAAACCCGCCACTTGAAAAGTGAGTGCACTTCCATCTTCCAAACACAATATTGGCATCGTAAGAATCGTCTTTTCGACTAAAGTGCTTAAATGTTCTTAAAAGTTTTCACGACCAGACCTAATGGATTTCGTTTAAAACCACACACTTCATACAACAGCCATTCAAAGTTGATTTCGCCTTCATGTGCCAGCAACGCTCTGATGCAATAAAGGAAAATAATAGCATTAGCCGATATGCGGTACTCGCAAAATATCTTTCGCCTCGGAACCTACACATGTACGTATGAGTCCTTATGAAGTAAGTACATAAATCTGTGGTACGTCAAAGATGACGGTGGTGGCAGCAGCAATGGTAGCAAATATCACATCCTC
Organism: Nemotelus nigrinus; assembly: GCA_947369275.1. Taxonomy (NCBI): domain Eukaryota; kingdom Metazoa; phylum Arthropoda; class Insecta; order Diptera; family Stratiomyidae; genus Nemotelus; species Nemotelus nigrinus. The sequence continues at coordinate 13,093,545 of OX376374.1, forward strand.
TTACTGCACTACAGACGACTACGATAGATTCCAAGGTGAAATTCCGCTTTAATTTACGTCTTTACAGCTTAAGTGTAATCTTCGTGAGAAACTTACCGAACAAAGAGCAATTTCTTCAAAGATGTTTGCTGCACAGGAAAAATAGATTTTTGGAGTATCCATTGTAGGGCAGAAGAGAGGTAAATTATGGGCTGAGTCGAGTCTAGTGAAACTGTATATCTTTTGGTTCTTGTGGTTCGGTTCCTGCTTGGCTTGTGATAGTGGTTGAGGGAGGGGGAGGGTGTATGGCAAGAACGAAATATTATGTGGATTTTGGGTGGAATAATCGATATGACAGAGATACATGCTTGAAGGAAGTTTGAAGAGTTTTCTTTTGGAAAGCGTTTAGCAGTTTCGCATTTGATGGATAATTCAAGGTGTGCAAGTGAATTATGGAAATTGAGTCTTTGATGCGTATCGATCGAGAAATTCATTGAAGTTAATATAAAAATCAGAATTTAGTAAACTTTGGAAGTTGCATTGTATGGAATTGATTTTGTTGATTTCTTGAGTGTTGTAATGCCAAAGCTTAAGAATTTCATATCAAATTATACGTAAATGGAAGAATTCTTCAGTTTTGTTTAAAGCTTAAACTAGATGGTTTGCGCAAGAGGGTAATTTAAGGAAAAAAGATACTGTAGTTTTGTATCATCCAACGGCGTAACCGCGAAAATGAAACTTAATAAACAGAATGAAATTTGAGAAGCCAAATGAGAAAGAAGAATTATAAAACTAATGGCAAAAAATGGAACAAAGATTAATTGAAATTCAAAATAACAGTTCCAATACATTTTGGATTCGGAAAAAATGCAGGAGGGGACAAAACACCAGAGCATTGTGCATTCCACGAAGACGCAACACGGCGAGTGCAAATAGGCTTCTGTACGTGCAAAAGGAATAGAAAAATACCTCAGATGATAGCCAAGGACGACACGATTCACATATGATTATATGGGAACCAAGATTTAAGCAAAAAATGCCTTGCCAAAGTTTGAAAAGTAAACAATCATCAAAGAACAATCTACGTGTTTCCAATGAGGATATATCAAGGATGGAATGACGAGAGGAGTAAGGACAATAGGAGATGCTGAATTAAAAAAAAAAAAACAGGGAGCAAATGAGCCTACGCTGAACTGATTCAATGGCGTCAGATAAATACTGAAAGCGAGAGGACCAGATTTGGTACGCATATTCCCGAGTACTAGGTAATTTTAGGAAAAAAGATACTGTAGTTTTAGTTTATTTATGTGTTTCGGCGTCAGCAGCGGAAATGAAACTTAATAAATAGTAAGAGATTTGAGAAGATTTGATTTGATAAGTGGAAATGTTGTTAGACATATACGAAGAGCACAAAATAAACCCATCAATCCTAGATGCCTTGGTCGTGATATTCATGACATGAACATCAAATTTCAATTCGAGCACCACACCAAGGTCTTCAAAATGCTGGAAAACTGTCAAGGGTGTGCCAGACAAGGAATAAAAAAAACACATGTGGAGTATTTTTATATGAGAATTATATATGGTGACACTCCAAGATATTTAGTGGTAAGCAGTTGGTACCAGTGTTTAAGAGCAAACAAGTCAGCTTGTAATTGATGATAATCAATTCAGACTTATTTGCCCGGTATAGTTTTAAGTCATCCGCATATAGAAGGCAGAAGGAGCTGATAACAGAAGGAAGGTCATAGACAAACATCATAAAAAGTAAGGGACCTAGGATAGATCCTTGAAGAACTCCGGATGTGAGATATATAGAAGAGGAAATAGAACCATTTAAAGTTACTCTTAAGGGCCGACTATGGGGATAGAAGGAAAACCAAGAAGTACGAAGTTAACATATATTGAGGAGAATTGATGCACACGGACCGTGCATTTTGATTAAGTGATGGAGAGAGTGGAAGGAGGGAGGTAAAAAAAGAGAGGATCAAATGACCATAACTCTTCAAGTTTGTTGAGTAGCAGATTATGCTTCCAAGAGTCAAAAGGATATCTAAGATATGCATCAGAGTTTCGCCTTCCAGTGGATTGTTACTAAACAAGGACAAGGTAGATGAGGTACGGAAAAATCAAAAGAAATCAAGGTGGTTAGCGCATTTTTAATGGAGGAGGAGAAAAAAGTAGGAAATGATTCACTAATAGCCTGAGGATTGGAAGCAAATTAGGAACTGAGGAATCGGACTTAAAGGAACGGATGCAGGTCCAAAAAGATTTTGGTAGATTATAACAGATTGATTAGACTGATTTCAGGGAATATTTTCTAAAAGTTAGCTTTATGAAAGTTGTGAAGCAGGATAGAATGTCGTTTATTGCTTATCTGGAAGTTAAAGTCAACACCAATCATCCGGAATAGAGGGTGATGAAGATCAGATTACACATTTGAAAAAAAAGCAAGAGGAAGAGAAAGGTAATCTAAAACCAGAACTTTGTTGTTTGTATTGCAAAGGTAGTCAATTTGCGAACAAGAACAAGGTGAAACAAAGCAAGAAGTCACAGCAGAGAGGCAATTGTAGGATAGTAAACAGAGATTGTTGGAGTCCCATTACACAGTTGGAATATTGAAGTGAAATATGAAGGGGGCTGAAGGAAATTGGGATAGAATGAGCAGAATGGTAGACGAATTACAACACTGAAAAAAATCCGCATGGCGCCCAGAGCTATATAGCATAGCGCATTATTTATTGCCTCATACGCTATGTACAAAGTACTCTGAGCTATGCAATATGGCTCTCAGCGCCATAATGTCAGAATCTACATAGCGCGTGGTTCTATGTAACATGGCGCAGCATTTATGGTCTCACACGCTATGTAAATAGAACCCTGAGCTATGCAGTATGGCTTCCAGCGCAATAATTACATGGCGCAGAAATTATGGCCCCACACGCTATATTACATAGTACCATGAGCCATGTAATATGGTTTCAGCTGTCACACCGTATATATGGCTTCAGTTGTCATACGTAAGATAGCTCCAATTATAACTCGCAGCCATACTGTGTGGGGGGACGTATAAATGATACTACACAGTCGCCAATTATGTAAAATAACTACACGCTATCAATAATTGAAATTCGGGCAAAATAACCTATATGATACAAGTTGCATAGAGCGAAGTATGGCGTATGTGCAAATATTTAGTAGCAAAAAACTTTAGATTTAGGCTTGCATCAATTCTTTCAATGACAAATACCAATTGATCCAATACTATTCATTGAAACAATAGTTCGTGGATCACCTTTAAAGCAGACGCTATGCTTATAGCCCTCCACGCCATGTACTATAGTGCTCCACGTCATGTGCTATAGTCCTCCACGCCATGCAATATAGTCCCCCACGCCATGTAATATAGTCCTCCACGCCATTTACTATAGTCTTCCACGCCATCTACTACCATGTACATGGCGTGGAGGACTATAGTACATGGCGTTCAGGGCTATAAGCATAACGTCTGCTCCTATGTACTTTTCGCCATGTACGGCGTGTGGCGCTATATTTTATCACAATCCCGAAATCGACTATGTAGATGGCGCCAGAAGTCTAAAAACTATGGCGTCTGGCGCTGTGTGTTTTTTCAGTGCAGGGATGTAAAAACAATAGACAAGTAGATCGGAAATTGGAGAAAGGGTAATGCGTATAACAATAAACTCAATAGGAGGAGAAAGAACGAACTCGGCGTAGACGCTCCGCGAAGAGTGCTCACAGCTCCTTAAAAATAACTGTCGATCGTTTCTGGACCTTTGTAGTGAAGACGAGGACAGAGTATTGAGTTGAATCGTTATTGATGGCGAGGCATAGATTCATCATTACGAGCCTGAATCCAAAGAAGACTATTCAGAAGAACATAAGATACACACCGCCACCCAAGACGTTCAAGGTGTCACAACTTACTGAAAAAGTCATGGCTTCTGTTTTTCGATTTTAAATCGTTGATCGATTTAAAAAAAAGGCATCTCCATAGCCGGAGAATATTACGCTTAAATTCTAGAGCGGTTTAAATAAAAAAGAAAAAGAAAATTAGCCAAAGATATCCTTCTTCTACAGCCCTGAAATGGCTCCCAGCAATTATTATTTTTTTCCCAAAATTGTAAAAGATCTTCATTGGAAAAAGTTTTCAAATGAGGAGGAAGTGACAAAGACAAAACATTTTTTTAATAAACTAATTGAAAGATCCGAAAAATGGATTAGAGTAGCAGAAAAATATATTGAAAAAAGAAAAGAAATTAATTTGCATTTCAATTCGCACTTCTTTCCTACCCTTGTAGATCAAAATCTGAATATAAAATACAATGAGCAAATTTATAATATGCAAATTTGTAAAAACACATTTAGCGCCGTTAGAAAGAACAAGGTGAGATCTTGGGCTTGGGAATGGAATTAATGCATGCAATTTTACAAGGACTTTATTTTTTCAATCTGTTTGACTGTAATGTAAAATTTTTATGTAGGGAATCGCCAATAGATTCCACATTTTTTAGAGCATCTGCACATATACTTAGATTTGAAGGGAAATTTGGGATCTTTCATCCTTCTGACAGTAAATATTTTAGCAAAAAAGTATGTTGTTAAGTGTCAGAGTTATCTTTATTCGTAGTAATTAATTCTGCTACTAGCTTAGCTACTAATACAAGCGCGTTCTTCATGGACATGTCATCATACTTGATAGCACCTGTTACTCCATTCTTGCTTTTACATTATCCTTTCAATTCATTCTCCAAATTTGTCAGATTGTTCAATTTAAACGAAGAATCTATAAAACTTTCAGCGAAGCGAAAACCCTTTGAAACCCTGAGAAATTCCATCTTCTGTTTTCTGAGCAACATGTGGTAAATTATTTCTAATCCACTTCTGTACAAAAAAAAAATAATAGTCTTCTCCCTTCAAAACAACCACAGCTTCGGTTTTAACATTTCTAGCACGTTTTATCTATTGCTATTTATTTTGCTGGGACAGCCCTGTATTGGACGCTGAGGTGATTATTGCTCCCAAAAGACAATCCGTACAGCTTCTTCGGCGAGAAGTATCTTCCAAGTTCGATTGTTTCTCAACGCAAGGAATAATTTTCCTCTTTGATAGCGTCAATTTATTGTTGAACGATGTAATCAGTTCGCCACAAAATGAGCGGGTTGAGAATGTTGATGCGTCTAATTCAATAGATGATGTCTATAATTCGCTTCTCCAGATGTTGGTTATCGTTTGCTGACAGACGGGACGTTGGGGACAGTTGGCAAACAATGCGTACGTGCTCAAGATTTGAACTCGATGTAATGAAAATGAATATTATGCGGACAATGTCGATAATTCCATGAAAACCACTCTTGCCATGATAATTACGAAGGACTAGTAGAATTCTTGGAAAGGATACGTTAGGATTGTTTGCATGTAGGCCGTTTGATTAATCGAAGGGAAGATAATAGACGGTATCGAGCAGGTTTCATTTAATTACATTCGGTTTGTCTATTTGGTTAGGTATCAGATCATAGACAAGGTGGAGATGTTGAAAAATTGATACGGAATTTCCATCATAAGCTCGTAAGTATATAACTGCTGTAAGGACCTTACACGTGAAAAAAATACAAGCTGGTTTAGATAAAGGCAATTTTGTTTCGGAAGAAAACCAGAAAAAGTTCGCAGATACAAAGCAAAACAAAGAATCCTGCTTATGGCATTCGAGGAAACATGAAAACAAAACCATAATTATGAAAAAAGAAGCGAGAGATTGTGCGATCTGACGCAAATCGTCCAACTGATTCAATGAGAATATCAACTCCCGTTAGGTAAAGAAAACAGAGTAGCGTATGCGACAAAAAGAGTAAAGGAACAGACGACAGAGAATACCACATAAATCTATTGAGAATAACAAATAGGATTTTGCTATCCGACGAACAAAGAAACAAATTGGAGCTGATATAAAATTAAAGAAGCTTACAATCTTCACGACGGAAAAACAGATTTTTCGAGGTCATTAATGGACCAGTTCATTTCAAAGAGCTAATCAGTTTTGCAGATGCCATCCAACATATTGTGTCAATTGCATCGTTAGGTAAAAATTAAAGAGATTTTTTTTGCCGAAGAAGATATCAAGTCAAACATCTTGAAAATCCACCCAGAATAACGATGCGCCTTGGTGATCTAAATAGGAAAGCTAACGTTATGGATAACCTCCAACCTTCAGCCTATACTACGACAAAATCATAGTGCTGGAAAATGTTGCGATTTTTTAATAGTCGGTGAAACGGTGATTGTGATTTTCAAATCACTGTGATTTTAAGCAGTGAGTTTTAATCTCTGCAGTGATTCGAGAAATATATCTGATAATATTTAAAGGTACAAAATAGAAGGATAACAATAATTTTATTTTCAGCAGTCAAACATAATTAGAATATCTTCAAAATGAGGTAAACACAAGTAAATATTTTTCACTTCAGATTTTTAAGAAATTTCTTAATATCAAGCTTAAGATATATTACATGACATCATATTTATTATAAAGACAAATCTAACGCATAGGAGCCACTAGAAAGACTGGTTTTCGAATTAAGCAGAGGATTTAAAGTATTGCAAAAGCTGAAGGCAGCCGAAACACTGCTAGTGCAACATTTTGATTGAGGTTGAGTTTTGTTCCGTTTCGCGTGCCAAACCCGCCAGCTTGCTCGTTCTGCGGCACGTACATAAAACAACAACCAAACAGAAACAACACAAAAATTTAGGGGAAGGAACACCTATTGGATGGGAAAACATTACCTCTATTAGTGATGGGCGAACAATCGAGATAGTCGCAATCGATGCTACGAAACAATCGAGATAATCACAATCGATGCTACGAAACAATCGAGAGAACAATTGAGTTAACAATCGAATGAACAATCGATATGCTCGATCATTGTTTATACTCGCTTGTTAATTTCGATTGCTGGGTTCGATTGTTCGATTCGATTGCTGTACTCGATCGCTGTGTTCGAATGCTGTTTTCGATTGCTGTGTACGATAGCTGTCTTCAATTGCTGGATTCGATTGCTGTACTCGATCGTTGAAGATCGGTTCATACCAGAAGGAGAATGTCTGGTTGTGGGTGAAGCTAAAAGTCAAGGCAGGTGCCGTAGTTATTTCAATGCCCAGTACTGTAGTTAAGATCAACACAATGCTGTAGCTCACAGCCGAAGCCGATATTGCTCAAAGTTTGATGGTTAGTTAATGTTTTGCTGTCTAAAGTGCACAATTCAAGAAATTTAAAGGAGTTTTTTATTGGTTTCGCTGACTGGTTTAATGACATCAGGAAATATCAGACTCAACTTATCAAACTATTGGTCTGAGAAATTGACCCTGACAAAAAGGACAGATAAGAGCCTAGACATTCTGCTAATGATTATTGGACGCCAATGATCATTTGTTTGGAGTGACACACGATTATTTGAATGAGGTTGTTTGACAGTTGTAGGTTGTTTTGACTTAAATGGCATTCTTTTGACAGTTATCATTTACCTAAACACATAAAAAACCGAAAATGAGTACAATTAATGATTTACAATAATTGTCATCAACTATTTATTGAATTTGTTACCTTTTCCGCTGATTTTATCCAGTTCACAAATGGTACTTTTGAAATAATATATTTGTTTATGCTTTTGACAGCTAGAAACTACACTATTTTCCATGGAATTTCCCTAATTTCCCCAATAAATTTTAGAATTTGCAAGAGCTTCCAAATTATAATTTGCAGAACCTCATTGATGATGTATAAACTTGTGTCATTAACCAGGACACACGTATTAGATAATGATCAGTGGGCTCGAAATTATCATTAGCTTGTGTTGTCTGTCTAGGCTCTAACTCTTGAAATTTCGATACCTGTCAAAAAATTCAAACATATCTAGCTTTTAAAGGAAAAATTGGTCTTTCGAATAAAATCGTTTGCTGTACTTTTGAAAAGAAATTAAATATATTTTACTTATGCCCATTTATTGGTATAAGTGTGAAAATGTCCAAAATCATTGTAGCTGCCAGCTCTGATTTTGCAACCTATCCTCTTATTGAAACCAAAGCTCTAGCTATCTTTTTATTGAGTATCATTTAAAATGGCACTACATCCAAAAGGTGGTCCACATTTGCAAATAGCTTGTATTGAATCAGTGCCTAAACTAAATAAATACATCCTGTGAACTTCACTTTGATTTGATGATTGAAATTATGAAAATTTTAGTTCTGAAAAAATGGGTAATTTGGAAAATGGTAGCACCTTTTAAAAATGTCTGGCTGAAATAGAGCATTAAATTGATCTTTTGTTCGCTTTATTTTCTGTAAGGCTAAGAGTTTTCAGGAGAAGAGATGATTTGAAGAATTTTTATCATGTGTACTGTAGTTGGCTGCATATTCATCAAAAATCACACTTGCTTATTTTTGAATTTCGCAATGATATGATGCTTTTGTCGGGAGTTATCGCAAATCTGAGTTTGAGAGAAAGTCTTGGTTGAATTTTAGTGATTTTTTATTCACCATTGAGTCAACAATCAAGTGCATTTAAAAACCATCGATGTTTGAACAATCGAAACAATCGAATCAAACATCTCGCAACCGCGCATCACTAGCCCTCTTATGGTAATGTAGTCGGGTTGGTTTTTACATGCATTTAAAAAAATTCAGAATATGCGTTACCATTAAAAAATATTGATGATATAATAACCAATAAAATGGAAGCAAATTAAAATAAATTATTTTTAAAAAAATCACATAAAAATCAATATTTACAAGAAATTATGTAAAAAAAAATTGATTCAAATGCAAAAATAAAATAAAAATAAACTCACCGGATTCCGGAACTACAGTCTAATGTTGATTCGGGTCCGATGAATGATTGGCTAAACAATTTAAAAACATATAAAAATATGAAATTTACTATACAGACTCAACACTCTGACGATATTTTAGGTTTTCAATTGGAACATGCTATTAACTCATGCCGTACAAACTATATTAGATGTCGAGTTGTAAATTATACGGGAAATACAATAGATTTGCTGTATTTTTTTTTAATGAAACTAGGGGGCTTCGCCCCCTGCTCGCTTCGCCACCAACCCCCAGACCATTTACGATTTTAAATTGTACATTTTACTGGACGTATGCACTAAAGCCGTGCGAAAATCAATAAAAGTTCACAGTCGCAGAGATCAATTTTTTTGTTTACTTAGATCTGTAGAAAATGTTTCATCCAAACGTCGACAAATATTTCAACGTCGTTTAACAAAAAAAATGGGTGATCATGTTCTGCGGGTCTCATTTTCCTTTCCTTCTCATAACGCTTCCTCAAAAACGATGTTCTTTATAATTTTCTCTTCCGTACGACATTCTAAAATAAAAATATAATCCGACCAAATTTCCAAAACTTTTTTTATTAAAAGAGAGATGTGAATTGTAGCGAAGTATTCTCATACAAACTGATGACCTGGCTGATGATATTCATGAACCGGTACCTCTTTTACTAATCGTTTTTTTATACATGCTGATTTGATGACTGCGCTTGCTTCAGAGATGTCTTTATTGCCTCGTCTAGCAATACAGCAATACAATTATTAACACGACTCCAGCCACTCCCGGCAAAAACGGGAATATTCACCAGTCGATAAAAATCACTTTAAAATTCGAATCAATTTCCATCTCTTTCCTAGCTGTCGCAATACGTGCGTGTGTAGTGATGTGGTGGCGAGGCTATTTCGCAGAAAAATCAACCTACAAACATAACATGTCAAAGGCCCTTTCAAGCCGTTTGCGCACCATTGCAAATGGTATCTTTAAATTGTTATTTCTTCAACGGAGCCCGAGATTTGAAAACATTTTTTTCTTCAACTCGGCTTCAATTTTTGATTCCTGCTACTATCTATTCGCCCTCTGGTGGTAAAACTTTCCGACTGAAAACCATCAAGTCAAGTTTTACCAAACTATTTTAACCTAGATTTTATTAACAAAAATGCGTTTGGTAAATTTCATAATGATCGGATAGCTCTGTCAAAAAATATTTTGTAAATTTTCTCGATCCTTTTTTAGACGCTTAGCGCGCACATATGGTTAAATTTTTCCAAAATCTTATTTTACCCATATTCGAAACACGTTCAACATTCATTTCTCAAACTTTGTTTTTTTAAGTTTTTTTTTTCCTAGATTTTTGAGGGTACTTAAAATATTACTAAAATGGCTGTCAGCACCAAAGGGTTAAAGATAACTTGGACCTTTTTCACATTTACAATTTAACAATAAAATACGGTAGGTATTGAAAGTGAAAATTTTTTTCTATATAGAGAAAAATTTTTGTGTTTCTCCTGAAAAATTTTCGTCTTTAACAATAACAACCTAAGCAAAACTTCTGAAATTTCATCTCGGACAAGAACGGTAACCATCCTACAATTTATCTACATTTTAAGCATCAGAAACTTCTGTTCACGAGAACTCAAACTCACTATTATCAGATACATCTGAAATTCACAGAATGTATTGGTATTAAGTAGGATCAGGTCTAATCGAAGCGATTTGAAAACGTGGGCAACTCTGTGCCAGTGGTGCCATTTTGAAAAATTACAAAGAAAAACAACTGCTCTTTGCCCTATGAATTCTGATTCGGTGACCAGATTTTCATGAAATTCACACAGTAGCTGAACCTTAGTCTTATCCACGTGTGTTTGGTTGAAAAATTCGGTTTCTCAGTTAAAAAAGGTTTTTGCCCCATAGCTTTCAGTACAGTCATGAAATCAAAATGGAACTTACTGTAGGCAATATTCAGGAAGAATCTGATTTAAAAACAATGATAGGGTTGCCAGCTATTGTTGGTTTTGTATTTTTTATTAAGCGATTTTATCGTAAAATTTTCAAACGGTAATGATCTTGTAGTGACAGGTAACAAAAAAAATTAAGATTTCGAAATTTTAAAATATTTTGCGGGTGGTAGCGCTAAATTTCTTTGTGCCCCTATAACTTCCAATGCAGTAGTCGGATCAATACGAAATTCGCAGAGTAGGTTGATTTTAATGTGAGGTAGATGTGATATATTTTTAGCTTTGATGCTAGCAAAGGGTTGCCAGCGCGAGGCGTTTATGCTATTTTTGTATCCATAAATGCTTACATTAAGTATTCATATCGTATAGCTTTTACAATCAAAATAAGTTACTAATGCTTAAATTTTCTAAGTTCTGGAAATTTTTCGGATATTGATGCAAACATTTTTCTATCCCTGTAACTTTAGACGAAGTTACCGGATAAAATCGAGATTGATAGGTTAATATGATTTTGAGCATTTTCTTTATTTATGTTACAGGAGATGCTAGTTTCAAAGTTTTGTAGTATTTGACTTTCCTAAATCTTGAAATTCATGCAAGTGGTAACACTGAAAATTTTTCTATCCTATAAGTTTAACTGCATTGGTGAGATCAAAGCGGTTTTGCCCTCGAAACAGGTTGAAGCACTTGTGGTAGAATATCCACGATTCTTCTATTTTTTATCGAACATTAGCATTTCTAGCGGTTTTTTAATATTAATATAAACAAATTTTGCTTCTGATAATTACTGAATTTATGTTAACTTGAATACAGCTTACTACAAATAAATTAAATTTTGTTTAATTTTTTTCTTTACTCTGTTAATTCCCTTATCGAGAATAAAAATCTAAGTGTCGGACTTTTACTTTGAGGCGTGATAGTCTAGTAGCGCTTTTGTCGTAATTTCTGGTCGGTTCGTTTAAGGAACTACAGGTCAGACACTCTGCAAGCTTAAATCAGTGTCCTGACGTCTATAAACATCTTTCATTTATTTTCAGCATGATAAATTTAGTTCAATTTGTTAAGGGAAATACAATTATATACACACATTTCACGTAATTTATTCAGTTAACTTTGCTAAGGGATTATTTACACGCAATTTGTTTATTGTTGCAAATTGTTTCCCGAAATGCTAGAGTTCGTAAAAGTGTTCGTATTCAGACAAGTGGTACGTCTACTGTTGTAAACAAAAGAATTGCAAATACCTAAGACCATCTCCTTCCGAAAAGATTTTCGCTTCAAGGCAAACCAATCCATTTCCTGCCATTTTATTCCGCAAAACGAACCCATATTCAATTGCTGCTCAGTATACAGAACATAGTAAACAACTGCGACCTTGAGCGAATCCTCCTATCCGCCGCAAACAATCAATTTACGTGAAAACCGTGGCATGAATATCTGGTCTCAATTCCGTTCTACTACCGAATGACAATTTATTTCCTAAATTTTGCAAAAGTATGAATATCGCGACTTGACATAGCCAATATCGCACCGAATCCAGAAAACAGACTCCTCTAAGTACGGAACATACTTATTCTCCTATAGTTATCCAATTTATTCATACGTACAAGTTATTTACATATTCGATTGCCAAGAAAAATACAAGTAGTTTACCTGTGGGGCGGTCTATTGTTTGGAGAAGTGATTTATGAGGCATTTCGGAAGAGCTGTCTAAGATATCCATAACTAAATTATGAACATTGAATGATCGCTAATAAACTGCGATAGAAGCCATGTGCGCTTTGTACAAATATACGGTTGCGATTCTTATGGTGGAAAATAAATCAGATTTTTGGTTGGAATATTACATACATTATTTAGTCCCCTGCTGAGGTGCCTAAGGGGAGATCATTTGATTTATAGAGCTGGCAGCTTGCACGGTTTCCGTGATAAGATGACTATTCTACTTCATGAAATTTATTTGAATTGTCAAAGGCGTTTTAATTTAAATTAGACTGATTTATTCATTCTATTGAGGTAAATTGTAATATTAAGCATATTAAGCGTTGCACGAATGCAATACACTCTTCGTTTTGAATTCTAGCAAATCTTCTTTTGTTCAATTCGAACAAACGAACAAATCACTCGTAGTGACACACGCCCAATTTTTCAATCAGACCTTATTCATCACAATCGCATCCGTAAAACTAATTCGATTAAACCCACTACTACGTATCAGATACTGTCCATTGTTGGTGCATCTGCGATTCATCTGCGATTCGTCTCGAAATAACAACAAAATAAGGATACAAGCATTCATCCATTCTTGGTATCAAATATTCAAGGAGACAAACGTGTCTCCAAAAGTTTCTGTTGAATTCAGCACGGAGTCATCGATTCGACCAGAAAATGCTTCTTTTACCTTTTCGTCAAGACTTATTTTTCTACATTCTCGGGCGTCAGACCCGTGTGTCACGTGAACACTGTCATATAAAATCAGACCATTTGCACTTTAAAATGGTTCCTTCCTTTTATGTTGTCGCATTTCATTTTTATGGTTATTTTGCACAAAATAAATTTTATTATTGTATCTCTTTTTACGTTCTTCTTTTCGTACGTGTATACGTTAAGTATGCTTACGCAAGAATGAATCCGGTTACACTTTCAGTCAGATCTACATATATCACGAGGTTGACTACAGATAAAATGAGAAGGGTTTATTTGAAAAGGTATTTCTGAGTAGTGATAAATATTGAATGTATGTGTTCGAGCCTCATCGATGTATGTAGATTCAAAAGAGATTTCACAGGATGCCATTTAAGAAAAAAATGCGGAAACTACATTTCAACCGAAGCGAAAGTTATTTGTACTCAGCAGGAAGAAGCCGGGGTTAGTCCAAAACATGTAACAAAGAATCATTGGCAAAGATCCTTAATTGATGTGATAACAAAAACCCTAAAAAGTCACAAGTACGGTTATAATGATGCTCTACAATGCTACGCTAGTCTGTAGCGTAATACTCCTTCAGAAAATGATGAAGAATGAATATGAAGTGTTAAACATGCTTAATAAAAATCTATTAAATTCATTTTTTTGCTACGACCTATGAGTCTATTTTAAACGATTTTTTTTTATTTTCTCATTGACGTTACTGAATTCCATTTGGGTCGTATTTTCAAATTCAGAAACGGTTCGAACTGATAGAAAAGCAGAGTACGATGTTGATTGATGTAGTTTTTACACCAGTGCAGACGTCTGTTCAGTTCTCACTGTGCCAACTTGGCACTTAGTACATAAAACCGGAGCTGATAAAATTTGTCCGCTTATGGTAAAAAACCTTCCACAATCGGGCATCTGACTATTGCGTGAAAGCATCAACACTTGTTTAAAGATTGGGTATTTTCCTAAAGCCTGGAAGAAAGCAATTGTGTGTCCAATACTTAAGCCAGGCAAAGATCCAAATTTTACCTCAAAGTTTTCGCCCAATAAGTTTACTATCAATTATTGGGAAATTGTTTCAGAAAATAATCCTGCTTCGTTTAAGTCAAGAAACGGATAGAGCCAAAATCCTCTTAGAGTTTCATCATGGTTTTAAGTAAATTACTCAACTGCTCACTAGTTCTCCGAGTAAAATCTGACATCACAAATGCCTTTAATCGTCAAGAGTCTACAAGAGTGATTCTCTTAGATATCGAAAAAGTTTTCGACAGTGTATGGCATAATGGGCTCATATACAAGCTACTGCAACTGGAAATATCTCCTTACCTAGTCCACATAATTTAATCTTTCATTAGTGATTGGGTATTTAGATTTAGAGCAAAAGATGTCTTATCGGATAAAATATCTATTGGAGCAGGTGTTCCAGAAAGATCTTGTCTCAGTCCCCTCCTAAATAATATCAATGTTTCTGATATTCCAGTCATCCAGAACTGTTGTATCGCACCTTTTGTTTACGATTAATTTTTTTTCCTAGTGTCGATGGTAAAAAAAATCTGCTAACCACATCTTCGGGTTATCTATCAGCACGGGGTATGTGAGGTTTGAAAAAAAAAGACCATCTACAAGCACTGCTTCAACCCGGTCGTGCTGACTCACCCATCGGTAACCACGGACTTCAGAAACTACCACAGCTTATGGCTCGGTAACAGGGTTACCAGGTCTTCTGGCTTAAATTACCGTACAAATGTTCAAAAATTACCTGATTTTCACGCGTTTACCGTACGCCATTACTTTGTATTTGTGTAAACCTAAATACTTAAATATTTTCGAAAGAACATTTATTTTCTCCATGAATATGATTGTTTTATTCGTTAATTATAATATAGTTTTATTGGGGGCCATGTTTTTTATTTTACAACTTGTGAGCAAGAAGGAAACAAAACGCAGCTACCAAAATAGTTTAGCTTTTTGGTCGAAATACAAAAACAAAACAATGATTGAGAGAGAAAATGTGGGTTTTCAGTAAAAAAACAAACTATAATTTATTCGAGGAACTATTTCATAACTAACAAAATTTATTAACATGTTTTGTGAAAAAATACGAAAAACATAAATTGATTCACGCACTTTTCTACTTCCATGCAAGTACAATAAGGTGTGTATACATATTAGGCAAGTACTTATTTGTAAATACTTGGTTAAATTTTTTGTGCTACTTTCTGGAGGGTTAAATTTCACACAAGTGGATTCACCGATACATTCTGATGTTAATATATTTGTATTCAGCGTTTCCAAATTCATTTTATTCCTATTTTTCGTTTTGATCAAATTAAGTTTCGAAAAAATCCTTTTACAATAAGCGTTTGAATGAGGCAAACAAAAAAGATCTAACACAAATTTGGGCAGGACAGCAAATTCTTGTTTTCCAGTTTCATCCACAATTTTAAACAAATTATAATAAAAGCAACAAATTTCATCGTCAATCGTGGGAAAATTGGAAGTTTCCTCCACTCATCATCTAAGTCTTGAATTTCTATTCCATTTCATATTTTGGGACAAAAGCTGCAAAAGTATTTTAAGGAGTGGTATTCGTCTCTTTCTGGGACGTATACTACCAGCTCGGCTTTAAAATATACATTACAGAAAAAAGTGGGCTGCAAAAATCAAATCGCTTTTTCATTTCTACGCAAGCAATCTCATAAAATTGAGTGCAATTCCGAATAAAACTTTGATTCTCCTGTTCGAAATCGGCTACTAAATTTGTATCTTTTATATGCGCAAATATTCTTCCACACAATGAGGAAGATAAGCTTTGTCTAAGGATAGAAATTTTTCGCCCATAGAAGGATATCTTCAACTTTTACAGAGGAAGTAATAGTTAAAGATGATCCAAGTAATATCAAAAGCAAACAAAATTTTTCGTGAAATACCCTGACGGGAGGTTTTCGTTACTGCTGTTAGCAATTTTGGCACAGTTCGTGACAAATCCTAAAATGTCAAGGGTGCAACTACTCGAAGTATACGAAACAGCAAGTGCGTTGGGTTGCTTGGAATATTATTTGGTGGAATTTTCAAGAAGATCAGGACACAGAAATTGTCACAAACATACATAAAATCAACCATTTATAGAAATAGCCAAAATTACCGTACGGTAATAGTTTATTACCTTTAACCGTACGGTGCTTGAAATTACGGTACAAATACGGTAATTACCGTACACCTGGCAACCCTGCTCGGTAAGGCAATTGTCTTCCCACTTTGTGCGCAGCACTTTCTCAACATATGTTGAGACTGAGCGCCAGTTCTCCTCGTTTCGCAGCATTGCATCCAGGATCGTCTCAGGCGTTGCCAAGGCCAATCGTGGACTATATGGTGCGCCTCAAATTTACGAGGCGACTGCACATAAAGAATGTATGCTGAGCATCATCGAGCTCAGTCACACAGTACCGGCAGTATGGTGTGACCACCTTACCCGTTCTGTTCAGGTATTTCCTGAAGTAACCGTGCCTTGTCAAGAATTAACAAAGGCAAAAGTTTACCTCTCCGTGGCTCCGGCTAAGCCAAGGTTCAATGAGACCAATTAGCTTAGCCGTCCAGCGTCCCTTAGCACTTTCAGTCCAACGTTGTTGCAAAGTTAGAGGTTAAGCGTACGTGCGTGCGTCAGAGCCTCAGTTCTGTCCGGCTCTGAGCGAAAAAAGTACCATTCTTTGCGTTCTCGCGCTAGTAAGTCGATCGGGGTAGCTCGCGATACCACCATCACAGCCTCCTCTGAGACCATGCGGTAGCTACAGGCGATACGCAGGGTACCCCTGCGCTAGACACTGACAATGCGCTTCCGGAACTTCTCAGTTCTGAACGCATCTCCTCAGATTTCGGCTCCATATAGCAAGATGGAATCGGTCGTTACCATCAGCAGCCTCCGCCGCGTCTCACTGGGTCCACCGACGTTGGCCATTAGCCTACTCAGCGAAGTGACGACTACTAGAGCCTGTCACATTCCCTGCGGATATGATCCCAATACATGAGCTTGGTATCCAGAGTCACTGCCAGATACCTGACCGACTTGCTGGTCTCGATACTGCGAGGTACACATCTGCGGTAGATCAAAGTATGGAAGTCAATAACTTATCATCTCAACCATATCTTTTTGTACTACAGCAAATGGAAAATTAAAGTGAATTCTTTCAAAAGCCATTTTCTTCACTAAACAAAAAGTTGCTCGTTGTTTTCGGCTACGTATCTTCAATTTTATGGGTAACGAAATAAAATGGAACAAAACCGTAAAATATCTAGGAGGACATATTAGACTCTAAATTAACTAGCTATGCGCATATCGACTACGTCGTTGAAAAATGTTCGAAACTTATTCGCGTCTTTTACCCTCTGACAAACAGGAACTCTTCTTTGTCCGCGAAAAATAAATTAATTTTGTTCAAGTCAGTTGTTCAGCCTGTGATTCTCTATGGTGCACCTTTTTGGAATAGTTGTGCTAATACAGATAAGCGAAAGCGGCAAACAATACAGAACAAATGGTTGAAGATCCTGCTTAATAAACCTTGGCATACTTTAACTGCTGATCAGATCATCCCAGTTAATGCTCTGCGAAACTTTCTTGAACGCAAATTCTGGTCGCGAGCTTTTGAGGATTGATCGTACAACTGTGGCGAACTCCACATACACCCAGAAACCAGGTTCAAATTACGGAAATTTAGGCGCTATGTTAGAATAAGTTACTGTAAGCTAGTTAAGGTTTTTAAATTAATACCTAAAAATAGCTCACTAGGTTTTTAATTGTGAAAATTTTTCCTAGTTCATAAGACCAAAAATCAGTGTCCGTACGTATAATGTACATATTATTACATTAATGCTGTCTAGACTTAGATCCAGTTTGAGCTCATAATTGTTAAAACCACTGTATTACTTTGTTAGAAATTACCTCGCACAAATATAGTAAATTCATTTGCAAACTTGGATTTTCAAGCCCATCTTAAGAGGTTTTAAAATTCTGTTGGTTTTAAGTCATATAACGATACAACACACATTTAAATCTGATGACTTATGTGATGATAGCCTCGTTGATATTTTTTAATTTATTTGTGTCTAAAGCTTGTCTTGCAGACTTGTCTAATTCTGAACTGTCTTCTGTTTACTTGTTTAGCTCAGTAGTCTCTTCTTTGAAGGTGAAGGGTTTAAAAAATTGACAAGGACACCATTATGGCTTTTTCTTGCTAATAGTGTAATAGCTAGTCAAGATGGTATACCTAATGCGGTTTTAAAACGTTGTGTATCATCACTAATACCTACACTTAACATCAATTTCCAAAAGCATGGAATTTTAGTTAATTACTTATAATTAATTAATTACTAAATTGAAAAAGGGAAATGGTAATGAAACATGCAACGATTGCCCTATTGCTTAAGATCGCTTCGTCACTAAACTTTTTGAAGCCTTAATCATTGCTGTTGCAACCTTTCGGTGCAAATCTATTATGTTTTTGTACCAGCACGGTTTTATCAAAGGTAATTCTACCACAACCATCCTTCTAGAATGATCTCTTCAAGTGACTAATTTAATCAAAGTTGGCCTCCAAACTGAATGCACCTTCACAGAATTGACGAAATTTTCGACAAGCTTGGCCACTCTATAATCCTAGTTAAGCTTTATTCCCAAAAGCTTTGTAACTTGTTTTTGAACTGGGTTCACTTTTACTTGACGAATCGAATCCACCGTGGATGCTTTGCCAAAATCATGTCTGGTGTTCCACAAGGTAGTCATCTGGGCTTTTTACTGTTCGCCTTGTTTATTAATGATTTAGGCTCCATTCTGCAGTCATGTTCTGTTTTGATTTATGCGGATTACGCTAAAATTCCCAAAGTTACAAGAAACCTTAACGATTGCAATAATTCACAGTAGGATCTAAACGGGTTTGCCAGCTGGTGTTCTGATAATAAGCAACTGAATAATACTGAAAACACTAGTATCATATCTTTCACACGCAAAAACAATCCTGTAATCTATGAACATTCACTTTTGAGTACACTATGCAGTAAATCAGCGAAAGCTCTCGATTTAGGAGTACTGCTGAATCAGAAATTCAGATTCGACAACCACATGGACTCAATTGTTGTGAAAGCTAGCAATATCTTAGGTTTTGGCCAGAAGACGTTCAAAAGATTTCAACGACATAATCCCGATTGTTTACACCGCGACCAATGCTTTTATGGACCGCCGGAGAAGTGTGATGCTTCACCACACTTCCTTCGTTCCCAGTGGTGCACCCGCAACGATCGCCCAGTTATTGACTTCGAATGATACACCTGAAAGACACTACTAATTAACAATGCCAGAGTTGAACTGGCCGCCTAAATAGTACAAGCGCTTCGCTAGACTATTTACGTTTCGAGTCGTACACCCGAAAAACCTGCAAGTTATCAGAGCCGAGTGTTGCACCCGATCCAATTACTTGACTGATTACCTGAATGTTATTACTGGTTAGTAAACACTTCAACTGACTACCCAACTGTTTGATACCGATTGATCAAAAGAAACACTGACCAAGACTGACTATTTTATTTTCGATTGATTTCTTGTATACTAAACATTTTATGACCTAACTGTTATTTACAAATATAAAAATTGAAATATTAATTTAAGTTCCCGGTCACGCCGTCGTCGTTTCGAGCGCGGTATTAATGAATGCGCGCGAAAAATTTGAAGTTCATCTGAACACCGACTTAGACTCTCTTTTGCAGCCTAGTTGGGCGTGCTGTTGAATATGCCAGTCGTCTATAGGCGCCGTGTTAGAAATTTTATTTTGACGAAATTAAACCATAAAAAAGAGGTTTTTACGTTTCTACCTTCGCGGTCTTCGATGGTTAGAACCTTTACATTTAGCTCGTTAACAAAACTGTTTGAATTTTTTACGAATGGATACCTTAGACTCTCGACGTCCAATTTCCAAAATTTTATTTACTGCGGAAATTTCAGCAGATACTGTTGATCCAGCTAACTTGCTTAGTCGAAGCCAACTCAATGCCAAATGTTTCAAGCGGGTGAAATTTTTATCGATTCCTCACCATCGAGCCAATTCTGATTGCAATGGATTGCATAATAGATGCTTACAGCCTATTTGATTTTCATTTGTCTACAGGAGCACTTGAACCAAATTCTGCATAAAAATGATTATTTGTTTTTATAATCTCTATGTGAAATAAAAATTGCTGCCTGTAAATAAGAAAGTTTTCATATTCTCGCTAATCATTGGATGCATAGGAAAATTTCCAATTTTTCATGACAATCCATTTCATATTTTTTGCAACACCTTAATCACATTTAGAAATTTTTCCACATCTTTCCCTATTTCGATGCCTGCTATGACCAATTTCGAAGTTATAGCAATAATGTGATAATGCTATTTTGAGCATTCATCATGGAAAGTTGTACAAAATTGAGCGGCGTCTGATTATTTCAGCATTACAGAAAGACAGAGTTGTAGATACCATTTTCATTATAAGTTCAACGATGATAATCAGCTGGTTGAAAACAGGGGATGACATTGTACAGTGTTCGCAGCCTCAACTCTGCAATTTAATATTTATTACCATCCAAGTGCTTCTTTTTATCTTTTATTGCTTCCAGCATTCAATAGCGGGTCACTCATAAATTTTGTCTTTTACTTAAGCTGTCGGCAAACTTGCTGACATGGAACGTCGTTAAATGTTTGATATTTGAAATTAATGTCAAGTTCAACATTGTCTCCTTTTGATTCGATTTGAAATTACTATGAAATTCCCATGGCAGATCTTTGATGGATATTTTGGTAGATACTGCAGATAATCTAAGTATCTTAATGAGATGAAGCTATGCAAATTGCATTATTCAGTTCAACGTAAGGATATTCTGAGGTGAAATGCGCAACAGTACTAAAATCCGGTCGAGGTAAGAGATCCTATTTCGGTATCATTGAGTTAATTAGCAGTTCTATCATTATATTTGCATATCGCTTTCTCAAATTACCTAAATAGCTTTTAAATCCAATAGGTACACCTGAGAATTTCAACTCAGTCAAAAAAATATACAAAATTATATGAGTGTACATACATCTTAACTATTACCATTCGAATTATATACGTGGAAGAAATCCTTACAACTGAAATTCCCTACGCAATACTATGATAATAAATGTTAATTTAATTTTTTTGCTCTAGCTTAGTGAAACGAACATTTCACATCCACTCACAGCGGAGTACAGAATATTAAAACAATTCCTTTGCTATGCGAACCGTTGCCCAACATAACAAAAAAAAAACTCAAAACAAAAACACTGAATTCTCAACAAACTTTTGAATCGCGTGGTTTTACGAAGCTCTCACTTTCGAAAGCATTTGCATATTTCATTTTGCATACTCGCCGTCTATTTGCTCGTACAATACTTACACCACATTCACGAGTACCGTTAAGTACCCTTCAGTCGGCCATGCGATTTTCAAGTCAAGGGCCCATTTATTCAAATCAACTAGACAAATATGAAGTTAAATTGCGAAAGCATTTGATTTGCATAATTACTTGTTAGCATCATTGTCGCATGCTGCATAGTATCATACTACGATTACTACTTCGACCACAACACAACTGACACCTCATCCCTCTTCACTCTAACGGGAGCGGAGCGCAAATAAAGAAACGTTCTAAATTCAATTGAACATTTCAGATAGTCAATTATGTAAATAAATTCGCATGTAAGCAAATTCGAAATTAGTCAAAACCAATTTTTTCGTGTAGCTATCAACGAACGGTGCAATTTAATTAGCGACAAGGGATGAGAAATTGACCAGAGTCGAGTGAACTCTCGAGATTTGCATAGTTATGAGGAAAGATGTCTTCCAGCATTTCAAGTGAATCAGGGGAGGAGGTGGTCGACCGCAACGACCGTCTGTATCCGATCAACTTATCAACGTTTATTAGCAAAATCGTATTTTCGTTTTCATTTAAATGGATTTATGCCTGAGCAATTAGATTGTTTCGCAAAAGAGATGCCGCAATTTCTCGGTCCGTGAAGAGTAGTATTTATTCAATAAATTGATTGGAATATTTATGCTTTCCCGGACGTAGGACGATTGAAAAATAGCATTATGAATTCAGATACTAATTTGAAATGTAAATTTTTTTTGCTGCTGCTTTGAACGAATTTTTTGAATGAAATAAAGCAGGATAGTGGAGGGTGAATGGTATAGATTTTTTTTTAAACCGGCAATGAGAGGAAATCCTTGTTAATTTAACAAATTGGTACGGCTTGGCATTCATTAATTGGAAAATTTCAAGAAAAATTTTAGCATTAGAATAAGTATATGGCATGATTTGTTTAGAATAGATAGAAATATTTATGTTTCGTATAGCTAACTCGCACCTTCCGGGTTATTTTTCAGATTTTACCCATAAATTTGGAAGTAGTGACTAATAAGTCCATGCAATATAAAAAAAGAAAACAGCGAAATGAAGAAGACGAGTCCACGCCATCAGGGATTCTTAGAGAAATGTGACGCAGGCTATTTCTGATGTACCAACGTTGGGGGAGTATTCTTTGAAGCAATATTTATCGGCATCTAAAGCTCATAAAATGCCATCATGTTTTGGGCACTAGAGTAGTGTAAGTAAAAGATTGCACTTTTCTATATTTTTATCGCATTAATGTGCACTAATATATTGCACGTATTTGAAAGTGAGTTTAGTCACTGCATCTTTTTTTCTAGGATGCTTTATTATGCTGTAGCACAGCTTTCTTTGCCGAAAAGAAAGGATCATCTGACTTACTCAAAAATTATCTTACTATGGCTCGAAATAGTTGCAGTAGGTAGTCATTACTAACAAAGTGATGCGGGTCGCCTCTGTATTGTGAATCATAATTAATATCGAACTGAGCCGAAATTATTCAATGTGACCAATTTTTCGAAACAAATGATTCGATTGTTTCCCATTTATTTTTGCGTGTTTGCATTTATAGCAATTTAAATATTTTTAATTTTTGACACACACCCTCGTAATTGCTAATAAAGCAGCTTAATACTATTATTGTTTTTAGTTATTGTATTGGCATGAACTTTTTTTTATTGATTTTGTTAGCGATAAGTTTAACTAAATATTTATATAAGTGTTATTATGATAAGAAATTAGAATTCTTGAGTATACAAAACAAATCATATTGTTTTGTCTTAATGCCACTGGCTTGCATTTTATTATTCTTCATACGAGTAATTTATTGGTTAGTTAGCAACTAGGAATAGAATCGATGCTTCTATCATTTAAGTAATTCTACAACGTCGGCCATCGCCATTTGGATGCTTTGCCACTGTCGGCTACTGCAAGCCATCGCCCGTCTACACAATGTAAAGAGGACATGAGATCCAATATCGACAAGCATCGTTTCTTTGACCACGCTGGGCGCAGAAATCAGTTAGTACTTTTTTCAATTGAATTTGTGAAACACGCAATGAATTTTATGGCTTTAGTAATTGTGGGTGTTTGAAACATATTTTCAGCGTTAATAAATATACTCTCTCTTCAAAATAAATAAGGAATTCTGATACAAGGCATTTTTGTTTACTCTTGGAACTCTTGTGACTCAAGCTATCGGTTGATGATGTGATAGTCTAGGAGACAACGCATAAATGAGAGCAAACTCTAAGGCAGGAGATATCACAATACTAACAATGAACTAAGTCGAAGAAGTGAATAAAGGCTAAGTGGATCACTGTGAATTTACAGTTCTTACGAAGTAACGTCCGTTGGAAGCAGTTAAGAAATATTGGCTATTGTTTCAGGTTTCTTTGAGTATAAAGGACAGATAAGCATCAATATTGTCCTGATTTGCCCTACTCGAAACTGCATAAGCTCACATTTCAGATCGAAATTCACACTCGATAGTGCACAATGTAACATCATAGTAGTATATAAAAATCTGATACATACAAACTTCAATGGCCATGGACTCGTAATACGTTTGAATTTATGTACTAAAATTGGCTTCACAGTCGTGGAGCGAGTAGCAAGAAAAAAAAATATAATTTACTAATTAAAATTAAGTACTTCTTTGGCTTTGGAAGCCATCAAAATTATTCATTGTGCTAGGTACTTTTTTTTTTATTATTATTATCCACGCAACTTGGATGGAAACATTAATGAAATGAAACCAAGATCCATATTGATGACTCTGCTCCCACAAAACTTTTCACAAAAGCTATTAAAAAGAAAATTCCCTTTGTTCATTTAAAAAATTAAAGTATATTCTAGATTCAGGCAAAAATTCAAAACATTTTCAGATCAAATTTTTGGTGATTTCAGATCCTTTGAACTAAAGATGTAAAAACCGCAAGGAGGGATATCAAAAGCAGTGGCCACACTCGTACTTTTCATTTTTAGATGCACATTAATTGAAAAGGGTTATGTTTTCGTACTGAAAATGTACTTTCCTTGCATCGAAGGAACAAAAAAAAGGAAAATACTATTAAAGTATAAAAAGGAGTAGAGGCAAAATCATGAAAGAGGAAAAAAATATTTGTCGTCATACTAGGATCAGAAAAAAAACTTTTTTGGTCTATCTTTTAGTTTCTCGTCAATCTAAAAGAATCTAAAAAAAAGTATTTCTCCACAGACGAGTTATTAACGGCTGTGAATTTTCCAAGAGAGAGTTGCCACCGAAAATCGTCCGGATCAAACATGGAATGCTCAGACCCCAATAAAACTGAACAGTGGCTTCAAAAAGAGAAGCTGATCAGTAAACTTATCTTCTTCTTCAACTTCAACTGTAGGAAAAACGACTACTAGTTAACACTTTAAATGCAATATCATTAGTTTAACTGAAAAAAAACAGGATGAAGAATTGAGAGCTTGACAGGATAGGTCGCGTGTAATTCGGATTAATAAAAATCATGAATTATTCAATTTTTGTGTTTTTTTCTTAAAGATACAAAATGAGTGGCCGCGAACTGTAAATGCGATCATTGGTGTCAGAAGTGAGATATCTTTACGAAAGTGACAATTGTGTGTACATAAGTTGAATCGCGAAATTTAAGTTGTGAATAAAATTTAAATATCGCTATTAGAGAACTTTTTTTTTAAAAAAAAGTAAAAATGCCACGAAGAATTAACGAACTCAGTTTAACTGAATTATAAGAGTTGGAAAAATGCAAAATTTAATTATCAGCTTAGCAGACGCGCTTGCATCCGAACGACAAGACCCTGAGATGCTCGAATTCGCAGATGTGGAGAACTGTGCTTGAAGAAAAAGAATAATCTGGGAAAGCGCTGATGAAAATGATGATGACAATGCCCAGAAACATGGAAATGATGATGAAACAGCAATCAATAAATCTCAAAACATCAGACCTGAAGATGCAATCGGCAGACTTGAAGACCAAGCTGAACCAAAAATCAACCGATTTGAAGGCAAAGCTGAACCATCAATCAGTAGAGTCTTGGAGCCTTAACGAAAAGCTGGATAACCAAGTCAAATGCTTTGAAAAGAGAATAAACCTCATGGAAGATGTAAAAATAGTAGGAGAAGAAGTCGATAAAATAAAAAAATACTTGAAACAAACCAAGATAATGGTGACCAGTGCGCCAGCTTTCTTTCGTAACTGCCGACGCTGCTGCATCAAGAAATGTAAAAACACCGATATTCAATTGGCAGATAGCTTGGAACATCTATCAGAGCCAGTTCAACGCCGCAGCACGAAGCTGCAATTAGAATGAGCGGGAACGGATGACCGCTTTAATTCTGGCATTAAGAGTCCAGCAGCTGAAGTAAGCCTGACTGTTCCAGTTTATCTGCTCGCCAACTCTACGGCTCCGATGAACGCACTCGATATGCATTACGGTGCTGATCAAAAGAAACAAATCTACAGGCTACAATTGCCGAATAGAGTGTAAAAGCGACGCGAAACCCTGCAACAACTAGCGCACGAAATTGAAAGGTTGGAACTGTTTGTTTATCCAGCCTACGACCCGGAGCATCGTGATGATGCGAGAGCTCCAGGAAGCTGTTTGATTAGCGGCGAAACGGGTGGTAATAGATGCCTTGGTATACAGTTTAACATTCGAAGCAGCTAAAAGTGCCGCCAGAAATGCATTTAGACTCCAAGAAATAGCACTGGCGAGCGCGTTGATATGAACAGGAAGCCGCGGGGAAATGATATGCCTAGATGCTGGAATTGCGGCAAACGCGGGCATCTACAGCAATACTGGCTATTGTTCAGAACTGAGCTATTGGCCAGCATGTGCAGCTCGGGCGAAGCCAAAGCTGCAAGAGCCTGCAATCAAATCTCCTCGTACTGAGGAGGCGGGAAACATGTAAGAGTCAGCTTCTTAGGGCAGGAGTTGGCTAGGAGGATCGACGCTCCCAACACTATCATAACCGTCTCCAGACTATATCGCAGAGAAACAGTCTTATGTCTGATCGGGCAAGTTGACGGTAAGCAGAGCGCCATTACAATCTACACTGGCGCAACAAAATCGATACTACGACCTGACCTTGTGAGAAATCGTATTCCTTGCAAGAACCGGAAATTCTCGGTGCTAACAGCTACAGGAGAAAGTCCACCCGTCAAGTCAGGCTAGGAGATTGACTGTTCAAGCATCGATTCCTAGTTGCCAACATCACTGCCGACTGCATTATTGGCATACATTTCCTCCGATCGCACGGATTCATTCTGAACTAAGGCAACAATTGGACCGAATACATCGAGTTGTGCGGAAAAACATCAAGAGTACCACCGAACGCACAAAAACCAGGTATGAGTTAAAGGCAAATTCATCAGGATTTCAGCAGGACGAGCTGGTCTGGTTATACAACCCACGACGTCGGAAATACCGATCTCCGAAGCTGCAGCATAATTGGCAAAGTTCTTATAGAGTCATCCCTCGGACAAATGACGTAGTATATCGCGCACAGGACCATTTTGAAGCCGAGGGCCAAAATGAAGATCTTGTACTTAGATAGTCTCGCACAATATTACGACTCTGCCGCAAGGAGACCGGCTGACGCAATATCTATTCGGGATGAAAAGATTTAAGGCGGGGGTAGGCTTACCTCAATTTTACGACCACTGTGCCAATTCATTCAAAGACAGTACAGCAAAAATTGAACGAATCAAGAAGGCCGAGAAATAAAACAAGCTGCAGAATTGAGAATCTGACAGGATAGGTCTCATTTAATTCAGAGAATTAATTATTCTATTCTTGTGTTTTTTTCCGTAAAGATACAAAGTGGGTGGCCGCGAAGCGTATATGTGCAACAGTACTAATTGGATCAGCAAAAGCTCTTATTATAACAACATTAGAAGCACGCTGGGATTTAATACTAACATATCCATAAATTATATTTACGCATCCTCTGTTCCGTGTATCGCAATCTCAACTGAA
This sequence comes from Nemotelus nigrinus, assembly GCA_947369275.1. Classification (NCBI taxonomy): domain Eukaryota; kingdom Metazoa; phylum Arthropoda; class Insecta; order Diptera; family Stratiomyidae; genus Nemotelus; species Nemotelus nigrinus. The sequence goes on from OX376374.1 coordinate 13,121,175, forward strand.
AACCTTCTTCGTCGTTCTCTAATTTAACATTCATTCCTTTGTCAGTTTAATTAGCTATAACAAAAACTTTTTTCAAAGACCTTTTCAAACCGTAGCCACAAAATCGTAAAAGCCCCAAACGTTTTCTCTTTTAACGAAAAATCAACGAAGTAAATTAGCTTCAAGGCGGAAGCCTTAAGTACCGTATCCCGTTGAGGAGGTAGGAAAATCGAAATCACAGCGAAATGGTGTCTCTGTCAAGAGATGTTCCACGGACCGAATAATTTTCTATAATTTTTGATGATTATATCGCGGATCGCTTGAACGTATCCTTGTGCACCTCTTGTAATTTATTGAAAGCATACAAAAATATTTTCGCCTTCCTTTTTATCGCTCAATGTTGCACGATAAAATACCACACTTCCCGAAAGACAGAAGAACTTTCATGGAATTGTTTCGTTTTACTTACGAATGTTACCTTGTGTGGTGTCGATGAAACTGGGTCAGCAGACACACAAACTGTAATTCTGATCCAGGTAGACACAAAGATGCTTGCTGTCGTCCCAAGACCACTTAACTTTCGGAAATAATTGCAAGAAATTATCCTGGGATTGGAAGTGCTTTTGACCGGATAATAAATTGTGGACGCGAATTGCGAATTCGGATTGGAATTCTGGAGTGCAGAGAAGGTTTGCTGCTTGCATTACGACGTACTTGCAGAGGTTCTCGTGAATATTTTACGAGCGGAAAATTCTGCAGTGCTCCGGTAAAGTACGCATTGTTTTAAGAAAAGTAAGAGACAGCAATTTAATGATCGTCCTAATAGACTTCGTTTTATGGTTTTAATTATTCAACATGGTTTTCTTATTAGCTGGTTTATGGGGCTGAGCAGACACTTCATTTATTAGTAAAAAATTATCTGAAACTCGAAATTGCTGATGCAGAATGAATAGACACAGCAACAGATATCGCAATGATTTGACTATGACGAAGTAAAATTATTGATGCAAGTGATGGAAAGATTAAATTTATTCATTGACTGAATAATGAAAATCCTATAAAATTTTACAGCCATTTAATTTTCAAAGAGTGAGATTGCTGATAATCGCAGTTTGGGCATCATTAAATCTCAGTGCAAAGTATGATAAGACGAAAAATAAACGAAAATTTTCAAGGTAAGACGAAGTTTCGTCGCGAGAAAATGTTCATTGAATTCTGATCACTTCACTGTGACAAGGTGTGCGGCAGAACGTGTTGATGAGTTTGAAAAAGTTGGAATACATTTGTGAGGAGTGGAGCGATGAGTGGTTGTCCCAAAATGGATTTTTTAATTAACTTGAATGACTTTTCGACTTGTTTACTTTAGGTGATTTGAAAAATTATAATTTATAGCATGTCTTGACCTTCGCCTTCTTGGCGATATCTCTCCTTCTTTCAATGTCCAATAAAGCAAACGTCTACATCCCACGCATTCCCCAAAACAATTCCCCGAGCTGGCGAACACTTGAATCGAGTTCAGCGAATCACCTTTCCAATTATCATGTTCGTAATCTTCTTCGCGTAAGAGTTCAAATCGTCCTACGCACGTATATTCGATTGTGGTAGCCTGGTTTTATTTCGACTTATTGTCTCGATTGCCTTCATTCACTGAATCTCGCAGCCTACGACCGGCGTAAGGTCGGCCAAAGGTTCAAATCGAAGTCTTATTTTTAGCTTAACAAAAGTCAAAGCTAAGTTGCTTCAGGAATATGATCCAGGCCGCCGACAGGATTTGAATCGTTTGCAATTATAAGCCTGGCTACGATTAGAGCGCCGAAAAACTCCCGCCAGCAAAATTCTTGTTTGTCACTAATGTGTATTGTCTTCTTACTGCTATTGCTGATTCTGCTTCCATACTTCATCCACGACAAGATTATTTGTGGGCTATGGCAGATGGAATTCTATTTCTGGGTTGGCGGAAAATACGTAGGAGGATTGCGATGATGATGATGCCCGGAATCGAGAGTAGACTCAACAGAGGAGTGTTTGGAATAACAAGGAGTACTGCTGAAGGACGAAAATCCATTTATAGGTCGAAGTTTATGAGATGATTTTCTTTTGAATTTGATCTTGGTGTTGGGAGTGAAAATACCAAAATAAGTTTAAAGGGATTTGTAGCATGTCAATAATATATGAAAAGGAAGATTTCTCTGTGCTAAATATAGTCGTTGCTAATGTGCTTGTCGTTGAAGCTATGTTAGCAACGAATGTTAGAAATAAATCTGTCATACTTTTAGGGTATATACATATGTGTATTAAATATGTATTTGTCCCGAGTTTCACAGCTTTAATGTTTGGGCCCTCCTTCAATATTTGAGAGTAAATACTTGAAAGGCGTTGCAACATTAAAATTCTTATGAGATAAGGGAGTAATGACATAAGAGGCCTAGTGCGATTTTTTGAAAGTTACATGATTGACAGGTTGTTTGATGATTTTTTTCAGCAGAATACTAGAGGTCATTAAGTTCGCCGAATAAGTAGGCAGCTCATTAATGATGGTGGTTTAATGAAACGTATTGAATTTGGACACTCATTATAAGTATAATTACTAAGATTTATTTCAATTCAGTCATCAATTTGTGAACTATCGTCGAACAACATACTCAATCTGGAGGAAAGTGTAAAATATGGAAGAAAATGAGTACCGCGCTGCTCTAAAGTTCCGCACCAAACAAGGAAAGCCAGTTAAAATCTTAAAAAAAAAGCTGACATCCGTTTTCAGCGACTCTGGTCATTTTTGCGAGCCTGCGTCTAAACAAGACTATCCAGTGGCATAAAAAAGGCACACAGCCACGCAAGAAGTTCAACGTGTCAAAGTCTGCTGGGAAAGTCATAGCGACCGTTTTTTGGGAATCGGAAGAGATTTTGTTGATTGATTTTAAAAACAAAGGCATCTTCATAGCCCGAGAAAATTACGTTTTAATTCTAGAGCAGTTGAAAAAAGCTATCAAAGGAAAAAGTAGAGGAAAAAGAATCAAAGGTGTTCCTTTCACAGCAGTCATTTTGCGTTGGCTGTCCTGCATAAGGTGAGCTTCGACATTTTAGATCGCCCACTTTACAGCCCTGAACTGGCTCCCAGGGATTACAAACTTTTCCCAAAATTAAAAAAACGAGCTTCGTGGGAGTAAGTTTCAAACGAGTGAAGGACGCAATTTCGGCCTACATTCCCGGAAAACGAAAAAAACATTATTTTAAAAGATATACATAAGCTAACTGACACATCTAAAAAACGCATTAGAGTAACAGGCGAATATACTGAAAAAGAACGATAAATTTACAGTTTTAATTTTACTTTGTATTATCGAAAGAGTTGTAATTAATTCAGAATCAAGCAATTATCTGATTTGGAAAAAATAATTAATAACTTATTCGTTTTCGAGGAAAGGATTCAACGGAAGATATGCATTCTTTATGCCTGAATTTTTGTAACGAATTCGCAAGGAAATAGTAAAGCCTTCATGGTAATTTCTGATTTCCTGAATCCGGAAAGCACATACCAAATCAGCGCTCAGGCTGAAACAACAAATAAAAAGAGAGCTAAAATAATTTTAATAGACAATAAAATATTTGCATTACATGCGCATGCATTAGAAAATGAACTGGGTCTGGTATACCTGTAGAATATCATTCTACTTAGCTCTAGGCGTTCCGGCCTCTTAACCCACCGGTCTTTTCATACATTTTTGCTACTTGTTACTCTCCTAGTCTAAAGAGACTGAGTACCGGTTAGGCGCTTTCAGGACCCGATCAAAACTCGACGAAAATGAGTCGTGGGCGCCACTCATTTACCCTCAGATGCAGGCATTGAAACTGTTGTGTAAAATTTGGTACACCAGACTTAAAACTATTTTTTTTTGTCATATAGACATACTCGGAAGAAGCTTCCGTTTGCGCACTGCTCTACTTTTCCCATGATAATGAAAAACATTGCTCTTCTACTAATATATTCGCATCGCAGAAATAACACTTACGCTAGGGTAAATACGATTAAATGTTTTCGTCTACCTCTTTCTTTTCTTCCTTTATAATTGTGAATCAGTGTGACTAATAGCAAGAGAATAAGAAATCCTTTATCATTTGTCTTCAAATCTTCCAAACTCCGACATTTCACTTTAAGCAGCCTCATTAAATTCTAAAAATTGATCAATAAGCAAATTTTCTTCAGCCGATGAACTTAGTTATGTGCATTCATTTATATATTTTCATACATCAAAAAAGTTATCTTACTAAAATTGAATAATAAACCGCCAAAATTGAATAATAAACTCGCGGGTTTAAGTCCCAATGCGAGAAAAAATCTTTTTGTCGAAACCAATATTTTTTACATCACTTTTTGTCGAAGCCTCTTTGCTGGATGTAATACATCATTGCTATTTAATCTTACAGAAATTCAAATTGTTGTTTGTATATTCCTTCACTCCACACAATACTAAAAAAGTAGTCCTACGGCAACCCTTGTTCGATATAGGGATTGAAGCTGGTAGAAAGCTTCATGCACAAATTTACAATCAATGTGAATACTAGTGTCAAGTGATAATTTTCACAACTCACTCTACCCCTGATATAACGCAGGTTTTCCTGCGTTAAAAAAATCCTTTTCATCGGAGCCAGGTAAACTCAAAGATCTGTGCGCGGTCACTCGTTTGAACCTGGATTTGAACCAGGGACCCCTTACACTAGAAGCTAATACTCTACCGACTAAACTGCACGAGAATAAGTTTGCCTTACGATAATTCAAACAAGAGACGTTTTCGATTTTCGACGTTTTCAACAGATGCTTCAAATTACGTACTCATAGGCAAAGCATTTGCGATAAAAATAAGAAACCAATTTTGAAATTTTCCAAGTTTTGAGCATTTTTCGGATGGCAGCCTAAAACTACGTTTAACCGCTCAAACTTTCGATAAAATCGTCCGATGAGAACAAAATTCAAAGGATAAGTTGATTTAAGTATGAACTGGTTAAGGTAAACGTATTGCTGCTTCGTTGGGAAAGCGTTGCCAGCACGGAACATTTTCATCATCTCTCTCTCTCTATTAATAAAAAAAGTTTTGGAAATTTGGTCGGATTATATTTTTATTTTTCTCTTATAGTAGACACATAAACGTACGAAATCCGACGTGTATATATATATATATATATATATATATATATATATATATATATATATATATATATATATATATATATATATGTATGTATATATATATGTATGTTTATATATATATATATGTATATATATATATATATATATATATATATGTATATGTATATATATATATATATATATATATATGTATATGTATATATATATATATATATATATATATATATACATATATATATATATATATATATATATATATATATATATATATATATATATATATATATATATATATAAATATGTATATATATATATATATATATATATATATATATATATATATATATATATATATGCGACTGTGAACTTTTATTGATTTTCGCACGGCTTTAGTACACACGTCCAGTAAAATGTACAATTTAAAATCGTAAATGGTCTGGGGGTTGGTGAGCGAAGCGAGCAGGAGGCGAAGCCCCCTACTTTCTGTTATAGTTGAGTTTTGTTGCTTTGGATAAGGAATGGTTGATATGATTCTACAAGAAAGTGTATAACGTCTTTCCACATTTTTTTGTCACTCAAAGACAATTTCTTCGAAAATTAGTTTTCTAGCGGTTCTGATGCGCTGGACTTTTTGATTTTGCAGGTCATCGGGTGTTGGCTTTTTGCAAAGAGGTAGGAGCGAGGCGTAGCCAAGTTTAGCTGCGGCATATTGCTTGGTTGTTTTCGCTGATGCATTGGCGGCAAAACACAAGAAAAACACCTATAGAAGCGGGAGAGCTAGAGGAAGCTGGTGAAGCTGAAGGAATTATTTTAAAGGTCGAGGTTTAGCTGCTGCTGGTTTGAATGCAAAAATACTCTAGACGGGGCAATGAAAATAGCTTTGTCCACATAGCGGCTATATCACGGTGTAGTATACATCTTCAATTGTAACCGCATTCAGTTTAGTATGCAAAATTCTCCAAATCATCGAAGTAAAGTTTTTATTATCATCGTTATAGGCACTACAACCGGAGTTTTGATCCTGGCCTCCTTAAACAAATTCGCAATCCTAAGTCGATGTCATCCACTTAAGCAAACCTATGCTTCGAGCGTCCTGATAAACGCCATCCCCTCCAGCACAAGCAAGGTCTCTCACATTGTCGTCTGCCGTAAAATCTACTACAAAGGTTTTGCCGAGCAGGTTCTTGTCGCTCATACGAGCTAGACGCCCGGCCTACCAGAGTCTATCAAGCTTTATCTTTGTAATTATATTTGATTGTAGGTAGATAGCGTACAAACCATGGTTTTAGCGCCTTTGGAATCGCCTTTCTTCACATATGACGACATATAACATATTTCGAACATGGATAAAAGGTCAGAGTTCCTTTTGCCGAGCATCCAAGTCTTGAATCCATACAAGTGTACTGGCAAGACCATGCACCACAGCAGAAGCTTTGACGCTTGGGTGCGATTTCGGGATTTGAAGAGCCTTGCAAGATTGCAGTAGTATATGAGCAGCTGAACGCGTATTTCTTCCTACATATTGTAATCGGCTGCTACAACTGACTCAACGTAGTTGAAGTATTGCACTATTTCGAATTCATGCTCCACTACCCTGATCGTTTGATCAACTGTCGGTGTTCTTTATCCAGTTTTTGTGCCGCTCGCTCGATCTGGATGAAGGTTCCTCGGACAGATAGTTCAGATCTGGACATTCCATGTGTAATTAAATCAGCTGATCTACCGTCAGCTCCAGGGGCTTTGTTATATTTCAGCCGACTTAAGGCTCTTTGTATCCCTTCTATGCTTGGCGGCAGCAGCATTAGGTTTTCTTCTTGCCTTTGTGTATACTCCAACTCTTCGTTGTGCCGACTGTTTAATTCACTAAAGTGCACTTTCAATAGTCCCAGAATGCCTTCAAAATCGGTGAACAAATTACCCTCCTTGTCCTTACAGTACGCGCTGCTTGGTGTGTGTTGCATCCCATTTCGGAAAATTTGATAGAGCTTCGGCCCCTGGTGCGGATTTCACTCTCTAGTTCTTTTTATTTCACAGATCAGGTCTTTCTCGCAACCTGCGTTCTCCTGGCTGTGAAGTGTCTTCTCTTGTTCTATGAGATTGCTGCATTGTCCTATATGCAACATTCTTACGTTCAGTCGCTTGTTTGCATTCATTATCAAGCCAGTTCCTCCGATCTTTGCGACTACTGCCTAAGATGGCGTCAGCAGTACTAATGACAGTATTGTTAAGACGTGTCCACTGCTCATCTACGCCTGGTATCCTGACTGCAGGACTTACTCTCCCTCCATCGAGCTCTTCGAGGGTGAAGCTTAACGCTAAATGTGTTACCGATATTATCATGTCGATTTGAACATGGTTCGCAGATGCGATGCTTCTATTCAAAACAATTCTTGTTCGGAGAACCATACCAACAAGATAGTGGTGCGAGTCTAAATTGGTACCTTCCCAGCAAAAAATATGATCAGGCATAACAGGCTAAGGCTTAAATAATGAATAGTTTAAGCCTTAGTTAAGGCTTAGTTTAATGTTTAGCTTGGCATTGGCATTTGTATGAAATTATGTTCTGCAGAATAATTCCGTCTGCATTGGCATTTCTATGAATAGACTTACAAATTTCAGAAGTGATAGGATCGCTTTAAAAGTTGTAGGTAGTTAAAAGTGATAAAAGTTAAAAATAATAAGTGTGAAAAGTGAAAGGATTGATCGGAGTGTTTAATCGGTATAAGTGTGTAATTAATTATATAGATTAAATATGTACGAATTTTTTAATCAAAGAAATAAAATAAACTAGTTTGGGTAAACATAATAGTAAGCGTAAACATAAGGATTGTCAATTAACAATAGTAAGCCTTAGAGTAAGGCTTAACCTAATCATTGTTTAAGTCTGATCATAAGGCACATATAATGATAAAAACGATATGCCTTACTACTAATGACATGGCCCATGTTGAAATAAGAGATAAAATAAGGTAAAATGTATGCAGACTTTTTCCCCTTACAAGAGACAGGCATTTTGCACTAAGGAATAGATTACACCTAATTAAGCCTTATATAATGATTAAATTGTTTGCTGATATATCAGCACATGGTCTATCTGATTACGAGTGGCTCCATCAGGTAATATTCAGGTGATCTTATGGACATCTTTACGCGGGAACTTGGTGCTCGCTGCTAATTCTATGACTCGAGCCATTTCGTTTGCGTGGTCGTCGTTGTAGTATCAATCCGGTATTGACACTTGTTGAGGGGTTGTTTATGGAAATTTCTAATTTCCAAATTGAGAAAGCAATAAAATAGATAAGGTCTCAAGCCATATGGTGAATGCTTTCAAAACTATGAACTGGCACTGGTATACTTATAGATTAATGGCATTCTACTTAGTTTTTGACGTTGGGACCTCTAAACCTTACCGGTCCTGTTATGAATTTAGTACTATTATTCTTTAGTCATTTTAGCATCAATTTTTTTAGCATCAATTATTATGTTGAATTATTATGTTATTATATTGCACCAGAGATATATGTTGCACCAGTGAAATATTGCAACAACACATATTCAACAAAAAAATGTTTAAAACGAAAATCGTACTTTATATCCAAAAGAAATCCCGAAATCCATTAGATCGTATTCTAAGCTACAAATTCGTACAAAATATCATGAAGCGTACAATTTGGTATTTCTGTATTGCACGCTCTATCAAATTCGAAATGCTTATTGTCAAGATTATGTCGTCATGTTTAACTCACCTGAATCTCATCCGGATCTGTGCGAAGACGCTCTGCTGGTACTGTTCCTCGAGAACGATAGAATCGAAACGCGGATCGAGCCAGGACTTGGAGGCCGCACGTTCGAAGGCGACGGGCAACATGACGCTGCAGCAGGAATGGCGACGTCCTGTTTGACTCAGGTACAATTGGATGTGGGGCGCCAATGCGATTTGAATATCATCCGTCGAGTTGTTGCGACTCTCGTTCACTAACACGCCGGGCGGCATTGCCGTGAAGCTCACGGAAGCTCGTCGAGACTGAAACGAAGCAGAAGAAGAACATGAGGATCTAGATAAGATTATGTGCTTGCTTGGATACTGATAAGCTCAGATGTCTTAGATGAATAGATAGGCAAGACAGACATGCAGCTCCCTAGATCTGGGCGGATGATGTGTGTCGTGGAAAATTATTCTCCAAATGGACCCGACGACATGTGTATCCGCCCAGATAGTTTTTTTTTGTAGTGTTTGCAGATTTGTGCAAATTTTACATTTTGTTTTGATTTCGATAGCGTAGGTTTTAGACTTTTGATTACTGCGTTGTTTGTTATCTTTGAAATTAGTATTCAGGCAAACTTAGGCCGCTTTCGGGCCTGGCGATATGTGATTTGTTAATAATTTTTTTGTGTGTTATCTTAATGTTATGCCAACACAGTGAAGAGATAGTGGAGTCGTTTCGAACGCGTACGAACCAAGATTCGGTAAGAAAACAAACTTTGTCGGAAAAGCTTCATAAAGTGCAGTGATCAGAGACAAATTTACTTCGAAAACATTTGAAACAATGGCATTTGTCGTTGTCATGTTTTCGTATTCGGAGCACCAGCTCAGCAAAAAAAAAAAAAATAGATTCGAATTGAAGATAATCAGTGTGTTGATACTCGGTAGTCAAGATTTAATCTGAGCAGATAAGACGGTCCATAAATTCGTTGCAAACAAATATAGTGGGACGGATTAGTCCTAATAAAAACGGAATATTTGCAAAGTTTATTCAATTTTTGATTTACGGGCACGAAAAATCTAAAAATAGATGATATCTACGGAACAAGTACGCAAACAAACGTGAGATTAAATTTGTTTCATTGTGGATTTAATGGTAGATGACTTCCGATGGCAATCCATTTTCTTTAGTTAATATGTATTTGAATATTTTATGGAGAAACGAAGTCGGTCACGGGTGCTAGTACTTGTTTATTTCCTCTTGAAATTGCCATGAACTCATCCGAGCTGAATTTTAGTTTACACTACATAGAGCATACAAAAACTAGATTCAACACAAGTCTTCCTCGCTGCCAATCAATAAAAACTAAATTCAAATGTTTATTTTTCTTCGAATCAAAGCACTTTCTACGGATTACACTAAACTATACTATATTGACACACGACCTAGTTGATTATAATCGAAAGCAGAACATTAAACTTGAATCGTTGATTCTGTATGCTATGGCATGATGGATGTGTAGCCTAATGATGCAAAAGCTCTTCAAATAAATGTTTCGCTGGAATTTTCCTTTGATTTTTCTGAAGATTTTTCACAGACTTTTCAAAAGCAGTGATGATGTCTCAAGAGCGGCTTTGAAAATGAAATAAACAAAACATAAACATGTATTCTACGACTACTTGTATTTTAGAAGGTTTGAAAGGAAAATATTTGAAGTAACAGAATTATTAACTTTATCGTTTGACTGCGGCGAATGTGGAAAAATGGGACAGCAGGATAGGACACATTTCGTTAGACCATCTTATAAAAAATATGTTTTGATCACGAAAATACTTAGAAGACAAATCAACGAAGTGAACTAACAATTAAGTGATAGATTTATTGACATATTTCTTATGTTCGATTGGAAACAACAAGGTTTTCTTGAGTCAACGGCAACATGCTTTGCTATAAAATGTACATTATACGAAATATTCTAAAGGAAATCATATTTCTCCATCAAGCTATTCACCTCGAAGTCTTCCGAGTCGAGCAGTTCATAGAATCCAGCAAATTCATCGTCGTAAAAGTCCTCGGGCATGAGATTGTATTCAAAATCGTCATCATCATCATCATCGTCGAAATTCGGAATGTAATCCCAGTTGATACGTTGTTCTTCATCGGAGTCTTCGTAGTCAGATTCTTCCAGTATGGCGGTGAGCTCTTCTGTCCAGGTTTTCCTTTTTTCTGCAGTCTGGTGGAAATGGGAAATTTCGACAGACTTATGGTGTTTTTCGAATTGAAATCTTCATACATACCATTTTGATAAGAGTGTATACGGTGTTTTTCAATGGAAAGTTTCTGCATTCGGATTGGGTTTAGAATGATTCAATTCGATTTCGGGGGCTTAGATATCTGCGTTATAATGTCTAACAATAAACTCGCGACTGACGTAAAATTTCAACGAATCGAACCGAAAAATCTTCCTTGGATTAATAATTTGAAAATTTGCATATTTTTTTTTAATATAATACACTTTTTTGAATAAGGCGAATTAATTATTTAATATTGTTGTATATTAATTTATCACACTATTTTTATCGCAACCATGATTTGGTATAGAACGTCGCACAAATCGTGTGAAAAGCACGCTGTAGTAGCATAGACGTGCAGTCGAATTGGATTTTCACCATGCGGTGACCACTGTTGGTCTTATTACAAACTTATTATTATTAGCATCAGACGGAGAATATTGAAGCGAGCGTCCTGCGTCTGAACGGGATTTCTACACATCTCAACTTTGAGAGATAGAAGAAGGCATTGAGATCTTACAGGCTTGGGGAGACAACAAAATGGCCCTTCTGGAAATAGTATCGTGTTATGAAACCCGAGTTACAGCCTAGGATTAGAGAGATCAAAGGTAACGATTTAGACAAATGAAAATTGACTACTCTTTTGAATTTTGGAATGTGTGTTCCCTTCGCCAAACTGATGCTCTGCTGAGGCTTCGTCACAAAATATATCGTACCAGCATCGGCTTTCCACGTGACGTTAAAGCTAGTGCGACGCATAAAGCATATATTAGCGGCAAAAAGCAAAGAAGGAATTAAAAGAAAAGGTCTGTGCAAATCGCATTATGTTGAAATTTTTCATTATGCGTTTTAACATATTGCCACAAAGGAAACGGAATGTAATCAAAGATGAATTTAACGACCGTCCAGATGACACTTTTACCGAACTGGCCTCTTATGATATCGAACTTACTTTTGGAGACTTGACATGAGGGAACATAACAAGAGGGAACAGTGTCTACAATGAAACAAACGGCAAACTTGAACTAAGTTAGGTTAGGTAAAATGGTTGTCAGTCGGGAGATAACCACCAAGAAAAACATTAGGGCACAGAAGATGCCCGTAGTGATACCACGGTTAGCGTCTTCTCCTTAGCCACTCCAGTCAAGATACCATCTGGTCTGTCATACTTGTGAAGAAAGGTGCTCCGAGCTATACCAATCTTATTCTCGTCAGAGCTGGAGACTGACACATGAGGTGGAGGAGTGGTTCCTCTTCCTTCCTCTGGGCCAAACTCCGACAGGAACCATTAAATTCGACGCTCAACAGTTGCGCGTGTCGTCCTGTCACAACACAGCGAAGAAAACTACGTGTTAAGCACAACAGCTGCCTAGAATAACGCAAGTTCATAGAGACCCAGGTCTACCTTGCGATTGTGCCAGAAGATTTCTCTGCACAGGAACTCTTACTTTCGGCTAATAGCTAGTTTGACCGATGAAATCGGTTTACTTATTTAAGGGACATGGACCTCTTACAGTGAGGTACAAAACTTTACCAACTCATCGGCTTCACAACTCCGAAAACCCCTATGTCCAGGTATCCAAGCCAATTTGACAAGAATCTTGAGCTAAATATATCACAATCCGAAACGTTCAAAAAGACTGCCTTCAGTATTTTGGATCTCAGAATATTAAATGGTACAAACTGTGATTCGGATCGTTTTCTCGTGAGTGTGATTTACGACAGATCCTTAGCAAGCAAACGTCACACTAAAAAGGAGCAGCACGCCTAAAATTAATGTGCGAAAACTGAAGAGCAAGCAAATGAAAGTTGTATATATATTCTTACAAAAAAAGATTCGATGGTCGATGATTGGTCGAATATTTTTTTCAAATCAGTACAGCTCAGTAGTGGGTCTCAATTTTAAAGATGTACGAAATTATTGAATCAAGAGTTTGCTTTGAATGTTGTGCTGCGAATCAAAATTCGTGTCCTAACCTCGTTAAAAATATCAAAAAAGTTCATTGTGAATCAATATTCGTTACAAAGAGAGTGATACAAAACCAGTGATACAACGCGTTCAAGGCGGACCGAGAGATAATCGAAAACCAGTCTCTTTCCGGACATCTATCGACCTCTTCAATCGATAAATGCACCCAAGAAGTGCTCAACACTACGAGTTGCGGGGGATCGAACAAAATCTTAACTTTTCTCTTATGAGCCCGTTCGTCTGATTTTTATGCCTATTTTAGGCTTGATAAGCGTAGCAAATTGGCTCGTTCCAAAAGAGCAGAATTTTCGAAAAAAATACTGTAGATAGGCCTTTTTAGACTTGCTAGGTCGCACCAATTTATATCCCGTATTCTTCAAATGCATAATATCTGTTGATGAGTTTCACATGAAACAAGTCGATAAGCACCAAAACAGAAGACAAAAAACGAACTCAAGTTGAATAAACATATCAAAGTCGCTCAAAAGTCAAAGTGATATTCTTTTTTTTTCTTCTTTGATGCTGTTGCAGTTTCGATTAAATAAAATAATCACAGAAACAGTCAATGAGCTTATAACAGGTCAGCATGAGAAGCAAGACAGCTACGTTGTTTGGACTGTTTGGACAATTCAACACACACGATCAGTCCATTTTATGGATTGTCAAAACTCGGCCTACTATTTCCCCACACACGGTTTAGCCAAAAAAATGGCCGGATGGCCTGAGTCCATGGGCTGGACTGATTGGAAATCCAATTTGGCTTTCTCAGTCCATGAGCCCTTCCGAGTTCTCCCACACACGGTAAGATTTTGGCCTGGCGTTAGGCAATTTGGACTAATGGACTGCTCGATAATGGGAGCCTGAACAACCGACAGGTCTTTTTTGAGCGTTGCTTCACATTCTTCAGTAGGGTAAAAAGGTGATTTGTTAATCTTGTTTCTGGAGGTTTATCCATCTCAGAAGACCAGCTTCAATGACAACTCGTTTATCTTCTTCTTAACCCATACCCATTAGCTTAAAAAAATATTCAGTTATGTTGAGTTCGGCTCTAGCATACTGTTCGCTAATAGTGAAACCTAGTTCAGTATTTCCGAGCCATTTCAAGTTCTTGGAGATGTCAGCCCATTTACCAATTCGCAATTAAACCAAGATGCACTTTGTTTTGTTCAGAATTACATAATCTTGGCTATACTGTATTGAAATCAATTACATTGAGTTTAAGTCAACTTCACCTGGTCCTGAAGTTTAATCTAAATTTGAAAAAGTCATTGAACTGCTGCTCGGCACAATGTACAAGGTCAAATCAGTTTTCTACTAGGCCTTCAATAGTCAAATTCAGAATATGCACCTTCACCTGGGATTTCCTAAGCTCAAGGCCGAGAGAGGTTCCAGACCATAGCGGCAAATTCGAAGGTCTTGGTAGGAATTCCTCATTGCTGTGCAACATTTTTGGGCTTCTGGATGAAAAAAAAATATCGCATGCAACAGCAAGAAAAAGGCAGCAAAAGTTGTTGTTACTCTGCGGTAAAGGTTAGTTATATATGTCGTTTCCCTTCACATGCAAATTGTTTGCTTATGATACGCAGTATTTTCACGGTAATATTCAATCGAGAAGGTTGGGAACATCCATTCTATGTTTTAAGTCTAATTTATTTAGGCCAATTTGTTAGACTTAGATGTGATTAAATATAAGTTAGACTTAGAAGTGATTAAACTATAAAAATTTCGGAGTTGTATGTAGAATTTCAATACATAAGAATTAGGAAGAGCTTTCCACATAAATAGGTTTGTTTACTCATGAGGGCTTTCGATAGACCCCTCACTCCAAAAACACACCGAACTCAGGGATTTGCACTCAATACACAATAAATTCGAGAGTGTTTTTCACTGTTACACATTTCTGATGAAATTCTTTTGCTTGCAAAAATCATCTGAGAGAATTAATATTTTCGCACAAACATATGATGAAATTAAATTTGAAGATACAGTAAATAATGCATTCAAGATAATCGCGTCAACATGAATGAATGCAATATTGTGAGCACCGTCACACCACACTAGCACTTCACCGCCTGCATGATGAATAAATCATTACTGCAGTATTAAAGACAGTTCATAGAATTGGTCAGACCTATCGGCGCAAGCTTATACCGTACAACTAAATCAACACATCGCTCAAAACTAATCCATTACCATACACTTCAGATAGCAATTAAGTTTATTAATTATCGAAAATACTCATATCAGAATGAATGTACCGAATTCGCATATTTATCGCATAAAAGCAAATCAGTCAATCGACGTCAACGTCAGCCTCAGTGTCGCAAAGGAAACAACACTTCCCAAAAACGAAGAAGCACTCTCTTTAATGGCCGGTAAATAAAAAATAAATTACGGTCTATTATTATCGCCAAACAATGGAGCGTCTCGGCAAATTCGATTGTCTATGTTTGGGCGAATATGTCGTTTAGGTTCGTGAGCTCCATGCTTCAGAGCGCCAGCCAAACATTCGATGCCTATTTTCAGAGCCTGCACATAGTAGTCATCGTGCCACACACACTGCCTTCCATCTTCTATTTAGACTTAGATGCACGTACGCTACATACAAGCGACTATATACTCATCAATAGAAAGATAGAAGATACAACGGAACGTTCTGTTGCTATATCGCCAAATCTGCACCACCGCTTATCCATTTGTGGATAACGAACTGACCCAGGTCTATGTTGTCCATTGGCTGAAGCATTTGGTAATTGTCGTCCTGAATATAATTGGTACGGTGATGGTCGTTTCGAAATTGGCGAAAATAGCTAGGAAACAGCAATTTTCACAGAGTTGAACTCTGAATATAAGTACAGGGGTGGCATGGAAGCGTAAGATAGGGAGAGTGAAACGAAATTTTGCATCGAACTGACGGACCTCTATTTTCATTTTAAAGCCAAGTAAAATGTCATTGTTTCTGACAGACTACAAGAAGCAGGGTAAACAAATCAATAGTCTATCTACTTTTTCAAAACGATATATTGTATTGAATTTAACGTGAACACAACAGAATCTACTAAATATTCAGGAATTGTTCAATCAAATGCGAAAAAATTATTGACAAGAGAAAACACATTCAGATTCAACCTACATTTCAAAATATCCTGTTAAATTTTCTTGCATTAAGATGATATATTTAAGAAAATCCCAGCCATAGTACGGACACCGTAATACTATTAGCGTGAAAGCATTGATGATATAAAAACAAAAACCAAAAAACTATAGCTCAAAATTTTATTTACTATTCTGCTTTGCTAAGCATAAACGTTCTATCTGCATTTTAATTCTTTCTATACATTCCATTATTTGTGTTGTGATTAGTACTGGAGATGTATGGAGAGCAGTGCTACCATTTTAACATTTTGAATGCTAGATCTGGCATTCGTTTTTCCAAAACGGATTAGAATTTCGGAGTTTTCATCTAGCATTATTTTTAGCACATAAATTTAGATTTCGGAATAATCTGGCGCTCATTTATTTACAATCTTGCCAACAAAATTTTTCTCAATAACAGCTCTGTTCGTGTACTTTCAGTTGAGTTCATGGACTGAGCCTTCCTCCATCATGTGATGGGTGAAATTGATGAAAAGTACAATAAGGCATTCATGGCATTTTCTTAGAAGTGACAGCCAGAAGTGCCAGTTGTATCATATTGAAATGATGATGTGATTATCACGCCGATTCTTAAAAGTGGTGATAAACGTTCAGTAGAGAATTATAGAGGTATCGCCCTTTTGTTAGCTATAGCTAAGCTGTTAGAAAAAATTGTCTGTGACAAACTTACAATCGTTATTGATCCTCTCCTAAACGAGCAACAACATGGCTTTAGAAAAGGCCGGTTACTACCTCCATCCTAATGATAATAGTCTCAAATGTGCTTTGTAATATGGAAAAGGGCGTCAAATCAATACTATATACACTGACTTCAGTAAAGCTTTTGACCGCGTTGACCATGGCATTTTGAAACACAAACTCCAAAAATTTGGCATTTCAGGAAGCCTTCTAAACTGGTTGAATTGTTACCTTCGAGATCGAACGCAAAACGTTAAATTCCAAGGCCGTCTTTCCAAAAAAAATACCGTCTCATCTGGGGTACCTCAAGGCAGCCATCTAGGGCCGCTTCTGTTCAATGTTTTTGTTTCTGATCTCTCGGAGGTGTTCTCCGACATTCCGCACCTTTCTTACGAAGATGATCTGAAAATATATCACCATATTCAGTCGGAATCAGATGCAAATGTTCTTCAGCTGAAACTTCAGTCACTGGTGCAATGGCGTGAGCAGAATAAACTTAACGTTGAAAACTGCCATGCCATAAGTTTTTCCCACAAGACCTCTACTCTTGATTTCGAATATCACCTGAATAATCAGCTGTTGAAAAATGTTGACAGTGTCGTGGATCTCGGTGTCGTCCTGGATAAAAAGCTGCATTTCAATCTTTAGTATGACAGAGTTCTTGCTAGAGCTAGCAAGCAGCTAGGGTTCATTAAAAGACGTGCGAAAGAATTTAAGAACGTATGGGTTACAAGGTCTCTGTTTATGTCTTTAGTTCGCCCTCTACTCGAATACGCTTGCATCGTCTGGAATCCTTTTTTCGATATTCAAAGCAATAAACTGGAATCTGTCCAAAAGCAGTTCGTGCTTTTTGCCTTGAGAGATCTCTATAATCAACATGATTTCGAAAGTCTTCCAACTTATAGTTACAGACTTAATCTCTTAAATCTGGTGACACTTTCTATCCTCATGCTTCGTCTTTGATGTCATTAGGGGTTTGATTAACATAGAATATCTTAGTAATAAAATCACTTTCAATAATCCTGTAAGACAAACTGGCACACACGTCTCCTCAATGAGCATCACCATCACAATCTATATATGGAGACAGGGAGCCGATAAATTGATACTGCAAAATATTTAACAATGTTTCGAACTACTATTCCTCTTCTATCTCTAAACCTTTATTCAAAAAAAAATATACATATACTGCTTTAAATTCTTAATCCAAATTATGTCAAATATCATATTGAATTAACAACCAGACAATAAAGTCTGCTGACATTTAGAAATGTTATCGTAATTTAGCTTAAGGACAACAGTTTAAATTTGTTATTGTTTTGTTACCTTGTTTGGTTAAATAAATAAATAAATAAATAAAATCATCTTAAGCAGTAATAAAGTATCTCCAGAAAAATATTCGAATTTCAGAACATTGCGCGAAAAATATTTTCCTTGCCGCGCATATTTGAGAATATGTATTCGCCCTACACCGTTTGACACTTTTCAGGATCTGCCACTAGGTCAGATTCAACTGAAATTTCATGTTCTTTCATGAAAGAGGGAAAGTGTTCAGTGTTCAGGCAAACAGCGTACAAAAACGACTTCATGGTAATGCATCGAGTACGCGAACAGGTCTCACCTTTAAAACCATGATGTAATGCTGCCTCATTTCAACAAATATGCGCTTTAGGCTAGATTATTCTGAAAATTTCAACTGTAACCCTTGTCGACCGATCAATCCCTGCTGCAAACCCACCCGCTGCCGATGAATACACTGCAGACCGATCGTAGCCAAAAGTACATTAGAAATAGTACTACACCTTTGTGCTTTCAACAGAGCAAAGGATATATAGTCGATCTTCTATTCTTTGTCTATGATTCCCAGAAAATCCCCGTCGTTAGTGACAAGTACTATTAACGTAGCAAAAAAAGCGAAATATTAAGTGAAATAAAATGAAAAGGTATATATTCCAATATTAAGACAATTTTGGATTGCATTAAATATGGTAAATTTAGGTGCCTCGTTCTATTAAAACGTGATGATGCTAAAAATTAGTGATGTGGTCCTATGCACTTCAGACTTCCAGGATACTCGGGCATCTACAAGTTCAAGTTTACCAAAGTATGTGCATTCTAGTTCTATATTTTTGCCCTGAATAATGTGAATCAATTGCTTTGTTAGGGCTCCAAATGCAAGTGATCGCACGGATAACGATGGAGAAAAATCTTCGGCATCCGACACATACTTTTTCGTCACTTAAAAATAAATAAATATTGCCATTTCGATTGTGAGATTCCACACGATGTTTTGAAAAATATTGGTAGAAATGAACTTTGCACAAAAGAAGAAGGTTGAGATGCAACTGACATGTCTATAATATATATAGAATCGTCTTGAGATGCAAATTTTAAGATTCTAATTTGTTTCTATTATATAAAGATGCAAATTTTAAGATTCTAATTTGTTTCTATTATATAAAGATACATATATTGTTTTCATATCGAATCATGTTTATTTTTATCAAATAAGAAAACATTATTTAGCATTATAGTTTTACAGGCCCTGGCATTATTTAGCATTAAATAAAATTGAATCTAGCATTATTCAAAAAAAAAAAAAAAAAAAAAAAACCAAATGGCAGCACTGATGGAGAGTGCATTTTTCAATATAGATTTTAACATGCTTCCACAAAAGATAGATTTTCAAAATTTAGTAGAATGATGTAATAGAGTATGCAGTTTTTGAATCTGGTGCTAACTCAAAACTGAGAAAAATGCGGAATAAACATTTATGCTTAGTAGGGTAGTATAGTCATTATATAATAAGATTGTGTCAATACAAGACAAAAAAAAAAAATTTGCGATTAAAGAAATTCAAAATTGATACTCACAAGCTTACGAATCAACATTTACCACTAGAAGAATCACTACACTTCCCACTCACCCCTAATCAAAAACACACATTCACCTAAACCGTTCAGAAATGACATCATTTCCAGTGCGAATAGCAAATTTCATACATTATTGATGGTGGCATTTTGTTTACTTTGCCGTCACGCAAAAGGAATATTCATGACCACCGGAAAGCGTTTTCTGTGGAGGAGAAGCTCCATACGGATCCGATGCACTGCAGCTTGATGTGGGCATAAATATTGTGTCATATCTATGGAAAAATGCGATCTGAATAGCATCGAGCAGGCTGTTTTCTAATTATTTGTGCAATTAGCACGTCGTCAAGTGCTAATTGTATTCGAACCATTTCGCCAGATGACATGCAGTTTGGCGATCGGACACATGCCGGACACCTGTTTGTCTAAGATATTTTCAGTTGGGCTCTAATTTTAAGCAAATATGCTACTGTTCGAGATCAAATGACTTTTGAAGATGAATGACTTCAAACGATGCGTGAGAGCCTGACCGAAATTAGAACAAGGATCGCTTCGATAGTTTGTTCTACTGCAAATACGGACATTAGCCTCACAAGGCTGCATAAGTTTCATCGCACCGAACCGAAAAAAACTTTTTACGAGGCCATAAAATCCATCGCAAGGCTACAAATCACATCCTCAACGAAAATTTTTCACATCATTCGAACGAAATAATAACGGCAAGTAGCTTGTAGGCTTGTTATAGACACAGGCTCATAATCAATCGGAATATTGTCTCCGACGCTTCCGAGCCATAAACATAACAATCAGATTTATAGTCCCGAAAGCTGCAAACTTCGATCCGAGTCCGCTCCCAACAATGCTCTTTCGATGGAAAGGCAATATTGTTCTCTTACTGTCGCTATATTTCAATCCAGTACTGATTTACGTTTGCATAAATCCCAATGGCTTTTCGGCGAACATCTTTCGATTGTCGGTCTCGGAAAGTTCTTTGAGTGGTAAAGGTCGCTCGTAATTTTTCAGGACGTTGAGCCCATTTGGTTACTACGCTCTGTAGTTTTTTTTGTCTATTACACTGATGAAGTTCATCGACTTGGTTAAGAAATCTCCAGAAATTACTCCTTAAAGTACCGTACTGGGGACAAGCTAGTTGTGTTATTTCTGGGAAGGACCGGAAATTGTCTGAGCTGGTCTGTTGTGGTGGCGGGGGAGCGTTGAACTTTTGTTTATATATTTTTCGAGGCTGCAATGGTCGGAAGCAATGACGTGGATGATGATGTTGATAAATTAGATGGTGTAAATATTTGGTGGGTTTAATTTTTATAGGCTTTATGAACGACGGGATATGGTCACTTGGTCAGCTGGTCGAAAACATAAATTTAAATGGAAGATTAGTGTTGTTTTGGTCACAATCATCTACATATTCCACTCGTAAAATAATGGATATATTTAGGATGTTTGGCTGATTAGGTACTATTAATTTGAGGATTAAGAAGTTCAAAGGAGATAGGTCTGTTGCGAGCCGCTTTCATCCTTTCTCTTTAAAGCCGCTTTACAACTTTTCAAAAACATGCGAAGTCAATCATGTTTTTGCATTGAATTTTCAAGTATCAATGAAAAATTTTCATTAAATAAAATTCGACAAATTTCTTAAAATTTCATTCAGAGGTAGACATTTAACATAAAAAATTTAAAAGAAAAGCAATTAATGATAAGTTTTCATTTGATTTATTAGTGTATATGTCTGTACAAGCAATTAATTCCAAAAGTAGATATGGCATGATTTGAAAATAAAAAGTCAGTCGAAACCAAAGGCAAGATGAACACGGGTCGTAAAATGCATCGAAAGCAATAGCACCCTTCGAAAAAAATTGGTCGTTAATCATTTGAAAGTGGAACGAATTCAAACGCTTAAGATATTCAAAATATTCTGAAATCATGGGAAATGACGAAGAAGCGAAACTGGGCATAGTTTAAAAAAAAATAATATCTTACAATATCTTGCGGTTTGCAGCAGATCCATCGCAGACGCCTTATGAATTCTTAAAATAATCATACACCGCTATCTGGAAATGTTATATCTTGTACTTCTGTGATCTGCCAATGAAATTAATTGAAATTAAATTCCAAATCCACGTTTTTTTTAACATTTTATACAATTAATTAGCCAAGGTTTATAACCAATGAAATTGTTATGCAATAATTATATATAACTTGTAACTGTCGTTAACTGATAAAGAAAACTCCAAACAATGTTTTGTTTTCAACAAGGAAAAAATTTTCTCTGTCATTTTTTAATTTTTCACAATACATTTTATAATTAAGCTAGTAGTGTGTTAAAATTTTGACGTATGGTGAAGTGTTTTGATGTATGGTGAAGTGTGTGGAGAGTTGTGGATTTAATGTGGAAAGATGTCCAACTCTGTAAGTATATCTACATACTGAACAAAATTGATCTCTTTATCTTTGAAATTTTCGTATTTGGGGAGGACTCATGATTGAATCTTGTAATAAACATGTATTTTGGCGTGACTAGGAATTATGGTAAACAACCTAAATAGTTTTGCATCTGAAATTGCATACTACAGGGTGTTTTTTTTTATTAATTAGATAGACACTTGAACAACGCTACCAAATTGTGAAAATTTATTTTCAAAATCAGAGTTCAGTTCGCGAGACTCAAAGAGCTCTACGTCCATTTTCTGGTCCACATAATCGTCCTTCAGAGCAGGTTATTCGTGCTGTAGTGGATAAATTTCATACCACTTATTCATTCCTTGTTGTAAGACCATCAACACGACAAAGAAGTTGACTGCTTGGTGTGGAATACACGCCAACGGCATCATCGGTCCATATTTCTATCGAAATGAGGAAGGAGCTACCGTTACGGTTAATGGTGTGCCATATCGACACATGCTCAATACATTTTTGTTTCCAAAAATCTAAGAGCTGAACATCGACAGCTTATGGTTCTAATAAGATGGCGCTATGTGCCACACAGCCAACGAAACCATCGATTTACTGAAAAGACAATTTGATGAAAAGATTATTTCAAGAAATGGTCCCGTCAATTGGCCTCCAAGATCGTGTGATCTGACGCCCCCTGATTATTTTCTTTGGGGTGTTTGTTAAGTCCTTGTTTTATGTTGACAAACCAACAGCTCTGGCAGCATTGGAGGACAATATTGAGCGAGTAATTGGTGAGATAAGGCCACAATTACGGGAAAAACTGGTAAAAAATTGGACTGATCGGATGAGCTTGGTAGCGAATAGTCGTGGTGGTCACTTGCCGGAAATCATTTTTAAATCATAAATGGCATTGAATTTACTTTCAAATAATATTAATATTTCGACTTTGATATTTTCGCATGTACTTATCCATCAGTTAGAATTTAAATTTGCCTTTTTAAAGTATCCGTTTAAAGCATATTTCGGTCAAACTCGACTACATGCCCCCATTGCCGTTCGAATATTTTTCCCATTGTGTTTTTGTGGTTGTGTGTATGTTTTTGGGGATGTTTTTTGTTGGTTTGTTTATATTTAATGTATTGTAATCTCGTGTATTTTTTGTGTGTGTTTGATAGTTATTCATCAATTTTGGATCCTTGCTCGTCTTTTGGTGGTAGCAGGGGCAAAAAATTGAAGAATATTCAAAAATATACAGAAACTAATACAAAGAGGAAACAGGATGATGATAAACAAGCAAGCAATGAAAAAAAAAACATCCAAAAAAACAAACATACAACCACAAAATAACAATCGTTAAAGCTGCCTAATGGCTATGGAGGGCACAACTAGCAGATTGCTGCTTTGGACTGGCACCTTAGCAAGCAGAGCAGGTGGCCTCTATTATTTATCCTTACATAAAAACAGATTGGACAAGTTTTGTCAAGATTCAGTAGTTATCGATTCAATGAAAAAAATCCCAAGGCAAATGAATAAAAACCTCTTTCCTTTTCTTGAAAGATACAGTAAGAATTCAGTATGAATTATCTTTAAAGATCGAAATTAAATAGGACTAGGACATTACAATGAATTCTTCAAAATTTGTACGTAGATTCTCGAAACGTACTAGAAGCTCCTCGGAGAACTCTTTAAGAACTACAAAAGATTCTTCAAAGAATTCGCAATGAATTCTTGAAAGAATTGAATCAACGTGCAAAAGCTTTTCAAACCCTTTCAGCATTTTTGTAACGTTTTGCATATGAGCATATCAGTGTTAAAGAATTTTTAAGGGATAAATTTGCGCATCCGAGAGTTTTATTCTGAATTCGCTTAAATTTTCTGGAAGAATTCTCCACGAAACTGCGAATTTGGTACATTGTTACAATATTCAAATTTGGGTCATTGTTAAATTCTCAAACTTTCATTCCTCTCTTCGAAAACATTCGATATTACGTAATCGACCATCAAAACATCAATTTGATAAAAAATCTGGCATAAAAAATCGATTAAGAAAACGGTCATGCGATGGAAAAATCGTAGATTTTTTTTTATGACTCGACTAATTTTCAACATATGTAGTTGCTGGTACTCATATACACCGAATAATGCATTACTCGGAAGCTCAGATACACGGAATCCATCAGATAGCATGTAAATTCCTCTGAAATTGAATAGTTTCTTCATATTTTTTAACTTTGCAAGTATATGTGCATTAAAAGAGGTAAAAGCGCGTGAGCGCCCAACGTGGGTTGCACTGAAGATCCTTCGATGTTACTTTATCTGTTTTAAGTATTAATTTTGTTTGGGTGTGAGTAGTAAAGACATGGAAAACGATACTATTTACGAGTTAGTACACAGTCAAAAAGAATTAGATGGTTAATCATAAGGATACTATCAAAAATGTCTTAAATAGTAGTTGGGGTTTTTTTTCGGTTTTATGGTTGCGTCCACAGTCAGGTGTAGCTGTGGCGTGAATTTGATTTTGCAGGGCTCGTGCAATCAAAAAAAAAAAAATTTAAAAGTTTTCTAGAGCCATCGAATGATTATAACTGGACTAATGCCCGAACTACCCCTGATGGTTACTTGAGCACGTGTCTAGTAGCCAAACAAAAAACTACGCGAGACTGCTTCTTATGAATGAGGACTACGAAATTAAAATTAAGTAATTATGTAGAAGTAAGGTAATTCCCGTATGATAAAACACTCTACGTAGAAACCAGAACTGTTCATGGCAACGACAGAATAGGATACACACAGCTACAGAACTGATGTATATTGAAACTGTTTATCTGTATTTTTCAATATAATTCCAAGATTAATTCTTATTCTCGATTAAATATTACGTGGGCTTTATTAAGATATCTGTTGGAGCATTTGATTGCTGCTCTGTTTAATTCAGTCCTTTTGGAAGTCGTTCATATTGAACCAGATTTAATTTTTCGACCCAACGATAAGACAAGACATTCTTTTTATTAGTAATAGAAAATGGGACAACAAAAACAAATAACAATGGAAATGCTAATTGAACAGTTTTCCATACTGGGGTTAATTTGGTATACATATTTAAATATCGAAGCTATTTTCTGCAATAAACATTTCTGCTGAAGTTGAGTGGGATGCTACAGAAGAGAATGAGTTATTGTAAATACACACTGAAGTCAGAGATGAAGGTGAATTGAGTAATGAATGACGGATTTGTTCCAGCTCTTATCTGTGCCGGTACTATGTGTGCGAAAATATTTTGTGTATATAGTAGCGTAGGTTTTTCAAAAAAAGTTTTTTCAGATGTCAAATGAAAAAAAATTAACAATTTTTCGCACGAAATAAAATTTAGCATACAAATTTTCAATAATAATGTTTGGATATTCAGTAAATTTTTTATAAAATAAAACTAAAGATTTAATTTTTTGATATATATATTAGTACTTATTATAGTTGACACTGAGAAAAAAATGGTGGGACAGTTGAAAAATAAACGACTTTTGACACGAAACTCGTCTTCAAGTATGTTTCTGAATTGACTACTACATTTTGTAAAGTTATATTCAATTCAGAAATATCCTATTATCGTACTTTATTAATAAGTATAGTATATGTTTGAAGAAATACGTTGATTACCTGGATGCCAAA
Organism: Nemotelus nigrinus; assembly: GCA_947369275.1. NCBI lineage: Eukaryota > Metazoa > Arthropoda > Insecta > Diptera > Stratiomyidae > Nemotelus > Nemotelus nigrinus. The sequence continues at coordinate 13,147,043 of OX376374.1, forward strand.
TAATTCCTATTTTTTAAAATGTAAAGAGACGTTTCATAACTCTCTCAGATTATTAATCAATCAGCTGATCCAACACAGATTGAAACATTTAATTACCTCCTACTATCATAAGGTTAATCACATTCATTGTTTGACATTTAATTAGCACTTAATCTTCTTTACTTTACTCGAAAGACTGACTACCGCGAGTGGGTGCATAGTAGCAAGACATCAAGTATTGATTTGAAATTCACTGCAAAAAACTTTCCCCGGGTAACATTCGTAACTGGATGCAATATGTGTACCGATTGGGTTAATTAAATTATGTGTTACTTTACAACTGGCAATGTGGGTGACTGTGAGTGATTCAATCAATGTTAGGTAGTTACGGTAACATATTTTTGAGATTGAGTTTAATTTGTTGCAGTCAGATTCAGTTTATTAAAATAATTTTGTTTTGTGTAAGATAAATTGAATAGAAATTGAAATTTCATTTATTAGATCGTGTCAAACTTATTTTAACTCACTTAAAAATTCTTTCAATGAAAATATCATAGGTCGAAAAAGTTTATAATAATGTTTCATTAGTTACGAGCCTACATCATATTTTTCTTCACGCCATCCTATTTTCGCATCTATTTCCGTCCATTCCAACAATTTTTCCAAAAGTATCAAATGTTTGATTTCAGAGTCCACACATACCCGATACGTTCCTCCCCCATACCTCCAAAACAGCCATCGAATAAACTCGCCCAAGTTAAGCATATAAGTCCGTAGACAAATCACCTAAGTGCTCGTAATTACGTAAATTTGTATAATGGCGTATAGAGACCTGATAATTTCATCGCTCTCCATAACAAATAACGCTATTATGGCCCAATCATTTTCTGACTGCCTGACTAGACCTCGTCCTTCTTCGGCCGTTATAGATGACTAGCAAAGGAGCCAAAAGGCCTGGTCACTAGAGATTCGGAAAAGACATAAAACCAACTTTAGTGTTGACGTCAATGTCACTGGATGCAGTCAGTAGATATTTTTGGTTGAGTTTTTGTTTGCATTTTCGTCAGGGAGGTAGTTGGTGATGAGATAATTGACGAAAACAGAAGGCTGATAGGTGTTGACTGAAGGCAAATGAGGACATAGACACGAGAAAGTTTGGGATATCTAAATCAATAAAACTATGCATAGACATAAAATACCGAAAACAAGGGCTGGAGCAAGTCATAAATAAATGATTATTGATTGGATTGGTGCAGACCTGCAGATCTTTTGCAGAGACAATAAAGTTACAATAGGTTTTATTGGATAAGATACGAAAACAAATCGAAATAGTGGTTGAAATTGACGGTCAACAAACGATGCGGAATAGATTTTTTGCTTTTGAAAGTAACATGACAATTTCACGGATTTCTGTCACACTCAAAATTTAAGTTAACATGATTCGACATTTTTTCGTCATGTTCAATAAAATTTTACAAGCAATTGTATCGATTCTCTCCAAAACTAACTTAAGTTTTTATTGGCACCGACATTTGGCACCCGCTATATATTTTATCTAGCTGAAAAATTGTAAAGCACCAATTCAAAAAAAAAGTTTTCTAAAACTTTAAAACACGAAAAGTCATCTTCGTGCAGCAAAAAGTTTTGTGTTTCAGTTGTGATTTCCCTTGAGGAAATAGCTTATTATCTGAGCACAATGGGAGTATGTTAGGCAATATTAGATTTATTTGTACAAAAGTTCTATCCAAACAGAGGAGACATTTCAATTTGTGAATGGATGGAGGATGGTGTTCAGATAAGTTTGTGACATACACAAAATTAATTGTTTTGTCGGGTTAAGATTAATTGTGTCAAAGTTATAATTATTTATGGATTGCGTTTTGGTAAAGAAGAGCTCTTGCTGTATTTTAAATAAATTGAATGAAGAAAGTGTGTTTTGACTATTAAATTAAGGATGAATGTTTTGAGTTGCCGCTGCGGTTGTTTTGATAAATTTTGTAGAATAGTTTTGAGAGAAATATCTTCACAGCTGGAACGAGGAATATACGAAAATTACATTTAAAATTGAGTTTTTCTGTGGGTTAAATGTAGCAATGAATAAATATATTGTCACAGTATTAGAAACTGTATTACAGTGAAAGTAAATCTCTGTATTAGCAAAAGGGGCATAGATGACAGCCCGGTGTCTAGAGGGTCATTCGTAATCACGCAAAAACAGAGATGAACATATGCTGGAGGAAAATATAGCGTTAAATAATTTGCACAAAATACTTTGGTCAAGGTAAAATCTCCTGATGCTTATGGAGGGGAAATTCAGGAAGGTAAGACGCTCTATATAGGGACAATGGGGAACACAACACAGAGCTTTTACAACAGACAACGAGTAAACTGGGATTGAAAACATTTAATGGCATCCGACAAATACATGCAACGATGTAGCCACACTCGGGAACAGCACTAAGTGATGCAACGAACTAAGGAGGCATATAAATGAACAAAATTGTAGATATTTAAGGAAAAATGCGAACAACGTAGATTGAAACTAGCAATTTTTGAAGCCCTTGCGGTAATTAAAATACATGTAGATCAAATTTCAACTTGGCGTCGAGCACAAGAACAAGATTTTTATGCTGATCCACTTGAATCATAATATTACCTGACGTGGAATAATCACAAAAATAAAAGCTTTGGTTTTATAAATAAGAACAAAACAAAACATTTGGATACATTAAGAGGGAAAGAGTTTTCATAAGGCTGTGAGATCTAACTACTATGAAAACCAGTTATCGACAGTCGAGATTTCACGAAACAGCTTTAGGTCACGGGCATAAAGATGGCACCTAGATGAAAATACAGAAGGAAGATCATTTATAAAAAGAGCAAATAATAGAGGTCCAAGAATGGAGTCTTGTGAAACACCAGAAACGAGATCAAAATACGATTGGGTATGAAGGATGAAAACGAGGACCGGATATGCCAAACCAAGTAAGCATAGCGATAAAAATGCTGAAAGCTATTAAGAAATGAGCGTAACCATCGTCAAGAATAGAGAACGCCAAATGGGCACATTCAACTAATTTTGAGGAAGTGCAGCGACTCTTGATAAAACCCTGTTGTATATTTGAGATTTTACGGTAGACTTGGTCGTGTACATTTTTTTATAACAGTTTAGAAAAACAAGAGAAGCGTGATATAGAGCGATGGCTTGAAATGTTTCCAATTGGAAAAACATTGGTCGTTCACACTGAGGGAAGGCTTAGGGTTAATAGTATGTACAAAGGTACATATAACGAAAATAAAAGAGATTTTGTGAATATATTGGGTATACTATTACTAGAGTCTAGACGAGATATTCATATTTCGACTTCGATGGGAAGAAAATAGGTTAAAATAAGTGGCAAAAAGGAATTAGAGGTGAGCTCCATTCGACAGAGGAACCATAGGAATCGACAAACGAAAGAGAAAAAGAAGTTAGCAAACATAGCGCATATTTCAAGGGCGCCAGAAATTTTTCGCCATTAAATACTACAGAATCAGGATATTGTTTATTAAATTCAAGAGTGCGAATGTGGGACCAAAAAAGCTTCGGATTATTGAAGAGGAAAGGTGACTCAATTTGAGTAAGATTTCTGTTTTTGCCCAGCTCACAGTAAGTAATAGCGCTGACACGCCTCATGAGATGCAGGACGAAAGACATTGTCACGTGCCTTATCTTTGGCACGAAGAGTTGCGCTAACAACAATAACAACCGAGAACTAAAGGGAGATGTTACGGTGAGGGCGAACTACGGGAGTGTGTTTCGCTATAAGCGAATGAAGGAAAGAATAAAAGGAAAAAAGTGCCTCATTATAGTCAGCTCTAAAAAGGTAAAAGCGCGGTTTCACAGTGTTTTCAGTGCGAGATATCTGACTTACGTTGACATTAATCAAGAAAATATGTGAGTATGAAATTAGACAGTTCATAAAAAAACCGCTCATATGCAGAAACCGATGTCTTGCACGGTACAGTCTAGGTCAGAAGAGAGAAACTACAGTTTTTCCAAAAGTATAAGAAATGTCTATTTACTTTTATTTAACAATAATAATGACAAGTCACAAGTATTCAATATGCCATATAATCTCCATCGTTGACAAGTTTAGCCTGGCATTATCTAAGCATAGTTTCAACCAACCTTTTTGCATTGTCGTGGACAAAGAAGTCCAAATTTTGCTTATTTGCTTCAAATTGTGGTTGGCATTTGGAAATTGAGAGGCGCAGTTTATTTATTCATCTAATTATACTCATCTTTTCACGGCTTGCAGAGTCGGTTTCGATGTTTTGTGGCATCAGCCTCTTGCAAAACCCAATTTTCGTTTTTCCGTAGAAACATCCTCTTTGCCAAATGTAAGAGTCCGTCTTTGTATATCGAGACTATTTTGTCGGTGTTAAAATTTTGGGTGAGGAGCACCAAAGATCCGAAATCGCGCTCGAAGAAGCAACATTTGTACTGCGGGTGGGACCAAGCTTGTTCTAGCCAAATCAACGCTTAAAAAATGCTTCGTTGGAGAAAATCAACTCGGTCTAGTTACGATGTATATTTTTGAACCCAAGCTTTGGACTTTTCGATGTGTTTTTCAGAGAGTAGAAGTCTTGACATTGTGGGACGTTCAATATTCTGACATCTTTTACTCTCTTAGCGAGAAGAGTGTGAACTTGATGTAGTTACAGAGAAGAACTCAGGTCAATTAATTGAAGAATCATCTTATCCTGCTTGCTAGTAGTTACTCGCTTCAAACTCTGTTCAGACAGGTTACCAGCATCTTTGTACACTTTTTACCGCTGGTTCCACCTCATAGCAAACATCTTCTGTTTTTGATCAACGATAATTTTGGTCCTTTCAAGTACGAACATAAAAGTACCGCTTTTATTCGCTAAAATGGGCGAAAAGTAAGCCAAGCAGCACTTTTTGCTTATTTTGATTTAGTTACGTTCGCTACGAGGTTTTGAACAACACTAAACCAAAAACAAATTGGCACTGACGTCGTAGTCATCTGGTGGGACAATCACCAGTCAAAGGTTCACAAACAGCTATAAAAACTCCTCCACCATCTATTTTGTATGACAGAGAAAGATCACGATCCTGTCTAAAAACATTGTGTAGAAGACAGATTTCATTACTGAAGATGCTATCGTTGAGTCAAGTTTCAGGTAAACAAATGAAATTATCCGAAGACGCTATGGAGGATAGTTTGATTCGATCCAACTTGGCTCTTAGTTCTTCGAAAGATTTAACCAGAATATCAGTTGGTCTAAAATCTTGATTACCAACTACGCTCAATTCGTTCGTGAGTGTAAGTTTAAGCGAGGCCTAGAAGCGATTAGCGTCCCTTCCACACTATCCAGTATATTTTTCACATCCTCCTCAGCTGTTTGGGGAGCAACGCGAGAAACGAAAAATTTTCAGTGGAGGTGAAATAGGACCATCGACTTCGGCAATCGAATAGCTGACCTAACGAAAAGTTCCAAAGTCACAAATAGCTCATAAAAACATATGAACTTAGAAGCTCCATTACAATAATTTGAAGTTAGGATCGTTCACCAACAGGAAAAAATTCCAAGCACCAACAGCACTAGCTCCAAGCAGAACAATATAACAAATTTCTAAAAGTGTATTATTAAACAGAAACAAAATGATTATAAACTTCTTAATTAAACAGCTGAAAAAAAATGTTTTTCTTACATTTTCACGGTTGTAATTTAGAAGGTATTGATTTATTATCATTTATTTTGAGTTTCACATCTTTGTTCTCTTTTTTGTTTTTTTTTCAACTTTTTTATTTTTCTAACGTGTTTTAATATCTTTGATTGACTAGGGATAATGAATTTTATTGAATTCAACCGCGACATGCTTCAGCGTCGAAATATGGTCACTGCTTTGCCTGACTTAAATTTAAAATATATATGCTAATTGGCAGATTTCCTAGGATTAATTTATTCCTTATACACAAACCAGGCGACTATTCTCTTTTGAACACCAGTTCTATAAAAACAAATTTTCCAGTAAAATGTTTGTTTGCACTCATGTCAGCCTGCACAAAAGAGTGTACAAGTTTGGTGTTCATAGCATAATGTACTTCTATCGTTCACACTACCTGCAGATCAATACAATATACTATATTTTGCCTATTATTGAGCCGTCATACGAATACTTCAGAACTGTAAGCTTTACCCAAAAAAATACATTTTCTATTTTTCTAAGCAAGTAAGCAGCTGCTAGCGAAAATGATAGCAAACGTCGATTGAGCGACGATTGCTTTTGAAAGCATAATCTAAGCTGCGAAAACATTAAGTGACAGGCAAGATTTTAGTCCTGATGGTAACCAAAATATTGCGTGTTACCGATTTTTATTCATACGCTCATTCTGATAATTGCTTCGTTTTCTTAAGAATTTCACCGAACAGTACTCCGTGCGATTGACCCTTAACATCCCTCCAGGAAACATATATGTACAGATTCACAGTTCAGATACGAAATCTTCACTAACAACTAGTAAACAATCATCATCCAACACCAAATGTGTTATTTGTCCTTTTTGTTATTTCGTCGCTTCTTCAACAAGCACGCACTCGATTTTCGCTTGAACAACAGACAATCTTTTGAGAAATCCTTACACGAAACTCACCCCGGGCGGCCAGAGAAAAGAACAATGTACGACAGGTCGACGAACTCTTAAATTTGTGCTTGAATAAGTTCATGATTGCCACGATTCTGGTGTGTGGGTGGTGTACGGTATGTGAGCTTACGACGAACGACCACTGTGACGGTGACGCCGTTGTCCAAGAGAACAACTTCTAGTCATCATTCAACGACCAACCACCTCGCAAATTGCAAATGAGACAGCGAGGCGCCTCCATTTCGTGTCCGCCACACCTAGGGATTCCAATCCCGAACCATATTTTCAATCCCGGGATTACGGGATTAAAAAATCTCAAATCCCGGGATCCCGGGATCCCGGGATTTGAAATTCAAAATACAACACAACAAAATAAGTCAAGTTTCTAGTAAACAGATTATATAATTTGCCATCATTTCAAAACTACAACAATAAGTAAGCTCAAAACTGGATAAAAAATTGCATTATTACTAATTTATATTATTGATGCAAATAAAAACAATAATTTTAATTATCCAAAACGTTGACAGTATGAAGACAGATATTAAAAATTACATCTATTACAAATTACAGCAAAAAATCACGACCAAAAACCACAACAACAAAACACACCTCTTAGAATTGAGATACATAATAAAGTAACATATAAAAAATTCGGCCAAAGTTCATTGGGTTTTTCGGAAGTAACATTGAAGCAATAGCAAAGCATCTAAGGTATCGTCTCCAAGCCTGCTTCTAAATTTATTCCCGATTTTGGACGCCGCGGAAACGGTCGAGAAATATTGGTACGCCTGCTCCAAACTATGCAAGTGCCACCACTTTCGAAAAGATTCATTTCTTGTGCAATGGTTTTAATTAGATTAGTTTCTGGCGGCATTTCATGATTGATTATTTTCATACTTTTGCAGCTCTTCTTGTAGCGTTAATGGACGACTACCTTGTTCTGATGATTCAATATGGGCATCTACTGGGTTCTCTTCATTTCTTTGGCTACCAAGCATAGGGTTCAGCATCTAGATCATTGAAGTATTTTTTTTTTTAATATTTGCGTTGCTTGGTTTCAAAAATAGAGATTTTATTTCACTTGGTAAATTTTTGCTGGTACAATGTGGATTCTGGAGATAGCTTAGCATACCAGATAGCTCGGTACACTGACGCTCTTTTATTCGGTCCAATATTGCAATTTTCATAGCATTCAGAAGAATAGACCGTTTTTCTCCTAACAGCCTAAATACAAATATTGATGAAGTATTAGCAGTGCATAGATTTGCAAGTCTGCGACTAAAGGCCGTCACAGCCAATTTTACAGGGAGTAAAACTTGAATAATTTTCTGCATCGAGTCAAACTCTGTTGCTTCTAATTGCTCTGAATATTGCAGGCCTATTAATGTATACTATTTTCCAAAATGGGAAACTATTCGAGCATTGTCAAGAGACTATTTCATCTTGTTTTACAATCCATTTAAAGGAGACAGTTAAATGCCTTGCTCGGATCCGACATAGTTTTAAAGATCGTTATTATTTTTCGATGAAGCTTTTTTTAAATATAAAACTACCTAACGAACTTTCTTTATGCATGCGCTGATGTCCTTCGTCTAATTTAGCGTGTCTTGCAGGCGACCGGTTTCAACGTAGTTAGCTGATTCAGGACCATCCAAATCTTCGTGGTCGTCGTTCAGACTATCGGCTGCTTCATCAACTCTTTAATCTGGAATGGACCTCATATTATAGCGAACATCGCAAACTGCCAACTGGATGCTATGCGCCAAACAAATATGTTGCTCTGTACCAACTAGTCTGCCTACTTTTCGCATTTCGTTTGACCCATCAGTTACGATGGTAACAATGTCTTTTCCTAGAGAAACAGTAAACTCATATCTAGGTAGTTTCCAGCTGTCATTGATATTCTTACTCTGATATTAATTTACTAAGTAGATGTTTATATTTATATAGCGCCTATTTGCAGTCAAGGTCCATTCATCAAACATCAAACTGAACCGTTCACCTGAGATACTAGCCTGTTATATCTTATTTTTTATTATTTTCTTTATCCTGCTTGCATAGCCAACAACCTTTTTTTGATTGTTGTTAAGGATTTTGGTAAATCTGTGTATGCATTCGCTAGTATTAATTTCCTCAAATCATTCGATGTAACGAATGCACTAAATGCGAAACAGTCCATACTTATTTATTTACAAACCCCTTTGTATTTTCTTGTTAACTGTTACATCGGTTTGTTTTGCTCTATTCTTTACGCATTATGATGTGAGCTAATTGTTTTCTCATAAATATGGATTCTATTTGCACTTTTCGAGTCTTGCTGTAACTTGATTGCCGATAATGCTTGACTCCCGGCCCCGAAATCCCAGCCAATTTCTGATCCCGAAAATCCCGGGATTGGAAACCATCAATCCCGGGATTTTCGGGACCAGAAATAGGCCGGGATCCCGGGATCCCGGGATCCGGGATCCCGGGATTGGATTCGCTAGCCACACCACACTGCAGCACTATTTTTTCCGCATTTCTGCCAGAAACTGATAAGTCAGTTGCTATGAGTTGTTCGGTTTTTCTACGCCATGCTGAGGGAGGAATATGAAATGCTAAGCAGTTGCGAATTCGATGGGATTCCAATCAAGACTTAATAGTGGAGGCGATGCGGTGGAGAGACCAGACCATCGACAACGACGACAACGCAACCATTGACCTGGTAATTGAGACGATAAACTTCGCTCAGTTTTGTCGTTTTCAATTTGTATTGCGATGGGGATTTTGTTCAATAGAGTATTGTATAGAAAAAGGATCACACTAACAAACACTGATAGCACCTACAAATACGAAACAAAGGTCGACAATTTGATTTCGGTATTATACCTGTTAATTGTATCGGGGATTGGACGGGTGAGAAGACTGCTAATTGCTGCAGACATGATGTTTGGAGATGAATTTTGGTGCAAGTATTGATTCGATTATGGTCCTAATTTCGTCCTGAATAACTAAATTCGAATGGGATTAGCTGCAATGAAGAATGTGATTTCTGTTTAATTACTTTAGTGACGATACCAAAGGCGATGGGATACCCAAGGATATCCATAAGTCTTTGGAAAGACAGAATATTAGATACAAGTGGCTGGCTTGGACAGCTGAGAATAAACATTCACACGCATAGTTCCCCGAACAACTAAGTATTTTATCTAAAAGGAAAGGTAAGAGATAACAAATTGTTGGTGGTACTGTTGTTGGAGGTACTGGAAGATGTATGATGTAGTTGGAGGTACTAGAAGATCTAGATTCTTATAAAAAAGAGACTTAGAGGTTTGAATGAAACCAGCTTCTAAGTATGGTTTTAATAAAGTGCTTTCATCTGCGAATGAAACAAAACGCTTGATTATCATTGGTATAGGTGAAAAAGAGTTGTCGGAAAGTTATGAAACTCACGGGACGCCAGCACGAGTTTCGAGAAGATCGCAGCACCTAGTGCAGCTCACACAAGATGATTTGATTCAAAGTATCTCATATGTTTCAATATATTTTAGGCAGAAGGCGAGGTACTGATTTTTCGAAGCTTTCGAAAAACTCTCGGAAGATGTTGCCGAATAGTTTGTTGCATCCATCACCACAACAATGAGCCATATTCGGAGTCCTTCACATTGATCATGTACCAGTGAGTCATAAGTATCATGGTTTTTTTGGGAAGCCATTTTGTAACTCAAACTATGCCACGCATTTTCATGGAAGCAAGCAACAAAGAGGCAGCCGCAGGAAAATCCAGTAAGCTCCAATAAAGAATATTAAAGTATAATACTATTAAAGCATATGACTTGTTATAGTGGTACTAAAATCAGAATACTCTTCTCCCTCTTATTATGCGATGGTTATATTCTTGCGAAATATCAAACCACAGGAAACTGCGTTGTCATGAGGTATTTAATTTTACACAAACATCCGTTCATGTTGCCACTGCGTGTTATAAATGAACTGATATTTGCGACGTTGTGAGAAAATCATAGTATGAACATTATTTTCGAATTTAAAGGCTTATCAACAACTTTATCAACAACTCAAGTTTTTTTTGTGTGTGTCCTTTGAAATTCGTACAACCTTGTCGACTTTTTCTACTTTGGCATCCTTCTCCAAATTTTATATTTGTTAATTATTTTATATTGCAATGGGCATGCGAAGAATTCTAATGACATTAGTCGATGATTTTATTGCTTTGAGTGTTTTATTTGAGAAATTAAATGAATAGAGATTCATTTTAACTAACCCTTGCGCCACCAGTTTCTCCTTATTTGCGGACACAGCAACATAAGATGGAGGACGGGTTGCTGTTCATCCTCTTGTCTACAGCTCCGTAAATCCAATGAGGTAGTCCTTATAGTCCTGCCTAAGAGGTAGTGGCCTGTGAGAACAGCCAGAGTCTTGCAACAGTACAGGATTATTTATGCATATTCAACCGCACATATTCAACATATTCACCGCATTTTTTTATTAGAGCCAACCGTTTTCAAAGGTCATGTACGACATAATTTACGTATACAAAATGATTTGAAAGTGGATTAAGATCGATTAATCCGTGTAGTACCGTAATCCAAATCAGGATTAGTGAATCCGATCAGGAAATTTTGGATCGGATTGAGTTTGGTATTAAAAAACCCGGATCAAGGGATTTAAGGGTTGACAAATTCGAAGCCCACTTATATTCTGTTCATGGATGTGACTTTCCAATGCAGCATACTTCACCACTGTGGAGCTGGCTGAATTCGGCCGATCCATTCACATCGAAAACCTACTTTGACTTCTCAGACATTTCGATTTCAATCCAATTCAGTCCAAGTCGACCCAGTTTGTATACTATGCTACAGATTCGATTACTGCATCGAAATTCATAGTGAAGAAATGTTTTCAGAGTTACCACTTGCATGAATTTCAAAATTTAGAAAAGTCAAACACTAGTTATTCATATTCATTATCAGATGGTTGCCTTAGAACACTTTCAAAGCAGCATCTTCTATAACACAAATGATGAACATGCTCAGTGCCACCAGCATTGCAACCAGAAGTCTACCACAACTGTATTCACCCGATGGCTTGATCAAAAGCTACATGGATAGATATATGCGCTTTGCTAGCACAAAAGCCACAACAAATTCCGCTTCACATTGTGGCCAACCTATCTTGTGAATTTCATTTCGATCCGGTGACTGGATAAAAAGTGAAAGAGGTAAAAGATAATTTAAGGCAACCATCCGAAAAAATTGTCAAATATGCTAAATCTTAATATTTGTTGTTTTCTGTCACCACGAGATCATTACCATTTGAAAACTTAATGATAACATCGCTTGATAGAGATTTTACAGATAAATTACAAAAACTATCATAGCTGGCAGCTCTATCATGTTTTTTCAATGAAATTCCTAGCGAATTCGACCTTTAATAAGGTTCATTTAGTAAATGAATTTCGTTTTGATTTCATGACTGTACTGTACTACATTTCGATTAGATCTGATTATCGGATCATGAGATGCCGTGAACAAAAGTTTCGGATGCTAAAAATAAATTTACTTATGTAGAAGATTACCGTTCTTGTGCAGAGAAGAATTTCAAAATATTTGACCGTGTAAACCTAGCAGAGATCAAAAAATATTTAATCAAAAATTTGCATTTTTTTTCTACAAAGCAAGGATTGTCGTTGATTTGAAAGTTTTCTGTTTGCGCATCAGATGTAGCTATAGGGTTGCCACACATTTATCAAATCAAACAAACATATGCTTGATGGCACTGTGCATCGCTAGATTTGATAAATTTTCTCTGCCTATTTTTAGGCACTTAGCGCCCGCATGAGGGCGAACATTTCCAAAACGTTATCTTTACATAAATAAAAATGTAATTGATTTTCCTTTCCTATATTTATTTTCAAACAAATATTCATTTTCCACAGAAATATTGGGATACCTATGAATTCACTAAAATGCTTGCTATCAAAAAGGATGAAAGATATTTTCTCGTAAATCAAAAGCGACCTACGACTCAACACCACCAATGTCGATCGAAAATTTCAGCTCAATTGGAGTACACGATCCGGAGAAAAACCCACTAAATAATCGTGTAAAACTAATTTTACTTTAAGTGAAATTAATAAGTCGAAAATCAGTAAAAATGGTATCCTTTACTACTGCAATTATTACTGTCCCAACTCATGTGCTGGGAGTTAGCATCGCAAAAGCTCTATTTTTTCCGATTCAGAGCATTGTGCCAGTCCTTTCAGCTCCTGTGTTGGCAGTGGTCGTAAAAAATCAAAAGGAAGGCAAGCTAAAGCAACAATTATGGGTTACAATCTATCATTATCCCGGTTCTACGTGGTGGCATCAAGCAGCTCATCAGCTTCATCTTTAACCATGAAAAGTTTTTGACTCTTCCGCAGACCATGAAAGATTTTCGACCATTCTGCTGCCTTGAGTCGATGGGTCCTGTACAAGTACAATGCAATTTCGCCAATTTTCTGGTCAAAAGAAAAGCCGAATCCTTACAAGTTGACCTGAACGAAGCTTATACCATCAGGCGTGATTTGTTCAGAGCTAACGATTGAGAGTTGTACCTAGTTGACGATGTCCAGTTAGCGTAGTTTTGTTCCCAGTCACCTGTTGGCGACATTTTTACCCCAAACTGAGGTTCTAATGCCTGTCAATCATTTTTCTGCGAAACGTTTGGAATTTTCAGGCAATTTTTAACGTTGCCTGCAACTGCGAGCCTCGATAGGTTTGCAGGACCAGAGCACAGAGCACTCCTTGTTCATGACGCTGATGCTGTAATCGCTTTTCTGGAAACTGTAAGTATAGGATTTTATTAATATGAACAATAGGGGAATAAGAATAGATTTTTGGGGATCGTAAGAATTTGAAAGGAAACGAGTTGAGGACCAGGACTCGGCAAATACTATGGAGACGTTGTCAAACACATCAGAGGAAAACTATGAAAGGAGGAAATTTTATCATTCAAAGCCTTCTATGATAGCTTCAAAATCAGTCACTTGTAGGTTCTACAAACGACTGTGTGAAAACATATACATATTATATAAAACAGATGCGATAGTGTTTATCAAGGAAAAAAATCCTGCCAAGCATAGTTTCTGTCTTAGTAAATCTCTGTTGTTATGGGTAAGGGGAGAAAGAGCTTGGTCTATGCTTTCAAGAAGTGTACTAAAGCAAAGAAGAAGTCAAGATTATAATCTACCGTAGATAATGTATGAAAAAATATCTTTCGGATTTCTGATAATTCAGAATGATACTCTTGACACGTTGCATTTCCAAAATATATTCCATGGTCTATGAATTCACAGTTTTATAAAAAGTTTTTCTTTATTGTCGAAATCATCCAGACTCAATTTCGCCACCTTCACGGAATGTGTGTTTCGCAAGCCTGAGAAACATATCAGATTTCGTTGATTTATCATTCAACCATCGATCATAGCCATATCTTTAGTCTGCTATCTATATATTTACTGCAATTCATATGCTCAAATATTTCCGTTTTAAATTCATATAAAACTCATTATTAGTCATTAGAAAGATAGCTCAGCATTTTTTAAACGAAAGAAACTGATAATTGATTACGCAAGAACTATTAAGCCAAAGCAAATCAATAATCTTCTTGTCAAATACGTTCGCTTCAAATTCTCGATTTAACACTTTGCGCTTCGATTAAAAGTCTATAATTTTCAATAGACCTGAAATATAAGAATATTAAGGGATTTTCAATAAGCTATTCACAGAGTTTATCTTTTGCATTTGCAGTATCAGTTTATTGATAAAAATCTATCGAAAGTCAAGAATTTTACATTAGAGGGTCTTAAAATTCACTTTGGATTTATGTCTCGGGCGGTATATTTTTAGATGAGTGGAATGCCTTAAAATAAATGTTATAGAATTCATTTGAAACCATCAAGATAAGGTGTGTCATAAATATCGATGTTGATATGACTTCAGTTTTTTTTTTTGCTATAAAGATATGATAGAAGCTCAGTGACTTATGCTAGCAAAAACTTTAAGAAATTAAGTAAGTATGTATACATATGTTCTTTGAGTCATTTATTGCCCAGGTAACCAAAGAAATTATGTTTCGCAAAAATTGGAGAATTGTGAAACTCATTTTATAAAATTTTCCAGATTTCAAATCGGGCCAAAATTCCGATGGATTTGTGGACACAGCTTCTGTTGTGAATTCCGAAAATTTATATTTTGCTAATAAGCAACCAACTGAGAAATGTTTTCCGATGAAAACTCCACGCATACCTTTTTTTCTATGATTCAGGAAATCTAAGCGATATTAGCATAATTTTAATGAAATATAGAGAAAAATTGAATAAACCTTTCCAAAATGTCTAGAGTTCAATGCACATTGTTGTAGATACAATATGAATGTACATGTACAATATGAATGATATAAGGAGCATCTAAAGTACTTCCATCACATGGTCCCAGTTAGCATTTTTAACTTTTCGCGAAACAGAGACATATGCATTATTTACTATTCCTGGCCATGTTTCATCTTCATCCTCGCAAGACTTACGCACTCAATTAGATGAAAAACTAATTATTCCGAAATACCATAGCGGACCAAAATGTCAGAGGAACGGCCACAGTAATTTGATACTAATACGTGACACTCGTATGAAGCGCTTCTGTACAGTATGTTTTCCAGGTGAGTAAATAACCACCTGCTAGTCACGTACTACTATTGCTCTTTCGTACATGTAGGTATTCTTTTCTGTTAAGTGAACTGTGAGCATATGTGTCTGAGATTGAACCCAGACAACGTTCATCGTTTGATCTCAGGACAAGTAAGAGTTCATTTTGTACTAACGAAATGTTCAGTTTTTTGTTGATTTCTGTTGTAAATGAGCAGATAATTTGGCTAGATTTTTTTTAGGGAATTTATATACATACACTGGTTTACTTTTTGAATTTAGGGCAGTAGTACGCAGAGCGGTTTTGATTGAAGGGTTGACTACTCGGTTTTTCTAGAAGCCAAGAAAAACACTACCGTGATAAGTATAACCTTATAATACTATTGAGAATAAATAATAGCTTATTGAAATTGCTATCAATTAACATCCAAATATATATGAACATTATCAATGAAAACGAAATACATTTGAAACCCGCTACGTGTGTTACTACCCTTTGATTGGTCTTATTCATTCCAGACTGATGCTGAGACAGTTTTAGGATGCTTTAGGAAATCTTGTCTTCAGGAAAGTTTGGAATGGCTTCACCCAAATCAATGAGTTCTATGTTGTCCCAAATTTAATGAGCTTTCTAGAATTAATTACGCTTAATCATGGTTTTCTTGACATAAACTAATAGTTTCCAGTTGCTCTAATTTCCAATCTAATTTCAAGCAGATTTAAATTTCTTTCACAGTTTCGAATCTGCTTTGAATAAAAGAATCTATTTTCGACAATTATGGAAATCAAAACGCGATATCAACTGTTAAACTCACTTAACTTTATTTAAAACTTTATAGCAAGTTTCTAAGTTCTATTTTACGAGATTATTTTTCTAAGTACTATTTCTATCTATTACTATCAGCCCAAAAGTATTGAAGTTGATATTATTTACAGTGGCATAGGACTTGGAGTTTGGATTTACTTTCAAAGTATTAGCCGTTAGTAGCAAGCTTGTTTCTGTTTGTGATGAATTTAACGACTCAAATTTTAGTGGCTCATTTTTCGATGAGAAGAATTCAAAGAAACTCCTTTTTTCATTAATCGCTTAATACGTTGACTGCCACATAGTTTTTCACGATTCCGGTCTAAAGAGCCAATTTGAGTTAAAAAGTAAAGCAATCCCACGACAACCTTCGTACGGGTCTAGGAGTTGAAGCTGGTAGAGAGCTTCATTACAATTTATTTAATCATTGTGAATACGAGTGTGGAGTGATTAGTTCCACGACTCACTTTACCCCTGATTTAAATCAGGTACCTAATCAGAGCTAGGTGAACTCAAAGCTTGGTGCGCGGACTCTCGTCCGAACCTGGATTCGAACCAGGGACCCCACACGCAAGAAGCCAGTGCTCTACCCACTAGGCTACTCAAGCTTTCAATTTGAGTTAATTTTGTTATATTATCTAAAACTTTAATAATAGTACACATCAATAAAAAGTGTCTTTTCAACTCAACTTTTTCTTGATGAATATAATTTGTTCATTTAAACCAAACCTGATTTTTGATTTTCTTTCCTAAGGCCATCTGTTCATATTTACACTGTTATGCTACGAGTTTCCTCATAGCTGTACAAATATGGCAATTAATGAATGGACGAGATAGCCCGTAATAGGCGTCCTGGGCAAGTCAATAGCCTACGAGATATATCGTGGTTGGCAGTCAACGTGTTAAACATGTCACCGTAGGCAGTTACCAAAGAGTATTTTTTAGTATCGATGAAGCACTTTATTTTGACTATTTTGATCTTTCATACTTAACATGCCTGTTTTTCGACTTCCCGAAAGGTTTGATAAGAGTCACTGTTTCGGTGGTTGGCAGTATGATTCACTTTGCATTTAGTGCATTTTATCTAAAGATGCCTTTTCTTCACTTTTGTCGCATCATAAAGTTTTTTACACTTTGAGTAGGAGGGTTGTTTTTACTGAATTATTAGCAGTTTTCGCACTCTACAATATTCACTAATTTCGTATTGCTCAGTAATTTTATGAACGACAGTTGTTTAGTTACGATATTTTTAAGACTCAAAGTATTTTTGGTATTCTGTAGCTAAATTGCCTGAATGGAAATCATCAATAATTATCAAACGGCTTATGCATTACATGATTGATTTGTATTTAAGTTGGCCGTTATGTAGTTAGTTCGCTTTTTCGCATTATAAACAGATTCGAATATCTAAGGACCTATGTGACTTAAAAAAGTAAAGGTCTCTATAAGACAGATGAACGATAAAAACTGAATAGTCTAGTACTAAAGTATACATTATTACTTTTTGTACAATAAACGAAAAAGCCTGGTATTATGTATTCTGCACGACACTATCTGTATTAAAATACTGTCCGTCTACATATACAGTCTTACCCACCTTCATGCCCAAATTCATAGAGTCATATTGGTCAATAATAAATTTCACAGAAATATCATATGAATTCATCAAACATTCCATGTCTACCTTGGAAACAAAATCGAATATCGTTCAATCGCAATCGCATATTCATTATTTCATACACGTTCTGTCACAAGAGGATCGTGCGTAATAACTCCACTTATCTACAACTCAGGAAACTTATTTAATAAAATGCTCTCGACAAGCTATTCGAGAATTCCCAGTAACATTCCATTCAACAACGAATTTCTCTTCGTGTGGATTTTTGGACTTCTTCAATGACAACTACACCAATAACGCCAACACGAACAATGATACCGGCCTAGAGCTATGTATATTAAAGTTAATGAAAATTCCTCGAGCCGACACATGGATCAATAATCTGACATTTCGCATTGGACCGGCAAACCGCAGTCGTACAAAGACCCAGAAACCGACTCGCGGAAATGGATTTTCCTCTCGGTTGTCACACCATTAACCTAAAAACCGATATCAGGAAGATTCTTCGTTCGTATGACAGTAGATACATGCAAGTAGGCATGCTTTAGGCTACTGTGTCATACGTTTAGATTTCATTTTGCCTTGGAAAAATAACCACACTATTGCCGTGAGCATTTTCCATTTGAAGCACTTCCTCAGACGGTATGAAAGTTTTCACAGAGAAAAGACGAGAAAGAAAAAAACAACATTGATGAAAGATAAGATTGAATCAGAGACACTAAGATTGGGTATGCGAAGTGGTTTATCTTTCTGAAAACTTATTTCGGAATGGAAGTTTGAGGCCTGGTTTTAACACTGAACGGTATTCAAATGATTTCGGGATTCAGTAAATCTAAAATTGGCACGAAAACAATGTCGTGAATTTCGGTTTCCATAAAAATAGGGTCTATGTATTTCCCAAATAATTTTCAAAGGTAGTTTTTCTTTCCCTTGAAAGTGGTTATACCCTCTCAGGCATAGTGCTTTTGGCTTCAACGACATAAGTACGTAATCTAATCCTATTTTCCAGGTGTCATTTAATATCCTTCTTTGCATGTATCCACCACTTTCGGCACACCTTAACATCGTCCACTTGTAGCAGATGTTACTATGCCCGAAGCCTACTTCGTGCTTTCAACCCACCTTTTCGCCGGGGAACAAACAATAACTAAATGGAGAGACAAACTGAAGGATATCATCTGTGGTATGAAATGATTGTGGTGAAAAGTTCCTTTTCATTTATTCTTTTTTACGGGTCACATTTTATGTTTTTGTTGTCGTTGTTGTTGAAAACTTGAAAAAACAACTTTAAAATGACACCAGCTGTGATTTCAAACAAATATTTTACATTCCATTTAAAAGTTAAGTTAATTTACTTTGAGTTTGTAGACGTTTTCTGGGGCGAAGTCATATAAAGTGTAGGGTTAAAGTGGCAAAACTTAAGAGTTTGTGAACTGGCAGAGTTGAAATGAATCATTGATGGGCGAAGCTATCGGTTGAAGAAGTGTTTGTGGAGTTTTGGTTTTTTACCTATTAGTTAATTTCGGGGTTATTACTCTTTTAGATATTTGTTTGATAACCAAGCTTTCTTGCTGAGCTTGAATGATTCTGCGTTAAAGGGACGGTAAAATATCGCTTCGTTTTCTAGTCAATGTAGGTTCAACTGGAGAGAAAATGCTAATTTGAATCGTTTTTGAACTGTTTTAGATCGGATTAAGAGAAATAAACAAACATGTTCGCTAGGAACATGTTTGCTTTCACTATTCATGAGATTGGTTCTAATTGCTAAGATCTAGGCCTTGGGTATAGGGAGTGCACAATGGGGTCAGGGTTTTCTTTGGCTCGGCGAATAGCTTTATTGCTTGATTCAAGCAAATATGAGGGAAGATGCATAATTTTCGATTTCTGATAAAGGTCACTACTCCGATTATAGTAGTCATTGGCCTTATTTCGAAGGATATGGTGATCAAACTTTATCAGCTTCTCAAGTTGACTTGAAGGGGCCGAAGACCAGACATGAGAGGATCGACCTAATTAATTGTTTGTAGGCAATAATGTTAGCTCTCGAAGAGAATATGAGGCGGTATGGTATACAATGGCTGCATTTTGGCAGCCATTGTATATGATGGCTGCGGCTCCAGAGTGGGTCGAGCTTAATACCGAGGTATTTTACGGTCTACAATGGGTTGACTACTTGGTTGTGAATAATAATTTTGGTTTCCTGAGAGATTTAACTCTCTTTCTAAAGTCCTTGTGGTCATCTTTGAAAAATATCAGATCACTCTTGCTAGCATTTATCTCTAAGCAGCACGTTGCTTAGTATGCAATCAATTGGTTTGCGTACTTTTGCAACAGTGCTGTCACAAAGTGCGAGTAATGCTGGGAGTTCAAGAGAGAATGTCGTAAAGATTAATAGTTACGCTTGTTAGAAAATCATTTGAAATTTTAAAGAGTGAGAAAACGACGTTGAAGAAAATTGGTCTAAGAATGGAACCTTGAAGTACGCCTGATTCAAATGGAAGGTCGTTAGAAAAAAACCCCGTTGAAGGTGATGAAGGCCCTTTTGTCAATGAGAAAGTTATCAACAATTTTTACTATCCATGTTATATTCTATACAGGAACCGTTCAGTCCATACATAGACGAGAGGCTTTTTTAGATCAATCAGACAGGCACTTAAAATCTTCTTGATTTAGATATTATGGGGGGCATTCAAATATAAACGGGCGTTTACTTTTGAGGACTTAGAAGATAGGCGGACCGTCGGGAAAGACAGAGGGGAACCCTGTCTAGATGATTCAAGGCCAAACCAGCCGCCCGACTGGCTTAATTAATTGTCCTCACAATAAGCGAAAGAGAGCCCCATCCTTCAGTTGCGCAACGCATTAAAATAATGTTTTTTTTTACCGAACAAAGGCGTTAAACCAGCTGGAATTCAAAACCGTGTTCATGCATAGTTCGGGAAGAATGCACTTTCATGGCCACGAGTGAAAACCTGATGTGCCCAGTTCAAAGAAGGTTCACTGAAGACTTGCAGAAAATGCAAGACTCCACACTCCAGCCCTAACAATCCAAAAATTGGATGAAATGCATTTTTTTTTTATGAAATGCTTTGCAGCCTTGACTTTGCACCTTGTGATTTCCATATGCTTGATATATATATATATATATATATATATATATATATATATATATATATATATATATCTTTCTTCTGAGAGTAGAAATGAAGAAACATTATTTTGTCTCAAGTATGAACGTATAACCGCCTGAAATTACCAATTAACTCCTTGGCGCATTATCGCGCCCAGCGTGGGAAGACAGCCCTATAAAAAATTATTTTCACTCTACCCTTTGGTAATATGTAAAAGTTCATCAGGCAATCAGATAAACAGAATTTTAAGAAAATTATTTAATATTCTGAAGAAGGAAGCAAAGAAATGTTTATGAATGTTACATTGTGCGATATCTTTATGATTTATTTCATAATTTAACGTATGATAGCAAGCTATTAATACAATCGAGCACATCATCGATATTACATCATAATTATTATCAATTTTGCACGCAATTAAGCATCATACAAACAACGGAAGTCATTTCGAAGCAAGCAAATGCAAATACCATACATTAAAATCGTTAAGATAAGCATAGATAAACATTACCAATAATTCGAGATTAATTGAATTACTGATAGATAAAATAATCGCAGTCCAGTAAGAACTTGATTTGATTATCTATATGCATGACCCGATTTGATATATGTTTCCGAAATTTCCGGTTCGATCGCAAATTGAGTGGAACGACCAATAAATTGAATTAACCATTTTTAATTGGGGTGAATTGTGATGAAACTAATTGATATATTTCAGCTAATATATAGTCGTTAAGGAACTTTTTCAATCAAAACGAAATCTTAAAGCTCAACATACGCTTGTGTCTTGAAATTAATTTAATCAATTTAAAGACAGAAAGTCAGCATTCGATTTCCCTAGTTCTGAATACATCATCGATTCGTCTTCAAATGGAACAGAACATTTCGATAGAATCAATTTAATTGCTAAACGCTCTGACAACCGTAGCTCTCCTGCCGCACATATTCTAGAACGTTCCAGCAACAAAAAAAAAATTATAATAAAAATATAAAGAAAATATGCCAAACGCAATTATTCACCTTAATTGCCCAATCGTATTTTCTTCTTGTCTCCTGCGTCGTTTTTCCACTGAATTTCCATAAATTCATGGAATATTTATCGGATCGAATTTCCATAGCATCGTAAAAGAAATTAAGGAAAACGACAAAGACTAAAAGCAATCCGATCCGAAGAAGTACGGTATCCACCGCAACCAGCATCCTTCGTTCGTTTCACAACATCACCGGCGTTTCAGTTCGGCGTCAACATTATCGTCGTCGGGCCGCCGGAAATTTCGCGTTTCCGACCCTCCCTCATTTTCGCAAATAAATAATGACAATCACATCAGCTGGATATATTGAAGGCATAATATGCCATAAAACGGGAAAACGACAATGATGAAATAATGGCGACGTTGATTTGATTTCGTTGCCAGCAATGACAAGAAGATTTTTGTTTTATGTTCGAGCGCCACGTGTACGTGCCGTGTACATGCAGGATAAATTCACTTTTGCTGTACATGAAATCCTGTTGTTGATATTCATATTTCCATACTTTTGATGGCGAGCGTAAATATTTCCTGACATAAACTAAGTGAGTTATACGTGGAAATGTCTCCATGTGGGCATGAGCTCGTGCCTGATCCATAATAAAATGTAGGCGTAGAGCGTGTGTTGCGGCCTGCGGGTCGGTCAGTTAATGTTGGGGAGAGAGAGCAGCATGTTCTGTAGGACATGGAGATTTAATCGAGTAGTTGTAGTTGGTTATTGATTTTGAAAAACGGGTGATTGATTGATATGACAATACAAAAAAGATCAAGTATCTAGTTAAGTGCATATTGATAATCAGAATTTTTATGAGTAAATAATAACTACAGGTTGTTTTTCCCCCCGGATGAAGATAAATTTCAGATTAATTGCCCAATTGTATAGTTTTGGTCCGTGGAAAAAACCAAAATTTTTCCATGTAATTCATGATCTACATGATCAAATAGCATGCAACACAATCCGCAGATACAATTCATTAGTATAAAGTATTTTGTTGTTGTTATATCTTCCATGCACTTTTCACTACATAAGTTAGCGAACGTACCCCGTTTTTGACTAGTGATGGGCGTTTCTGCTACTTTCAAAACACGAAAACGAACTGTTTTTTTTTTGTAAACAACTGTTTTTTTAAAACTGTTTGAAAAAAACAGTTTGAATTAACGAAAAAGAAACAGATCTTATGCTGTACGACAATTGGAGCTGGGTCGTACTAGGATTTTCACATACAAGGTATAACTAGCACGAGTACGAAAAAGTACCTGTTCCAAATACCTGTTTGAATTATGTACATGTATACATACAATCCATACGATTTGCAGTAATGCAATGAAATGGATTAATATGCCCTCCTCCACCCTCCAGACACAACGTTCCCAAGCTAGAATGGTGATGGTGCAAGATGACCTTCAAAGAATACCGAGTCATTAGTCTGTGCAGCTTGTCCGTAACTTTCTCATGGTCGGTCATTTATTCGGCAAGTCTTTCTCCAACCTAGAAGCCATCTAAAGGAAAACGATCAAATTCAATCAATTTAATTTGTTTTTATTTTTATAATTATATTAAGGTCACCAAGAGTGATATTTCCTAAATATCTCAGTAACGGTATCGTCTACAGAAAAATAATGTATGACAAATTCGTGGCTTAAAAAATTTTCAACTTAAAAGATTATATAACTTTTTGTTGTAACCATTACCGTTTTAGAGATATATTGATCTAAACATTTGTAACTCACAGCATCGACTTTCTCAAAGGCATGTTGATATTATCCGATTTTGATTACGACTTGGAACCTTTGTGCGTTTGTTTTTCTATGTTTAAAAGGCCCATGAAAAAACATAATTGCGTACTTCTTGTTCTACCACACCCCAGCCTAGATGGAAAAGTATGCTCCGAAAAGTACCACCCCCCCTTCCCATAAAACTTCGAGGGACATCTGCTCGCTACTCTCTTGTTGGATATAAACTGTGTTTCTGCATCCTGCAAGGGATGAAGGAGCAGAAAAAGACAACAACATTGCAGGTGAAAATAGGCTTTGTAACGTATCATGGCCCTGTGACGTCATGGACAGAATAGGAGTATGAAAAAGCAAGATAATATCACGGCATAGTTCTGTCAACGTTCATTCTTGACATTATAGTAGCTCAACCCCCTGCAGACTATCCCCCAATAATCAGTTTTTTTTTTACTAATCCTGTGATGACTGCATAGCGTTAAAGCCTCGAAACAAATTTTTACCTGAAATTACGTGACCTTGTCCAGATCGTTAATGGGATAAGACGGTATTGCAAAAACAAACTACAGAACCATTTATTTCGGGGTGGTTCGTGTGCGGGGGTGGGTAGGATGTGGGTAGGGTGTAGGTGTGGGGGTGGTTCTGCCGTGTCAAGAATAGGCAATTGACAGGATAATCTAGTGATGTTATCTTGTGTAACAGTAGGCAAAGAGTAGGCAACGAGCTCATTTCTGAAGATTTGGGATGGAAGTTCAGGGATACCATTTTAGGGCTAAGGGGAGGGGGTAACTTTTCGGAGCACACTTTCCCATCTACCCTGGAGTGTGGCAGATAAGTTTGCTTGCATGTTTTTTATGGGCCTCTTAAACACAGAAAAACAAACTCACAAGCATTCCAGGTCGTAATCAAAATCGGATAATATCACCATGCTGTTGAGAAAGTCGATACTGTTAGTTACAAATGTTTAGATCAATATATCTCAAAAACGGTTATGGTTACAAGAAAAAAATTTGTAATCTTTTTTGTTGAACATTTATTCAGCTACAAATTCGTCCTGCATTGTTTTTCCGTAGTCGTGACCGTTACTGAGATATTCAGGAAAAGTCACTTTTGGTGACTTTTGACCCCGTATAAAAAGTAACGCAGCACTCGGATCGATGAGGACTTTTGACATTTTGTTCAACACGCCTGTATCAAGGTTCACACCAAAATTCAGCTTTCCCCTAATTTTTTCGAAGTTTCGCCTTTTTTATGTCGAATTTCACTGGGCTAAAGTGGAAACACTTGAGACTCGTAGATGTTACTATTATGCGTCGTTTTTGGTGAACATAGCTCACAAGGTCGTTCGTGCTCGTGATATTTTGCAGGAAATCTCACTTTGGGTACCAGCAAGAAGTATAAGATCTAATGACCTCTTCCACACTCAGATTTGTGAAACCAACTATGAACAAAATTCACCAATTGAACCGTTGAAAGTTATCGGAAACGTTGTTTCTTCTTATCTGCATGTATTTCATATAAATAAGGGTAAATTAAAAAGATATATATTGGATTTGTTCGAATAAACGATTTTCCTCTTAAGATTTAATGTAGTAAGCATCTATGATAGTATTAATTTAACTTTAATTTAATATAAACTTCAGGCAGTGGCGTGGCGTTCATGGAAGCAAGGGAAGCATTGCTTCCCTTACATTTGGCTGATATATATTTTAAATTCATTTATTTAAAAACCACGAAAGAAAAAATCGTGTTTAAGATTTTTCTAAATAAATTTTCACACAAACGAATATTGAACATCTCACGCGCCTAAAGCGGTAACACCGCCGAATGAAAATAATGAGAGAACAACACGCATGGAAGCAACAAAAAAATTGCATCTACGAGCGTTAATTTCACTCCATTTAGACTGCATTTGACGTCATTAAAAAAAATGTGCTTGTACTAGCTATTTGGCAGCAATGAAGAAATTGCTTCTTAGGGGAAATTCTCGTCTCAAGAGAGAAACTGAGAGAGATGCCGCGTACGTATGACTGCAGTGGAACTTATTCGCACGTTCCCCATACGCGTATCATTGCAATCATTGTAATTTGCTTGTGCGTATTTTTTTTTTGAATGAGGATGTTTGCTGTAGTACGTACACACTATGTGAATTTTGAATGAATTTGAACTACAAGATGTGGCAAGGGCTGCCAGAGACTGCTGATTCGACGAGCTGTCATCATTTCGCTGTGCTTGAATGTAGTTCGGTATTGAAATTTGTTCTTCATTTTATATATAAATTTGGTAGTTATTTTTAATTGGTGAAGGTATTTATTTCACTAATAAAAAAAGGACATTATTGAAAAAGGTCGAAAACAAATTTGTAATACTCTCGGGATTTTACTTGCGAAATCTATTTGACTCGATATCATTAAAAAACTGAACTCATTGTACTTTACTCTGATGCAAATTTACAGGGAAAATCTGTGCAATATATTTTTGAATATTCTACCAACACTAACTCAGAAAATAGTTTAAAACAATTTTGTAAATTAGTTTGTTTAGTTCTAACATTAAAAGTAACGCGTACAAGAGAGAGTGTAACAAAAGCGTCCGCAGAGCGCAGTTTTTCTTGCTTAAAAAGGATTAAAACTTTGGAACAGTACAGGTGAACAGTGACTAAGTGACTTGGCAATAATGCCTATTGAAAATGTTTTTCTAAAATCATGTTTGAAAAGGTTTTCTTAAAATCAAAATAAGAAAGACGAATTGCATTAAATTTTAAATAGAAGTATGCATGAATTTACTCATCAAATTCGATTTATAATATATATTTTTTTAAGCTATCACTTCATCTATTTTATATTTACGAACAGTTATTTTATAATATAAAAATATATGCTTTTTGTTATGGGAATGTTATTATTTTACTGTTATTTTTTATAAGTACTACAATATTGAAATTTTCTTTATACGTGAAGGACTATAAACATTTAATTTGCATAAACACTGTTGTTGTTATTGTTGCAGTAGCTATATTTGAAAATGCTTTATTTACATAGCTTGCTGTTGCAGCTTCGCTAATTTATATGTTTGCCGATATATAATTTTTATAACTATTTGTTTAAAGAGAAAATAATTATATATTGGTAGCATGGGAATTAAAATACTGATAATACTGATATGGACTCTCACGTCCACGTTCGTAATTCCTAAAAGTTTTTATATTAGCAGTGTTTAAAGTAGCTAAAAAGAGGGGTCCTATTAATACGTAACAAATTTGAAGGAAGCATAGTCAATGTCTAATTGCTTCCCTATGGTAAACTATCACGCCACGCCACTGACTTCAGCTACTGTGTATTTATTTCTATGGGCAATTGTCCGTTTATAAACGAATGGTCTCATTAGTCGAGAAAGAGCAGCATCATAAAATCTATACCCATTGATTTTACTATGCAAGAAAATCCTTGAAACAACCATACTTAAATCATCTTTATATCTCTTAGCATTGACCTCGGCAAACCTACACAATATTTAAATTGCCACAGTTCTAATATCTTCACCTTGAAGAGTTCACCATGGAGATGATATCAAAAATGCAATTTGGGATAGTATTATATTAATCCAACAATTTTATACAACTTCATTAATTTGTCCCACGCTACGAATTAAGCTTTTTATCGTCGAGTCAAATAATAATGAATTACAAATTATTTTAAGCTGCTCAATTATTTTAAACTTTTATCTTATTTGATATATTGAACACACATTTAAATAAACTAAAAAATGTTCAGCTTCGACTCATTGAAGCAGGTGTCTCATAGTTTCCATTTATCACAATTTATATGTTTCGGCGTTATTTTCTAATATTAAGGCTAACTAAATCAATACGCTGATAGAAAACATCCAAAATTAAACTAACCATTCCATAGCATATGCCTCGTCAGACAATCTGTTAAGTGACTTCACGAAACTCTAAGGAAGAACGTGATATGGAAAACCATTACAAATACCAATTGATTTGATATAATCAGCCAACGAATCAATGAAAGCCGAATAACGTACTGCTTCTTTGAAACAAAGGAAAACGTTTTAATTATCGAAATTCCTTGCAGTATTACTCGTTTATTCCATACATCCGCCGGTAACACACGCAACGGAACGTTTTCTTGTACAACAAATCAAACACGTTTCCACTCGTCTCCATTCTATATAGCTACCAGAGATGAATCGACTCAATTCGACTCAAACTCATCCCAACGACAATATCCTTCTCCTTAGCCCAGTCCTTTCTTCTACTTCAACGCAAAAAAATAATAATTGCTAAATTGGCACGTTTCAAAGTCTATCCTCTCGTTCCGATCGATTGCTGGCTTCGAGGCTTTCAAAGAAATCATTCACGCAATATAATCATAATTTGCGTGTCTTTTCCATCAAATCAACGAGTCGCAGAGAATCAGCAACAAACATAGAATATCTTGCAAATGCGATTAAAACCCACTTGAATCACTCGCCACAGAGTTTTCAACGACGATGACTTTGATGTATTCGTATGTATTTTTGTATTTTCCCCGCCAAATTGGTTTTCGCAGTGTCGAGTTAATGAAAAAAATCAACACCCTTTTCCAATTTCCCACCGCCACAAACAAGCGCCGCCAAAGGCAAACATTCCCGGGAAGCAAAAGCTAAGAATAGACTTCAGAGTCCCATACTTCGGGCATTCGTCCGACTTCTTGCGGTTCGATGCGGCAGGATGTTATCGGGCTCATTCCTTCGATGAGAACGTTCGGCCGGAGGGAAATCGACCGATCGAATTGCAGTCAATCGAGCAAGTCGATTTCAAGTGGGGTGGTCGATCTGGGGCTGTGTATCTTTTTAATCATTTTAAAATCGGATGGAATCAAATTCAATTGAGAGGTTCACGCATCATTAGGACGTTTAAGTGCTTCATCAATGTACCGTGGACGACTTTGGAAAGTGGAGTGCACGTTAATGTTTGCTAATGGATGGTTGAACATATTTGTTTGAGAAATTTTTGAAAGATTGCTTTTTGAACAGGCGAAGGCATTTAAAGTATCGAGATGCTGTTGGCAGATGTGGCGTATTTTTCATCGATTACTCATTCATCACCAGATATTTTCAGATACGGTGCGATACTATGGCCTATCACCGCTTTCTGGAACGATGGAAATTTTATGAACGCACAAGTTCAATGAAATTTACCAAGCTGTGGGAATGTTGCTAGAGTCTGGAAAGCCCCAATCAATTTTTCGAAAAGATCCAATCTTCATTCTAAAGTCATCCAGTAAAAAATTTCCATCATTATTCAAACATTCTTTGCTCGTCAATTTTAATAATGTTTACAAACATTACCACGACCATATCTTACGCCATCGCCAATTGCCATAAAAATATTCAGTATGAGATTATGTCATCATCTAGATATTGCGTTTCCAATCAACAAACGCTCCGTAACGTCATTCAGCCAACCATGCCCACTCCAACGTGACTTCACTACCGACGCCAGTGAAACCGCATCCTAACCTACGCATACCCACGCGAAACCACGCCGACGATGACAACAACGTCAAAGCAAAACAAAATCGGAAGGACACGGTGACCGTGAAATACCATTGCCGAGTTGTATTACCGGAAATTGAATTCCTCGGCCGTAGCTTGCAGCTTTCCGTCTATATCCTTCGAATTATTTTCACCGCTTGGCACGTTTTAAATTAATCAAATTATTGAATAGATTCGTAGCGGACAAGCAACGGGTTTCGTTTCAAACCCATCAAATGCTGGATGATTAGTGGCCTGGATTGAGAGAGAAATGCTGGTAATGTGGCTGCAGTTGTCACGATAGCAGCAGGCACAACATATCAGGGCGACGGTTGGCTAAATCAAAACTTTTCAATTAGAGGCTGCTATTCGAGAATAGCAGAGCGTGAACAAAACTGCACATGATGGTGAATCGAAGGATTTTCCGGCGATGACATTCAAAGGGAGGTTTGTTCTTGCGTTGGCGATGTAGGCACGTAATGCATTTTCTAAGCATTTTACGGGTCGGTGGGAATTAACGTACTGCTTTAGACGATTTACGTACGTTTCAGTGGTAGGTTTTTTTGCTCAAGGTCAAACTGACTATTGAATGAGAGAAGAATTTGAAGAGTTTGAAGGGCTTAAATAGTTTATCAGCATAGTAAGATTTATTGAATCATTTGTGGGTACAGACTATACACAGACTAGCCGTAAATATTGTCCACCAGTTGAATGCAAATATGTTGAGAACGAAAACAGCTAGGTAGAAATTAGAAATACTATTGAAACCAGTGAATCTTTTAATTCGTGTATAACTTATTCAAAATGTCCAACTTTAGCTTCTACTCATAGCTTCAAATGTGGAATAAACTCGTCGATAGATGTACGGAAAATGTCTAGACGAAATTCTGCGAAAGCGTTCTTCAAAGACGTCTTCAAGGACTCCTCGTTACGGTTAGGTATCGAACATACTTTTTCTTCCAACACTGACCACAATTGATAGTCAAACGAGTTCAAATCAGGACTTCTTACTGGCCAGTCTTCAGTACGAATAAACGCCGGAACGTTGTCCTCGAGCCATTTTTGTGCCGTTTTTGACTTACGCCCCGGAGCGGAACCGTGCTGGAATAACAAAGGCTTGTTTTTGAATAATGTCGTATTTAGGGGTTCAACCACGTCCATCAGCATCTCTTGGTAAACGTCTGGCAAGGTTTTAGCATCTTTTGTCCCAAAAATGAATAACGGAGGCACCGTTATACGAAACTCGCCACCAAACTATCACTGAAGCGGTGTAGTGACCTCTTTGAGCCCTCAGAGCTTTCTTCTTGGCTGCATAAGAGCTTGTAGCGTGGACAAGGTCATAGTTTCTTCCATTGTGAAAATTTTCTCGTCGGTAAAGAGAATGTCCTTGTACCAACCAGTATAGTGGTAGTTTTTTTTTTATCTTTCGTACCGAAATTGCTTCAGTTTATCGGTTAACAGGTGTCCGGCGTACTTCTTGTACGCTCTCTAATGTAAATCATCGCGTCGAATACGAAAAATAGTGTGCGGTGCGATATTCATTTTATGAGCGAGGATTTTTTGCTTACGGATTGAGTTTCTTCGAATGCGGCTTCGTACGGCTTCCACTGCTTCTTTTGTGAGTACGGTACATGTCTGACCAATCCGAGGCCAGTCAATCATGTCGCCAGTCTCATTGAAACGTTGAATTGTACGGTAAACGATAAACTGATGTTAAGTGATTTAAGGAAGGACTAGTTTTGTTCTCTCCGTTCTCTCCAGCCTTATGCAAATCGATTACAGTAACGCGCAAATGAGTCATTCCATGACGTAACTATGTTGGTACTGCTATTTTTATGTAAACAACCTGCTCGCGTAGAATTGTCAAGGTAGGGACACAAAAATTACCTCGTTCTCAACGTCGGACAATAGTTATGACTAAACTCTCTATCTTGTGAGATCGTGGGAATTTTCCTATTTTGTGGGAATTTTTTACTTCTAAAACTTAAAAAAGGGAAAAGAGAGAATTGTGGGAGAAATGATTCAAATGAAACAAAACTTTATTTGATCCAAAAAATTGAGTTATCTACGCGAAATTTATCTAACTCGCAGTGACTTCTATGTACATCTTTCCTCGGCTCGAGGAACACCCTCGGGACAAGAAATTTGAAGATGATAGCGAAGTGATGGCCGCTGTCGGGGCGTTTTGGGAGAATAAAGACAAATAATTTTTTCTAAGGGTATCCTGGGTTTCAGGAAAAAGATGGACTAAATGTGTTAGCTTGTTAGGAAACTATGTTAGAAAATAAATATTTTTTTTTAAGTCTAAGTACCTTGGTTTATTATCATTACTTTTGGATCACCCCTCGTAGGTTGAATATGTTGAATCTAGCAAACCCACGTTGGACGCAAATATTTGTTTGATGTTTTATACAGTAATAATTTGGAAAAAGTTATGGTGTGCTTCAGAAAATATTTCAGGATGATTTGATTTGATGATGGGGAGATTGCCGATATTTTAAAATTCTCAAAGCGAGGAAAAAGATATACAATAACGCATTTTTTAAAATTTATTTGCATATATAGCGGTAATCTGATCAATAACTTATAATTCAATCATAGAAGGTAAATTGATTGTGTTAAAAGAATATTTATTTTGCGTGGTGATTTTTAATTGATTGATCTATCTGCGTTGAAATATGATTGCACACTTTATGGCTGTTGTTACAGACTCAGATCAAAGTAAATGGCAAAATCAAAGTCTAAATGTCGAAGTAGTGCGATTTTAATATTGGTAATATGCACAGACAATACAAGTTTTTAGTTGTTGGATAAAGCTTATAAGAGAAAGCAGTGGAAATAGTCGAATTGCAAGTAAAGCACGAAAATAAAATAAAAAGTAGATGAGAACATAGTTGCTGAAAGGAAGCATTGGCTCATAGCTCAAAATAAAAAAAAATCTGTGTATTGAATGCATGCACAAAAATAAAAAGAACTTAAGGACAACTGTTAATGAAGATCTAGCTTCGCGATAAAACCTTAAGCAAATTATATTGATAATAATCATGTTTTCAGCAAAAATAGCTAATTCAAAATATTCGATTGAAACATTCCTTTATGTCAATAAATTAATATAGTTGTAATCACAAATGTTTATGTCCCTTGCACAAAAAAAAACTCTGAAAAATTTCGAACTAGTTTTCCTATGACTTACAGAGTGTTCCACAAAAACGTGACTCGTGTTATTTTTCCCCTTCGTGTTTGCAAACATACGTGTAACAGTAAATTACTTTTAATACAGTTTTACTAATTTCGCACCTCATTAGTTTTGTCATTATAGTTTGAGCGTTCGTGAAGAAAAAATATTTAAAACATGAGTGCCTCGTACAGGAAACGCTTTGAAATTGTATTTTTAGTTACTCATCCTAAAGGTCCTAAAATGAGTCTAGAAATGACAGCAAAATATATGAAAACAAGTGTTTCGTTTGTGAAGAAGTGGATAACAAAGTATGAAGAATGTGGGAATGTGGATGATGAGCCAGGTACAAGGACAAGGGTCGATAAAGTGATTTGTGAGATGTTTCGGAAAACCCAAACGCTTAGTCTGAGGCAGGCCAGGGAAAAAATTCTTAGAAAACGTGTTTGAGTCTCAATTAATATAACTAGATGGAGATCTGGCAAAAAAACCAGAGTTCGAGCCCTTAAACCTCTACTGACAGCAACACAAGTAGATAAAAAGCTGAGCTGGGCTAATGAAATTTTGGAACGTGATTGGAGCAAAGTATTATTTATTGACGAATCATCTTTTGTTGTCTACAACTACTGGTGGAAGGTTTGGACAAAAAATGGAGAATCATTCTTGCAGCGTACAGTTAAACATTCAGCAAAGGTACATGTTTATGGTTGTTTCTCAGAAAAAGGATTCGGAGATTTAATTACTTTCACTAGAAACCTTGATACTCAGTTCACGCTCACTTTGTTTAAAAAAGGACTACTTAAGTCTGCAGAGAAATTGTATGGAATTGAAAACGATGACTGGATTCTACAAGAGGATAATGATCCCAAGCATTGAAGTCGTCTCTATATATCTTGGAAGAAGGGAAATGGGATACAAACTTTGGATTATCTATACAGACTCCACTGTAGGTTTATATATGACGCCGAGTTTACAGTAAAAACAACCGAAATTGTGCCAAATTAAGATCAGAATTAAGATTAAAAATTAAAGTAACTATATATATATATTAAAATTTGGAATCAAGCATGTTTCAAAACACTAAACATTTCTGAAGCTACTGAAATAAGTTTTGATAAAACATATACTTCAAAAATGCATTTGAGTGAATAGTTTAGTCTGATATATCTATTCTCCCAAATCTGTTTACAGATATTTTGTCTACATCAATAGGGTCAGTAAATACGATCCTCCTCTCTCCGATACTGATTTAAATCTGAGCGACGTCATTATAAATCGTAATTTGTTGATAGTAAAATAACTAGTGCTAGATAAAAATTAATGTACAGGTCCTGATGACCTACCTCCATTTTTCGTAAGGAATTGTGCACAAACATTGGCGATTCCTCTTTTGCATGCATTTAATAAATCTTTGCGATTGGGATATTTTTCGATTCTGGAAAAATATAAATGTAGGGAGTTTCAAACGATTTGCGGGTCACTTGAGCACAAATATACTCGTACTAAGCGTTATGTCAGTATTCGCTTCACGCGTCATGCTTGCCGCTTAAAGGCTTAGAAAAATTGATGTGGTCTTATGTCCAAATTTCGCGGTACCCAAATATGCGCCTGGTTGCCTACGTAATATTAACATACCGCTAATTCCCTTATAAACTGTGGGTAATTAATAAACTGTGTCATACTTCAAGGTAAAACTGAGATAGGGAAAACTTTCTTAAGGTTTTTTCCATATGTTTTAATCAAGATACCATTATAAGGCTTAGTTCATTAGATGCATATTGTTTTGAGCTATCCAATCCTATAAAAATCAGTTTTTTTTATTTTTTGGAGATACCGCTTTTGCGCTTAGTAGGGCAGTATATAGGTTCCCTACTTTTCATAATTCCCTTAAATCATATAAATACGGTTTTAATGACATTCAATTCTTCTTGTTTGTAGAACATAATAAATAAATAAATTGTTTAGATCTGAATAAAGAAAAATGCCAGTTTATGATTTTTAACTGCTCGAAACAGAATTTCAACTTCACGTACACCAAAATTTCATTTTGATTTTGTAAGACATTAAATATGAGCTTTGACTTTAGCTTAAATTGTTCTACTCACGTTAACAACACAGTTGATGAGGCACGTAAAATGCATGGATTTATTATAAGAAACACACAAGCATTTTATAATAGGTGCATTTTTTTGCACTCCCGAGCATATCAAATTTTGTTAAGTATATTGAATATAACAACAAAATCATTGTTGTATTCAATATGCTTAGCAAAATTTGATCTGCTCGGGTGTGCAAAAAACGCAGCTAATATTAACAGGTTAAAAACTCTCTAGTCTGCAATAAACTTGATAACGTTTGCATGCTGAGAAATTCTTGCTCAGAAAGAACTTTTCAAACATCTACTGTTATAGGTCCATTAAAAATATTTGCTATTTGTTTGAAACATTCCCGAAATTCGAATGAATTTAATTGATTCTTACCTCATTAAAAAAAATCATGAATATCCCTAAAAACGTACTTGCAAATGGTTTACCCCTTGAGTGGAGTGCTTTTTGCTGTGATATTTCACAGAGTATTTTATTTGCCAAAAAATGGGGAATAGATAAAACAGACATTTTATGTGAGTCTCGGATGAATATTAATTTTTCGTCACTATGGGGCGCAAACATTTTCAGTGGTACATGGTCTGCCCACATTGGGCGCAAGTTTACAACTCAACTATATAATATGCTATATGTACTCAACTATATAATATGCTCAACTATATAATTAAAAAAAAACTCAACAACTCAACTATATAATATGCTCAACTATATAATTAAAAAATCTTGATTAAATTAACCATGATGT
This sequence comes from Nemotelus nigrinus, assembly GCA_947369275.1. Lineage (NCBI taxonomy): Eukaryota > Metazoa > Arthropoda > Insecta > Diptera > Stratiomyidae > Nemotelus > Nemotelus nigrinus. Next base: position 13,182,234 of record OX376374.1, read on the forward strand.
GCTTCAAGTGAGGCTTACCGACAAAGCCGATAGCTCACAGACAGGAATGATTGAATGGTTTTTTGTGAATGAATGATGGGTGAAATCACCGTGCTCCTGTCACATTTCTAAAAAAATTTTTGATTGGTTGACCGAGTTAGTGGTAGTGTAGAAAGTAGTTTGAATTTGAATTAATTTAGTTATTTGAAAAACTAGCTTGCAATTTGATTGAATTTAAACTATGTCGCTAAAATATCAAAACGTTCATCGTTATTTTCAAATGTTTTTATTATCACTGCCTGCTTGATTGTTTTTATGTGCACGATCATGTTGAAAATGTGGCTCATTTTCTTTAGCACTGATTAAAGAAAAATTCATACATTTTCTTCACACTTTTCTTATATGTATTAGGACTTGCCTATTTTCATATAAATATGTATGTGTTTCCCTATCGCAGTATCGACCGAAAAACATTCAACATGAGCACTACATAGATATGATACAGTTTTACTTCCAAATAATGCTTAATCCTCGACAGTATTTTCTTCTATGGAACTCATGGTACACGAACTATATTTGATTTACTGTGCTAATTATTCCTTGTAATAACTTTGGGCATGGTAAATTTGGTGGAGAGTTTAAAAATGCTAAAAATTACCGTGTTGAGTTTGATAAAGAATTTATTTACAAATAAAAATGAATCAATTTTTCGGATCAAATTTTAAGGTATTTGGAATCATTGTAACATTTCAATTGATTTTCAAGTTTAAGTTGGATTATATTTATTTATCTACAACGAATCGTCCAATCAAATAGCTTAGAAACTGACTAGCCTTTTAAACGATTGACCGCACCATTTTGGAAATGTTGTCTTAAAGCTATGATATATTCAGAAGAATATAATTCAAAGTTTATTTTTATACACCACTTAAAATTAACACCATACTGTCATTCTTGGTTTAATTGCGAGTGCCTCAATTGCACTTGGTATATATTTCTATTGCACTATTTACTTTTGGGTTTATGAAGTCATTTGACATTGATTGTCTACACAGATACAATGTACAATGTTTACACTTGCATTAGATCAATCCACAATGAAAATGATACACCGATGATGCTCTCCGATTTCTTAGAAGCAAAACAATGTCACATCGCATTTGTGTGAATAAGCATATGTTTCATTTGAAATCAAATATGAACAGGTACAGCTCATGATACAATTCCGTGTGCGACAGTCTTGAACGGAGTTAAGTGCAATACCGGTGTATGGCAATGAAAAGTGGATTGACAGTGATAATGGCATTTTTTGAGTAAAATTGCTTGCTTTCAGTGAAGCAAGGATAATCAAATGTAAATGAATTGGGCTAGTATAGAGTGTAAATTTACAAAAGTTTTGCATTGAATATGTTTGCACATCTTGTTCATTGTCTAAACTGGGTTACATCGCTGGGCCAAGATCGGCTCAAAGAAAACAAGAAAATAATTTAAGCTAGTACACTTCCTATTAGATTACATACCGACGGGTGCTAAGCAAACTGGATTAAAACGAACAATTTCAGAAAAAAAATCCCCTTATTTGACTAAGCCGGGGAGAATTTTATCGGGGGGTTTTACCCATGAAAGCGCAAATACTTCATTTTTCTATCGTTTCACGATTTAATAACAAGAAAGTTTGACACTTTTTATGCACATTAAACACAATTATACATCATAAATTATTCACATTTCGTATGCAAATAGTTTTAATAGCCATGCAAACAGATAGATTGTATGTAAACAACGAAAATAACAAACAATTTTACGGTTCTGATGAAAAATAAACGAAACTACAGTAAAACTTTATTTTATCAGATATTAAAGTTGAAAGCTTGTTATTTTTCTTTAATTTTTTTTTTGTATGTACACACAGAAAAAAAATGTGAAAACTGACACAAACTTGGTGTGAAAAAGTCCCGTGAACGTATTGTGTAAATTCGACAAATCTCATTAGCATATTATAGATAATTCGACAACTGAAGCAATTTCGACTAAGATAAAATAAATATTTATTTAAACAATTAGCAATCAGCACAAACATATCGGTGCTAATTTCTTGTATAACAGCGAAGGCTAATAATATATAAATAGATTTGTGCACATAAACACAGCAGTGTTTGATATCAGTGTGCTGGTCACTCCTTCATCTCAGATGAAGAAAAATATCGCGCAACAATATAGAAAAGGACGACAATTTGCTTCGACGTAATCTAAACGCTCCTGATGAATTTATTTTTAAATGTAATCCTATTTACGAAAAACAGCAACACAATAAAACGTTCTCGACGAAACGAACGATTTTCAATTTATTTCACTTAAGCCAATTTATTTCCGTAAAGCAAACAAATTGACGAACAGTCGTTGCCCCAGACGCCAAAATCCATAGCTGACGACGATTGCCGCACCAGTTTCAGAAAACGTGAATAAAAGTAAACCTAAGCACCCTCCCATCCAACTCACCTTGACAAATCAAAATGTGGATTCATTGTATTTATTTTCGTTTGTTTGTTCCACGATACCGATTTTTCTGGAAACATCGATAACTTCGATGTTTTGAGCGGTGGTATATCCCGAAAAAGGCTTTTGAGTGTTGACAATCAGCAGATCAATACAACGCAACCTTGAAAATGTTTAGTGTATCATCGACCTCCGCCACTATTCGAAGATATCATTCTTCCCTGTACAACGCTAAGTGGGAGGCGATAACTGAACATTATTCGAACAACGGAGGACGTGTAGGGAAGTCCTTTAGCCGCAAATCCGCTTACGTTCTTCCTGTCGAACGACAACGGATTTTCCTAATGGCACTATCTATGTGATGACAAATCGGCTATATGCTAGGGGAATTACCACCTGCAAGTGACAGTGTGTCAAGGCGGAAAATTAGATTTTCATTTGGCTAACGGCTGATAATTAGACACATTATCTACTAAAGTGATTAAAATGTAATTTTAGCTGGGCGGATTTGTTTTAGTTCATGGTGCTGGATAAGCTAATAGTTTCGAAACTATATCAAACACTTCACCAGTCTGTAGATTGTTTTTCTTGCCATTAAATTTATGTTCAAGGTTTCTATGAAATTCATGATATACGAGTACACCGCAAAACAGCCCACAATGGATGTTTTCCCACATTCACAAGTCGACAAAAATTTTCGCTCTGTCGCAATATCTCTTCCTCCAAGCTCTTTGCCCTTTGACATTTATCCCCTAAGAGCCGTCCAGCCCCGGATGTGCGTGCCACCATCGAGTGTTTGTTTACCTTTTCCGTTCGACCGATGGAAGAGGAACCAACTGAAATATTTACGATGACATTCGGGCAAAGCCCCTGAAGGAATGAACGCTTGATTGTTACCGTAGGAGATAACCCTTGATGATTAACCGTTCGTTAAGAATTTATGGTGGCCAAGAAAGTTCATGTTATTTTACGACTTCATGCATAAACTGATATTTGCATGGGTGTATGAAATAGGTTGAACAAAATGTCTATATCCATAAAATTACAAAGAGTTTCTTGATATGTGGCAGTAAGTCGGAAGGATGTTACATTTTGAAGATTCGTAATAAGTCAAAATTTTAGGGCACATATTGTGAGTGGGATAAAAACTCAAATTTTAAATTATAATATTTGAGCAAAGAAATACTGAAAAGTCAGTTGAGCGATAAATTGATAAATGTCACATGGATATTATTAGCTTTATTTCCTATTTTGTATTTTCCAATATTTTATTGAAATATCTGAATATCTAATCACGAGTCGTTTTAAAGATGAAGACCCGAATACATGAATTAAGATGCGTATAGGTATATTTTATTCCTTGAGTTTACACGGCTATAATATACGATTTTGTTTTCCCAAATAAACAAATTAGTGTAGCCGGCAGAGAGACTAAAAAGATTTACTTTAGATAGATGTATTCTTCAATATCGAAGATAAAACTCAATTCACAAGAATTATTTTAAAGATCATTTTAGAATATTTAGTAAGACCTGAGTATATATGTACAAACCAATAAGCAGCTGCTTTAATGCATGATATTTACCCGAAAAAAAAGATAATAAAAAATTATTAAAAATTAGTGCATATGAATGAAATATACTATAAATAAAAAGATGTTTTTAGATTGATATATATACATATGTATATATATATATATATATATATATATATATATATATATATATATATATATATATATATATATATATATATATATATATATAAAGAGAAAAAAATCTAAAATACATAATTATGTTTTTATCCTCGTTAACATATAAGGCTTAACATATAAGACCAAACGTGCCCTCACCTCTCTGCGACCAGTGGCATAGTGAAATTTGGAAGCATGGAAGCTCGTGAATAATACTATTATAAAAATAGCCGCGATTTTTTTTGCACCTATGCAGAGCAGATTAACGTAGGTTTGAAAACTTGCTGTGTTCGAAAATGTTGTTGCATTCGCTGAGCTTTCGCTTAGGTTAGTTTTAAATGAGAATGACTTATAGAAAAAACCTGAATGAAATCTTACCTAGGTTTTAATCGAAATCAGGCATGAAACTTGCATATGAAATAATCTACAATGTAATGTGCATTGAAACACTCTAAAACAGTCTGCACACTACAAGATTTGATGTAAAATAATTGACAATCACGGAGTGCTATGCCAATTCATTCAATTCAAATTGTTGGTTTCACTATAGTCAACAGCAGTGTTACGAACCGTTTAGAACACTCTTAAGGGGATTTCAGACAAGCGGTTATGCGTCCATGCGATCTAGCGTGAATGATATATATAATTTTTATAATATTCTTTTATATTCGGATAATATTAGAATAATAAAAAAAGCATCATTAAAAGCATGTGTAATCCACCCACTAATCAATTCACCCATCCATTGGGCCTTTTTACACTTGTATTCTTGATACACTCCTGAAACTGGTTTTACACAATCAACATTTCCACACTTGGTGTGCATCAGCAACGGAAGCGTTCATATACCGATTATGCATATGAATGCGTGCGTGTTGTTGTTTTCTCATTTCGACTTGAGTGTTTCGTGGAAAATTCCTGACCCGTGAACTATGTTTATAGTTGTGTTAGTGATTTGCATCAGTTTCAATCAGTTTCAAAAGTGATGAAAAATTCTCTCAAAGTGCATCACTTTTTGTAGAGATTTCCCCTCGATTCTTCTGCCTCTTGCCCAGAAAACCGGTTATAGGACTGTATCAAGAATACAAGTCTAAAAAGGCCCATTAATCATCTACAAATGACAAAGAGCGAAAGGTTAGCAATAAAGCATATGCTATATTAAGCAGCGTATCATACCGCTTTCGCTCTAGCCCTCCCTTCAAAAAAACTGGATTTGAGTTGACTTGACTCGTGTAATCTAAAAACGCATGGACTCATGTCTAAAGTCCTATTTACTGTTATCAGCACACTCTACTGTAAGCCCATAAACAACACCAGCCTAGCAAATTCTGCTTCAGTGACGCGGCATGTGCAGGCTTCTGTTGTTGTATTCAATATACTTAACAAAATTTGATCTGCTCGGGTGTGCAAAAAACACACTTAATGATAATAATATTCATGTCAAAGATATTCCCTAATATCCAATGTATATGGTGAGGCAAGGAAATAGACGAATTCTCCTGCAAATCAAGCTGTCGAAACCTTTTATTTGAAAGCATTTTCTTACAAATCATTTTCTTCACCATGAAGGTAAAATGTAGGTAAACATCGTCATACCAACTTCTTTCCTTCTCTGATTCCTTGACGAAATGTTTTTCAATACTTTTGTTTTTTAATTTTTTCTTCTCTTTTTTTCCATTCTCTCAATCATTATGCACGGTTCATGTGCATCACCGCGTCATCAAGGACATCGTCTTAGTACGTCACAGACAATTGAACATTGTATAAGGGAAAGTGCAATCGTTATTAATTCTAATAATGCTTTATACATTAAGGGGTAACACCACTATAGATCGTCGAAAAATAGCCAAATTTCAATATTTTTATCCGGGGAAACCACGAAAAAATTAAAATTATGCTTAAAGGTCTTTATTGCCTATACATTGATGTATTTATATAAATTTTTTGTAGGCGATCCAAAACAAAATGGCCGATGAGCAAGTGGTTGACTGAACGCCCGTCATCAATGTAAGGCTCCGCGGCCGGAAAAGTTTCTCCTCCAATTGTGACTCTGGAATACCAACGCAAAATGCTTTCAATTTCACATACAAAAAGCTCGAGAAAGACGTAGGGATTTTTTTACATAATTTTTTTTTGCAAAAATGGCGGACATTTGAAAAAAAAGTGTTTTTTTAGCTAAAAATATGCGCTAAAATGTTCATAACAAATGAAATATGCAATGTGAAGAAAAAATCCTTACATCTTTCTCTAGATAATTTCGTTTGAAAGATACTGTCAAAATTTCAAGTCAGTTGGTAAAGAATTGAGCGAGTTATATTTCCGGCCGTGTCGGAAAAAGTAGTTTCGAGAAAAACGCGTTTAAAGTTTTTCTTGTGAAAAAATCATAAAACTTTGACGCAGATATATAGTGCACAGTACACTTACAGTGAACAGTAACAGTGAAATGCAGTAAATAACATCTAACTCAGAACTTAACTAGTCTCAGGTATAAGCAAAAATAAAGTCAAATAAAATCAAATCAAGAAAAATCAAGTAAAATAAAAACACATAACAGATCGTAGCACGTCGCGCCGAGTCATATACATGCTCCGAGCGCGCAGCAGGTGGCTCCGGTCGGGATTTTACACCTTACACCTTAAGACCCTTGGTTACCTTTTAAGTGAAAAAAAATAAAATTAGTTATCCCCTATGACGCCATATCGTCCATCATGTGTGGGAGTGAAGGAGAAGCAAAGAGGGTATCCTAAATAGTGCTATCTCTTTCTATCAATTTTATACACACTTTTGAGGATTAAAAAAACATAGGAAATTGCGCTAGAACTCTCATAGCTTATCTACTGGTGAGTTTGTTCGTTATTAGTCGTTTTGTTTCGAGTTTAATTTGATTTTCTAATTTTGAAAGTCAACCAGAAACTTCTCAGTGGAGAATTACAGAGAGCGCTACGACATTTTTATGCCCAGCTGTGTAGAGGAGAGGATACATATATTATAATCGAAGAGGAATATTTTGGCAACGAGCTGTTTAGACAAGAAGGCTTTGCATAAATTTGACAAACGTGGTGATAGGGATGATTTTTGTGCGACTCAACTTTCTGTTGACCGGTGCGAAAAGACATACGTGGGTATTCTCGCATGAAAACTTATGCCATTCAAAAAGGATAGCATTAGTTGGATGAAAACAATGACGGTTTGGAATATATGCAGTTTGGAGTTAAGTCTTACATCACATATTTGGCCAAATATCTTAGCAATGTCGAACATGACCAAATCAGTTGACCTTCTATAATTCAACTCTGTGCGAATTTGTAGACCCACCTTTGTTTGGCTAGAACTCAATGAAATGGAGAAGCTTGAAGCCGATCTGAGAAGAAAAAAGAAAGCGTTCAACAACTATCTAGGCAATTTAAGAGAGAAGATTGCTTGTCCTCCAGTTTTTGAGAAATGTTTGGCCTTTGGAGCATTTCGGCAATACTATAAAGGTAGCTGTTAAGAAAACTATATATCAGAAATTTATTCCACATTGGAATCATTCAATACATTTTCTTCACAAGTGTTCTGAAATTTCTTAAGATTTCACGTCAATTTGCATTAAATTTCTGTTACCAGGCAGCAGTTGTACGAGAGTATAGACCGAAAGACAAAGCTTGCTTTGCATTTTTAGGAATTCATGAACATTTTTTATGACCACATTTATGTTTAAATTCATTTCATCATCCAGTACAAGTTATAAATATATTACTAAATGTTCTTATATAGCAAGAACTAGGTATTATAAATTAATTGACGTTATAAAGAAAGCTTCACGCGTTATTTAAATACATTCCAAATGCGTCGACTTAGGTTGTTTTGCAGAATCTTTGTCAACATGTTTTCTGTCCACCCCAATTATAAGCTAGCGTCCTGCAAATATCCTTACATATGCAACACTGCCAATTAAATCAAGACTGAAATAATAAGATCTGATTTTCTGGATATAAAATAACAAAACTCAACTATAACACAAATGATGAAAATGTTCAGTGCTGGCGACACTTTCCCAATGAAGCAGCAATAAGTTTACCTTAACAAGCTCATACTTAAATCAACTTATCCTTTGAATTTCGTTCTCATCGGAGGATTTCATCGAAAGTTTCAGCGGTTAAACGCTGTTTGAGGCTGCCATCCGAAAAACGCTCAAAACTCGGAGAATTTAAAAATTGGTTTCTTATTTTTATCGCAAATGCTTTGCATATGAGTACGTAATTTGAAGCATCTGTTGGTGCAATATTTACGAAAATGGCTAATGCTGGTTACCCTGTGTTAGCAGCAAAGCAAAATATATACCAAATCTGCTTCACGTTAAGTTAAACCCAACCAGTAAATTTCGTTTCGATCGAATCACTGCGCTGGAAGGTATACGGGTGAAAAGAATTTTAGGGTTACCACACTCAAAACTTTTCAAATTTTTAAAACGTTAATATTTGTTGTTAATTTTCATTGCAGGATCATTCTCAATTGCAAATCTAATGACATAATCGCTCAGTAAAGAAATTTCACAAAATTACAAAAATGGTATATGTAAATAGTAATCATATTTATAATATGTAAATAGTAATCATATTTATAAAAAACATATAAATTTCGATTTCAATCGGAACATGAGAATAATTCTTCTTTCCACTTGATGGAAGAAAAACTGTTAGTAATCAGCAATTCATGCAAAACGCATGAACATTTTTCAGCACTATGCACGCAGAATACATGTTTTATTTCTGACTTCGACTGGTAGGTCGCCAACAGGTAGTCACTTACCTACCCGTCACTTTTGACCTTTAAGGAATTTTCGTGCTGAATGGGGTGAAAATGAAATGATTTGGATCAAATGGTTTTTATAGTATTAATTGTGTAAATGGACTAGAAATGTCGGTTTCGGTCAAGGTAGTATATATTTGGAAATAAGCAAAATATATGAGCAATTCTATTTCAGTATTCATATTAGTCGTGTTCACGAAGTAATTTTACCTTTTCTGTTGTAACTTGGATTCAGTTTTTGCATTTGTAACTTTTTATCGTGATTCACTTGGCGAATGTAGTTTCTATTTCCTTCTTTTATATCATAAAATAGTTTAAAAAGATATTAGCTTTTTAAGCTTTTTCAAACTAGCAGTTATTGAATGACCTGAATATTTTCCGATTTTTTTCTTCGGAAACGTTTCATTTGGAACGTGGAGTGCAGGAAATGCTTCGTCTATAATTTGAATTAAGAAGTTGTAATCTTTTAAAAGTTGTTCATATTCATCATGAAATGAAACTGCTTTCAGTTCTGCTACCAAGTCCTCCAGTTCCAAATCACTGGGCTCAAGTCGGACTAATATGGTTACTCTGATTTTATATTTTGAATTTCTAAGCTTGGCTTAGTCCAGATTTTTTTCCCAATATTTTCGTTTATTATATTTTCCCTATGAATTTTCTCAAATAATAAGCTACAGCAAAACTTTTTGTTTTACAATAAACTCAACGAACGGTAACGTTTGTATACTTATTTAATGAAGGTGAACGTCGACATGCATTATCGAAATTAATATGGTTTCCAGTCCTTATCATATTTCTTTCAGACGAAAATGTAGATATGTAAACACAAGCTGGATTATTAAAATAATAAAAAATAATGATGACTTTCATTGGCTCCATGGTAACATACCTAGTACAAGAAACATAAGATGATCTTTGGGAAACTGAATTATGATGTATTAAATTCATTTAAATTTCTCTTGCCAAAATTCACTCATATTTCTACCTTCTATCGAAACCTTTAATTCTGCATGCATTTCGAAATAGCAGAATCAAAATGTCCGGATTGTACACGTGGACACGCATCTCCAACTAACTGTTTACTTAACCCGATTTGACAAAAACCGCCACGTCGTCCATAATCGAAAACATTAAACATCAGTCGTGGAGACTAAAGACACAAAAATCCATTAGGGCAGTCTTAATTCCACTTAATGCTTTCCGGCCAGAGTGTGTCCTGACCCGTCTTGCCGTACCTTGCTCTCTGCTATTCCGTTGCGAAACAGTACAACGTTTTTGACCTTTCAAACAGTTTGTTATTGATGTTTCGCTTCGCTCGTCTCGAAAAACGTTTCTGAATATTTGCCAGGTCACGGGAAACGGACGAGAACTTTTTCACGAACAGATCAAGACGTCCGGATAATAGGATTACGAAACAGTGCGAGCATTATCTTTTTACTTCAATCGGTCCAGGCAGAAACGTGTATACGTATTGAATGGACTGAGGACTAGATAGTAATCATATCATCTATATCTCGTCGAAGGATTTTCTGAGACCGTGAGTGCGACCTCTTTATATCGATATAGGTACGATTATGCTTATGAAAAAAGGTAAATATTAAAAATGTTGTTTTCGTATGAAGTTGCTAAGTTGACGGGATCAGCTCGAACCCTTGACTTGTTGCTTTGAGTTTTCGATCCATTCATATCAATATGCGATGGCATATTGTATTTCCACTTGAAAACTTAATATTTCATTGAATCATCCAGTTTTTGATGTTTTTGACGTGTTCGATGCAAGTTTTATGGAATTTAAAATATGAAGACGTCTCAAAATTAAGTAAATAGTAATATTTAAAGTTTAGTAGTCGATTCTCGGGTCAGTAAATTGTTCTGAGGTTTAACGATAAACACTCGAAACTTTAACAAGTATTCAATTTGAAATGCACACAAATACGCATGTTATTTTCGAAAACTGAAACATCGAAAAAAAACGTTCTCCATCTCGTAATTTCAGCCAACACTTCGGAAAAAAAAGTAAAGTGGAATCGCCGTTATGGTTAAAAGTGCTTAAAACTCTTAATTGATATAAATCCTTGATTTCCATAATTTCGAACGGGGAAACGCACACAAATCTTTGATTTAGCATAGCTCTGAGTAGGTAATTGTGTCATATCAAGGACAAAAAGTTGAGTGGGTATAATACTTTCACATTCGTCAAAATTATGGTGATGAAAATGTAGCCTCTATCACATAATTTTGCTTTTTTCCTCTTTTACCTTTTAATATGAACGTCGGTACACAATGTTTCATTTTTTTTGGTGGATTTGTTTAATATTTGTGATAACATGAATTCAACACCATAATGTCAAACATACTGCTCTCATATACAATTTCTGTTAGAAGTCAAGTAAATAAGCTTCGCGCTTAAACCGTTCTTCGTTGTAATTAAATTTCGGCAGTGTCTCTTCCATGCAACTTTAGTGATGTGAGCAGAAATTGAGTTTAAATTGTGAAAATGTAAAGAAAATTAACAAAATTAAGATATGTTTTACTAATTCAATCAAAACGGAATTACTAATTCAATCAAAAGTTTTCATTATGTTTCGACGAACTGTAAAAAAGTTTGGACCTCGTAGAAATTCTGCAATAATTCAATATGTGCTTTGGAACTCAAAAGCAGCTCTGATGATTTTTGATGTGTTTATTTAGCGATTTTTTTCTGAAATATATTGATTTTCAGCGTATTTCATTTTTCAAATACCAAGGAAAACAATACGCAATAAAGCCTGGTCAGCCTAGGTATTTTCTACAGACAAGGAAACTACATTTGCAGAACGTATTATTTTCTCTCTTTGTGATTATTATTTTTCTGCAAATCGTTATGATCTTTGTCATATTTTAGATACATAGAATAGAGAGGACTGTAAAATGCATTAGGAAGAATTTACCTAAACAAGAATGGGTGAAAGAATTCCTTGAGAGGCGTGCTGAATTCACTGATCTATTGGCTAGCAATATGAAATGAAATATAGCTTCAATAGATTTAAAGAGCAAGAGCAGAATTTGCTCTTCTTTAAGCTACTGTTTCACTGATGTTCGCCGAAAATTGTGCTTATGCACAGGATATTTTCATTTCCCCTGCCATTGATCCTGGATTTCGTTAAGAGATCTGGGAGACGATGCTTAGTTGTGAATATGAGTACAATTTTTATCCAGCCTAAGAGCTTAGAAGTTCCAGGGCATTTACCTCTAACTAACAAAACCCCATCACACAGACACTCAGGACCTTTAAAAATCGGTGTTCTGCAAAGGTAGGCAAACAATAAAATAGCCCTCCGCTACTTTATCTCACGACTTGATGTTTCGTTTTGTCTGACGATCATTATGGCACATTGAATTAGAAGACCAATTAGAAGGAAAACTTGGATGGTACTAAATAAAAATGCAGACCACCAAAAAAAAATTCAAGCATCTTGAAGTCATTGATGATTGTTTAATGGAAGAACACCGAAACCAATTTGAAGGTTGGGTTGCACGCATAAATTACCAAGAAGAAATGAACCGGTCACCAATGAACTCATTATTTTTGGAGAGCCTAGTCTGCCATTGCTTAAATATAACACAAAGGGTGTCCGTAAGCTTCAGAAATTTGAACTTGGTGGATCTTTGCTTAGCTGGCTGACTTCCTACAATTGGTGAAATTTCAAGGACTTTTATCGAAAAATGTTTGTGCTACCTCTGGTGTACCACAAGGTAGCCATTTTGGATCACTTCATTTAATATATTTATTTCTGACCTATCTGACGTCCTAGCAAATATACCTCATCTACTCTATGCCGACGATCTCAAAGTCTATCACACACATCAAGTATAAATCCGAGCAACTTTTCTCCAATCGAAACTTAATTCACTTGATCATTGGTGCAATAAAAACAAGCTCTCTCTCTCTCAACATTACTAAGTGCCAGGTTATAAATTCACTTAGTTATTTGTCATTTGGTATTCACTTAGTTATTTGTTATTTATTTATTACTTTATTTGTTATCTATTTGTAACTAATTTATTTATGCGTTATTTATTAGTCTAGTATTCATATATAGTTTTGTTTTTTTATTTTGTTTCGTAATTTTATCCATGTACTATTTTATTTTATTCTTCTTTATATGTACACCTTGCTTGGTGAATAAATAAATAAATAAAAAGAACCTAGGTGAATAAAAAGTATCTAAAATAATTTCAGAAGTGCCCAGAAAGTAGGCAAGTTCTCTAAAACAACTATGACATCGTTTGCAGTCTATTAGTCTCCACAAGTTGCCCATGTTTATTAGATTATTAGTTAAGTCGAGGCGATGGAGAGCTAACTAATCCTAATCACCTAATAAAAGAAACATATTTTTTTTTGTGGCAAAACTATTGGAAATAAAAAATTCATATTTACCTCTTGTATAATAAACCACATTCACTATATTTTCCTAGTTCATTCGGGTGTCTTTAATGCACCATTGATCCATTGTTTAGGTACTGTTTAGGTCCTTTCAGGTCCTTTTTAATTACTTCTTAGGTTCTTTATAGGTCCTTTTGGTATTTTATCGATTCTTTTTAGGTACTATGTGGGTTCTTCTAAATCTTTTCAGGTTCTTTTAATTGTAACTGTAATTTTGCATGCAGAGCATGGGCGGCATTTTTTCAAGCCTAAAATGGCTAATATGGAGCCAATAGTAAGTAAAAAAAAGTCAAACACTTTCCACATTGAAACGAACACCAATGACATTGTGAGAGGTATACAAGTTACTGTCAAAAACAGAGCATTTTTAGAAAAGTCTTTTCACAAACGGAAACCAGCGGGAGATCACACCTTTATAGCGCTTTCACCAATTGACAAATGACTATCTAGCTATTATCTGCGAAGAAAATAAAACCCGAAAATATTTGAAACTAAACGAAGGTGCTAAAATTTCGTCGTTCGAAAAATCCGGCACTTATTGGAAGAAAATATTATTTAAATAGCCGTTAAGCAGTAAGAACGACCGTAAAAGGACACTTCAACAGGAATAGGAGGCTATTTCACCAGAGTGCACTAAAAAGTCGGTGCACAAAGCGGTATAACAACTAAATATTTAATAAGTTTTTGAATAAAAAATAATGTTATAAGTTTGAAATAAAGGATATTTTTGAGAGAACATCATTTAAGCTGTGAGGTGATATTTGGTGCTTATAGCCAACTTTAATTTTTTTCGCGCTGATTGGAATATTTTTTTATGTGCAATAAATAAACCCACAAACTGAAATATTTTGTTTGTTTCAAGAACATAATTTTCCATTTTCCTGGAGTTTTTAAGGGTTATCCTCTTAAAAAATGCTCACACCATTTAAGCTGTAAGCCACTGTACGTTGTCTATGCTGTTATAGCGATCGCAAATTAATATCTTTTATTGTAGTTTAGTTTCTTTGAGAATTTTCTGTAATATTTTATTTTGATTCAAGTTTGTTAGAATATTTTACTTTGTGTTTGAATTTTTTATTTGATTGGTTCATATTTTAGGTGATTAATTCGAAAAACCAACTGAGAAAAGACTGCATTTAGGGTGTTAATCTTAGTAACTAAACACTAATGTCACTTTGAAAATTATAGTGGATAAATTGCCTTTTTCCATAACTTGAAACTATTTTTCGTAGTCAATATAGGAAAGCTAGTACTACAATTTTTCTTATTTGATGTGTTTTAGAACTACTGACTGGGTCAGTGCACTTTCTCAGGGCTGAATAATGTGTTTGTGTTGCTTTACTGGGCGCTTAGATCAACTGGGTAACTTCAGCACGCTGGGCAAGTTAAATTTTCAATAGTGCTTGACGAATAGGCATTTTTTGACATTTTTAATGAGGATAGTTATATCTATTTTGCTTTTGATGCGAATTGTCTGATGTTATAACAGCAATTTGGGGCTATTCTTTATTTTTTCCATCAGCTGTTTGATCTATTGATCTAAACCACATAGACTGAAATGCATTGTTTCTATTTTCAGTGGTGATTGCGCCCCCTGGAACTTATATCTGGTTCGTTATCTGAAACAATATATTTAAGTGAAAAATTGACGGTTGGCTGACCCAAGTTTATTCAGATTCGGTTGCACGAATCCTGGTGTCTCATTCATCCCAAAATCTTTTTCATATTGAAAAAGGTGAAAATTGAGGTTCATTTCATTATACCCAGAGCTATCGTAAGTAATGAAAACAGTTAAATTAGAACTTATTGTACATTCGTCGAACTCCAAGTTCTTCTGCAACGTCCTTCTGCCACTGAAATCATAGTTTGGTGTAGAATTTCAGTAAAGCTAAAAGAGATTGAATTTATCATCGGGAAAAAGTTCCATTGTTGCACCGTTCAACCATGGAACCTAAAATAGATACTATTTTCATGAAACAATAACGAATGTATAATTGCATTCAGTCTACCAATATCCAATGAATTCAGTAACTACGAAGTCATCATTAAATAAATCGTTGTAATTATAGTCACCTACTTATTGTCCTTGACTAGACCGACGATAAATTTAGGACATCGATTATTTATTCAACAAGTGTTTTACATCTGCTTTCTTCCTAATTGCTTGGCGTGCGTGTCGGCCATTTTCCCATCATTTTCACGGCCCTGAACGAATTTTTCCATATTCCGAACACAAATAGCTCAAACTCGAAGAACGAATCGTCTTGCGGCCTCGATAGGTTCTTGCCGCCACCAGAAATAGTATTATTAAAGGTACCTTTTGAGAAACGCTTGCTGGGCGAAATGAATCTGCAATCAGATACCGAACCCTTTGAGGCCGATTTATACTTAGAAGCGAGTTCAAATCTATCGTGCAAGGTAGGAACTAGGAACCGAGCTGAAGGATTTGCTTTGGGTATTTGTTGCCAGCTCGTCGCAGAAACAATGTCGAGAACGCTCTTTAGATTATTGCCGGTCTGATCCAATATAACGTATGTACGTGTTGCTACTGGGCTGTATGTTTGGCTACATATTTGCGAATCTTGGAATCTAAGAAATGCGTTCAATATTCGAAGATGTAGAGTTCTAGGACTGATATGCATAATCTATTCATGTGGTCTCGGAATTATTTTTGACCCTTTCGCTTTTATCTTAAGTGATTGTTTCTTGGATCGATGTTCGTCAAAGTTCCATGTTCACTGGCGTGACAAATTTATTGATATTGGATTTTCTTGATGGTCTGAGAGTCATAATTAAAAATTCGATAAACGGTTTGGATATTTTCGTGTGAGTATCGTTTAGTTTATGAATATGTCCATCCATGTGGAAAATGACTAAAAATAACTTGAAACTGCAGACAGATATCGTGTTATTTTTGCTTCTACATAAGACGTTGAGGTGATAGTGTTTTATAGGTTTCCTTTTGAGGGAAAGCCGAAAGGAAAACATTGAAAGTTTATGTCGATGAAATAGTCCTAAGAAAGTTGTGAAGAGTTTCATGACACACTAAACTTTCGTGATTTATAAACGTTTCGAGTGATCTATTTGTGATCTTTTTTTATATATATATATTGCTGTCATTCTTATCTCGAGATATTTTCCTCTGTCAAAAAAATAATAATAAGAGAAAGTATGAAATAATATGCATGAAAAAGTAGCTACCTTATACTATGAAGTTTTTTTTTTCGTAAAATACAAATTTCTGTGGAAGGATAAAAAGATTTCATGGTCTGAGCAGCAAATGAAATGATATTCGGAAATTTTGAATTTTTAGTAGTAGAAAAAAATAAAGTAAATTAAAGATTGAAGGAACTCGAGGAAGAAGAATTCTTTCATTTGCGTAAGCTAAGACGTTTTTCATGTCAATTCAATTTGTAAAACTATTTAAATGAATTTTCATAAAAATTGAACTAGATTAAAAGGACAATATGGCAATTTTAAAATTATCGATTTTCTTTCCAAGTGAATTCATGAGCTACAAAACTCGTATTTGTAGGAAAAGCTGACTAAAACGCAGCAATAATAAATCTATAATTGTTTAAGATATGCACTTGGCCAACCACAACCTGCCATTGACACTGATGAAATTGCAATGAAAGACAAAATTATCGGACTTTCAACAAAGCTTAAAATATAATTGAATAATTACCCAAGTCTGAGGAATAAAGAAGCATTTTAGAGAAGACGAAAGAGTTGTTAGATAACTGCATCGCTTGATGAGATGACGTAAAAGAAATTCATTAAAAAAAAAAAAACAGTTCGAATCTGACCTTAGTAATTGAAATGCTATTAATAAAGGTGAGTTTTATTTTCGATCCGAAGTGCGACATATAATTTATGTATTAAATCTAGCTAGCGAAAACCTAAACATGTTAATTTATGTAATTCTGAAATGTTTGTCCAGTAATGCTTTTCCATAGATTTGAAAGCTTACAAAATAATATGTCTTTATTTGACAATTTTAGCTGGTTTCATTCTCAAATTTAAATCAGAAAATGATATATAGTATAAATGTTATTTTGACTCTGGGGGCATATCTTATTTAGCCATTTTCGATTAAAATTTGGAATAATTATTTCGCTCAAAAATTCGTCTCCGATACATATTGGTGCATAATTATTTTTAGTTTTTTTTTTTAATTTACAAAAAAAATAAGATATTTGGGCAAAATAAGAAAAGAAAATGAAAAATGTTTTTAGGTTTGGTTATGCTAGTGTTTGGAGTTTTTTGTATCCATATGCAAGCGCAAACCACTTAAGGGAGTTATATGCTTTATAAATTTCAAAAATCGAGCTTTGTTTTACTTATTTCGATAGTAAATACTCTTAAAAATGTTAAAATTTTCGAAAGGTTCAGGCATTATTATTATAGTTATGCTCGTTTGAACGCGCGCGCTCCATGCGTAAACTCCGCTCTCCTGTACAGTATTTAACTATATATACAAGCAGATGTTCGAGTTATACATGAAAACAAGTATATTATACTATAAAATGGAGCCAGCATTACTGAGTAGCCGTAGGTACCTTTTTTTTGATGATTTCTCCGAAACTCCTGAACCAATCTTTCTCAAATTTTCTCCACTTCGTGTAAACCACGGGCGTATTAAAATATTCTTTTTTGCTATTTTTGTAAACCTAAAAATCACAAAATAAAACTCAAATTTTGAAAAATTATTTTTAAGCGTCCGCCATTTTGTTATTATTGTATATAACTCGATAGTTTTCATTCACACGATAGCCATTGGTCTACTAAATAAAACGTTTTTTTTAAATTTTTTTGTTTCAGATCATTTCTCGCTTAAGGATCATTGTCACCGTTTTATGTGAATTTTTTTAGATGGCGATGTGGAAGTCACCATTTTATAAAATATAATTATAATAATTCAATAAAAAAAATTTTTTTCGTATATTTTGATAGTGTGTTTATTTACCCCCAAAAAACTTGTACTAATATCTACTCCAAGGGCCTTGTGATAAATCCTTAAAAATAGGTCAGTTTTTGGGTGCATAAAGCATATAACCCCCTTAAAAAAGAACAGAAGAGCACAAACTTCTTTGATCGCAAAAACTCCTTCAAATAATCGAACATTCTGAAAATTTTTTCTCTTTTTACTAAAAAAAATGCCAATAGTATATTTTTTTTTGCTTTTTGAACCTTTTCAAAACTCTTCAACGCACCAGAACGGTAATCCTCCACCAGTTTACATAAATTTTTTGCACCTGAAATGTATGACCGCGGAGACAATCAACTCGGAATATAAATAAACGAATCCATATAGAGGCTGTTGATTTGTGATCATGGTTCTTTTCTTGTCTATAAATCAGCATAGACAATGTATATCGTCTCAAAAGCTTATCACAGCAGAGAATAATTGATACGTTAAACTTGGTCGTTTTGCGGAATAAGCCTCCGAAAGGAGAATCAAAGTAGAATTATTTTTGTGGGATGATTAAAAAAACAATTCCACATATAGAGTTATTTATAGAGTGACGTGATCAACGTAGAATAAAGCCTGGAAGTTAAGACACCCTTGAAGAAATATACCGTACTTGTAGGTCAAATTTTAATTCGGGATCGAAAATGATCCCAAGATCTTTTCATTGACCTAGTAAATCAGGTATGATGGACAGGAGAGAAAAAAATTTTAGTACACCACGTATTAAAGGCTAATAATAATCATTGTAATGATACACAATGATTTAGAGAGGAGGTATCTCTGAATAAATTTAAATTTAGAAGAGGGAACTGGATGAAAATATTTTTTTTATATATCGTGCTTTATTTTCGTATCTTGATAGTTTTTTACAGATTAATTGGTCAGAGCAGCACATTTTATACCCATTTTCAAGATTTTTTTTTTTAGAAAACTGTTATTAGTAACTTGATTGGGATAATACCTACAGTCAAGAACAACCTTTGAAGAGTATCCAAAAAAATTTTTATTGAAAAATATCGAAAATTAAGCTCGTGACATGAATTTGACATTTTCGTTCAAGACAAAGAGTTGATTTGCGGTGAGACACATAACTAATGACTGGATCATCGTAAACAAAAAAACCAAAAATATTTCATTAGTTTATGAGTTTCCTGAGGTAACGCTGTCAAGTTTTTCCAAATATTTAGATTATTTAATTATTGGTATAAGTTTGAAGTCAAAAAAACGAAAAAAAACGGAATTTTTTTTTTCGAAATTTCTGTTTTCAGTTGTAAAAAATTCCATAAATAAAAACAAAGCAAGAAAAAAAATATCTCGACAGCGTTACCTAGTAAATTGTCTACAAAAATAGTGTGCGAAATTTCAGAAAGATCGGTCGAGTAGTTTTCGAGTTACATGCCTCACCGACTTGAAAAATAAAATTCCTCAAAAAACGCGTTTTAAAATTTTAACTGTGCAACAAAAGTGCGTGAAAAATTACGAAACACGTGTACCGTAACTGCTCGATGAAATGAATGTATACTACTACAAGTCACATATATAAGTGTTTTTACACAAATATAGCACAGACAGGTGTGGATAGAGTAGGAAGACTCTACTATTACGTATATGAGAGCTGCGCGCGGCTAATAAAGCGGGAAAGGAACGCTATAACATAAACTGTGTTGCTTTTGGGGATCGAGTGTACGACCAGAAATGTTTAGGATTGTTCGAAAGGAAGAATGATTCTATTTTCACGAAGCAATTGAGTTCGGTCTCAATGAATATTTTATTCGCCATTCAGCACAAATTAATATGACAAAAATATTAATATTAAAAAATGGCACGCGCCTTGTCTTTATTGAAAAAAGCGTTAACCAGCGAAGTTGGTTTCGACGTGGACGAGTTACGGGTGTCAACTTTGAGATGAGGGTATTACGGAAAAAATAAAACAAATTAATTGTCTCCTTAACGTCAAGAGAATCAGTTGAAGCAAAAAAAAAGAGAATCAGTTGAAGCTGTTTAGTTCAGCTGCCCAGGTTGACCTTTAATAAAGAGCTGGTTCAAAATCCCAACCTTCCGGCACTCGGAATGTTTTTAGTGGAATACCTTCGTTGCACACCTATTTGAAAGTTTCACTATTTTGGTTTGTTCATTCAAATGGAACTCATGAGTCCTACATGAAATTTTAGTTACATTTTTGGGCCCAAAATACATAGTTTATAGTCATTTTCATTTATATTTTGTCCAAATACTTTACAATATTTACAAATTCCTGGGTTCTTTAGATGCATGATTTTACCCATTACCCAGTAGTTTGAAACAAGGGAGCTTTCGTACGTATCTGACATAGGAAGTGGAGAATGTTTGACGATGAATTCAGATTTTTCATCATATCTAGAAGATATTTTTTTGTATCTCCATTAGCAGAGCGTAACTTATCGTAGTGGTTGATTCTACCCTAACAGATTTGGCAGCTTGGCTACTAAAACTGGTCTTTCCTTTTCATTTAGATGTATAAAGCCCGGATCATGTAGCTAATAACAAAATGCTTTTGTTATATAGACAAATATCACAGCATACTAATTATGGCATTTATATGAGGATTCAGTTAGTACATTATACCCTGCGCGCTTAAACACTACATAAAAATTCACTAGTCTTCTAGGTAAGTCAATTTACGAATATCAATTTGCGCTTTTTTATGTAAAATCTCCTAAAAATCAGCATTGAACAAGATGGGTATCACAGGTAGTGTGAAAAACTATGGGGTGGTTGAATTCAAACATTCGGTTTTATACATGATAAAAAAAATAAATTTTTTCTAAAAAAAACTTAAATATTGAATCTGGTTATATTGAACTATTAAAATCTAAGACACTTGCAAACATGATGGTAAGCAATGTATTCCTCTTCGATAGAAGTCTCCATGTCGCCCTTCGAAGAAGTTTTGCAACGTCGTGTTGAAGTCCTCGCGGCTGATGAATTGTTGTGAAATGAAGTTATTAATTGCCAAGAAAAAATAAAAAATGGGGACGAAATGTCAGAAGAATATGGTAGATGCTGTTATCCTTATCCTGGGTAAACTCTTTCCCTGTTCATGGGCGCTGTAGGACTACATCGCCATTTTTGATGAGCTTTTCGTAGCTCTTGAGAATATACTTTAACCGTAATGGTTTGGCCAAGCTTTACCAGTTCATACTTCACGGCGCCTGTGGAAAGCTACCCTTCACATAGAAAGGTCGGGAAGGATCGTTTAGCGATAACCACTGATAAATGCGTCGGCTTTTATCGTACATAGTCCATTTTTCATCACACTAGATCCGGAAATAACTCCCACTTGTCACGCACAGATCGCTACACATTGCATTTTGCTGTTTTCTGTGAGCTTATGAGAATCACACTGATCAAGCCATCGTTTTTTCCCTAGACGTCGAAAATGGCCACTAATGGTGCTTTTGTCAACCTGGAACTTTTCGTGTAATTTGTGGAAAGTTTGACGCGGATTGTCCTATTTTGCCGCAAGAATCTCCACGTAATTTATTCGAGACACCCCGCCAGGATGGTCTTCATCCTCCAGACTGTCGTCCTCGATACGGATTCAGGTGAAATTTCGTCGAGCTGTGCGTTCATAACATAGCCTGCGGGCAGCCGTTGTTGAACTCGTCCCTAATTTAATATTACAAGTTCAAATTAGAACAGCACATCTTACTTTCACAGTTTCACTGACCAACCTTCCACTCCAGCCACTTCAATATTTCTCACAAGACTGAATACATTTAAATAATACTCAAGTTTTGATGGCTTCAGATATCTCCATTGGGAAAGATACAATGATTTTGGGAAAATGACCTGACGTTCGGGAAGGAATAGAAATACAGTTGACTCATCTTGAAACTGATACTTTCAGTGCAATCACCCAATAGTCTGCTTTCGTTTTGAACTCCTCCAAAAAGTTTCACTACGTTTCTCCAAATGAATCACTGACATGACATAAATCAGCAAAGCAAACGCAGTTATTGACCTGTAAATCCAACAAAGACTGCAATTTGAATACATTAATAGGACAATATGATGATTAATTATAATCTTCAAACAAACACGATACGAAATTTTCTTGACAAAAATTAATTAACGCCAAAATAATAAATGTACTTTGGGTCGATTATGTCAGCTTTAAAAGTTTTTTTACTCCATAGTCCGTACCGTCACCATGCTGTGAATTCATTTTTCAACCATCAGGAAAAAATAGTTTGTAAAACTTTCAACATTTCCCCTTTCATAGAAAATTAAATTCCAACATAAAATATTCTAAAGCTAGTCTATGACCGAAGCGACATAACAATTCACTGGATCCCATTTTCTCTCTTTCCCCGTTATACTAGACTCCTAGGACTTTCAACCTCTGACTGTACAGCTAGCAGATGGGAAATTCTTTAGTGGGTTATACTTATGTAGTATATTCAACGTTATCACGTGACGTTCAAAGAACAAAAGAACACTGAGCTATTCCATTCTAATGTTAAACTTCCATGAAATTTTTACATTTTCCCTCAAGAATTTCCAGGTGCACGTTATCGTTCCTGACGTGAATGGTGAAACTAAACGGAGCAAGAGTAGGTGACTGGACTGCATGCAGCATTCGAAGACAGGAGCTTGATAAAGAGCGTTTTTTCTTTCTTCTCTATTTGCATTAAGACAATGCGAGATGAGTTCAAATCGGATCACGTTTTATGAAGAACTCTTGACCATGTACGTCTGTCGGATTTTCGGATTAAGCTAAGGAGAGTGATTTTCCTGCAGCTACCATGAAGATGACAGTTGAGAAAATATTATTTTCAAAAGGACTTTTGTCCGTGACTGGTCAGAATAGGTTTGTAAGAAAGACTTGGATGATTCAAATGGAAATCCAAAGAAGTCGTAAAATGAAAGCAAACATAAATGGAATTCAGTTCCAACTCTTAATAGAACGTCCAAACTATTCTAGCAAATTGAGCGCATTATTAAACTATTTTCAAGTTTTAAGTCGACGTTTCAAAGAATAAATCAGATATTGTTGCGAAGCGAATACAACAAAATGCCAACTGCATTCGACCTAAGGAAAATATGAGTTCGGTCATTTTCTACATTTTCCAGCCAGCCAGTTGAAATAGGTCAGCATATAATGAAAACATGTTAAGTATCGTCCATTATTTTCGCACACTATGCTTAGCTTTTGCTCAATGTTTCAGAGATATAATTAAAAAATGTTGCGAATGCACCGACAAGAGGAAATGAGGAAAATGAATTTTTAACTTGGTGATGTGTTTACGAGGCGATTTCTATGTTATTCATTTCAAGATGCTTTGATGCAAGGAGCTCTTTTCTCATTTCGAAATGGAATGAAAAATTCTGGAAGTGACGTCTCAGAAACATTTTTGAGAATTGTAAAATGAGCTGGCTTTGAAAACTTACATACACATTCTACGTGCGCATTTGCCTGAATGCTGGAATATGTACCTGTATTTGCCAATTACGATTTGAGGTTGTGAGATGAATTATCGTTTCTGACTGAAGTACTCCAAAATATTCATAGCAGCAAGTTCATTGTTTGCTTTCACGTGCCTGATATAGCCATTGGGTTGCCCACACACCCACCAAAAATTACACAGGCTTATTTTTTGAAACACCGTAATATCCAGCGAATTTCGTAATAATTTGAAGTTATGAAAAACCGAATTTGGGAAAATAATATTTGCCTACTTTTAGACACTCAGCGTTATTATGGTTATTTCCATAATGTTACTATAACCAAGCAAAAACATAATTTTTAGATACCAGGCTAATTTTTCAAAATATGTTGCTAGTTTTGTGGTTTCAGCTTTCCTTGGCACAAACAAAAACATTCCCGACTTATATGTCGTTTCTTCGAGGGTCCCAACAGAGTTGAAGAAAGGGATATGATCGCGAGCCCTGTCCGAGAGTCCACGTAAGAGATCCTTAAGAGGGCTCTCGTTTTACGGCTGACTGCTAACAACTATTAATTTGCGCTTGAGTGGCCGACAACCTAACCAGCTTATTTTTGTATTTGTGAAATGAAGCAGTTGGGAGATTCTTCAGCCAGTAACGATTTGTTGAGGAACTTCCGAATACTGCGACCTGCGGAGCAGACACAAGCTATTTTGGAGTCTTTAGCCACCGGAGTTTTTAATCAACTTCAATGTTAAGGGTCGCCTTTTTTGCATTGCAGTCATAGGAGGCCCGGCTAACAAGTCCCCACTTCAACCGCCTTCGCACAGCTGATGAACCGTCACCTACGGACACAGTTGCGGTATGGATTTTGTAAGAGAACCCGCTCCCAATCACAAAACCGGCGGCACAATTTGCAAACAGTGTGTTGGCTAAATTTGGCTACATAGAACACAAAAGTGCATTTCCCTTCGCACCTACAAAACAGGTTTCTCGGAACCAAAAAATACAGTTACAGTTCTCTTCATACAATGGAACAAATCGACTTATCATCCTGCCTTCGCTGAAATATTTTCAGCAAGCTATCTAAGCGAAATTTTTTTGTGGTCACAAGTGTATACATTTCGGTGCTAATAGATGCTTGAAGGAATACCAGCTCTTTCTGGTTTCCAAATTGCCGCGGCAAGACTGACAATCATCAATACCTATGGAAAAAAGCTGATCACACTTGAGCTAGGATTTTGTGTCAAGTCCTCATGAAACTTCATCATTTTCGATGTTTTTTTATCCATTTTAGACGCATACTTTCTCTGCTTTTATGAACTAGTCGTAAAGTTGACTAACGCTATTCTTACTACAGGTTTTACAACAGGCACTTGCACATCGTACAACATTAGGAAACTGAGCGTTTCGATCAAAACATCAACATATTCACGATGATTTACCTTTCCTCTACACACCATCACGATCAACACAGGAATTTTTAAACTCTGCAAATACAAAGTAACATCACATTCTAGCCATCGGCTCTCCAATAGTGTCCAGACCACGCTGACTAGAACCTGATAAAGTCACGGCGGCTAAAACAGAATTTGGTTTACTACTACAGCTGGGTATATGAACCCTTCTAACACAATCAACTATCACAGACCTGACTAAGATTTACCATCAAAATCCAGGCGTCTTGCACAATATTCTTAAGGCCACCATCTGCATACCCTTCGGAATCTTTGAGTTTGCCCGAAATACTTTTGGAGTTCACACTGCGGTATGATTGTTTCACCGGTTCAGTCAATATGTCTTGCATGAACTGAAATCTTCTTCATCTGCCTCGACGACATTTTGGTAATTTGAACTTACAAAGATAGCCATTATGTACACCTTGAACAACTGTTCCAACGATCCGCGGATCTTGGTATCATCATAAACTTGGAAAAGTGGCATTTCTTTCAACGCTGTAAACTTCTTCATTATGAGGTTTCCTCCCTAGATGTTAAACTCCTTAAACTTTCCTCCCTAGATGGTGTTGGGACAATTTCAACAGCTAACCTCTCATAACCACTCCTTTCTAAAGGCATGAGAAACACAGCTGAGATGCAGCAGGTATGTAACGAAGTATGTGACTGATCACCTTAAGCTAGCAAAACTTTCCACCACGTAAAGATTAGCATCACAAAAGTCACTCTATAGTCCTTTCGGAGCTCAAACACCGAATTTGGTATATTCGCAGACGAATCAGACACCGCTGTTAGGGCTATTGTGCAGTAACAATTTTAAGACTCTTGGCAACCCCTCGCTTTTAACTCGGCCTTTAAACAGACGCAAAGTGGATAGCCGGCTAACGTTTAGCGGTTTAAGATGGAATTTACTATTTCCGATATCTTTTGAAAGCTGAGAGGTTTACACTTTACACAAACTACAAGCCAAAAACTTTTGCATTCAAATAAAAAAGCCAGAAAAGGCAACATCCTGTCAACTCAGGCATCTAATGCTGGATTTACGCTCTCCCCTAGATATGGCCAATTTTGCCGAGCCGAGAGTATAAATGGTTACCTCGTGTATTCTCGTCTATTTTTCAAACCCTAAAGCATGGCAAGAACGAGAGTGGAATGGTATTTTCCGCGGCGCCTACCTGTTTTATGAGGGTTTATGAGAGTCTCGTCTTAGCTCGAGGCCGCTCGAAATGTTGTCGTTTTTACGTATTGAGTCAAAGGGATTTGAAAAAAGGTCTCTTGCTGGCTCCGTTGATATTTACAAATCAATTTGTTTTGCCTACGAAATCATTGACAAGATGCATAATACCGGGCAAGAAGCATAAGGACGGATGGGTACGAGGTACACTGTTTGAATATTTGTGAACAAATTTCTGAACGGGGAAAATGCTACTTAACTACACCACATACATATCTGGGCACTTAAACTTCAAATACTTTAAATCTTCTCAATGCGGACAGGATGAGTTTTGAGATGAAAATAGGGTCTATCGCTTAAATAAAAAGTTTTGAGTGAAGACTTTGAATACTCATGAAATGTTTTGGGAAGTAATTCCCCAAGTTAATTGACGCAATGTTCGCCATGTGTATAAATCTGGCATACGGAGCACAAACGAGCTAACTTTTGCCATTTGATGTCACTCTGGCTGCAACAACGTCAATGCTGGCACGCTCTCTCATCTAGAAAAAATCAATCGTCACTGTTTTGCCGCAATAGCTTCTTTCTGAAAATCGGAAGTAGAGTTTCAGGAGATGTATCTTCAGACATTGACTTACGATTGGCACCCACATTGACATATTTTGTGATGTGTGGTTCAACCATTCGACCTTTCATCTCTTCAGCGCCCAAGAAACAGGTACTAAACTTAGAATGTAGCATTCGTGCTTCACGGCAAAACATCATAAAATTTGTCCTGGTGTTCGATGAATAAGGACATTGATATTTGGGCCCAAAGTTATCACATTAGTAAAACTGTTCCAACCTTTCATACGATCTCGGAACATTTAAGACCATCCACATCGTTATTACTACCAGTGATACACGTAATTAATTCATTTGGCCAGGATTTCGACCAATGGGTTTGCTGGGCATCTGGATTGCAGAGGTCCCTAAAATATTGTCACTGACCACGGTGGACAATTGGAGTCAGCACCACACCATGAAGTTGATAGACTTTTGACCTTCGAAGATTTTATGATAATGCCTTTGAAGCGAATGTTTTGCTAGCTATGGCGGCAAGGAGACACATTGATAGAAGCCGATATCAATTATTCCATGATATTTTTAAGTGTCACATTTATTATTATTTCCTGAAGCGCTAGTGTTATATCTAGTCGCCACTAATGCTTTAATATGACACTTAATTAATGGATCGCTGGTATTATGCCTAGTCGCCGACTGTTAAGACAACACAAGACGAACAAATGCAGCCATGGGCAAGGCGGGATTTGAACCCGTAGATCGCTGCTTCGGTTTCATGCGATAGCGAGCTAAGCTACTACTTAAAAAAGGCAGCACACTCTTAAATCGGCACTGAACCAGAAGACAAACCTGCTTAAATTAAGATTATAACAATTCACCCCGTTGCTGGCAAAATTCCTCCCGAGACAGACGCCGCCACTTTTTAGCGGTGATCACCTAGAGAATCATAGGACGATCAGCCAGCCAGATTTTGATTCCGAGCCTTTGGCAAATATGGCAAAACTGCGGCCAGCTGGAAATTTTGGAAATCTTAAGCGACACGACTCTTGCTCTCACGTCTTCGTTAGAGTCGATTTGACTGTATGACGGTCCTTTCAAAGTCCTATCCAGACATAGACAATATATTATTCTCGACATCAGATAAGTTTAAGGTTTATGCAAAAAATAATAATCTTTTGCCAATAGTTGGTAGCCTAAGATGAATTGTAAACAAAAGTGAGCGAGTTGGAGTTAAAAAATAAAAAAAATAAGTTGAACCCATAAAACTTGACTACTTATATCTAAATTATTTTATTCGTTTGAATTTATTATTCCATTTTTTATTTAGATTTTTAAATTTTGGACCGAGCTGTAAGGTAAACTTTTTAAACCTTACAAATGAGTTCATGTACCCGACCAGAATCTCTTAAATCTTTCCACGAAAAATATGACTGAATAATATCCACTGCTAATTACCACGTCACAGCAAAAGTGTTTTCATCCTTTTGTTTTAGAACACCAAACTTTAGCAGACACTTTCAGAAACTCATCAACAATTAGATTCACGTATTTTGAAGACGTTATATTTTAATTATCTTCAAAATTCCACAAACTTCCCATGAACTTCTCTTCCTCTCTTAATGTAAAAGTTTTTCATGTAAATTTTAAATTATATCTTTTTATTATGACGCGTCAACTGTCGGCATTTCACATCAACTTCTTAATATACTACTTTACAGTCTCTGCCTCGCTAAGCACGATCCAACTTTTCACAGCCAAGAAAAAACTTCGCGAAACCTAATTCGGGATGTTGCGATTATCATAGATACAGATAAAATGAGATTTATTGCACAATTTTCATGTTGGTGTTTTTTTCTATCCATAGGTTTCTGTTGTTTTTGTTGTTGTTGCCAGCAAGGCAGTCTAGTTCATTTTTCTGTAGAAGAGACTGTGCGATAGAAATGGGAGGGATGGAAAATGAAAAATTAGTTTGTAATTATTTCGGGGAAATTAATGCGATGGAGTTTTGGCGGAGTCACGAACTTGTTTGAGCGTTTTTGTTTTCGAAGATGACATCAAAGATTAACTGTCAGTGAGACGGATGTAGTTTCATATTGTTTTGCGTGTCCGTTTAATTGTAATTTGGTGACCATTGGGTTTTTTCGGTAGAAATATGTACATACACTCGGCAGAAAAAGTTAAAGGACATACCCAACACATCCATCATATCTATAAAAAACATCGTTTCTAACATTTCATTCCGAAATATTTGAACCCCCCCCCCCCCCCCCCCCCTATTTTGCTTTACTTCATTATGAACATAAAACAAAACAAAAATTAGTATTACTGTACTCTGAAACAACGGTAAAACTCGGATACGAAAAAAAGTCTGAAATTCCAGGAATAAAAAGTCTGCGTTCAAAGCGTATAAAAGGGAGGTCAAAGTCTCTGAGTTGCAGTTAAATCATTAATAACAATAAAGTTTGTGTAGGAAAGTTGATTTACGTGCTTTCATCTAAGGTTTGCGTTAAAAATAATTGCTAAATAACGTTAAGTAAGGGATGTCTAATAAAGGAAAGGAAATTGAATTTGAAGAAAGGGAAACTATCGTGGATTTCTGGAAAAAAAAGCTACGTCACATCGTGAAATAGGTGCAATAGTCAGCAGAAGCCATTCATCTGTCCAACGAGTTGTAAACAACTTAAAAAACACAGGAGTTTTGGGTTCAAAACCCAGATCTGGCCGTCCTCCAAAGTTGAGCCCTCATGAAACTCGGAATTCGCTCCGAACGATAAAGGCTAATCTTAGATTAACTGCAGCTGATATGGCAAAGGACATCAAAGCAAAGTACCACAAGTCTATTGCTGATGATGGTGTTCGTAAAATTCTTAGGAAATATGGGCATCACGGATGCGTTGCCCGTAGAAAGCCATTTATAACAACAGTAAACAGACTCAAGCGGCTGCCGTTTGCTAAGGAACACTTAAATAAGCCAAAAGAATTTTGGAAACAAGTTATTTTCTCGGATGAAAGCTAAGTTTGTATATTTGGAATCAAAGGTCGGAAGATTGTATGGAGAAAAACTGGCGCGGCCTTCGACGTAAAAAATCTCTGTCTAACAGTAAAGCACGATGGTGGCGGTGTTATGATATGGGGATGAATGGCTAGTGGAGGAGTAGGAAAAATGGAGTTTATTGGAAGTATTATGAATAAAATAGACTACCTTAATATTCTCAAGCGCAATTTGAAGAAAAGTGCAGACCATTTGGGCTTAAGCGACAACTTTTACTTCCAA
This sequence comes from Nemotelus nigrinus, assembly GCA_947369275.1. Taxonomy (NCBI): domain Eukaryota; kingdom Metazoa; phylum Arthropoda; class Insecta; order Diptera; family Stratiomyidae; genus Nemotelus; species Nemotelus nigrinus. The sequence goes on from OX376374.1 coordinate 13,212,490, forward strand.
CAAGACAGCGACCTTAAGCACACGGCGGAGGTAGTAAGATTCTGGTTGCTGTACCTATATAATGCCCAAAATCAGCTTCGTTCACCACCCTAATCTCCTGACGTTAATCCAATAGAGCATTTGTGCCATCACTTGGAACAAAGGATTCGAGCGCATACAATAACGTCGAAGGTAATGCTCAAGAATTTTCTGATCCAGGAGTTGAATTCAATGACCCCAGAGTTCACTGAGAAGCTGGTAGATTCCATGCAAAAACGGTTGTAGGAAGTAATAAAGAAACGAGGATATCCCACAAGCTATTAAAGAGGAAAAATAATTGTTTTATTTTCAACAGAAATATTTGTACGCAGACTTTTTAATGTTGCAATTCAGGATTCGTTGTGGTTTTTTTAATTTTGATATTTTTATGGAGTACAATAATCAGCATTATTGTTTAGTTTTATGTTTGTAGTAAAGCCATGAAAAAAAAAGAAAAAATATATTATGAAATAAATTACTTAAAACGATGTTTTTTTATAGATATGTTGGATGTGTTGAGTGTGTACGCAAACTTTTTCTGCCGAGTGTATATTCTGGAAGTAGAAATATGTACATATATTCTGGTAAACTTGAAGAATAATTGAATTGTAGAAAACTGTTCGGAATCGTCCAATATTTTAAAGTTTTATCTAAATAGCAAAATATCTTTCTCAATTGTCAGTTAATCAAAGTTTCAATGGCAATTTATAGCAAATAATACAGACGATTTCAATCATCTTGGTCGATAAAAGGTAACCAAATTACGGATTCGTATGAAATTCATTTAGATGATAGCCATATTAGAATCACAATTTTCAAAAAATGGTGATTTTATTTACGAACAATAAAATCTAATTATAATCCATTAAATCAATCCAGTACACAAAAGTCACGAGCTTCATCGAAAACACATATATTGACATTTTTATTCCAAACGAAATTCTTAACAATTTGATCTGGACACGATGCTTGTCTGTGTAGACACCAAAGTTCAAAGTTATGAATTGCGCCGAAATCAACAAACTCGCCGAAATTTCCATAAACCATTTCAAATTCCATCGATTATCGCTTATTTACAAACAACGATATCTTGTTCACATGTTCACTCACCCATCGTAAATAGAATAATTGCTGAGAAATCCGGAAAAAGTCACACCATCAGCGCCTCTGCGCCGCTGACTCACTGTCTTAGCACTCACGCGGAAAAACTGTCAAGCTTTATTGCTGGGAATGATTGTTCACACGATACTACCATCCGAGGGATGAATTTTCAAGATGACATTTGCTGGAGGAGTTCGGTCTCTAACGACGCGAAAAGCGATTGGCGAGCAATCACCTGGATTAAAGATTCCGTTGGCACTTTCACTTTTTAATTAGTTTTAAAGACGATAGGGAAGAAAAGTAAACGTCTTCGATTGGCACAAATGCGTTAATGTGCATTACCCGGACGACTGCGTGGATTAATTAAGTTTCGGTTTGAACACGGCACCCGTTCTGAGGTGCGTTACTTTGGCCAATGTCTTTCGGGCGGTCGTTTATCTTATCGTCATAATAATCTTTATCGTCTTTATCAAAATCGTGCTGCATGAGATGTCGTCGATTGCCGGTCCGCGGCAACACCGACAACGGCTAATAATAACAACAGCACGGCAATGATGATGAATGTGATTGCGAATCTCATTATCATGTGATGTTATTGCTCGGTTTGTCTGTGACTGATTCAAGACTAACGACAATAAACTGGCATATAGTAAATCATTTTAAGGGCATCTTGGATCATGTTTGTTCTTGTGGCGCTAAGATGTTATTTACGAGATTCGTTATAGATGATTTTTGATAAATGAAGATGTTGGACGTGTTAATAGATTGTTTTGGTTTGGGTTTACAATGCCAATATTTGAACCGGTTATTTGAGAAACCCCATAAGACACATTTTTTCAAAATCGACTGTCTGTTAGAAATCGATACTTAAGCTCAACACTCACTATATGGTAGAGGAATCGCATTAGTACATGCTTCCCCTAGGCAGCAAGAGAAGTACAAGTTGGCTATCTATTGGAGAAACAACATAACTCAGTGACTTATGTTGTTTCAGCGCTAGTGAAGCGCATTCGTCAAGAACCCTTTTTCTGATAAATGATGCAATCTGCTACGGTGGATTCATTATCAGTTTTCTTATCAAAGAGCTCTCTACGTCTTCTGTTAGCTATCATATTTTATGTAATTTTGGAATATTTTTCTTGTTTTTTAAACATAATTATTTAAAAAATGAGTGAAGTGATTAAAAAAGCAAGAGTAAAAGGAGTTGAGTATGTTAATTAGAATGGAAAAAATGTTCTTGCTGTACTAGCACCATTGTCTAAAAATTGCAAGTAAGTATATACCTACCATTTATCTAAAATTATATTCTTTTAAAATTGGCCTATTCTAAAGTGATTATGCTTTTCTTTTAGGCGCACGAAGAAATGCGTATCAATTTTTACAAATGACGAAAAAGATCAGATTTTTCAACAATTTAGAGAACTGAATACTAAAAACGAGCAAGATTGCTATCAACAAGGACTCGTTTCTGTAAGCAAGGTAAAACAACGGCAAAGAAGAAAGACAGTTGAAGAGTCCTCAAAGCCAAATAGAAGCAACATCTATGTTTATTCAATTTTCACCCCGAATAAAATGGTTATCGCTTTTAAAATAGCCTTCTGTTATCTATATGGAATAACAGTTGAGAGGGTTACAAGGCTTTGCTTTCTTCTTAGTGCTGGAATATCGCCCATTGACAAACGAGGCAAATGCACACCAGGAAATGCAATTTGTAGGATCGTTACAGATGCTATTCGCGAGCATATCAAGTCTTATCTTACTGAGTTCGCTCGTTACACCAGCAAAGAGAAGCTTTACTGAAATGAGAAGCTGGATATAACCACTTTGCAAAATATGTTTATACAGAAATATCCTAATTATGAAACAGTTCGTATTAAAGGAAGGTTTTAAAAGTAAATGAATAAATAAATAAATATTGCGAAAATATGAACAGACTTCGAGAAGAACGTCAAGGAGCCTGAAGATAAATTAAGTTTTAAAAAAGATAGAAGAACAAAGGTCTGGGATGCCATCAAGACCACAGTCGACATTAATATGAAGATACTCAAGAAAGGATTCAATTTTTAGGGGTTTAGTATGAATCAAAGAGAAGGATGATTGAGAAATATTAGGGAATTCATAAGACGTGATCGGATGTTGCTCACAAAAGAGAGTTTTCTGCAAAAAGATCATAAATCCTCTGTAAATTATACACAATGACATCATTAAAGAACATCGAATCGGGGAAACGGTGGAAATTTTTCAGGGATTGGACGTAAGATCATTAGAACTTCTGCTGGTTAGATAATATAGAGAACTCGATACAATTGAAGTAATCACGCAAAGTTTTTTTGGTAGCAAATTTTTTGAGAATCCGAGGTAGTCAGTATGATTACCCGAAATTCGATACTCACCACGAGCTGAATGTTTTACTCTAAGAGCAGATGCCAAGTCACGCCGAAACCAAGGAGAATCATTCCATTTACGGAAACAACTGGATGGAGTGAAGCAGAAGATGAGGCTGAAGATGAAGTTATGAAATCGGAGTTAAGGTTCATCAATAGTATATGCTCAATTTCGCTGCACAAATGGCCAATTAAAATCGAAGATCTCCGAGGAAGTTGAAGCGATTTATAATTAAAGAAAAGATATGCACAGCCAGAATTTTGATTGCAGTGGTTAAAGGAAGTGGTTATTTGAATATTTTAGATTCAATTTTCACAATCTAAAGCTAAGTTTTATTTATTATTTCTAAGTAAAATTTTTTGAAACCCCCGGAATTTGTTCAAAGTGTGCATAAACCCCGTTACAACACGCCACTCCAAATGTATTACTATAAATCTGGAAAGTTCATGAGCGAAAGCAATAAGTGTAAGCTTTTCATCAGTTATCTTCTTTCTGGTACAATTGTACTGCATGTGACATACAAATAAGATATACTTCAGTATTGCGCCCAGTGTGGGTAGAATTACTTGCCAGTTCGAAAATCATGACAAATCAACAGTCTGTTTAAAATTTAATTTCATTTGAATCGATTTGAAGTTGAAGGGTGTATTTTGTATATTTCTTGCAATATTTCTAAGCTTGATATCTCCTATAAGGATTTTCCACCAGACCCCAAAAAACAGAAACACAACAACGACTCAAGTTTAAAAAAACAAATCTGCGACGTTTCAGTAACTTTTTACAAGCTAATATGTTTATCAACTGTTGCTGTTTTGTTTTTTGTCTTAGTACATTAAAAAGTTTCAATTAGTTTGCAGCCTAAGTTCACTCGGTACTCAATGTGGGGTTTTTTTTTGATCATATGAAAATCGGTAGGATGCACAGCAACTTTTCCATGTATATATTGCGATTCTGCATACTATTGCATCTATTTACTATGTGCTATCTTATTACATGTATTGAAATTATTTAACTTTTACAATTTATAGCTGCTGATAAACAAAAAATGAGTAATACTGAAGATATATCCTATTTATTAGACTAAAGATATTTTACTGAAGTTGTATCTAATTTAAATCTCGGTAGTCTGGATTGAGAAAAACGCAGTAATGATTCTGATATCCAGAAGGAACGGAATCATGTCAAAGTTTTTTAAAATTTGAATTATATTTAGAAGCTATGCACTTACCTCGACGTTTCTCATAATAGATTGACTACTTTGGCAAAGTGGACTTTGGTCTTTTTGACTGTGCCAACAGGTCATAAAAATGGACGGAGATAAAATTCATGGAAAAATGGCAACGCGTTTAAAATTGACATGTCGTCGGAAAGTGAATCAATAAAATTTGTGTAGTTCTATGAGCTCGAAAAATATTTGTTTATCTTTCGAAGTGAAAACTAGTCAAACAAAGACGTTTGAGAAGCCACCGCGAAGACTATACTGAAAAAATACTAATTCCATGTTTTCAGAAAAATTCAAATATACTCATTAATTTGCTCAATATGTTAACTTTGAATAGCACAATATTAGAAGTCCACTTTGTAAAATAATATTTTTATCTTGTCAGCCTACTTTCAGCATTTCTAGTTTTTTTTTTAAGTTTATAAATTATAATTTATTTGTAGAACCATTTTTTTTATGTGGCCACTGTTATTGTAAATTTTTTTGAAAGGAAAAAATCATTGACTTTCTATTCAATCAAAAATCACATATCTTCAAATGAGTCAAACTTATTATCGTGCATGTAAGCTGTAAAATTTTTTAAAATTAATATTGTCGAAACTTTTTTTAATTCGAAACTTTTCGCCAATTTTCATTTCAAATGCGTTGATGTGTTAAGTTCCGCAAGAGACAAACAATAATTGAATAACATTTTTGATTTGTCAAAACTGGGATGTATTCAGGCGGCAGTCCTTTCTACAGAAAACTTATTAAACACAGCTGATGAAATGCATTCAAAACAGTCAATAGGATTTCTAATTCTGAAATTTACAAATAGCGCATTATTCGGAAACACTATTTTGAACTCTATATAGTATATAAGCATAATCTATAAGAGTGTTTCGCTAACAAGTTACCGTTTGTCAGGCATGAGTGAGTGCTTTTAATCCATACAAATTTCATACTATCAAATGATTTATTCGGTCAATGTACAATTAAGGGAGTGTTCATTGACTTTGTACCGTTAACCGAATTACAAGTCGCTTATTAAACTTTTTCGTTTGACAATAACCTAATTTGCCAAAGACACGCAGTCCATTTTCACATCATACCTTAATGTGGTCGATCTTTTACGGAGCTTTAATGTCACAAGTTTGATTGTCATTTAATTTTTTTGAAGAATATGTTTTGCCACAGCGATTTTTTTTTACAGCAGGATATGTTGGATAAATTTGTTCATGTCACATGATATGCGAATTTGTATCATCATTTTCGAACCAATGTTAGTATGATGTAATGAATATTTTAAGCAAGTGTCAGCATTAAGACTGGTAAGGATCCATATCTGACCTTCAATGTTTATAAACAAAAATGGTGGCGCAGATAATGGTGTTTAGAATACTATTCAAGTTTTTGTACCTCGTGTCTTCAACCAGTTAAAGTGCATTCAAAAATGGATATTTTGATGCCTGGAGAAAATTTTTTAACCATCATAAATGTTTGATCAGTTCAATCTAAACCTGCATTACTTTACCGAATATACCATTTCCGAGTCAAATTCAGGGTTTTTTGTTACAAATTCTTAATATTGACGAGCCTAATTCACAATTTTTCAAATCAAATTCATAGATATATAAGTCAAATTCATCATAATTTTTTTAGTCGAATTCAGAATATTTTTGAGTCAAATTCATAATTTTTCCAAACCAAATTCCTAATTATTTTTCGTTTTAAATTCACAATTTTTGTAAGTTTAACTCATGGTTTACATAGAGTTTCCTAACACAACTTTCCTTAGTTTTCTAATTCCTGTATTCCAATTTTTGCTGGGAATTTTTCATTAGTTTTTGAAATAAATTCAGAGGTATATTTTTAAAGTTTATAATTTAAATGAAAAAATTTAGTTCAAGAAAGCGTTAAAACAAGCAAATTTACCGTTTAAAAAATGTATTAATATCATTACTTGTGTAAATTGTCTAAATAGACTTATTAGCTTCATTATTAGCTCCAATTACAAGACCCCTACCCCATCTCCCCTGTATGTTCGTAGAACTTTCCCGAATACATATTTGAAAAGGTACGTAAACTATTATATGAATTGATATCATTATGATATTACTTAATATTATAATGATATTCAGCTATTATTGTTGAATAATTGTGAAAATTATGAAATCAATTAGAAAAACTTTGAATTTAAAACGAAAAAGTTATGAATTCGATTTGAAAAATTATGAATTTGACTCCAAAAAATTATAAATTTGAAAAATAATGAATTAAGTTCGACAATATTATGAATTTGTACAAAAAATCTATGAATTTGACTCGAAAATGGTATAGAACAGTGACCAAGAAGCTAGAAAAATACTAAGCGTCATACTGTCAAACCACTAAAGATAGTTTAAGTACAGTAAATACTAATTTCAAAGACAATTGAGCTCACATAAATAACATGCACTCTAAAACTGATACAAACCTACTCTATATATAAGTCGAATGGCTAAAGTATAAGGGCTGCGTGTCAAACAATATTTAATTATAGGATATTTATTCAAAGAACATTATGATTGAAATTATTTGTTTTCTCCAAAGTTTTCGATATTAATTAACTATAACTATATTTCACTATCTCGTCCTATTTTCTAGACGTAATATTTCTACTATGCCATCAAAATGATAAAATTCGAAAAACTCCAGAAGCAATCAAATAAATCATATGTAGCAATCCATTAAACACATCCATCCCTCCTCCCATCGATTCCCAATTACTTCACCCAAACCCCAAACACATCGATCCACAATACTCATTCGCTTGTGGTTGGGACACATCCTTCGAACCTCCTGCATTAACTATTACCATCCACCCAGCCTTCATTCTTAACGAGCTTTTCGGATATTAGTCACTAATAAGCCAACAGTTTTCGGTCAAATTTAGAAATAATCAATGAACATAATGACTCCGTCCGCCTCGTGGACACCATTCGGCCCAGCCTGTCATTTGTTATTCCTGTGCAAATCGATTTCATGCCACACTAAGTATTGATTTTGGCTTTTTTTCAATTAGGTGAAAGTCGCAATATTACACGTGCTTTTCGTCGGCAACGAGGAGCATGTTAACGACAGATGGAGATGTGAACAGCAACAAGCGTTTGCAGAATGATGAAAACCATTTTTCGGATGAACATTCTTGCGCTGTATTCTGGGAATTCTATTTATTACACATTACGGTCCTATTTTTAAGCACGTACTGGAATTTTATACTAAAATTATACGATCGCTTGTAGTGAAATTGGCACGAGAGAGTAATGACCCTTTTACTCACTGACCATAATGTCCTGACCATAACGTCGACAAACAACATCCACGAGTAGCAAGCACTCAAAACGTCTTTTTTGTTGTTGTTGAATAAATGACGTCAGCGAGGCTCTGAAGCCTTCGTTTTGTTATTACGACTAACTACTACGACAACAGGTGTCCTATTCAAGTAATTGCGCATTTTTCATCGATAAAAATAGCATACAAGTGCGGAAGTTAGGCTGTCTCCGACCTTCAATCAAATTGCTATACACCCATACATGTGATCCGACACTTACACAGCTTTACTCTTTCCTTTTCAATTTCCTCGCAAACTACACAATTTAATCAGCAGCAAATTGATGCCACAGGTCATCTAGTAAACAAATGATTGCTTACACCGTATTGCTCTCAACGTGATAGTGACTCGTGATAGATGGCGCTTTCCGTCCGCACACGGACAACAGCTAGCTAGCTAGCCCTGTATTGATAGGTTTGCCCTAGTTCCATCAATGGCTTATGAATAAATTACGATACCACTTGTACAACACAATGTGTCGTTGGGCCTGGCTCTAATTAATTCCACGCAAAATTATTACCTACACCACACTGGGCGCTCTATTGTCCTTTCTGCTAGCGGCACAATATGTGACCTGACGCCTGGTCGATATTTAATCATCCTTGTTTTGCAACGTGCAGTGGTAGTGCATCTAACACGCGGAAAATTGAAATGTAGCTGTGGTTAGTGGACATTTGATTGATATGTACATACATAGGAGGTGGAGGAGTGTGATGGTTGTACGAAAGCTAACGGTGGTAGTTGATGCAGAATTGATGGGCGCCATGGTTTTTTTTTTTAGATAGTGCGCAGTGTAGTGGAAATATGGAACTTGTATCTTTTGATAGATCAATAAAAATATTCTATGAATATTATTTCATGTAATATATTATCGTTTGATAAAATTCGCAGATGTCAAAAATTATCGCAACACATTCTCCCACTTCAAGTATTCACATCAGATACGTATGCACTATGAGATCATGTTTGATGAGAAGCAATGCCTAGATTTGTAACTACTTAATTTCACTTTTTGATTGTCTCGCACTTAAAAAAACAATTCTATATAATATATTGTTGAAAGGTAAGTTTCATTCGATGTTTTATTTGAATGAATGATAAAGAAAATGATGTAGTTTGATTTCGTCTTACACTTTGACTCATTTTACTCGAATTTTAAGAATTTTAATTTACACTTGCGTTTCGTATTTGCAATGTTAAATAGATTATAAACAAAATCAATGCATGTGTTAAGAGAAATAAAATAAAAAAATATGTTAAACAAAGTATTTTCCGCTACTTACAATCAAATTAAGGACTGAAGGTTTGATTTGAAGATCACATACCTGAAAGGAGAAAATCATATGTTGACTTTATTTTTATATAAATATATAAAAATCTAGTGCAGTTTTTTAGTATGATTATTATAAATATCTAGACTAGTACGCATTTAATTGGAAGAAAAATTGTCACATAAACCTTACGACAGTTTACAGGAAGGATACGATGCAGGAAAAATTTAAGCATATTTCCATTATAAGTGAATTAATTCGTAACGAAAATACAGACAATTGGTAACAATTTAAAAAATTTCAATCACATCTATTATGTATGTGAACAAATTGGTAAAGTAAATAGAGACAATTGGTTACAATTTAAGATATTTTCCTCCGCACTCAGAAGAAATAAGGAAAATATTGCGTGAGCATTGTTTGTACCAAATTTACCTAAAGTCAATCTTTATTGTTTACAAATGATGCCGATGGCTCTTTTAACAAAATTTTGCTGTTAAGGCCACCACTAAAACCAATATCAATGCATGGTGGACTCAGCACTTCCGAACCAATATTTAAGAAAATATTCCACATAACTTTTAGGTTTTCATTCACATAAGTTTATTTGTTACAAATCTATTATTTGTAATGATGAACAAAAAAGTGGCTCAAAACGCGAGAACAACAGCACTGGCTACAAAATATAAAATATGCAGGAATGCATATAGAAATTTAATAAAAATAAAGCATGTTAAAATAGAATAATTACTGATGGTGAACTCTATCATCATCAGTAGACTTGTTCGACCACCACTCAATTCGTTCAAATCCACAAAAGGTAGCAGTAGCGTAAGTTAAGAATTCGGCTAGTCGCAGAAATAAACATCTAAGACTTGAGTTGTGGTCACACAAGGTACAAGAAATATAGTTATTTTCTGCCTCGTAGGGCGTATACTTTGCCTTGACTGCCTCCTCTTAAAACTTACTTTTTGCCTTATTTGTTGGTATACGATGATTTTTTGAAGAAAAAAATTGGTCTTCAAACTAAAATATTTGGTTTGAAATGACAACTCCTCAAAAATGCGATCAAAGCGCATTTCCAGCATTGATGACGTTTTCGGAAACATAATTGTTTTTTGCACTTATGTCCCTGTTTCTCATGAATGATTTGAAAAACGTTGAACAATGTTTTTTTCTATATTCTTAAGTAAATAGACTAAAATCCTTAGAAATTGAACAGTGTTATAATTAGGTTTTCTCAAAGCCGAAAAAAATCGCGCAAATTAAAAGTTTCATAGTTAGTTTAAAAAAACTCTAGCGCAACTGAATCGATACAAATACTAATGTTCGATGAACAATAGAACAATCGTGCAAATTTTGAGTGCATATTCTATTACATGTGCTCCAAACTGTTTCGAGTGCAAAACCACTTTGATCTTAACAATGCATTTAACCTCATACGGTGGAAAGGATTTCAGGACTACCAATTGCATGAAAGCCAAATACTGCAACATTTTGAAAGCAGTATAACATAATAAAAACAACGAAAATGCTCAGTGCTTGCAACACTTTACCAGCACTGCAACTAAAAGTCTCCTACAATTGCCTCACGTCAAAATCAAATAACTCTATCGGTCTTGATTTTATCCGATGATTTCGTTTAATGTTTGGGATCAAAAAGCGAAAAATATTTGGGACCGAAAAAATTTTACAACTTAGAAAATTTAAACAATGGTAACTTATTTTCATTGTAATTGTTCGCGATATGAATACTTAATGTAAGCATTTATTGATACGAAAATAGCAAAAAAAAACCCTCCGCGCTGGCAAACCTTCGCTAGCATTAGAGCCAAAAATATATCATATCTGCCTCACATTGAAATCAACCTATCTTGTGAATTTCGTTTTGATCCGATGGCTGCATTGGAAGTTTTAGGGTTATAAAGAAATTTAGGATTATCAGTCGCAAAAAATTTCAAATTTTCGAAAACTTAATATTTGTTGTTTATTGCCACTACAAGATCATTACCGTTTGAAGATTTTACGATAAAATCGCTTAATAAATATATTGCAAATAAATACAAAACCAACAATAGCTGGCAGCCCTGTAATGGTTTTTTAACCAGACTCCTTCTGAATAATGCCTATAATAAGTTCCATTTGTCATATCAAATTCGTTTTGATTTCATGACTGCACTGGAAAATATAGAGTAAAAAGCTTTATTTTCTTGAGCGAATTTTCAAAACCCAAGACATCAAAATAACCATAGCTGGCAGCACCAACCGAATTTTATTACCAAATTTATACCCAACACGGCTTAGAGTAAGATTCAGCTACTGTGTCAATTTCATGAAAATCTGGTAACTGAACCAGAATTCATAGGGCAAAACGCAGTTTTATTTCTTTATAATTTTTCAAGATGGCACCACTGGCATAGAGGTGCCCGCATTTCCATACTGCTTCTATCAGATCTGGTCCTATTTAATACCAATACATTCTGTGAATTTCAACTGTATCTGATAATTGGGTCGGGAGTTCTCGTGAACAGTGGTTTTTGATGCTTAAAATATAGATAAATTGGAGGAGGGTTACCGTTCGTGTCCGATGTGAAATTTCAAAAGTTTTAGTTTGATTGTATAGACAAAGCATAAGATTTCTATATGAACTAGTTTTCACTGTAATAGACGAAAACTTTTCAGGAGAGTCGATGGTTTGAAGATTTTCACTTTCAATGTTGTCATAAAAAACTACACTAGTCTACAACTTAGTAACAACAATATGTTGTGTGAGTTTTATAAGATTTGATAATCCAATCAAAAGTTATCGCAGATCAAAAATTTTCAAATTTTCCCAATTTCATTATAGGCGCCTAGCGCACACATAGGGTTAAACATTTTTTAAATATTATCATATTCGTATTAAAAACACGTTTGAAATTCATTTCATAAACTTTATTTTTGCAAAAATCATTTGTTGACAGAACAATAGGTATATTTAAAATGGCCGGCGCCAAAGTGTTGAAGACTTTTAACTTTTTGTGACACCTGGTACTATTCTGCGTATACACCAATGTATCCTGAAAATGTCAATTCAACCGGATGGCGCGTTCCTGAGATTTTTTCACTTAAATTTTTTGATGAACTGATTTTTTATATTTGTTTATGAAAAAATGGAAGTTTTTTCGATTTGTCATAGCTTCTGACAGAAACATTGGATCATCAATGGACCATCGCAAAATTTGCAGAGTGCATTGGTATTAGCTAAAAATAAATCTAACAAACTAAAACTTAGTGTGCGGCGCCTCTATACATACAGCAGGCATGTGAAAAAAAATCCTCAAATCATCGCCCCTTTCGAATATTAGCTGCGTTTTATTTTCATCCAGAGTGTAGTAGGTATCCTGCATGCATAATAAAACGATCCAGAGTAGCACGCAAATTTTTTTCTGTCAGACAGTGGTCATTTCAAAATTTGAACTGTTATATAACCAACGCCGTTTTCAAATGCATGACTATTTATCCTGGTTGCCAGGGTGACATGTAAATTTTTGAAAATTCCAACTATTCCAGTTGACATGACTTTTCGAAATACGTTCCACAGAGAGCACGAGTACGAACTCCACTGAATTCAAAAGTGTTCGTACTCTGGATGTTTTTGTTGTTTCGTGTGCAAATCGATATCCTGCACTACTCTGGATGTAAAATAAAACCCACCTATTCTTGACATTTTGAACCAAAAAAAAACTGCAAACGATTAATAAATTGTATATTTTTTCCAACCCGTCAAAGTGAAGTTTTTACAATTCTCTGTTGCGCAAGATCGTCAAACCATCACCAAATTACTTCTATTTTGAATAAAATAAACTTCTGTTCTCGAGAATTCATCATTGAATAATCACATCAACATGAAATTCACAAAATTAAGTAGGACCAGATTTTGAAATATGTACAACTTTGTGGCAGTCATAAAAATCACTAAGAAAAATAAACTACTTTATGTTCAATGAATTCTAATCTAGTCACCAGATTTTAAAGAAATTCACAAATTGTTTGGACCTCACTCTAAACCAAATTTGATAGAAGTTTGGTTAAATAACTAAGATCCAGCTGCCAGCTAAGGTAATATTTGTCTATTGAGCCTTCAAAATTTGAAAAACTACTGTATAAAACGAATGCAGGCGGAGGCAAGCTCTATGTCAGTAGGTGATCAACAAATATAATAATAGCTAGCAGATAAATATTAGGGACTTACTTTTGGGCTTAGAAAAGAATCTTGAATCTTCAAAATTTGTTTAGAGAAAAAAGAGCTTTTTGCCCTATCGCTTCCGGGGCAATCATGAAATCAGAACGAAATTCATATGGTTAATGGGCCTTATAGCATCTATCATGATAAAGCTGCCAGATTTGGTATTTTTTGCAATTTTTTGACATTGAAGAGCGAGAGCGTTGTCATGCGATGTGATCATTAAAATATCAAATAATTATCGTTTCGTGACAATCAAGAACAAATATTAAGATTTCGAACATTTATATAGCCCTAATAGCCCTAAATTTCTTTTTATCCCTATAACTTCCAAAACAATCATCGGATTGAAACGAAATTCACAGGGTGGGCAAGCTACAGCGTGAGGTAGATTTGATTTAACAGATGCTACCGTTAGATATTCATATGGCAAACATCTACAACGATATTACAACCAATGTTTAAACATTCCAAGTTTTGGAAAATGTTAGAATGGCATCTCAACGCATCTTTCTATTTCTGTAAGATTCGATAAAGTCATCGGATGAAAACGTAATTTGCAGGCTTGGTTGTTTTTCACGTGAAGCAGTTGCAGCTGTCGTAGGATTTTGGTTACAGTCACATATATAAGAGAGAGTGGATAAGAAATCGCAGCAGAGATATTATCCAATTTTCGACCTTCAGCTTATAAGTGTACAAATGAGAAATGAATGTTTGAGACAAGCGAAAACGGCGTTAGGTGAGCATCGTTGATATGGAAAAACATTGAACTATTTTGTGAACTTCTTGCATCTTGCTTTCATTTACAAGTTTCTATGTGTGCATATAAGCGCCTTTTATGCGATCTTGCCCTACGATTAGAAAAAAACACATGTGCATTTTGGCAAGAACTTTTTGATCAGGGAAAAATTATTACATGAGTAATACCTTTGTTTATGCTTTTACAAGGTGCCGTTCGAATATGTCTTTGGGGAATGTTTTGACTTTTCGAAAAATTTCAGCGCGATTCATTTTTCTTACGGAAAATTTTCGTTGTAGCCGCAATCCGTTTATATTTTTATGTATTTATATATTTCTACAATTTTTGTATTATAATTATAATTTTTGTATTATAATTATAATTATAATTTTTGAATTGTAATTATTTTTGAGAGCATTTATTTTTTTGTGCTGTTAATTGTTTTGTTGTTTTGCTAGACCATTAACGAAATTCTGCTAGCCATTTCAATAATTTAAAAAGTGTTTTATGCTAAGACTTTCTGAATACCGAATATTTCGATCGAATCTTATGTTTCATTTGAAGTAGCAAAAGTAAACGATAACTACAATATTTTTGCACGATTTGTTCATAATTTCGAACAAAGTACGCTCACCTGCTATAAGCAGCATTCCTCGAATTCAAACGCAGAATTCTAAAAACAAAAATATTGTTGAGTTGAATTCTATGATTTTTGTTTTGTTTTGGTAAATGAGCTATTACCAAAGGTTGTTTACAGGTTTTGCCTGTAAGTGGGTTGATGTCAGTTGGAAATTTATGAAATATAAATATTATATAATGCATCGGAAAATTTTGGGAACATAGTCGTAGATATAAATAGCATCTTCCCTTCAAATATGCTGATTGCAAACTGTAATACATGTACTTTCCATTTTTCCAGGTAGGTAGCAGTTATCATGCCAACTATGGTTTTGTCTTCTGAGGTTTTTTCAAAAATGGAAGACTGCAATCAATTCAGATGAAATGCAGGAAAAGTATGAAAAAACAAATACTGTACAGACGAAGGCAAGCACTATGAAAGTAGGTGATCAACAAATATAATTACAGTTAGCAGATAAATACTCGAGTCTTATTTTCGGACTAAGAAAAAGCTAGCCTACACTATCAGTTGGAAATTTTTGGGCCTTTTACATCACTGTAAGTAACAAAATTTTTCAAACCCCATAGTGTTTGAAAAAATTTAAAGGACTCCATATAGCACATGGCTCTCACTTATACAAAAAAGTCGAATGCTGCCTCCTCACTACGGGCCATCATGTGGCCCATTTTGTAGACGAGCGATGGCTTGCAGTGGCCGACAGTGGCGAAGCATGGAAATGGCGATGGCCGGGGATAGCTTTTGGAGCAGTTTGTCACACACATCAAAGCGCGCCATCATGCGCAACCAAATAATCATGACTGGGCCATCTAGCGGCTCAGTGTGATGCTGCCTCCTCACTGTGGGCAACAATGATGCCCACTATCACACATTTGCCTCCAGACACTGGGCCACTAGATGGGCTAGTCCAAATTTTTCGGCTCCGCAGGATGGCTTGCTTTGATGTGTCTGAAAAACCGCTCCGAAAGCCATCCTCGGCCATCGCCATTGCCATGCTTCGCCACTGTCGGCCATTGCAAGCCATCGCCCGTCTACACAATGGGCCACATGATGGCCCACAGTGAAGAGGCAGCATGAGGAGGAAAATTTGTGATGGTGACCATAATTGTGGCGATCATTGCGACCATTGAAGTGGCCGATGATGGGCCACAGTGAGGAGGCAGCATAAGATAGTCTACCGCTTACCCAAATCTCACTATCTGCCGTCCTTAACATAAACCTTCTATCTGACATTTTTTTCATTTTTGAGGTAGCACCGGATTCGAAAACCCCATACTCTATTACATCATTCTACAAAATATGAAAAACCTATCTTTGCTCCAAGTATGTTAAAATCAATAATGAAAAATGCCCTTTCCATACATCTGCAGGTTGTAGAAAAACACAAATCATTGAATATCTCAACAATTACTCAAATGTAGATAGAAGCTTTGTGCTAAGCACGGTGGTATAAGACAATTTTACAAAAAGAGATCTCCAAATAGAGTCTTGGAAAATCCGATTAAAAATTCAATACTATCAACGGCCTCTTGAAATTTTGTAAGAAAGTATGTAAGTTACTAATTGTAAAATATTCAATAACATCGTAGTAGTGCACAAGATTGACACAAATGCAATCATATGGGAAACCAAAACAAAGTTTAAAATCTATTGAGCCCACATTGGGCGCGAAATGTACGAATGCAAAAATCATATGAATAATAATTTTAGTAACATTTTTCGTGGTATTTAAGATTATTTGATTCAATTACTTTCAGAGATGAACATCAACAGTACGTTGAACGACGAGTTTAATCTGTTATGACCAATAAGAATTGCTATTAAGTGAAATTTTATGAAGTTTTTTCCTTGAAAAGCATCTTTGCTGTTGTAAAAATTTGAATTAGGAAAATGAAATCAAATCAGTTCCAGCTTATGTAAAGAGTTTGCAAATGTATTGTTAAAGTTGGAAATCAAAAAATTTCTATGAATGAAATCGACTCTAATAAAGCGATACCGGGAAGGTGACTTTTGGATGCTTCTTTTGTTATTTTCAGATCGATTTCATATTTTTGCTTTTATCGAGAGCTAGTTAAGATAGCAGTGTTGAAAACAACAATGATGGGGGCAGGATATATTTGCTCAATGCCACAATCCTAACCAGCTCTCGATAGAGGCGCAAAAACGAAGCTAATAAAACGGTGGATCTAATACCGTACGAATTAAATAAGTCCATAAGCGATTTTTTCAAGTTCAATGCCATTTTCTTGAACTTCCATCAAACATATTTTTATCAGTCTGTTACATATCGCCCATCCGTTTGAAATATCAAAACTAAGTTATCTCCAACTCATTCACGTTATTCGAATGTTGTAAGATCACAGATAACTCTGAACAATTTTCGGGTCGACTCGAAGTCAAGTAGCTCTTATGGCATCGGGTCATGATAATAGTTGCCGGACTACTATCAGCAAAAACTTGATAATGTCATTACATATGTTTGCTGACAATATTCGCTTGCTCATACATACATCGATAAAACAATAAATTTAATCTGATTTGCAGCAACGAAGTATAACAATAGTATCTACCACAAACAGTGGTTTTATCTGTGCAGTCAGAGATGCGTAAGTTTGACTTCATGGCATCGAATCTATTTTATGTGGGAAAGTTTTGAGCTATTATTTGTGTGCGAAACCATTTAGGCTGAAACATAGGGGTCATGGAAAAATAGTAGCCCGTGGTGGTATATCGATTGATTCTTTTATGTTGAGACCATTTATGGCGCCGTAGCATAGTAATTTCGACTGGCCTTGAAAGTCACGCAACACAACGCTACGTGCCTGCGAATGGAGAAAGAAAATAGGTCAGCATACTTTCAAAAACAAACAAAAAAATCTATGTGTGAGGGACTAATTCGGAGGATAAAACGCTCGACATAAGAATTATCTATTTGATTCTATCCTCACCAAATAAAGAGAATATTTTCAAATGCTGACCTTGAGGTCAAGGATCCAAAAAATTTAAATAAGCAGAACTACCGTCTCGTGGGATATCTTCAAGGGCTCGATACGTAATCGATTTTGATATTTTTTCCCCCAATATATGTACTAACCGGTGGAGATGACAACCATTTGTGAGTTTAACTGACCTGAAAAGAACAAACTCCATCTCACAAAACGTCAAGCGCTCCCTATAGAAAACTCATTCTTCGATACGAAATCAATGCTACACTCATCATAGTAGCAGCTATCAGTTCGAAATCCTTTTTGTAGGCAAATATGTGAGCATTACTAACGGTGGGTGTTAAACTGTCGCTTTGAAAAAGAGGATTGTCGCAGACAATGGGGATTCAAAGTCAGTCTCGAGTAGTGTCGATGTGGCGCATTATTCTCATCAATCCGATCGCCAACCCCATCAGCATGGGCAAGTGAGCCGTTTAAAAAGAATGTTGTAAATTTATTGTCATCAGATGTGCTCAATCAACACTTTTCAGAGAAACTTTACAATAGAAGCAGGTACAGACTTTGGGTTGAGTGAGGAAGGACCACTCAAGTTGTCAATGGGTTCCTGCAGTCAGTTTGAAAACCACTTGGGCCAAATGCTCTGGAGAGGGCTCGACTGGAGAGTAGCAAGTTTTGAAGATATTGAGTTTATTATTGAGGTTACGGTCATTTGGCGCTTGATATGATGTGCAGTTGAAAATCAATTGCAAGGTTAGACAGAGCAGTTTTCTGGGTAACTTTGCAGAAAGATGCGTTGGCACTAGAATTGAATTTTGCTTGGAGCTACATAAATTTGAGATGCTTCGTAGCTATATGTGAACGATTTATTAGTTAAGTGCTTGCTTGCATATATTTTTGATTCGTGAAGTAATTTTTCAACATGCTATATCGTTTTTTGCGGGCTAGACTTTCCATTTCGGTGAGTAAGTTTACAAGGAGAATATGCCGGCACATAACTTGGCGTTAGAAATCACTGGCTGCACATTCTTTTAACTGGTTTCAAATACATTTTTTTAGAATAATATTTTTGTTATCATATTTATGTATTTATTTACTTATTTGAAAAGTTTTTCATCTACCATCAAAGCTCGCACCTACAATTTTCAAATAGTTTTATCTTTCAAATATCGGGATGCTACGCTAAGATTCTACTATTCCTCGTATATAGGGTGATTTATTATAAGGTTTGGTTTTTTATCTCAAATAACAGGCATAAAGTTGAATTCTGTAGCAAAAATTTTATTGTGAGTCCAAATAACAATCTATGACATTTACTTTTTAAAGATTATCTTATTTAAATGTTGACCACGACTACGCCGTAAATGATCCATCCTGAGGGTCCAATTTCGGACGACGCGTTCCAGCATGGCGACCGATATCTCACGAATGACACGAGTAATGTTGGCTTCCAAAGCGTTGATTGAAGCTGGCTTATCCCTGAAGACCAGACATTTCATGTAACCCAAAAGAAAATAATCTAAAGGTTTGATATCACACGATCTAGGCGGCCAATTTACTGGTCCAAAACGTTAAATCAGGTTGTCACCAAAATGATTTCTCAATAAGTCCGTTGTTTCTCTCGCGGTATGCGAAGGAGTGCCATCTTGCTAAAACCAAAGTTCCCCGATACCACGAGCTTCAATTTCAAGTAGCAAAAAATCCGTTATCATGGTGCGATAGCGGTCGCCATTGACGGTTATGTTCTGACCGGACTCATTTTGAAAGAAATATGGACCGATGACTCCATTGAGCCAAAAACCGCAGCAATCATGATGATGGGCACGGCTTTTTAAGGTGAGTACTGAACAGGATATTTAATTTTTGCGGTCATTTTTTATTTGGTAAAACACGATGAATTATTTTTTGTCAGCTGGCCTACACATGTTAGAAATTTCGATTTAAACGTAAAATTGCAATGGGCTAGGCTGAAACTTCACCGACTTTACGCCGTGATTTGATTAATTTTTTTTAAATATGTTATTAGTATTTCTAGCGGTTCCTACGTGCTAGAATTTTTTTATAGTTATGTTTACGTTCCAAAATTTCGCTTTGACTCCAGCGTCCGGAGCGATTTGCCTTGCACGAGTCGTTGAATGTTATATCGGTCGTTGAATGTTAATGGGTAGATGTCAATCGTAAAATTTGCTCATCCTTATATTGTCCTAGAGCATGTGATCGGCCTGTGCTCTTCATTTTCGCATAATATAATTGAAACTATCTTCTTACGTTTTATATCAAATATTCAAATTATGTGCTATATTTCAGCAAAAAAATCTCTCAAAAAAAAAAAAAAAAAATTAAACAAAAAATAAAAATAGCTCTGTAGCAGCCAATTGTTACGGATCTTTAAAAAAAATTTTGAGAATAATTGAAGAATCCTTTCGTTGGGAACGTCGGCTGATTATTCGCGAATCAGCGTCACAGCCTTTGACAAAATAAATGAGATCAGATGTCTATATATATTGGTACGCGACGAGAAAAAAAGTCCGGATATTTGAACTCCGGAACGTGACTTAGGCGACCAACGTTAGGAGAATTTATCTTTATTTAATTTATGATAATTGAATTGTATTAAATTGTACAACACAGAAATTTAAAGACGTGGAAAGAACCAAAGTAAAGAGTTTGAATTCTTCATCTTCTTTCTGGCTAGGAAAATTGAACCCTACAGCTCGTAAGTACCGTGGCAATTAGTCGTCGCCACAATTCTTTAAATTTGTTGACTGTGATGTCCACAAAAAATCAAGATAGTTCCAAACCATCCAGATTGGTGAAACGAACAAAACCTCAGTAGCAGTCTAACACGTTGTCTAACAGCTGTAAAATATATGAAGTCCCTGATAGTGATCGAATGGTGCAGTACAATAAGTGTGATCAGTGGTTTCAGTTTAAGTGCATGGATGTTGTTAGCAACATCGAAGAAAGTGATTAGTGCTGTGTGACCTGTGCAATTCGACAGCGAAGCAGAAGCGCAAATTTGAAGGAAGCCTCCATCTCATCTTCTCACAATTCTAGTGCATCAAGGAAACTTAAGCTTGAAATGCAACGATTGGAAGAGGAGATAGCAATGCAAGCTCGACGTGACAAGGAGTACCTGGATAAAAAATATCAAGTACTGAGCCAAGAGGATAAACTGCGTAGCATTCACGAAAGTGATCAAGTTGACACAATCGGGCAGCAGCAAAAACTAGTGACAGATTGGGTTCAACAAGCCGGCGTGTGTCAACTAAGTGCTTTTACTGGTGTAAATAGTGCTGGTGCTACAAAGCCGCCACAAATTGAGTCTATGGTTGTTGATACGCGGAGCTCCCAAAAACCCTTTGCCTTTATAGCGCCCTAAAATCTGCCAGGGGAACCCAGCATCGAACTTGTTGAATACGCAGCAAAACAGCGTGCCAATCAGTCGTCGAATACTTTCACCCAAAAACGTGTATGGAAAGGTAATCAACACCGCAGACAGCGGGAGAACAGCTTATTGTGTTGTGGTTGCAGCCAAAACTCGCGTCACTTCTTTTAAACCTCTATCCATCCCGCGGCTGGAGCTTCATCCAGCTTCAATAGAAGCGAGAATACTCGATAATATTGAAAATAGTCAATTGTTTAAAATTTCCAAACGTGTGTTCGCTACAATCCGATCAAAAAAACTACCGGCAGTTTGTTGCTTTACATGTGGGCGAAATACTTGAAATATCAAACACAACCGAATCACGGTGGATACTATTCAGATTTAACGTTGCAGATGCAGCTACGAAATGGCAAAAAAAATCCAGACCTAAGTTCAACAACTACATGGTTTAATGGACCAGCGTTTTTCTCAACTAGAAGAGAATCAATGGCCCGAGGATCGTTCAGAATGCGAAAGAACAACTGAAGAACTGAGACCAGATTTGATTCATCGCGAAGCTCTTCAACTCAACTCCATTCAGCCGAAAGAAAACAGTGTCAGACCTGTAAAAAATTAATTGCAGTCCCCCAATTTCCTAGAAATGGGGAATCTGCCACCGGCAAGACTAGCGACCTTTACGCGACCCTTGTTGTTTATCGGCATTGATTACTTTGGATCTATGAACGTCACAGTTGGACGGAAAAACGAAAAACGATGGGGAGTTTTGATAACTTGTCTCACCGCTCGCGCAGTTCACATTAAGGTTGCGCACACTTTGTCAACCGACTCATGCATAATGAGTCTGCGAAACTTCATCGCCAGAAGAGGAACTCCTATTGAGATCTTCATCGTTTGTGAATTTCCTGACCATCCTACCTTAGAGGGACCCTACACGATCAATATGGATTGTGATATTTGGATCGCGATACAAAGTATTGACCGTGTAGGGTACTGTATTGATGGATCACGATACGAATCGCGAAAATATCCGGATATTTTGAAATCCATCAATCAATATAGTTGGATTGCGATAAATATTGAACGTTTAGACAACCGGTCATTAAATTTTCGCTAGTATTCAGTTAATTGGCAATGTAGCAAGATATTTTAAGCGCCACAATATCATCATCGATTCCCAGCAGGTCACATAGTGATTGTTGCTTGGACTCTTTGCATATTACCGGTTTTCTTTCTCAGCTAATTATTTGTAAGAAAGCTCCGCAATTTATTAAAATCCATTTGAATTAAATTAAAATATGTGTAAAAATAATAGGCATTCTAAAGTAGTTTTCGAAGTCTTTAGTTTCTCTATACAGGGTGTTTGGTACTCAGTGGACAATTTTGTAAGAGGGCACTCCTTGATATATTTTGAGCAAAAAATTGTTCTACAGGATGGTCCAGTTTTCAAAATCTACGGAGTTACAGGGTCGCCAATAAAAGTGTTTCGGACCTGTACCCTGACTCACTTAAATCGTTATATCTTGAAAACTAATAATCATAACGCAAATTTTTATGACTTGTTTTTTTATGGAATCAAATTATCTTTAACTTGATGTAACGTTCTAAATAGTTACGGTTATTGATTTTGAGATATTTACTTCAAAACACAAAATTTTGGCATTTCTACCCCGAAAATTCTGTTTTTCAATGTCATTTTTCTCAGAAAACCTCATTGAAATATGCCATTATAATTTTATTTTTCATAGTCCATATTGTTGGCCACAAAAGTCGCAAGTAGTAAGCGAGAATAAATATCGCTTAAAAACTAAATATGCCGTAAAGTGGCCCTCGTTTTCGATCTACACTCTTTGCTTGAACTGAAAGAATTTATTAAAGGTTTTTATGCTTTATTTCAAAATTTATGAGCTGCAATTAATGTTCAAAATGGCCACCTTCATTTTGAATACACGCTAAAGATCGTTTCGCAAGCGTTCTTTTAATATTCATACGACATTGAACGCAGAATTTTCGGGGTAGAAGTGCCAAAATTTTGGGTTTTGAACTAAATATCTCAAAATCAGTAACAGTAACAATAAAGGACGTTACATCAAATCAAAGGTAATTTGATTCCATAAAAAAACAAGCCATAAAACTTTGCATTATGGTTATTAGTTTTCAAGATATAACGATTTAAGTGAGTTAGAGTACAGGTCCCAAAAACTCTTCTAGACCACCCTGTAACTGTGCAGATTTTGAAAACCGGACCATATCAAGGAATGCTCTCTTACAAAAGTGTCTACCGAGTATCAAACACCCTGTATAGGCGTATCTCGCCCAACTAATTTAAATGAGAATCTTTTTTTACGATTTTGAAGCCACTCTTTGATCCATTGTTTTTGCTTTATATCACTCATTTTGCAAACATTAATTCGCAAACGTCTACACCAAACGAAATTATTGGCGTACTGACGTGTGATCCGATTGAACGTGTAGGCATTTGTGTTATTCCATCAATATTTACTTGAGTATCACGATCCAAATATCACGATCCATATTGATCGTGTAGGGTCCCCCTTACTAAAAAAGAATTGGATAATAGCCTAACACTATGCCAATTATTTTTGGAAGCGATGAATGCGCATGTATCTCCCAGATCTTCAACGCAGGACGAAATGGTTTCAACCAGTAAAACTAATATCAAAGGGTGATTTTATCATTATTGTAGATGAAAACAATCCCAGAAACTTGTGGCAAAAAAGGACAAGTAATCAACGTAAAAATAGGGAACGATGGACAGGTGAGGCGGGTAACGGTGCAAACATTTACAGGTATTTATGAAAAACCTGCTGTAAAACTTGCAGCTCTCGACGTTGCAAATGTTGATGGTAAGCCGCTCCAGCAGAACGACGTACTATTGTCATGGATTGTAAAAGGACAATGTCTTTAAATGAGTATAAATAAATAAATAAATAAACATTATTTATCAAGTCAACGTAAATGCCTTAGAATCTTAGCATAATAAATACAATTGTTCAAATTTTACGAGCACCAATCGGGAAAATTATTTTGAGAAGCAGTAGCACTGAATAATTTTTATGTTTCTTGGCTATATTTGAAAAAATATGTGAGTTGAAAGAGTTTCATAGTTTACAGGTATTTAAAAATTCTATTTTTATAATTTGCCGAATATTTTGAATTACATAAAAATTGGGCTTCATAGGATTATAAAGATATATATCAAAGCAAGTCAGCCGAGCACATTGTGATATCAGCATATAAGAGAATAAAAGCCTAACTAATTTTATAGGAAAAACTACATATATAAGCATCACTCAAATTGTCTGTAAAATCAATCAAGCTCATAAAAATCACTGTCTAGCTTACACATTCAATGCAATTTCATTTAGTAAAACACTTACTCTCCCAGAGCATTCGACACTAATCCAACAGTTTCCAGACAGCAAGCAAAATCCACCAGAAAATAGCATACGTACACTTTTGACTGCAATCACTTTTTACACTCGCGCACAACGGTCTCGTAAACACCAACTCGAAAGTCGCTTGTAACAAAATAATTTAATTCAAGGATATAATTCACATTTGAGTGTAACGAGTGTCAGACTCTTGGCTGTTGGCTTGCCAGACAGATAGCGTATGTATCTATCCGATGGTTTAACTGTCACGAGTAAATTCACTTTCGGATGAGAATGCTGTCCTTGTGCCTCTTGCTCTCCGTTACATTTTCACCGAAGGATTAAATTTAATTGGACGTAGATTTATTTACACCGGTAATATGATAGCTCCCTAACAAACACGTTCCTAGCCAAGTCATAGCGTTTACATGGACACTACTATATTTACTTTACAGTCTAGATACATCGACAGACTCGAGTTGGTTTTGCGAATGTACTCGTTCTCTCTGATATCGAAGTAATTGGGTTAATTTCATTGGTTGGAAACTGTGTCAGTAAGTTGAAAATTTTTAATTAATAAGAATGTTTACTCCCTTATATGACCTTGGTAATGATTTATAAATATTTTCATCGAATGCTGTTAAATCTTTGATAGAAATTTCGATTTATTATTTTTTAGCACCAATTCCAGGATTCAAAATAGGATTTTTCTTGTAAGTTCACCCAAAACTCTCAATTGTGCTTTAAATAATTAAATAATAATATGGCTTACAAACAGAGCTCTAAATTAAAATTTTAAAACGATTTACTAAAATTTAATAGGCGTGTGATTTGTCTAAGATAAATTGCTTCAAAATTCAAATCAGCTTAAATAAAAAACGTTCTTCAGACATAACTTTGAAGTCGCATGCACTGAGTATTCCGGAAAACTCTTTAAAGTGCGACGTGTTTGCTTACAGTACGAGTGAGTTTTTCGCTAAATTTAATAGCCTCGCACACATATACGGAAATAAAACCAGGAAAACATTATGAGTTCACTTATGGCAGCTGTACGTGCGCAGAAACTTGTAATAGATTCGCCACAGTTCGACGAACACTCAGGAATGTGTTGAAAAGCTACCAAGACTCTAATCACTCATCGCAGCAGACCTCATTATTGAAAAGGACAGGATTATTCCACATGTCCGCAACGGAAAATACGTGCGGAAAGCGAAAATTGTAGACGTTGGCGGAAGGAAGGAAGAATGAGAGCCTGCCAGGTTTTAACAAGCTCAACAAGGAAACAGGAAGTCGCCGCTACGAAAAATAGGGCAGTGCCATTTCTAGTGCCCTCAAGTCGCGTGGAACCTGAGAAGTGTGATGGAGATGTTGACAGAAGTGTATTCTATTACCGGTGTGACGAGTCCGGCCTGGATTGTTGAGTGGGGACATAAAACTTTCTCGACTATGTTTTGAATGGAAAGGACACTCACCGGGTACATGATTATAATATTTCTTTAGCAAAACAAGATGAAATTCGAGGAAAAGAAATCATGCGAGGCCTAGGCAAATGCAAATTAAGCACAAATGATGATTTTAATGTTTAAGGCTCTGGAAATATGGCCTTGGTTGCCTTGTGACCTGCTGCTTGTATATAATCATTAAAAAATATTCCAGATAGAATTTCGAAATATGATCTTTAAGAATATCTTCAATATTTATTTGGATCAAATTTTCCAGTAGGCGTAGACATAGTCGTGACATTAAAAACAAACAATTTTTGCTTAAGCCTCAAGTAAATTGGCAGTGCGATTCATCCAGAGTACCTTCTTGAACTCGTTTCAGACCAAGGACAAACTCCTTACACGATTCCGATCAAATTCAACCTCCTCGCATAATTCCGATCACAGTCTGGAAGGAGTTGGACTGAATTTCAAGAATTAGGTTGATTGTACTTTGCCAATAAAGTGGCCGATTTGTGAGAATGAGATGCAGTGATGTACACATTGGGCGCTGATTTGCAGCTGAAATTTCACTTTGGGTTTGTTGGTAGTTGGTAGATAGTAAGATATTATAGTCAAACTCAATTCACAACTGTTTTGTTGCGTTTGAAGAAACTTGAAGTACTCTACTTTTAGTATCATTGTTGAAGTTAAAAAAAAATAATTGTCAGTATGTTTGCTTCGAATGCTGTTCTCGATTTTGTTTCGTTAAAGAATTGGTTTTATTTTAGAGTTTGTTAAGGAGTAGAATGAAATAACTTGGAAAATTATAATTCGGCAGAGCCAAATTTATATTTATGTTATTTATGCAACAAAATGAAGCAAATATATGCAAGCAATAATATCATTTAATTAAAATAAGTAAAATATTAATATGAATGCAAGTTTAAAATAGAGATGTATGAATAGACAACAATGTATGAATAGACAACAAATATTTAAAATTCAATTTCATCCGTAATATATTTTTTAACTATTCAAGAACATATTCAACATATGATTATAAGTGACAATGTAGTACTTAAATATTTATGAGCAATTTGAATCCGCCATGTGCTATTGCAGATTGTGATATCAAGTGCTAAATGAACATCGCTTCATTGGCTTTGGGTGCTGCATAGCTCACTTAACTAGAGTGAAGTGCCGTTAGACGCACAGCATTAAATATTCAATCACGGATAATAATAAATATCTTCGATTTTGTCTGCAAAGTACTGATAGCGGTCGGAAATAAAATCATACAGAAGCAACTAATATTTAAACTGCAAAATTTTAAAAAGAAGAAGAACTAATTGTTTTTTTAGCTCGCTACTTGTTCAGTAAATTTGAGTTCGCTGAGCTAAAAAAGTGTGTTACGAAATTGGAATAAAAAAATATATATGTGTTTGATGTCAATACCGAGAGAGAGGACTGATGGAGAAGAAAAGAAAATAATCAAAACTCCACAAGCATCAGACGTAGAGAAGCCGATAATACTCGTAGAAGAAAAAAAAAATAATAGAGTAAGCCACAAAATTCAAAAAAAAAAAAAAACAAGCACAGCGAAAAGAAGTTAACGAGTATCGTTGGCAGATGATGTCTTTCTTGGCCTCTGGTTATCTACCAGATGACTGAAATAATGCAGTGAAATTGATGGCAAAGCAACACCGATCATTGACTCATTCACACCAGCCATTTATGTACTACCGAGGACACCTGAAGTATCAGATTTAGTCCCCACAGTATTTAACGTAGCTAAAACAGCGTATATGGAACAACATTTCATGTTGGTGGACAGAGCGTCTGCTTAGCAATCTCTTCATAAATTGAAATCACGTCGTGTAATAATAGGAGAGACCAGACTTCCAGAATTTTATCGGGTCAACTTCAAATGTCTCGCCACTGTATTTTACAATAAAAATTGTGGCTCTGCCCTTCTGTTTATAACTAATATGAACATGGAGCCCGTTGGTGTCCTGGATCTGAAGTGCTTCAGCAGTAGATAAAATAGCGGACTACAGTCAAATTGCTGTTGCATTTCTGTGCGTTCGATGTAGTTTGTCAAAGTGAAGTCTTTCGCAAAATTTTGTGGCGAATGCAAACGGGAGGAAGATACTCAAATGGCTACAGTTAAGCAAACCTTCCATTTCCTTGCAAGTAGATGCCCCAAATCCGCCAACTAAACCAAGAGATAGCTCAATCACAGATTTCGTTCTCTTGTCAGACGGCATGCACAGCAATAGGTTCACAATAGTCCGCCACACCAGGGTTTTTACGATTACGATTACGACATACGATTGTTACGTAGATCCACATAATCACATGAGGCTTCACACACCATATGGTGGTAAAAGCTCCCTTGCGCTACCTGAAACCAAAAACCACATAATTCTTCCAGGGAAGTTGTTTTTTCCCCCAGACTACTGCTAGATATTTAACGACATATGACATATTTAACGAAAGTTGAGTAGCTGCACTTTGCGCATTAGGTAGCACTAGTCCTTCCAGTTTTCTTTTCCTGGTAAACAAAACAATTTCTGTTTTACCAGGATTCATTGTTAGGCCGTGCTAGTTATATCTTTTTGTAATGTAAGATATGTATATGTATTTAAATAAAACTCGAGTTTCGATTCTATTCGTTTTTATTCCTTCGACAATTCCAAGTAGACTGACTCAATCGTCTACGTACATTCAAAATGTCAATTATCTTAGCTTACTGTTTAATTAAGTTTATTTAGAACATAATTCAGTGTTGAGTGTTTATAATAGTTAATTCAGTGTTGAGTGTTTATAATAGTCAATTCAGTGTTGAGTGTTTATAATAGTTAATTCAGTGTTGAGTGTTTATAATACCATACAATTGTGTAGGTGTCATATACATAACTTCTCCCCCTCACACTTAGAATTCTCCTGAATTCTATTTTCTACATCAAATTTTACAATTCTTTGCTTTTTTTTTTTTAATATACAATGTTTGTTTAAACTAAGTTCATTTAATGACCTATTATTAAACATAAATATAAGTTTTCCAAAAATAAATTTCTTTGTTGTTGATTTTTTTTTAAAAAAAATCAGTGAAGCTAATTACAATTTTTCTTTCTAATATGAGAACTTTATCAAAATTATCAATCAGCATTCTGATCTTTTGTTTGTTTTTATTTTCTCTTCTGACAGCCATTTGTATCTTACAAATTTAGGTTTTCAAATATTAACAATCTATAAACTTTTGCTTTTTTTCATAAGTAATTCTGTATTGCATCGTCTTTGTTGTTAACATTCGGTCACATATTTGCAAAATTGATTTTTTTTTTCATTAAAGTACGTTTTAAGCTAATTAATATATTTTACATTATAGTTCGCTCATCAATTCATACTAAAATAATGCATTTCATTCACATTTTCCATGTATATAAAAAATACTCGATTGCGTATTGTGTGAGTGCCTACTATGTCAATCAAGCTTCTCTTAGTTCTGTCGTTCATTTTTTTATATTAGAGTCTGTACTTTATTTGTCGAATGTCTTAATTCCGTTTTTAGTAGATCCTTGTGTTGTTGTCATCAATATGATTATTGTGTCAAAAAGGTACAAATTTTAATGTAAAGTAAAGTAATATTTAAATGAAACTAACTGTTAGTATGAACACAAGTTTGTTTATATTTTTAGTTTTCCCTGAACTATTTCTAAGATCATTCTTTCCCTGAAATATGGTATATCTACTTGTGTAAATGTTGGGTTACAATTTCTTGTGAGGCATTCAGCTATCATACAGCAGAAAACTCCACAATCGCTCCCATTACTTTGCCTTGGACAATTATTAGCACTTTCTTTAATGAATGCTTCTGTAACAAACGGTATTCCCTTTTTATCTAAGGATTCTTCTTTTAAATAGTTCTCTAATGTATTAAGAGGTTGTGGATTATTATTTCCTAAAGAGTCGTAATATTTTATAGTTTTGTTCCTTAAATCAATTACCGCTAGGCACCAATGTGTACCATTGACATGAACAGGAATTAATATAAGATCATATGCAAAAATATCCGCATTTTTCGTCCAATTTTTCACTGTTTTATAGCCTAAACGTAATAAAGTTGGAACAAAGAAAGTATTCATAGTAAAAACCTTCGGGAATTCATGAATTGAATAGATGTTGATTTGCTGTTGATTGCGTTCTACTAAAAGGTTTAAGTAAAAGTTTATAATATTGTCATTTAACCATGATGAGCCCACTAGACTATTTATATCTTGACGTGTTAGAGTTAAATTAAATTTTGATATTAAAATTTCTTCCTGTGATTCCCCATTTGTAGCCTTATTAATTACTTTTCTTTCTTCTTTGGTAATAGGGTCCATTGAGTTTGTAGCCTTGTCAATCACTTTTCTTTCTTCTTTCGTAATAGGGTCCATTGAGTTTCCTTTGCAATCCACAGACTTACGTATCCTCTTAATATTGACTGGATGAACATTTTCTAGCTTTGATTTTCGATATTTAGGTAATTGTTTGAGTCTCGTCGCTTTGTAATTTTTTATAAAGCCTGTTGTACGTGTTTCAAAATATTCTTCTCGTTTTACATTTTGTTTTGCTAGCATTTTGTTTTTAGTGTCGATCAAATTTTTTTTTATTTGTTCAAGATTTACTTTTCGATTCTGCACTTCGCATGGTGTGCACTTAATAGATGAATGGTACCTCTGATTATAATTTCTTAATGCCTGTTGTAGTATTCGTTTCGGTGCGAATTTTGTCTTTCCAAAAGTAAGAATCCTAAATTTTTCAGCTATTGTGCTGTGTAATTTTTCTATGTCAGCAATGCCAGTGTGGCTATGAGGCTTTGTCATGTGATGAATAATACCTTCATTTTGAAAATATTCTTTGATTCGAATCGCATTAAACTCATTACCTGAAACTATTTTGTTTGGTTTTCCAAATTTCGTAAAATGCTCTTCAAGAGTTTCTATTATTGTGAGATGGTTTCTGTCAGGTAAATAATATGCTGTGCCAAATTTCGAAAACGTATCAATACAAGTGAGGAAACAATATTTCATTATAAAATACATGTCGATATGGATTATTTGATTTACATCCGTAGCTGTTTCCGTTAGCTGAAATTTCGGTTTGATAGGCCGTCGCTCGTATTTAACTTCCTGACACACATCGCACTGATTTATTACTAGTTCTATCAACTCTTGTAATTTCGGATAGTAGATTTTGTTTTTAAGCATTTGGAAAGTTTCTTGTATGCCTGAGTGAGAACTTTCTCTGACATGATAAAGCGATATCTGTTTTATTGCCTCAACTTCTGTGTGAATATCTTGTGCTCTGAATGAGCATCTTGCAAATTTAATTTGCCTGTCGTTTGAAAACATTTGTCTAATATGTTCCTGTACTACATTATATTGACTATCCGATAGCTCTGTGTATATTCCAGTTATGCCCTTCTTGATATACCTTCTTAAGATATCACGTAAATTTCTAAAGTCGTGTTCGGATATGTATATTATTCTTTTTCCATGCATTATCTCTATTTCTTGTGTCTTATTATTTGTTAAAATTAACTGTGTTTTATATTTGTTTACAATTTTTGACTTTATTGGGATATAATCCAAAAGTTCTTCCTCCGCTGAATGCTTATTCGCCATGGTAGAATTTATATCCTCTTCGACGTTGAGTAAAATTCCTAAATCTGAATATGCTTGAGTCTCTTTTTCCAATTCATCTGATACCGTTTTGTCTTCTCCCGTTTGCTTGATTCTACTTAAAAAATCTGCTACACGGTTCTCTTTTCCCTTGAGATACTCTATTTCATACTGATATTCGCCTAGTTTGGTAAGCCACCGTTGATGTCGAGGTGAGAGATCTTTACCTTGATATTTGGCGTTCAAGTATTTAATTGGCTGGTGATCCGTATATATCTTAAATTTGCTTCCATAGAGGTATGGTCGGAAATAGTGGATCGACCACATGATGGCCAAGAACTCTTTGTCTATAGCCGAAAAGTTTCTTTCATGTTTTCTCAGTGTCCTGGATGCAAAACATACCGGGTGACCATCTTGCGACAACACGGCGCCTATCGCGTAATTCGACGCATCCGTGGTTAAGTGAAACTGTTTTTTATAATCTGGAAATTTTAAAATTGGTGGCGAGATAACTAAGTTTTTCAGTTTTTCAAACGCTTCAATGTAATTTGGGTCTTTGATGTTGAGCTTAGCTCCTTTCTGCAAATACTTTGTGATTGGTTGGGCCACCTTTGCGTAATCTTTAATGAATTTCCGGTAATAACCAGTAAGTCCAAGAAAACTTTTTATTTGTTTTTCCGTTTTTGGTATTACCAGGGACTGAATAACACTAATTTTTTCCAGGTTTGGTTTCAATCCTTCATTTGTGACTACATGCCCAAGAAAACCAGTTTCTTTCTTTATGAAATTGCATTTGTTTATTTGCACTTTTAGTTTGTGACTCTCTAAAACTTTGAAGATATCTGTAATAGCCTTTACATGTTCCTTTAAGGAAGTGCTAAAAATCAAAATGTCGTCAAGGTAGACAACGCAAGTTTTGTTTATAAAATCCCGTAAAATCTCATTCATGAGACGTTGGAACGTTGCCGGGGCGTTTTTGAGCCCAAACGGCATACGTACAAATTCGTAAAGACCATGTGGCGTTACGAAAGCAGTTTTTTTCCTATCTTCTTCTTTCACTAAGATCTGATGATAGCCTTTCGCCAGATCTAGGGTTGTGAAATATTGTGAATTTCCTAGTTTACCTAATATTGAATCTATGTTAGGTAAGGGAAATTTGTCATCGATTGTGACTTCGTTTAGCTTACGATAGTCGATGACTAATCTGAATTTTCTTTTCCCCGAATTATCAATTTTCTTTGGAATAATTATCAGCGGGCTTGAGTACTTCGAATTGCTCTGCCTTATTATTCCCTGTTTTTCCATATCCCTAACTTGCCTACGCACTTCTTCTTCGTGTTTAGGAGGGTACCTATATAACTTAGAGTTTATTTGCCGATCTGTGGTGGTTGGGATTTCGTGTTCTATACTGGGTGTACTTGTGAGTTGATCTCCTTCTTTGAAGAATATAGCTTCAAATCTGTTAATTATTTTTATTACTTCCCGATATTCTTCGCTGTTCAAATGATCTAATTTGAGGTGGTTCATGTAATCATTTTCGATTTGTTCTAACGTATATATTTGATTAATGATGTATGGATTATTCAAAAAATTTATTAATTGACCGTTAAGAGATATTGTTTGGTTTTCGAGATCAATCACAGTGCTTAGTTTGTCCAACAAATCAACACCAATAATAAAATTATATTTCCTGTTTGCCAGGTTTCTAACTTTCCACCTTATTTTCGCTTCAGCTGGTATTTTAAATTCTAATGGGGCAGGTGTATGTACTTCATAATTTACACAATCTTTTCCTGTTATTGTAGAGAAATATAGAGGTTTGATTTTGATTTTTTCAAACTCTTTCAGATTCTCGTCAATGATGCTAAACGAGGATCCCGTATCTATTAATGCTGTGTATTTTATAGAGTTAATAGTGAAATTAATTAGTGGCAGGTCGTCCGAGGCTAGTTTAGAAAAAACGTTGCCTGTTCTGACTGCACTGGACTACCACTAACATGATTTGACTCTACGTGATCATTTTGTCTATCGTTCCTTTGGAACTGATCATTATTGAAATTTTGATACGAATTTCTTTTACTTTCGTACCCCATATGCTTCTGCACATTATCTACTTCCATAGGCTCTACACCCTGTTGCCTATATTGCCCAGAATTTTCCCAAAAATTTCTGTTGTGCTGGTTGGGATTTTTAAGTGAATACCTAGTTTGATGACTGAAACCAATATTTCCCGAATTTTTAAAACGATTAGTTTGATGTTGATTTGGTTTATTCGGTTCTGAATATTGACCTTGTTGGTGTCTGTTTTGGTCGTCACGTCTGTTTCGTTCCCAATTCCGGTCTGTTTGGTGTTTGTACTGTCTGTAATTATATCCGTTTTGTTTGTAAAATCTGTCTTGTTCTTCAAATTCTTTATGTTGGTGGTGTTTATTTCGTGAAAAATTATTTGCTTTTGAAAAACTATTTACTTTTTGTTGTCTGTATTCTTGTCTGATGCAACTGTTTTCGAATCTTCTACTACCCATAATTTTCAACACTTCTTCTAATTCACAAATTTCATATATCTTATCCAAGAGAACACCTTGGGTCATTTCTTTAATCGTATTTATAAGCAAAGAATCAACATTACTTAGATCTATATGCAAATTATTCGAATAATATATAATTAATTCATCGGATTTACATTTAATTTTTTCTACTTCTACTGCAAGCTCACTCACTGTGTTGGCTTTCAAGCTGCTAATCTATTTGTAGATGTCCGATGGCTCCATATCGGGTTTAAATCTCCGTTTGAGTTTTTCTTTTATCGAATTCCAATTATCTGGCTGCTGTATGTTTATAATAACATCCTTTGCTTCTCCCTGTATTCTTTCAAAATATATATTTCTCGTTGCAGTTTTTCTTAGTTCTTCGCTCTCAATCGTTTGTAGAAAAAATTCTACGCTTCGTATAAATGCGTTTATTGATACTGCTCCATTGCCCGTAAATATACTCATATGTTGTATGGTTTTTAGTACGTTATTTTGTGTTGCAGCTTGTTGGGTCGTTGCTCGTATTAACGCTTCTCCTACTACCCGTAACTGACTTTCCCTTTCTGCTAACTCACGTTGTAATAATTCTATTTGTTGTTCCATTTCAAAATTTTTAATTTCTACTTTTCTTATTATGTTATATTCTTCACTCCTCTTTTCTTTTCTATTATTCATTCATTATTTATTAGTGATAACAACTAATAAAAAAATTTTTTGTTGTTTTTTTTTTTTTTTTTTTTTATGTTTAGGATCTTGTCCTCACTGTTCGGATTTTCAGCTCCGGAGGGCTTTTGTTATTATTGTTGGTAACAACTAGTGATATATATTGTTTTTTTTTTTTTTTTTTTTTTTTTTTTTTTTTAGGATCTTGTCCTCACTGTTCGGATTTTCAGCTCCGGAGGGCTTTTGTTATTATTGTTGGTAACAACTAGTGATATATATTTTTTTTTTTTATGTTTAATGTTATTTTTTATATTTAAAGTTTCTCTTGGAATCTTCGATAAATCCTGCTTCAACTATCCTAATAGTACATTCATTCCCAAATCGCATTCGCTTATAGATATATTTAAAATTCGACTCGTTACTGTAATCCAGCTGAGAAAACTTTCTGTTTACTTAACTTTCTTTTCGTGTTTCTTTTTCACTAAATCTTCATTGTCAATTTCTTGCGATTGCTCATCATCTTTTTCTCTTTTTTTTTTTTTTCAGTTTATAATTGCAAACAAAAATACTTACTGTGTGTATTTCTCAATATGAGCCTTCGAAAACGTAAATCTGCTTCTCACTCCTTGCGTAAATTTTTCGCGAAAGGAAGCGAACAACGAGTTGAACTGAACTTGATAAGTCCGACCGAAAATGTTGATTTCAATTTCTAACCGGAAATCTTTTCGAGTCGCGAGATAGAGAGAGAGATCACTTCTTGTTCACTTTTTAATTAAATCACTTTTATCACAATTTGTATCTATTTCTATCTATCACTATCACAGTCTGTATATTTCTACATTTTGCAAATTTTCTTAATTGAAGAGCATTCGCCGCTCAAAGTTTCATTCTTCGATCACACTTTTATCTCCACCAATGACAAACGGTTTGTCGAAACTTTTCACTAATTATTATTATTTTATTTTATTTTTTTTTTTTTTATAGAGCAAGATAACCTAGCAGCCTCACCAGGTCTTTTAAGCCGACTTTTGGCTTCGTGTTCGGACTCTTGCATTGTTTTTATTATTATATATATAAAAAATTATTTGCCCGAGATTCGTATCCGACTGCGCCAGTTATATCTTTTTGTAATGTAAGATATGTATATGTATTTAAATAAAACTCGAGTTTCGATTCTATTCGTTTTTATTCCTTCGACAATTCCAAGTAGACTGACTCAATCGTCTACGTACATTCAAAATGTCAATTATCTTAGCTTACTGTTTAATTAAGTTTATTTAGAACATAATTCAGTGTTGAGTGTTTATAATAGTTAATTCAGTGTTGAGTGTTTATAATAGTCAATTCAGTGTTGAGTGTTTATAATAGTTAATTCAGTGTTGAGTGTTTATAATACCATACAATTGTGTAGGTGTCATATACATAACTTGCTTCGAATACTAAGTTAGGTTAGGTAGTAAGAGTTTTGCCGGGTACCCGGCTCTAGCATTAAGCCGCCAGTTTGGGCCCATTTGCACCCTCCGCTGGCTTGTTAGAGCTGTTAAGTGACCGCTTCGCCAAACTGAATCGGCTAACTCAACGTGACGGTACTAGCCACTTTTGCTAACTCTTGAAATTCGTAAGACACAAAAATCTTGAGGCATTTATTGTTTCGAGCCGGATAATTATAGAGAGTGTGCTCGATGGTGTCCTCTTCCATCTCGCATCTCTTGCATAAATTCGTGGATGCCAGTACCATTTTGTTCGCATCATATGCGGTAAGGCAGTGCCCTGTGACCAAGCTGACCGTCAATGTCAAGGAGTTTCTGCTGAGCTTGATCCATTTCCTGCTTTTTTTTTAGATCAGGCGATGGCCATAACGTTCTGGCCACCCTCCAGTCCTTCCTGTTTTCCCACTCGGACTTTAGTTTGGCCCATATG
Organism: Nemotelus nigrinus; assembly: GCA_947369275.1. Classification (NCBI taxonomy): domain Eukaryota; kingdom Metazoa; phylum Arthropoda; class Insecta; order Diptera; family Stratiomyidae; genus Nemotelus; species Nemotelus nigrinus. The sequence continues at coordinate 13,249,369 of OX376374.1, forward strand.
GCAGCATCTAGTTTTTTTGCGGTGTTTTTGTCCATTGTTCGGGTACTACCCCGAGGCGGAGGCATGCGGAAAAAATACGCTGCAGGATGGGGATGATGGTCTTGTCAGCTTTTTGAAGCATGACGGGCGATATCTCATCAATCTCTGTGGCTTTGTAAAGTCGGAATGTGCCTATAGCCCATTCAATCTTGACCTCATCTACCACTTCCTTGATCAGCTCCTCGAATGGCCGGCAGGTTACTCGAAAATGTCCGCACGTGGTGCCGTGTAAGCTGATCCCGGGAAGACATTTTGTCGGGTCCTCCACCCAATCCCCGTTATTTCTAGCAGCCTCTGTACTTCCTTCAATGTTCTCACAGAATTCCGTCCATGAGTCGCGCTTGGCTTGTCTTAACTTCTGTATCGATCCCACTCTTCAATGTTTCCGGACCGCCTTGCGTTGTTAAACGCCCTTCGTGTGCGACCTCTAGCCTCTGCAAGTTCACCATTCCACCATAAGGTAGCGTTTTTCTTTACGGGCTTTTCCGGGGACACGTCTTTGAAATCTGACACTAAGATTTCTGTTAATCGGTTCACCTGCTCGTTAAGTCATCCTGGACTCGTCAGATCCAGGTCGTCTAGTGCTCTGAGGTGTCTATTTATTTTCCTTGAATAAACTTCCCATTGTGCTGTTCTCGGGCTCCATACCTTTTTGGGTGAAATGCCAGAGCTACCGATATTTCACCATAACCACTGGTAATCCGAGAGCAACGGCAGGTTAGAAACTTTTGAAACTTTCTATTATACTTGGAGTTGCCAGGGTAATATCAATTAACACAGCCCTTTTCTTAGTAATAAATGTAGGTTTGTTACCTATGATGAGGATGTTGAAGTTGGTTGATGTTGGAAATTCTAGCGAACACCTGCCTCTCTCGTTTATGTTGGTGCTTCCCCATATTTCGTGGTGAACATTTGCGTCACAGCTGATGACAGCATCAGTTGTCATAGCCGCTTTTGACAATCTTCTCAGTCCGGGTGTGATCAGATCCACGTCGAGTGGCAGATAGCCGCTACAAGCGATCTTCCTCTCTCAACACACAGTGGTTGTATCCCCATCATAAAGCTGCGGAATTAAGATTGCATTCACCTCTTTTTTGGCAACAGTACAAGTTCTTGTCTTATCCCTATCTACTTACTGGAACACACTGAGACTCGCTCCGAATCCACAAATCGCATTCACTATCAATTAAACCTTCCCTTTCATGAGAATTAGCGACTGAAGTCACTATTGGGATCAGATTGTAGAACTCAGGACAATATCGTACGGATAAAAATCACGTAAGGTAAAAAAAAATCTGAACAAAAAGAAAGAAAACCGAAAAAAAACGATAAGAACCAAAAGATAAGAACCGAGTTTTATTGCTATTTCGTCATTTTCACTGTTATTTTTACCGTTATTTTGGTGACTCATCAATCCGTGAGATGGAGCGAGGCGATGACGCACAAAATGAAATACGTTGAAAGACTGGAAGAGGAATCAAGTCACGTAAAAAGGACTCAAATAGTCTTAGAGTTAAGGATTTCCCATCACGCTGAGAAAATTCTTGGTGAATACCAAGGTGGTTTCAGACGTGGAAGATCGACAACTGACCAAATATTTACGGTCAAACAAATTTTGGAAAAATGCTGGGAATAACATTGATTTCCATCAAATATTCGTCGACTTCAAACAAGCGTACGACAGCATCAACCGAACTGCATTATATTATGCTGCAGTTCGGAATCCCAGCAAAGTTGGTACGACTGGTGAAAATGACCATGACCGACTCCACGTCACAAGTGCTGATTCAGAATAATATGAGCAACTCGTTTTCGACGAATACAGGGCTAAAACAAGGGGATGGATTAGCTCCGGTACTCTTTAACTTAGCGCTTGAGTATGTCATCAGAAAAATCCCCGTTGACACGAGAGGGACTTTATTATTTAAGACGACACAGCTAGTAGCTTACGCTGATGACATCAATATTAAGTCACGTTCGTTCAACGACGCCAAGGAAGTATTTGTAGCTTTAGACGAAACCACCAAGGAAGTTGGTCTTCAAATTAACGAACAAAAAACTAAAGTTATGACTCAATCAAGGAAAAGGACGCCAATAAGACAAAACATAACGATAGGGGACTATAACCTTGAAAATGTAGACAGCTTCGTGTACCTAGTGACGAACCTCTCGAAGGAGGGGAATGAGCTTGACGAAATCAAACGACGGATTCATTTAGCCAATAAGACATTCTTTTCGGTGCTTCCCACTTTAAAATCTCGATGCGTACACAGAAATACGAAGCTCCGCATCTATAAAACAATTATTAGACCTATGTTATGCTACGGAAGTGAAACCTCGACGCTGACCCAGGCATCTGAAAAAGCCTTAAATACGTTTGAGAGAAGGGTATTGCGAAGGATCGGTCCAATACGGGAAGAAGATGGATGGCGAATCCGATACAACAACGAGCTGTATACCATGTATGACGAGCCGGAAGTCTAACCGTTATACGACTCCAAAAACTACAATGGGCTGGCCACGTCAAACGAATGAGCGACAATCGAATCCCCAAAAGATCTCTCAAGAGGCGAGCGAGCGGAGCCAGGCCAGTCGGTAAGCCGCGCAAGCGATGGGAGGACTCGATAGATGCTGACAGCACGTCACTTTTGGGAGCACCGAACTCGAGAACACGGTTACTGAACCGAGACGAATGGAGGCGAATTATTAAGGAGGCTAAGGCTCGGTTCGGGCTGTAGTGCCCCGATGATGGTCCCGAGTCCCAGGAACTCACGAGTCGGAGCTTTGGCGAGTGAAAAGAGGCTATTTCTGCAAATTAGAAACATAAATGGTGCTGTTATATAGATGATGGGGCTGGTATAACAATTATAGTTCATGGTGATCTTCTTCAGAACTGGAGGTAGTATGGAAACAGTTTCATACGCCAGCAAGTTAAAGAAAAATCATTACGACCAGGCAGTGCAACAATTTACCAAGTCTTCTAACAAAACACGTATTTCGCGTGATACAAATTTGCGTCTGGCAGTTTCTCACGCTGGTTTTTTTTTGGAAATGTATCCTTATTTGCCTGTCAGTGATTTTCTTTCGGCGTTCAACTTTTCCTGTTCTCTCGAAGTTGACTAAATTTTAATTTGGATTGCACAAGATCTGGCTCCAATTACTAAGAGATAATTAAAGCATCATCTTTAGCCCAAGAGACTAAGAACTTACAATTTTCAATTTCATGGCATCTAAGAGTTCTAATATGATAAATTTGATTATATCAGTCGAATATTTTCAATCAAATGAATTATATTTAAATTCTTGCACAATCTTAGTTGACATTTAAGTGCTCGAAGTGCATCCTAGTTGTCGTTGGGGATAACAATGTGAAGAAAGCCATAAGTGTAAAACCTAGTGATGAAACCGAGGAGTAAAATAGTTTGCTCAAATGAAGTATGTTTTCATTGCTAAAAACTCTCTTGATTTTTTTCCACTCGCTCGGCTGTACAAGAATTGACAAACTCTAAATACTTATAAATTGATATAACAGATTAAAAAACTCCAAATGATCTAAAAGTCATAAAAACTTTTCTAACAACCACTCAGATATAAGGACTAACCTGTACGCAAAAACCATAACAAGTTACACAAAACCTTAGAAATTATGTCTTCAAGAATCTGGATGGAGCTCAAGTGTGCGCCATGTATTAAACTTCAAAAAATATTACACAATGTCAGAATGAAAACGTTAGAAGAGGTCGCCTTGGAGTAAAAGTTCCACAGTACACAGACATACATTTGTGAAGACATACATAAAAGTCGAGGAATTAAGAAATACTCTACTTCATTTCCAGTCTTAATCTAAAATAAGGACAATATTGTGGCGTTAATTAGATAGGAATGTCTGGCCGTATAGAATCCAGGCTTTTTTCTAGGGGAAGCATGGGATGGTAATGTCTAGCCAAACGAAATTTCGCCAAAATAAACGACAAAATATATTCACGTGCATATATAGCATACAAGATATTTCTCGTCTGGCATCTAAATCTATCCTGTTTTAAATTTCTTAGAAATCTAAAACTCAACGAAGCTCAAATAAACATTGTTTTCCTTTCCACACATATTTGCCTTGAAATCTGAATGTGTTCCATGGCGTCGCTCATCAAGATAATGATAAAAACTTGATTACACAGCAATGTGAATAAGATTCGTAGGATCACGGCAGGATAAGTAAGTATGTGCTTTACGAGAGACATCGGAATCCCAGTTTGATGTAAGCGAAGCATTCACAAGTGGGCATGTTTTCCGGGCATCTACATTTTATACACCTGAAAATACTTCGTGGTGCTCTCTCTTGACTTTGTCCAATGTGAAGGAGTTATACTGCTTTGCAGTTTAATATCTTATAAGCAGCACATGAGGAGCAGCGGTAAAATTGTTTTCAGGTGTAGCTCGAGTTGTAATGTCGAATGCTATTCAGGTTTTGGTAAAGTAAGCGAACATCGTGAATGTGTACTAATGCGTATGAGCAACGAAAAAGGTTAAAGCGTGCTGTAGCAGATTGTAGGGCTTTCTTGTTAAGGATATTATGGACCAAGTTTTGTAGATTCATAAGATGCTAGCCAGCTGTGTACAATAAATGTTGTGTATTTGTGCATTTAAGTGGTTCATATTCCAAGCGAAATGTCCGTTTTAGGTTTCGTATGACATTTGCTACGAGTAATCATTTTACTTTTTGTTTTGAACTTGATGCCTTTTTTATATAAATTTTGCTAGAGACAAAATCGAAAGCAAAAACTTTGCTAATAATTTTTGAAAATTAGTCTGGCATGTCGAGATAAAATTTATTAGTAATAAAATTTGAAATAAATATCGCAGTGTAAATTCTCGATTAATTTTACCAGGTCTTTTAGTGACTGATACTTTAAAATGGGAGTAAAAGTTTGATATTTCGCTAGAGTCAAGATGTCAGCATTAACTGTTTGTACAAATCTTTATCACTACCATGAATACGGTATTTTTTAGCTATTGGCAATACACAAGGCGCTTCTACACTGGACCCAGGACTTTTGATCCACTCTCCAATCTTCTTCGTTTGGAGTTCATCCGCCCAAATTTGAGCGCCCCGTACAGTCTGGAGTTAGTCATTGCCATAATACTTTTCTCAGAGCCCTATCGCATACCTTACGGATGTAGTCTCAGTAGATCAGCTTAGTGTCCAGCGTCACTCCCAGGTACCTTACCAACTTACTGGTCTGCAGGAATCCTCCGATTTGTCAGTATCACGATCTCGGCACAGCAGTCTGTCTTAAACGATGTTATAAAGTCAGGTCCGAGGATAGACCTCTGTGCTGCACATGAGGTGATAAACGCCCTCCGAACACCTTCGTCAGTATCGAACAAGAGCCATCGATTGGTAAGATAGTAATACATGCTCGACGGGCCAAAGCATATTTGTCCATTCACGAAGTCAAGGCATTATAAACATCTAGTGTCACTAGTAGAAAAAAATGGTTTGGTGCTGCCACATGTCTCCTCCGCTCTTGCTACTATCGCAATCACTGCTGAGATGCCATCAACAGTTGAACGCCCCTTTCGAAGGCCGTACTGTCTATTAGTAACCTGTCTGGCTTCAGCAACCGTTCGAGAAGCTTGTCTAGCACGCAAAGTGGATGGTACGTAGACGAGTCGGTCAAGTTTAACTTATTGATAAATGCCAATCGGCCAGCTACTCACGCGATGGAAAGACTCCTGCCTTAAATTTGAATTATATAAACCCAGTAGTGCTTCGAGCGGCACTCCGGTCCGAATTTTTCTTGTTTTTCATTCCAGACACCACGGCGATCAACTTCTCCTCCGTAAAGAGGTCCCTCATTGGACGATGATGCTATCCATCCTTTCTTAGCAGATGCACTGAGAACATATATAACCAATTTGCACCCCTCTCCCCACGAATATAAATTGACACCCTCTTAGAGAGCCTGCCATTTGTGGCGCTCATTCCTCTTGGCCAATTCCTTCTTTACTGACGTGTGGGTTGCAGAAAGTTTTGGCGGTCGCAGTCTAATTCTGGCCCACTCTGCGTTGCATCTACACGCCAAAGCAATGCGTCGTAGTTCGGTGATTTCGTCGTTCCACCACTAATCCTGTCTCTCTCCGTGGAACATTGAAACATCGACTGCTTTGCAAATGGCGCTAGAAATAGTAGTTTCGACCGCTTGACTGGTCACTGGGGGCCCTAATGAGTGGAGCTTCTTTGTCCAGGTTCAGGTTTATTGACGCTACCATCTCACTGGTTGCGTTCCAACCAAGCCTTCTCCAGATTGAGCGGTGCTACATGTGTCAGTCCTCAATTATTCCTTCATAATCCTCCAATTCACTACGGGGGCCGCCAGTCCTTCCGATACTATGTTGAAATCGGTAATGGATTCACCAACACCGGGACTACCTTTTTGGGAACTGGGAATTAAATCGTAGATATATGCCGATAAACTAGGGGCAAGTAATACGTTAGGAGCTACCATCAATAGAATATCGCAGACATAATGTATCAAATGCTTGAAATTTCGATAGAAAATTAGAATTTAACAGATTCCATCCTTTGTTTTCTTATTCCCTCCTGCTAAAATCTTGTCCTCTCGTGCTCAGCAAGGTTTTTGGGAATTTTTACGCCTACTCATCTAAAGCAAATTTGTTTGCTTCTTATGTGCACTTTCAAGTGTGTGAAGACTAGAAAGTTGGTGAGAGAGGTCGATGATATCCAAGCAAAACTACTTCAACAGCGTCGTGGTCCTCTGGACTGATCACACGTTGTAGTGAAGGAAGATGACGCCTTCGGTTCCCCCTGATTGTTTTGCGTATCAAAGTCACGCAGTATCGGTCAGCAGTCACTGTTTGCGCTATTTCCGAAAACTGCCGAAATATGACTACCGCGCTGTCCCGGAACCCTGTTACCATTACCCTTGCGGCCTTATATATGCCGTAAATTGATCATCTTGTTGTCGTAAATCAGTTTCTTCAGGTTTTCTGTTGATGTCGTGCTGGGCTTCATGTTTTGCCCACAATATTGGAATAACTGAGCGGATTTCTTCGTAAGACCAGTTTTCCAAACAAATCGCCATTTGTATTCAACTAGCGGATAGCTGAGACTCTGCACAGATGCCGCCTGCACGTATTATAATTTTTTAATGCAACTTATTTCTCTATAACAAACAAAACTCCAGGAATAGCAGCCTTGTAATTTAGATTTTGATGATTTACCCGATTGCTTATTTTTAAACACAAATTTCGTTTTAACAACGCTCACTTTTTTTACAGTCACAAACACAAAAGCGCCCCAAACAACGCAACGACCACAAACGCGCAGTTTAAGACACGTTGATTCACGTTTTGCCAATTCCAGAGAAAAACCGTCCTTCGGAGAAAAGCAAATTACTCAGCAGTTCTCCGGCTATAATCTTCCACCACAAGAACCAAAACGAGAATGACTTCGGCTAGTGTGAACGCTTCACCTGATTAACTTGACAGCTCCTAAATCTACCTGAATTAGAGTGCAGTGTGAACACCATATTAATTTCATTTTTCCCTCTATCACACTTCCCAAAAATCATAATACTAAACTATGGCTACTTTTTTTCTTTTTTCAATACCGTTACTTTCAATCAACAACGAAAAGGAAAAAAAATAGTCGACAGCAAAATGCACAGAACAACTATTTCGCATATTTTTATGACCAGCGTCTATTTTTTGCTTACCATCATCGCAGAACGAGTAATTGCAGAACAGTAAAACCCATAGAAAAAAGTAAATATGTAAATTACCATATTTTTACTTTGTAAGCAAGTTTGAAGGGAAAGAAAAATTCGCGCCCAATGTGGTCGTGTTCACATATTATTTGCAACTTAATTATTCTGTTAGAAACAACTCTGGGAACATGGAATGCAAATTGAAAATCATTGGTTTAGCTGTTTTTCCACAACAAACGAAAACATTTAATATCAAGGAGTCAACTTCCATGATAGATTCATAGGAAATAATTAAAATCAAGAAAATTCGATCGTCACCGTTAAAGTGACTTCGTTAAGCTAAAAGTATGTCATTTTTTATAAACTTCTTGAAGACGGAAAGTAAATTTCTCTTTCATATTTCAGCTGTACAGTCTTAGCGGCACTCTTCACAAGCACAATACCAATTCCACTATCGCACCACGTCACTAGCGCAAACAGCACAAAATGCTTGGCAAAGACTCCTTTGGAAATACAATTAGTCTTCTGCATATGAAACTTCCTCTAAGCACTAGTTGGCAAACATGGAAAGGACGTTATTTAAGTGCTTTCAAGATTCAGTTTCCTGCGTTAAATCCGTGCACTTGCATTCAACTTGTCAACCACAACAATCTCTCTTGTCAGGTCTCGCGCGGACGGTCGAGCTGAAAGCCATGCTTGTAGTTAATGTCTCTTGCGTCAAGTGCACCGTCATCATCTAAACCGTAATAACTAATATTAAATTTCATCTCGTGTCTCCGATCAAATTAATGTGATGTCACAGCACTGTGCCTTTGAGCTTAGAGCAAACGTGGGCTTCTTTTATTATGGTAATTTTCCGCGAAACGTCAATATTATCTACGTGGCTGCAGCGCTGCAAGCTTTAGTTTGTGACGCTTCACGTCGCCTGGTGCTACGTCGCAAGGCAAACAGGAGTGGTTGCATTCGCATTTTTACGACAACATTCGAAGAACGTATTACAACATCCCATGGCCCTGACCAGATATGTAGTTTTCCGCAAAATTCAGAGCAAGGCAATCCATACGTTGCGTTGCTGTGCGCTTGCAATGCAGCAAGTGCTTAGCTGGCGATGCATAGAATTGCACTTTGGTGAAATACGAACGCTTCGGGTTCGGTGGATTATGATGTCGCCAGCATAGGCGGGCCGTGGCCTAAAATCTGGCAGGGGCCAGGGACTGAAAGGTTCAAAACATGCGATGATTTTGTTTTTGATTGTACACGTACTGTTCATAAAACTTATATAATTTACTAATACATTATATTTTTGTTTATTTATTCTTTGTTATTTGCTAATGCATAATGCATTATCAAATAAACTTCTAGTCTGTGAATACGTATGAGCTACTACCATATGCATATAATTTGAATGGTAGGTATGAACTACTCATGAATTATCAATCACCGCTAAGAAAGAAAGCTCGTATGAATTGTACGGGAATAGAATGGAAATAATTCAAAGTGTAAGAATATTTCTTCGTTTAGAAGCTAAATATATTTCAACTTATACTTGAAGAAGAAGATACTTAGTTTCAAAATATCTTTAAAGAAATTGGAATATATTATGCTTAGAAGGAAGAAATTGATCTCTTGCTTCAAACATTTGTTACCCAGAAAACCTAGAAAAAACGAAAATAATTTGGCAAGATGAAAAATGCTGTATCTTACTCTTTTATATTTGTAGCCCTAACTGCGTGTCCGAGGCTAGATGAAACAGCAAAACCTTTGAAACTAGTGTTTTTTGCTGTTTTCCGTTTTCGCGATCCTCTGGCAAATGTGAGATCCAGACAATTCTTTTCAGCGAATGATTTCATTTTTTCCCAAACTACATACAAGTCTTCTCGCTCACTTAGTAGTGTTTTAACTGTTCCATTCATAAGATTTATCCCATCCCTAAGAGTTTCATTTTTAGTTTGTAAATATGTGCTTAACATGTTCGTTATAAAAAGAACATAGTGAAAGATGAAAAGATTTACTACAAATTTAGGATTACTGATTGAATGAAAGATCCCCAATGAATAAACTGAGTCGTTGTATTTTCCCTCATTCATTTCTTTCTCTAAAGCCTCTTTCATAGTCCCATAGCTATCGATCACATATTTGCAATTGTGAAATCTCGTTGACTAACGAGTCGAGCTTAAACTTCTCATTCCATGCCTTGTGTTTAGACCAATTGCCTCTTCAAGCTGCTTCAACAATTCGTGTTGTGATGGCTTCGAAAAGTGTAGGTAAAGGGATTCAATGGCATTGAAAAACGATGTACACGTTTCGATTGTGAACGCTGTGCCCATCACAAAAAGGATAATTTTATGAGCTAGACAGTGTGCAAATGTGGCTGCAGGGTGTTTCATCTTAATTTAGATTTGTACACCATTTTTTTGCCCTGACATGACACTAGCACCATCATAAGACTGCCCAACAGCAGGCATTTCGCTAAGTCCGTAGCTGTTTAACAGGCTCAAAATTATATCTACTAAATACGAGGCATTTCTAGCTCCTGCACAGTCTACAAAGCTTGAGAACCTTTCTTCGACTGCTAGCACTTTAGCAAATCTGACAACCATGGAGAGTTGTTCCTTTTGTGGACCCTTGCTTCGTTTGCCATAATGGATATCAGTCCACAATCTTTTATTTCAGCAGTATTGTCGTCGCGAATGATTTCAGCAATTATTTTCATCAATTCATTTTGTGTTTTGCACCTACAGTAGTTCGCAACTTTGTTTTTAAAATTATTTTCAAAAGTTGAATCATGCTTTGCGAATAATGCACAAAATTCAAAAAAAAAATCACGGTTATCACTGGCACTACTTTCATCATGTCCTCTGAAAGCACGTCTTTGGCGACTGAGACACGTGGTAGGTTAGGTTAAGGTTAGGTTAACGTGGCTGCCGATCTTCAGAGGCCTGACGACCAGCACACATAGGCACAGGAGAGGCCCGTTGTGATACCACAATATTTTAGTGACCCTCTTCTACTCACTAAAGTCCGGAAACCATTTGCTTCCTTTGAGAAACCGGACTATCGCCTTTAAATTGACCGGGGACAGTTCCGTCAGGTTTGAGAGAAAGGGTGCACCAAGTGCCGCCAGTCTTCTCCTTGCCAAAGCCGGACACTGGCACATGAGGTGAAGGACGGTTTCCTCCTCATCCTCAGAGCCACAGCTCCGACAGAAGTCATTGAACTCTACGCCCAAACGTTGTGCATGCCGTCCTATAAGGCAGTGGCCCGTTAGAACGCCCACAGTGCAACGAAAGGCGCTTCGAGTTAAGCCTAAAAGCTGCCTGGTGCGATGCGCATCCGAGACACGTGGTAAGGTCGATAACCTTTTTTGGTTCATCTTGACAATATTCCAAGGCTGTTCAAGCACCATATCATTTACTGTCTTCCAAGTACTATTAGAGTTTTCACATTGTGCATGAATTTTACTATTCGGATAATTTATCCGGATCGTGAAGTTTGGTCGGGCTGAAATTTTGGTGTATTTTGGTGACAATGGAAATTCTATGGAAAATTTTGCATTGTGATAACTTCACACTGAGTCATCAGATCATTACAAAATTTACAAGACTCATCAATGGGCATAAAAAATAAGTTTCTTTCGTTTTTAAATAATGTGTGGGCAACCTTGCAGCTACCATAAGTACGTAAACACAAATCTTTCACGGCTGTTAGAATAAAATGCAAATTATTGATGAATTTGATACTAGATTTATACAGTCAAATCTAAACTTGTAAAATTCCCAATCGCACAAAAATTGCACCGAATTATTTATATTTTTAGCACCTGGAACTTGCGTTTACGGTAACTCGCAACCGGATAAAAATCATAAAATATACTGGTCTTGAGTAGATACAGGTTTGACAAAATTTCAATGAATATGATAAGAACCATGTGGCGGCTGTGTCACTATGAAAAAACGCTCGGTGAAATTGAAGTGCTATGCCTTTTAACTTCCGATGTAGTTATCAAATTGTGATGAAATTCACACGCATTTAGCCTGAGTGTAAACCAATTAGGTCATAGATAGCATAAAAGTGGCAGGGATAGCATTTTTATTCTCCAAATGACCTCGAAAATTGTATTCTACGTAAATTACCTTATTGCCTACCATTTTAATACTTAGACTATGTTTTGTAAAAACATAATTGCTTAAGACGCCAGATTATAAAAGTGTTCTTATCTAAATACCTGTTTATTGCCTAGTAGGAATGAACAGATAATCTTAACAAAAAAAGGATGATTGGCGAGGCGCTTTTCGTTTTTTTCTTAACGCATAACTTGTCCAAATTAAATATTGCCGTCCATATCTCGAAATAAGTTCCATAGCATGGTAATTAATACCGCAAGTAACACAGTCTCTATGTTATAGGTAGTGTAAGTTGGTATAGGCGTATACTACTACATTACACAACTCTTGCTAACCACAAAAACCTTAGAGGCGAAAACTTAAGTGTCTGCCGTTGGAAATATTTATTTTCCTGGGAGGGGCCAACCTAGGGTCTGGGGGGGTCCCGGCCCCCCCCTGGCCCTCCCTACGGCGCGCCTATGGTTGCCAGCAAGCAGAACGGAACTTGTGATATGCAATAGCATTGTCGGAATGCAATGGCGGCATGGGCTGGTGACTTTAAGGATAATAGATTGGATGAAGCGATTTCGCTAATCGATGCCAACTTGTTGATTGCAACGTGGAAACCATGGAGTAGGTTGTTTGGCAAATGCTTGAATGCTGGCCATGTTCAACGCTAAAGGAATGCAGTAATTAATGAGGAGGTTGCTATTGAGTGGAACGCAACGTACTACGAAAGCTGATTGCCATTAGACCAGGGAAGTTTCCATCGCTTGGTGTTAGTTCAAACTACTGCAAAAATCACAATTCTCATCCTAAAGTCGTAACTCATCCTCACCGCCTGTAATAGCAAGGGCTGGTAAATGAATGCACTCTCATGTTTAATATTTGCGTAGCACTCAAGTTGAATTGTAGAACTCGACCTAGAATGCTCGGAACATATGTCGTCTGTTCGAAGAGGCAAATGTGTGTTTCGATGGAACGTCAAACATTAGCATTTATAAATTTTTGAATAATTTTGCGATTTCTGTAGTTTTCAGCACTGTGTAGATTTTTGCTACGAGCTGGGTGTCTAAAGAAAATTAGTAAGGCTATCGTATTTTCGATGGAAACAACATCTGCATTGTTTTACATTATTTCAGGCTTTGGTTTTCTCACAGGTCACTATGAGAAATTAATGTATTTTCGGATAAACCCAACAACAGAAAACCAACAATAAATTCTATTATACACCATTGGCAGTATTTTTTTAATATGTTCTGTTACTTTACGACTCATCTGAGCATGTTGACTGAATAATTTACAGAAATGAAGTGACAGCTGCATGCAGAATAGGCATATTGACCCTATTATATTCATATAAAATCCAAACTTAATTCTCTCATCAAAGTTTTCACAGTCACTAAAGTCAATTCCAGATCACATGTACTGAAGAAGGTATCTGAATTTCTATTGCCACACACCTACAAGCAAACTTATGACCCAAGACATATAGTATTTTCGTAACGAAAAGCCACGAGCTTCATAGAATCTCTCTGAATTTCAGGGAAACAATTCAAATTCCCGACTTAAACACTCCAGGATACGAACATTTCAGTGACAAATGCTGCTTATGATTCTCTAATAATAACGGATAGTGCCCTGATCCTGTTACATACTTGTCCAACGAAAGTTACAGACGTTCCTGTTCTGACAGGAACGTATGTCACTGACATATGTATGTCTGATGTCTGTGAATATTTCAAGTGAAATATTTTCAAAGATACTTTTGAAACAATACATTCTTTGTCTCAGATATCAGGGCGAGCTCGTTGTCAGAACTAATGTTGCGGGTGAGTTTTTGAAATTTTCGGAATTTCACTCTGTATGTCTTTGATGCGTTCGAAATTGTCTCTCAGTCGATAGATTTGGGCGTTGATGGAGATAAGTTTTTGAAATCGATTTTATGGTATCTTTGGAATTGAAAAAGTATATATCGGTTTGTTTCGAGTGTTTTCAGTTAATGTCAAAAGTCAGCAGTAACATTTACTTAAATCTAGCTCTTTGATAACACAGTGCAACAAATTAATTCTTTTTTTTTTGCCGTTGCTCGAAATTGTTTTTTTTTGCATACCTTTGCATAACAGTAGTCAAAATATGTTAGTGAAAAAATTCTGAACCATCGACATTTTTTGTAATTACACTTGATAGAAAAAATATGTGGACACCCCGAAGAACAGCAAAATTTATAATAAAAAAAAACCGTTATGGCTAAAAAATTTACGAACAAAGTTTGCTTAACATCTTAACAATTTTATTTATAAAAAAATTTTACCAACCATCCAAAAATAAAAAATTTCGTAGAACAAAAACAAAAGCAAACCCCCCAAAAATCACTAAAAATACCTAAAAAAACTTGCAATTTCTTCACAAAAACTGGTCTTTTGAGTAGACCATTGGATTTTTTTTTATTTTAAAATCTTCCTCAGCTAAAGTTGCTTCAAATGAAGGTATTTTATAAGGAAATCGGGGCTATTTTGATAATTTTTTTCCCCATTCCCTCTAAATGATCCAATTGGCTCTTTTAGAGCATTTCCTTTGAATTTTTGCTTTTGCATTGTGCTGATGAGATTCGCGCCCCATCAAATTTCAAAAACGTTTTCTAGGATTAATTTCTTCACATTCTTCACATTCGCCGCCGTGCAGGGGCCCAAAAATCATCTCCAAGCACAAAAATCATCTCCAAGCATAAATTGCAATTGATCCAATTGGCTCTTTTAGAGCATTTCCTTTGAATTTTTGCTTTTGCATTGTGCTGATGAGATTCGCGCCCCATCAAATTTCAAAAACCTTTTCTAGGATTAATTTCTTCACATTCTTCACATTCGCCGCCGTGCAGGGGCCCAAAAATCATCTCCAAGCACAAAAATCATCTCCAAGCATAAATTGCAATTTATGCTTGGAGATGATTTTTGGGCCCCTGCACGGCGGCGAATGTGAGGAATGTGAAGAAATTAATCCTAGAAAAGGTTTTTGAAATTTGATGGGGCGCGAATCTCATCAGCACAATGCAAAAGCAAAAATTCAAAGGAAATGCTCTAAAAGAGCCAATTGGATCAATTGCAATTTATGCTTGGAGATGATTTTTGTGCTTGGAGATGATTTTTGGGCCCCTGCACGGCGGCGAATGTGAAGAATGTGAAGAAATTAATCCTAGAAAACGTTTTTGAAATTTGATGGGGCGCGAATCTCATCAGCACAATGCAAAAGCAAAAATTCAAAGGAAATGCTCTAAAAGAGCCAATTGGATCATTTAGAGGGAATAAATTGCAATTTATGCTTGGAGATGATTTTTGTGCTTGGAGATGATTTTTGGGCCCCTGCACGGCGGCGAATGTGAGGAATGTGAAGAAATTAATCCTAGAAAACGTTTTTGAAATTTGATGGGGCGCGAATCTCATCAGCACAATGCAAAAGCAAAAATTCAAAGGAAATGCTCTAAAAGAGCCAATTGGATCATTTAGAGGGAATGGGGAAAAATTTATCAAAATAGCCCCGATTTCCTTATAAAATACCTTCATTTGAAGCAATTTTAGCTGAGAAAGATTTAAAAATAAAAAAAAATCCAATGATCTACTCAAAAGACCACTTTTTGTGAAGATATTGCAAGTTTTTTGGGGTATTTTTAGTGATTTTTGGGGGGTTTGCTTTTGTTTTTGTTCTACGAAATTTTTTATTTTTGGATGGTTGGTAAAACTTTTTTATGAATAAAATTGTTAAGATGTTAAGCAAACTTTGTTCGTAAATTTTTTTGCCATAACGGTTTTTTTTATTATAAATTTTGCTGTTCTTCGGGGTGTCCACATATTTTTTCTATCAAGTGTAATTACACAAAAACTCGATGGTTCCGAAAGTTTTTATTATTTTTCTGATGATATATACACATGATAGATACCGAAAAAATACATTTCGTTCTTCGGCAAAAAGTCATGTTGCACAGTGTAATTGTCATTTTGGAACCAGGAGAAGCAAGAAGACCTATTCCCTTCTTGTCTATAAATCAGCATGGACAACGTATATCGTCTCTAAAGCTTATCAAAGTAGAGAATAATGGATACGGGAAACTCGATCGTTTTGCGAAATAAGCCTCCGAAAGCAGAATCAAAGTGGAATTATTTTTGTGGGATGTTTAAAATTGAAAAATTTTTATTGAAAATTGTTTTTTTCTTTGACTAAGTGGTTTCGAAAGTATGCACTGGTTCTCATCCCACATCAGCTCATAGTGCATACTTGACTGATCTGACCACTTACAGTTGGAGATCATTAATTTTAATTTACGTTGGATATAAGTCGAGGATGTTAAAATTTGTTACAAATTGTGTATACTGTCGTTTACGGTGATAGGATTCGTGACTTTCGTTATTTTTACACTAGCACATACTACCATCAACTCTTCATATTTCGTTTACCGAAAATAGTATATATGTATGTATTCAAAAATTTTGGAAATCGTTCGGATGATAACGCCAAACATCTTTCTAGCAATGAGTTGCCACCAACAGGCACATTTGCTATTTTTGGTACTGTGTTATTCTACCATCCAATATTTGTCTGAAAATATCCTATAGTGAAAATAAGTAATAAATTAATAAATTAAAACGAAAAATTTAAAATAAGTAATAAATTAATAAACTATTTTTTCTACACCTTCTAGGTTTTGTGGGAATTTTTTTTCCTTAGTGTAGATGGCAAAAAAAAATTTGCTAACCAGATCACCGGGTGACCTATCACCTCGGGGTATGTGAGGTTTGACTCACTAAAAAAAAGGACCATCTACAAGCCCACGAAGTTCCGAGTCGGGACCCGCCTAAGCACTGCTTCGACCCGGTCGTGCTAACTCACCCATCGATAACCACGGACTTCAGAAACTACCACAGTTCATGGGTCGGTAAGGCAACCCTCCTCCCGCTTTATGCGCAGGACTTTTTCAACATATGTTGAGACTGCGCGCCAGTTCTCCTAATTTCGCAGCATTGCTTCCACGATTGGCTCAGGCGTTGCCAGGCCAATCATGGACTCAATGGTGCGCCTCAAACTTACGAAGCGACTGCACATAAAGAATGTGTGCTGAGGATCATCGATTTGTCACAAAGTACCGGCAGTACGGTGTGACCACCTTACCCATTCTGTTCAGGTATTTCCTGAAGTAACCGTGTCCTGTCAAGAATTGACAAAGGTAAAAGTTTGCCTCTCCGTGGCTCCGGTTAAGTCAAGGCTCAATAAGACCTATTAGCTTAGCCGTCCAGCGTCCTTTAGCACTTACACTCCAACGTTGTTGCCAAAATTGGAGAGTAAACGTACGCTCGTGCGTCAGAGCCTCAGTTCTACCCAACTCTGAGCGAAAGAGATACCCTTCTTTGCGTTCTCGCGCTAGTAGGTCGACCGGGATTACTCCCGATACCACCATCACAGCCTCTTCTGAGACCGTGCGGTAGCTTCCGGAACTTCTCAGTTCGGAGCGCATCTCCCCAGATTTCGGCTCCATATAGGAAGATGGAATTGGTCGTTACCATCAGCAGCCTCCGTCGCGTCTCAATGAGTCCACTGACGTTGGCCATTAGCCTACTCAGTGAAGTGACGACTACTAGAGCACTGTCACATGCCCTGCGGATATGATCCCAATACGTCAGCTTGGTGTCCAGGGTCACTTCCAGATACCTGACCGACTTGCTGGTCTGGACCTCGACGGAGCCAACTGTCATGGGTATGACTGTTGGTATCCTCCGCTTCGTCAGCATAATAATCTCTGTTTTAGAGACTGCCAGCTGGAGGCCGTGTTCGGTCATCCACCGGTCTAACCTCCTCATGACTTGGTTAAGTCTGAATTGAGCGAACTCGGCAGATCTGGAAGTGACTACCGCTGCGACGTCATCAGCGTAACCTACCAGAAACACATCCGCAGGCATTTCCAGGCGCAGCAGATCATCGTACATGGTGTTCCAGAGATCGACCCCTGTGCCGCACCTGAGGTGACAGGCCTCCTTTTGACTCCTTCGTCAGTGTCGTAGAGCAACCAGCGGTCTCTGAGGTAGTCCCGCATCATGGCTAGCAAGTAGTCGGGGATACGGACCGTCTGCTCAAGGGCCCGCAGGATGTCTGTCCACCTCGCTGAGTTGAAGGAATTTTGTACGTCCAGCGTTACCAGCAGGACGACCGGTCTGGCTTGATGGCATGCCTCTTCCGCTCCTCATATTAATGCAGTCATTGCATCGAGACAAAATTCATACGTCAAATTGGTTGAGAAAAGAGTAGATTTAATATGTATAAAATAGGTTGGACTAGGTAATCTCGCCATTTTATTCAAACTAACATTGCATTTTTTTACCATAAATGCGAAAAAGAGATTTCGTACATATTTCAATCACAGAAAATTTGAAAAAAAATGATAAATTTTCTCTGTTTTTCTTCAAAAATCAGTGTTTCTAGCTATTCCTATGCACTATAGTTTATTGTATTTTGAATGATATGGCCAGTGAGCATGCACTTTTTATTTACATATGTGGTTAATTAGTTTGATCCAAATTTATTTTGATCCAAATTAATTTTTACCCCAATTCGTTTTGCTTACGAGTTTTTGTGACTCAAAATTGATAAATATAAAAATTTCGCCTTAGAGTAATAATCAAAACAAACTCAATAAATCGTCGCATTCAAAATCCATGCGTTTCTATAACATTCCCGCATTGCAAAACAATTCATCTCTTATCACAACCGATAAATATGTAGTTGTCAACGCGATGGTCCTGTGCACAGACCACAGACCAGCATAATAAAATTTAGTGATATTAAATCATTGCAATCATAAATCAAAAGGAAATCACCTGACAGTCGGTAGCAGACCGGCAATCAAAGTAGAACAAAACTACACCTGATAATTTATAACACAAATTATTACCGGCCATGTATTGTTGTGTGCAGAATTATTATACGACATAATCGAATGTGAACGAACGGGAGGACTGATGTTATGAAGCCAGCTACGCCAATTCAATTACAATAATCTCGACAGTAATACAGCAAGCTTCATCTGTTGGGCCGGCTTTTAACTGCAATGGCAGCTGAGGCCGAAATTAATGTATTTCTCCAACGATATTATAATTAATAATGAAAATGACATTAATGTGACATGCCCTCGCGATAAAATCGCTATTTGACTTTTGTCGAAGCTTTTATCGGATGCAAATGTCTTGCAGCGATTGAAAAGGCGTTGAAAGGAGATTATATCTATCAGGCGTTGCCCGCTCTTCCATTTTGAGCAATGTTTTGTTGAAGAGATTTTAGAGGAGATATTTTTGGTTTTTGCATTTTAATCGATATTCGTTGAACTTACTTACGAATGGAAGATATCTTTTAAAGCCACTCATATTGAAAAAAAACGATTTTGAAATACCAACTATAAATGAAATGAAAAATATTCATGTTCCGAGGGCAAGTTTAAAGTCGCGGATTATTTGTTTGCAATACAACTTAGTATCAAAGTCATATTTAGGGCAAATATTTAAAGACTGATCTAATCGAGCACACAAATATTTACATAAAACTACAACTCACCTCTGACATGTTGACAGCAAAGCTCGACAGGCGTCTCGATCACTGCTCCCTCCGTTGGCTTTTTGAAATCGATTAGTACTTTTCCTTCCAGTGATGAAATTGCAATTCGATTGATTTACTTGCTAGTTTTTTGTACGAAACTGTAAAAGCGTTTCTTTTCATGGATACACGATAATTGCACGCGATAGTGCACTTTTTCTCTGTGTCTTCGTCGTCGATGTTAACAACGTAAACAAACAACTCACTTCTCAGACCGCACTGTATCTTTCTGGTGCATTAGATTAATGCACCAACCCCGAACGCAATTACGAAAAGTTTGCACATAATTTCCAATGTGAATTGCTGTTGCATGATGTTTGTGACGAGCAGTGGGTCTTAGCTCGGTGCATGAAATTTTCTCAGTCGTTCGAGTCGCTAATAATTCGATCAGTGGCGATCATACGATGCGGATAATCGCTCAAGATCACTTTGAAGATGGCGACCCCTGCGAGAGCTAGAACTGGCGATTCCGATGGAAAATAACTGGGAAAGCGATATTGTTGTTTGTCGATGTTCTGTTTGTTCTATTTTCAGCGATTAGTATTGTTACTGACCGATCGGTTCGCATGCGATGATCATTTGATTCGCGCTTCCGATTATCTAATCGATCTGAATTGACTGAGTATCGCTAGCATGAATCGATTAGGACGACGAGACGGTGGCTCACCTTGACTCCAAGCCTATTCTAGCGGAACGAATTCAATACGAATTGCTAATATGGGAAAATTTCTGTGCAATGTGCGGTTGTCGTACTAGCTGGGATTCAGTGCGGTTCAAGTGGTGCAATTTTCAATTTGAATTTATTGCAATTCGTACGGTAGCGGCTGATGCAGGCGACTCCAAATGTTTGTAAATTTAAGTGATTGAGCAATTGTCGCTGGTGTACGACTGATTTGACTGCGGCAAGTATTGTTGTTATGAGAGAGCTGATCAAGATGTTGTTGATGCTGATCACTGGTCTTCACGATGAGTTTTGTGATACTGGCGGTAAGGAAGTTGCTCTCAAAGATGGCAGCAGATGACGTATGCTTTCTTAAATTGCTGTTCAAATAATCTTTCACGCCACTGAGAGTGAGTATCTCAATAGGGGTATCCATTCTAATCGATTAAGGTTGTTGTCGAGAAGTATTTGAATAAGTCTCGACCTTGGCGACATAGTTGAATGCCTCAGTGTATGTAAGTTCATTTTGTCACCGGGTATGTTCATATGCGCATGAAACCTGAAATATAAAGAAAATAATGCAACATTATAGGCGGTTTCAGAGCATTTGGACTTATAGTATGATTTCATAGCTTCTATTCGAGTCATCTTATTTGAGTGTAGCTCTTCAGATATATCTCGATAAGCTTCAACTTGAGTCTTCATCCTACTTTAAAATATCAGATGACTAATCAAAGCTCTTCATATTTGGCTATCGTAAAACAGAACAGTGTGAAACAGATTTTAAAGATTTAACTTATTAGTTAATTAGATCTTCAAAGAGGATTATTATTAATTTTTCCACTGCATCAAGGGAATTAAAAGATAAACATATCAATGCGGATTGTAAGAATATGTTATTTATTTATTTATTTATTTGAATAAACGGACGGATGTCCTTTAAAATATAGTTGCATGGTAGCTGACAAGTAGCAATAAAACTTAAACTAACTTAAATATCACTGCTGAAATGATATTTTAAATGCGTTCTGAAGACATATTTATATGAAGAAAAGAAATATCAGAAGGGATGTCCGAAAATAAGCGTGAATTGTTAGTCATGCATACCAAGCATAAATTTTCTTAAATTGATTTGATCCAAGTTAAATAAATCTACATGAGAAGACATTTAATTTCCTATTGCCTTCAATCGTTCTAGAGGTGAATGCTGCATATAATTTGTTCTGCACGTCAGAAGGTTGAAAAGGTCATTAGATCTGGTTTGTCTGTTTGGGACTCTAAATGAAAGTTCCTGTAAAATAGCTGGTGCATCAGTGATGCCATTAACTATTTTAAATAAGAACACAGCATCAAAATAATTTCTGCGTACTGCTAGTATATTCATATTTACCAGAGTCAATATGCTTGAGTAGTAAATGTTCTCACAAGGAACAATGCGCAGCTAGTAAGCTATAAAACGTAGAAATTTTTGTTGAATTTTCTTAATTGCATGCGAATGAGCCGTATAGCAAGGATTCCAAACAACTGAACAATACTCAAGTTTATTCCGAACAAAAGCAAAATACAACGATTTGAGTGTATGAATAATATAAAAATTACGTGTATTTCTAATAATAAAACCCAACATATAATCTACAAGCTATATAATCTTTTTATACTTAATGATAAAATAAAAAATGTACATAATACTAGTGTTGCCTTCTTTTTAGTAAAAATATGTACTTAAAATCATCCAAAAATTTACCGTGCCATCCTAGGGTTAATTACAAGAAGATCAAACTTAATTTTGTCGAATGCTTTTGAGAAATCAGTGTAAACTGAATATACTTGTAGTGAAGCCATAAAGGATTTATAAATATAACTTTGATATGAGATGAGATTAGTTGAAGTGGACTTTGAGTGGTGTAATAAAATCAGTGACCAGACTTTCAAAAATTTTTGGAATGGCAGATAATATGCAAATAGGATGATAGTTTTTAATATCAGCTTTGTCGCCAGATTTCAAGATACGTACGATGAAGCTAGATTTCCATCGCACTGGAAAAGAACCCGATGACAGAGATTTATTAAATAGATAAAGAAGTGGGTAAGCATAATTTTTAAGGAAAATTGGAGGAATATTGTCAGGGCCAGGGCTTTTTGTGACATCCAAATTATGTAATTTTTCGCGGAGAGAGTCATAAGCTATGTTGTACAGAGATAGACTAAATGAGTTATTCAACAAAGGAGGATTAAAAGAACTTGTATCACTAGAATATACCCTTGCAAAATTATCAGCAAACATGTTTGCTATATCAGCTAAATTTGAGCTTCGAATTTTATCTGAATACATAGTATTTGGTAGTCCAAATTCAGCCTTGCAAGAGTAAATATATCTCCAAAAGTACTTAATATTCTCCGTAACTTGAGACTCTAATCTATAAATATAGCGCCGGTAGTGAAATTTGACATACTGACAAATAAGTAGAGACATATTGACAAATAACTCCATGTCACGGAAATGCTTTGTGTTTATGCGCTGCTTATTTAGACCCGCCATTTAAGAAGCAAGCGTTTTTGGATTCGTCTACCTTTGAAGCAGTGCACAATTTATTTGATGCTGCTAAGAAAATAAATCTATCATTAGCCTCGTTAGCATTAGTCTCTTGTCAAAATGAAGCGGTTGTATGGAAACCATTACTTCTTTGGACGAACTTTGACGAAAATGTAATCGTGGTAAGACTTTAACAAGGCATTACTGTTGCAGGAGCAACTGAAATCGAAAAATATGTGCAAAAGCCTAATCAGGAACCCACTTATCGTGGGCTGAAAGGAAAAATGGATATCATCGGTTCTTTAAGAAAATGGTGAAAACACTAGGAGTTGTTTGCACTTCTGTTTCTTGTGGAAAGGTATGTTCGAAGAGTGGCTACATGCTAATTGCTTAGTTCACATAAAGTGTCAAAAATATTTTTTTTAAATGCTAATTTATGATTACATCAAAAATGTGTTGTGTAGATTCGTTTTTTAAATGTATTTCATTTTGTACAATAAAGCTGTATCTGAGTTTGTCAATCGTTAGATCTATTATCACCATTTATTCATCATTTTCTCCAAATTATGACCTTAAATTTGTATGCAGCTGATTTTCTTTCTTGGGACTCCCATCCCAAGCTCTTCTATGTAAGGGCTCAATTACAAAGCACTCAATGTGCATTGACCATTGACATTTCATCATAAATGGATAATTCCAGCAGAGGTGAACCTATTTTTTCCGAAGATGAACCAAAGAATTGATGAAGAGAATAAAAGAACTTAAAACATCAAAATCTGACTATTTCATCTACTTTCCAACAACGAATCAAGGATCTTGACATTAAGCTCGATCTTCACTAGAACTTTAGACACTTATTTTTATCTTCTAAGATATATATCTAAGCTCAACTATGTAATTTCAACGAAGTGTAATCGCATGCAAATGGCATATCCAACCAATTCAGGCTTAAAATTCCTCCAAATGCCTATTTGACAAAAAAATTGAATTGGCTCTGCAATGACTTCTTTTAAGACTGCTCTGTGGCAACAAATGCTTCAATTAAAAACTGATTATACTGATTAAGTTATCCACATGCTTGAGTCAAATAGAGTAGTTTTTTCCATCTCTTTGTAGGACAGTTTTTCGAAGTCAATATTATTTTTCACACAGTTATGGTGTTTGCTTAAGCATTAGTCAATTAGCACTAATAATGGAAATAAAAGCATTAAAAATGGAAATAAAATGGCGTAATAGCTCCTAAATAAAGTATTTTAAATTCACAAACTACAATAGATTTTGTAGTTGAATAAAAGTAACCTTCATAAACCTAAAATTACTAAGATAATCAATTCGTAAATAGTTTTTGTATTTCTCCTTTTACAGAGACTTGAATTAATACTTATAATTTGCGATTTGGTGGTTTTTCTTTTCATTGCAAGTTAAAGTAAATCAGTAATACAATCGTTATCCAAACATACTTTAAGACTTTTTACAAGCTAAAACTCATTCGAAACTCTAGTAAAATATTAGAACTATTAAACTGAGCAAAACCAAACTTTAGTACCTCATATTTAGTAATGGAAAATGACACAGACTTCTGTTAAAGTATTATTTCCTGTAAGAAATGTAGCTTACTTTGCTTAAATTTCCTTTAATTGCAAACAATTACGCACAGAAGCTTTTCTCGATTTATCTTTCCAATACCGTCCAATCTTCAAGCATCTACTATTACCCTCGTTCTGCTGTTTATTTCGCAGTCAATTAATCACTCTGAAAACTATCTAATTGGGTCACATGCAGGTGTATTGATGTATCTGTTGGAGAAATGCACACTAAGATCTTGCTTCTTGTACTAATTGACAGTACGTAGACAATCTTCTGGTGACCTGTGTCGTCCATCATGTTAGCGTTGTCTCAAACAAGAAATGACTCTAGCTAGGGTTTCTTCATTGTCATGAGTTCCTTGAAAAACAGACTCTATCCAAAAGCAGACTCTATCCAGTAAGTAGTATTAGCAGTTAGTATTTGAGAAACCATTTTCCATATTCTTTTCATTTCATTTTGTCAATTTTCCGTACTATTATCAGATTTTCAATATTTGGTTTTTATGCTAGTACAGTTTATTTTCAAACAAACCGCTTTGTTAGATTTTTGTGGATTTTTTTTTATAGTGCTTTATTTCCATATTATGACAGTAAATTACATAAAAAAAATTCAATTTTAATACACTACTCCTCCTTTTAAGGTAAGTAACCTTGTATTAGGAGTGAGGAGTTGAAGATAATTTTTCATTTTAAGTTGTACAATTACAAAAAAGAAACGATTCCAGCTCATTATAAAATAGGTACATAAATAATATTTAAAGTTTAAATAACAAAATTATCAAGAAAAAGAAAATACACAGAATATTAGGCACACTAAAATAAAACTCGCCCAACCATGTAAAAAGTTGAAATAATAGAATGAAAGCAATAATTTAATGGCTAGAACAATATAAAATAAGTTAGAAAAGAAGCATTTCAATGAAAACACATCGCTAGCTAAAGCATGGGGGATATTATTATTTCAAGAATAAGCATTAACCAAAAACTACGAATAATGTGTGAGAGAGAGAGAGAGAGAGAGAGAGAGAGAGAGAGAAAGCTTTCAGTTTTTTTTTTTTGAATATTTCTAAATTATTAGCTCTCTTGATTGACCTTGGCAAGTTATTAAAAAGTTTTAATCCCATATATGTATAATGGCTCTGACCTAGTTGCGTCATACGGTTTGGAAGTAACAAGAAC
The DNA here is from genome assembly GCA_947369275.1 of Nemotelus nigrinus. Classification (NCBI taxonomy): domain Eukaryota; kingdom Metazoa; phylum Arthropoda; class Insecta; order Diptera; family Stratiomyidae; genus Nemotelus; species Nemotelus nigrinus. The sequence goes on from OX376374.1 coordinate 13,274,826, forward strand.
TCTTCACTACCACCTAAAGAGTTGTTCACTGCTAAATCGTCTGGGCTTGTGTAATAAGATTTTGAGTATAGACTTCTGCATAGCTTTCAGTGGGAATAAAGCATTTTGTGATGAACAGGCCCATGCAACAATTCCATATTGAGTAATAGAATGTATCACAGCAAAGTAAAACATTCTTATTGTTCGCTTGCTCAGAAAAGAACGAACCTCGAAGCATATAGGAATAATTTTTCTTAATTTATTTACGGCATTTTCAGTATGATGATCCCACCTTAAATGTTGGTCTACGATTACGCCCAAATATTTAGTTTTGGTAACTCTCTGCAAAGGAGGGCAAAGGCAGCCAGATGCACAGTTCATCGAATGAATCGTTACATTTAGTCCTTCTGAATCGTTACATTTAGTCACGTTGAGTAGAAGCAAAAGCGATGTACTGTGTTTTTTGTACATTTAAGGTAAGGGAATTATTTCTTAGCCACTCATTCAGTAAACAAAGGCTATATTCAGTATTAACTTTTACCTTATTCCAAGACTTTTACCTTATTCCATTTTCTATCAAAAGCACTGTATCATCAGCAAAAGATATTAAATGCCCTTTGATATGTTGCGCAAATATATCATTTGCATAAATGAGAATCAGAATAGGCCCTAGTACAGTCCCTTCAGGAATTCCGTATTCGAAGTTTAAAACTTTACTTTGCTTTCCCGAAATTTTAACAGATTGCTTACGATGTCGCAAATAGTCTTCAATCCATATAATCCATTTCAAATCAAAATCATATTTGTAAAGTTTGGCAACAATCATTTTGTGGCGGATGGAATCAAAAGCTTTTGCTAAATCTAGAAATACAGCTAATGGTTTGCGTCTTTTGTCTAAAGCTTCAACAGCCAAACCAATTAATTTTGCCAGAGCATCTTGGGTACTAAATGTTGGTCTGAAACTAAATTGGTTTTCATTTATGAAATTAAGCCTATTTAAAAATATCATTAAACATTTTTTCGCAAGTTTTTCTATAACTTTGCATATGTTAGACAGGAAAGAAATTGGACGGTAGTTATTAACATCTAATTTCCTATTACTTTTGTGAATTGGTGTTACATTGCCGTTTTATAAGTTTGCGGAAAGATTCCGCAATCAAAACTGAGTGAAGCAAGATGTGCTAGAGATTTGCTAATAAAAGTTTTAATTTTTTTGAGACATTCTACTAAGATGTTATCAAATCCTGGGCTCGAGTTTCCTTTCATATTTTCAATAATTGAAATGACTTCATCCTCAGATACAGAATTAATCATTCCTGACGATGCAGAGTGAACTAATTCGCTAGTTGTGAAACGATTGTGTGTTGTGAATTGGCAATTTTTTGGGCCGTGCGTTTCCCGATGCTACAAAAGTGCAGGTTGAAAGCATTTACCATTTGCTCTGCACTATCCTTTACTGATAGAAATTTAGTGTCCGTTTTTATATTGGATATGTGGTTTAAAGACTTTTTTCGTCCTCTTGCCAAATTTATAGCTTTCCATACTTTCATCCCATCGTTTTCGGAGTTTTGTAAAATTTTTCTAAAATAATTATCTTTCGTCATATGAATGAGGCGGTTTAATTTGTTTCTATATTTTTTTAAATATAGCTTTAAACTACATATTGTGATGGGGATTTTTTCGCAGAGCTACTCCAAGCTTGTTACACGTTCTTATAGAATTTACAAGCCCGGCTGTTATCCACGACATTTTTTTTTACTTTCAGGAACGGATGTGCTCCTTCTGTCAATACCGGTACAGAGGGTGTTGTGAAAAGCTTGGGCGGATTCGTCTACGTTACCACCAAACAAAACTGTGGTCCAAGTTTCCTTGGCCAAAAGGTCTATCAATAGAAGAAAACTGATTTTTCTGGTGATAATTGGCCCTCCAGCTATTGGAGTTTTTCCCTTCACTTGTATTTTAGAAGTAGAACCGTACTCTTGTGATCAGTGATTCTCGTGTCAACCACTGGAGACTCGATGGAACCAAAAAACACAGGTTTCATGTTAGAAACACAGGTCTCATGTTCCCCTCTAGTGCTTTGGTTCACGTATGAACGAAACCCTAATTCATTTAGCGAGTTTATGTATTCACTTAGTGAAAGATTTAGCAAATTGATATTAATATCCCCTAGCAAAACAACGTTTTCATGCTTGATTTTGTGTAGCAAGTCAACAAGCTCAAAACGGAAAGTGTTTTCACAGTGGCTTGGTGATCTTTATATGGCTAATATCTTTATGGGAATTTTATTAAATAATGTTATATCCACCGATATTGCTGTTGCCCCAGAAAAATTAAGTTCCTCAAAGTTATCCACGCTATGTAGGTTTTTAACACAAATCACAACGCCGCTGTTTTGATTTAGTATTTTTTCAGACTTGAAGCCCATTTAACCATTTATTTGGAAGCACTGAAGATTCGCTACATTCCAGCATTCACTCAAAGCTAATACGTCGAATCTGTTTTTAATGTCGGAAAGTGTCAAAATAAGCTCATTGAAATTTTTAAGGCTCCTAATGTTAGTGTGGAATATACTGAAATGCCCTGTACTATCTAGATCTGCTTGTTTTGCGAAATCATTTAAACCACCGCATGTCCATTCCGTGAATGTTATTTCGAGAATTCCCTTTCTGACTACTGAATCAGATAAGCTTGACTGACAAACACTGTAATCCAATACAATGACTAAGCCAAGCTTTAGTCAGATAAAAATACCGTAATTACATTTCTTCGATGTTGTAGAAAAGTCACGAAATGATTCAAAATATACGTTTTTTCACACAAATAACAATAATATCGATTTATTTTTCAATAACATTTTATATCGCAGAGCAGTTACGGCGAGAATTAAAAAAAAAAATCTAAAGACAAAATAAACGATGACTTTCAGTATTGGCTACAGCAACACATTATTCTATATATCAAAAACGCATACTCGATTTCGAGTGATATTCCAATAAATGGCCATGCCATGACTAAAAATAAGACTACCCAACATTTTCTTCCGACAGAATATGATTCGCAAAAACCGAAAATTGTTGAGTTCACTGCGAAAATCGATTATAACGAGGTGATTGAGCAAACATGAAAACGAGCCAAATAAAAGTATCGCAAATGAGATGGCAATTCGAATAAATCATTGCGAGTGGAAATTTTCCACAGGAAAATGTCATTACGCTTTCCTAATGCGTTTTTTCCAAGCATTCACTCTCCGATATATTGCATTCTAAGAGGATATCATTTCCTTCATTGCTTCTAATGATGCCAAGGTTGCAGAAAAGATATTGCTCGTGAACAGTAAATATACCATCTCGACAGTCATTTTCCACAAAATGAAGAGTATTCTATTTGAAGGAAAGTAGGTACAATGCATTATTCAGTGAGAGACCTGCAAAACCTGGCCAGGTTGAAAAGTTCGCAAGTAAAGAGTTTTCCTTTGCTCCCATAATTGCATCAAATAAGGTTTCTAAAAGTATTTACTGTTCAGTAATCGTAGTATATTTTGTATGCAAACATATTATGTCGTATCTCGTCTATTATGCACGAGTCAGATTATCTAAACGAAGGAGAAAATTCACTTTATGGGAGCAATAAATATGAAATGGCTCTGGGACTGTGCAAATACGTGCATACATACTTGTGCACGGTTTCGAAGATAACTTATTCCTCGAGAAATAACTTATGAGGCCCATATACGCTCTTAATAGCCTAGACCAGATTACCACAGGAGGTTCATTTATGCTTCTGGAATTTTTCATGGGCTGTATGTATTTAGTATTTATGGCCTGAAATTTTCGTGCGAAAGCACATACGATGAAATATTTAGAAAACCTCAAAGTAAAATACATTTTTCTACAGAGCTATATTTGAGAGAAAACATTTTCTCACGGTATAATACCACAATGTGATGAAAAATGACAAATGATGTGCCTATTGTCTACAACTACTCATTAGGCTTTCCAAATTTTCCGTTTTTAAAGCAGCCCATTGCAAGTATTCACTGCGTCATTTTCCTTGGTTTTCGCAAACAATTCCCCATGCTATTCGAATCATTGCCAAGTCAACATTTTTTAAGCTAACCGTCACATTAGTAGTCGAAGGAGCTCACGTAATCGCGTCCTTGAACTTTTCACGGTCTCTTTTCTATTTGCTGCTCAAGCGACGGGCCGGACGCATTTCAATTGTTCTCCTTGAACATTTCCGTCTCCATTGTCGGCGTCACAACGAAATTGATATGGATAGCGAGCGTTTTATCGTCCTTTTATTTTTAAACAGAAAAATAAACATTCGCATCTCGTAGCTTCGTTTCTCGTGATTTCGCGGTAAAATCAGGCAAGCTCAGTTGAACTTGATGTGGAAGCCGTTTAGTATGATCCGATTCTGGAATAAGTGCAAATCTGACGCAGTAAGTGTATTATGGAATATGAGGGGGCAGAAGATGCAAATGCAAAATGTTAGTGTCTAGCGTTTTAGAGTTGCGTTTTTTTTTTCTTAATGTGTGTGTTGCGTAGCTATACAGGGCAGGAAAAAAGTGTAATTCAACTTTGTTTTTGTTGTTGAGAAAGATAGCCAGTCTTGGGGCAAAGTCCGTTCTTAAAATGATACAGATGAGCCACGTCATCACTCTTTTTGGATGATTAGATATGTAATTTAGTTGACAGTTTTTGCTAAGAATTGTCTTTTTAAAGCAATTTACCCAACTTTCACTTAAGTTATTTTAAATGAAAAGAAAATTTCACTATTGGGGCAGAGTTACCGCTACTCCCTAAGGCGCTAGTCCGAAGCAGCGACTTACTGCCCGCGGGTTCAATCCCGCCATATGCTCATGGTTGTATTTGTTCGTCTTGAATTGTCTCAACAGCCGGTGACTGGGTATAGCACCAGCGCTTTAGCAAATAAGAAAAATGTGCCACTTAAAACATAATTTTGGAACGCCTCGTTTTCAATTGTATCTATGATACCCTCTACAGTGTCTTTGCAACGCAACAATATGGCTTTGTAAAAGGCCGGTGCACCTCTATGAACATTGTTGAATTTATTAACATTGTTGACAGCAACAATCAAGTTGATGTCTTTTATACTGATTTTGCCAAAGCTTTTGACACCGTTAATTATACGCTGCTTCGTATAAAACTGAAGCATAATCGCATTCGTGAACTTTTGCTTTCCTGGATCTCTTCCTTTTTAACTGATCGCACTTGTGTTGTCTCCCTCTTTGGCTTGTTGTTCTCTCCTTTCTCACCTTTTTCTGGTGTTCCTCAAAGTTCCATCTTAGGACAACTTTTGTTCAATCTATTTACCAAAGACCTTCCCACGGTTTTTAAGTCTTCATGTTTTCTATATCAGATGGTTTAAAAATTTTCCGGGTGATCAAAAATACTGCTGACTCTCTGCTTCTTCAGGATGATTTGTATGCTGTCTTTAGCTGATGAAACTTGAATTGTTTGTCCCTTAATGTTTTCAAGTGTTTTACTATGTCCTTTTCTCTTAAGCTTCACACTTACTTCTTTCCTTATGCTATTGATGGCACTATCCTCTTTGGTGTCGATCATTTCTCAGATTTTGGGGTTACATTTGATCGCAAACTGAAATTCGACATTCATGTTCTTACTGTCACTAGCAAAGCTTCTCGGATTGCTGGCTTCGTGGTTCGTTCCTGCCACAATTCATTTAGTATTTCTACCTGTGTCCACCTGTTTATTACCCGAGTCTGTTCTGTACTTGAATACTGCAGCCAAGTGTGGTGTCCTCGTTTTAAATACCTCTCTGACGCTGTTGAATCAGTTCAGCGCAGGTTTACACGTACTTTACTTTTTAAATATAGTCCGCCGTATTCACCTTATACTGAACGTCTATCTTGTCTTCACATTCCTCTCCTTGAGCAGCGCAGAGTTTACTTGGATGAGAGTTTCCTGTTCAAAATCCGGCGCGGTTACCTATCTTCCTCACTAACATCTTTGTTCATTGAACGGCAATCCGTAAGGCCAATCAGGTCCTCCATTCTATTTGAAGTACCGTATGCTCGTACTGACACTTTCTTCTACTCTCTCGTTTTGCAACTCTTACGCACTCATAAGAGGCTTCAACTTGGGCCTCTTACACATTGAATTGCCATCTTCAAAACTATGGTTCGTAGTAAAATTTTGGTTTCTAATCAATTAGTTTTATTTTCTATTTTTGTTTATAATGGATTCTTTCTTTTCTTTTTTGCTCTACTTGATTTTACTTCACTAATTAATACTTTAATAATTTTTTTTCATTGTATCCCATCTGTTTTGGGCTGATTTTTTGTTGAATTGATTATTCGTGTTTGTAATGGATTGTTTTCTTTATTAATTTAGTTAATTTTACTTTATTTTATTCTAACTTTAATTATTTTTATCTATATACACTTATTTAGTTCTTGTTATTTATTTCATTGTATTCAATCTGTAATTGGGCAGCACCAAATAAATAATAATTAAATAATAATGGAATAGATTGAAATCGTCTTCTGCCATATGTGTCTCCCTACCGCCATAGCTAATCATTTGGTTCAAAGGGTAATACTCTGAGCTTTGGTATTTGGTAATTATTTAACCTTTTTTTTTTGCTTTTTCTAATTTTTTTAAAGGAATGTATAATCAACCGCAATGATTTATCAATGCCGGAAATGTTCATCAAAGCTAAGTAAATAAAATTTTCAGCGAGGAATCCAGAACTATTTGGTCCATATTACATCCTCCGAATAATTGACAGATTCTTTCAACTCGAGCTATTTGAGCAGACTTGCCATATGAATAATGCTTCCTTTGCTCATACAGCTACACACAAACATACTTTCAATACCTGCAAGGTGTACAGTGACCCAATAATTAAAACGTAAACAAATCTGGCAGATATCGAAGCATTATAGCAGCTGTTTGCACAATTGTCTATATTTAGTACGAGGAACATATAAAATCTGCTTACAAGTCATTGTTGAATCACTAGAAAGTGTTTATGAGAAAATCTGTTGTCTGAGAATGTGATTTAATTTTAACGCCGCTCTAGATTATAATTTAGAGAATCGGGAAGCAGTATTTAATAAGATATTTGTTATTTATTGTAAAATTGCAATTTTTTTTTAAATTTATTTTATTTTAACTCGAGAAAAATATGACGATCAATGACTTACAAACATTGAAATTCTAATGGGGTAGTTTTTAATCTTTTTTTTTATGATTTTTATTTCGTATAAGCTGCCTATAACACTTACTTATATGTTGCACAAGTACAAGCGAACTAAAGTGACAAAGTTAGTTCCAATCATTGAGAGAGATAACAACATATTGCTGAAGGTTATTTAAGGGTCGGTTAAATTCCAGAGACAAGTAGTTTTTAAATGCCAAATTTCGAGCTACGCACATCTTCAATCAGTTTTAGCTAATCAATTTTGGCCAGCAAATCGGAAACAAACTATAAATTAAGAGTAAACCAACTGCATGCATAGACCTCTTTTTTATTTTCTTGAATGCAATTTTTGGTACGTTTTTTTAGCTACTTCAGCGATTCTTTTTCTTAAGCGAATCATGGCTCTCTTGAAATCGTTTGTACCAATTGTAAGCGCTTATTTTATTAAAAGACGGTTCGCAAAAAAGCATTCAACAATTTCAATGCGATGACGCACTTTATAACAGTCTTAAAGCAAAATTTGAAAAAAAAATTCTTTGTACCATTTTAAAGTTAAAAATCGAAGAACTTATCAATTCACGTGTAACATTGTCGACTGCCAGCAATAAACTTATCATCGAAAATGCCTAACAATCACAGAATATGTTTCAGACTAGTGTGCAAAAAAAATCTGCGTATTTTCTTATCAAACCTCGTACATTAGAAAACCTGTGTGAACACTTTAACATGAATAAGTTTATGTAATCATTTGTGTTTCTGCTAAAATCTTAACAAACACCAATGAAAACTTTTATTTCAACAATATGTGATCAAATTTTATTTACATGCGTGAAAAATATTGATCGTCACTGACACCCACGTTGGGCGCATGCTTGTTCATTGCTGTAATTTCTAACTTTTTGGGAAAAAATCTTTCTTAATGCTTCAAAACATTTAAAACTAAATCGGCCTCAGACGTCAGGGAAAAAAGGTGACTGCCTCTACTTATCAAAGCTGTTTTATTCAAGATGAGCCACTTTTCCAGCATGTGGATACAATGCGTATAGAAAATTTAAAACTTCAAAAAATATTTTTTTAAGTCACGAGCCAAGCAAAGTGAGCGCATTTTCCAACCATATGAAATACTATAAGCTGTTTCAATTATGTGATCCGCACGCACATTCGCTAACTTCAAGATTTTTCACACCTGTTGGCGATTAAATGTATGATTCGATTACACTCGAACGCGATCGTAATCAATGCAAAGTTCATACACCGATCAATTTTAATAGTACCCGATTCGCAAGCTTTCTCTTTTGACCTTGTCTTCGAAGTCAAAAGCCGTCGTGCGATACAAAACGGAACTGCAGTGGGCGACATTTGGATAACACTAGATTGTGGCCCCCTGCTGCCGGTGCTGGCAGGTGAACGCAAATAGCGCGTACTTAAGATCATGCCAATGTGTGAATTTATTGGCAAGAAAATATTTGATCATGCCATGATTCCAAGAATCGAGTGTTCTGATTGAAAGTCACTGGTAGGTGTACGATTGTGGGCCCAGTAGTTTTGGGAAGTTGTGTTGGCTCATGCTTTCGGTGAAACACATTTGTCAGTTGTAGCCAAATAACCAGATCAACAACCATCCGGAGAATAAACATGCCGAATATGGCAGGTTTGGTGACCCATACTTTGTACAGATATATGTACCTAAACGTGTTTTTGCTTCCATAAGCGCTACGTTAAATTCATTGGAAAAATAAAACTTGTAGCGTACAGCAAGGGAATCAGATTGTGTAAAACTATTTTAAAAAAAAACACCGGGGCAGTTTACATGATGGTATTTCGAAAAAAATCCGGAATAGAAAATAATACCAAAAATCCTAGCCGGAAAAGATTCTGGTCATTCAAAGTCAAAAATAGAGACTTTTTTGCCTTTTCTGTATGCGGAAATACTGAAAATGACAGACAATGAGCATTTCACCAGCTAAAGATCGAGTTTGAATCTCTACGTCTCATAGATTTCATTTTTTTTAAATTGTACAAATAGCGAATTTCGTAATTTCTTTGTATCCATCATTCATGACATAATTAATATTCGTTTGCATTTCAGCTGGCAGCACGTTTTTCTTCCAATAACAACACTCCCGGCACTTTTTTCTACGGCGATATTCATTTCCCTGAATAACTAAGATCATCTAGAGAAACAGACTTATTTTTTTGTGCTCTCCAATCACATTCGACGAGACATACTTTGATGTAAATAAATGATTCCCGGGAAAATACAAATTTGCATCCCAAGACAATTGGGAAGATTGTTCAAGTCGGCACACTTGTATTCAAAACCAAGAAAAACAAACCATAAAAGCTCAATTACTCAGCAATTCGACAAGGAAGAAAAACATAAATAAAAACCTATAAACACTAGAGAAAATAAACAGAGGTGGTAAAACATAATCAAACTGAGCGAGCAAATAAATGGACTAGACCGATCGGTGGCGTTGGACCGAGATCAGCAGATAATCAAAATCAAGAAAATATGGCCATAGTCCACCCACCACCATTCGATCGAGACCAGATCTTTTGGAGCAAGCAGCCACCGGCAGCACTAGCACCAACATCTCTCGACTCAGATACTTACATAAATACATGCATAACGTTATGGATTTTTGGCCAATAAATCTTGCGGTGAAATGACTTTTGCCGTGTTTAGTCATGAATTTATGTTGATACGCGTGTTACGTGACTGATCGTGGTGACCAGACTAGACTACTTAGTTTTTTATTGTTGTTGTTATGCAGCGGTTTCCGATTACAGTTCGTAAGCTGCTGCATTTGGAGTCATCAAGTTAAGCAAGACTGACTGCACGCACACACAAAGTGAACCGGGGAGTAAGTAGCAGTCGTCAATGCTGAGTAAGATTCTGTTAACAAGGTAATCATGCAATTTATTTATAGGAATGTTTCGACGAAAAAAATCTACATGTTAACAGCTGAGTCTACATATTGAATGTAATTAATACTATTGTAAATTTATGACTTAATTTATGTGAAATTGATTGTGATATCGTGGCGACTAATGAACCGGGGGTAGATTTTAAATGTGATTTGATTTCATTTGGAATATGTTGTCAGAATCATGATTTTTTTAAATTGGAGAGCTGTGTTAAAATATAACCGAAATTTCAAGAACAGATCAGAGACAATTTCCCGACAAGAAATACAAACAGGTATGGGGAGAAAACGGTGCTGGTTTTTTAAAGGTTCTACTCTCGCCTATTCTTACTACTATCATAATTTTTAAAAGAAAAAGATAAAGGTAGTCTTATCTCACTCATTGCAAACTAAGCTTATTGGCACTGTTTACTTTTTGTCTACAGTTGCATATTATAAATTATAACAAAAAAAGATCAAATATATCAAATCGAATATATATCAAAAATCCCTAGCGCATTAGAACCGCCAGAAAACTGGTTTTCGCAGAAATTGTCCTTGAGTGACCAAAAAGTGTGAAAAGACGTACTACACCTTTTTGTAGTATCATATCAACCATTTCTTACCAAAAGCAACACATACCATTTTCCGACAGCATCTCTTATAATATAAATGATAAAAAAGGTCAAGGCTGGCAGCACTTTTCCAACGAAGCAGCAATACGTCTACCATACCAGACTCATGCCAAAATCAACCTATCGTTTGAATTTCGTTTTCATCCGAGAATTTCATCGAAAGTTTCAGTAATGTAACAAAGTTTGAGGCTGCCATCAGAAAAATTTCCAAAACTCGAAAAATTTAAACATTGGTTCCTTATTTCTATTGTAAACGCTTTGCATATAAATATTATAGTGGAAGTATCTGTTGGTACAATATTAACTAAAACCACTGTTGCTGGCAACCCTGCGTGAGCAGCATAGCCCCAAAATATACCAAATCTGCTTCACATTAAGATAAATGCACCCTGTGAATTTCATTTCGATTGAATGACTGCGCTGGAAGTTATAACGGTGAACCCTTTATTTTGCTGAGCAAATCTATAAGATTTAGGAGACAAAAATTACCATAGCAGGCAACTCTATTCTAATTTTTCAGCAAACTTTCTACCAAATGTGGTTTAGAGTATGGTTCAAGTATTGTGTGAATTTTGTTAAAAGTTGATAGCTGAATCGGAAGTTATAGGCCAAAAATCAGTTTTTTTCGTAGTGATTTTTCAAGATGGCATCACTGGCACAGGGTTGCCCGCATTTCAAAATTGCTTCTATAAGACTTGACCTAGGCCAACACGTACTGTATATTTCATAATGATCGGATTATCGGGTCGTGAACAGAAAATTCGAATGATAAAAATAAACGTTAATTAGGGAAGGGTTACCGTTGTTGTCTGATTTGGAATTTCAAAATATTTTGCTTCGACTCCGTTGAGAAAGCTTAAAATTTACATATGAATTACTCTTTTTTTTCTACGAAGCGAAAAAATTTCAGGATGGTCGATGATTTACAGCGCTTGACGCAGCTACAGGGCTGCCAACACGATCATGAAAAACTACGTAAATCTCCATACAGATTAATAACATCAATGTGTTTTGTTAATTTCTTAATGATTTGGGGACTCGCTCAAAAGTAATCGCGATTCAAAATGTTGCACCTTATCTGAATTTTTTAAGCCACCCAGCGCATACATAGGGCTAAAAATTTCCAAAATTATTTCGGAAATTTAAATTTTTTGAAAGTTCTCTGTTGATAGAATTAAAAGGGTTCTTCAAATATTGAATATTGGATGAATATATATATATATATATATATATATATATATATATATATATATATGTATATATATATATATATATATATATATATATATATATATATATATATATATATATATATATATATATATATATATATTTATATATATATATATATATATATATATATATATATATATATATATATATATATATATATATATATATATATATATATATATATATATATATATATATATATATATATATATATATATATATATATATATATATATATATATATATATATATATATATATATATATATATATATATATATATATATATATATATATATATATATATGTATATATAGAAACATGAATTTTCGCTCATAGCATTCTTGAAAAAATAGTGAAAATAGGAACCGAAAGTGTTAAGGAGTTTCGAGTTATTTGGCGTTCCATCTGATGTGTTTGTTAGTTCTGAGTAACACTGAGCAATGCTTTACTCCTAATTGATTGACAGAAAATTTTGTTTGATTGATTAAAGTGATTTAGTTTCAAATGAGTCCTAGCTTGATCATAGGCGTGACGTGGCCTAAAATCTGACACGGGGCCAGGGGCTGAAAAGGTCAAAACATGCGACGATTTTCCCCTCCATAGGGCACATTTGCATTATTATATATACTTTCTGCCTTCAAATGCGTGTAAGCGAATGGTATGTATGAACTACACATGAATTATCCATGACCGCTCAGGAATGAACGCTTGCATGTATTACATATGAATAGAATGAAAGTTGTAAGAATTTTTTTTTTTCGTTTAGAAAAACATATTTCAATTTCCTAACAAATGTTTGATGGTACAGTATTTTGAGTTAGACACTAAAGAAGAAGATAGATTAATTTCAAAATATCAATATTTATGGAGAAATTGGAATATATTTAGCTTATAAGGGAGAAATTGGTCTTTCGCTTAAAATTTAAATTAGAAACCTGGGAAAAGCAGACATAATTTGTCAGGATGACGAGTTTCAGCAACAACTAAGCATAATTGAATCTGATATAACCAGCATTATTTACTGGTTCCATAAACAATCCCCAGAAAAGAGGAATCAACTGAAAGTTAAATTGTTTAATTCGAACAGGGAGTTATGAATAAAGCGCGCTAACATTGATCAAAGCTGTGAATCGTTTACATCAAAATGGGAAGCGTCACTAACACATTCCGTTAAAACTGGCAGAGTGTCAAATCATACATACGAAAGTATGAATTCTTGAGCCATTTAGTTTACAGGATTTGGTTTGCAGGGATGTCTGTGTAGCCCTAGACCAAATGAAATAGCAAAAGCTTTCAAACTGGTGCTTTCTGCTCTTTTTCGTTTTCGTGATCGTCTAGGAAATGTGAGTTCCACACAGTGCTTCTCTGCGAACGATTTAGTTTTTTTTCCCATTCTACATAAATATTTTTTCGATCGCTAATTAGTGTTTTAACTATTCCATTTACAAAAGTCATATCATCCCAAAGTGTCGCATTAATAGTTTGGAAATATTTGCTTTAACGTGTTCGTAATAGAATGTGTGTAATGAAAGTTGAAGAAATTTACCACAAATTTTCGATTAATGATTGAATTATATATCTACGATGCATTAGCTGAGTCTTGATCTTATCCTTCTTTCATTCCTTTTTCGAAAGTCTCTTCATTCGCAATTACGCAGTCTCATTGATTTAATCTGGTTTATAATTAGTATATAATTCGAAAAGTACATGTAAAAAGATTCGGTGGAATTGAAAAAGGATGCAAACATTTCAATGGTGCCCATCATAGCATGTGCCCATCACAACAAGGTTGATTCTGTGAGCTATTTGCAACTAGAAATGAAACTGCAACGTGCTTTACCTTAATTTTACTTTGTACTCCTGCATACCATGACCCAAGCGCCATCATAAGATTGTCCGAAAATAGACAATTCACTAAGCCCATGGCTATTTAAAACCACAACTGAACAATCTGCAAAGCCTATGAACCCTTCTTTAGCTGTTAGTCATGTAGGGAGCCTCAAAGCAATGAAGAGTTGTTCCTGTTTATTTGCTTCGTCTCCCGTAATGGCTATCAGTCCGCAATATTTTACTTCATCTGTGATGTCCTCGTGAACGGTTTCAGGAATTTTTTTTTTTAATCTCATTTTGATCTGCTGCAACAGTAGCTAGATAAAATGTTTTTCATAATCTGAATCGATTCATTCACATAATTCGAAAAAGAATCCGCGGCAATCTCTGGCACCATTTTTATCATGTCCCCCAAGAACAAGTCCCTGACGAAGGAGACACGTCATTAAGTCGATAATCTTTTCCAAATAAGCTCAGTTCATCTTAAAAATACTGCCAGACTATTCATGCACTGTTTCACGCACTCTCACTCATATGTCCTTGAACGCATTGTGCATCAGATTCAGGTGCTTTGTGATTCAGGAGCGTTTTCCAAGTTTCTTCCATTTATTGAATCTAGCCACAACACCCAAAGAGGCGAAAACTCAAGACTGGTTGGACAAATTATTTTTCTTGGAGAAACCATAGCTATTTTTCAGGGAAGGGCCAGCCTGGGTCTGGGGAGTCCCGACCCCCCGTACGACGCGCTTATGAGCTTGATACAAATAATATACTGTTCTCCGACATTTTGCATGATGCACCTGATAATATTGGTTACCAAAATAAGATAGTTCCACTAAAACTGCCTTAGAACTAACTACCGATTAGTACTAAAACCTGAGAAAACAGAGATGTAAGGGAATGAAAACAATCGGGAGGATTGAAAAAATTTTCATGAGTCTGAGTGTTAGTAGTAGTGAAGAAAAACTATGGGACTATGGGCAAATTTGACAGCTTTTCCCTCCGCGAACAGAATTAAGATAGTAGGCCAGGTGTACACAAATTTGACAAGTAACAACCAAAGGCTCGTAGAACTTAGGTAGCGGAGAAACCAAAGAGAAAATCTGAGGTAGCAATCCTCTCCATTTGTTCTATTTATAGATTTGATCTTTGTAGTGAAATTGCTTCAATAAATTTCGGATATGTATACGCGTGTTTTATCTTCTTAAATCCTATTAATAACTAAATAAAATTCCTCTTTGTTCAAAGAGTAAAACTTATGGAGGTTCTTATTACCTTGACTTGAGGCTCAAATCTCATTAGCTTGAATTGAAAATGCTCATGCAATACCGTTCCGAACCTCTGTTGTAATTTTCAAAGAACACGACAATACCATAGTATCTTATTCATCCAAAAAGGAACACAACTTATTTTAGAAAATGCGAAGTAACGTGCTACGTCACCTCTACGCCCAAAAACTAATTTTAAGATATTAGTTAAATGATCATGTCTTAAGATTGAAGGATTTACAGCTTAATAAGTCGCTTTATACTCCAAACTTTTAGTTTAGAAGAATACATACATACCTCATATCAGAGTTATACAATTGTCGTAACCTTCTCAGTTCTCATAAAAAAATAAATAATATAAAAATCTTGAGCGAGATAATACTTTGCTCGACCATCAAATCCATCATAGCGCGATTACTTTTGCCTTTAAATAAAATCATAAAAATATCATTGCTGCTCATTCCAGATTCTTAAGTTTATAGCAACTTTTCTCGTTTAATATTTTGCCGCTGGCTGTAAATTTGCGTGTCTCATTAACTTCGAATGAATCATTTTCAAGTTCGTCGAACACGATACTTTTTCAAGTGCCCGTAAATTCTTTTCAGTTTTTTTTTTTTTAAATTTGTTAATTAGATTTTTTTGCTCTGAAATCGCAGTTCTATGCTAAGAATCGACAAAGTAATCTTATCGCAAGGAAATAAAAACATCATAAGAATTACATCGTCGGAAACCGATATGAATGGTATTGAAGGTTTATGCGTACGCAAGTTCTTACATATGTAGGCACATTCCTTCATACGCAATGGTATCAAGCGATAAGTTGATTTGATTTGTGGATTATGTGATTAAATGCATGTTGCTGGAAAATATCAGAAGTATAACTAGTATATTTTGCAAGCTATGGAAGAATTCGAATTTGATAAAGAATATTAAGTTGATTTTAATGGACACTACGCCAACATATAGTAAAATTAACATGCTCCCATGACTCATCTTCGATCTTCTTGGAATTGCCGTTATTATTCATGTATGTAACTTAACTAAACTAGTTTTTACAAAGTTGCCATCCAATAATCATTTGGTAAAGGTGTAGTTTTAGGGTTCATCCGCGGAGGGGGTGGGGGGTTACTTTGTTTGATTCAGGGGGGTGTTCATATAACATCCCCATAAAATTTTGGCGGCGGTCACCCCCCTGAGAATAAGTTACAGCCCCCTAAAGTACGCGTATTTGAGGGAAAAAGGAGTTAAATGAAATGGGGTGGGGGACCCGGAGGGGGTGGGGGGCTATTTTGCTTGATTTAGGGGGGGATCATATAACATCCCCATAAAAAAATTTCGGTGGTCACCCCCTGAGACAAATTTACAGCCCCCTAAAGTACGCGTATTTTCAACTTTTTTACATACGATCTTGCACATTATGCATCTGTCATATTTTAGACCCTGCACGACACTAACCCACACGGCACTAAACCACCCAAAGATTCTTCCTCGGTCGATTCACCATAATCGTCGCCAGATGCTAAATTTTAGGGTGTGCGAATTGTAATGTTGCATACTTTATTGTAAATTAAATTTAAATATTAAATAAATTCCTTTCTTTATAGCAGTCGTTTTGAGTTTTAAGTTTTTAATTATAATAGCAGTATAATGTGCAAAAAAGTTGAAAATGCGCGTACTTTAGGGGGCTGTAATTTTTTCTCAGGGGGTGACCGCCGAAATTTTTTTATGGGGATGTTATATGAACACCCTCCTAAATCAAGCAAACTTCTCCCCCACCCCCTCCGGGTCTCCCACCCCATTTCATTTAACTCCTTTTTCCCTTAAATACGCGTTCTTTAGGGGGCTGTAACTTTTTCTCAGGGAGTGACCGCCGCCAAAATTTTAGGGGGATGCTTTATGAACACCCCCCTGAATCAAACAAAGTAACCTTCCACCCCCTCCGCGGATGGACCCTAAAACTACACCTTTACCAATCATTTAAGTCACCTTACTTGTCCGCAAGCTGTTTCGCGTGTTCTTTGACAAGTTTTCAAATCATCTTTACATACATAGTATGTACATAGGTAGGTACTGAAATCTTCAGAAAATATCAAGATTCTCAGAAACACCTTTGATTTTCCCTATCACACTAATCACGAAACTCAAATTAATTACTCAGTTCCATAATCTAGGTAGAAAATTATGCGTAATTAGAGAATTCGAAATAGCTTGCTCTCTGAATTGAATCATGAATCACTCATAATACATGACCCGAACTGATGAACTTGAATCTTTCGAACTTGAGTAGATTTCGTTGGAATCCGAGAGGAAGTCTCGTGCTGATGGAGACCGTGATCCAATTAAGGAAACTCGTTGAAATTACATTTAAGGGATAAAATGTAATCTTGACTATTCTGTAAATTATCGGTCGCTCAGTATGTCAGCTTGCAAGTGCATTGATGAGTAGATATTCATTTCAATCAGCACAGGATACTCACTTCTCATGTTTCGTTTAATTACAATTTCAGCAAGAATGAGTAAATCCTCTGCGACCAATCAGATAAAGCAATGGAAAAATCTTTATCTGAAAGTGTTTTTCCGATTCGCACAGACGAATTGAAGTGTCTTCGATTTTTTCCACATAACATTGCGTTTTCATTCAAGGACAATTTGTGGTTGCGAGTCTTGAAAATTTTCTCAAATGTATTTATTTTGGTGACAGTTTAGATATTTGTGTTCAATGAAGCACAGTCAACGTGTTTTTTTTCTCATACATACATATATGCTTCAATAACGTGCGTATATTTGATGATTTGCATTATTCGTGTCAACCTTTTTAGCACAAAAGATATACGCTCTCAGAGCCGACACTAAAATTAGCTGTGAGCTTTTTTTACATAGTAATTAGCTTATCGATAATTATATTAGCATTGATTAGTAGCAATAATGATGATTGTATTGATTGTTTTCATGATGATAATGATGATGATGATCACCTCACCACAAATATAAATCTTTTTCATGGAGTTCAGATTGCTTTTATTGACAATTGAGCTTTGTAATTCAGTCTGTCACTAAGTTTCGTATAATATACATAATGAAAATTATCAATTCATTATATAATAGAGATATTATAAAATAAATGTGTCATTCATCGTATTTAATAAGATCACGAGCATTCATATATTTTTATTGTGCATTGATTATATCCGTGCCCGTTGGCTTCGAATTAATGAATTGAAATCTAATAAGAGTTTGCATTGGAATCATAAACATAAAAAAACTATTTAATGATTTGATGCTTGCTATAATTATGAACAAAAGATCATTGAATGCATAATAAATGTAATTTATTACGTAAAACTGTATTCTGAATCTATTCATGGAAAATTATTTGTATTTGTCGTAATGTTCCACTAATTGAGTTTTTTTTTATCTAACCTTGACAATCTTTCTGTACCGTCGCGTCAAGGATTATTCTAATTTTAACATATTTTAATTGCATATTAAATTTGCAAATGTGCATATTGCTATGCTTTCAAGTAATGAGGCTTTTCCAAAATAACGTTTGCTGGGATATTGTCATATTTGTTTAACATTTTTGAAAACCGACGAAATATGTCATTTACAAACAACCGTGACATGAGGACCAAACTTTGTAAGCTTTAAAACTGCAGCTTTACTTGAAAATGTTCACCTGATGTGCTTATCGGAAACTTGGTTCGAAAATGATATTTTCCCCTAACTCCAATTTTTACCACTGTGACCGTAATCGCTTGGCAGCTAATAAGTCTGATTGTGGTAGCGTGCTTATTGCTGTGCGTAGGTCTCTCAACAGCGAATTTTTCGCTGATCTTATCCTCAGTCCACCTGTTGAATGTGTGCCTGTCTGTGTCTCTTTGTCTTTTGAATCCAATCTGTTTGTAGCGGCTTTTCTATATCCCATGTAACACGCCCTTCTCGACTTACGATCAATTTTTTTCCTCAAATATCAACATGTCTGAACTGTAACTTTCCTTCGTTTTGCTTTACCGAGAAGGTGAAGATTGCTCTTAAAGATAGAAACACTACGAGATCGAAATTTTGGAACTCTCGATCTGGCGAAGATTATATACTATCTTTTCTCGTTTATGTTCATCGGCTAAGAAAGAAACAAGATTAGTTTCGCGCAACTATTCCACGCTTCTTGATTTTTTTTAAACTCAAAAGACCCTAAAAAAAATCTTGGTTCTTTGTTCGCTCATTAAAACTATTTTCCTATCTTCTTGTTCCCTAGTATGTAATGCTGTTCCTACTTTTGACTGCTTTTCTTTTGATTTCCTTCCTTGTCTTTGCATCGTCGTGACTAACTCTCTTGACGTAGAATTGCTTTTCTCCTCACTCTAATTGTTCCCCTGGTCCAGATGGCATTCCCAATTTTTGTGTGAATAATTTTGCGTCTTCCCTTTGTGGCCCTTTATCCATCTTATTCAATGTCAGTCTCTGTGTTGGTAAATTATCTTCTTCCTAGAAGGTTAGGTTAGGTTAGGTTGTACTGGCTGGCACGTGGCCACACATAGACCTACCGGTCCGTAGCAATATCAGATAAATGGACCTAGAGAAAGGAATTCAGTCCAAGCAGCCATCAAAGGCCCCGGACTTTTTCACGAACTGAAGGATGTCCTTCAGCTTTTGCTCTGCCACGTGCGAGAGATCCACCAGCCCGGGCTCACCTAAATATCGCAGTCTGGTTCTCCCCAGTGCCGGGCAGTGACACAGGAGATGCTGGACAGTTTCTGAGACCCTCGGCTCTTGACACCTTTTACAGGTGTCGCTGGTTAAGAGTCCCATTTTCATAGCATGTGCTGCTACAAGACAATGACCAGTAATGATACCAACGAGTCGTTTGCAGTCAATCCGCGTTAACTCGAGGAGGTACCTGGTCGATGCGATATTGTATGACCCCCACATGATTTTGGTTACCCTGCAGGTTTGAGTTGCACCCCATCTGCGCGTCGCACCCTGCATCATTTTGAAGTCGATTGAGTACTTAATCGTCTGGATAGGAGTAAGGATGTTAACCGCTCCCAGAAGGGGAAAACTAGCCCCATACTTGGCTAGCGCATCCGCCTTCTCATTACCATCAATGTCTTTGTGACCGGGCACTCAGAAGATTCTGACTCTTCTGCTGTTACCCAGTCTGTTCAGGGCCTGAATGCAATCGAATACACACTTCGATTTGTATGTATGACTGTCCGTAAAGATGTTTAATACTTTGCTAGTAGTATCTTTGGCGTATATGAGCACTCAAAAAAATTTTGGTTGGATTTTACCCTTTACCCCTAGGAAACTGGTTTCCTACTATTAAAGATGTAAATTTACAAAAGGGCGTAAAAAGAATATTTTTTTTACGACCAAATCGTGTAATTTTACCCTAAAAAATGATGCAATTTTATGGCTTTGGCGCAAAGGTGAATAGCAAACTAGTAAATTTACACTCTTTTTGCTTCAATTTACAAAAAGCTGTGTATTATTCAGCTGATATGACGTAAAAGCAAAAAATGCACATCGAATTTATAAAAAAATTTGTAATTCGTTATTTTAAACGAAAAAATGAATATATTTCCTGTTATCAAAGTATTAATTATAGACCCACTTTTTAGAGTGAGGTCTGTGGCTTTACGTATCGCAAACACCTCCGCCTGGAAAATACTACTGTTATTCGGAAGCCTGAAAGCTGCTTCCATAGCTGCATCTGTAGAATATACTGCAGCGCCCACACCTGCAACTGTCTTCGAGCCGTCAGTGTAGATGCTAAGAGCTGCAGGACACATTTGTCGATTCCATTCCTGCCCATCTCCCACAGTCGCTCGATATCCCCGCTCAAAGCACAGAGTGGGAACCAGGTAGTCAGTGCTTCCTGCGTACCCTCGCTCAACACTGCTGTGGCCAAAGGATCCTGGCTCGAAATGTCCTGATTCCCTAAGCCTGACAGCAGCTTCCTAGAAGCTCTCAAACATTCATATTTTCAAATCAGATAAACGTAACCTGGCTTCAAACTTATACCTTAGCACTATTTTCCCTTGCTTTTCAAAATTTTTGGAATGATTCTATTTCAATAGAATCTATGATGCCCTCAGCTGAGTCTTCGCAACTCAATAACATGGTATTATAAAAGGCCGCTGCACATCTACGAACTTAGTTGAATTTTCACATGTAATTGCTTATGCAATTGACAGCAATGATCAAGTTGATGTCATCTACACTGATTTTTTTAAAGCTTTTGACTTTGTTAATCGTGAGCTACTCCTAGTCAAACTAAAGCATTCTGTGGGCCTTTGGCTTCCTGGATCTCCACTTTTCATCGAACCGCACTTATTTTGCCTCTTTTTTGGACTGTCGTCTTTACATTTTTTTCCTTCCTCTAGTGTACCTCAAAGATCCATCCTCGGACCACTTTTATTCAATCTCTTGGTCAATAATCTTCCTAGGGTCTTTATATCATTTTGTCTTCGCTATGCAGATGCCTTAAAGATCTTCCGGATAATAATCAAAAATATTACTGACTCTCTGCTTCTTCAGGAAGACTTAAAGCCTCTCTCTCTCTGTTTGATGTAAATTTAATTGTTTATCATTAAATATATCCATATTTGTATATTTCCATATTTTTTCTTTAACATTTCACACTCATGTTTCTTTATATGCTATTTGTGGTACTATTCTCTCTTCTGTTGAACATTTCACTGACTTTTGGTCACTTTTGAGCATAAGCTCAAATCCTATATTCATATCCTAACTACCACTAGAAGGACATTGTGGTTTATTGGCTTTGTGATACGCTCCTGCCACAATTTCTTTAGCATTTCTACATGTGTTTATTACTCTAGTCCGTTCTATCCTTGAATATTGTAGTCAAGTATAGTATCCCCGCTTCAAAAGCTTCTCAGATCCTGTTGAAATAGTTCTGTGGAGGTTTACACGCACCTCATTTTTTAAATATAGTCTTCCGTATTTACCTTATAATGAACATATCCCTCTCCTTGAGGAGCACAGAAAATCTACCGTGGCTTTGGCAAGAAGAAGGGGAGCGGCACTTGGTGCACATTTTCTCTCAAATGTGTTCAAGCTATCCCTGGTCAACTTAAAGCGGATGGTGCAGTTCATCAAAGGAAGCAGGTGATTTCCTGACTTAAGTGAATAAACTAAGAGTAAATAAACTATTATGGCATCGAAACGGGCCTCTTTTGTGTATAGGTGTGTCTGTCGACAGGCTTCCTTTGATCGGCAGCCGCTTTAACCTAACCTAACCAAAGAACAAGGAGACACATGTGCCGATATCGGTTGCAAAGCGCGAGTAGCGCAAAACGAAACCAGCTACCTTCGAAGATTTAGAGACAATAAAAGAAACATGCAGATCAAATTTCAACTTCGGATCAAAAATGATGCCAAGGTCCTCATGTTGATATACAAGCTTCAAAAGACTATCAGACAAAAAGTATTCAAAGAAAATGGGATTAGCCTTATTGGAAAAAGACATCACGAAACATTTGGAAACATTAAGAACAAGGGAGTTCGCAGGGCACCAATCACTTAAAACAAAAAGATCCGATTGCAAATTACTTCAACATTTAGAGAAGCGAAAGCACGGAAAATTTCAAGATCATTAGCGTACAAAAGAGGTTCAGACTTAAAGTTACAAGGAAGGTCATTGATATACAATGTGAAAAGGAAGGACCAAAGATGGAACCTTGGAGAACACCAGAAGAAAGATAGAAAGGAGAGGAAGAACAGCCATGAGAAACAACACGGCAAAAAGAGCACATACGACTATGGATGTAGGAAGAATGCCAGGGTATAACGGAACTAGAAATGCCAAAAATAGAAATCTTTTCTAGAAGCACTGAGTGGGTTACCCTGTCAAATGCTTTCACGTAGTCAGTGTAAATCACATTAACTTGAAGACCGTTGTCCAAAATGCACGTGACAAATTTAGTGAATTCAACTAAATTAGTAGTCGTAGAACGCTCTTTAGTGAATCCATGTTGCACTTTAGAAAATAAGTGACTAACAACACTACACAAACTCAATTTAAATAAAATAGGAAAAGGTACACATAAGGAAGATGCAAGAGTTGTTTCGCATTTTTTCCGACAATTTCGTGTGAATTTTTGAGCATAATTGACACTAAGATGTCGCCAAATATGTTTCAAGGTGCGTATACGCTACCATGTACTGGATATTATTTTCCCTTTTAGTTCAAGCTTTATCAGCGACCAAACATTTTCAATGGGATTCGCATCTGGACTCTGTAATGGCCAGTCCAAAATTTGTATCCCATTTTCCACCTTCCAAGATGTGCAGAGGCGACTTCGAAGCTTGGTATCATTTTTCTCTTGAAAAATTCATTCATTGTTTTCAATTCCATATAATTTTTCTGCAGACTTCAGTGGGCCTTTTTTATACAAAGGGAGCATGAATTGAGCATCCAAGTTTCTATCGAAATTCATTAATTCTCCAAATCCTTTTTCTGAGAAGTAGCTATAAACATGCACCTTTGCTGCGAAAGTGTTTCTCAATTTTTTGGCCAAGCCTTCTGCCAGGAGTTGTAGGCAACAAAGGATGATTCGTCAGTAAATATTACTTTGTTCCAATCACGCTCCGAATTCTCCTTTGCCCAGCTCAGCCATTTTGCTACTTGTGCTGCTTTTAGTAGGGGTCGTACTTATATCAGATTCTTGAAGTCTCCATCTTTTTGTGTTAATTGGGGCTCGAACATCTTTTCTAAGAAGTTTTTCTATGGCTTGCCTCAGACTAGGAGTTGGGTTTTCCTAAACATCTCACAAATAACTTTATCAATTCTTGTCGAAGTACCTCTAGTACGGTCTCTACCCGGCTTGTTACCTACACTCGCACATTTTTTATACTTCTTCATCCACTTCTTCACAAACGAAATAATTGTTTTCGTATATTTTGCTGTCTCTTTTATAGTCATTTTAAGACCTGTGGGATGAGTAACTAAAAATACAATTTTAAAACGCTGCTTGTAGACGGCACTTATATTTTAAATATGTTTTCTTGACGAAAGTCCAAGCTTTAAAACTGTATTAAAAGTTATTTACTGTTACGAAGGAAAAAATAACAAGAGTCACATTTTTGTGGAACATACTGTACTTCTCATATATTTTTTTTATATTTACCGCATATGGATTTTTCCACAACGCCATTTTTGGGTTCAAAGCTTCTGAGCCGGTAATGACTTCACAAGCGATTGCTCCGCAATTCCTTCGAAAACACGAAGGTTTTTCAAAAATTAAAGATTCTGTTGCTGGCAAACGATAATCTCCTAAACCTAGTACTAAAGTATGTTTCGAGTGAAACTTTGTGTAAAATGACTTTCGACTGAAATTTAGCCTGAAAATTCGCAATGAGATTTTCGCGAGAAATCTTTAAAAGCATCCAATGAAAAGTTTTCACAGCTCATGTAAAATATGCGAAATGTTATGCAATAGCGCAACCGAGGCATAACAAAAGCTTCAGCTGGTGAAAAAAAAAACAACGAAAACAATGTTCAGATTCACGAAGCTATGCATCCATTTACCAGTGCTGCCATTTTAGCATTTTGAATGCTAGATCTAGCATTATTTTTTCCAAAACGGCATTCGAAATGCGGAGTTAGCATCTAGCATTATTTTTAGCATTTAAATTTAGATTTCGGAATAATCTGGCACTCATCTATTTGCAATCTCGCCCATCAAATTTTTCTCAATTATAGCTCTGTTCGTGTACTTTCAGTCGCGTTCATGAAAGAAAGCTTCCTGAATCATGTGGTGGCGAAAATTCATGAAAAATACAAAAACGCGCTTATGGCTTTTTCTCAGAAGTGACAACCAGAAGTGACAGTTGTCTGATTTTGAAATAATGATAGTGATTATAAAGTCTAAAATATAAAGATTATAAAGTCATCTATATTGCTTTAAATATGGTAACGTTCAATTAAATCGTGATGATGCTAAAAATCAGTGATGTAGTCTCATCCACTTCAGACACCTAGGAGCCTCGGGCATCTACAAGTTCAAGTTTACCAAAGTATGTGCATTCTAGTTAGATATTTTTTCCTGAGTAATGTGAATCAATGGTTTTGTTAGGGCTTCAAATGCAAGCGATCGCACGGATAAAGCTGGAGAAAAATCTTCGTTATCCGACACTAATAATTTTTCTTCACTTAAAAATAAATAATTGTTGCTGTTTTGTTTGTGAGATTCCAAACGATGTTTTGAAAAATATTGGTAGAAATGAGCTTTACACAAGAGAAGAAAATTTGGATATAACTGATATGTCTGTAATAGATCTAGAATCATTTTGAGATGAGAGCCAGATCTGGTGAATAGGGTGAGCGTTCAAACAGTTCGAATCCTGTTTCTTTAATTGTATTCATCGCAACTGCAGTCTTGTGAGCCGGTGCCATATTTTGAAGAAATAGAACTCCGGCTCGCAGTTTGCCGTGTCTTTTCTCCTTCATCGCTTCTCGCAATCTTCTTATTTGGTCAGCTTAGCTCCCTTTTCCAAATTTTCCACCATAATAATTTTTTTAGCGTCCCAAAAAACTGATGCCATAACCTTTCCTGCCGAACTTGACACTTTGAATTTCTTCGGCGTCGATGAAGAGGGTCGATTCCTGGTCATCGATTGCATTTTGGTTTCTGGATCAAAATTGTGGGCCCAGGTCTCGCCCATGGTCAAAAGTGTGACGAAAAATTCTTATGATCTGCCTGGAGCTTTTCGAGATTCATCTTTGAAATGTCGACTCGTTTCTTCTTATGCTCGTCCGTTAACATTTTCGGTACCCAACGCGCAGAGACCTTCTTCGTATATAATTTGTTGGGAAAGGTTTTTCGAACACTACGATATGAGATGAGACCTCAGCTACATGCCTGAGAGTCACTTTTTGATCTGCTAACACGACATCTTCGACTTGTTTTACGTTGTCTTCAGTGAGTGATGTGGATGGACGTCCTTCACGATGTTCATCTTTAGTGGATGTTCTTCCCAGCTTAAACGGCTTGGCCTAGTGTGCAACGGTGGAATATGGAGGAGCAAAGTCTCCTAATGTTTCCACCATGTCGCCGTGTATGCTTCTGGTAGACAGGTTTTTCAAACAGAGGTACTTAATGACAGCTTTAATTTCGTTTTCCCCATTTTGATGTTCTCTCTTTGACTGTTCGTATTCAAATGAATGTAGCTCCTCCTTGGAACTGTATTTCCCTGGAGCTAGTGCTTTCAGCACTTTGACTCCCCTCTTGAATGTAGCTTCATGCTGACTTAGTGAGTATATGTAGTAGTAAAAATTTTTTTTTTTATTTTAATGCGAACAGGAAATAACCGATTATCATTACTTATTGATCAACCATCATATTAATATGCATATTGTTTTGATATTGAACCATGTTTATTTCAATTAAAAAAGATAGCATTATTTAGCATTATAATTTTGCAGGATCTAGCATTATTTAGCATTAAATAAAATTGAATCTAGCATTATTCCAAAAAAATAAATGGCAGCACTGCCATTTACATGCATACACTCTATGGAAACCTGTTACACATAAAAAATAAATGAATGTCGCCAAAATCGAAATGAATGTATTCGGAATTTGTGAAGCGTAGTATCGTTTTGCGGTTGAATACGGAAAACAGAATGAATTTCACATGTGTGTTTCCCCACATGATATCGTAAAGCAGACAAAACAATTTTCATTCTAGTATGCTTTTCTATGCAAATTTACTAATTAGTTTCGATTCTGCACAACCGTTACGCTATTGAAGTGAAATTCCGTTTTTCCACCTTTAGCGTATACATGGATCGGAGGAACGGCCAACAATTGAACAAACCGCAGGTAAAATTTGTTGGGTTTATTATGAATGCAGTTGCGAGTTTTCAATGTTTTTGCAGAAGAAGTACATGCAGCATATGTGAGTAAGACTCAATGACATGACGAAATGAAGACCATTGTTGGGAAAAATGACTTTTAATGTTTACTGTGACTCTGGCATAGCTGGTAGTTTGCTTTGCTCTGACACTCCTCTCACATAAATTTCGCTAAAGTTGGTGCAGAGAACGAATTGTTAATATGTTGTTTTATTTAATTCTTTGTTTTATTTATTTTAAGTTTAAGGTGTTTTATTCTTATTTTAAAATCCATGTACAAAAAAAACATAATTCACGAAATTGGGTTTTTTTCGTTAAATTCAATTTTTTGCTGAAGAAAAATGCACTACAAATTTTAGGTCCACCTCCACCTGTAGCATGAATTAGTTCAGCTGGTTAAAAACCAGGTCAGTAGGCAACTTTAATTTTTTTTGTGACATGTTTCCTTTTACTTGTCGATATTCTTTATTATCCTATTTTCCATACTAGGATTACAAGAGGTGTTAACTCTGGATTTTAAGACTCTGTCAGGCCAATAAACTATTGGGATATCCTAGGTAAGCATCAAATTTTTATGATGTCATTATGGCATGGTGCACCGTCTGGCATTAAGATATTTGCTGTTTTACTGCTCTACAGGTAGTTTAAGTATGAGAATAAAACGCCACTCACCAGGTCATAATGCTGATTGCTGTTCATAATTCTTTGGACCAAAAATTTTGACGAAAATCAGTAGCCTGAGATACAGGACCATACCATTATTACTAGCAAAATTCAAGTAGTTTTCACGACCTAAGCTTCATCGTATTTTTCTAGTGTTTTTTATTGCTGTTATTTTTGTTTTTATGTAGCTATGCGTCAATATGTTTACTCAATTCTGAATTCCTTCGGACGACGTGCAGATGTGCAATGTATTTTTCGATACAAATAATACTCCAATAGGTGGGTGTTTTATTTACATTTTAATGTTTGATATTAATTGTAGAAATTGAAGTTATTATTTAGCTAATTTATTTCGACTTCAGTTGGTAGCTTTTTTTAGTCTGTGAGTGATATATAAATTTTTATTCTCATTTTCTTGAAATCGATATGTTTCATGATGTTCCAACATTCAACTAGCACCAATTTTTTTTAGTCAATCCCCAAATCACTTTAAATATTTTTTGCATCTTAATTAACTTATCTTGGCCGCATTTAAACCATACTGCACATAATGATTAATTTAAGAATTTTATCTAAAGATGTATTAACACTAGAACTACCGATGTTAAATATATACCTAGTTTTACCGAACCCGTCAAATTGACGGATTTTTGATTATGGCTTTCATAGTAACTTGTGATTTAGTTTAAGTAAATAAAAGAATGCAATTTAGCAATAACAACACTTAATATAATAATTCATTAATTATATATAAAAAAACAAACAAAAACAGTTTCTACTTCAATTTATATTATAGCAAATTTGTCATGTATGAAATAACTATGAGGCACATATTTTACATGTACATGTTATCTTAGATGAACACTTGCCACAAACATATTTGTTGCATGCATTGCAAGTATAAATCGCTCTGTTTTTATTGCACAATCGAATTTGGCAAGATTTGCGTTCATAAGGAGTTTTTTTTTGAGTTTTCTGGAGTACAATCCATTGCCTGTTCTTGTTTTTTGGAGGAGGCTTCTTTTCTGCAACGACTATATTCACT
The DNA here is from genome assembly GCA_947369275.1 of Nemotelus nigrinus. NCBI lineage: Eukaryota > Metazoa > Arthropoda > Insecta > Diptera > Stratiomyidae > Nemotelus > Nemotelus nigrinus. The sequence goes on from OX376374.1 coordinate 13,303,465, forward strand.
GGAGAGTTCTTCGGATAATTGAAATAAAAATTGTTTTCTAGTTATTTTTTCATCACAAGTCTCTTTATATAAAATCCACGCATTGATTGCTGCCAAGTCCAAGATATTATAAAATACCTGCAGAGGCCATCTACGTGAGCCTGCTTTTACGCTATATTTGCGGGCCATTTGGTCAACTACATCTACTCCAAACTTTGTTTTATTGTAAAAAGATACAGTTTCAGGAATTTGTTTTCGATTAGAAGCAATTTTTACAAATTTATGCTTAGTACTAAGAAGTAGTACTTTTTTGCGAGACTTACTTTTGTAAATTGTTAGAACAATATCATTTGATTTGTAGAGCTTTGTGGAGAAAAGAGCCATGTTATCTTTTCTAACTTTAGCTATTTTCGGTAATTCTCTTTTATTTGCCCGCATAGTTCCAACAAGGCTTGTTTTTTTGGCCAATAGCTTCTTTGCAAGTTGAACACTTGTAAAAAAATTGTCTGTTGTTATGTTTCTCCCACAATTTACATAGTTGTCTACAAGATTCAAAACTACAAATTCATTCAAAGGTACTCCTGATGGTCTAGTTTCATCTTTGCCTAAGTAGGGAAAGCCACTTATAAGATATTTACTTCGCACGTCTGCAGATAACCAAAACTTAATTCCGAATTTGTCCGGTTTATTGGGCATATACTGCAGAAATCTGCATCTTGCCTTTGTGGGAAACAGTTGTTCATCTACGCTTATATTCTGATCTGGATTATAACAAGCTTGGCTATTATCAATGAAGGACTTCCACACTTCGGAAACTAATCCAAATTTGTCAGTTTGTAAACGAACACTCCTCTCGCTTTTTTTGTCAAAACGAATGAATTTCATAATTTCTGAAAATCTGTTTCTACTCATAGTTTCGTGAAAGAAAGAAGGACCCCATTTTTTGGACCACAAATATGATAACTTCATGTTTCTTGCTTCATAGGCTCCTCGAGCATATAAAATGGCTATAAAAGCATATAATTCGTCTATAGTAATTTCCCAGTCCTTCTGTAAAATGGTTTTGGCTTGTAGCTCAGTGCAAGCTTTTATGTGATTCATCATTCGATTATCAATTATAAGTCGAAATGCACTACTAACATTACCAAGCATAATTTTTCTCTTCGCATAACCAGTTGGGCCCGAAGTATCCTTGAATATAGTATGTGATGACAGTCTACCAACACAACCATTCCCTAATTCTTCCCATTCAGTACCGTCGACAGCAATGCTTTTTTGCGGTTTTTCTTCGGTTTCTGCTTCGCTATCCGATTCAGTATCTGAAAAAATTCTCAACCGTTTTCTGCGTTTCTGGCTCTTTTGAAGAATTTCTTCTTCGCTTACTGAATCTTCACTTTGATATTCATCTTCTTCACTTTGTTCAATATCTTGCACTTCAATTTCATCTGAAGATTCTTCAGAATCTAAAAATTCAGTTTTATTTTCCACGCAAGATATGTCCAAATCATTATTACCTGAATTAGTATCCGAACAGTCTTCATTTATATTAGTGAGTTTTTTGAATTCTTCAAAAACATTTTTGCTTCCTGGAAATCGTTTCATTGTTGCATAGGGTTTACAAAAACTAAATTTCAATTTTTCCGAGAATGGACTTCTCACAGGTTATCACAGATTGCACTTTTCACCAAGAACTTTATCACATTAGAAGTAAAACTGATAATGATTGTGTCCTGAATACATTTACCAGTTAGAGCTATTAGTTCTAAACTAACCGCGTTATAACGGCTTTCTCACACTTTGGATCATTCAGTACAAATGTCTGGAAGCGACGTAATGAATGTAAATATGTATATGTCCATCATTGTGTATATGTCCATCATTGTGTAGATGATATACATATAAATTATTATAAACGTCATTTTGACGGGTGCTGGTATAAATAGGTATAGGTCATACTGATTATGGAAATTAAAGTCGGTGAGGGGAAATTGAATAGTGATAATTAACTGTTCTTATATTTTATTAAAAGTCGTAATAAAACTCTAGAACAATTATATAAATTATATCAAATTTATAAGCATGTAATTTGAAAACCGTCAAAATGACGGTCTTGGTAGTTCTAGTGTTAAAGCGTGTTGTTCTTGTCAATTTTACCGAGAATTGTGAAATATTCTTCCGAAATATATTACTATGGAACAATACAGTAAACACCATTAATATCCTTCAATGTTTGGTGTAAATGCTTTTTGTTATTTTCAAAAAGGATTACCATATTTTTAAGTAGAAATAAATCTTGCATCAATTTACAAGACAGAAGGGGTTTTTAGCGTGAGGTAAGTAATTCAACACCGCTTATTTTGTGCAGTGTACGCTTGCCAATCATTTATATCTGGCGACTATTACTCATATTTTCTCCTTCTAGCATCTCAATCTACCCAACTGAAAATATACCCCAAATATAACGTCTTTATTGACAAATATTTTGAGCTTGATTAACTACTATTTTCTATGATTGCAATCAGCTTTCACACTTGATTGTTTTGCGCCATTTTTGCAACTTTTGTTTGTGCAGTATTTTTTTTTATTTTTTCCATTTTCTCTTTATTTCTGCCTATTGCTTACCCTGGGAAGAAAGAGCATTTCCTTGTCTTACCAGATCTACTGTTCAGTCTGCTCTTACAACATGAAATTCCTAAGAAATAGAAACAGTTCATTTCACTCTTATAAATCACTGCTTTTTTATGACCGAACTGCATTAACGAAATTTGTATTCATCCATTTTTTGAGTTTTTACTAATGTTCGAAGAAGAACATTAGTATTAAAATCACTTTGGCCGAAATCTCATATATATATATATATATATATATATATATATATATATATATATATATATATATATATATATATATATATATATATATATATAATGTATATATATATGTGAAGTGTGAAAAAAGTGAAAAAATGTGAAAAAATCTCAGGAACGCGCCATCCGATTGAACTGAAATTTTCAGAATACATTTTCAGGTCTCACAAAAAGTTAATATTGTTTAACCCTTTGGCACCGGCGGCCATTTTAGTGATATTTTAAATATTCCTATTATTCTGTGAAAAAATAACTTATGCAAAAATAAAGTTAATGTAATAAATTCTGAACGTGTTTTTATTGTGAATATGATAATGCTTTTGGAATTTTTAACCCTATGTGTGCGCTAGGCGCCTAAAATGAGTTTGGTAAAATTTGAAAATTTTTGAATAGCGATATTTTTTGACTAGATTATCAGATTATTATGAAACTTACAGGACATATTAATGTTATTAAGTTGCACACTTGCATTATTTTTGATGAATGTGCTATGGCAGGTACTGAAAGTGAAAACATTCAAACCATCGAATCTCCTAACGAAATTTCCATTTCTTACAATAGAAACCAACTTGTATACAAAACTTATGCTTTATCTACACATTCAAAGTAAATTTTTGGAAATTTCATTTCGGGCAAGGACGGTAGCCCTTTCCCAATTTACCTATATTTTTAGCATCAAAAATTTCTGTTCACGGGAACTCACGAACCAATCATCAGATACAGTTGAAATTTACAGAATACATTGGGCATTACAGAATACATTGGGCAACTTTGTGCCAGTGGTGCCATCTTGAAAAATTACAAAGAAAAAAAACTGCTTTTTGCCTAATGAATTCTGATTCAGTTTCTAGATTTTCATGAAATTGACACAGTAGCTGAACCTTACTCTAAGCCACGTTTGATAGAAATTTGGTTGAAAAATTCGATTGATGCTGCCAGCTATGATAATTTTTGTGTGTTCGATTTCGAAAATTCGCTCAGGAAAATAAAGCTTTTTGCCCTATAACTTCCAATGCAGTCATGAAATCAATACGAATTTCATACAATTAATGGAACCTATCATAGGCATTATTCAGGCCGGCTTTGGTTGAAAAGCCACGATAGAGTTGCCAGCTATTGTTGGTTTTTTGTTGATTTGCAATATCTTCATTAAGCGATTTTATAGTAAAATTTTCAAATGGCAATGATATTGTAGTGACAATAAACAGCAAATATTATGTTTTCGATTATTTGAAAAATTTTGCGGCTGGTAGCCCTAAATTTCTTTATACTCCTATAACTTCGAATACAGTCATCGGATCGAGACGGAATTCGCAGGGTAGGTTAATTTCAACGTGAAGCAGATGTGATATATTTTTGGCTTTGATACTGACAAAAGGTCGCCAGCACGAGTCGGTAGTGCTAGTTTTGCATCAATAAATGCTTACAGTTAGTATTTATACCGGAAACATTAACAATGAAAATAAATAAACAATGTTTCAATTCCCAAAGTTCTGCGATTTTTTTTTGGATCGCGGCCCCAAACACCAACATCAGTTACAGTGCTGCAGGCACTGAGCATTTTCTTCATCGATGTTATATGAGATGCTGCTTTCACAGTTTTCTGAAATTAGCAACTGATAGCAAATATAATTAACAAGTGTTTTGCTCTCATAAATTTTGAAATTCATGCCACTGGTAATATCTTAAACCATTCCAACATATGAGTTATAATGCATTCTTGAGACCAAAGTAAAACGTGGCGTTTGAAACAGTTTGGCTGTAATAAGAAGCTCGTGGGTACTCATCCTACGCTTTTAGCAGAAACATTCCCCCAACGCTCCCGACCGATAATATTCCACACTACGCCCCTAGTCGAAACATCCCCTCTACGCTTCTGGCCGAAAACAACCGTCACTATGGTCCTACTCAAAGCATTCTCTCCCTACGCTACCGGCGCAAAACATCTCCCCCCCCCCCCTCCCAACGATCCCGGCCGAAAAAATTCCCCCCAGAAAATGTTTATATGACAATCGCGCGATATTAATTCCCATGACTTTTGCTTACCCTACAGGCATATTCTATTTTAGCTCGTATTTCTAAGTTTCTAAACATAAAAAAAGGTGAGATAAGTGAACTATTTTGCATCGAAGAAAATTAATTTCATGTTTATACCTGACCTAAATTTGGGTGCGCCCTTTTTTGGAGGCGACTCAAATTTATTTTCAAATCTGATATACATTTTCTTTTCCATAAATATCATTATCCAAGACATGTTTTTATTTTATTTTGCTTCAAGATAATTTCCCTTTCAAAAAGATAAAATTAACTTGGAGCAATTTCTAATAGAATCAAAACAACTTTTACTGAGAGATGGGTCTGTCTTACATAGAAACTTCATAAAAAGTACAACAATCAATTAAATTGACCCATTTATTTTTTTTCTTCGTCATTGTATCATCAATCAGTTGACTGAAATAAATGCTTTCATTCAACTTTCTTCGCTACAAAATGTTCAGCTACGCACAGACTCTTGCCAATGAAGGAAATTCTACTGTGAAAAACGTGACACTCGCACGCGTGTGTATTTGACTTTTAGAAACAAAGCAATAGCAACGGAGCTAAAAATAGCAGAATTATTTCTAAAATTATCTACAATTAATCGGAAACAATGATTAAGTTGAGTTATATCTCAACTGAAGTTTGTTCGCAAGATGCAGTGAAGAATGTGCTTTCCGAATGTAAAAAGCGATTTCATATCGTATCGATATGGTCTTGGAAATTTTAGGCATTGTTTCTTTGCACGACTCAAATAAACACAAATTTGGATACTGTATTTGTTTGAATTCAGCACGGAATAGCAATATCACCAGAAAATGTAGTCAGGATGGTTATAATTTCCTTTTATTTTATTTATTTATTCAAAAAGTTCGTCTAATACAGACTAGTAGCATTTACATTAAAAAAGATTAAAAACTTACAAACAAATCAATTAAAGTGGACTATTTTGACCCAAGCGCTTTTTCAAAGACGATAAGCATATATTAAAGTCAAATTGATGGTAATCACTGTTAAAATTTCTTTTCGTGGACGAAACGGTCTCATTGAAGGCGTAGTTGGTCCGATAGGAAGGGACAGATAAAATGTTGACGTGTCTCACTCTGTGACCGTTGGTATTGAGGCCAAATAAACTTAAAAGATGTTCAGACGAAATATTTCCAGTGAGGAGTTTAGCAGCAAAGATCGTTCTGAAATTTTCACGTCTGTTATTAAGTGTGTTCATGGCCAGTCGATCAATGTAAGGAGACAAACGAAGAGGATCTGACCAAGCAAATTCACACAAACAAAACCGTAAAAAAAATTTCTGAATGGATTTGATACGGTCCACATACACCTGCTGATAAGGCGGCCAAACTATACACACATATTCAAGTATCGGTCTTACTCAAGCACAAAAAAGAATCTTAGTAAGATGTTATGAAACTCTTTGGATTGCCTCCTCACAAATCCCAAAGTTGATGAAGCTTTTAATAAGATGACGTTAATATGATCGTCAAGAGTAAAAGCATTATTTAAAAGTGCTCCTAAATCGAGTAATTTGTCAGAATGCCTTAAGGGGACATAGCACGTTCAAATTGAAAAAAAAAATGTTTTTTTTTCAAAGGTTAGTTTTTAATTGAATAAAAAAACATATCTTAACGAAACTTTGTACATATACTTTTCTTGCCTTATACTACCTAAAAAAATTGTTAAAATTTTTTTGTGGTCCCCTGTCATCTGCTAGAATTTTTTTGAAAAAATACCAAAAAGCCTACAAAAATCCGAGTAAAAAACAAAATCGGTGTTTTTATCAGCATCAAAGCGGCCTTTGAATTAATTAAAATAAAAAAAAATTGGCTGAAAAATAACAAAGTAGCGGCGTTTTTTCGAAAATCGAGGTTTTTTCCCCAAGAAATTGATTATAGCTAAAAAAAAATGAATTTTTTCCTATTTTTTCATCCGTAGTTCATTCCGAGCATTAACATGTGCAGATCAACGTGCTAAAATTTCAGAACGATTGGATAAAAACATTTTTCTTAATCATTCACGCCAACCTGGAACAGATTGTTTCAAGATAGCCATAAATTCTTCATTGAATGTACATGCAGAAATATTTGCAGCCATATTTATGATAATTTTTTCACAAAAAGTATGTTTGGGGGCTAAATCCCAAATACAAGAATTATCGCTTTCGTTATTATTCTGCGCTTTAATAAATCTTCTGATGATAAGTCTTCATAAATAGGCTTTAAAATTTCTTATACCTCATCATCTAAAGGCTGAGGAAGCTTGAAATTTTTTAAAACATTACCACCAGTTGCCTCCATCTTGCGCCAGTTACACCAAGCCTTTTCTCCAACAGGACAATAAGAGTGTCGAGGGTTCTCATCAGTTGAAATTTTTTTGGTAATATGCTGGCCAAATTTCCTTGCGCATGTTTTCAACCGAATAAGAATTTCGTCGTATAGGTAGGCCATAAGATGTTGATAAATTTTTCATTAATTTTAGTGTTAGTTGAATTTTTTTCGGACCTTTTTTTGGAGTTTGAACACTTTTTTTAGAAGTATCTTTTTCAGCAATTTTTTTTTTTTGTTTTTTTGCCAAGGCTAACTTTTTTTTTTGCTTTTTTTGAAGGAGTTGACTCACTTATCTTTCTCTGCACTTTGGCCTCAGTCGAAGTAGTGGTATAGCGAAGTGAACGAAAGTCATAGAAAAAATAACCTTCGTGCGCTTCGCTATATATGGTCACATTTTTTTTTTAATAATTTCAATTTTATATTATTAAAATCATGTTTTTAAAGCTTCACTCTAACATATTCAATAAAAAAAAAATCGAAATTTGAAGGTACCCCCTTAAGGGAATACTATTCAAAGAGTATTCAAAGCTCAACAGATTAATTTTACGCGTGTACGAAACAACGGTACACTTGTCAATATAAATGACTAATTTGTTAGTGTTACACCAAGTCGTGGTGTTATTTAGGTCATCTTGAAGTTCCAAGCAGTCGTGAGTATTAGATACCTTTTTAAAAATTTTGGCGTCATCTGCATATAGTTAAATTGACGAATGTTTCAGGACAGCTGGTAGGTCATTTATATATTTAAAAAAAAGTAGAGGTCCTAAGTGACTTTCTTGAGGAACACCAGATATTACATCAATTTCTGATAGAAGGGCGCCACGGAAGGATACGCATTGGGTACGGCATTCGAAATAAGATGCTATTCAGGAAATAAATAGCTGAGGAAAGTTAAACGAGGACAATTTACATAATAATATGGAATGATCGAGCTTATCAAAAGCCTTCGTGAAATCAGTGTAATCCTGCCTCTATTGATGGAATAACAGTATTGGAAAATTCAAGTAGGTTGGTAGTTGTGGATTTGCCTTTCATGCAACCATTTTGGAAAGGAGATAATATAGATTTGCTATGAAACACCACAGCATTACTGATTATCGCATCACTGCCAATGAAAAGCTGTCCTAGCTGGTATTCGTTAATGATTTGACATTCCACCCAATATTCGAAAGATTATGTTTTATCACTGCAGAGAAATTGTTAGCAAGAATGTATGACATAATTTGTCCCTGACTGTAGAAATGGTTACAAAACATATGTTGCATATGTTTCACCACAAAATCGGATTGTGTATTATTATGTCATTGTTACTTAACTTAGGTCCTGCTCTCGAGCCAAATGGCTCTTCTCTTCATCGAGTTTCTTGCCTGGATTTGAAACTCAATCAACATATAATCGTTACGATCACAAATGTATCGAATGTCCTCGGACTGCAGGTTCCATTCCAGGCAAGGCTAACGCGTCAGCCTACGAAATGTCCTAAGGCGTATCTGGCTACTAATCATTTAACTCGGGCCGGATTCCCATGCACCAAACAATCGTCCGTGGATCGAATGCCAGCTGCTTTCTCCAAGTATTTAGGTTATTAAGATCTGGTGCAAAGTATATGTATGTATGTACATTCATCGGATGTATGAACATAAATACCTCTAGTAAATGGTAGCACACTCAGCTCGAGTTTTCAGGGAATGCGGGCAATAATAGTGGCGAGAGAAGGGTGTGGCAAATCTGTGAACAATCCGTTTGGAACAACAGTCATCCCATTCCTATAAAACACTCTGACCGATATTTCAATGAAATCGAATGCGAAAATAACACTTAATGGAATTTCAATAAAACAACATTAGTTCTCCATGAGTGCGAGTACACGTACATACAGCGTGTGCACTGCCAATCTATTGCCACGCATTGCTATAAATACTATTTCGGTACTGTGAAATTTGCGGTGTGTTTTAAATTTTTCATCGGCTACGTTCAGACGGATTTCAAGCTGCAGACAGGCATTTAGTGTATTGTATGTAATTATTGACGGATTAGTACCAGTTATTGCTATTATTACTGTTGGAAATATCATAATTTAGCAATAGAAACAATTCTAAAAGAACATGAGAAAAATTGAAAGCAATCCGACTGAATTGAAAACAGCAATACTAAAATGAAGGTCGAATTACAAGATAGTGTTTGATGTGATTTGGTAATACCATGCGCCTGTTTTTTATAAACTACTAGCCCTAACAACCAAGACATTAAATTGCTCGTTTATACACATTATAGACAAGTATAAATGTTATTATCTACATCTTACATACAATCTATCTTCATCAGAGTCATTAAAAAGGAATTTAGGTTTTATCGCTTTGATTGACGGCGTTCTTTTTCCGTTTGATTATTTTCTACTGTTAGAATTCTATTTTTCACGAATTTCGTTCGCTGTTCTTTTGAAATAGTTTTTAGTTTCACCATTTGTTTAGGCCGGCTGTCGTTGCATGAAAATGCTTGGAAATGATATCACTTAATTTGGAAGATGTATAAAAATATCTCAAAGAATTCTGGAGATTGATGTAGAATAAACGCTCGTAATTCATTTTTACAACAAGCAATGGGCGGGTAATTTGGAGTCGGTGTAATATGTATGAAAAGTAAAACGAAAGCAATTCACCTACACTGCAAGTCAAAAGAGGACTGACACAAGGTGACGCATAAAAATATTAGTCTGTAATAATATCAGATAAGAAGACCTGGAGCTAAAAAGGTTCAGTAAAAGTGGCCATCGAAGGCCCCAGACCTTTTTGCTAACTGACGCATGTCTTGCATGAGGTTCACCCGGCTTGGCTCGCTGCAGCGGTGCTATTTGGTTTTCTCCAATACCGGACAGGGCCACAGAAGATTCTGAATTGTTTCTGAGACTCCCGGCTCTTGGCAATTCTTACAGCTGTCACTCGGTAGGCATCGCAGTTTCATGGCATTTGCTGCTACAAAACAGTGGCCAATAATGTTATTGTGTGACCACCACTTGATTTTGGTTATCCTGAAGGATTGCGTTTCTCGCCATCTGCTCATCGCAACTTGCATCATACTGGAGTCAATCAAGTACTTTACCGCTTGAATAAGAATAAGGATGTTTGGCAATCTGAATACAGAAAGGCTGGCCCCACGCTTGGCTGCTCGGCATCACTGCCCTTATGACCTCTTCTGTTGTCTTCGATTTATATGCGTGAGAGAGGCTGCTTAAATAACGTGGTATGTAGAGTATGCTGCAGTCCCTGCAAATGTTTTGGATCCAACAGTGTAAATGCTAAGAGGTACTGTGTCCATTAGCTGATTCCATTCCTGCCTATCACCTACGGTAGGTTGATATTGTCGCTCAAAGAAAAGAGTATTCAGTGCTTTCTGCATACCCCAGTTCAATGCTGCTTTGACTAACGCGACTTGACTCGTAGCGCTCCGATTCTCTAAACCTGACAGCAGCTTTTGCGGCAGTGCTTCTAAAAAAGAGGTCTTTAGAGGGCGATCTCAACAGATTTTTCTCTCGTGTATACGTTTTAGACTCTCGATAGGGTTTGAGATCCAAGTCTTTGTTTAATGTGAAGATCTTAAAGTTTTTCGAAAACTTTAAGGGGAAGGAAGTCAGACTAAGTGACCTGTAGTGTTACGGATACGCATGGCTGCTTTTACTTGGTTTGGATACGCATGGCTGCTTTTACCGAACTTCATCCCGACTGGGGGGCTTGAAGGTGTCTTTTCCTAAGACCATTTCTGCTTGGTCACGACCACGTATATTTCTTCTAGATCAGGGAAACCGGACACCTGCTCACCAATGGAGGGGGTGGAGTCACCCAAGTCACCCAAGCAGCCTAGAAAGTAAGTATTTACATGTCGGAGCTGTTTCTTGTCCACTTTCTACCTAGCTTGTACACTAGACCCGACGCAACAGGGCTTTAAGCCCCCAGTTTTCCACATCTCACCGTTTCCAAAGTGGCTTCAAAGCCACTACACAGCTCATTGCAGGAGCACCATCTGGCTTCCCTTAAATCCGATTTACAAATTTTTAGGACGTCCTTGTATTCGTTCCAGCATTCCCTTCATTTAGCTGCTTTGGCTATGTTGAACACTTCTCGAACTTGTCTTCTGCGCAACCTAGATCTCTGTTCCACCAGGGTGACTTAAAACAGGCTTCTAGACATGAACGCTCAAGAGCTTTCACGAGTTTTCCTCTGAATGTGTTAGCTGCTGCCTCCAGGTCTGCTACAGAGTGAATCTTAAACCGATAACCTCTTGAAGCTCTCCCAGTTTGTGTTTCTGAGATTGCGAACCGGTCATGAATTGTAATTTGAGCTGAATTTCAGAGTCAAGCTAATGTATTCATGATCAAAGAATGATGAGACTTCAAGAGCCTTCAAGTTTTCTATCGGTTGTTCGTTAGATCCATTGTGGAGAGTGAAGTTATTAGTTTTCTGAGAATCTATGGATAAACTCTCTTCTTTGCACCAGTGGATTGTTTCATTTATGGCATTTTGCATTCTGAATCTCAGGGTATTCATGTGTTATAGTCATGTAGTAATCTATTATTTACTACATGACTATACAAAAAAATTTTAAATATATAATATCTGTTATCTACACAAAAAAGTAAGGTTTGACATTAAGATCCAATTTAATTGAAAGTGAAGTACCTGCTTACTTACTAATTAATTCTCTACGTAGAGCTTCTTAAACACATTAATTAAAGAGAAGGAAGTAGCAATATATGTCGAAAATTGAGTAATTTTGAAAATGCTTCTTTTATTTTCTATAGTGCGCAATCAAGGGAGAAACCATCTATAATAATATAACTTACCACTCATATTATTTGTTAACTTGAAATAATTCAATAAGGCTAGTTTTTCGGCCAAAAAATTTGTTCTCTGCCATAAACGAAAATATTAATATGAAGCCTTGCATCGTCCACACTTGTTTGTTTAACCATTTGCCTCAATATAAATGGTGCATGATATATTCATCGAAATTTTTCGAGATGTTTTCGAAATAATTAAATTCAGTCATAAATTTTTCACCTTAGAACATAAAACTAATTAAGTAGCTTATCTTTCAAAGTAAACAACAAACCCACCCAAAACAGAGGACAGCTAATTGCTTTTTCCTTAGCTCAAACGAACATTAATTCACCAACACAAAGTCTCCGTAATTATTTCAATGAACAGGAGACTTTATAGCTTTACAGACGAATTTCTTCATGACATTACACTACACTGTACAGTATCAATTGTGTGATTTTTCACTTGAATGTTACGAAAATAATTCCAGAAAACAGTAAAACCAAACCTGAAAATAATAAAATCAATGAGAAAACCCCACACAATGTCGAAACCGCAAACAACAAAATTCCACAATTTAGTACAGATCGAGATAGGGCACACTGAAACCGGAACAATTTATCTAATTTTCACGATTAGAACTGCACACCTTCAAACTTTCAAACTTTTCTCCTATCGAAATACAGGAAACACGAAAACAAAAAAAGCTACCGGATGCCTGTAGCCGGTAAGCCAGTGGCGGTCGCACGGTTGCAATGAGTTTGGAAAGTAAGCATGAATTAAACAGCACCCGCGATTTTTCCTATCACTTTTGTATCATCTACGATTACAAGTTTTATGTTTACAACCAGCCTAAGTTTAGCGCGGGTGTTTTTCAGCGGCGTTACAAGTCTTCACACACCGGTAGGCACTTCACACTCACCTTGCCACGGAGCTCTACTATTTTGCGGAGTGAAAGCGGAGGCGGGAAGGTCACTATCACCGAAGCTGCTGTTCGCGGAAATGCTAATGACCCACGAAAGTACAGCAACAGCGGATCAGTCACAGCTCTAATGCAATCAAGCGGAAATGACCTCGTCTTTGCTTTTGGAGTGCTTCGATGTAGATTAGTAAAAATAAAAACATTTCTGCATGAGCTACTGCAGTATAGAAACCACTAAGCTAGAAGTCTCCAACGAGCAACGACCGCAACCACGCAACTAAACACGAAACGGTCGCGACATCGACTACAAAAACTTTGCAGATATCTTGTAAGATCTTTGGTTTCCAAACCTGACTGCGGTGGCCTTCACGCCGCCATGCAGACGACACGCAGCAATCGTAACTATTCGTAGTCTTCTTGTGCTTGCACTTTTTCGCCCAGATTATTTTTCGAATTACAATATGGATCACGTCCACTCCACATGCGTTTTCAACTTTTCACGTAAATTTACGACCACGGCACGTACAGGTGCGCGACACGCGACACATTGAATCGCCGCCACTGTTCTCCACCCTGCAGCCACTGTCTGACCTTGACTGCAAGAAACAACCACCGACCGAAAGTAATCACGACCGCAACAACAACAAAAACACAATTTCTCGATTTCCACAAGTCACGAGTCGTACCGGAAAATCCATGAACCAAATGCACGCAGTGGAATCGTCAGATCTGAAGACCGACCGTCTCTACAAGTCGTGGCATAGCGAGCACCAAATCGACCTCAGCGGAACGTCTTCCGAACACGTCAACATCGGAAAATCAACTGCAGCTAGACGGGAACAAGTAAAAGCAGTTCCACTATCGGCAGACAGGTACCAAGACGTCGTCGCAAGGCAGCCAACAGATTTTAGAAGCAGACGGAGGGTGAACAACTGACTTAAAGCTTTTCTGCAATCTCGAGAGAATATCAACAATAGCTAGTTTGACAGAAGAAAATCCGCAAACACTCTTGTTCAGATTGGCGTCGAGTTTGACAAGTGTTTTGGAGCTGTCAAAGGTATTATTATGTTGGTTTTGCTTTCATATGGAAAAATTCCCTCGGTGGAGAAATGAAAGCTTTTGTGAGAAAGAGATTTGGAGTCAATTTGGAGCATCGATGCTGCAGTACTGCCATCTGGGTTACATGAAATGCTTTTCATTAAATTGCAAAATTTAAAAGTGATTACTATTTTAACTATCGTCCGAATTTCAGCAAAACTGACTTTGACAGTTCTCAGTGACATTGAAATCAAAACAATTTTATCTCTGCCAGTTTATTTTTAGTTATTCTACATTCTTATTTGATAGCATAACGGCATTCATATGGAATGATATCAAATACTTTGATTTACCTGGAATTTCCGCTAATCAGAAATATCGGTTATATTTGGATGTCGCAGATCACATCCAAATATGGCCGATTCATTTATTTTTCCTAATAGAGACAAACTGAACTAATCTAAATAATCTAGATCAAGTTTAATATAGTCATAGTTTGCTTCATTTATTGGACAGAAACATACTTGAACTCATACAGCCTAATGATTACGTTCGATTATTTTGCTTTTTAATCATATGTTATCCATGACGGTTGTTCTTATGATTGGGCTAATCTTTTCAAAATCCCTTCGCATTCATCTACTTGAAAGTATTTTGTAGTCATTGTGTTCAAAAGAAACATTCATAGCTATGTATTCAAAATGTGATTTTATACTAGCGAAAGCTCACATTGGGCGCTTGATTCAAAAGACGTAAAAAATGCTAAGACAATAAGAGCCGAACGAAATATTCCCAAAAACTACTTTATACTTCAAATTTCTATCAAAATTAAGCTTTGAAAGTTCCAAAAAGTATGTTCAGAGAAGGAAAAACCGAAAAATAATTATTGAAAATGTATGCCAAGGAGCATAGGCTGGAGTAGTGTCCAATGAATCAAATCGAAATGCATCTACGAATATATTTGTAATTTCACATGTCTTATATTTTACTGCTTTATGATAACCAAAAACCCATTATGCACAGCGCTCGGTCAAGTATAACATTTAGACTATTCATTGTGTTTTTGTTTACTAACAGCTCAAAAACACATACTTGCCACGGTTTTTTGGCAAACAAGCTACGGTTAATGAATTACATAAATTATAAATTAATCCATTAAAAAAAATTATTACGAACATGCAACATATAATTTAATCGAATACGGAACCACTCAACGTATATTCTCTTTAAAAGTCCATGTTTCAAACAGCACACGCATAATCAATCTTTTCTCTTGTATCTTTGGATGGGAAATTTTCCCCAAATAGATTGTCAGCTGATTGGGAACAACAATGAAATTTCATGCGCCTTGTTGCTAGGCAACAGTGTTTGGTTTCAAATATTTCAATTTTAGTTTTTTCATTGTGTACAGATACTTGTGTGCCGTTTTGGAGATTATCTGAATTATGTCTTTCAAAGACGTTCGTGGTGAGTTTTGTTCTTATTAATATAGTGACCCAATCAGCATTATGTGATTGTGAAAGTATTTACTATAGGTTTTGATGAAATTTGTGTATGAAATCAGCTTTGAAGTTCTAACTATTAGGTTAATGGTTTTGTGAACAGAAACGATAGCAACGCGGCATTATCAGTTTTAGGGGATTTTGAGGCGAAATGGTTAAATTTTGCTGCTTTCGTATTGGTGATAGTTAAATATTTCAATTACATATGAATAAAATTTTAAGATGTAAAGGATATTAAACGGAATAAAACTAAGTAGATTTACAATAATGTTTCATGTATAACAGTCTGACGTGTTTTTGAAATTGTTATTTGCTCGTTTATAAACACTTTCGTTTTATCCAATAATAGCAAACAACGATTTTTTTAATATTTACATAAATGAAGCATCTTTTCAACTTTTCTAAATAGCCGTTGTTAGTTATTATGGCACACCAATTGTATTAAAAATGCTTAAATCGATGATCATGGTTACTAAGTGCTAACTAAATCGCACCAAACTATAATTAAAAATTTATGAGCACTTTTAGCATTTTTAAAAAAATGTTCATCATCTTAACTTATTTTTTCATCATAATTAATCTTTTAAAAATTAATGTATGTTAGAATGTTCTATAAAAAAAAAATCTTTGGCATGGAATAAATTTGTAAGCTGTGTGGCATGTTGCGCCATTCTGTTGAAACCACAGGTCCTCTGCATTACGGGGAGTCAATTCCGGAACGAGAAAGTCATTTATCATGGCTCTATGCCGGTCACCGTTGACTGTAATGTTATTCTCAGTAGCATTTTTGAGACATATGGGCAATTATTCCACCACCCCATAAAGCACAACAAAAAGTTCCTTTCTTCGGGTGTAACGGTGTTTGAATAACCGCCTGTGGTTGCTTATCACTTCAAATGTGACAGTTTTGTTTATTGACGTAGCCATTCAACCATAAATGAGCCTCATCACTAAACAAAAAACAAACAATGAGTTTCTCGAACCGAACCGTTTTTTTTCGAAATAAATCTGCACAATTTGTAGACGTTGCTCAGGCGTCAACTTATTCATGATGAAATGACAAAACCAAACTAACCACAAAATGCATGACAGCTGTCACACTATACGTAACATTAAAAATGTTGCCAACTTAAGGTTCTATACCTCCCTAAAAAAAACACCCTGTATTTGATCCACCCGTGAAATAGTTTCAGGCCTTAAAAATGAAGTGTAACCTGAAGTAAAGTGTAACTATTTTATATATTTTACATGTTCGCTAGACGATGAAGCAAATAATCAGTCAGTTATTTAGGAAGATGAAAATAATTTTGAAGAAACTTGAAAGTTCTTTAACCATTCTATTATGTAATTATGCTAAATAACAAATTCATAGGAGACGTCATTTAGCGTATGTGGGTATGATATGTATAGGCGTCTATGCCGTTCATCTGGGTTTTTTTCTATGATAGTTCTAAAGCTACCAGGCGGCCAAGGCCCGACGTCGGGCTGTTGTGCCACGTTGATGATGAGTTCTAAAGCTCAGGATACTACCCTTTCAAGTGGTGCTTAGCTATGGCGGTAGGGAGATACATCTGAGATAAGTCGATTACAATTCGTTCCACTATTGTTTTTATTCTTGTGAACTGTTGGTGCTATGCCCAGTCAACTCTTAAGCAATGATGTGACACTTAATTAGTGAAGCGCTGGCATTATGCCCAACCGCTGACTATCAAAACATCACATGCGGAGGGTTTCGAACCCGCGGCCAGCAGAACGCCGCTTTCGACTGGCGCCTTAGCAAGCAGAGCAACCGACGTCTCATACTTTCGAAAGGTGCTGTGAACGTTATCTGCGCCATGGTTTCTATCCATTTAACCCTGAAATGGTACCGATAAGTAATTTTTACTCAGATGGGGTATATATTTCGTCGCGCATTTATATTTCGTCGCGTATCAGCCAGTTGGCCACTCTGACTGCCATGAGGCTAGAAGCTATATAATCTTTTTATGTTTAATGATCGAATAAAAAATGTACATAATACTATTGTTGCCTTCTTTTTAGTAAAAACATGTACCTAAAATCATCCAAAAATTTACCGTACCATTCTAGGGCTAATACTAATGGAATTTTTAACTATTGAATGACAAGAGGCAAAAGAACGGTGTCGCAGTGTCGTCCGCATTCCGCATTTCATAGATGTAAAGGCATGAAATGCAGTATGTGGTATCTCCATAAAAAATAACTGATTTAACTCAAAAAAAAAAAGAAAACACAGTTTCAGCCTTTTTGGAATTTTAGCCTACAGAAACACGTGGCTGTTTAAATAAAAGGCGCATGTCTTTGAACAAGAAAACTGCACTGACAAGTTTGGAAAAAATGACATGATAGTTGCAGTGTTCATCCGTATATCAAGTGAAGAAAGCTGCTATAGCTCGAAATATTATCAACAAGGGAATACCAAAGCACAGAGTGGCACATATCACATATTCTAAAAATCCCTCTCCTTAAGAACATTCAAAATTTTAGTATCATTTTTATATAAGAACCATATCAACTTTAAAATATCAAAGAAACTACCTCCTCTTTCACGATCCCAGAAGCAAGTTTTGATTTCGCGTCATTCGCTAGTTCTAAGCGGCTTCTTTCCAACAAAATCAATTTGAATGCTATCAGATGACATTTCAGTATCCCAACATCCCTAAATTTACCACTCGAATAAGCAAGAGACACCGATTCTGCTGTTAATCATTTTAATTCCCTTGTTTTAGACGTGATTGTTTTTGCAACAACAACAACTAATATAAACAATTCTTCAAACAGAAGCGCATCTCGAAAAACTTCTAGATATGTCTGTCTGGTACTAACGGAAGAAAGTGATTCAAAGATTTAATATTTTTCGGGGTGTCTCACTCCTACCACAAACACGGACTACTTCTTGGCACAAGCAGTCAAAAAATTCAAAAGAAGCTTACTATCAAAATAGATCTGTAAGTAATGGGGAGAAAGCTACTTCCTTCACAGCTCACATAGAATAGGATATCGCACCATTAAACACAATTACAGATGCCCTTAAATCTGATTTCAACGTCCATGATACTTATCTCAGTCAAACTTTAGGTTAAAAAAAGTCGAAATATTATCATTGAGAAAATAATTTTAAAATAATCTCCAGGCGATCTCATGTCCAAAGCGATAATCAAGTGAATCTCGGCAATTGGGTTCTATTGGCTTTTGTACCTCTTCAATGCTTTGTTCGGAATCGGATATTTTACAGAAACACGGAAAACTACCGAAACTATGATGATCTCCAGACCCGACAAAGATTTATCCGAAGTAGCATTACAAAGACCTATTCGTATGTTATCCAGTATTTTGTACTTCAAGGAAGTTTGATGGGCTCCGTGCTTTATACATTCTCTAGATCTTTACTCAAATTACATAACAATTGCATCAGTCTACATATGTATCGACCGAGACCCATAAATCAAACCTCAACTGCTACTCTAACTTATTGAAAAATGGTTGACAAAATGCAGGGTCAGGAAGATGAAACCAAACATTTACGCCCTACTTTCTTTATTTTTAAAATTGACTTATCCTCAAATAAATCACCAAACGTACGAACATTTCAAAGTAACGAAGTAATATATTTTCGCGAATTTCCGCAAAGCGAAATTTCGCACTGCGAAAATTCGCACTGCGAATATTCGCCCTGCGGAATTTAACACTGAAAAATTCGCACTGCGAATATTCGCTCTGCGAAATTTCTCACTGCGAATATTCGCTCTGCGAAATTTCGCACTGCGAATATTCGCACTGCGGAATTTCGCAGAGCGAATATTCGCAGTCCGTAATTTCGCAGAGCGAATATTCGCAGTCCGAAATTCCGCAGTGCGAATATTCGCAGAGCGAATATTCGCAGTGCGAAATTCCGCAGTGCGAATATTCGCAGTGCGAAATTTCGCACTAAGGATATTCGCTCTGCGAAATTTCGCACTGCGAAATTTCGGACTGCGAATATTCGCGCTGCGAAATTTCGCACTGCGAATATTCGCACTGCGGAATTTCGCACTGCGAAAATTCGCACTGCGAAATTTCGCACTGCGAAATTTCGCGCTGCGAAAATTCGAACTGCGAAAATTCTCACTGCGAAATTTTGGACTGCGAATATTCGCTCTGCGAAATTTCGCACTGCGAATATTCGCACTGCGAAATTTCGGACTGCGAATATTCGCTCTGCGAAATTTCGCACTATGAAATTTCGGACTGCGAATATTCGCTCTGCGAAATTCCGCAGTGCGAATATTCGCAGTGCGAAATTTCGCACTAAGGATATTCGCTCTGCGAATTTTCGCACTGCAAAATTTCGGACTGCGAATATTCGCTCTGCGAAATTTCGCACTGCAAAATTCGCACTACGAAATTCGCACTGCGAATATTCGCACTGCGAATATTAGCTCTGCGGAATTTCGGACTGCGAATATTCGCTCTGCGAAATTTCGCACTGCGAATATTGGCACTGCGGAATTTCGCACTGCGAAAATTCGCACCACGGAATTTCGCACTGCTCAAATCGCACTGCGAAATTGCGCACTACGATTATTCGCTCTGCGATTTTTCGCACTGCGAATATTATTTCTGCGAAATTTCGCCGTCCACTTATGCGAATATTATTTCTGCGAAATTTCGCACTGCGGAATTTCGGACTGCGAATATTCGCTCTGCGAAATTTCGCACTGCGAATATTCGCACTGCGGAATTTCGCACTGCGAATATTAGCTTTGCGAAATTTCGCACTGCGAATATTAGCTTTGCGAAATTTTGCACTGCGAATATTCGCTCTGCGAAATTTCGCACTGCGAATATTCGCACTGCGGAATGTCGCACTGCGAATATACGCTCTGCGAAATTTTTTATTGCGAATATTATACTTTATATTCGAGTATTCGCAGTGCGAAATTTCGCAGAGCGAATATTCGCAGTGCGAAAAATCGCAGAGCGAATATTCGTAGTGCGAAATTTCGCTGTGCGATTTTAGCAGTGCGAAATTTCGTGGTGCGAATTTTCGCAGTGCGAAATTTCGCAGAGCGAATATTCGCAGTGCGAAATTTCGCAAAGCTAATATTCGCAGTGCGAAATTTCGCAGTGCGAAATTCCGCAGTGCGAATATTCGCAGTGCGAAATTTGGCAGAGCGAATATTCGCAGTCCGAAATTCCGCAGTGCGAAAATTCGCAGAGCGAATATTCGCAGTGCGAATTTCCGCAGTGCGAATGTTCGCAGTGCGAAATTCCGCAGTGCGAATATTCGCAGTGCGAAATTTCGCAGAGCGAATATTCGCAGTCCGAAATTCCGCAGTGCGAAATTTCGCAGAGCGAATATTCGCTGTGCGAATTTCCGCAGTGCGAATATTCGCACTGCGAAATTTCGGACTGCGAATATTCGCTGTGCGAAATTTCGCACTGCGAATATTCGCACTGCGGAATTTCGCACTGCGAAAATTCGCACTGCGAATACTCGCACTGCGGAATTTGGCACTGCGAAATTTCGCACTGCGAATATTCGCTCTGCGAAATTTCGCACTGCGAATATTCGCTCTGCGAAATTTCGCACATTGCGAATTCGCACTGCGAAATTTTTTAATACACAATACAAATCTTGTTCCACATAAAACGCAGCTCACAAAGAACCGCAATTAACAGAATTACTATATTTCAATCACATCATAGTTTCTCAGTACATATTTGTATCTATTACCTTATCGGGCTGGATGAATCTGCAACTCAACATCGCACTTACATACAACTAGCATCGTACCCATAAGAACACTCTTAATTATTCGTTGTCGTGAGTGGATTTAATACATTCTCCGGAAATATAAGCTATTGAGTTTTTCATCATTGTGCTTTGTACAACAGCTTTTTCGTTGCGGGTTTCTAGGTCATTTAAAAGCACAGACCAACCATTCAAACCTCATCATCAAAATCGAAATATCGCTACATGAACACCCCAAACGCTGAAGATGCCCAATTTTACATTGGCTTAAAGGCAAATCACTCTAAGCTGCCACCAGCGCAAGAATGGGATAGTGACCGACATGCGCAAGGGATTACCTTGTTTTCATTGTATCATGGGCAAGAGGCTCAACTGAATACACCATACTGAAGCTAAAAACCAGCAATCGAAGCTCAAATTCACCAAATTCAGATGTCTGCTCTATGTCAAGCCATGAATCTCCATTGAATTTGACTACTGCTTGGACTTATGGGTTACAACTCTGAGGAACAGCTTGGCCATCAAACATAAACATCATTCTCAGGACCAAATCATGAATCATAAGAGCTATTACTGGAACATCTTGGTACATCCGTAACGCTAATCTCCATAAAGTCCACGAAATCAAGACCCAGAGTGGGAAATGTACAGTAACCCTTGTTCATAATTCAACCAAGCTGTCCAAAACAATAAAAACTCATCATGAATTTCAGCAATTGTAAAAAACTACCCCATTAGGCCTACCACCCTTAATATTAAACATTAAACAAATTTGAATTTTTAATCTTTTTTTAATCATTTTGAATATAGTAAATGAATTTTCGAAACACTGGTTTCATTGATTCATTTGATGTTAGAAATATGTACATCATTCAATTTAGTATGTATGTAATACCTTCTACCTAACTTAAACTTCTGACAAGAAGGTAACCGTTAGTAACATGTAATTTAAAAAATTATATGATTTAATTCGGTATGATATTGTTGCTTAATGCATTCGTTGATTAAGAACATTCTTTCAATTCTTACAGATCTTTCTGATCACCTGAAACTTCTCGGCTATCCCAATAACTTTCCGCTCTCTTCACTCTACACCAACTATGGTGGCCTGAATAGTTTCAAAGTTGTAGCCGACATTCTTCAATGGCTGGTTGGCAGACTCGAACCAGGTGCTACCCTCCCAGGCAGCACGAAAAACGAAACCGATCGAATCATCTTGATCCGTTCTGCAACGGAGTTCTTTGTCACCAAAAGCAGTGTCAAACTGAATCCTAGAAAATTATATGCTAGCTCTTCAGCTGCAGCTAAAGAGCTACAGAAAATCACCAGTCTTTTGATCGCAACACCATCAGCTGAAGATGATGAAAACGATGAGAGCTATAAGAGTTTGGCTCCGGTTGATTTGGGTGATAAAATCGATGATCTGCGTCGTGCACGAGAACTATCTTCAGAGCTTACGAACCGTGGTGCTGCTCTTTATGATCTCTTGTCAAAGGAGATGATCAATAAGGTAAGTGGGAAAGCCACAGTTCTCAAATTTATTTTAACTTCTTTTTATAGGAAACACGAAACATCCAGTCAACTCGTGTAATGGAAATTTCAACAGTTGAAAAAGCTTTGAAAAACGCTATAGCATCATCTCAATTGAAACTACAATCAGCAAAAACTCATCTGGAGAACGCGAAGATTGAAAAACAAGCAGCCAGCTCAAAACTTCAACGAAAGAAAGCGGAGCTGGAGCGCTCGCGTCAACGTTTGGAAGCCTTACAGAAAATCCGACCGGCTCATATGAAGGAATACGAGGAACTAGAAGAAGAGTTACGTGAACTATTCCAGCAGTACTTCTTGCGTATCCGATGCCGTGACGCACTCAAAGCACAGCTTCAGTCGCGTGCTAAGACGCCAACTCCTATCGCTACTCCAGTCATCAAAGCCGCTGACAGCTCAATTGCTTTCATCCCGGAAGGTCTGATCGACGACGATGATGAAGATGATGATCTTGATGAAATTGACGATGATGAAACTGGAAATATGTCTGGAATTATGGGAGACTTGGGACCGAGAGGTCGAGATATGGCACCTGGTGTAAGCTCTGAAAATAGACGAGAGCAATCACGTGTCAGACCAACAACGGGACGTATGAAACCAAGAACTGGTACAACAGTTGGTCGTAATAAGATGATCGGAAGCATGCTGGGTGATCCGGATGATGCTCTTGATAGTAGCTTGGGAAGTGGAGAGTCGGAAAGTGAAGTTGATTTAGGCGGAAATGAATGTAAGCTCTTAGAGAGGAATTCCACTTAATATAAACTTTTTTCACTTTTCAGATGGTCTTAACTCTGAAGATGACATAAGTCTTACAAAACTGGCTGCGAATGGAATTTCGAAGCCAACTGTGAAAAATGATCATAGTGATGAAGATTTTTGAAAGACTATTTCTTCTGTTTGAACGCACAGTAGAAAGTAGTTAGAAATACTTTGGACATTTGTTTTGAAAATAAAACAAAAGTAGCACATTCAAATAAGTGATTTTTAGCTGAGAGCGACAATTTATAATGCTTTTTACTTGGCACAAAGTAAGTCAAAATTTTGCAGCGATAAGATGAGAGTATTAAGGGGGGAAATACATGTAACTGCTAAAAAAAATCAATTTTTTTATTACATTAAAATGTTTCAAATGCTCTAAAAATACACAAAAAAAATTTTTTAACCGATATTTGTATTATTTCTCGAGTTATAGTCAGTTATAGGCAACGCGGCGTTCCCCAGCCATTCGAGCATACCTGCCTCGCATCCTTGCCTACTTTCTCTTAGCCGCTATGGGCGGTTCTCTAATTGTGTATTCCTACTATATATTCTCATAAATCTGAAATTCTAAGGAAATATAGATACAGATGTACAAGTTACACTTGTATATTTTTATAATATACAAAGGGGCCTGTATTTCTGAACCTTGTAGTAAAAACCGTTAGATTGCCGGATTGAAAATAGTTGGGATGTTCAACAAAGGCCATAAATTCCTCTTGCACCTAATGAATGATTTAGGTATCGGAACAAGCCCCAGCTTATTTATTTATGCCAAGAGAGCAGACAACGACAGGATAGAACGATAGAATCGTCGAAGTCTTTTCAGCTCAAAAGAAGCCCGAAATGCTCGCCGTGGCCTTCTAATGTACCAAAATGATATACACGAGGAGGCTGAAGGGCTTTTGTAGGGACTTGGAATCGCTGGTTTACGAATAAGTTATAATAAAAACTAATAATCAATGATACCACAAACTTTTAACGCGTTTTTCTCAAAGTAGTACTTTTTAAACTTCTGTACAAAATATCTCAAAAAATATTGAACCGATCCAGCTCAAATTTACACCATATCTACAAAAGAGTATTATCTAATCGTTGAATTTACATGTTTTTGTAATTTCCCAAAAATAATTTGTTTATGAATGTTTAAAACCAGATTTTTTTTGAAAATTAATCGATTTTTTTGTTTAATTTAAAATTAATGCAAAAATTTAATTTTTTTGTAAATTTTATTGATTTAAACTATACATCTCATTAGCATTTTTTTTTGTCTGAACGTTGCAAGTTCCCCGGAAAAGGCGTTAAGCTGTACGAGGCAGTTTTTCATACGGTTGCATCGCCGCCATTTTGTGTTGAACAAACAATTATTTAAAAAAATATTTTCATTTACTTTGATACATTTACTTTAAGGATTTAATATTAAAAATTTTCTGAATATTTTCCCCCTTAATAGATTTGAAACTGACTCCATACGGTTCTAAAAAGCAGTTGAGTTTCGTTTATTTAACAATATCTCAGGTGGAATAAATAATACTTCCTTTAGGTAAAAAATAAAGCCGTATAGGCAAGGTGTATTATTTCGTCAGAGAATGTGACGATATCTAGACCAAACGAAATAGCAAAAAGATTATGGTTAAGATAAATTGATAAAATAATTTATTCAAATTCTAGTAAACACGACAGTGAGGTAGCATTTGCTTCTTCTCTTTGTGAAACTGACAATGAAGCTGAATTTAAGCCGAAGTAGCGAAGAGTCGGCACTATCATACGGAAATGAAGCCAAAGCTTAAATTTCATTCAATCGATTCAGATGTATCCTTTCCTCTGCATTTGAATCGACGATATTTGTTGCGTGATTGATAAGTCAGCAAAAAGCCACGTTCAGACCCAGCCTGGATCTTCGAACAGGACATCAATTTCAATTTGAACTTGATGAAACTGAGCCTGGTGGTAGCAGTAAACGTGAATCATCTACTATTTATGCTTCAAATGATCGAGCGGTAGTTGTTAATGAATTGACTGCCCAGTATGGTTGTCAGATTTACTCTGAACGAGGTAGCCCACTTTCCAAACAAATGTAGCCCAAAGCTCCTCAAACTCAGTCTAAATAAAATGGAAAAAGAGTCCTCTAATGCGTCTATGTATGCAAGATGAAAGTAATCAAACTAATCGATGATTAGGTCAAGTTGAGGTAAATCAGGTAATTGTTAGTAATAAACAAAGACAAATTTACTGTACATTAAAACAGTGTTTGAAAACCTAAAAATTTTCTGTTATTTTTTTTTTAAATATAGGTAGTACAAACAATTCCTTTTTTACAACGAAAAACTTGTATTCGTTCACTCCTAAGTATGAGTCTGTTCAATAAATGAGGAGTTTACTTTTTGTTTTCGTTATTTTTTTTTCTTCTTGTGTAAATGTCAAATAAATGTAAAGTTTCATGTATCTTGTCATCCGCGTGTTAGCTCTTGTGGTGGAAGGTTGTAGCCGGAAAATTGCTGAGAAATTTGCTTTTCTCCGAAGGACGATTTTTCTCTGGAATTGATAATACGTGTATCAACGTGTCTTAAACTGCGGTTTCGTGTTCGTTGCGTTGTTTTGAGTCACTTATGTGTTTGTGTTGTCTAGAGTAAAAATTTGAGGTCAAACCCACCATATACGGGTGTTATCGTAAACCGATGGCTGATACGAATCGTCATAAGCCAACATAATCCTTGTCAAAAGGGATCTAGTATTAAAAAAAAAAAAAAATGTATCTTGTCAAATAGATTGCGTTTGTCAGCCGTTGTAAGTAAATACCTTTTGGCTTTTTAATAAAATGGATAAAGTAGAATTTCTTGAACTGATTAAATACTACTATTTGAAAAAGAATGGAACTAATAAAAAAAAGTTCGATAAAAATTATGAAGCATGAGCCCCGTCATTCAAAATCCATTGTATCGTATTAGGTGACTGAAAAATGAAAGTGCGCGAGATAGTTAAAGCCATGAATGTATCAGATGGCCATGTATTTACAATTTTGCATGAACATTTGGGTATGAAAAAGCTGAATGCCTGATGGATACCGTGTTTACTCACAGTGAACCAAAACTCACAACGCTATTCGGAGTGATAGGATGATTTTGTTTGGCACAGCTACGGTACGATCAAAAGGATTTTTTCGTGGGCTATGACGATGAAACAAACATGGACCCATTGACAGAGTGGTTTCATGCAAAGCAAAGCCGACCAAAGCACATTTTTTTGGGACGCACATGGAGTAATATTCATGGACTATCATAAAAAGAGAAGAACTATTACCAGAGACTATTATGCTGAATTATAGGACTGTTTAAATAAGGACATCAAGCGAAAAACGACCTCATTTGTCAAAAAGTGCTCTTTCATCACGATAATGCATTCGCTCACACGTCGTAAATCTGAATAATTTGCACCACGAATTGGCCTCTCACTCATCATATTTCCAGATCTGGCTCTCAGTGACTATTGGCTGTTTCCACACTTGAAGAGATGGCTCTTGGGAATGAGATTTTTGTCAGGCAATGAAGTTAAACCAGAAACTGAGGCCTATTTCGAGGCCTATTTTGAGAGCGTTAATCGAAAATTGTTATTTTCGTTATTACGTACCTTCCTTTTTGGAGTATGTAGAATAATATCGTTTGAAAGAAAATACTCTAAAAGCTGACGTAAGTGTGACTTATGTCCTCTTTTCAAAATAACTTCACATAAACTAAAACCACCTTCTTTATAACATCTGGCGGCAAAAGAAGGCGTAAGTTCAAGAGAACAGCTCGGGAACAAGAGCATGTGTCGTTGGAAGTAGCCAGAAGTACTCGCGAGTACTACATATATAGTACACATGGAACACAGGCAATAAAATAGTGAACCAAATTAGCAACCCTGCGGTGAAAATCAAAAACGCAATGTCAGATGAATTATAGCTTAATCATAAAACACTGAAGAGCCTGTGAAGTCGAATGAGTCAAGTTTCAGTCAGCAAATATGTCTATTGTTTTTTTTTGCATTACTGTAGAAAATTGACTGCATACATCTAGAATATGATACTGCTTTGAAAACAGATTTATTTGTCTACATCTATCTTCAAATTTTCCCATTTGTGACACATTAACATATTTATTTAAAAAAAATATCTAACATACTGTATATGTTTGTACGTATAATTTACAACAGTGAAAAAATACATAAAATAAATGGTACACTTTGCTATTACAATCATATAATCAAGTCTCTATATACAACACGAAATTATGTCATGAATACTACACAGTAATGGTTTGATGAATTCAACAATTTCTATACACTAACATCCTGTCCTCCGTCCTTGAGTGACTCGCCCGATGAATAACCGGCATGACTGCTGTTCGATTGCTCCTGCTGTTTCAGGAAGCTATCGGCAATGGCGCGATCCAGACCGGTATACGTAAAAGCTTGGCCATTCTCAGCAGCATCCGATTCGGAACGACGTCTTTGACGTTTGCTTGCCTCATTTCTGCCAGTTCGACGTTGCTGAGTTTGATGATGATGATAGTGTTTACCAATTTCAGAGACGGGCTTATGTGCTGCACGCAGACGGTATAGGGTTTTCAAGTCTTCAGGATGGAGTGACGCTGCATTGGGAAGAACAGGTAGCTGTAGGCCTGCATACGGGAGTGACATTGGAGCTGGTAGCATATTCGGTGCTAGCATGTAGGCAGATGGATGTCGGTAAGCAAGTGGAGGCAGCATCTAAAAATAAAAATAAAATAAAAATTGAAGGTGGTTCATATGATTATTATTAAGATAGCATAGAAATTACGAAAATAAGTCCAGGGTTTAAATTTTAGACGTAAAAGTCACATAGGAAAGAACGTAAATTAAGGGACGTTAATGGCTCAGATCGTAATTAAGGTTTTCCTGGCTACGGCTAAAACGGTGGAAAACTGCTCAGTAGTAAAATTGGTACTTTGTTGAATCCCATTTTAACTATGCAATAAATATTTTAATATCTAAACGACTTCAATCACTAATACTAAAAATTTCAGACGAAGACACCTGCTATGTGCCTTCTTTCGCCTTAATAATTTAAAGCTACTATATGAGATAAGATTATGTGGACTCGATTCAACTTTCAATTTAAGAGCCAAAGTAGAAGCTGGCTTTTATTATCCTTACAATTAAACAACATATAAGCAAAAATGGAGTGAGAAAAGCGGGTGAGTTTAAGAAACAAATGTGCTCTTGATAATAATGGAACAATAAGAGGCGCCTTTTAATGAGAGCGATCAAATTGAATTTGATCCTTTGAATTCTTCGAAGATTACGCTCCGAAATTTTCGAGGACTTCCACAGCCCTTTCTTTCAGATTTTGGTTTTCGACTGCAAATGAAGCAGAAAATATCACTTACGATTCCTTTTTTGCTGCTGGAACAATTGTTATTTTTTTTTTACAGAAATAATATATATTTGGTCTTATGGTCATTTGTGATTAAATTATATTGTAAAAGTCAACTCCAGTATTTATCCAAGTCAGCATTTGTGCTCCGTTCCAAAGCCGATTTCTACTTTCCTGCATATCTCTTATATCACTACTCTTAGCGTATCATCCGCAAATATAACTATTTCACCTGATAAATTAACTTCTCAAATACTGTTAATATATACAAGAAACAAACAAACAATGCACACAAGAAACAATAGGGGACCTAGTATAGATCTCTGGAGAAAGTCAATGTTCACTGCGCATTCATGACGTTAATAAGTATAGTTACTTGTTAAGATACGTCTATTATTGAGATAATCCTTTTTTACAGCTAAAAATGTGTGACATATACCATATACATCCTGGCTCTAGAGCAAGATATTATGATCAATAGTGTCAAAAGGTTTTTGTAGATTTAGAAATATCGCCGCTACCTAATTACCTGTGCCTAGTTCATTATTTTGTGCCTGTGCCTAGTTCATTATTAATGAACAGTGTCTTGCATCAAAACTAATGTGTGCTGCATTGGTGTTAAAACTAAGCTGAAACTAAGGAACTGAAGTATTTGTGCTTGAGAAACTCTTTGAAATAATTTACTCTTAAAACTTTACAAGGGAATCGAGCGCTGATTTGAAGGATCTTTTGGTGCAGTTCCTTTGTAGGTAGGTGTTATTGATGAATTCATTGAGTGCTTTCAGTAAAACTAAAAAAAATTGAAGTTATTCATTGATTCATGATCATGTCCGGTCCAGGTGCCGATTTATTTTCAGTGAGAGTCAGTGCTATATTTCAGTTCTACCAAAGTAAGAGTAATTTTATAGTTGGTTCTGGCAATGCTTCTATATTGAAAGTGCTCACTGGAGTCTTATTTCCAATAAATTTAAAGTATTAAATTGTTTACAGGCTCTCAAAAGGACGGAGCTCTGTAGATATCATTTGTTTTTTTTTAGTCTTAAGACCAATTTTTCCTTTAAAAGCTAGATATATTTTAAATTATTGGCAGATATCTAATCGATCGATAGACACTAAAGAAGAGGGCAGATTTTTTTAGATGGTTAGCTCACTTAGGAAAAGACACTGATGTTAATTAAGGCACTTTGAGTGGCAAAATAAATGCTTGGACGTAATCGGGGACTATTTGCAAGGCAGACACTCTAAGCGTGCAAACAAATGGTCAGACCTATTGTCTTATATCGATCAGCGGTATGGTGGAAGAAAACCACGCAAGAAAAGTGCTGTTAACAGGCTCAACTAGCTTGCTGATTACAGAGGCAAAAAGCTTCACCCCAACGGCAGGGATGGGACTCCTCCTAAACTTTGATCCAAACCAACTCAATGTTCAAGAGCAAAATAGGCCATACATTTCCAATAGCCTTGCAGATATAAACCAGAAGACTGAAAGGGCAATCTCAAATCCAAGATGACATCAGCTCTATAATGAAAAAGTTGCGATCAAATAAATACTATAGCAACCTTCCGGAGAAGGTTCAAGGTCACAATATCATCAAGAAACAAATGGGAGAATGGTCCAAGCCTCTCGCAAAAAGTATACAGACGGCCAAAGGTAGATTATGGAGTGGAAGTAGGGATCATAGACCCAAGTGCAAAATGCATTTGCCTCGCTTGAAGGAGGCCACAATCTATCATGTAGAATTAAATGCTATATTTACGTCCATAAAATAAAATAGAGATACGGAATACTAAAAAGCGATAAGATCTTATCGAATAACCAGACAGCTCTTAAGGCTTTCAACTGCCGAAAAATAGGGGCGCAAGGCAGCCCGAGCTGAGATGGGTCCCTGGTCATGCGAAATGTCATAAAAACGAGGAAGCTGACGAGAAGTCCGAAAAGTGGCTACATTACCTTACATTGATCCCACTACGTGCTGGGGGTTCGCAAAGGCTGATACACTTGGGTTTGAATCACAAAAAAAGATTACCTCAATCTCGATTCAAAAAGACAAAAGAACCAGTGTTTGACCATAAAAATACCATAAAGACCATATTTGGAGCTGTAATAGGTCATCTTCCTTACGAAAAGTAGCCCAAAAAGATACTCCTTGCCTTGACAAATCATGTTAAGTATATTCTCGCACTGTGTCCAGCACTAGCAAGATGAAAATTAGAACTGCTTGGCTCTACTCTTCCCTCCATCTGGGACACTAAAAAATCCCACTCGAGGATATATCATCTACTCAGTATCTATGTTTTGGGCTAAGGTCCCCTCCTATTTCGAATCTGCAATTTACTGCAGCAGTTGTAATAATTTTATCTAATTCAGAGTAACACAATATACTTTCAATCTGAAGGCCAATAAATAAAGCAAACTTTAAGTTTTTTTCTGATTAATTATGACTATTTCTACTATTTTTGGAGTAAAATCGAGTTTCATCTTCTAGAATTCAATATATTTTCTTACCAACAGAGAAACTTCCCGCTGTCTATTGAAGTTTCTGCCTTTTCAGATTATTTTATATCCACTAATAGGATTGGTATTTTTTCGAACATTGGAAGTGTTTCAGAGATAATCGCTATTTTGTAATTCTCTTTATTCAAAACAAAATTAAGATAAGTCTTATTTTTATATAGGCCCTGAATATTTAATTGGAAAATTTGCATTCAATTCCGAGGGATAATCAGTCATTTGAATCTTTTCCAGTGCATTCAGCAAGGAATTAAATTTACTATTTGTGATAGTCTCATCATTAACAAATAAGTTTTACACATTGCTATTGCTTAGCCGTCTCTTCAGGAAGCTGTTGAATTCATTAGTTACAAAATTGGCTGGACTATTGAAATTTGAAATTACACCAGGTTTTGGGAAGTAACTTTTTTTATTAATTTTTAGAACAGCGGTCACATCTTTTTGGGGATTTCTGAGTGGGAGAGAAATATTTTCATCCAGAAAAGATTTGAAATATTTTTCCTTGTCACTACATCAAGCGCTAACTATTTTTCTTTCTACACTTGACAGCATTTATTTGTAGAAGCATGTTCTGTAGAACTCCATTTCTTCCCAGCAAAATCGGACCAGTTCATATGAATCCCCATATTTTCGAACGTCATTCCTCTCTTCTGTTCATATTAACCTTACTTGAATGTATTGTTATTCATGTTGGTTGTGGCCCTGATGGCTGTTCACCAAATCAATTTCGTAATCACTGTATATGTTCTTTTGTCCATTATTTTCAACCTTTTTGGGTACTTTTCCATCCTGCTGGAAGTCTGTTCATATGCCACTGATTCATAAAACCAATGATCCAAGTTGCATAACCATTTATGGTTTTATTTTCCTCCTTGCTTTAGTAAAGTAGTCGAAAGAGTTGTTTACAATAGGTTACATCATACCCCTCATTGCTTTTTTCCTCTTGAACAGCATGGATTTATAAAAGGTAGATCTTCCACCTCTAAACTTTCACTAACTTAGACGCTTTAATCTTAGACTTAAGAAGTAGCCTGACGTGCTATACACAGATTTTGCACAAGCCTCTTTTTGTAAAACTCAAAGGCTATGGGGTATCTGACCTTCTCTTGTCCTAATTTCGAGGCATCTAAATGTAAAATTCTATGAATTTGTTGGCATTTCTCTTTTTTCTAGCTCATTCTGTTTTTGTAATTGGGATCTAGCCTGTTAAAATGCGAATAAATAAATACCAATCTACTAAATTTTTTCTCACAGCTTGTTTCCACACATTTAAGACATCTCATTTCAGTGTATTTATAGAATTTAGCTACCGCATTTTACCGCATTCTAAACATTGTCTAGACTTTGAAATAAAATCCACTTTGATTCGAAGGCTATCTACTTATGTTGTGTTCAAAATTCACAACGAAGTAATTAGAAACCGATATTGTCAAATTTTAATTTTCTAAACAGTACTCACTGTACAGGGCGAAAAACACTGAAAATGTTCATACTAGTTCCTTCAAATCACATTTATTTCCATTACCGCGAAAATTCACTTAATTCCTTTCCAAATATTTCTTCAAAGCGTGTCTAAAAGCAAGTCATTGAATACAAATAAGGTATGGCCCGTGATAAAAGAATGCGATAATTGAGCGTGTGATCGACCACTCAAACTCAAAATCTCGCCAGTTAAGGTATTCGGAGCTTGATTCGACACCTTTATCTCAAATAGACATAAACCACTTCCTACGTAACTGACTTGGCACCGTACAAAATGTTCCTTTCACTCGAGCGAGCTACGTACAAACAGACGTTAATTATAATTTGCCAGAGCTATAGGTGCTACTGTTGCAGGGAACCTGCTGCGAATATCTATTTTAGCTATTTGTTACTCGTTAGACAATACATTAACGATGAAACAGAACCATAAGTAGCTATCTTTCATCTATCTGAGCGTAATGGGCGAACTAATTAACGCCTCGTTCCAGGAACAATTCGAAGGAGGTATCCAATCAAGAAATCGAAATTTAACTGGATGTCATGTGGTGTAGAGTTCAATTCGGTGTACAAGTAAAAAGTGACCTTGTCTGATCTGGTTACAAATTATAATTATGTAGTTCGTGCGTTACGGTATGGACTATCTGGACACAGACATTCACTCTTCAGGGGCTGACTGCAGTTTCAGTTCATTAATTTCCCATTGGGCTGGGTGTCAATATGGAGTAATTGAGCATTTTTTTATACAGGAAATCATCATGCTATATATTTTTTACTATTGCAAATAATTGCTGAAAACTGATTCGACTGTTTCATTTTGTTTCCATTTTCATGCGAAGAAAATCGTTGCTAATTTTTATAAACGTTTACATTTGCTAAATGTTTTATTTCCAATTCCATCTAAATTTCACTTCAAATAGTATTCGTACCATTCGTGTGATTCTACAAAGACAGCTAAAATATAGACGAACTAATTTCGAAAAATTACTAAGGACAAATATCAAAACTTCTCAAAAGCAATCAATAGCAACGGAAGTTATTAACGCGTTTTTTGTTGCTTATTGACCATCAACTAGCTGAGTTTTCAAAAATTTGCATTTCATTTAACCGAGTTTCCACAACGGAATCTTTGTTTTTTCCTAAGTTCTCAAATGATAAAATTTTTTTCTTATTTTTAAATGCATTAAGTGTCACTAAACTGAGCAAATTTGAACTTTAATTTTGACTGTACTGTATTCATACAAAGTCAATTGAAATTTTTACCGTTCAATAGCATTTATTTTGCGATATAATTGCTTCAAAGCTTGTGATTTCCGATTAGTAAGCATCTTTAAAGGAACCTGATAATCGTAAAACCAATGTATGTATGTTCAATCGATTCGTTTTATGGAAATTATATAACAAAGTAATTTTACCCCGTTTCCAGCTGGTACCAACATTATCGGTCTGCCCGCTGCTGCCGTTGCTGCTGCAACCCCTGCCTTGGTTGCATGGTGATGCTGATGCTGGTGCTGATGGTGATGACGATGATGGCTACCATGCTTGGCCGTATACATCCACATCGCCATCAGTTTATCCGCGTTTTCCGGGGGCAGCATCTGCTATAAAAGAAATTACATTCGTTACATGAAAATCGAGGAAATTGTGATAAATTCTGGTTTTCAATAGCACACTCGTATGAGAAAGCCACGAACAGGATTTCATTTTCGCTTCCTGCATTTTTCTTAGTTTCGTCGTTTCATCGCCGGACTTACCTTTCCTCGAGTATGCGGTGAGTGTGCTATCGAACTGAAATACTCTTCAACTTTTTGCTGACCGACCATTGATGCATTGTTAACAGTAATTACATTGTCCAGCATTTGTGATGGCTTTCCTCTGAAAATAATAATGGGAAGCGAAAAGGTGAAATGAGTTGTTTTCAGGTGAAAAGCGGTGCAAAATTGAAAGTGTTGTTTTTTTTTGTTAGGAACTAAAAGGTAGTCGTGTTGACTTTTGTAAAAGCACCTGTATGTGCTATGAAAATTTTTGCTTAAGAACCTATAAATTAATGGTACATTCACTTGGATAAGTTGGAAAACAAAAAAGTTGCATGAAAATTAATCCGAAACTTAGAAATCGATCATAGATTCAAGTTGAACATTGGCACGTGAGACGATTCCCATAATGTGTCAAGTACGAGTATTATTATTATGTCCGGTTTGTATATTTTCAGGGCTATTGTTGAGGTTTTTATATATATTTAGAATTTCTAAATGATAATAGTTAGTCATGTAACGAAGCATATCTGAAAAAATCACAAAAGTAAACAAAACTCATATTACTTAAAAAAATCAATAATTCACATGTTCCTGTTATTTTAACATATGCCAAGTGTTTCCCAAACTTTCGACCTCTGTGTACCCCATATAAAATTTTTAAAATTTTTTTTAATAATGGGGATAATTTTTATATGGGATGGTTTTTGTTTGTAACACAGAGTCTTGTTTATGTTTATACACTTTAATAATAATAGAAAATATTTATTAAAATAATAATAAATCAAAAATTAAATTCGTTCGTATTTAAAAAATGTGTGGTAAATTTAATCAAGTTTTGAAAATTATCCAAAAAATTAACGCAGACTTAAGTTGAGAGAACCAGCTATTCGAGAGAGTAAGATAGTCAGTCTTGCTCGCTAAGAAACGAAAGCGATGCAATCATCTACTGCAAGTGAAATCGTTTTTAATCATACGCTTATGGTTGGATTTTTGTTAGTTTAGCAGCCGTTTATCCGGATGAGAGAGCATAATTTATTTGGTTCCACTCATATGTAGATTCGTGCAGCTCTAGCTATCCAACCACATGAAAAGATGTGGCATAAAGCTTTTGCTTTATCATAAAAAGCAAATGGATCACAAGGAGGGGAGGGGGGTGAAACTAAAAAGAATATATATTTTTCTAAGCATTTTGATTTGATTAGCAGCAGCTAGTTTGGGTACAATTTAGCTTAGCTTAGAGTTGTAGGAAATAAATATTGAATCAAATACAAAATAAATTGTGTCTATACCTATTTACAGAAGATATAGTCCTAAGACAAACAAAACTTACTAAATATGTATTGTTCAATGCCGTAAGCATTAAAGAACATTTTCGACCCAAGCTCGAAACCCCACAAGCAAATTAAACAAAACTATATACCTTCAAATTTCATGTGCACATTAACCACTTTAACCGACTTCCCCATACACAACTCCCTAATCCGGTTCAAATAGTTCAAAACTCCACAAGCAAATTAATTATACGAACGATTTATCCTCAAATTGCATGTGTACCCTGCTTTAACCGACTTCCCAACTTCCCAATCCGGTTCAATGCAAACCGATTCAATTAGGTCTGTTCCCGTACTTCAGCAAACTGCAGCAGTAACAAAATTTGGCAGCTGGCTTCTTTTTGCTGCAAAATTTGGCTTGCACATGGCTTGCAGCAAAAGTACGAAAACGACTTGCTGCGAATCTATTTTAATATATTATAATAGATTCAAGTACTGGAGCAGACCTATTGCAACAAACTGATGACCTGTTCCGCTTGATGTGTCGTTTCAATAGGAGGGCAATAAATGTTCGGGAAATGTAAGGCTCTCGAACTAGTCCAAATGCTATCAGGGCTCATGATGTTCCTTAACTATGGGCACTCTTCAAATATGCTTCTTAGGTTCACCGCAAACTACCATAAACCTATTTCGTTTTGTTATGACTACGTAAAATTATATACATCTATTTAATTCATATATGTAATATATATATTGGCATTAAAAGTGTTGGTAACTATTCCGGATATATTTACGATTTTCGAAGTATCTTTTACGATTCGAAGCGATTTTCAATGCTTTTGTGCTGGCGTTTGTTGTTGGGGGTGTCTTTTTTTAAGTTAAATAATTTAAAATAAAAAAAAAATTTCCTCGATTCCTCCATTCTCGCCATTTTCGGACATTATTGACATTTTCGTAGTTTCGCGTCGTTTACGCAACCATTTTTAGACACTCTGTTCGGTCTGGCAGCATCTCAAACGTCTTTCACCACAGCCACAACAGAAATAAGGTGAATATCCAACGTCAATCTGACATTTTATTCTGTATGTTCTGTATGCACGTCAGTCAAGTGAAGTACATACTGTGAAATTTTCGTGTTGGGCAGCTGTTTCTTGTTAGGAAAATTCAGAAAGATAATTCGGAAAATGTCTTGAGCACTTCGCTAAATACACGGAACTTTTCGCTTCGAAATAATTGCAAGGGATTAATTTCGAAAAATCTCAACGGAACGCAGTAAAACATGTTCGTTTGCGCGAATATGTTTCGATTTCGGTAGAAGTGAGTCAAACCGTGAAAAATCAATGAAAAGCATTTCACGAGCGACCGATGCAGTTAGTGATAAACAACGAATTGAGGACGTGGAAAAATTATTGAAAAATAGCTCGGTAGTTTTTCGCAGTCAGTGTTTGCTATGAAGTTTTCTTTGGCGAGTGGTTTGAACGTTTTGGGAGTTTTAGTGCACTAAGCTCGAAGTGATCGGGAATAGTGACGAAATCAGATTAAACTCTGATTGCATAAATCTTTATTATACGAGTTCGAGGCAGCTGAAACGTAAAATGTTCGCCCGAATTAAGAAAAGTGTATTGACCGTTGTGGCACCGGACATACCGGCGCTCCCGGATACACCGCATATGCACAGGGCGCACAACAGGTCATTGCCCGACAAGTTCACGTATGCACGACCTTCTTTTCTCCAGCTGTTGACATACGACGAGCTCAAAGCTTCTGCAGATCATAATGTGCGACCGATTATAGTTCCGCGCGATATTTCAGTCTTACCATTTAGTACAGGCTACGCGGAGTGTGTTAATTCAGGAAAATCGGAGTGGAATGAAGATCAAGCCGCGTTCTGCAGGCAAGTTCTCACGCACCCCAGCAAGCAGCACCCTGATCTACCATATACCTACTTCGGAATATTCGATGGTCACGCCGGCTATGGCGCTGCGCTGGCTGCATCGCATCAATTCCATCATATCCTTCACGAGAAGCTAGTCGACGTGATCGATATGCTAATGCCTCGCCAGAACTCTGCAACAGCCAAACCTAATTCCATTCCCAGTCCACTAGCGTTCCACCGAGCTGTCTCAAAAGACGAGCTTATAATCGGTGCATTGGAAAGCGCTTTCATTGAAATGGACGCTTTGCTGGCGGAGGATCGCGTCAAGTATCGAAACGCCGGAGGATGTACGGCGCTGGTAGCTTTGTTCATTATGGGAAAGATGTTTGTTTCGAATGCAGGAGACAGTCGATCTGTGCTTTGTCAACGGATGTCGAACGAAGTACTTAAGTCACACACGTCCAACATATCGAAAAACATTCCAAACAGTAAGGACGATAAAGAGGAGCCTGGGGGTGATGCGAAACGGGGCGACAAAAAGCACATGCACATTTTTCCTATTCCATTTTCACATGATCACACGCCCGACACTGAACGGCCCAGGTTGATGTCTACTGCTAAGCTGAATCCTAATTTAATGGGAGGCGAGTACGTTGCCATGGAATATGCCAAGAGACCTGTAGACAGGGATCTAGGCCAGAGAATCCTCTATCGACAAGGCACGATGAAAGGATGGGCGTATAAAACTTTGACAAGAGACGATTTGAAGATGCCGATTGTGATCGGTGAAGGTGAGTTTTTTGATTTGTTATTTTGGAAATGGTAGAGAATTATATGAATAACTTGTTCAACATGAATTTACATTTTTAATATGAAGGACAATAGGAAGGAAAAATTTGGTTTCGTTTGCGAATTATTATGTTTATTTGAGTTTCATCCAGATTCCAATCTTTTTATAAAATAATGTTTGATTTTACATAATATAGAAGAATAACAATTTTTTTTAAATAATATCATATAAATACAATATGTAATATAAATAACGTTTAACATATGATAAAACAGCTAATATAATTGTTAAAATATACAAAATTGAATCAACAACAATTTGATTAATAATTTGAAACCACAGGTTAATGATTTGATGACTACCTCTTTCTCTTGACCTTTGATGAAACACTACTCAAATACAAGATTATGGGGATTGTATGAATTTCCTATTATTTATGTGTAAAAAAAACAATTAAGATCATCCATTTGCGAAAAAAAATTTCAATAGACAACGCCACATAAAGACAGTAGTCGAAAATATGGTATAAGCTTAAATTGAAAAAAGAGCAATGAGAAATCAAAATTGACAAAAGAGCGGTGGCAAAGTTAGCGTATTGTAACTTGGAAAAGATGCGGCTGAAAAACAGATATTTTAATGCTATACAGTCCTTAAGTAAATTTAAATGTTGCGAGCAGATTTGTTTCCATAGTGAATGAGTTGAGTAACACCATATATAATCAGAAATCCTTATCAGAAAATCGTTTATTAGAATATGAATTCTAATTGCATATTTATCTCAAGTAATCTTTCCAGATAGAACAAAACAAACAAAAACTTGATACACTACTTTTTGTTGTTTATATTCAAAGTATAGTTTATGTTGTTTTTGGGAGCTATGATACCAATTGAATTTCACAACAAATTAAATATGAAGATATATAATAGTAATAGTAATGCAATATAAAGTATCTTCTGAACATCGTTATGTATTTTCAACCCTCTTTGATAGTATTAATCCCACGTACAAGATCTTAGTAATTGCAGAGCAGATACAAATATCGACTCTGTCTTTATCTCGTAGGAGTCGCGACTACTTGGACACTATATCATCCAATAACACAGACATTTTAAATGCAACTAAGTCTGCAGAAGTTGCGAATATAGCTTCTGGTTTAACCAAATAGTCAACGATAGCCAGCGTTTGTGTATCTCTTATACGAATATAAAGTTTGTTCAGCTTTGATTCACAACGCCATTAAGATTACTCTGAACAAAAGTATTGATAAAAAAAGCCTCATCAAAGAAAAATATTTCAAATTAAAACAAAAATCTAAAATACTCAATTATAGTGCGTGAAAATAATAAGGGTACGGCCAAGACGGCGAAAGCATCGAATCATGAAAACAGTTTCGGTCGATCTTGTCGCTACTATCTCATTGATACTTTTCTTGCTACTGCGACACAAAAGTGGGTGAATGATTTCAGGCCGCGAGTTCCACCAAATAATTCCGGAACCTAAAAAGAATGTACTCTGGCATAACAGTTGAAATTGCAACTAAAAACCATGCTGAATTTGGATAACTATAAATGAGGTCATCCCAAAACGAAACCACTTAAAATAGTCAGTTAAAATTGAGATTTTTATCGTCAATATCACCCATATTATGTCCAACAGAAGATTTTGCAGCATCTAAGCGATTTTTTTTATAATTGGATAAAGCATTATTTTAATTCAACAACATTGTGTTCAAATACATCATTCTTGCATGTCCTAAATAACTTTGTAGTCTTTGACAGCCTTTCGCCAAAATTTTCTGGCATTGCTACGGAGGACTTTAAAGCTATACAGTTACTTACTGAAACACTTCTAAAGTTGCATACTGC
Source organism: Nemotelus nigrinus (assembly GCA_947369275.1). Taxonomy (NCBI): domain Eukaryota; kingdom Metazoa; phylum Arthropoda; class Insecta; order Diptera; family Stratiomyidae; genus Nemotelus; species Nemotelus nigrinus. The sequence goes on from OX376374.1 coordinate 13,343,962, forward strand.
AATAATTTAAAACTGGAATCTTCTCTAAAATGCCGCAAACCATCAATATGTGTATCGTATTGACGTCTTCGCCTTCAGCTTGTTATAACAGAATGTGACGTCAGATTAAGTCGAGCCTGTCCGAATTCAGTTATCTATGCCTTGTCATTGCTCTCTGGTGTAACAGTTGACGAAATCACGTTCTGATTTGACTTTTCGTTGGCGTGATGGTGTTTTGAGGCAATGTTACGAAGCAAAGCAATAGATTTCGAAAACCTTGTCTTGGTCTGCCTCAAACTATTAGAATAGCTCAGCTACTCTGCTGACGTCGCAATCTGCCATAATAAGTTGAAGATGCGGACGAAGACGTGACTTCGGAAAGGACCTATATAAAGTTATTCAGCAAATCCTTCAAACTATATACCCTTATTCAGTAGCAGGTACAAATTTTTTGCGCAGTGTTTTAAAAAATGTTGCATTCTCATGGAGATTCTATTTTTGAGCCTGCCAAAAGCTTCCTATACCCTGAATTACAAAGGCGAAAAAAACTATGTAGTTAATTGAAGTATTAATAGCATATACTCAATAGCAAACAGAAAAATCGCAATTAGAAACAAATCTGATTGTGCAATTCTGCTTTGATGCATGGATTTTTTTTTTATATCTAGAACATTTACTGGTCACTGTCTGAGGCGCAGATTGAAAAAAATTGAAGTTTCAAATTAAATTTTAATAATTTTTAAGTTCTTCCAACTTCTTCTAATAATTTTATGTTTACATACAGATTAGACGACAAAATTAATAATTTCCCCCTGATCACGAATTTGCAGAAAAGAAAATTTTTATAGAATTAAAACTCATAAATCTTGCGAAATCAATAAATAATAGTATCAATAATTATTTACTTGGTTTTTTTTTGATTTAGTCAATAATTATTTTGTCCAAAACGGTGGCGTTGATCAATTCAAAATGAGCCAAAGTAAATAGAAGTGCAACTTTGATGATCGTGATGACTTTCAATTTCATTCGTATGAACTGATCAATAAAAAAAACCCTAGCGCATCAGAACCGCTAGAAACACTAAAGTTCGAAGAACAGTAGAGGATTTGTACAGATTTTGAGTGTGTATTCTACCACTACTTACTTTTCCTACTTAAAACTAATACACCCTAAGTAATAATAGAACCTAAGCTTATTTTAATTTCGGTGACTTCATCGAAATTTACAGCGATAGAAAGGTGTTTGGGGCTGTCATCTGAAAAATATGCAGATTTCAGAAAATTTAAATATTGTTTACTTATTTTCATTGCAAATGTTTGCGATGAAAATACTTAATGCAAGCATTTATTGGAACGAAAATAACAAAATGACCTAGTGCTGGCAGCCCTTTGCTAGCACCTTAGCAAAAAATATACCGCATCTGCCTTACGTTAAAGTCAACCTGCTGTGCGAATTTCGTATTGACCCAATGACTGCATTGGAAGTTATAGGGATGCAAAGAAATTTAGGGTTACCATTCGCAAAAGTTTTCAAATTTTATTTCAAACTGCGATGCAGAAAGACTCAACTAAGCATTGAAGATTTAGTCAAATATTGAAAATAAAATTATTGCTAAAAACAAAACTCAATCAAAAAACACTGACTTTTTCAAATGTAAATTTTGTTAATAAATTTTACCATACCATAAATATTTTAAGCTACACTTTCTATACATTTTGGAGAAATTTACGTACATTTGATTCTGAACAGGCATATGTATGCACATGAGTGGGCATGTGTGCAAGTCAGATGTACATACATGGAATTGTTCATTAACTGTTTTGTGCGATCTGTGCTATGAAGTAAATTACCTTTTGTCTATGGATGTATATACAAAGATATATACATACATAATTTATCAATTCTCTATGGCCCTATTTATAATATTATTTTTCATATTTCTCCCAAAAGCGGACACTTCTATATAGCGGACAATATTTCACGCACCAAGGGTGTCCGTTATAGGGAAAATTCACTATATATACAAATCTAGCTTCTAAAAAGAGAAATTTACACTTATTTAAAACGTAAACTTTTTCAAAAGCTAGAAAAGCAATTGAATTATATTAGTACAATTAGTGCAGACAAAGTTGAAGTGAATATTTGATTTTTTTTTTTCGAAAATCATGATTTTTACGAGGCTAGAAAGAGTTTTTTTTGCATACGTACTCTATAGTTTGCTCGCCAATCCTCTCTAAAACTTTAATTACAATCCCAGATTATTAAAATGGGTATATTTACAGCACACGCTTAGTCTGCGAACTAAACATTAAGTTTGACCTAAATTATTTAGTCCACCTGCTGTAAATACACAGTACCCGACGGAAACTGGCGATAGATCAGTCCACGATTTCAAACGACCTGATCTATAATAGGCCGTGGACTATGTCAGGGTAAACATACCCGACATAAGAATTGATTTATACGCGACCATTAATAATCTATGATATTGAATATAAGCCCGTGGCCCTCCCGTTTGACGCAAGATCATTGAAATAAACATGATTGAGAGACAAATAAAAAAAATATTACAGTTCATGAACTAAAATTAAACTAAATGACATGTGTTACGAACAAACGTTGACTGAATTCGACCTCATCATATTTTACGTCAAGTCGATGTAAATACCTTAGAACCAAAGTCACTTAGTCGGCGTTATAGGTCAGGTCAAATATAGGCCGCCGCTGTAAACCAAGCCAATGTTGAAAATCTCCAACTAGTTTATAAATCGGCCAAATCAAAAGTAAATCTCCAACATATCCAATTTTTTTGAAATAATAGATTTTTATCGTTCATTTCAATTATTCCCCATTAAAAACTCAATTATAGTAAACAGACCAATTCATTAAATTATCATTTCTTTCAGTTTCATTTCAAATATACAAAAAAAAAACGCACTTATTGCGTTTCACACAAAATTACGATTCTATCGAAATACTTGATAGTCCATTAAACACACCATAATATCTCGATTTATCATCGTGAAATCGTCTGATTTGATTTGTCTTATTATTCTGAATTTACGCTTGCGTCTCTATATGGAAATGTCTTCAAATTGAATTATGTATACTAATTTCGCGATAGAGAGAATGTTTTCATAGTTTCCAGTAAAATGTTTTTTGATTGCAGTATCACACAGTCAGTATCTTTGCAATTTATCGAAAGTTTATTATCATTAGATTACGTTAGGATTACGCGAGGTATGAATTTTGTTTGTTTTTTCTCAACACAGTTTAATGTTCGGCTTTTGAGCACCCGTTCAAAGTAATTGATGTATTTGTACTGGTAATACTACTAAATGACCAAAATGTTTCGTCATAGCGCGAAGCTTATTTTAGCCAAATTTTTAAAATGATGATGCGTTGAACAAAATAATTTATAATATTCTGAGCAAAAACGCCACAATTATCTTAAGTACATAATATTTCAAAAAAAAAAATCAATGCACACGCTTGCGCCACATCACAGGAAATTACTATATATGTAAGGCTTGCTACATGCATTTCCAATTGGACATTAAAAATTTAATCTACCGGTTGTAGATTTATGTTAACATCTTGCATTTGACAATTCTATCTACATAAAATGCTAGACATACGTTAGTTTTTTTTTGCATCACGGCAATAATTCCAACATATGCAAAAGCTGGCAGTGAAAACGCAATGTTAACCATTCCACTTTCTTCTAATTTTTTAAAATATCTCAACTAATCCTATGTTTTATCGATCTTCCTTTCAGGCAAACGCAGCAGACTGATGGGAACGATTGGTGTAACGCGTGGCTTCGGCGATCATGATTTACGTGCCATCGGCACTGGTCTACCAATTAAACCATTCCTTTCTCCGCATCCGGAGGTCAATTACCGAGATCTGACAAAAGTCATTTCGATTCCAGAGGAGAACAATGAAGACGGCGATTATGGTATTCTTGTGATGGCTACCGACGGTCTATGGGATGTCGTCGATAGCGAAACGGTTAGCAAAATAGTGTTCACAACTCTGTCGAAATACCCGACAGAAAAACATCGATATACTATGGTTGCACAAGAACTGGTAGCTAAATCACGAGGTCGTATCAACGATTCCGGCCATTGGCGTCTTGCCGATAGCAATGCAGCAGCAACGGTTGATGACATTTCGGTGATTGTTATTCCTGTGCATCAGTATTATAAGGAATTTTTAGAATGGGAGCGAAAATGTCGAGAAGATGCCGAGAATATGAAATTGAAAATGACATTACCGGCGATAGTGACGAATGTTCAAACCACTGTAACTACTGCCATTAACGGGACGGTTAACGGCGAAGAAGAAAGCGAAGATTCTGCTGAAGAAGCTAAAGATGAAAAGGATGATGATAAAGTGGCGTCTCCTAGTGATACGATTTCATCTACCACGATCGATGAAGATAAATCGAATTCAAACATTGAAAAGGGTACTTCATCAAAAGACTCTAATGCCGGGACGTAGAGCTTAGAAAAATTGTAATCTTACTATACGATTACTATAAATAATGAATAAAACAATAATATATTAATGTTAATATAGACCGAGAGAAAGAGAAATGGCGAATAGTTAATAATTTGTATTGATTTAATCTTATTTAATTTCTTCGAACAAAGCCAAGCTATTATTTGAAATAATAAATTTTATTGCAATTGAAATATAAGTACATATTCAAAAGAAAAAATGTTTGGTGTTTATTTTTAATAATCAATGGTTTAAATCAGAATGAAATCGAAACATCAGACAAAGGATTAGATTATTTGCGTTGCGTTGGTGTTTTAGCATCATATGGTCATTTTAAATAACCTTAGTTAGTGTTAAATAGCTCTCACGCGTTTGTAGTTTTGTAATAGGAATTGAAAAAAGGCCAGATTCATTACTTATTTATTCACACTTCAAGATTCATTCGCTGCAAATAATCATATTAGATTCTACAATGACGATGAAAAGATTATTTAACTTGACTATTTTCACACTCAACATTTTCTCCCATTATTTTTTTTTCTTATCTATGTTTATGACAATACTTTGCTATCGTTGCGCTCGTAAACTCGGCCGCCAAGCTTTTATCAGCGAAGCAAAATTTTTCCTGTTCTGGATTTCTCATTAGAAAGTACAATGAATAATATGCATTCATTCTTATTTACTGAATTACGTGATATTTCTTATCAGTGTGTGCGTATCAAATGTGTTGTAATCCTATAGAACACATCAAGCGCTCGCTAATACGCAATGTAATATTTTAAATAGTTGAGTGACAACTGTTTGGGTGCTGTCTTTTTTGTTCTTCAAAATTTAGCATAGCGTTAATATGTATGATTCTAAGAAGTGAAATACCGCAAAACCTGAGGATATACGTTGTTTACTCAAGTCTTATCAGTGATAAGGTGACTGGGTTAGTATAGCTTTATAGATTAAAAAATGGTGTAGACTTTTAATGTGCTAAGTTTCATTTGTAGAACTGAGTAATGCATGTACAGTTTTTGTAAAGAGGCTTATTGTCGTGTGGTGTTTTCCAAAAGTACGCTCGGCTTAGTATGTTCATTTAGTTAGTTTCTATTATTTTTGTTGTTGATTAAATTCTAAAAATAGGTTTCAGACTGATATTGGTCGCTGTTAGATAAAAAAAAGATGTCCTAACTGCCAACTGAGTATCGTAATACATACACTGGCCAAAAAAGTATGCATATACATGCTTCTAATCGGTTAGTAAAGTTAAAAAATGAAAAACAAATAGGTTTTATTTTCAAATTTTCTTTTTTCTATTTACTAAGTAGACCTTTAGTATTGGACGCACATAAATTTAGTTTTTCAAATAACGGCACACTTGCTAGAAAACCCTCAAAAAAAGAGCATGCTGAATTTTGAGATTCCTGGAAATAATTCATTTCAAATGCATTGCTTTAATATTTTAATGGGTATTTCATTCAGTACCTATAATTGTGGCAAGTTTTTTACTACTTGATTGTGAGGCTTGTTATAAGAATATAATGCAATGGAAAGTAAAAGGGAAGAAAAAAGTGTTAGTGAAAGGAAAGTTATTGTAAAATTTTGGACAGATGGAAAATGCAACAAAGCTATACCAAAAATAGTATAGAGACAATATTCAACAATTCAAAGGGCTGCAAATAATTACAAAACGACAGGAAATTTTAACTTTTTAATTTTTTTAAAATTGTTCTTTAGGGGAAAGCGGAATATTGTAACAACAGCAAATAAATATCCGTGACTGACTGCACATTAAATAACAACTGAAATCAAAGGAAAATAAAAAACATTGCTCTGATACCGCAAGAAAAACTTTCAAAAATACTAGGTACCACGAAGGAGTAGCTGCGCGAGAATTTCGCAAGGATGTAGGATGTATTATCTATTATCAAATGCCAAAGAGTATTGAACCAGCTTGGAACAACAGTCCAAAAAAAAAATACTCGCAAAATACTGTGTAACATCGTAGTGGTGTAATTAGGGTAGGGGGCTGTATACCGACTAATATTGTTGGACAGTTGGAGTTTGTTGAATAAACGATGCATAAATTAAGTTAAAAAATTATCTGGAACAAAGTGGTAGAAACTATAGCTTAGATATAAGTTTTTGTTTCCAGCATGATAAAGGAGGAAAAAAAAAAAGAAAATTTGAAGAACAAACCACAGATGCAAGAGGAATAGATACGAAAACGCCCGAGAGATATGAAGCATTTTTCGACTTCTCACATAGTCGTGAGAAAGAAAGGTTTAAATGTGTTGGAATGACAAAAGCAGCGTTGGAAACTGTGAAGAATACGGGCAACGCTTTTGGTGCAAATACAAATATATTATTGAAATATTCGCATTCTTATGAAATTCAAGCATGTAGCATGTTAATAAATTTCGGATTTATTAGAAATGAATAAAATAAATCCCATGTTTGTTTAGAAAAAAAAAATGTATTTCCGTAAATAACAAATGTTGGGCAAAAGCAAAACAAGCAAGCAACTTTCAACCCTGATTTTGATTTAGATTGAAAATCATGTGATTATGAACCTGCCAAAAACCAAAAGCAGGAATCATCTCAATTGTATGTTATTTTGAGGCGATGTGAATATATATACATTCACATCGCCACAAAAAGACATATTCTGAATGGTTCATGCAACTATTTTTTCGATGATATCACCTGTTCAAACTTTTCAGGGTGGCTAAATTGAAGAGCATTTAATTCCCAATGAACTTCCTACAAGGAAATACGATTGCATGTCGGATTGACAACTAATCTTAAGATAAAGTCAAGCTTCCAAATAACGGATCTCCAATCAGCATATTAGCCCATAATTAATAACCGTTTGTCACGAAAGCACAAAACTACGTAAAGTTCTTTATGACATTCTTGGAATAACTAACATCGTTAGAGACCAAGGACACTCCAATTAAATAATCCAACAACATTAACAACAATAAACACAATTGCGAACACTACTTCTAATGAGCATGAGCTCAACAACAATTTCATTCCACGACTTATAATAGCTTAATCAAAGAGTGCTGCAAGATCTGTTCAATGTCTTATGAGACACTTGAAGAAAAATGGTTTTATCTATTATCATTTCCTGAAACCGTTTCAATACCATTTATACACATATTGTACACGTGAATTGTATGCATACACATATATTTACATGTATTTACATTCCGATGTCAAGCTGGCATGTACTAGAACGTAAACTTGTTTCCTCAAAATGCCATGCTGTACCCTTTAATCACAATATCACGCTAACTACGATTTTTAAGCAGCATCTCGTAAAAGGTGAAACAGAATTTCAATAGACTGTTATGAATTCGCATTGCGGGCGTTTGATTAATGTAAAAGAGGGAATAGTTCGTATCGGTTGAAGGAGAAACACGAACAGTTATGTAGAGGAAAACGTTATGTGCTAAAATTAACAGAAGATCGAAGGTCAACTTGGAACCATTCTGATTTAATTATGAATTGGCGACTTATTCTTGGAGTTTTTTTCTTTGCAATACTGGAAGTGAAGCGTTAACAACAGTATTGGGAGTACTAAGAGTAAAAAAAACGTATAGTTTAGGTAGATTCAAGGTAATCTGAAGAACAAAGAAGTCAATATTGGTCTAGCTGTATCATTTGATCAGTTTTCTTGGCTTGCGAGGAACGCTTAAGTGTTTGCAATTAGCGGTTATCGAAAAGTAATAAAGATTATGTTCTTCAAATCAAACCAAAACTCTCGGAGAAATTAAATATAAAGCGGGTGAATGTAAAACAAAGTCCACTACAAAATATTCGATGAGAGTGGCTTGATTGATTCTTATTTCTCAAGAGTACTTTTTAATGTGCAGTAAGTGTCTAACTAGCAAAATCTTAAACTATTAGCGATTTCATGTAGCTCACTCTTTGAAAAGTAGAATGTATAGTACATGCTCTCACTAAAAAATTGCTAACGAAAGATTTCAGTAATTTACCTGAAGGTTCTCAATGCCAAAGCTCAGGGAATTGCCCTTTGAAGCGAATGCTTAGCGATGGCGGTAGGGAAACACATATGGGAGAAGCCGATATCAATTATTCCATTATTCTTTTTTTTTAAGTTCCACATTTATTTCTTATTTTCTGAAGCGCTAGTGTTATGCCTAGTCGCTACTAAAGCTTTAATGTGACACTTAATTAATGGAACGCTGGTGTTATGCCCAGGCGCCGACAGTTAAGACAACACAAGACGAACAAATACAGCCATGGACACGGCGGGATTCGAATCCGCGGGCAGTAGCTCGCTGCTTCGGACTGACGCGTTAGCGAGCTAAGCTACCGACCCCCCAAACAAAAACAACTGTGGAGAACATGATGCTAGAAAAACAATTTGGCTCTATAATTTTTCGTGAACAGAAAAGGGATTTCAGTAAAAATTCCAACGGCTTAGGCTAAAGAAAACAAATCGTAAATTTCAGCACATATGGAAATAATAAGTTTCTCGTCAATTCTGTCTGATAAATGAAAGTTATAAGCTCTATATTCTTGAACACCTGACTCACGACACACAGCATTCCGATAACAAGGCTAGAAAGGGAAGAATTATTTTTTGATGAGTTCTTCAATTATCTGGCAGAAATGATTGAAAATTCCTTGAAAGCAGCAGCAAGTAATCCTAAAATCTCTATACAAGAACATTTGCAACCAAATTGAGCATATGGTGATAGACTGTCACCACCTAAGTAATATCCTAAGTGCGGGAGTATATCGAGAAAAGAGCATCAACACGTCTCGCTAAAAAAATCCGTGGTCCTTGTAACGGGCTTTGACTCCAGTCTAACCAGTTCCATATAAGTTATAGGCAGCAACGGTTGAAAGATTCCCACCAATAAAAATTAAAACGGTTGCATCGTTGCTTTGATTTTAAAGCCACCTGTGTAGCTAGGGCTAAATGGCCATAAAAGAGTTTGATATTCCAATTTGGTGATATCTTCAACACTGTGCTTGATATCTCAATCCTTATGGCTTACAAGGATCACTACTACGATTTTTGTTGTTGTTTTCGATTCAAGTTGCTGAATCAGTATGGAGACCCTTCATCATCAACAACGGTCTTCAACAAACTGACACTCTATTCTGTGTCATCTTCTCTCTGACGTGGCCTAAATAATCAGAGCATACACGAACGATATCATAACGGTGAAATAACTGTTAAATTCATGCTTCAGGCTGCAATCCCGAAAGTCTGTGAAGGCATTCGTATCGAAATGTTCAGCAAGGTGATAGCTGGGCCGAAGGACGCCAAAAAGTCTAAGATATGATGAAAATTTCGAACTAAGCTACGGTAAAATGGGATATCTAAGAGACACACTGAAGAGAAGAAAATATTTCTCTAGAAAGCAAAGATTCTTAGCAATCCAGTAAATACGTGATGCAATGAATTTTTATAATCTCACGAAAATTGGTGATCTTAAAGAATAATCAATTTTCTTGGGCCTTGATACAAACGAGCAAATATTACATTCAAAAGTTCAGAGGACAGATATCACCCGTGGACAGTAGCGTGATAAATGAATACAATTTAACTGTCTACATAGGTCTGCAAAGATTTAACGCAGCATAAATTCCCAAAAAAGCGATTCCCTGCCATATCCATGATAGTGAACTTAAGACCGTTATGATAATTCCAGCTCCAAACCGTTTGGTCTTCAGAATGTTGAATCACAATAAAAGTTGTTTCAGGAGCAAACAGGCGTTAGTTAATGTCTGTTAAATTATATCACGTTACATTGAGCCATTATACGCAGCTTAATTGAACACCAGCAGCTCTTATCCTATTAGTAAAAAGAAGAACTGGTTCAGATAGAAATTGCAAAAATACCTGTTCTAGCCATAAATCTTGTCCCTCCTCAAATGGAGTGTAATTTCAAATTCGGAATGAAAAAATGTACGAAAATTCATTGTATATATTTTTACTTGTTAAAAAATAACATGCATTCGAAGTGCCCCCCTTTTGCCTTGACAAACTACTTCAATCGATCCGATACTCGCCCATCGCCGCAGGCACTATTTACATATATTTATAAAAAGTACGCCATTATCCAAACCCGAAATAGTTAGGGAGCGCAATTCGGGTAAATTTAAGTTAAGTTAAGGGATAAACTTATTATGATGTAGTCCCACTGTTACAGGGCGCAATCTGAACGGAAAAAGAGATAGCTCACTACAACAAGCAAGATAAGAAAGAAGAGGTGGCGTTTACTTGCTGGAAGAGATTATACTTTTTCGATCCCCTTCAGGTGACAAAATATTGTTTCATAAAATTTGACAAGCCTTGGTGCAATATAATGAAACACTAGATTTTAAGATTGCCCTTAATAAAATTCACAGGACGTCCTGAACTCCATCTTTAATTTTTCAAAATAAATTTTGTTGTTTCTAATTTATTCAAATGATGATTTTGATTTTGTAGTTTATAGAGGGCGTGTGTGATGGTTTTACAGTTCCTACGCAATGAAAAGAGCATGAGAATTCCAGAAACCTTACTGCTATCATTGCCATTGGCAGATTTGCGATTGGAAAAGATGTTAGCACATGCATATATTTTTAAAAATAAATATTTTATCGATAATTAATTTAATCCCATGCATTCTGATAAAACATCATCCCCACATTTAGAATTATATGTGCTACTAAATATAAAATGTGCTTAATGTGCAACCTATCTATGTTTCGTGTCGTTAAAGGTAGTAAATAAACTAAAAATATTAAAATGATATGCGCAGTAAATCATCGTCATTGATGATTAATGCAACGAATGCAAAGTCTATAATCTTAAATTTATAGTTAACTTAATCCCAATGAATTATTGACGATAATCGCTAATAAGATATACAAAAGGTTAATCTGATTCTGAAAATACATTTGATGTATGTATTCAGATGCATTCGAGATTTTATGGAAATAGTTTTGACATTGATTTTTATTTGTCGAAGTTATTAAAAAAATATCTATGAAATCAGGTCAAGGCAACTCAATTCACTGGTATCTACCACTGATTGAGTCTTAATTGCACATTTCTCGTAAACAATTGGAAACTATCTTTGAACATGATTAATTTTGGTTGTTATTAAGAACTGCGACCCGCACCATTTTCATTTCAACGCACATGTTCAAATCATATCATCTTGAAATCTTAAGGCTACCTAAACCATTCTGTAGATATAAATCAAAACTGAACATTTCTTACGGATATACATAAATTCAATTACAAATTTGAGGAATAGCTTTCATCGAATCGTGACAGACGATCGATAGCCACAAATGAATTTAATTTCATGCCCAGCAGTAATATTCAGTGGCTGAAGGCAACATAGGTCCTTGACACGATCGCTCATAATCCGCTGTCAAAGAACTTTTTCTTACGTGGCCGTTCCACTAATGGACCGTGTAATTTCAAGCAAAATATTTTTAATGCGGCTAATCAACTCAACAAGTGACCGATTGCAACGCACAGTGCGTTCACTTTTTATTACAATTAGTTGCTTGGTTGCATGCATATCGTTTTTCGTCGGCAGAGTCATATACGAGTTCTGTTGAAGTTTGCCTGGTTAGATGGCTTCAAACTCGTTTTGCCGTTGAGTAAGCCTTTTATAGTCTTTTTGTTGAGCTGTTTTCTGAAAATATCAAATGCTTCGATGTTTCGGTCAAAATGTGTCGAGCTATTATCACCTCTTGGGAAGGTTATTTTTCACTTTCCCACAGCTTTTACGAGCTCAAGTTAGTTGTAAGCAATTAGCTGATGGCTGCTCACTTTTTGGTGGATTTCGGCATGGTGTGATTGCAGAAAGATACTGATGATAACTAAGTAACAGTCATCAGCTTTTTACGTCAATTCTTGATTTGAAGTTTCAAAAAATTTTGTTGGATTATGGCATATGGCTGTGAGGAGATCGTGATTAAGATTCTATCTTATTTTGCTAACATCGATTACATCCATCGACGGCAAATTGATCACGTTTTCGAAGGGTATGAACAGAAAATCGATGGTGTCTTATTGTCGGATGTATGATTTGTGCAATACTTGCGATTTGTCAGAGAGATCTTCTCAAACATGTATAGATTGTTCGCGTGTTGAAAAAAGATACTCGACGTAATATGTCTTGAGAATAAGTTTTTTTATGAGTAGTATTTGTTACGAAACTCATGACTATCTAGTTGTAGTTAGAAAACGATTATCATCATGTGGATCTCCATTTTGACACAAAGAGTTAATATGCAAAAGATAAATATCTGAAAGGCTATAAAAATGCAGTTTCATTGATTGATTGCTTGAAATGGGTTAAGAAATCCCAAGTACTGTGACCTCCTGGGCCTATTGTGCCTGCTCTGCGTTATGTACTATAGGATATATAGGCTTCTTATGAACCTGGATATGTGCCTTGGCGGTACATTTGTTCTGACCCTTGTGGAGGAAAGAGCAGCACCAAGTAGCTCCGGTCTTTGTCTCGCTAGTGCTGGACAGTGCATTAGAAAATGTTTTACACACTCTGCCGTTTTGGGTCATTTCCGTTTCTGCTCATCAGCGCTTCATATACGCTTATGCCATTTCTGCAGAGAGCCACTGTGTCTTTTGCTTTTTAATTATTGGTGTCAAGGTATTTTTTTGAGAGTTTGAAATCCTCAAGACTAGCCCAGTAGCTTTTGATCTTTTTCTTGCTCTATGTTTTAATCTACTTGTCCGTGTCTGCCTTTGCAAAGCCTTAGTACGGAGTAGGGCCATTGAAGGGTATTTGGGCTCCTTCTTTAAACTTAGTATTAGCTTCCACGTTTCCTAGGTGTCTCTCATGGCCGAGTATCCATATCAACTCAAAACTGTCCTGTGCCCCAATTTCCTCCGGAGAGCATCCATTCCAGGCTGATACATCGAATTGCGTCTTGCATTGTCAAAGGCTCCTTCCATGACCATGAAGGTGTATAGTGCAAATTTCTTGCCATCATATGGTTTCCAATATATGAGGATAATTGATTTTTATAGTTTTGGTAGGTTGGCTGGTCTGTTGCCACCCTTGTGAATGAACGCAACCCATGACAGTGTTCATGATTATGGTGTGAAGCTGAATTCCAAGCTCCCTTTAAATATATATAACAGAATGAAATTTAATTTGCCCGTCTGTCTCTAAAGGTGGTCGTCATCACTCCAGTAGTCTTTTATGCTCTTGATGGACTTTGGGGAAATTTCTTTGTATCCTGGCAGTTTTTGGGGTGCTGTTGAAACTTTTACAGAAGAGACTCCAAGCTTTTCTTTTGGATTTCCTTAACTCTTTGTTCTATTTTGAGAGATTTGATGTAGTCTGACTCCGTTTAGTTTTGTTCTTCTAGCTCTTCTGAGTTGTTTTAACTCCCTGTTCCACCATGGTACTTTTATTTTGAGAGCATTTGTTTTCTCAGGGCAGCTATCGTTATATGATTCGATGATTATTCTAGTTACTTTGCCCACAGTGTCCTCCGAATTCCGTCTTCGTAGTGAAACTCTGATGCAGGCCATGAAGTCTCACTGCAAAGCTATTTTGATATTCTTCCCAGTCCATGCACTTTGATTGCCTATATTTTACCCTTTTTACAATATATTTCCATAGTTGAACGTTTTTATGCCTGTGATCAGGCAACGAAGCTCCTATTAAGACAATTCATTTCCTCACTAAATGGACTGCACTGTTTGACACCATAATGTGGTGTCTAGTATCTCTTACCAGTAAACTGTCAGGAACGTTGGGTCCTCTAAATATTGCCTCTACTGCCCCTCTTTCGATGATAACCTGTACTTGGACCACCACTGTGTCCTTATCGATGTATTTTAGGATTAGAAAGAATTTAACGTTTGTGTTAATTACTGTCGCTGCCCTCGGACTTTCTTCCTCTAGGGCTCAGATTAACTTACTATTTGTTGTATGCAGGCCAGTTATTCTACTTAAATTTACCAATGCCTCTTGTATTAGTCCTATGATATAGCCGAGGCAGCTTTGACATGATGTAGGCTCACCAGTAGTCACCTCATTCCTTGTTCTTCATTAGTTGGAAGCCACGGGGTCTTGCGTCGCTTCCATGTCGGTTCCACTATCATCTGTGTTGATAGTTGGAGTGACAACTGACTCTGGTGCTTTTTGCCTGACTTTTTGACGATCAACTTAACCTGCCTAAATCGGAATTTAATGTTGCCGTCTCTGTCAGTTATTTTGGTAGCTGAAGCTTGGTCTGCCGCAATGACTAGCATGTCACACTTGCCTTTATTTTCCCTGAAAAGTGCTCTCCAGGACTTGACATTGAGATTCTCATTCTGGCGTTCTACGAAAACCAGAATTCTCTCCGTAGCCAAGTAGCCAAGTCCGTTGCGTTGAGAAAGTAGCTAAGATTAGGCTTGTGATTAGGAATCAGAAACAACACCCCCCCCCAGTGACAAATAGGTTGGCCCCTTCTCACAGCCATATCTTTTGAGCCTCCAACCTTTTCCACATCGCCATTGGTTTGCCTTTACAGTAAAGAGACGCATAACCTACTTTTGTAGAAGATACTGACGAAGTGGCGGACAACGCCTCATTTTGTCTCCACCAGTATCCTCTCCTCAAGGGCACTTTGCATCTTGTCAATTTGGTCAGTCGTTGAAAGCCCTTGTGTCCTTTCAAAAGCCACCAAGCTCCACTATGGATTAGTTGCCTTTTACAAGAATTTCACAGGTATTGTTGAATTACTGTTGTTAGAATATTTTTGTAACAAAATCAGAAAACAAAACCGTCAAAAGAAACCATCTGTGTGAGATGTCTTACAGTAGTCTAACTGCTCCAACTATCTATCTCTAAGATAATTAAGAATGTAAACTCATCAGGCAAACTTATGTATATTTGCATTATTAGAAAATGTTTAGATGGTTAAATGGTATTAGAAAATGTAGAAAAATGTCAATTGATCCCTAAACCTAAACATATCCAAAGCTGTTTTTTTTCTTAATGATATTAAGGTAAACTTCAATTATCAAAAATATTCAAGTTTTTTGACTTTAGGTTTATAAAAAAATATTAATCGAGCAGCCAAGGTGTGAGAACTGATGACTTCAATGGAATCAAACAAGTATATACGACATGCAATCATATTTTAACTCGTTGTTCACACCAACCTTTCAACTGAAAACATCTAGCTTTGTCGGGGAAAAATCAAAGCGCTGCCCATAATTCTTCACCAATATTTCAGCAATTTCTTCATGGATAACCGGCAAAAAACAAGAAAGCAATTTCCTCCAAAAAAAAAACCTTCCTCTTCAATCAACCCAATCTATTCACACCTTGCAAATGTATATTATACTCTTTGAATAGTCGTCAATTACACGATGACTTTTCGTGACCCTGTCGGCTACGATTGATATGACGATCATACCTTTTCATGTAATCTTCGCTCGTTCGAAACTACATAAATTGGCGTAGAAAAAACACCTTTTCGAAGATTGACTTTTAAGCTATGTGAGAAATTTCAAGGGCAATGTTGTTTTTTTTTTGTCGAAAAGCATTAGAAGTCTATAAACTTTGTGGGATGTACAATATTTGTTTTTGTATGTTTATAACTTACCTGGAACAAATTTTAATGGCTGATTGATAGACGGATGTTATGCTGACGAGAAGATGTAATACCAATGCGAAAATGAGACCACAACTTGCTGATATTGCCGCTTTGATTGATTCGTGGTTTGACTGCAAATGGAATGAGATTTTAAATTAATGATGAATTTATGCATTTGGAATGAATGAAATTGAGTTTGATGGATGGAACTATAAATTGGATGTTGTCGGATGGGATTTGGTTTTTTGTTTTTTGATATTGTTCGTGATGGAGGAAATTTTTTTCTCCAGCAATAGAAAAAAAATATCAGTAATGAAATCAGCGCGAAACTAACTCATTAATCATTAAATATTACGTGACTTAATAGCTCTTAAAAAATTGCCAGTTGGAGCACAATGTTCAGAAAAGATTATCTGTAACAAGAACAGGAAAGATTGCTGCTCCTATGGATTGCAGGAGAATGTTTTCGAATCTTGTACTCGGAGATATAAGGTGAAATAATTATCAACAAGCTTTGAAAATAATTGAATAACTAGTTCTTAATTAAAGAAGAAAAAAAAACAAAATTCATGCGAAAAGTTTGAAAAATATATCATAGTTTCCGTTACAATAATTTTAAAAATATTCATCTCATCAGTATGGAAATCTTATGAAACGTTTGTTACTAGAGCCCCGTACACTGCTTCAGTGTAGGAAAAATCCAAAGATACTACCACAAGATTAACACAAAATCTTCAAACATGTATGATATGTGCAATAAAAGATGCTAAAAGTAATTGTTATAAATCAATCTTAATATCGACTGATTTTTAAGAGTCGTACATTTCTGTTTTGAAATTCGGCGTGAATTTTTTTTAATGTGGCTATTTTTCAGCACTGAAATTCAAGCACATAAGAACTGCTAGAAACACCGATTTCAAAGAAAAATAAAGAAATCGTGTAAATTTTGAGTGCATATTCTAAAAAAACGTGCTCTTTATTGCAACTAACCTGTTTCAAAGATCATGCACTACTAAAATGTTTTCAGGGTTACTTGTCGCATGAATTTGAAAATTTAGAAAAGCAAAACATTTAATATTTATATTCATTATCGGATGCTTATCTTATAAAAACTTGAGAGAAGCATCTCCTATAACATAAATGATGACACTTTACCAGCACTGCAACCAAAAGACTTCCACAACTTCTTCACGTCAATATCAACCTACTTTTTGAATTTTGTTTTCATCCCATAACTTCATTGAAAGTTACTGGAATAGAAAGATGTTTTGGGCTGCTATCCGAACAATTTCCAATGCTTGGAAAATTTAATCATTGATTACTTATTTTAATTGTACATATTTACATGTGTTCATACGAAAAGAGCTTAAACGCCTGGTGCTGGCAACACCAAGCACCAATGCCAGAAGTATACCAAATCTGCTTCTGGTTAAGTCCAACCCAGCCTGTGAATTTTGTTTCGACCAGATGACTGCATTGGAAGTTAAAAGGGTACAAAGAAATTTAGTGTTGCCACCCGTAAAACTGTTCAAATTTTCAAAATTTAAATATTTATTCTATATATAACCTAATTTTTCAACTAAAATTTCTTTCAAAAGCGGCTTAAAGTGGCGTTCAACTACTGTAGATTTTTCATTTGAATTTGGTAATTGGATCGGAATTTATGAGACAAAAAGTGGTTTTCTTTTAATGATTTTTCAAGATGGAACCACTTCCGTAGGGCTAAACACATTTTCAAATGACTTCTATCAGACCTGGTCCTACGTACTTCCCATACATTCTGTGAATTTCAATTGGATCTGATTATCCGGTTGTGAGTTCCCGTGATAAGAAGTTTCGGAGGCTAAAAATTTAAGTAGATTGGGGAAAGGTTATCGTTCTCCTCCGATATGAAATTTCAAAAGTTTTACTTTGGCTGTCTAGTAGAGGCAAAGCGTTCATACAGTCCGATTCCTTTCATCTTCTTTTTTGGAAATATTTAGCTACTTAGAATTTTTCAGCATATGTAAGTATCTTAATTTCTACATAACATTTCAATTGATTAAATGTTATGCCACCTTCATATGTATACTAATCATAAAGCAAAATTATCTGGCTTGCAAATTCTTCATTTTAGTATTGTACAATGAAGTATTTTATGAATACTAGCAATGTTTCCTTCGTTTTGGGGGAGAGGAATAGGAGGAAAATATATATTAAGTGTGAATTTTTTAGATTGCAAATGTCTCGACATGTAGCTGTGTCTTCCAGTCAAGAATATTAATCAAGTAAAAAGCTTGGGAAAAATGGCTGACCAAATTATCCAAAATATTTTTGTAAATCCATAAATATAGCTGTTAATGAATTGTTTAATCTTCAAAATAATATCTCGTATACAAGTTATCTAATATATAAAGGGAAAATTTAGCTAATCGGTATCATGAAAGTAGAATGATGTGGAAGACTACTGGAAATCCATTTGAGCTAGTTTGTTCAATGTTTTAGTACTTGGATCCACATACAAAGAACATCATCTCGTAATTAGAGTGCAATTTCAATCTAGGGTGCAATTTCATATTTCAGATCTCATCAGCTGTAATATTTTCAATGATACTTCTAAAAGCTATAAAGTTATTAGTAAACCTAAACTCTTTCACTATGGTGCATTTTCCATCCAAAAAGTATGGTCCAATTGAAACACACATATGATCAATGCTTTCTACTTCCATTCAAAAAGGTTTGATTGTTTTTTCACAATAGTGTACCAACTCTGTTTACAACTTTATGAATTACTACATGAACGAAGAGTTTGCAAATCTGTTGGTTTGTGCAAACTTAGTATTGAATAGTTCTATTCCAAAAAAATATAAAGTCTAATCGTAAAAATATGCTGAAATGGGGATTAAAACTTTTGAAAAATATTTTTATACAAAAATGCGTATGAAAATGAATTTCGCAATTTAATTGCTCACAGATTTACAATTTCGCCATTTAATAAATTTTATTATGATCGTAATAAAGTTTTTGTTTTCGTGCAAGAGGTGACCCTGTCGATTTTGTTACCGGCAATATAAAACTGTTCGTAGCTGAAACAGTTTTTCGTTAAGTTAAATATTTAATTAATTTTTTGGTCGCTCTTATTAGTACGCAACTTTTTTACATATCCAAAAACTTTGGTGAAAAGTACGGTTTAAAGGATCTGATAAAAATCAGTGTTTAAATTTAAACCAATTTTTTTCCTTTTGAAGCTAGGTTTATTTGAATCACTCGACATTTATCGACATTTCGAGAGTAATCTGCCCTCTTCTTCAGAAAATAAATCTAGCTTCAAAAGAAAAAAATTGATTTAAATTTAAACACTGATCTTTAATAGATTCTTTGAACCGTACTTTTCGCCAAAGTTTTTGGATATATAAAAAAGTTGCGTACTAATGAGAGCGACAAAAAAATTAATTAAATATTTAACTTAAGGGGTTAGTCCACTGTTAAACTGCTCAAAATGAACTTTTTTTTAAACTGCTACCAACAAAAAACTATTCAAGATATCGATTTGAAATTTTACATACATCTTTATTGAAGCTAAAAATTAACATTTTTATTGGAAAAAATTATTAGAAAATAAAATGGTGGCCGCCCCAATGGATCGCCGCAGCACCGCCGAAAAAAAAGCAAATTGCACCTCGTAAATTCCCGGACAAAATAAGCGTCTGTGAACAAATTACCAAAAAAATTTTATTAGTTTTGAGTATAAAGGACTGCACGGGTCTAAATTTAGAACAAAAAAAATTTGTTGACGATCTGGGAAACATTTTTTTGATTAAACCATTTTTTTTTATTAATTTTTGTGATTCAAAAGTGTACCACATTTTTTTTAATCGCTTTAGGGCTCTAAATTTAAGCCCGTGCAGTCCTTTATACTCAAAACTAATGAAATATTTTTGCTCTTGCACGAAAATAAAAACTTTATTACGATTATAATAAAATTTATTAGATGGCGAAATTATAAATCTTTGACCTAGAAGAATATTGAAGTTTTGAACTTCGCCTATACTCCACTCTATAATTCAAATCGAAAGACTTAAGCGAGTAACCCGATTTTTTATATTAAGTCTCCCAGATATCAATTGTTTTATTCGTTCTGTGAGGTGAGTAAATGCATGAGTTTTACAAAAGCGAAAGCTATAGAATTCTTTCATATTTAGTGATTAGAGTTAATCATAATCCAACACTGTCAATGAAATTGTAGCCGTGTGAAATGCGAATTGAAACCAACAATTACTTTGTCAATGTTTTATAAACTGTTTTCTACTAAACACGGTCAGATATTTTATTCGATAAAGGTGTTTGAAAAATTTTTTTGTTGTCTTATTACAATGGTTTGTTGTCTTATTACAATGGTTTTTACATTCATGTTTGTTTACATTGACGTAAACTAATAAGAATGCTCTTTCTTCACACAACTTAAATCAAATCAAACTGAAAATCTAATAACTTTCAAATCGTTGGCCTTGTGGCTATCATCATTCAAAACTCGACAGTAACAAATTCGTACAACAATAAATGATGAGAATCAATATTTGACACCATTGTATAATTTCTTGCTGACAGTTTAAGAGCGCAGTGAATGGAATATCACAGCTTTTGTGATTATGTGATCTATAGGAATCTGTCCGACTATTTAGACTTTATCGTCGATGCGAATTCTGTGAATAATCGGCAAAAATACGCTTCAAGGTTGATTGAACATATTCTTTTTTGTGTTCAACATCGAATCTAGCTCATTGCGATTGTAATAGGAATATTATGTGATATCTGTTGTGTATTAATCAAACATTCCAAAGAATATTATTTTGAGGGATTAAATGTGACGAAACCAGAAATTATAGCAGCAAAACTGCTTTATATTTGCATAATGAATATATTATTCTAAACCATTTTGCTTACATATAATTTCTTACGCAAATAAATGCAAAATCCGCTATTCTCTTATCAATCAATATTGCCTATTCTATGATTGAGAGTCAAAAGAAACGATGTGGCCTACAAAATGTTTTTATGGCCATGGCCAGATGTTTTTACTAAAATTAGGACATAACAGCTTTTTGAGGCAAAATTAAATATGTGCTAAAATTGCATGGAATTTTAAGTTGATAGATTCTGCGCTACTGAAGAGAATTTTTTGAATCAAAATCTCAACATTATGTCAATATTTTATTTTTGTTCGTTTTTAATGTGTTAAAATTTGACATCAAACCTTCATCATTTCATTGTTTTATAATTTGATTACATTTTTGATAGTTTCTTCAATACTAATGAAGTCAATAGATAATTTTATGTATATATAATACTTAGCTTGATAATAATTTAAAGCTATACAATCAAATGAGGAATGAATATTCATAATTTGAGGACCTATAATTAAGTTTAACTGGAAATCATATTTCAGTATTTTTTAAAATACATGTGCTGAAGTTTAACTCAAAAATTGAAGTTCTTGTTGTTGTTGTTTTTTTCTCCAAAATATAAATAGAAAGTAGTAAAATATTCCCATTACAGTAAAAAGAGTTTGAAAAACAAATAATATTCTGCCTGGTGAAATATGATCATAGCCGCTACAAGAGAGTTCTAGTGTGCACATTTAGCACAGTTCATAATCTTGAAAAGGCTACTACCCAGCGTGCTAAATTTGGAATTCAGAATTGGTTACGACTAATCCGGAACTGAGCGAAAGATATAGAAGTATAAAAAGGGGTATTACTGTTCATTATTTTATGAGAAACATTTGAATATTTTTTAAGAATATCTTCTGAAGTTTGGAAGAAACAAATTTAAAATCAATCGGAATTCGTTGCGAATTTTTCACTGAGTTTGAACGAATTCCAAACAAAGTGCAAACGAATCTGTGATAGGGAAATTGTGAAGAGATTGTTGTGAAATACGTTGGAATTTACAACAAATTCCGAACCTAATGCCGTTAATATTTCCCTATACAACCGTTTTTCATGCATAAGTGCTCGTACCTACTAAGTTTTTTTGAAATTGTGTTATTTGAGGTATTAACAGTGTCTATTTTAAAGGTTCGACATGTTACTTAAATTTTTTATTCTCTAGTAACTTCTCTCTTTGTATGCAGAAGTTCCCGTGCAAAGATTTCCTTCAAGAAGACGCGAAGGGCTAGAAGGTTTTTTTAAAAAAGGTTTTTGGTAGCAGCAAAGACAAGACTTAACAAAGACTTAACAAACTGACGAAAAAATTTGTTATTTAAAATTAATAATATGAAATGAAACAACAAACAAACAAAATTAGTATTGGAATTAAAAATTATAAGTATTTTATTGAATATTTGTTATTAGAATTTATTCAAAAAGTATTGGGAGCATTCTCAAATCACTATTTGAAACCTTCAAAAAAATCTTCAAAAAATTCACAAAAATTTTGTAAAGAATTTGCAAAGAATTCTCAAAAAATTCACAAGGAATTTCCAAAGAATACGCAATGAATCTTGAAAAAAATGAACCATTGTATGAAAGCTCTTCAAGTGCTAAAGAGGGGAAGTTTGAGCACTTTTGGCGTTTTTGTAACGTTTTTCTTAAAGAATTCGTAACGAATAAGTTTGAGAATCCGAAAGTTTTTTCTGAATTCGCTTCAATTTTCTGAAAGAATTATCAACGAAATGCCAAATTTGGCACACTGGGTAGAGGTATTTTGAAATGAAAAAAATCAACTTTAAATTTTACAGCAAAACCAACTACTAGATGCCATGGCTGAAAAAGAGCAGGTACCAGTTCTTGATTTCAAAGATATTTTGCGACAAATGAATAGTTGCTTTAAAATGAGCGGTGATTAAATCACCCTAAGAGTACGGCAGTGAAGAGAATTTACATGAGGATGTATAAACTCAGTTTGAAGGTGAGCGAAGTGGATACTGAAGAATGAAATCTTTTTTTGTTATATATGATGCATGAAAAACTACGAAGGACAATATGAATAATTCAAATAAGCATAATTTAGGATCTACAAAAAAGGATTAGAAATATCATGCTAGTTTAATTTTGGAGAGAGGTGTTTGTGACTAGCAAAATTAAAGGATACAAAAAGCTATGTGTATATCACACTAGTTTTGTAGACTACAGCTTCAAGCGAAGTGAAACGGAAAATTGCTGGCAAGTGCTGGAAGAATAATAAAAACAATTTTTTTGACTATCTTTCACGAAATCATGCTGTTTAAAATGAAATACGGAGTAAAGAAAGCTGTTACATAAAACAAAGTGCCTTAAAATTTTACCATCACTGATGAACATTGAAGCTGGGTGAATCACCGGTTTTGAGTTACTGAAATAAATTGATAATCAGCAACAAAATGACATTCACCTGATCTATAGTCTAAATATTTTGAGGTCCCAATTTTGTGTAGTTGGCATTCCATGACTTAGCTATCTGTGTTACATTAACAATTATTACTTATATCAATTTTTCGTGAGATTCATTAATTACTACTGCAGTGGGGTGATTTAGAACTGAAAGTGGGCCCAAGAATATAAATGTGGAAAAAATTGAATACATAAAAAGGATTGCGCATTCAATGCATAAAAAGGATTGTGCAATAGCTCTGAATTTGCTAATTTTTGAAATAATGTCTGCTTGGAGTTCATTCAAATACTTCACAAAATTATATCTATATATTTTTTCAAAATGTATATTGCAAATATGATTGTTTAATTTACTTTTACAAAGTGTACAACTTTCAATGTTTTGAATATTTAGTATTTATAGCATAAAATCAAAATAAAAGATTGCGCCTTTAAAATAATATTGACTTACAGAATTGTTTTCTTTTAAACTTCAAGTTTTGTGGCAAAGCAGAAGCCAACCCCAATAAAAGTGAAATAGCTTTTACTCATTTAAATGAAGGTAATACTCAAGCACCTCAAAAAGCTTTAAAATTTGTTTTATCAGCACGCTTAGGAACCAAATCTTCACATTAAATGATACTACTAGCTCACCAGCCCTTATTTCTGTCACTTTTTGAAGTCTCTCTATCAAATCCTCTCAATTTTTAACCTATAATCTTTCAAGAACAAATATGACCGAATATTCAAGGAAAAACTCAACAATGAAAATCACCCTGAATTACCAACAAACTGCGATTTCCAAGCTCAGCGTTGCAAAAAAGTAAATGCCTTCCGAAAATACACAAAGAAGGAAATAAATAAACTAAAGGCGATTGCTACTGTCATAATCGCACCAACACGAAGAGTTGCGAAATGGAGTTTGGATGAAAATCCATTTTGCAACTCTTCTTACTTTAAGGTTTTATTTTTCTTTGCAATTTTTCAAGATGGCACCAATGCAACAGGATTGCCTACAATAACTTTTACCAGATCTGGTCCCGTTAAAGACCAATTCATAATGTGAATTTCAATAAGATCTGATTATCAGGTTTTTCATTCTCAAAAGCACAAATTTTGGATACCGAAAATATCGGGAATTCAGTGAAGGGCTACTTTTTTCGTGCGATAAGAAATTTTAAAAGTTTCAATTTGATTAAGTAGATAAAACGTGATTTTTTCCTACAAAGCAAACATTTTGGACGAGTGTCGTTGATTTGAAAGCTTTTTGTTTATGCATCTGCCACAGCTACAGGGTTGTTTGAACATTCACAAAAAATCACTTGAGTTTTTTTGTGACTGTCAACACACTGAAGACATGGACCGCATGAGCAAAATAATACATCTTGGTAGGAACTTCCAGGTCAAGATACCCACAAGAACAGGGATGGAAGAACAAGGGAGCTAACACCGATGGTGGCGTCTGAATTTACACGGACGGACGAAGAAGAAGAACACAGGAGTTTGTTCTATGGATTTGATCCTTAACCTGTGGTGTAGATTGTCGGGCCAAACTACTGTCTTTCAGTCTGAAGTATATGCAGTTGAGTCTATAAGCGGAACATCAGCCAAACCAATAACGATTTGCGTCGACAGCAGGGCAGCCATTTTCCCTCTTGTGTCTTACAGACGCTCTTCAAAAACTGTTAACGCTTGCAGAGTGGCTCTCAATGAAAAAGCAAGACATATTCCTATCCCGATTATGTGGGTGCCAGTGCATAGCGGGGTCATAGGCAAAAGAAAAGCCAATAAATTTGTGAGGAAAGGTTCAGGAGCTAGTAATAGCCCTTGTATCACTGTACCACGGTCAATTGCTGGCACCACAAGCAAACTAGATGCTGCCATATGAGCCGAACTAAAGTCAGAATGGGAAAACGGGGCAGACTGCAGGGTAGCCAGGATATTATGGCCCTCACCTGATCCAAGCAAAAGTAGGAAACTGCTCAAGCTCAGCAGAAACTGCTTGCGAGCAACGAAATGGAGCAATTTATGCAAAAGGTGCGAGATGGAAGCGGATATCATCGAGCACACTCCCTCAGATTGTCCAGCCCTAAATAATAAACACCTCAAGATTTTTGGTTCTTATCACTTTCAAAAGTTAGCAGAGGTGGCTAGTACCGTTACGCTGACTCAGCTGATTCTGTTTGGCGAAGCGGTCACTTGGCAGCTCTAACAAGTCAGCGGATGGTAGCGAATGGGCCTAAACTGCCGTCTTAATGCTAGCCGCGTAGCTGGCAATCCTCTTTATAACTTAACCTAATCATAGCCAAACTAAAAATATAAACAATTTTCATGTCCTACGATCTATTTTCTAAATATTATGTTTCCACTGAAATATAACGGTTGGCAAAAATTTACTGAAACGCTGGCCTTTGCAATAACAGTGGACGTTATGTATTTCTTACATTATTTAACATTTTGGCACAAACCAAACATGCCCGATTCTGCAGATTGCAACATTTCGATTTTTGAAATATAAATAAAAAAAATTTGTTTTGAAACTGAGCTACGCATCAAATGATCTCCTCAAAAAACATCAAAATAATATTACACTCTACTTACAAATGATTGAAATTATTTAATTTAACTCCAATCAACAAATATTAAATGTTGCCAACTAGGTTTGAATTTGTGCAACATACCCCACCGAAACTTTTAAAATTCGAAACACTTGAAGCCCCCAAGTAGCATAAATAATCCAGTAATTTAAATACTGTGAATTTTGTTACATATCAGTAATCTCATTGTTTTGTATTACATAGCTTTCATGCTACCACTAAAATTGATACTTTGATGCGTCACGCATAGCTTTTTTCCAAAAGCGATACTCAAGCAAAAAATGTTATGAATATAAGTAATTTATGCTCAATCATCGATTACATCACTACAATACTTAAGACTCGATTATCCGATCATCAAAAGTTACTTAAAGAATAATTTCCGACTATTCGCCTGTGTCCGAAACGATAATTCGAAGGCTTTAACCTAAAAGTCGATTTACCATCTCTATTAGCAATTTCTCTTTGGGCACGCCATTTTGCGTGTAAATGTAAAGCAAAATTACGAATCAGTAAACTACAACGATCGGGCGAGTGATCTAGCGAATTTCAATGTGGTAATCTTTCAGGTTGGATTGATGGGGTCCGACGATTGAGTTCGATCACCAGTACACACCAGCGACGTATGTGCGGAATTGTTTGATAAAAAAAATTTCATATTTTCTGGAGACTTTTCACTTTTGTATGTACTAGGTACCGAAAAGTCTGTATTGTTTGATGTCTTAAAACTCAGTTGCTGATTTTTACTTCTGAATGCTGATGAGATAAAATAAATTGAAAATCCATTACCAGACATCCGAGACACTAAAAAATTATTTTAGGCATGATAGCAATGTATGTAAGCAGTTGGACCGATTCCGGAGAATTTTTGTTTACATTTATTCAAAATGAGTTTCTTTCAATTAAAAAAAAGTCGAATAAACCACTCAAAGCTTTACGCAAAATCAAGCCAAAAATGTAAAATTTATATATTTTCTTTAGCACACACAATACGTGTTTGGACTACGAGAAATCGCAGTTGCATAGAAAAAACACATTTCATGTGAATAAACAGCGACAATTAAATAAGGTCTTGAGGAAACCGAAACCAGGTCGTTGGCTGCGTTAAATGTAAAAGCTTACCTTTATATGGGAAATGTAGCTAACAGTAGATGAAAATCTAAATAGAAGCCGAAAACGTTCACTAAGTGGCCAGTGTTGATATGACAATATTTATATTCACAGTCGAACAGATTTGGCATTGATCACTTTACCCTAGTTAACCGTTGCCAAATATTGAATTACCTGGTTTCAAGAGAGTAAGAAAAAATCGGAAATGCAGAAATTCGGAATAAGAGAAATATGTCAAAGAAAGCGAAGATGCGAAAGATTTGGTTTGGATTGTGAAAAATTATTTTCAGGTACATTTAATGTTTACTCATTGCAATTCTTTCTTGAATTCAAATGTTGAATTTTAGATGCTGAAATTACTCACAGCAGATTATGTCTAAAATGCTAATTTGAGATAGGTTTCAGGTTTCAGAGATAAAAATCAAAGTCTATTATTTAATTTGTAAGTACTATGAAATCATCCCGTGCATCATTTTTTTTGTTAATATACTGTTGAAGCATTGTTACGGAGTATATTTTACATAAATATATTTTTTCTTTTATAAATATTCAAATTTTTCTCGTAATTTTCAATACTCGATAGTTTTTTGAAGTAGCTATACCTTCCTTGCTAGAATATAATTTAATAGCCATTTCAGTCATTTGTGTTTTTCCAATTGATATCTAATTCCTGGCAAATATCCGGTCGCATCTTGAATATTCATTCATTCGTATTGAATCTTAATTGAAGTCGCACCCAATTTTTTCAAATTATAACAGATTCACATTTTTTATTATATTAAGTTCCTCCTATTAATTACTCAAATATTTTTGAGTTGAAAAAGTAGAGAGTTTTTAATAGGTGACAAAAATAAATAGTTTTTACATTTCGACCTATTAAATCAACGTTTTAATATATTTGTTGCGCATCTTATCGTAGGCCTGATATTTTTTTGCAAAATAATTCCACATATTAATATAATTAATAATATAATTTTAGAAATCGCAACAGATCTCGTAAGCGAATATTCACACGGTCCGATTCTGGCAACGGTTTCGAGATAGATTTTCAGGAAAATTCGAAGTAGCATAGTTTTTTGCTTGGTAGAGATTGGGTGACGAAGATTCTATTTTAAGATACACGGTTCAGGTGTAGATTTTACGTTGCTTGTATCAGAATAGAGTGCCACATGATTTATGGTTGTACAACAGTTCTGAAGTGGCTTTAAAGGTACTTTCTCAAAATGTAGCTTTCGATTAAATAGCCTTGCAAAGAACTTTAAATCAGTCTTAATTTCAAGAAAATCGTTGCTACATTTTATGTATTTTATATATTTTGGCTTTGTGAAACGAATTTAAAGTTAAAAGTTTTTGGATCAGTAGAAGCTAATTTTTATTTTTTGCCCATATTTTTTGCGTCTTTAACGACATGTTTCAAAATAGGCGAAAAATAAATATTCGTGGCCCACGTTGGCATTGCAAATTATTTTTGTGAAATAACATTGAAAAGTTTATGATTTTTAATATTCAAGACTATTCAAATTTAAAAAAAAACAAGTGTGAATATCGATAATATTATGTGGAAAATTCTAAATGTATGTCCAAATAGTATAGAAAACTAAAATATATGAAAAATTTCGAGAGATATTTTGAAAATGAATTAAATGATGAAAAGTTTGAATTTGAAACTTTAAATCTGGTGTTAGTAGTTTTTGATTTTGGTTTGAATGCTTATACAAATAGGTACAAGCGCGCAAAGGACATGTTGAAGGTAACCGAAGATCAAGTGAAACGTTCCGAGCCACGAACGGGAAACTGCGCGCTGGGGATAGAAGTCACAGAGCTATTAATGATGATAGAGGACATTCTGCTAAAAACACTTTTTGTGACAGATGGGTAGACATTTTTAGGATAGAAGGACGCTTACAGTAGAGAATTCATAATTTAAGGAAAAGCGTTGCATGGAGCCAACAGCATCGATTAAGTTACGATAATGAACACCAAATTTGGCAACAACACTCGAGAACACTTCGCACGAAGGACATATACATGCGTGCACAGGAAGAAATATCAGTAAAAACATTTGGACGCTCTAAGAATGAAGTAGCGAAACCTTGAGGTCTTTGGTGTGACACGCAAGATATGGCAATCAAATTTAAGTTTAGTATCAAACGCAATGCTAAGATCCTTGAAATCATTTACAGGACTGGAAAATAAGCCAAAGGTAGAATAGAAGAACGTAATGCGAGATAATTCACATGTATAAGACACATGAAAGTATTTAGGACCTTTAGGATTAATAGAATTGACAGAGCACCAGTTGCTCAGTACAGAGAAGTCTTCCTGCCGCTAGGAGTAGACACTCACTGATCCAATCAACCGAAATATTTTTTAAATCGTCAGCGCACAAAAGACGTGAGAAGTTAAAAAGGGAAAGAAGATCGTTTTTAGAGAGGAAAAAAAGCAGATGGCCAATAATCAAGCTTTGTGAAACCCCAGAAAATTGGAAGGATAAGAGGAGAAAACACGACCACGAAGGAAGAAGAAAACCCAGGAATAGAGTAAACCTGAGATATTGAAGTCATTGAGCTTTTCATGGGTCATAGAGTTGAAAACCTTAGCAAAGTCTATATATTATACATCTACTTGCTTATGCTATAAAGTGAAATATGTACAAAAAGTATGTTTTGTGCCACAAAAAAAATTTCCAGCAGTTTTGTGACTGCGAGTTTTGTGACAGCTGCGAGCTTTACCGCGCAAAAGTTGGAAATCAACAAAGATGAAATTCATTTTATTTTACAATTTTGCTTCGATAAATGCCGAGCAACCAAGAAAAAACATTGTGAGAGGTGTTTAGATTATGATTTTGATATTCTCATTTTAATTCTGTCCCTTATACCAACAAACTAGTTGTCTGGGAAGTACTATGAAAAACTTACTGGAGGGTAAAGATGATGTTCATGGACTGTACATGCTGATAGAGTGATGGAGAGAGTAGAAGGAAGGAGAGGAGGAAAACATTGGGCACCATTTGAGTTTCATGGATTCTGTTCCGGTAATTTTAATGTTAAAGATGCACCCCGCAGCTGAAAAAGTCGATATAATTATTGAAACAAAGTACATTGACATTGTTAGTTGTCATTGCATCGTAGTATCGCCGAGGAATTGAAAATCGACCACAAAACCGTATTAAATATTTTCGGCAAAACTGAATTCAAAAAAAAAGCTCCGTTTGTGTACCAAAAAAGAAACACAAGGGACCGAATTTTCATCAGCGAAGCCTTACCCAAATCGAACCAAATTGAGTCATTTCTGAAACGGACTAACTGGAAATGAGAAATTGGTTACAAACGATAGTATTGTGCTAAAAGTATCATTTATTTATTTATATGCATACACGGATAAGAAAATCCATGTTCAAAACTTGGCAAAACGGCTTTAACAAGTACCCAAATCAGGATTAACGGCCAGGAATGTTTTGTTATGTTTGCTGAGACTGGAAAGGATTTATCTACATTGAGCTACTTCTATAAGAACAAACTCTAAATTGGGGCATATACTATCAAAAATACGAATGTTTAAGGTTAGTGATCAGCAATAAGTGGCCAGAATTGGCCAAGAGGGGAATAAATTGGGTTTTTTCAGGATAATGTTAGACCACGTAAGTATATAATGATTTGCCAGAAATTCCAAGAGATATTTTTGGGATATATTCTTGCTTCTACTTTATAGTCTGAGCCTGGCATCAAGCGATTATCAAGCTTCCGGTTCATTGAATGTTTCGTATAACACTTCTCTTTTGCCTGCTTTGCCAACGACCTCCATCACATTTAGTTCCAATGATTTGCTGGGGCACCTTCCTTGAAGAGTTGCATCAATAAATGCAAATTCAACAGTCTGGCCTACCCAAACTGTATCCACACCACTCATTGAGGGAATCATTCTAACAAAAGAGGCGATTGCCAATGCTATCCAAGAGATTAAACATCAACAAAGGACCTGGCTCTGACCTAATACTTCCCTGCTCTGTGATACAGTATATCAATCAATTAATAACCCCTCTGTATGTCATTTTGAACAAGTCGCTGTCATTAGGCGTCTTTCCATCCTTTTGGAAATCTTCCCATCTTACGCCTATTTTCAATAGCGGCGATAAACGATCTATTGATAACTATCGAGCGATCAACTGATTTCCATAATAAGCCCCCTTCTCAACGAACAACGACATGGGTTATGAAAATGTAGGTCAACTACCACAAATCTCATGACCCTGGTTTTGGATGTCCTCTGTGAGATGGAAAAGGGAAACCAGCGATTTATACCGATTTCAGCAAGACCTTCAACAGAGTCGATCATCAAATTTTGATACAAAAATTACTTGATTTCGGTATATCTGGCTGCCTACTTAACTGGCTTAAATCTTATCTTCGTGACAGAACTCAGATAGTCAAATTCCAGGAAAAATGGTCAAAAACAGTTTTTGTGCTGTCGGAGTCATTTGGGCCCTCTTCTCTTTAATATTTTTATTTCGAATTTATCTAGGATTATTTGATATCCTACACCTCTTCTACACTGATGACTTGAAATTGTACACACTATCAAAACGCAGTCCGACATTGATTTTCTCCAATCAAAACTTGTATCTCTGGAACAGTGGTGACACCTGAATAAACTAAATTTCAACGTCGACAAGTGTCGAGTGATAAGTTTCTCCCGAAAAAATTAAGTCATAGCCAACTCATATTATCTTAATAACAACGAACTTATTAGGGTAGAAAATATCTTAGACTTAGGTGTAACCCTAGATACCAAAATGCGCTTTAACTTGCAGATCGACAAAGTCTTGTCGAAAGCGAACAAAGAATTAAGTTTCATTAAGAGGCGCGCTAAATAGTTCAAAAACATTTGGGTTACTAAGTCTCTATATACATCACTAGTGCGGCCTCTACTGGAATAAGCCTGCATGGTCTGGTGCCCAGCTTTTCAACAACACAGCGACAGGCTCGAATCGGTTCAGAAACAATTTTTACTTTTCGCCTTGAGGCACCTCTATAATCCATACGACTTTAGCGATCTTCCTTCTTACGAATACAGACTTAGTCTTTTAAACCTAATGACTCTTTCATCCAGAAGAACCATAATAAGCGCATGTCTAGCCTTTGAACAGTTAGTATAGCAGCTCTCTCTAACAAAATTACATTCAACATTCAAATAAGACGCACTAGGCATACAACCCTCTTCAATGAATAGCAGCACGTTACAGTTTATGGGTATAATGAACCCATCAATAGGTGTTGTAGAATATTCGACAGTGTAAGTCATTACTACTCTCCAGGTATCACTAAATCTATTTAAAAAATATCTTGACAAAGGCCCTATTAACTTCTTAACCTATTTATTTCCCATCCTAGTTCGCCTAAATACAAATAAACATCAACTTGAAATACTTTTATATTCTATTTTATTTGTATTATATATTGTATCATGCCTTGTTTGGCAAATAAATAAATAAATGGCTTGTCTCGAATTTCTTTTAACGAAGCTCATTTGCTATAGTTAATGCATTTAACTAAACGCATTTGTATAAGTGCTCACATTAGCCGAGGTAGCTATTACCAATAAATTTAATTTCAATATGTGCTTTTCTATAGATAATAGGGTGCGTCGAAAAATATACCTCTTTTCAGTCTTCCAAAAAGAAATATTTTACTTGATTGAAAGTACAATTTCACCAGTTTCAACGCCTGTAAAATAAAACACAAAAACTGTCAGATTGTGGCCTTGCTTTTGCTGCAATACTTTTGATTAAATTATCCATCAAATTTTCGTTTGATTGTTGAGAAATTTCAGTCGTGGGGCATTTAATTGCATCTTTGCACCATGAAATGATTGATAATTCATAGACAAGCGTTTAATCTTCGTAAACCTTCAAAAAAAAGTTGACGGTGTTTACTCACATGATCTTGATTAATTGATTACCGTAACCACATTTGGACTAAAAAAAACCAGAGCACATATTGACAATCTCTATAAAGTTTTCGCAATCAATATCAATGGTTTGTATATACTTTTCTGTTGACTATTCCAATTTTACATTACAATTAAAATCCAAATTTAACTATCTATATTTTTGGTATATGCTTGTTTCTAAAAGATGGCTGTGAACTAAGAATGGATTCGTACAAAAGCTTACACACAACATAAACCTAATCACCTTTATCAGTTCCAGTATTAAGAGTGATTCAAATGTCTCAAAGCTCTGGCCATAAATTGTCACAAAATGAACTGAAAAACTAGTCAACCTCCATTTCACCCCTAAAATTATTCCATCTGCTGAAGACTATTACATGAAACATGATATTCGGCTTCCTGTCATAAATATTCTTCACATGATCCACTTGAGCGTGCTCTAATGCTTTCCCATAGCAAGACCAATAAATAAATTTACCAAAATCATTATCAACGATCCGCTTTTCAAAAAACGAATCGAATTTAAATTGTGTCGCTAGACCCATTGCATAAACACTGTCTCTTGTAGAAAGCATGCGCAACTATTGTTCACTTTTCATCAGCAGCTATAAATCTTAGCTAATCGAATTGGAACGTGTCAAAAGGAAATCATGCAACTCATAAGCTCATTAAAAATCAATAACTCATCACGTACCTATGAACATGTGCCAATCGATCGCCATCATAGGGGACAGCCAATTTTGATCTTCGCAAAACTCATAATCACTTTCTCGCATCCAATTTTGATTGATTGATTGATTGATTTGAAACAAACGATACTTGTATTTGCGAGAATAACAGTTCATCGAAGAAGTGCTCGTACAAGTCGCAAGTTTCAACCAAAACTGAATCCGAATTACTGCAATTCCATTTTTGAGTAACCCAAGCGTCGTCAGTTAATCCTGCCTGTGTTGTGAAATTGTCGGCTGCCATCCATGGATGCACCGACTGCAACATTCCGTATTCGTTTCGCAACTTCAAATCTTAATTCGGCTGGCTCAGCGCTAATCTGCTGTCCATGCACGAAACCGCGAAGACCAAAGTGAAAGTGCAGTGAGTGGTCAAGTGAATTTTCAATTGCAAATATAATTGATGTGCATATGAAGTAAAATTGGGAACGACCGATGAAAAATGCCGCGATAAAAGCAAACCGTGACGATGATGAATGAGCGGATGATGATGCTGTAAATATTGACTTTTGCGAAACGAAGAAAGAAATGCTTTGATGGTGTGCGTGGATTTTCGCTGATTACTCAAATATGAACTTCATTCGAATCCGTTGACCTTTTGCAAAGCTAGTCAAGTTCAATGAAATTGAATGGAAATCGAAAGGAAATTGAAGAATATCGTGCTTCTTTTTGAATGAAGTATTTGCGTGAAATGGAAATATTAGAGTGTTATGGATAGCCGTAATCACGCCAAGAAGCTATGTTTTAAGAGTCTAAGCGATGACTGATGGAAGTGATTGTGAATGACGAGGTGAAAATTGGTGTTAATATGCAACTGTTACGAAACTTATTCAAATTGAAATTGAAATACAATTAGCTTTTAATGCTAATTGCAATGATTTATAAAATAAAAATTGAAAAGTTATGAAATTCGTATTGGAGCTCAAAAAGTGGATGGAGATTAATTTTACACGTTGCGTCGTATTGTTTAAAACGGAGTAAATCGTAGTTTGAAAATATTTCTAGTAGATTCATATGAAAAAATATTTATTAATTGAACTTTAGAGTGAAAGCAGTGAATGAAAAGTTGAAGTTTTGCTCAAAATCTTCTTCCATAAATAAATATAGCTAATTTTAACAAAAAGTTCATTGGATGTTTCGCGATGGCTGCAAATAAAGTTTTGATGAAAAAAAACCGATCCGTCAGTAACATCGATCATAAGAACATGTCACGAGCTTTGCAATCAGGACACTTATTGGATCTAAATAAGAGTCACTTTGTTTTAAACATAGCCATTACCATAAACAACGCTACTAAATAGTTGTGCAATCGTACTAAACGTATACTGCTGGATAAAGCAGAGCAAACCACTCAGATGACATCAGTCATCTGATAATGAGCTAAAATACTCAAGATAAAATGTTGTAAAAGGAGCAAAATGCTATGTGTAACGAATGTTACATCCTGCGCAAAGAGCTGGATTTACTTGAAGCTGGTACTGGTTTATCCTTACTTCACTTCTCTATGTGAGCCATTCTGATCCTCTAGCTACACCAATAGCACATTACATGGCTAACATATTCTGGAGTTTTCTTTGGTGCTGACAAGTTCCTTGCCCTCGACTAGGCTGGAATTTCAGAATATTCATGGTCGTTTTCAAATATCTCTCTATTTTGTCAATGACTTTCATTCTTATTTTTGTATACGTTCTATGGAATACCATAGAATACTGATGATTTACCTCGGAGCGAGATTAGAACTAATTTTTTGCTTCGGCATTTGAAACTTCATTTAAAACTTCTATCAAATAGCTTCGATCTTAGTATGTGTTCCAAAAGAGGCCCGTTAGCCGTAATTTTTTCCCTCTATTCACCAACATTAGAAAATTATCTGCTTCCTTTGATAAACCGCACTAACCTCTTTAGGTTAACTACACTCAGAAAAATTTCACCACTTAAAATTTAATAGAATCGAATTTAAATCAAAAGTTGAAAAACTTTTAAATAAAAAACGAATCTCATTTGAATTAAATAAATAAAATTAAAAATGATTCCACTTTATTATACAAATGTTATTTTCATATCATATAATAATTTTCATCATTGAATGTAAAACAAAACATTTTGTCCTAGACAAGACCACTTTGATACAGCGTTATTGAAATAAAGGCAGATTATTTGAATTAAAAAGAAACGCATATGGCGCCAAATCATTTTTGAAAATATTTGATTCATATTTATTTTTTTTATTTACATAACGATTTTTTTCTGAGTGTAGGGATTGGTCGGCCATATTTGATACGAAAGGTGCATAAAGTGCCACCACTCTTCTCTTCGATAGGTTCGGGCAACTGCAGTTGAGATGGAAGATGGATTCTTCTTCGTCTTCTAAGCCACAGCTCCAACAAAAATCGTTGAAACCTGCGCGTCCTATGAGGCCATGACCCATAAAAATTCTTACAGCACAACGCAAAACACTAAGTGTTAAGTGCAATAGCTGCCTGATGCAACGCGGGAGAATGGAGGACCAGGACTGTCTTATTATCGCACAGGATGATTCATCAGCCCAGGACTTCCTAGGGTCTTCAAGGTATTTTTGCATGATGGCTGATTCGGCTGATGAC
Source organism: Nemotelus nigrinus (assembly GCA_947369275.1). Taxonomy (NCBI): domain Eukaryota; kingdom Metazoa; phylum Arthropoda; class Insecta; order Diptera; family Stratiomyidae; genus Nemotelus; species Nemotelus nigrinus. The sequence continues at coordinate 13,380,363 of OX376374.1, forward strand.
ATTGGTATATATCGTATGGTAAAAATAATGTTTTTTCTTCTTTTCATTTTCGTGAATAATTCAAAAGTGCATTTATTGAGTTTCTCAGAGTTGAAACAAAGGCATGAACTAGAGTGAATGGGTGCATGCACCTTTCGCAACTATGGACAACTTAAAGATGATTACTGGGCATACGATGTACGAAAAGTAATGATGAAAGTTAACCTTGTGGTACTCCAGCTCCTATATACCACTTTAATGAGAAGTATTTATTTATGTTTACAGGGAAAAACTGCTCTTTAAAAAGCTTCCGATTATTTGTATTAGAGGATGATGATTGAAGCACCTGCAGCTTAAATATAGATCTTGCCAGTTGAAAGCTGAATATTTTAATTTAAAGATCACTTTCTCCTTTAGAAACAAGATATATTTAATTTCTTGATAAATATGGATATTTCAGGAGTGGACTGCCTCTTCATTAGTGACTATCGGTTTAATTATAATCTAATCAAACCACCTTATTAACACTGCTTATCGTAAAAGTATAGTTTATCATATTTGGAATTTTGAACTACCCTCGTATGATAAATCAGTGACTTTTTGAATGAACATTTTTTTTCGACAAAAGAGAATTTTATTGCTCCTTTTAGCTCGATACATTTAGTCCGGTGTTTTTCTAAATTTTTTCCTTTCCAAATAATAAGGTTGCTCAAGACCCTCAAGCGTTTGTTTCAGTCGTGACCTCTTCATTCGCCTAAAATCTTTTGCCTCCCAGGCATTTCTTCAGGTTTGGAAACAGGAAATAGTCGCAGGGGGCTAGATCTGGAGAATATGCTGGATAAAGTAACAGTTCAAAGTCCAGTTTAGAGATTTTTGCGACGGTTACCACACACGTGTGCACCCGTGCATTTTCTTGATAGAATATATATTTTTTCTTTCTTCTTTCATATCTACTTCAAATCAATATTAAATCTGTCCAAAAGATCTGAATAATATTTACCGGGAGCGTTTTACCTTTTGCCAGGTAATCAGTGTGAACGATACCGTGGGCATCCCAAAAAATTTTGGCCACGACCTTATTGGCTCTGCTCTGCTCTGCTCTGGTGTGATGGAACCATGTTTTTTCTACAGTGACGAAACGTCGCAAAAACTCGTTCTGATTACGGCTAAATATTGCCAAATATTCCTTTGAAGTGGTCACAATATTACGCTTATGGTCGAGTGAAAGCAATCGCGTCAGCCATCACGCGGATAGCTTTTTCATGTCCAAATATAAACCCGGTTATTTGAGATACTTAAAGCTTCAGCCTTCTCATGCTTTTTCATTCCCTGATCGTCCATTATCATTCCATGGATTTTATCGACAATATCTGGCGTGACGACCTGTTTTGGGCGACTTGAACATTCGGCGTCACTTATGCTGTTACGACCACAACGGAACTGAGCAGACCACTTTTAACCACTAGAATTGATAGTACAGAGTTTTTATAGTGTTTAGCAAGCCTTTCCTTGGTTTTGGTAACGGTTTTATTTCGCAAAAGTATTGCTTAATTAAAACACCAAAGTCACTTTTTTGCCATTTCGATTAAAATACACGAGGTTGTTTGCTTTCAATGGCTGTCAAACACAAATAAAATTGCATAGCTTCCTCAAAATATGATAATAGTTTAGTAACAGATGGCAGTTGAAGGGAACAATGTTATATTCAAAATTTCTGCACTTACCAAACTGCCTTTGTATCTTATAATATAATAACTAATTACATATTTGAATGCATTTTTTAATAAAAATAATTATTAATACAATTTTTGTCCTTTATGTGACCTAGTCTAGAACCTAATTTGTTCGCCCTAATTGTCGGAACTGCTTTTATATCAAAGCGTCAAAAAACATTCCGAACCTTCTTGAATGCTTTTTTTTTATAATGTTCCCAAGTATTTTCTCATAAAATTCATTAGTAATTGCTGCATTTTCACTATATTTGATATCCAAGCAAAAAATTTCCGGATCCAGGGGCACTGTTAGTAGCCAGTGAATCATGAAGTTGTATGACATCATTTTGCTGGAGTACCAATGAGCAGACGTGGATGGTATTACTCTCTGCTATTGTGGGGATTTTCTGTCGACATTGAATCCAAGAAGACCACCTTTTCTGATGATCATCAAATCCAAATCTACCACTAAAGAAGAAGACAGATTACTCATGAAATATCGATATTTCTGAAGAAATGAAAAAAAGATTCCAGCTCCTAAAGGAACAATTGATTTGTAAATTTTTGAAAGCCCTTGCAGAAAATTTATTATTCCACCATTTATTTGCATTACACCCAGTTTGTACAGTAATAAATGTTTTTGTTTTTCTCTGCAATAATATCTATTTAAAAAATGCTTATTAGATCATTATCTTATGATGAAGGTCAAAGAAATTTGTTTAATTATTTTATAGACGAATGAAAACAGTCAAAGACAGATTGATGAATTGATACAAAAGAATGACAAACAAATCAACAAAATAAAATTATGATCAGCCATTTTTATAGCTTCAAATGAAAATGCTGATTTCAGTGTTATAGCACAGTCTTTTTGTATCAATGCATAACATCAGAAATGACCGAACAATAATTTAGCACTATTTCCACTCGAACGACACACCGAAAAAGAAAAGTTCATATTATCTGTTGTTTAATACTAGCATTATAAAAGCTGATGCAGATGATGCAGCCAATATGACTTGGATATAAATCTGTTTTAGTATTAAATAATGTCTTGAACATGATTTATCCAGTTTACGGAAGCTATCTTAGTACATACGTTTCCGGAAAATATTTGTGGACTCATCAATTGGGTAATATAAATCTTACAGTTAACTGTACCAAAATCTCTTAATCCTATTTCCTATAATTTTCATTCAGATTTAGTATTGCATAAAAAAGCAACTATTTTCTTTTATTTATATTTTGCATGGCTTGGTGCATTGCAACGGGGCATTGCAATGAAGTATTCTCATAATTTCATAAGGAAAAATATAAAAAAAAATCTTACCTGCTCTTGTTCCAATCGATTCATATCCCTTACAAGACCACTTCCAGCCAAAGCTAACGCTAACGTACCCGACGCAACACAAATCAAACTAACTGCTAAAAATCCTGTCTGCGCACTTCGCATATTTATAACAGCCAAAGCTCCAGCTATTGCTGCAATCGCTCCAGACCAAATCCCGCAACCAGTTGTCGCGAACGAAGCACCACGTACCAGAAGCAATCCACCAAGTGCAACCAGGGCTATACTCAAAGCGAACTGAATAATACCCAGTAGAATTTGAATAGGATAATTACTGTTTTTCTTTCGTTTCACTGGCATCTGACCGGCCAGCTTTTCCGGAAGCGGTGGTGGTTTATTTGCCGGCTGTTTTTCATCACAAACAGAACTTAACACTGGTTTGGTATCACTCTCTGTCAACAATAACTCTGGATTGTTGTAAATAGCATCTTTGTGGTCATCTGACGATATCATGGATATTTGAGAGTTGGTCAAACTGTTTTTATTGTAGTTGTTTGTTGTGTTTGTGCTATTGGCCATGGTGGCCGTTTGTTTTTCAATCATTTGAGATTCAGCGGATGGATTGCAATCGACTATTGTATCAACACTAACTGAAGTGGATTCTGTGGAATCGACTGTGGATGCTGGCGAATCGGATGATCTAGATTCGTTGTTCATTTTGTTTGATTTCTGGAAAAGAAAAATTATATTTTTAAGTATTTTTTTAAATTTAAGTTTGATTTTAGCGTGACGAAATATATATCAACTATCCGAAGTGAACATGATTATGTTTTATTTTGATGGAGTCTATGTTGCAATGTCTCTTCAGATTCGACTAAAAGGATATGTGAGATGAAAAACCCGCACTGATGCTTCTATCCTGAATTCTTATTATTTTCTAAATTCTTTGAAAGTCAAGCAATTGTCGCAGAGACAATGTTCCTTTTTTAAATTGTTGATTGGTACACTAAACGTTCTTGTGTCTCCAGAGCTAAGATTAGCTAAGGATGGAAAGGGGAATAAAAATATATATGTACCATTAAATTGACGAAATTCTTGTGCAATGGATTATTGATTGAACTATGGAAAAACTCAGGAAACAAAGAGCATTGCAATAGCAACTTAGAGAGGTTAATCAATAAATTGCCACAAGTCGTGTGAAATAATAAAAATTCTTGCTGACAGCAAAGAAGGACAGTTTTGTTCAGGACAGTTTTGGAGTCTGCCACTGAACGCGCCTCCAAGTGGTGAATAGGGGCAACCTGCACTAGTAAGATGGCTGCGGAGAACTATTAAGTTAGGCGCGGAGTTTTGTTTAGCTTTTTGGTCGCTGTGAGGTGCGTTGACACTACTGGTACATTTAACGGCAGAGGTTGACTACGACTAGAGCTCCAAATGACTGATCCTGTGAATAAGCGGTCGACCAAAACCAAGAAAACCAAGCCTTCTACCCCTCTCCTTCAAGGCAAAATCTCTATCCCTATCCTTCTAACGTTTTCCTTTCCTGAGCTACATACAATTTTATCAAATCCCATTTTCATGATGTCTTCTTTTTACCCGTTCTTTTTCTTATCGTCATTGATACGATACAACACTGCCATCAGCAGTGCTGTAACACGGATATGATGCATCGATAACAGTTTATTTGGCGTTTATTTATTTTTGTCTATAAGAAACAATTATTTTAGCATACTATTTTGAATTGATGTATTTGGGCTGCTGGTTGTGGTATTCTGGATCACTCGAGTGACATCAGTGTACAAACGACTCCAGGCTAATATCATACCACCTCCTCCCCATTTAAAACCTAGGCAGGGTGCAGCGTAAGTTTGAAGCTTGCGCCATTGAGTCTGTGCGATGGGTTCAGTTGACTTGTATTCTTGATTAGCGCTTCTGAGGGTCTAATCAGATGTTTCCATAAAGGTATTTGCTAACCATTACGTGACCTCCCTACTTGCTAAAATTACCATGGGGTCATTAAGGTGACTTTCTCTCCAGACTGTGATAGTGGCTTTGAGGACAAACCCATACACCATGATGACAATTTCATTAAAAAACAACGAAAAGTAAGCAGTAATTGATGGTAATGCGTCAATGATTAAAGATGTAAATCCTTTCATCGAAAGACCAAAGGCACCACCTGCTGAAAAAAAATGGAACCTAGGGTGCTTCAAATTTTTGACTTATAAAGCTCTCTAGAAGTGATGATGAAAATGCCACGTACGAAACTGGAATGCGATGTTGGATGTGACGACTGAAGACGGAGCAATAAGTTTTCAGTTTCAATCGAATTCGCATGGACTAGAGAAAGTGAAGGGGGAAAAGAAAGAGAACCAGAGGGAATAATCAGCTTGACCATGGTTTAAAACGAGTCGACTTTGAAATAAACCAGATAAAAATGACAAAAACGACACAGCCAGGAAAAACATCCGTGGTCGGTAAAAGTACCGCTTGACGAACATAATCAAGAAAATATGGATGAGTGGCAGCATAGCGGTCAAAATAAATGCAAAAATCGTACGCAATAATAATACTTTTTTATTCCGCTTTGAAAATCATTTCTGGAACTTTAATGCATCTTCAGACGAAAATTCAAAGTATCGGCTTCTAGCATGTGTCGAATCCAGTCATGGACAAAAAAAATAATAATGGAGTTGATCTATGAGTAGGCAGATACCTGAGTCGAATCAGAGGTAAAGTGATTCGTGGAACTACTAACCACAAACTCTCACATATTCATTGTCAATGAATACCAACTGTTTACCAACCTTACCTCTACCAACTGTTTTAGAGCCCTAGACCCTATGACGTTAGTTTAATTTCAAGTATGCTGGAAAATATATATGTTTCCCTAGTGAGAAAAATTATATAAAAAGTGGTGGACAAAGACCAGTGGTAAAACAAAAAACAAGTTCATCATTGAAGACTGAACATCCTGAGCAGTAGTTGAAGAACTCGGTACTTGGGCGGAGTTAGCTGCAGGCGCTATCCACAAAAAACTAATGTGCGAAAGGAGCTGTAGTGTCCCAATAACAACGAAGAGAGTTTTTTCAGAAGTCACACTAAGAGTTCCAAAGCGGTAAGATGCAATGACATTAAATTTTGTAGTTACAGAACTACCTTAAGCTGGTACTCTTTTTTTTAAACGAATGAAATGGATAGGCAACATTTTATAGATTCAATCTTCTACGCAAATCAAATGGCTCTTTGAATTGAGGCTACGAAAAATTATATTGCTTATATAATTGATTTCATCGAAAAATCAGCAAATAAGCATGAAAACATTTTGTTTTTTTTTATGGATAACTATTATAATAAAGTAATTTATTGCATAGATTTATATTAAAATTTCAATAAACCTGTATGTGATTTCAATGAACCTGTAAAATCGATACGTCTAGCTAGAAACATTATACAAAAATTAGTTTCCATGATTTTAATTACATTATATGTAGCTCAGAAATGTTTTCCAAAATATCTTAACAGATTTTCTAACAATTTCGAATAATCATCAATAGCCAGTGCATATACCGTCTATGCTTCATTTTCAAATTTGATGAGTTAAAACGGTTTTAAAACCCAATTGGCTATATAATCGAAGATTCTAATCACATATTCAAAGCAGTTGAGTATAATATCTTATTTTTTCTTTTCTATAAATTTGATCTGTTTTACGTAATTTACGTACTTCTGTGTTCGGCGTATAATGCCTACTTCGTCGGTCATAAATCAGATGTCTTGCATCAACACTTAAAAACAATTTGCAACTTCATCTATTGAATCAACGATAACAGCTTCTTCAACCAGTCAAGCCAAGCGACAGTCTTCTACGTTTATTGTCCATAGCTTTGAAAAACAACTGAATGCGCGCTCATTTCACATTTTAAGACCCATTAAACCTCAACGTGAACATATTGCCAGCTCTTCAGTCGATTTTAAATTTCTTCTTACCGCTAAACAATCCCTTCATAAAATTTTGATGAGCTCAAACATATTGTTTTGTAGTTTGTCAATAATTGCGTGTCTGATTAGTTCCCAACACGTTTCCAGTACAAAAGACTCTTAGTATACAACATGCCTGACCATAATGACCATCATTTCGACAATATTATGACATTATGACACAACCAAACTGTTGAGTGTGACCAAGAATAATGGCACGGCGGCGCGTTGCTATCATCGAAGCTTGCCCATTCATAATAATAATAATAGTAAGTACTGACGATGTCGATGTGTTGCCAAATATTATTCGTATCTTTCAGCAGAACTGTCGATTGGTTTTTGTTTGCAATGTGCAATCTGTGTTCGCTCAAGTGTGTAATTTCAGTATGTACAGACACTCGATGACGGTGTTGCAACCAATATACCATTCAAATTGAAGGTATCTTGGCCTGGCAGTGAAGTTGAAAATATGAATAAACATTGTTGGTTCGACCTGAAGTGGTTTCATATAGTGAATGCAAAACTTTTGATCTTGTTTGCTTGGAGACCAAACTAAAGTGATATGTTCGTTGAAAATTACTTACTCTGATAAAGACATGACAGCCAGCAAGTGGTTGTTTAGTGTTGTTGAGGACTTGAAGGTACTCAAGGAAAACGAAAGTGATATTTGATGTGTAGTACTTTTAAAAGCGCAAAATTTGAATAATACCTTTTATGTCAACAATGTTTGAATTTAATCTAATTTCAATGCTGATACGAAACCATACAAAGAGGTCAGAGAGTCCTTATGAAGGTACTCATTTTTATTAAATCAAGGTAGAAACTAATATTAGACCTAAAGGCATGATCTATATTCAATGCAATATGAAATAAGTATTTCTCTACACTAGTATCAATAATGAAACATGGATACAGTAATATCATAGCTACATTAATTTCAAACCTCGAAACTTTGCTAAGCGTTTCTGTGTGAACTGTCTCATTGCATTTTTACCAACTTTTCTTCATTTGACTTTGCTATTATCTGTAGTGATTTTGATACTGGTTTATGTGCTAGCAGTACATCGATGTTTTTCCATTCGATTTTTCGCTCTATCAAATCCAAGCAGATTTCATCATGACTAGAGAAAATTCAAAGTAAGTATATTAAATCTGCTAAAAGAAACTGATGCTGAAATACCAAGCATCCAAGCTTAGTGAACGACCACACCACGAACCAGGGTAGATTCACCAGCAGCCAATTGAAGCACATAACGTCCATCGTCACCAAGTCTCCAAGACATCACTATATCTGCTCTCTGGATCGACCTAGGTTAGGTTAGGTTGTACTGGCTGGCACATGGCCACACATAGACCTACCGGTCCGTAGTGATACCAGATAAATGGACCTCGAAAAAAGAATTCAGTCCAAGCGGCCATCAAAGGCCCCGGACTTTTTCACAATGTCCTTCAGGTTTTGCTCTGCCACGTGTGAGAGATCCATCAGCCAGGGCTCACCAAAGTATCGCAGTCTGGTTTTCCCCAGTGCCGGGCAGTGACACAGGAGATGCTGGATAGTTTCTGAGACCCCCGGCTCTTGACACCTTCTACAGGTGTCGCTCGTTAGGAGTCCCATTTTCATAGCATGTGCTGCTATAAGACAATGACCAGTAATGATACCAACGAGTCGTTTGCAGTCAATCCGCGCTAACTCGAGGAGCCCCACATGATTTTGGTTACCCTGCAGATCTGAGTTGCACCCCATCTGTGCGTCGCACCCTGCATCATTTTGGAGTCGATTGAGTACTTAGTCGTCTGGATAGGAGTAAGGATGTTAACCGCTTCCAAAAGAGGAAGACTAGCCCCATACTTGGTTAACGCATCCGGCTTCTCATTTCCATCAATACCCTTATGACCGGGAACCCAGAAGATTCTGACTCTTCTGCTGTTACCCAGTCTGTTCAGAGCCTGAATGTAATCGAATTCACACTTCAATTTGTATATGTGAGGCAGCAGTGCTTTTACCGACGCTTGACATTCCGTAAAGATGTTTAGTACTTCACTCGTAGTATTCTTGGCATGCATCAGATCTACGGCTTTACGTATCGCAAACACCTCCGCCTGGAAAATACTACTGTGATTCGGAAGCCTGAAAGCTGCTTCCATAGCTGCGTCTGCAGAATATACTGCAGCACCCACTCCTGTAGCTGTCTTCGAGCCATCAGTGTAGATGCTAAGAGCTGCAGGACACATTTGTCGATTCCATTCTTGCCCATCTCCCACAGTCGCTCGATATCCCCGCTCAAAGCACAGAGTGGGAACCAGGTAGTCAGTGCTTCCTGCGTAACCCCGTTCAATACTGCTGTGAAAGGATCCTGGCTCGAAGTGCCCTGATTCCCTAAGCCTGACAGCAGCTTTTGCGGCAGTGCCTCTAATAAAGAGATCAAGCGGGGGGAGATGAAGCAGGACGTTCAGAGCAGACGAAGGAGTCGAGGCTAAGGCACCTGTAGTGCAGAGGGCCGCCAACCGCTGAACTCTATTCGCCATGCTAGCAAAGGTGCTTTTATTCACTGCTGGCCACCAGACCAAGCATCCGTAAACAAGGATCGGCCTAGCTATCGCCAAGTAGATCCAGTCCGTTAAAGCAGGGCTTAGATCCCACGTTTTACCCAGCACTCTCTTGCTGGCATAAATCGCGTTGCTTGCCCGCTTAACTCTTTCCTCTAAATTCGCCTTCCATCTGAGCTTGCTGTCCAGAATAAGACCCAAGTATTTAGTTTGCGAACCTAGCAGCTCTCGTTATTGAGTTTTCTCTGACATTGTTAAGTCACTCTCACGAAAATTTGCCTGGCTGCAGTGATAGTTTTATTACTGTCAGTTTTTTAGGCCAACTTTTGATTTTCGAACATAGCTTTTACTGTCTTCTCTGCTATTTTGCAAGAAAATATGGCTATGTTCAATTGCCCAAGCTCCCTATTTTGCTTGCAGCAGGCTGTGCATACTTGGCAGTACCGGGACTCATCCTTCTTGTAGCAACTTTCCGCAGTTCTAGCATCAACGCAGCTATGAAATCTTTCGTTTCGCAGCAATCTTTCCGCAGTTTGTCAGTTGATGAAGTCCCAATGGTAGTTGTTCATAGCTATGCACTTTTTTGGCAATATGTTGGCTTCTGTTTCTTGCGACAATCACAACCTCAAGTTCCATTTTCTCTATTATTTCAATGTTGAATTCCTCTCATGAGTTCTCTGGTGACATCGGCTCTTTAACAAATGCACTCCTCATGCACTGCTTATATTATATCTTTGCTAGAAGACATCCGCTACGAGACGCCTACAGTTTAGTAGAAATGAGTCCAACATTTTTGACCCGCTTCAGGGCCAATTTCAACAGATCAATTTCTTCTTGAAGGTCAAACAAATTTTACCTTGTTGAGCTGTTGTTTCTCTTCCATCACTTGGCTGTATAACTATTGACTGCTAGTTTCTATCAGCTGCTACTTGTTTTTTCGGCCTACTGTTCCAGCTGTTCTTTGAAATCCTGCGCTTGCAGCTCAAGACTCATTTACGTCTACGACTTTTTGTCGGAGTTTCTTTCTGATTAAGTGATATACTGCTAGATTTTCTGATTAAGTTTGTTGCTTGGCTTCTCTCCTCGTCCGAGAATTAAAACACTTCCGGATCTTTACCCTCCGCACTCAAAGCCTTCCTTAGCCGCGATAATGCAGCTGTTTTGTTCCCCATATTTCACACTTTATGCACTTTACTTTGAATTCCCTCAATGTTAATTCATTTTAGCACTTTTGATCACTTACTCCACGTAGTTTTGTACAATAATCGCGTGTCCTCACACTAGTCATCGTCCGAAATCTCTTACAGACTCATCGTTAAGTACACACTATACGAATTTTTACGTTTTACTCAACTTCACTGCCTACAATTTCAACAAAAGTAACTTTGGAATCGAGAATTCCCTTCAATTTGCGAGAATTATTCTCTTGAAATGCACTTCATTTATTCGTGGTTCTTTGCATTCTTTCCTACAATTTTTTTTCAGATGCGGTGTTAAGCATCACATATGTCAGCTGTATCGTAAAAGTAAAGTAATCCCAGTACAACCCTCGTACGGGTCTAGGGGTTGAATATGGTAGAGAGCTTCTTTACAAATTGAGATACGAGTGTGAAATGATTAGTTCTACGACTCACTTTACCCCCAATCAATTCAGGTACCTATTTCGAACTAGGTGAACTCAAAGCTCGGTGTCCGGACCCTCATCTGAACCTGAATTCGAACCAGGGACTCCACACACAACAAGCCAGTGCTCTATCCACTCGGTTACTCAAGCTTTTGTCCGGCGTGATAAATGCAACCCATCAATGAGATTCGGTTGTTTATTTTTGCATAACATTGAAACAAAAACCATTGTGTCGACGAGGCTTTGATTGAAACATTATAGCTGCATGAAACATAGGTAAACTATTGAGATAAGACAATAAAAGGTAAATGACGATAATAAAAGCAACGAAACAAAAAATAGAGCTTTATGTTTAATCCAAAATAATATTTTTCTATTTTTTACTAATAAGTTAGTATTAAAAATAATATTTTTAGTACTCTTTGTGAAATTTTCGCATTTTTTCATATCTTTTCATATTCAGTCTTAGGAACAGTTAATATTTCAAAAATATTTCACAATTATCTACTACCTTGATGGTTTAGATGGTTTTGGAAAAACTATTCAAAAATTCAGGAATGTTTGACACAAAGAGCACGCACATTCTTTATTTATTGCTGCATATTATGGGAAAATTTATCGAAATAAAAATTCTGGAAAATTAAATACATGGTCACAACACAAAAACAGTCTCACAGAGAAGTATCCTAGTTAATAAATCTTCAGAATAAAATCTAATCTAACCTAACTTTAAAAAACTTTCAAATAGTTTCACCAAATATTTACAAATATTAGTTACATTTTCAAATCTAAGTTTACAATTTATGATTTCCCCGCTTTATTTTCAATAAATTTGTTGCTATTAAGTACTACTCATACTCGTATATTCCCTTGATTGCTTGCAGCCGAGCAACACATAAATTGAAAAATAATTTCCCCATTAATTTTTGCTTTTCATTCATTCTTCTTTAATTTCAAAACATAAAACAGTAATTTTTGTTTTCAATCTCACTGCAAGTCGCGGCCGTCATAATAATGATGCGCTTCTCTCGATAAACGACGATTAAAAAAGCACTTTCCCCAATGACCACAAAAACAGAAAAGGCTTCTCCGTAACGTAAATAGACAATCTTTAACGTGCCACCTCACAAATCATTGAATCAATGAGTAGATACTTACATAGTTCTTTTCTATCATCTCCCTGTTGGTGGTTTATAGTCAGCAGCAGACAATTGAAAATCGCGACTAGGTATACATTGCGCATACTAGAGGTGCTGCAGAACAAGCAGCATTTACATCACCATAGTCAATTTCAAATTCGAAATTAACGTCGAAGGAAAATCGAATTTTCCGCCACAATAATTTTTCGCCTCGAATCGAATCTTATGGAATTTTCAATTGTGCAATTCGTGGTGATATTTGAAATGCAAACATGCAATTTCTTAGTGGTCATGTAAATTTTTGAGTAATTTTCATTGTGACCCCGACAATTATGAAATTATTACGTTGTTTCGGTTTTATTGATAGATATTATTGAATTTGTCGGTGATTTGATACTTTTACTTTTTCATATTGTCTCGGAAGGAAATTGAATGTTATGCATTTTGAGTGATAATCGTATTTGAAATTGATACTGAGATTAGAGTCGTTTGCCATCGTCCATGATCTGGTGAACTGATTCAGCAATTATCTCAATTTTCTTCGATTGAAGTTATTACGAAGTACAGTTGTGAAGCACGTTTGAATAAACAACTTTTGATTTTATCGGATTTGAAAGCAGTTAATGTAAATACCATTCACTGGACGCTTCGTTTACGTTATTTACTTCGAAAAACTTTGTTTTTTTTCTATCCCTCTATTATTCGTGGGGCATTAAATGGGGAAACTGTTAATTGTTGAAAAGTGAAACTTTGCTATGAAAATGCACTTGAGTTTAAATTTCAAAGCAGTGAAAACGAAAATGTTCTGCATGTGATGCATTTTTATCAAATTCAGATTGTGGGGCTTATATTAGTCAACATGGAAATCTGTGAATATTTCAGATTATATTGTGAGGATATGTATGCGAAAATATTATGAAATTAAAACATGAAATTCTTGCTTCATCAGAAAATTGTTAGTATTACGTTCATCTAATCAAACAAGTTCAGGTGAGTTACTGTGTCGGAACTCATCAAAATCATTGGGTGATTGGCATTTTTTTTGTTTTTGGATTGGAGAAAACTCAAATGCGTAAGATTTGGTTTTCTGTTATACACGTCATTCCGTCAATATAATTATAGTGTTTTGTAATATTATTTGTTAATCGTCAGACATTAACAACATTCCAGACCTCATAGACCTCGCAATTTCTAAGAGAATACCTCCAAGTTTCTTAAAATCAGTAACAACATTCGATTTGTTACCTCCTGTTATCATCACGCTGAAAATGGTATGCAACTCGGCTTGCTGTAAGAGTACATATTTGAATAAAACCTTCAGGAATGTATTCAGATGATTCTTCACCAATATTTCTAGCAGCATTACTCAAATCACAACTAAATATCTTTTCTGCAGTTATTCTTTTCAATAAGCATTTCTTGGACTCCACAACACCTCAAATTAAATTGCACTCCCCGCCTCGGAGAGTAGCCTACTCTTCATTAATTAAAATCCTAGTACAAGAAAAACACTGACATGAAGAAATTCAGCCCCTACAAGGGCTGTAGCGAGATTATTTTTTTACTCTACATAAGAATCACATAAACAATTACAGCTACCTTTGCGGACGACTTTGCCATTCTATACTGATTCAGATCCAGTTATGACATCCTGAAGATTACAAACCCACATCTAATTTCTGGAAGAATGGCTAGCAAAATGGGAAATCAGAATTAATGAAACCAAATTCATCCACGTTACTTTCATATTGCTAAAACTAACTTGTCTGAAAGTTACGAAATCAATTATCTCAAAATGCCTTTTGGCAGGAAACTTATCAGAAAACGGTACTTTGAAGCTAAAAATCTACGATTGAAGCTCAATTTCATAAGCTTCACACGTTCAATAGCATGTCAAAATGTTCTCTCGATTCTAAAGTGCCCATCTATAAGTATGCCCTGAAGCCAATCTAGACATATGGCTTGCAGCTCTAGGGAGTAGCTTGCCCAGCAAACAGTAACATCATTCAGAGGACCTAATCAAGAGTACATAGATTTATCACCAGAGCTCCATGGTATGGTTTCAATTTCGCGAAAAAAATGCTTAAAATTCGCTTCTATACCCAATAGAATTTTTTTTGGCAAATGCTGAGGAAGTGGTTCTTAGTTTTAGAAGCGGTATGTTTCTTCCAGGAACATGATATTGGAGTATATTGGTTCATGAATTGTGCGAACATTGTGTCAATTCATTCAATGACAGTAAAACAAAAATTGCATGAATCATATAAGTAAGCCGAGAATAAAAAGAACATGTAGAATTTAGAATTTGACAGAAGACTTCGCGCGTAATTCAGATCAATAAAAATAACTAAATATTTTATTATATTCTTTTATTAATTCATGTTTATGTTTTTATGTTTGCTTTTATGTAAATTATATAATAGGATAATGTTACATTACCAGTGCCTTATATTAAGCCAGTAACCTTAAGACTTGTTAACAAATTGTTTTTCTGTTTGTTTTTTCTCCTTTCTAGGAATTCATTTATCGTTACATCGTACAAATGTTCATCATAAAAGCAGTTATTGTTAATACTTAAACTTATGCTAAGAAATAATAAGAACTTAGTTACAGCATAGATTATTAGAGTTATAAATATTGTAAATAGGAATTGGTTCTTCCTATCATAATTTGAATCTGTTAAATAATAAGGTCAAACCTACACTATGGTGGTACCGCAACTCGATGGCTGATACGAATCGTCATAAGCCAACATAATCCTTGTCAAAAGGGATATAGTATATAAAAAAAAAAAAAAATATTATATTCTTAAGTTTCTTTCGTAAAGATATAGAGTCGGTGTCCGTGAACCTTAAACTCGCAACATTGTATGGCTGTTGAGACCAGAAACGCTCAGCTAGCCGACCACGAAATTGGGCCATTGTTGGTATGGAAGGAGTCCACGGGACGTCCAGAATATAAATATATATCGGAGCTTAGCGCTCTCGTGAAAAGCTACGAGTATTAAGCCTAATGGAACTCTCTGTAGATTAAAAATGGCGTGCTGAACCGGAAGTGGAAAACGGTGGACGGTACATCATGCAAGATGCAAATTGTTCTTCCTAAATGCCGAATAAAAGAGGTGCTCCAAGAGATGCACGAAGGAACGCCGGGAGGCCACCAGGGAGTAAACAAGACCCAGCAAAAGCGCGAGAAAGGTTCAATTGGCTCCACGTGCAAGAAGACGTAGAGGATTAGTACCGAAGGTGTACTACCTGAGCTTCCGTCAAAGGCCCAAATCGAAGAACAAGAGGACAGATGCAAACATACAATGTAAGAACACCGTTCGAAAGAATTGCCGTCGACATCGCCGGATCGGAGTCTCAGTGGGGAAATTGATAAACTCTGGTTCAGTAAATGGCCAGAAGTATATCCCATTCTAAATCAAGAGGCAACTACAGTAGCGGAGCCTATCGTTCTATATTAGGTCAGTAGGTATGGTGTACTCCGCGAACTGCATTCTGATCAGGATCTGAACTGCGAGTCGTGAATCTTCGGCGAAGTATGTGAGCTGCTGGGGATTTGAAAAATAAGAATAGCGCCTCTTCACCCCCAGTCTGATGGAATGGTCGAACGGTTTAACGACACGCTGAGTAGGCATTTGGCCAAAATGGTCGAGGAAAACCAAAGAGACTGTAATCGACACATCTCTCTCTTCCTGATGGCTTACAGGGCAGCAGAGTACACGTCAACGGGCAAAGTACCAGCCAAAGTCATGTTTCGCAACATCCTCCGTCCACCAGCTGATGTCAAGGTCGGAACTCCTCCCGAGAAAATTCAAACCGTTTCAGAGTACTCAAACGAACTAAGGCAATGATTGGACCGAATACATCGAGTTATGTGGAAAAACATCAAGAGTACCACCGAACGCATAAACACCAGGTATGACTTAAAGGCAAATTCATCGGGGTTTCAGCAAAGCAAGCTGGTCTGGTTATACAGCCCATGACTTCGGAAAGGCCGATCACCGAAGCTGCAGCATAATTGGGAAGGGCCATATAGAGCCATCACCTGGATAAACGACGTAGTCTACCGTGTACAGGAGCACCGAAATCCAGGGCCAAAATGAAGATCGTGCACTTGAATCGGCTGGACCCATACTACGACCCCCGATGCCACGAGACCTATTTCTATTAGGGGCTAAAAGATTTAAAGCGGGAATAGTGTTACATGAATTGTACGACCACTGTGCCTATTCATTCAATGGCAGTACAACAAAAATTGTATGAGCCACATAAGAAGGCCGAGAAAAGAAGAAGATGGAGAATTTGAAATTTGACAAGATAAGTCGCTTGTAATTCGGACCAATAAAAATAATTAATTATTTTATTCTATTCATGTGTTTCATTTGTGAAGATACAAAGTCAATGGCTGCGAACCTTAAACGCGGAACAATATATTAGAATCGGTTTCGACTGGAGCTAGATGTTCACGGCTGTCTGTTTCTTACAAAGCCTTCCAATATAACCTGACTCCTTTCTTAGAGTCTGCAATATTTGGACAATTTCACTGCAACCATCATAAGACTTTTATTCTTCCACAAGAATTTCGTAGAAAAGTATCTTGATTCTTTTATCTTAAGGTTTGGTCAGAAATAGCCAAATTACTCTTACGACTTATGAGTTGGAAGATTGTTTCTTGTGAATTTGAGTGCATTATCGTCTTAAGCGCCTTGAACCTACAAACCTTTTAATTCAACTAATTTGAAAACCTAGTTATTAGCTATTTGGGATTGAACAAATGCAACGTATTCAAAAGCTATTTTAATTAATTTTTTTCAACATTGATATACATACGTTTAGTTTAGAAGAGGCAAAAAAAACAGAAACCAATTTTTATTTCGAACACTAAGCTATGAGAGCATAAGATTAGGGAAAATTCTTAAATAAAAAATATTTACGACATGTTTATGCAAAAAAGCATGATTTCGGTTGTCTTTATTGTTACATAAAAAATATGTTTGCACTCCTTGCCAAATTGATGAGAAATAACTTTCGGTGCATGAAATTATCTTATTTTTGGAATTTTAATGCAGCACATTAATTTTTTTTATTTTGCATTTCAATGTGATGCCGATAAATCCTATAAAACATAACTTAACTCTATACAATCAACACTAAACTCATAATTCAACGTGTTAATAGTAGCATAAATCATACATAAAAAGAAATCTCATTTCGACCGCGTGAATTTTTTTCGTTTACACTTTGCATTAACATCGAACCGAGGAAGTGAAAATTTGCTAATTTTGAAAATCCATGCGTAAATCTCACATAAATCAGCAAACGAGATTTTCACAAATTTGTTTTACAGCAAAACGGTGTATGAATATTGCACATAAAACGGAATTAAGAAAACATCGGCTTGTCTTCAGGTAAACCACAGTCACTTACCGTACCATAAAACGTTCGAATGTGTGCATTTAATTTAATTCGATCGCCTGCCAGCGCGATTCAAAGTCTCAGCACGTTGTGCATGTGATATCAAGTGGTGGTCGTACTAACACTTTAGCTGCTCAGTTTCCATAAAACCAACCAAAGCTCTCCAGTTCAAACTTGAGATGATGCAGTGCAATAAAGTAGGATCTTCAAATCGATCAAGCTGGAGACGTCAAAGAGTTAAAACGACTCAAGCTGAAATCTGTGTCAATGCACTTTACGCGAAAGGTAAATCGAACAAGAGGCAAAACGATGCGCAACAATTTTTATTCGCGACCATTAGTCGCGGCAAAATTATACTTGGCCGTCATTGCGGTACGGTATTGGTTTCTTCTTTGTCTTGTTTACCTGTCTAGGTCATAATCACGATACATCTGTTAAAATGAGTGCGTACAAGATGGGAACAAGAGGTGGTAAAATTGGTGCTGGCGTGGCGGTGCGGTGACCATGCGGAAGGTGCTCACACTCTCACGCCGATTATGTGAAGCAAAATAAAAAAAAAAACAATGAATTTTTGGAATTCTTTTGATGTCAACAACTTGTTATGACGCAGCGAAAGTTCAGTGACAAACTGCTTTGCACCGAAAAAATGAATATTTATACTTGAGAATATATTATGAGATTTCGGGGGGCCATGATGCTCAATTAGATGCAGTAGCAGCAGCAGCGGCTGCACAAGAAGTCAATGATTGCGACCAGGTGCCAAATTTTACTTTCGTGTGGAGTTTGGCTCGCTAGTTTATTGTGAGCATTTGTTAATAAAAGAAAGTTATTAATCTTTGATGCGTGAGTTTTTACGTTTCGGCTTGTAACTGAGCCGACAAGGCGTTAATTTGTTTTCTTATTTTTAGGGGGAAATAGATGAAAATCGAAACTAGATGATAACGATCAGGCAAGCGCATCCGGCTGTCACGTTTGTTGAATTCACTAAATTCAATTAAGTGAAATTCGGAAAGTAATGTAAACACACTTAGTGCGTTGTGTTATACAATAATTTAGTTTAATAAATGTTTAGGATACATTGAGATTTGACTAATGCATGATAGTTATTTTATTGGACCGGTATGTGATAGTCGTACTGAGAGAGCCAGAGTTCTCATTGACTTAATAATATATGGAGTCGTAATAGCATAGATATTTGCAGCCTTGCCTTTTTAAAAATGCAACAAATAATGCAGCATTATCCCCCGACTTATTTGAGCATAGTAGCATGCTAATTTTGAGGACCTGTCGAGAATTCAACAGTCTTCAAAGCCAATTTTGTTCTGTGGACCGTTGAAATCCTTGGAGACGATTTTCTGCGTATTCACTCTATTCTATTATCTCTGTTTGGGAAGATCAGTTTTTTTCTTCCTAAAATGAAGTCACTTTTTTTACGCTAAGCAGGAAGTTCAGTCTGAGCTAAAAGAATTTCTACGAGGAATTTTCCATCGATCGTCGATTAGAAAAGAAAAACCTTGAGAAGTTTCCTGGTAGAGTTTGAATCGAAATTTTGCAATAAGCCATTAGTTCCTACTGTAGAGCCAAACTCAAAAAACGAAACTTGACAAAGTGCTTCAAATGTACTACTGGAATGCATTGCATCAAATGCAACAGGAAACACTGGCGCCAATAAACGGTCTCGTCTTTCTACTATTCCTGCAGTTTTTTGTGTAAGCTGCGTTTCTGTTGGACATCTAGCTTCTTATTTTGGCTATTTCACTGCCAATGAAGTTTGAGGGAAACAGTTGGTTCAGTTGAGTTATGTTTTGAGAGTGATTTCATTGGAAGCTATTTTTATTAATTATTTTTCAGGAGTTAATATTTTATGAGCACTTTTTTGGAGCTTTTTTACAGCACATTTTTGGAGCTTTTTCCTAGGAGTTATTTTTTCACGAGTTTTTTTTTAGGAACTTTTTGCCAGGGAGCAACTCTACAGTGTTATACGTTTAGGGTTTGTTTTTAAACAGTTCGTGTTTTGTACTCGTATTTAGTTTTTTATGAGTTATTTTGAGTACTGGTTTTATAGAAGTTATTTTTTTTGGGACTGCCACGTGCATGAAAAAAAATTAATCCCAGCGAAAGGAATCAAATGATTGCCCTTATTCAGCATATCTATGACTATAAAGAAAATTATTTAGCAATTAAAGTAATTAGTAAAATAAATTTGAGATAGTTTCTCTGAAACAGAAGGGTGATTGTGGGAGAAACCTAAGATAGACAGACAAATTTCTTGCGTCGTCGCATCACAAATACATATCTTCAGGGATCATTATTGGTTGCTGGTGGAAGCGTTGATTCATCAACAGTACGATGAAGGTTTATTGAAGAGATGAGCAAAACAGTTGTTAACATCTTAAATGAAGAGACAACTTTTGTATTGAGCCAGGAAAAATTGAATATAAAAACCAAGAAAAATGAAATTTTTAGTGTAAGTGTTTCGATTAAAAATCCTTAGGCGCTCTCGCCATAAAACCCATCACCAAAGAAAATTTGAATTAAATAGTTGAGAGCCCTCGAAAATGGATGGTATGGGGTTATTTTGCATTTACAGGTATTGATTAGCTCCGAAAATTCCGGTACTAGAAGAAAAATTGTAAATTTTATGCAAACGCTCGCTGGTTGTATTGGTGTGTTTCAACAAGATCTTGCTCCATGCTATGACTCTTAGCTGGTGAAAAGAAGAAATTAACACTTAAACCTTTTTTTTGCGACGGCAGGTGAAAATCTTTATAGACACTACGAATTCTCCGCGCGCGTTATCCATAGTACACTAAAAGCATCTCCCTTGAGCACGACCAGCCCGGAAGCGATCACGCTGCAAACTATGTATTGTAAACTAGTCTTGAGACTAATAAGCGATTTTTTTCATATTGATTTTAATTTCAGGCTCTAAGAAGTTATCCAGCGATTCCTTCTAGTCATTGTATTTCATTTAATTGTGTCTAAATATTATTTAAATCAGCTCCAAAAGTTTCACCCTTTTAAGTCTTTGTGTTATATCGGTGATGTCTAGGAAGTTGCTAGCCTGAACAGGCTGTTGCCGAAGTCTTTTACGTGGCTTTGTGCCGTTTTTTTTAGCTACTTTCGCTACAGTGTATATTTCTAGATCCCTGTGCAAGTTTGTATTTTTTATGTACCATGGTGCATCAACGATGTTTCTTATTACTTTGTTCTGGAACCGTTGTATTATATTTAAATTATTTTTTTTAGTGCAACCCCAGAGCTAGATGCCATATATCCAGACAGGTTTAAAGACTTGCTTGTGGAGCAATAGTTTGTTTTCTATCGATAAAGTAGAATTTCTTCCTTATATCTAGTATATTTTCCTGTAAGGTATATCCAGTTATTTCCTTTTCTTTTTCACGTGAACTTTTCAGCGCAACTTAGCATATAATGATATACCTAGGTACTTAGCTGAGCTGGAATTTGGTATTTGTTGGATGTTGATAAAAACAGACTTATCTACAGTCCTTTAATTCGTGAAGTCTACATGAACTGATTTAGATTCATTAAGTTTTATCCTCCATTTCTTGGCCCAGTTTTCTATTTGACTTATAGCTGTTGGCAATTTCCTTGTATATTCTTCGTTGTTTTCTCCAATAGCCATTATAGCCTTATCATCTGCAAATGTTGCTGTTGTATTGTTTTCTAGCGTTGTTTTCACTTGTGAACAAAATATAAAGAACTGGTCCAACTACACTGAATTGAGGTACTCCAGATTTTATCTCTTTAAGTTCCGAGTAAGCTCCATCCTGATTTAGCCTAAAGTATCTTTCTGATATGTAAGATTTTAGTATGTCGGTGCACTCCTTCGAAAGAAGCGTTTTTAGCTGCAAGTTTTTTCA
The DNA here is from genome assembly GCA_947369275.1 of Nemotelus nigrinus. Lineage (NCBI taxonomy): Eukaryota > Metazoa > Arthropoda > Insecta > Diptera > Stratiomyidae > Nemotelus > Nemotelus nigrinus. The sequence goes on from OX376374.1 coordinate 13,401,937, forward strand.
TGCCAGACTTTATCAAAAGCTTGAACCACATCGAGGAAGATAGTACAGCAGACTTTTTACCTTCCAGCGCTCTTTCGACGACCCATTGTAGAAAGTTTGTCCCTGAATCCAAATTGGTAGTCCGGTATTAACACTTAAACCTGTAAATTATATTGTTAAAGCAAAAAGGAGACATATTTACTATTAGATTACTATGCCATGCACGTAAGTGAACGTATACTAATAAAACTACGAATGTGAACATTTTTGGCTTTGTCCCTCTGTACTGTATTTTCTATGAGTACTTCACAGAACTGTATTTTTAGGAGTTATTCTGTTAAAGAGCTATATTTTTAAGAACTTGTATTTTTATTAGTTAGCTTTAAGTGTAGGAAGACATAATTACTCAAGTGTACTCTTGAGGAGGCAATTTGTTTGGAAGTAAGTTTTTAGTAATTATTTTTTAGGTGTTAGTTTATTCATTTATTCAGTTTATGAAGAAGTATTGTTCATAGTTTGCGACGTTTATCGCGAATATTTTTTTATAAAAATTTTCTATGAAAGCTCATTTGAGACAGTAAACCCATTCAATTGTTCGACACAAAAACTACAAGAAAACGAAATTAAATACTTTATTGGAGCATATTATTGGTGCCGATATCATTGTGAACGTGACATAAAAACCTTCGAAGTAATTTATTTTCCGACCCATAAAACCCAAGCCTAACCACAAATAATCAAATCATTTTGTTGTATTTACATTCAGCAACCACAATCGTTCCAATTTAATAAAACTGTATTCTACTCTTCCATCTTAACGACAAATCTACTGTCTATTTAGCCAAGCGTGATTTTTTATGGTTCCGGATCCCGTTCGAAATGCAACATATCCGCAAGAAAGTAGTTAGATATACAAAGCATAATAATAGGAAAATGCATAGTGCATGGCAAACGAAATGATGCAATGTGCATTTCGTCCATAACGTAGGCCGGTTGAATCTTTTTGCATTGAAGAACACGATAAAGATCTTTTAAAGGCCTCGCGTATCGTTTCTGCAGGGCAAAATCACTGTATTACCCTGAATGAGGATGTAACCGATATTATGTATGTTAGTATTGGACTTGCAAGTAAGATACTACAATATATTCATTTACGAAATGCAGACGTGAACCGTGCAACTATTAATTGGTCGCCGCGAGCACCTCGAAATCCTACGAAGCAAGCATGGATGCAGTCATGTGATTCGAGTAAAATGCATCGAGCAAGCACAATACGATCGAGTTTAAAATGAGTGCAGTGTTTTTGTATCCATCTAAATTATTACAAAACTAATTTAATTTCTCTGGAGCTATTCGGGAATTTAAAAGAAAACCATATTTCCCCAAAAAGTGTGCTATATAGAATTCGTTGTAGGATATATCTGCGAAATCATGAAATCAGCCCCAAAAAATCTGAAGTTTGAGGAAAGTTTTTTGTAGTATGGTGTTTTTAATGAAAAGCATATTTACTTAAATAAAGACCAACCAGTATTGGGCAAATTTTTGTCATTAATGCTTATATTTTTAATGCATGTTTTTTTTTAAAGTAAAATCATTTGAAAATTCTGATCCACTTTTACGTCGTGGAATGTCGTTCCTCCTCGAATGCATGTATCTACCATTAAACTGAACATAATCCACAGAACGATACTGCCGCTGCACAGTCGTTGCATTCAATAATCGCGACCAACCTCGGGGAAAATAGTTTTCCTCCGTTCGGTGCTATTATATTGCATATCGTCATTGTCTCAGACATTTTGCCAAGATAAAACGCAACGTTTAGATAATATCATACAAAGTGCAACTAGCAGATTGACTTTTTACAGTTGGAATATTGAAGTTTATGAGCTACAATTACCAATACCGTTCTCAAGGCTCTTTAATTGCAGTTGTCTCCTGTTTCACGCATAACCCTATGGATTCTCTGTTCCACCATGCGATTTGATTAATGTATGCTCGACTTTGTTGGATGATCTTAGGTTACTGAGCGGTTTATGTGTAATAGCATTGAATCTTGATCAAATGCCGTGGGATACGCAAAAGATATCACATGTTGACCTTTCGGGACGATGTCACAGTTGGGGTCTGTAGAAAGAAGAATGACTGTGGATAATATAGAATTGGCTAATGTGGAGACATCTAGCTTGGAATCAGAAAAGATAGAAAGAGTATACCGATGAGTAAGCTCCACATACGTAATTGCGTTTGTACACAAATGATCAAAACATTATCAGACCGAGGTACGTGACATGATACTTTTCGATGTTTAAAAATATTAAAAATGTTAATATCTGAATGTTTAAAAATAAGAAAAGATGAATCTATCACTCAGTTACATAGCGTTTGTTTCAACCCTACTGCTTATCAAGCAGCTAGTTTCTTGGTTTAGATACGTTGTCGTTTTAGTGGTCAAGAATCATTGTGATGGTGTTCTCATTTAGCTTGGCCGATAAAAATTAGCTTTTGGATTCATTGCGTCTAATTGTATTAGTATTGACTAATATGAGCGGTTTATTTCATTGTAGCTATTATAGATTACGAATTATCTGTGAGATTCATTACAAAAATTTTGTCACTACATCAATGAAACAATTATGTTATTTTGTGTAATAGAAGAGCCACGAGGAATCTTCAATATGGCAAAAGAGAATGGTAGAATAGACATCTGCAGATTGTTGACTGTATTGACTGGCAATGTCCACTTTGATTCGGAATGTTTATACAGTGCTAAGTTTCGAGTTGTATTGAGCTGTTATACGTTTTCATTTTGTATCAAAAATAATTAATTGACTTTTAACATGCACTAAAAAGTATTTTCTTTTCAAAAATTTTGCCGGAAATTGGCAGAATTTACTTAGAAACAACATTTAAATTCAAAAGGCATCACTATTAAATTAATTAATCTTCAGTTTTAAACTGCATCCTCTTAGATGTATTTGTGAGACAAGTTATATCTTATCAAGCTATGATTTTGTTACATTTAACCAAAAGTTAAATAATATAGTATTATTATTAAACAAATTCAGATTGAAAGTCATATATGACTATCAAAGAATTTGTTTCCGGCAAAAATGCACATGAAAATCATATCAAAAAGCTAGAGCAACTTTGCAGTGCTATTCCAAAAAAAAAGCGGTCGCAAATCTACTCAAAGCTAGGCAAATAAGAAAGCTTCCAGACAGTTTTTTTATATAACACACGAAAAATATTCAAAACATTTGCATATCATCTACAAAATTATTCATTCAGTCGCATTTAATTCAATTTATGACTATTCCGTATGTGCATGAAAATCGCGATATTTTTTCTAAAAATGAATGAAATTGATTTGGTTTAGACGGCAGTAAAGCTCAGTTTTAATATTCATTAGAATATTTTTTGTAATACCAGCTACGCATAAATTAATTTTTTAACCAACTTTTGGTTAGTAGATTATTCTGAACAATTAGCTCATGTTCATATTTTACGAATTAATGATAATTTATGAATAATTTTTTTATCATAGCTGTGGAATTTTCATCCATGTCGTGCAGTGTAACCCGTTGCAAATAATTTATCTGTGGTAGATTTCTTCACTTTATGTTTTATATTTTTTTTGTAAGACCTAGTATGATTTTTAATCTCCTATAAAATTCGTAGACACCTGTTTCGTCGTGACTGAAGATTTTAACGTGAAATTTTTGCAATGATGCTCTGGCCAAAAGTAACTTACTCAAATAAAAGCAGCTTCTAACGTTAATTCTAAACAATAATCTGGACTGTATAACTGCATATCTACTCACTTGCTGGCTAATTGATCCATACAAAGTCGCTAACTTAAAGAAAATACCTCTCATACTCCTGTTGTTGTAAAAAGACTTGAGGCAATATAGAAAAATTTATCTTTTCCTTATACCATTCGCTTAAGTTGGATCCCTCCCTCATTTTGAGAAGTAAATGAAGGGAGCCCGGTAGCTCTGTTCGCTAAGGCGTCAGGCCGAAAAGCGGCGTGCTACGGGACCTGCGGGTTCGAATCCCGCCAGTGCCATGGCTGTAAGGGTGAATGCGTGTGATTGTCTATGAGGGTGGCAAATGCGCCCAAACTGGTGGCCTAATGCTGGCCGCATTTCCGGCAGCCCTCTTCACTAACCTAACCTAACCTACAACCCCTAAAAAGAAGAAAGCTAAAATCATCATTCTATTGTTTGTTTTCAGCCAATAGAAAACCACGGTTCGAAATTTTTGTGTGTGCAAACAGTGCAAACCTGATTATCTTTCTTCATTTTACATAAAATACATATGAAACACATGTCATCGGAGATGGGTTTCACTTCGTACTGTGAAAAGAATGTTGTGATTCCAACTCCAAAAATATCATATTCAAAATGCTGAAAACCATATATAAAGAGGAGCTTCCTTTGACTTTAAAAACTGATGCAAACCATCTCACAAACATAATTAGCTGTTACACCTATGTTGAATAATTTCCAAATCTTTTCCCCAGGGTAGAACTTTCTTTGTTAGTGTTAAAAACTACCTCTTAACAATGCAGATAATAGACGCTGGACCTCCACAAGGCTCACCACTCTTACAAATATTGTATAGTCTATGCACAGCAGACATTCCCAATCAGCCCTATGTCAAAGTAGCCCTGTGCGGCGATGATACGTGCATACACTATACCTCAAGGCAAGCAAAAACAAAACTACAAACCTGCATTGATACCTTCTTGGAATATTTCCAGAAGTGGAATTTTCAGATAAATGTCGAAAATACGCAAGCCAACTTCACAATGAAACGACACGGACAGCAACCACCACAACTAACAATCGACAACCAGAAGATAGATTGGTAACGTGCAGCAAAATACTTGGGACTGATATTTGACGAAAGACTCTCATAGACCTAGCACGTGAAAGACAAAAGACAGACGATCAACGGTATACTGAGCACATTCCAGCCCATTGCCAAACCAAGAAAATTAAACATGATGAACTCTACTCTACTCTGCAAACAGATACTTAGACCCATTCTGACATACGATAGCACTGCCTTCTATCAGAAATGCGAGTGCAAGAAGAACAAAAACCAATTCCAGATCTACCAATAGCTTACGTCCAGAGAAGTTTTGCGGATAACCATGGTACGTCAGGAATACGAACATATACAGAGAACTTAGGATAGAATTGACAAATGCATATACACGACAAACCATTAAAACTGTTTGACAGATTGGACGAACATCCAAACAATACCATACAGGAACTCAGAAATATTGTCACTCATCTCAATTATCGATATCCCAGCCTACGTCAGCTACCAGAATAGTGCGAAACATTTGCACTAAGAGACAATTTAATATTAAGGTGACGTCTGAGATTAACTGAAGAAATTGCCCACCGACAAGAGAGGAGTCAGATTGCTGAAAACAGCAAAACCCAGTTCTATTGACAAAACCCCTGGACATAGCTACATAAAAGGGAAAAATATTTTCCTTCTGAAAAAAGTTAGATAAACCTTTGCATATTAGATTTAATTCATTTGTTTCTATCCAAAACAAGGGAAAAACATCGGTGGTTTGTAAAAGATTCACTAAATTAGAGTTTTAAGGCAGTGTGTTAAGGCAATTTCCTTACAATCCATAGCTGATTTTTCAAAGGTCCGATATTTAACCACTGCTGTATAACGGAGGTACGTTTAGCTATCACTTATCAGCTCCATTTTCACAATGTAGAGAAAATGAATCTCTAGCATCAAACTAACAGAGAAATGAATTAAGGTAATAAATGAATAAAAAAATGAATAAAGGCAATAAATGGCAAATAAAAAGGAACGAATCCTAAGCTGAGGAAATCACATTCATTATTCGAAACAAACGATGAACACCTCATTTAATAGTAATTAATGAAATTTCTGCCATTCAGTCGATAATATGAAATAATAAGGAAACGTCATATTGCGCATTTTATTGGCAATAAACTAACTAAATTGACGAACTTGTTTGCGTGAGCTTGATATCTAAGAAGGTAATCAATAAATCATAGTATATTTCGATGATAATCTCTAATTACTAAATCAAGAATCGAGTTTTCTCGTCTTAATGAAAATAAATACACAGCACTTTCCAATAGTTTTCCCTATTCCTTCTACGCTATAAAGCTATTTCCATTTTTTCACAAGTTATACTCGTAAATATTTCGATAAAAATTATTTCCCTCTCTTATATACAGATATGGCAAAAATCTTTTTGACCTTTATATCATTAATTTTCGCCTTGATATCTTAGGAGCATTCTATCTAATTGCCGAGAACTCATTCAAACATTACCAAAAAGGTAGCAATAAGAGGAAACTTTCACAATCAATGAACACATTTTTTGGAAGGCTTCAGGTTCTTTTAAATTAACTGTGATCTTGAACTGTGATTACTAGTAAATTTCCTGCCTTATTGATTTTACTGCAATAATTTTCACTATGAAAATGGTTAAGTTCTTTGATTTTGAGCTGTTATTTAATTTTTCATTTACATATTGTGACGCAAAAATATAATGAAATGAAATGGATATGAATGTACAATTAAGCAGCCTAAAGCGATGTACATAAATCATAAGAGGATTAGTAGCAAAATATGATAAAACTTTCATTTATTAAATGCCTGCATCATCAACTGTAAATGCTTGGATCATTAAACTGTCTCATTAATATAAATAAATTTTGGAATTTGAAATTGTATTTATAAATATGAATCCAATTCAATTCATTTTACTCGTTTATACCTCATTATTTGCTTTCGTTTTCATGAATTTCAGCTTCATTCCATTTCAACTTAATCAATTTCCTATTCATTTGAATAAATAACTTCCGAATATGCAAACATGCTATTTTCACACTAACCCAACACAATCAACTACAATGTAATACAATACCACAATTAAAACGAAATGTACAACAAGTCACGTCAACCATCAACACACCTCATTAGCATCTGCATTCAAATTATGAAACATTCGAGACCTTTTATTCATATGCATATCAAACGCTTATATCAAAACAAATTTTACTTTAACCATAGTGTATAGTATGAACAAGTGAAGATTTCAGGCAGACAATAATAGTGCATATGATTTACTTGTACCCGATGTGGCGGCACCCATAGTGAAGTCATCCAACTCTTTGGTTCAAATGTTTCAGGTAATAATTTGTTTAGGCAAGTGTAGCATGGAAAGGTTATGCAACAGAAATTTTACTTTTGTTTATGGAGTGTAATTATTGTAACGAAAGATGTCATTATGAGTAAGGAAAATTATTATAGTTTGGATAATGGTGCTGACTGCCTACTTGGAATTTCATTTTCAAGTGATTTATGCTGCAATTTTCATTCGTCAATGGATATTGGAATCGTTAAACTAAACAACTTACATTAACAACACCCATAGAAAAATAACATGGTCTTATGTCAAAATACACTTAACCTCACAGTACATACGGTCATACGGTAAGTTAGGCAACCTTCTTCTTTGATGCTAACAACACTTACAGCTGGATGATATAACCTTACTCACAATACTTTTCATCCCTTAGCAATTGTGGATTAGACATTAGGTGCTGCGGACTTAGGGAAAGGGAAAAAATAGTACAAATTATTCTTCGAAATTGATAGTTTTTTTTTTAAGCAGAGAGGCTACTTTCACGTTTTTGTTGTCGTTTTGTAGCTTAAGATCTACACTTCGTCACGATTTCGTGTCGTCGAGCCAACACACGAAGTGTGGAAGGCTTTGCAAAGTATGTCTCGATGAAATCTGAACCTTATAAAGTGCCAGCAACCATCCTCAGAATAAATGAACTTCAAATGAACAAAGGCGAATTCAAATTTGTTTGTTTTTGAAATGTTCGGACGAATTTTCTACTGAAGTGAAGATACCACATATATAAGGATGAGTATTTTACTTGTATGGTCCGTGATTTCAGTATCTGCAACTAAAGACTCAAAAAGTGTACACAAAATTACAATACAATCAATGTAAATACGAGAGTAAAGTTATTAGTTCCACAGCTCACTGTACCCCTGATTAACTCATGTGCCTCTTCAGAGCTAGTTTAACTCAGAGGGGGCCCGGCAGCTCTGCTCGCCAAGGAGTCACGCCGAAAAGCGGCGTGCTACGGGGCCTGCGGGTTCGAATCCCGCCAGTGCCATAGCTGTAAGTGTGAATGCGTGTGATTGGATATGAGGGTGGCAAATGGGCCCAAACTGATGGCCTAATGCTGGCCGCGTTCCCGGCAGCCCTCTTCACTAGCTTAACCTAGGTGAACTCAAAGTTTGACTTGCGATATATCGTCCGAACTTGGATTTAAACCAAGGATCCCACACACAAGAACCCAGTGCACTGCTCACGAGATAACACAAGCTACAGATTTCAATTTGGAAAAGATGTATTCTAACAGCTTTCACCTCTAATACTTTCATTAGCTTATGAATGAAAAGCAGATTTAAATATTCGTCTGGAGAGAGGCTACAAAGATTAATGTGTGCATTACCTAACAGGATAACATTCTCCTCCCCGGTCGTTTGTTCCAAGTCTTCAAGCTCAAAGCAGAAAGAGTTTACACAGTAATGTCGAGATCTACTATATATACAGCAACAATTTTGATGAAGATTTTTTTTTTGATTAAATAGTATCTGCAATTACCCAAAGATAATTTAAGGATGTTGACTGAATTTTAGACAGAACTATTTACCAAGAAAAGGCGTCAAACTATTTGAGTCTCATATTCACAGTGCAAATGATTTGATCAGAATACTTGTAAGTACGGGGACAGTTTGATAAGTCCGTGACTTTTTGAGCTTCCTGCGCAGCAACTTTAAGTATAACACTGCTCCCTTTGATTGCCATCTATTGCTAGATTGCTGCCAGATTTAGGGCAAACTACGCCATTTCGTTTTCATTTGACAGCCATTGAAAGTAGGCTGCCTCGTGTATTTGAATCAAAATGGAAAAAAGTTAATTTCGTGTTCTAATTAAGCACGACTTTTTGCGAAATAAAACCATTACTGAAGCCAAGGAAAAACTTGATGAATACTATAGAGACTCTGCACCATCAATTTCAATGGTTAAAAAGTAGTTTACTGAGATATGTTGTGGGCGTACCAGATCAAGTGATGCCAAACGTTCAGGCCCCCTAAAAGAGGTAATTACTCAAGAGATCGTCGATAAAATCCACGGAATGATACTGGACGATCAACAAATGAAAGTGGGTGAGCTGGCTGAGGCTGTAAGTATCTCAACAGAGCAAGTGCATCACATTTTACACGAATATTTGAACATGAAGAAGCTATCCGCGAGATGGGTGCCGCAATTACTCACACTTGACCATAAGCGGAAACGTGTGACCAGTTCAAAGGAGTGTTTAGCAATATTAAGCCGCAATAAGAACAAATTTTGGCACCGTTTTGTTACCATAGACAAAACATGGATGTGGATTTCTTTGGGAGATCGTGCACCAAGGAGGCCAACAAGGTCATGGTTACAATTTTTTGGGATGAAAAGGGTAAAACAATCATCGGCGAATATTATCCAGAACTTTTGAATAGATTTGATGTTGATTTGAAGCAGAAACGACCGCATTTGGCAAAAAATTCTGTTTTATCAAGATAATGCATAGATGCACACGTGTGTAGTCGCCATGGCAAAAATCCATAAATTTGGAAGATATTTCATCCAGCATATTCTTCAGATCAACCCTGTGTGACTATTTCCTGTATCCATGATGAAATGGCTGGGCGGTAAAAGGTTTGGGTCGAATGAAGAGGTCATCACTGAAACAAACGCCTATTTTGAGGGAAAACCGCTGTACTAAATGTATTGAGATAAAAGTAGACTACGTTACGAAATAAAATTCTTTTTTTTTTCGAAAAAAAATCTATCATTTAAAAAGTCACGGACTGCCCTCGTATCTTGTCATATTTATAATATTTATAACACCACCTGTCAGCTTAGGCGAACTGTTAAAAGTTAAGAAACAGTGATCTACCCACTAGGCTGCACAAGCTTTGAGATCATTAATAAAGGATGAAAAATTATGGTACAATGGCCGCGTTTACAAAATATAAAACTATCACTTTAATTACTTGTTATAATACGGAATGTAAATTCATTCTATGTTATTGTTGGAGGTTAAAGACTTTCGCAGAAGTTCGTTATCCTAACAGATGAAAAATCAACTTTTTTCATAGCTGAGGTCAATAATATCGTATACTACGGCATATGCAAAGAATGTCAAACGTGAAAACAACAGTGAATTATAGAGGATCAAATAATCAACATATTATGATTTCAGTTTTAAATCAATAAGGCTAGATAAAATCAATAAAATTAACTTTGGTAGAGTCTGTCATTAAACTGAAATAAGATTTGGCCACAGTTTTGAGGACAACCCACCCCTCCTAAGAAACGTTTGGTGTTATTTCATTGGTTACCAACCAATCTAATAATCTTAAAGCAAGCTTATCTGGCTAGTCCTGAGTTGTTATAATCTCATCTGAGAGAGTTTTTTTCTCCAGGATTCATTGACTATAAAACGCCGGACACTACAGTGAAGAAATATTCGACGTTAATATGGATATTCTCACAGATAGTCAAGTGGCCATAAATTCCCGAGCTCCAGAATGTATGTTATTGCTCAAACTAGTTCTGTGCTGAAAAATCATCTATCAATAAAAGTCACATCAGGCTGCTGTTATGTTTAAGCCATAGTGCTTTTCACTGTAATGTGGCCGTTCAACGATTTCTGTTGGAGCTGTAGCTCAGAGAATGTAGAGAAATTTGTCCTTCATCTGAAGTACCAGCATCTAGCTCCCGCGAGAAGAAGAATGACCTCAATTTTGACACCCTTCCTGTCTGATCTGACTGATTTATCATTTGTCGACTTAAAGGGTCTTGTACAGATCATCAAGGAAACCATATGATTATCAGAGTACAGTGGCTAAGAAAGACTATATATATCCAAGGTGTCAAATGGGCCTCTACTATGACAATGTGTGACAGCCACTCCTCAACCTAACCTACCAATGAAAGTAGATTCTAAAGACTATATTTTAAGACTAATACATAATATTTTGGAGCTGGTAACAGCTCTACTTCACTCTACTCTTGGTGTTCTATCTATTCTCATTATCAAAAATCGGGTTGCAGGTTATAGCTCCAATAACAGAAGTCGTAAGAAATGATCAAAATGCGATGTAACTTCTATTTATTGTCATATCCAAACCTGTGCAAAAAAACTTGCAATTTACTTTAATGAATAGAAAAACAATGAATGAATAGAAAAACAATGATCGATAATTTTCCTGGACAAAGTTTAAAAATCAGAGAATTCAGAAAATTAAGCGGAGTCCTAATATATCTCAATGTAGATCATGTCTGTACGGTATAACGCATACCAAGAGCACTCATCTATTTCTAAGGCAAAATAGAAGATAAGGCACATATTATCACAATAATCACTTTCTTTTTGAACGCTATGCCTCATGAACGTTTACCGTAGCAACGTACTAGAGGACCTTTGTTGCAGTCAATTTTGTAGTCAAGTCTGAGCTGCACTATAATGCAATTTGTATATATTTGCAAGATACATTCTTCATAAACTTTCGGAGACAGCTCGATAAAATAGTTTCACATATTATTTAAAATTCTTCTGTCATCAAACAGAGACTGTTTTTAATTTCCAGTTTATGACTTTCTTGTAATACTGGATTCATCGTTTAGGTTTCGATATGTTTTTATTTGTAGCTATCAACTTTCTTTAAAATTTAACCTTGAATCATTCAATCGTTAGTGCACTGGCAACAAGCTTTATGTTAATATCGATAAACACAATGTTAGATTTTTCTCTTAAAAAGCAGTACTGCACATTACAATTACTATCTCGCAATAATTTTACTAATTTCAGTAACTAAAAATTTAAATTTCGGTGCTATTTGTAATGAGAAGATTGGTTTTTCTTTACTATGTATCCGAACTCTTTCCTATCCGAAGAGTGGTGATGAAGTTCCAGGCTTAATGATTTACCACTGTCCCGTCTAAGCATCATGTGAGCTTCGAATTTTAATAGCCTAGCATTTTGCCACTTGCATGACCGAACTATGGTAGTATCTACTTACCGTATTTATCTTGTCCCTACAGGTGTTGTTAGTATTGAACATTTAAATGATAAGATTGTGGTGGATATACCTGTAAGAATCAGCCCATTAGAAAAAAAAAATGCTGTTAATAACCAGTAATATAAATCTGCTGCAATATACAATTCCATGAAAAAAGTTATTACAGCATAGTCCATATAACAGCCCCTTCTAATTAAGCCATTCCTTGACATTCACATAACATTTTAAATGTAATATATAATGAATTGACAGCAATTCTTCTATTTTTAAGAGAAAATTTGTTCCTGCATTTTCAAATTTTATCATTGTGCACTGAAAATCGTCAGATATCGTAAAATTTTCATTACTTCAGAAAATTCAACATAGTATTTGCAATAATTTTCTCTAAATCAGGAAGAATTTCTATTCTTTTCCCAACAGCTATAGCAAGAAAATCTGTGTTCCACTTAAAGCAAAAAAAAAATTATGTTCAGTACAAACTTAACAATAAACAGGCAATCAACCTTAATGACTATTATTACCTACGACTAAATTTTCCCTTCGAAATCACCTGCAACTGAACAACCAGCAAACAAAATTGTCATTTTAGACCATCAACATTGGTAATTCAATGACGTTGAGAAAAACTTTCGACTAATCATTTCAAGATAGGATAATTTTCTATGAAAATTAGGAAAGCATTTCGAAAAGCCAGAAAACAAGAAAATTATTCTCCACAACGGGTACACGAAAATTGAGAGATTTCATTGGTAATCATTTTCATTCGAGCTGAAACAATCACAGCATGAACATGTTACATGGTCCATTCGAAACTGAAGAGAGAATCTTAAACAAAACACTTAACCAATTCGTTTTCAGTATTGCTGCTCTTCTGAATGACAAAAAAAATGTTGTACCAAGGTTTTTCAATAAAATTATTAAGTGTTGCGATGGTTCGAAATTTCGACAGATCAGTACACAAAAATTTAAATTTTGATACAGACCATTAAAATTTACGATTGAGAAAAGTAGGTGAATATGATGGACTCAAAAAAAAAAAGAATGCAGATAATATTTGCCACATCGTGTGGTTGAATTTGAGCTATTGTGCTTTTTGAACAGTAACTAGGTTGCATGCTGTTGGTGTTGTGATCCGAAGTAGTTAATAACCACAACTATTTTGAAATTGGACACTTTACATGCACTAAAAAAAGCTTGATGGAAAACAATCATATTTGTGAGTATAAAGTGTTTCTGCCAGCTGGATACCACATACTCAGACATGGTAAACTTCAACTTCCAATGATGTAACAATGAAAGATCTAACAATGAATCTGTTGTTCACTTCAGCTTTAATTATTTCATCGAATGTGTAACAAGTATGACCTAAATATCATTGGTTTTACACGATTCAACGCTCGCCCATCTTCTGAACTTTACATCAATTAGAAGAGCCAGAATCAAAGTAATTGAAGTTGCTTGGTCCACACAAATTATATCTTGAAGATGGAATACCTCAAACATTAAATTCAACCAGTTCCCATCAAATTGAAAATTTCGCATTACCAAATGCCAGAGAATGAATCTTCCAAACACTAAACATAAACCGCAACAGGCAATTGAAAAAATCACAATGAGTAACGGATACATCTCGAAACGATCATTTTTTTTTCGAACTGAGAAGATCGATTTCGAGAATGAAATTCCATTGCATATCTGCTAAAGATTCATTGATCACGATAAAATCTTGAAAGTTTATTAACCGGTTACAAGAACGACACGTGCAGAAGATGGACGAGGCTCAACTATAATCACAAAAATTACATACCACTTTCACAATCAAAGCCCCGACAAACTTGACAACTGTAATCCCATTTATCGATCCAGCAAATGTTGCAGGTGTAGCAGGCGATCGATCACGATTCGTACCGCTTGTTATGACTATTGTGCTGGTTTTGTTTCCTTGAGGCGCTCGATCTCGAAAGTAAATCACCAACCAAATTATCAATACTATTGCCACAATTCAATGCAATTCACTTTCTTCCACACAGTTGTGTTAATTCAAAACGAAAAATAGAAATCAACAACATGCATCCAAAGCAATAAACATCGAATCATTCATTTGGGGGAAAACTGCGATTTGTTTCACTTTCCGAAACGAAAATAGACACCGATTGCAATAAACTACGCTCGAGAATGCAGTTTGTATTTCCAATGCAATCGATTCTCTCGAGATTGGAATAACCGTGCCTGCGTCGCGAACCGTTTTACTACGCGAATATTTTTACGACGTTAGCATTTAACGATTTTAACTAGCCGGTGCAAATGTGCAATACTCACTGACGGATCTAGATAGCGCTGTCTGCAAACTAGCGCCAAAACGTTGGCTTTTCCATCTCCTCAGTATCATGCGGTGGTGCTTCTACCACTGCCACTCACTGTGCCGAAGAAACCGAAACCTGTATCTCAGTAGCCTGCTTTGAGCAGATCGTGGTGATGGCAAGAAGCTTGAATTAGTCGAGATACCAGGTTTAGCTCATGATCTTAGCGCATAATGCTGGCCACCTAGCTAGATGAACCTGCTGATGTGAATTACTTATAGTTAGATGAGGAAGTAATTGGTTGCTTTAGATGTAAATTGTTCTTGAAATATTGAAATATTGAATTAGCTATTTCATTTTTTTCAAATACATACCATGAAAGCTGGAATATATTGCAAGAACGGACATAAGACAGTCAAATCTTCTTTTTTTTTCAAAACTAGCTAATGGTAAGAAAATCATAGCAACAGCCAAAAGCTAAGCATGCGAGAATCATGCGCAAGCATGGACAAAGAAAAAATACGTTACTTAGTCTGAGGCTAGTAGAGAAAAGTAAGGGAACCTCACAAAAAAGTTTTTAAATGTTCATCTTCAATTAAATACCAAAAAAATTATGGTGCAAGCTTTGAGTGAATGGTGTGCTTTGAAAAAATTTTGGCAGTGGTGCAAATGAGCTTAGAACCTTTGAGTTGATTTTAAAACTTCTTCTACTAACGCTAAGCTTAAACAATTTCAGACAAAAAAATTGGTTAGAACTATCAAAAAGTCTGTAAAATTTTCAAAATGTCAATATATATATGAGTGTGAATCCTAACTGGATTTTTACAAGTGGGTTAGTGTGAATAACTTCAAATATCCACAAAAAAACTTTTTCTGCTAAGATACTAGCGTTTATGAAAAAATATTATTTATAGGCTACTGCAAAAATATGCTCCTTATTAAAATTCTTCAAAAATTACTTGCCATACATCATATTAGTCCTTTTGAATATGGAAATGGAAAGGCAGAATCATATTGGCTTTCACAAATTTACCATCTTGTGTTCTACTCTATCGCAAGCTCGTAGTCTTGGATCGAAATTAATCTATCTATCTGTTTTAATTGACTTTCATAAAGCTCTTAGTTGAATGCTCTGTAGTGACCTCATTTCGTTCTCTCCAGTAAATGAATGATCTTCCGTATTTCACCTTTGCCGTCCTCAGTGCTGCTTGTCCCTTGTAATAGCATCATCATCATCGGGGCACTACAGCCCGAATCGAGCCTTAGCCTCCTTAATTCTTCGCCTCCATTCGTCTCGGTTCAGTGACCGCGTCCTCCAGTTCGGTGCTCCCTAAAGTGACTTGCTGTCAGCATCTATAGAATCCTCCCAGTGCTTGCGTGGCTTACCGACTGGCCTGGCTCCGCTCGCTCGCCCCTTGAGAGATCGTTTGGGGATTCGATTATCGCTCATTCGTTCGACGTGGCCAGCCCATTGTAGTTTTTGGAGTCGTATGACGGCAGAGACTTCCGGCTCGTCATATATGGAATACAGCTCGTTGTTGTATCGGATTCGCCATCCATCTTCTTCCCGTATTGGACCGAGGATCCTTCATAATACCCTTCTCTCAAACGTATTCAAGGCTTTTTCAGATGCCTGCGTCAGCGTCCAGGTTTCGCTTCCGTAGCATAGCACAGGTCTGATAATTGTTTCATAGATGCGAAGGTTCGTATTCCTGTGTACGCATCGAGATTTCAAAGTGGGGAGCACCGAAAAGAATGTCTTATAGGCTAATTGAATCCGTCGTTTGATTTCGTCAAGCTCATTCCCATCCTTCGAGAGGTTCGTCCCTAGGTACACGAAGTTGTAATAGCATGTACTAGTCTATCAAGGTTTCTTCGCGAGACTCTCGTCCTACATCAATTTCTGCATCTCTTCTGCTTCTATACTATTATGAGGGTTTGCCAGGTTTTCAAGAATTTTCTCGCCAAGCCATATATCAATAGTTCCTTTTTCTTTCTTTCTCTTTGCCTATTTTCCCAATTCAACAATGTATTCAATTCTAACAACAGCTATCGCGATCCTGCTTTAACAAATGTTCTTCTATCTTCCTTTTGCTGAAGTACTTTCTTATCTGGATATGCGCGTTGACAACGAGGAACTATATTGCTTTGGAGATAGAGAAGAGTTCACTCTTACTCCATTCCTATCAATGAGCAGTCTTGCGCTCAGGTATGTTTCATAGCCGCACGATTATCACAGGCATTGGTTGAATTTTTATTAAGGAGGCTGTGTTGTTACTCAGATGGCAACTTTTAGCTGGCGCCTAATTTAAATATCTGCTACTCACAGTTAACACTTCTGGATCTTGAGAAGTTAGCTTGAGTATAGCGAGTATGTTGATAAACAACAAAATAGCGATCGAAATATCAGCGATATCCCATAGCAATTGAACTCTACCTATCGCACCAAGCGGAATGATTATGGTAAAAATTACAATCCATATTTTAGTGTATTTATTATCCATAGACACAGGTGGTTTATGGTGATTATTAGTTTGCGAGATCACTCGAAGTGTAGATACTTCACGTGTTACCTGTTCAGGAATCTTCGGATACCCATGATACTGTAAGAGTGTCTGTTGATTTTGTTGAAGAGTTTCAGAGATTTTTCGTAAAATTATCGATCAATCGTCTCTACCTATAAATCCTTGTTTATGTCTTTGTTTCAAAACTGAGCCTTTCAGATGTTCGTTTTTCATATCTTTCCAAACGCTATATTCGTTTGTAAGTGTTTTAATAGTTTTGTTTAGTTTATTGGATTTTTTGAGAGAGAGAACAGGTCTTAAAGGTGTTTGTTGCAGGCGATTCGTTTGTTCTGCATGTGTTTTGCCTTAAGTATTTGTATGTTCCTTACCATTCTAGCTGCTGGTCGTTCTTTATAAGTTTTCATGGCGTCTATCACCTTTTCCACGTGATGTAAATCGCCTGAATTTTATCCGAGTATATTTTGTTATTCCATCTTTGAAAATATTCTAAGAGCATGTTTTGTGGAGGTCTGGAGAATTGAAATTACGGCTTCTGCTTACCTGAAAGTGTAGAAGATACACGTATCGTCAGCAAAGAGAAAGATATCTTAGCTACGAGCAGTTAATCAATATCTCCTGTGTATATGGTATACAGAACGGATGAAAGCGGGTATTCTTGTGGTACTCCAGCTGTAGCCCTCGATTATGACTTGAAATGTCCTGTCTTTGAGAAATGATTCTATGATCTGAATAAGTAGAAAGGGTAGTTGGAATTCATGCATTTTGAAGATTAGTCCTAGATGTGAGACTTTGCCGAAGACCTTAGCTGTATTGAACATGCCCAGTCAACTTTGTGTGATTGAACCCTGTTGTGATATGTTGGACTACTCTTGCTAGCTGGAGCTCAGTTGGGTGGCTTGAAGCCAAATCATTCTTCCGGGAGAATGTTATTTTTTCAGTCTTTATCATCCAGGCCAGAAAGGAAAATTCGTTCAGATAGCTTAACAAGGGGTGCTAGTTGCTTATGGGTGTCCAATTTCAAGGAAATCAACTTTGAACTGCTTAGTTCTATGACTCACTTTACCACTGACTAATTCAGGTACTAAATCAGAGCTCAAAGTTTGATGCGTGGTCTCTGGTCTGAGCCTGGATTCGAACTAGGGCACTCACACACGAAAAGCCAGTGCTATACCCACTGGGCTACTCAAGCTTTAGTGTTATTTTGGCACTAATTTTTAATCCTAGTATATCAACCAATATTTTTCCATCGCTGGACAGATTCGCAATCATATTCCTCATTCACATTGCGGGTGATATTTCTTGCATCTCTATTTATCATCCCATATTTCTTTCATCCTGCTTTACTAAGAAAACGTTGTTATCAAAAGAGTGTTCTCTTTAGTCTAGCTCTTGCTAGCCCGCGAACAGCATGGGCTCATCGAAGGTAGGTCAACAATTTCTAAATTACTGACACAAGCAAGAGTAATTTGCTTCCAAAATCAGCTGCGAAAGCAAGTCAAAACTAGTTAGTTTAATCTCTCCTGTGTCCTTGTTTTTGGGTTTTGGAGTAATTTTACCCTTAGTTCTCTTCTTTAAACGTAATTTGTATTCAAAAGCTCATTGAAAAATAACTTACACACATAAACACATAGAAGAAATATTTTCTAATCAATTTCGTTTGAATTAGTTTTTTTCCACCTATTTTATTGTTATTTTTTCTTTCAGTGTTCCATTTCCTTGGTGTTTATGATTTTTTTGTATTTTTGTTTGAATAATAAATAAATAAATAAACTCATTGACGCAGGGATCCTTTACAAACTTAAGACACCTTTCAAAAATGCTTTTAAAAAACGCTGGAATAACCTTCCGGAGTGACGACAAGGCAATTGTGGAAAACTTTTGACATTGGTTACACTAGGGAACTTCTTGATTTGGGAAGAGGGTATCTTCGTGCAATGGTGGCTACTTTAGTTGGCCACTGTCTGTTCGGCAAGTATGCAACGTGGCTGGTTCTGCTGTACAGCTAATTCCGCAGGAGCTCTAGATGTGAGGAGGAAGAGGAAACAGTTCTTCACCTCATGTGTGAATCACTAGAAAAACGATGAATTCCTTGGCTCATACTTCTTCACTTAGCTTAAGTGAACCTGAAGGGAATCATCCAGCTCATTAAAGACTCAAGATAGTACACAGCGTACGCAACGCAAAACAGTACCGTAATGTGCCCTTCTGTGCCTAGGTGTGCCTTCTTCGGAGTCTATCTAAAAGAATCAGCCGTGTAATCTAACCTAATCTAACCATTGATGTAGCAAGTTAAAATTACGTAAGCCATTATAAACTGTTTGATCCAAAAGTTTTGAATTTAATCTGAGCCTGGTAATTTTCAGTTGCTTGCTTTGTTAACTATTGATTCAACCTCAGTGGTGCTGAAATTTTTTTAGCTTGAAGAATCGATGTTTTTAAACTATTCTTTTTCTTCCGTAATCTAATTAGAGCTCATATTATGTACTGTATCAGTATTGAGAATATCATGTCAACTGATTTCTGGTCAGGTGGCACTTTAATTTGCTTATTTTCCTTACTAACCATTCCGTGCAATTTTCAATTGTCTTCTTGAAGCTGCTATTTTTATCTATTTCATTAATATTATGAATTTTGCTCTTTGGATTAAACTTTTTTTTTTTAATTTTCATATTATTTTTTTTTTGACCATGCGTTTCAATACAAAAGATGTGTCTCCTTGTCCAACTCAGATGCATACTTCATGTATGTGAAATTATTTTATGTATATGTATATGATATTAGAAATTGCTTTGTTCAGATTCACCTATTTTACAATTGATTACAAGAGAAAAACAGCTCAAAAGTTGAGGTAATAAAATTGAATTCCAAAAAATCGTACATTTGCAGAAGAAATTCAAGAAAATAGTCGGCAAAAATGATTAGGTTATTTGGAATGGTCACGATGTATAATGACTAAACTTTTAATTTTTAAAAATATTCAGATTGAAAAGAAAATTTATAAAACAAATCATTTTGATTTTACATTTAAAATATGTTCTGTCAATGTTATTATCCTTCGTATTGTACCTACTTCTGCATTATTAGCTTCTAATTTCCTTTATATACTCACTACAACAATAAAAATGTTCCATTCAAATTTAACAAAATGGTATATCACATAAAACCATATATCTCATCCAAATATTTTTTTGAATAAGTGTTTTTATGCTCAAGCCAAGTTTCCGACAAAATCTAGTATTTTTTCCGGAAGTTTTTTACTCAAAATATAATAACATTAATTACAATCGTTCAATAGCTAAACTAGTATGCACACAGTCAATTCAACCTACTATCATGCAACTGATCTTAACGTGTGTAGATTTTCACTTAAACACACATTAGTCGCAGTACCGTGTGCTCACCGCCTACCCGACCAGCCTGATCGTTCACCCAACACTTTTCCATTCAACTCATAGTGCTTGTCTGAATAGCGGCAATTGACGTCTTTTGTCGCTTAAGATCACTATGATCTCGGTTATTAGTTGCATGATGTAGTCTTTTGACTGCAGGTTTTCGCCTTTTTTGTAACCAAATCGGTTTTTGAAGAACGCAAAGAAATTCCATTGGAGAAAGAGAAATTGTTTTAGGCCGGTTTGGCTGCCAGATCGATTTGAATAGTTGTTGATCAGCTTGAGTTTAATGATTGCTTGTTGAGAGAAAATTGTGGTGCTTGATGTTATGAGGCTGTTGACTGATGGAATAACTGATCCAATTCACAGATTTTATTGAGTAATTCAATTATTACTGTAAGGATGTGAAGTTGTTTGCTGAGAAAGTATTAGTTAGCTTACTTAAGTGTTGATTGAGAATAAAATCGACGATTGCCTGTAAATAATTAAAGCTTTCATATGAAAATTAATCAAAGTTACTCGCCTAAGTCTTTCGTTTTTAAATGCAAGAAATGTTTTCGCTCTGTTAAAAATTATCGAAAAATACCAAACGCAAACGAACGTTTGAAAATCATTTTTATTAACGCCTCAAACAGCATTTTCCCTTATTTCTCCAAAATCAATAATAATTGCGAACTTATCGACATCAATATCTGTAGCATGAAAATAAATTGCACCCAAATATGCTTCAACATCTTGCGATGATTTTAAAATTACACCTATATCAGTCACTCGAACTGGCTTGTTAAACTTTGCTAAATAATATTGCACTCTCCACCCGTTCGCCAAGCTGAATGGTATCTTCATTTGAGAAAAACTCTGTGCAAGATAAGTGGCTATATGATGAGTGCGAATCCTCTCGACGGGTGCAAGAAAGATTTGATTGTTTACCACCGAGGGCAACTTTTGATTTCCGCATACTATCTGGTATTTATCGGACAAACTATCGTCAACATGAATTTGAAGAACACACTCTAAATTTGCATCGTCATGCAAAACTTTTGAAGCAAATGCAAATAAAAATGATTTTGGTACATAAAAATCCGTACAAAAGAGCTCGATATTTTCATTGGACTTTTTTACGGACAAACAAGATCCACCATTTACACCTTCTCCAAAATGCCTCTTGCATACACCATACAATGGAACTGATGGTTGCAGCGATTGCTTAGAAAGATTGAAAAATCGTTCCTCTTGTCTTCGCCCGTAACCAAACTGGTAAATTCCACTACCAATACAGAAGTTTGAGTAAAATGGCACATCAGTGTAGGTCTTCGTTGGAAGATATTGCCAGAGAAGATCCCAAAACACATCATTATCATTCAAAAATACTTCGTTCAATACTTCATCTCCTTCCATCGTCTGAATATCATATTTTCCTTTCAAATGCTCCAAAGTCCACCCAATAGCGAACAGTCCAACAGAAAAACCATATGGAAGTATCCTTTCAACCAGCTTGCACGTGTCGAATTTACCTGGCTGACTTCGTCCGAATACATCGATCCCCACAAATGCTTTACGTTCCTGGCTCTGATAGAACTGTTTGATAATATCAGCCGTTCTTTGCAAGTTTTGATCTGACCATGCGTAGTTAATAAGCATCCCATCACAAAGTCCAAAAAACAGTCGGTTTCTGTGATTCAATTCGTTTTGATGATGCAAAGCTCCTGAACTAGTCAAGCTGTCATACCAAATCACTGTTCCATGAGGAATGTATGTGTGTATTCGGTTAGTAAGTGTTTCAACGAAATATTCCAAGTTCTCCAGACCATCACGATGTACACCACACTCGAGATTCAGTAAATATCCTTCGAAACAGAAATGATCACACAATCGAACTAATGCATCAACAGTTTGTTCCACAAGTTGTCGACTTTGTAGAATTTCGGTAATAATGTTACAATTTCCACCTTCGACAATGAAAGTTCCTAGAAAATATGAATCAAGTGGAATCTTTACAGTGTTGATTTGAAGTTACGAAAAAAGTATAATAAAAGTCTGTATTCGCATATTTGAAAAAAAAAATATTTAAATTATCTTGTTTATTATTTTCGGAATATCACGTCTTAGCTTATTAAAACAAACGTTAGATGCCTTCTTTTGTATTTTTGGATTATTTTTTTTTTGCTACGAAACGGACTCTCTTGTCATTTCCAAATTGAGAATAATTGGTAAAAAATGCAGCAGCGAATCGATACAAAATGCAGCAAAGAGCTAAGAAACTAGATTTCCAGTTTATAATAATGTCAATAAGAGTACTTGTATGTAAGAAAACTCCGTGATGACAGCACACTTTTTGAATCAGAGCTAATAACTTTATTTCAAACAATCAACAAAAATACAAACGATTAATTTTCACTGAAAAAGATGATTGACTACGAAACAATATCTTATTGTAAACATATTTATTACAATAAAATAAACTAAGTGACAAAAAAATTAATGAAGCAATCTTTGAAAATATTTTATAATAAGCCCTAGTTAGGAGTTAATTACTTCTTAGGAACCATTCTGATATTTTCCGCTACATTTTGAAAATAAGATATATGTCAATGTTATTTTCGTGCTTATTCCATATCGATCCTCGTATGTGAAAATTTTGGAAGTGTGAAATGACAAACATTGTAAAAAAGGTTAATTCTATGCAATTATTTCGTAACAATGAGAAATAATGTAAAAAATAGTTTCAAGAGTCGTAAAATTGCAACAATAGCGGACACTTAGCACGTAAAATTTGAATAGTAAAGGAAAATCAACAAAACTTCGGAACCACAATTTTCTGACTCATCGCTCTTTGTGGTATCAATTTAAACTGCTTTCAAGAATTAACAGGGATATTGCCAACACACTGTAAAGCCGAATTTACATTCTCGCCGAGGAATGCCAAATGTAGACAAGGTCTGTGTGTAAATGGTCTCCTTGTCTATTCTCGGCTGTTTTTTTCATGGCAAGCACGCGTGTGTAAATGGTTTGCTCGTCGGCTCTTGTTTGTTTTATGAAGGGATAATGATCCTTTTATTGCTGTGCCTGAGTGTTTATGACCGTCTCGTCCTGACTCGAAGCCGCTGGAAGCGAAGTCGGTTTTATGCATCAAGTCAAAGGGATTCGAGAGGGTAGCATGTGCTCATTCACATTTTCGAATTTTTCGCCGGGACTTCAAACATGTTTTTGCGTGTCCCAGATTGAAATAACTCAACGCACACCAGGCAGTTGCAATAGCCACAGCCTGTACCTCAGCCATCGTTCACTGAACTGAACAAAACAGCTCACAACTGTCGAAAGATGCATGGTGCAATATCCTAAGTAAACAACTCACCCTATGAATGGTGCATGGTGCAATATCCTTAGTAAACAATTCACCCTATGTCTTGCGGAGTCTCGTCCAATGTCTTGTTGAGTCTTGTTGACTTTTGTACACGAGACGCTCGTCCCAATGTATAAATCGGGCATAACACAATCAAGGATAGAGACAGTTCAACGACGAGATGAGTCTTGAAAAAAAAATGAAGAAACAACGTTTCAAATAAAAGCTAGATACCCGATAGTAGATTATTGTGGAATGAAAACGCCAGTTCAGATGATTTCAAATTTGAACTTAGTAGAACACACATACTCAAATGTTAACAAAAATATTAAAATTCAAATAGTACTTTGATAAATGCACTCTTCTGACATTCATCTTATGTCAAAGAGTGTAAATCGCATCTAAGAGGTTCGTCGAAAACAGAATACTGCAGCTTTGCACTGGCAAGTTCTATAAACCGGTAGGTAAGAAGTCACCAAAAAAACCTTTTTTTTATGTGGAGTCGGGACTTAAGGGGTTACTCCCACTTGTAACTTTGAAATTTTTCTTGGTTTTTTTTGTTGCATTTTTTATAAGTAATCCTATCTGAGAATACGTCCTTCAAATTTCAAGTCGATCCGAAAAAATTGACCAAGATATGAGCGTTGAAAGAGAAGAAACCGTTACTTATACAACCGGCTAATCTGCCGTCTGCCGCACTCGACCCTCTCTCCGGTTTCTATCTGTTCTTGCGACCGAGAGAACTCGGAAAAGCCGAATGCTGAGAAAGTAACAGCAAATTGCATTTTTGGAAGCGGCATCGTCGGCGGAAAATAAAAAAAAAATTGTTTACTCCGTGTAAACTGAAATTGAAACTTTAAACGCGTTTTTCTCGAAATGACATTTTTGAAGTCGGTGACCAAAATTACTCAAAAAGCACTGAACCGATCTTTTTGAAACTTAGCAGGCTTATTCAATACATAAAAATGTAGTGTTTGATCGTTCAATTTGTTTTTTTTGGTAAACAATGGCCGTTTTATTGCCAAAAGACGACCGATTTTTTAAGTGAAAATCGAACCATTAACTTTGACTGTCCGCCATTTTGTGAAAAATGGATATTGTTTTAAATCCTTCGATCAAGCATTAGTTTATACTGTTATTTAACTAAATTCATCGCTATTTGTTGTTTCAGATGATCCAGTTCGACAAAATGTTGGTCACCGCAAAAAGTGAAAATTAATATACGCTCATTTGTAATTTAACAATGAAATATTTTTCAATAAAAAAAATTACTGAAAGGTGTTCAATGTATGTACTTTAAGATAATATAATAGTCGTTTAAAAAAATTTCGTAGTTTTCTTAAAAAAAATGCATGAAAATGACCTATTTTTTGCGCTACAAGTGGGGGTAAATCCTTAAGCCAATTAGAATTAATAACAAGATTTTTCTAACCGAAAGACGAACATGAGAACAGACTGGTTTGGTCCGTTAGACCATTTATGCGCCCCGCAAAAGTCTGGTTGTCACCGGCAGCTTATGGATACACGTTTTAATTCTGAAGGCCTCCCAATAAACAGGATGGTTTAGACTTGAGATCTAAGATGACATCTAGGTCTAAATAAGCTAAGTTGGTTGCAATTAAATATAAGGCAGATTTTATTTGTATATAGCAAACCACTGAGCAAAAAGAATATCCAGGCTCAAAACTGGCATCTAAAAACTGTTCTCTTTAAAATTCATGTGGGAAAACAATCCGGACTGCCACGATTGATTATCTGATGAAGCAATTTTTGGGGCCTGGGTTCATGTAAGGCGTATTTGTTTTCACCGTGGAATACGTTTGGTCCAGTACACATTTAACAACCATGTTTGGAAATGCTTCTGAGAACGTTGATTTAGTTGTCTAGAAATATGTACTGAGGATATACAAGATTGAAGAAAAAAAAATACTGACTTTCAAGCAGCTCACAGCAGCCATTCGTAAAGCAATGGAGCTTGTATTCTGTAGACTACGCATAACAACTTGTTGAAAGTATGTCAAAGAGGATTGAAGCTATTCTGGAGAACAACAGCTTTTTCACACAGCCGAAAGTAAGAAAGATATATCATTTTGTATATATCTCAATATAAGAATTTAAAAAAAATCAATATCTTTCATGAAGAATATTGAAGACACACTGTTTTTGAATAAACGGTACGTACCTTAAAGGCAAACTATTAGCCTGATATCGTCCTGAAAGTTTTGTCATGATTTATTTGATTGGTAGTAATCATCTCAATGAATAATTTTCGAATTGAAATATTTATGTGTTTAACTCTTCAGCGAATTTTAAATGCGTTTTTTGTAAAACTATATATTATATAGAATATATTCTACGATTACAAATTGTTACACAAAAAAGTAACTCTGCCACTGTGCTCTTTAGCCTGGCACATTAAACATAAATGTAGTAACTTTAAGTAATAGTCAATTTAAGAAACTCTTAATACTCTTCTATAATAGTTTAAACAAAACCCTTCTGTAATATTTAATTTAAGAATATCTTAATTTAGGTATGGTAAAAGTCATAAACACATTCAACTTTGAAATTCATGAAGCTGTTAATTTTTCAAAATATTTTCACCAAACGATTCCGAGAGAATTGATTTTACAGAAATTTAGTATTTTTTTCAATATACATTTTTTCTTTTTACTTTTCATTTGAGCTAAAAATGTATTAAATAAATATTTGTTAGATCATTAAATATTAATTTAGTCTGAGTTTTCCTATCTGAATCAAATTTGCCTACGATATTCAAATGTATGGATTCAAAATACCAAATTAAACAAAATTTAAAGCCACAATGAAAAAATTCTAGTTTGAAGAATTCAATAATACTTAGCGTTGCTCAATCTAAAAGTAGGAGAATGAGAATAATATGTAATAAGCTGAAAAATAAAATATTTACTTTCATACTAAAAACACATTTTTTGTGAATTTTTTCTGCCTAGATAAAAACTGCACTGAAATAACATGTTAGATACAAAATAACTAGCCAAACATAATTAATTAACGTAATCGAACTCAACATAAGAGGATTTAAACAATTATTGACAGCAATAAAGGAAAAGTTAACTTACTTCTTCAATCTAAAAGATGCAGTAATTTAAGCTATCTTATTAGTATATATTTATTGTCTATTGTATTATTTTGTTTGAATATACAGTGTTATTTACTTCAATTTTATTTTATTTGCTAACAAAGCTTTTGTTGATCAATAATATGTGGTCTAATATATATATACACTATAGGCAAATGTTTTCAATTTTAAAGTAGTGTATCTGTGTTTTATACTTTTATGAGACATATGCAGACTTTTGTTGGTCATTATATACCGACTCATAAATACAAATGAAAAATAAGAAAATTAAAAAACAGCACAACTGTCAATATCAATTTGCTGCAGCGTTAGAACCATTCGATCTTACCTAGCATTACGACTCCATGCTTATGCGCAGCATTGATCCATCCTGCCGGTGGGATAGTCACGTAGTTATGACTAAAATAACAAAAATAATCAATACCGGCCCAATGATAGAATCTGTAGTCATCGAATTTCTTAGACGACGAATAATGTCTGCAACAAATCAAAACGAATTTCCATCGCAATTCTCAATGCATTTAAGCTTGCTTGCCTATCCTCTCGATAATTCCCCATGAAATCATGACAAACGAAAACTTTTGGTCCTCCAGTACCATCGCGACCTCCATGGATTTCCCTCTCCAGCCTTAAATGTTTAAAATCACGCCCGAGATATCGCACTTTACCACGACTGCTAACCGGTACAATTAAATCTTTCCATACAACGTTCCGGCTAGGAATGTCAAAAGCCAACAGTTCGCGATTTGATTTGATCGGTCTGGCTTCTAAAAGATCTTCAACCGATGCCATTTCGAATGCAACTGAATTGCACTTGCGAATTATTCCATGTGCAGTGAATTAGATAAAATTGTATATGTGGACAATGTAATTGAAAATAGTGCTGTTTTATCTGGAAAACTGAAACGGATGTTTATTTAGACCACAAGAATATGTTATCGGGATGAAAAAATTATGCATTCTCATAAGGATTACTACATTTAGTAGTTGTATGCTTTAGAGAGCGTTCGAAAATGCACATCCAGGCCCAGTGGGAGCATATCAGTAAAAGTAGAACGATATAGTATTAAGTTCATTCTGTTCGAAACAAGAGGCATTTGAGATGATGAGTTCTGATAATCTTAGAAAATATGACCAAGTATTAATACATGGATATATAGTTAGGTAGATTTTGTTTCGGGGATTCCACACAATAGTTTTTGGTTTGTTTTTTTTGCTTTTTACTAATGTTCGAAAAACATTATAACATTATGGCCAAAAATTCATATTTGTATATGTATATATGTATATATATATATTGTGCATACATATGTATATATGTATATATATATTGTATATGTATATATGTATATGTATATATGTATATATATATATATACATATATATATATATATATATATATATATATATATATATATATATATATATATATATATATATATATAGAGGAAAGTAGCCAAATATGGAATACCATTTTGTTTAAGGGACATAGCAACAAAAATAGATAGAAATGAAAACATTTGAATGTTATTACTAATCAGTCATATATTTTTAAGTAAGAAATAAACAGCGTTGTTTCAAATATATTAATTGTCAAAGTAAAATTGAATACAAATACAAAATAGCAAATGAGTACCTAAATATGGAATAGGTACCCAAATATGGAACATAAGCGTAATTCATTGTTTTGATAAAAAAAAATTGGCATAAACATCTCAAAACAAAATAGCTATGGCTAATAGGGTAAAAAAGCTCAATTCACTTGCAAAAGTCGCAGATCCATATGTCAAACTCAGGACCAGCGCAATCACTAGGTGCCCAAAGCCCACACATTATGCACTTGATCCAAGTTTCTCCTTTATTATCCTCGGAAAAAAGTCCTTGGCAAAACATGGATTCCGCATCGGCAGAATCAGGAGATTTTTGGCCTATAAGCTCACCAGGTTCACTCTCTGCGTTAAACTGGATAATAGTCTGTTCCTCAAAGTCTTCTTCTTCAGAATAAGTCTTATTGTTCGTTTATTTCTCTTGTTATTCTTTGTCTTGGCCAATTTAATTTCTTTTGCTTCTCTCTTAATACTTGTATCTATCAAATCATTTTTGTAGAATGATGATGTTATAATTGCTGCTACTGCAGCTTTTCTTCCCCTGTTAGACACTTTCCTTCTTTTGTCTGGCACTGGACATATGGCATACGGAGTCACCAGATCTAGACTACTGGGGTTAAGTCTGGAAGTCGAGGGTTCAGGCTCTGCATTCGGACCTGTGTCTGTTACAGGTATTTCTGTTAGGGCTTGGTCAGTATTAGATCTAGATTCCATTATAGTCACATTGGTTGCACAACAATCTCTGACAGCATTTTGTTCCACAACAATGTAGTCAATATCACTGAATACATTTTTATTGAAAGGTTACAGTCCTGTCACGCGAAAGCCATTTGCTGCAATCTCACCTGTTTGTGCTTTCAAGTAGGATCTGCCGAATAGCTCCACAATATCATATGGACTTAGAGGTCTATTGCTGTTTCTTATCCACATACGAATTTCTTCACTGTAGTAAGTTTTCAACGGCCCCATAAAAGTTTTGTCCAACGGCTGGAGCTTATGAGTTGTATGTGGAGGTAAGGATACAATTTCCACGTTATTTTCTCTCGCGATGTCTATTATATCGATATTACGAGTGTGACTATAATGGCCATCTAATATCAATAAAGCCTTTGACTCAGGAGTCGGGTTGGTGTGTTGAATGAAATGCTTGAACCAATCGGTAAAGATGTTCATTTGAATCCACCCTGATGGATGAGCAACTCCAACAGATCCTAGCGGACAGCCTTTCATTAGCTGAGCGCTCATATTTTTCCTTGGAAATATAATGAAAGGTGGCACAAAATGACCAGTAGCATTCATACAAATAACTGTTGTCATAAGAGATCCTCTTTCTGCTGAAGTAAGCGAAGCTATCTGACGTTTTCCTTTGTGCCCGACGATTTGCGGTATCTTGCTTTGTACGATTGTTAAACCAGTTTCATCCACGTTGTATATACGGTTAGGTGGATAGTTATTTTTAGTGTAAACTTCTTCGAGAAGAGTGAAAAAGGCATCCACTTTTTCCTTCTGAAATCCAAATGCTCTGGCAAAAGACGTACCTGTTGGTTTTCGTATTGAAAGCTTCGTCTTATGACGATTTAAAAATAACTTTAACCACTTTTTTCCTGCCATACCTGATTCAGCGAACGAATGCTGCAAGTTGTTACGCTTTGCTAGCATATATGCCATTCTGCGAAGATCGTTTCGCGTCAAACCATAAAACTTGCTTTCCATAATTAAAAGGTACTCTACCAGCTGACATTCAAGTTTTGCACCCAATACTGGCTTTCTTCCTAAAGTAGTGGTTGCTGCCTCTTCTGGGGACTGTTCATCTTTTTGGCATAGACAAAACAAAGTTGTCCTAGCCACTTGAAAATGCTGGGCCGCTTTTAAATATCCCATTTTCTTCTCCCGAACGAAGTTTATTGCTTCCGCTATTTTTTCTTCATTCCAGATCTTACGTTTTTTGGTCGATTGTAAAGCCGCCATTCTACAAGTACAAATAACATATATTACCAAGAGAAATAATAGCAAGTACCAATCATCTGACATAGTAGGACCTTATTATGGACTATTCCATAATTAGCCACCACCGACTGTCCATGTTTGGATTTTCATATGCGTCCAAACTTGTATCAATATTTTTTCAAGTTACGTTATTTCAAATCCAAAAGGCCGCAAAATATTGGTTCAAACATTATATCGACGTTTAAAAATATAACACTTATGTACCAGTACATACATATTGACCAAAAATATTCATTTATGACAAACCTTTCAAAGTTTCGCAGTGGAGACAATACAAAACACTTCTATCACAAGCACTATATTGATTCAACTGACACGCTCACGTGAGTATGATACTAAAGTGAGCAAATGAAATAGATGGAGGTCGCGTGTTGCCTTTGCAACTTATTTGTTCTGAGAAATCAAGGGATTCCATATTAAGATGCTATTCCATATTTGGTTACTTTCCTCTATATATATATATATATATATATATATATATATATATATATATATATATATATATATATATATATATATATATATATATATATATATATATATCATTATCTTCATCAAAAAATTTCAATGAACAAATTTCAGTAACGCGCCATCCGATTGAACTGACATTTTAAGGATACGTTGATGTATATAGAGTTGTGCCAGGTTATGCGAAGTTAATAATCTTTAACCCTTTGGTGTCAACGGCCATTTTAGTGATATTTTAAATATACCTATTTTTTGTCAACAAATAACTTTCGCAAAAATAAAGTTTATGGAATGAATTTCGAACGTGTTTTTAATGTGAGTATGAAATTTTTTTCAAATGTTTAACCCTATGTGTGCGCTAGGTGCCTAAAATGAAATTGGAAAAATTTGAAAATTTTTGAATTGCGATAACTTTTGACAGAATTTTCAGATTATTACGAAACACAAAAGACATATTGGTGTTACTTAGTTGTAGACTTTTGTAGTTTTTTATGAACGTGTTGGCAACTCTGTAGCTACAGCAGGCACTGAAAGTGAAAATCTTCAAACCATCGAATCTTGTGAAAAATTTTCGTCTTTTACAGTGAAAACCTGCTCCTATAGAAATCTCATGCTTTTTGTATACAACCAAAGCAAAACCTTAGAAATTTCACATCGGCTAAGAACGGTAACCCTCGTCCAATTTACCTATATTTTAAGCATCAAACACTTATGTTCACGAGAACTCACGACCCAATAATCAGATACTGTTGAAATTCACAGATTGTATGAAAGAAAAACAAAAAAAAATTGTGATAAGAGTGTGGTTCGGACCCCATCCACAGATCCTTCATTCCCTACTCGGGAATGTTCATTTTTTTTATTAATTTAGCGGAAATTTCAACCTAACCCCATATTGTTCATAGTTAGTATGAATTACTTTGCAGTTTGGTTGTGGATAGGGGGTGCATGCATATTTCAGATATTATTTTTTTCAACAGAGCCCTCTTTCAGCATTCATGCATGAGTATGTTGAAATGGTGAAATTTTCTTCAGTTCAGTAAATGTTAGTTTGCTGAGCTGAGGAAATGTGTCACGAAATTAGACATATATGTGTATTTATACATTTATATGTGTTTGATTGTCGACGACATTCAAAAAAATAATATTAATAATAATAACTATATACAGCTCTGTTTGCTACTCATTTCTTATTAATATAGTCTGCAGAATTTAAATAAAACTGGAAGCTTTGGTAATTGGTATGTGTTACCTTGATATGTAAGAAATAATTTTTTTATAATAATTACTTTATAACAACTAAAAATAAATAGTTATTTTATTGAAATAAAAACTATGATTTTATAATATTGGTGATAATTATGATATAATAACTGATATGCGGTTCTTTAGAAAGGAAATGGAGTCATTGTTTTTAAAAAATCAAACATTTTGTATTTATTTAAATTTCACTCCTTCTTCGACTTCGGTCGAAGGTAATAGCAATAGCCAAGCACCGACTCTGGCTTTGGCTGAAAAAAACCGACTTTGGTCGGACACTAATAACCTACATGTGATTTAGCTATTATTTATTTATTTATTGAATGTTTATTTATTTGTTTTGTATTTATTTGTATTTTATACGTTTTTCAAATCTGTTATTAAATCTGTTTTTAAATTAGTTTAGTTTTTTTTTTATATATTAATTTCATGTATATGTAATATTATAACACCTTGTTTGGTGAAATAAATAAATAAATAATTATAAAATCCAAAACAAATCTATTGCACTTTGTTCGATATAAAAATGCGAGAAATAATTATATGCTCATGATAACTTTTTCATATGTCATACGTTTAGTAAGGTTCAAAATATAACCTTATTATTTACTGAGCTCTATTAAATCAAATATATATTTTTAAATTATTATTTTCTTTGATTTTGATTTTTCGGATATAGCTTTCAGTGAAGTAAAGTGATCGAGAATGTTTGTAACTTAAAAATAAATCTAGGTTATTCGTTTTACGCCACTTTTCAGCCTCGAATAACTAATTTGATTTTGATTTGTTTTTAAAGCTTTTATGTTGCAATTGTTGTATATATATTTTTTTAAACGGATTGAAAATTTAAGTAAATATGTAAAATAACAACTAAACAACAATGTCTATTTGAAATAATGACAATAGCCTATGCTATGATAAGCCAAACTTCAACCATTCAAATTGTTTGGTGTTGTGAAACAAGATGATCATCTTATTGAGCATGCCTGACTTTACGATCCTCGTTTATCCAAGCAGTAATTGAGCCAGCAGAAGCTTATAATCATTGAAATATAATGATAGTTTTTTTTCATTTGTTTTTCACTTGACACAACAGCTCCGATGTGATTTCATCCACATCAATACAAGCCAGACATTAAAGGTTTTCTCTCCCGCTGCGTCGTGACCCTGTCTTCCTAATCAACAGGTGAAATAGCATACCTCCACACTAGAAGTACATTCCAAAGGTTTTTCTGCAATGAACAACATTCTTTTTACATGCACATAATACGACTCAAATTTGCTTAAATCAAAACACATTAGATAAATTTTAATTGTATTTCATTCAACAGCATTGACAGCTACCTCACTCTAATAAATGTTTAAAAAAGAAGCTGTGGTTAAGATAAAATCTATAGAAAAAATACTAGTCCAAGGACGACGAGTGAAGCAGGCAGCCGTACCAACGACAGAAGAGGAGCACCTTGTCGTTGCTCGATCGGCGACGCATTCGTTACACAAAGAATGTTGTTGATTGCCGGTTGCTGAACCTGCTGCACAACATATACGATTGCGTGGTGTAAGAGTGGAATTTATGTAAATTGTTGCCACCAAATTGTGTCTATATTGTCGTAGAGGTTTTAAATATTGAGTGCTAGTTACACTGAGCATATGCAACGACTTAACTTTATATTCACAATGAAATTGCACAGAATGATTGGACAAAGTAGGTTAAATGTAAATTAAACACAGCTTGTTGGAAAATTCGTGAAAAATATTCCTAGTGCAGGCCAACATTCTAACTTAGAGGTAAATGTACGTATAGTTCCATTTATTGTAGTTTGCTCGAAGATGGAAGTGGAATGTGCAAGTCATTCAGTTAGTTGAATTTAGATATAAATCAAATGCCTAAAGCACTTTTTGGAAATATTATCGAATTCAGAAAAGTATATTTTAAATGCAGCATGTTTTGAAGTGCACCTGACTCGTTTACATCGATGTGTAGCATTCATTCACTAGAAATTTAATCATTCATTTATTTTTTAACTGTTAACTTATGTTATTTGAGTCTATGTTTCTTCACTCCCAATCATACCAAAAACAAATGAAACCTTGAAAATTCGGCAGCTACTAATATCGTCGACATAAATGATCCGATTGGGCTCTAAATAAATCTCTTAAGGAAAATAGTACAGGTTTTTTAGAGCTACCTGCTTAACAGTAAATAGCTCTAACAATTAAATTTTTGAAATTTTGAGCCCACTTCGGCCTTCTGGAGCTGGTTATGTACCAATTTTTGGCTAAAAATCAAAATTTAACAGTTGATTTGCTTGTTTTTCCATCGGTATCTGATGCTCCGAAAAACTAAAAGATAGATGTTGGAAAAGTTGAATCAGAAAGTCTGCTAAACATTCTGTAATTAATTATCAGTAGCTGCTTAAATAATACTAAACACAATTACCTTTGTGAATGTGGCATAACGTTGGAAATGCTAACTATCATTTCCAGGTATTTAATTCGGTTCACTAAGCTGCAAAGTATATGTATAGAAGAAGGCTTTTTGAGAATTACATAAACAATTTACGCATTAAACAATGTTCAAACGCATACGAAGCGTATATCTGAGCAAACATCAATCTAATTATTTTTCATTAGTAACCTGTTCCAGCATCCCGATGCAGTTGAGACAACATTAACGTCACTTAGCCGCATTACTCCATTCATCATCGTCATCATTATCGCATTTAGTTTAGTCGTTTTGTAGTTGTTTAGCTCCAATCCACATACACCATGTATCTTTGGATCTTTATGAGTCTCAGCAACTCAGTATCAGAAAAAGATAGCTTACGATAACTTTCTAGCTTTTTGTCGTGATCTTCGCTTTGGGTTATCAGCAAGCCCCTGAGCACACAGGTAAACTAAGTATGTTGTTGCTTCTGCAGATAAAGAGTTGACTTGTATCCACTTTCACCACCAATACCTGACTCAACCAAACACTTGTTCAGGAAATTAATAGCTATTATTTGCTAGTGGGAAAATAGGCTTCTTGCTGTGAACCAAGCTATTATATTTATAAGATGTTTACAATTTGAAAACGGAAGCAAAGCAGTTATTTGTCCATAAAAAGTAATTCATTGAATACTTTATTTTTTTAAATATTACAGTATGTTGAAAAAGTATATTGAGAAACAAACTACAAAGGAAATATCCAATTAAAAACATATTCAGTTTTACCGAATTTAGTTTATTTTTTGGTCTGTATCTGCTATGGCTCCGATACCAATAAAATATAATCCCGTAGTATCTGGCAGTGAACAACTAATTATAGATTCATTGGAAGTGAAATGTTTTGCGGGTCGTTTACTAGGATTCGTCAATTTCGGAATCGTCGTTTATTTCAAACTTGAGCTCAATTTACTCTGACAAGTGTGTATATTTTCCATTAAAAATTTACCCTTCACGTTGCCCTTTTCTATGTATCGCGTAGCTTTATACATCTTTGCAAAATATTACAGCCTGTCAAATCAACAATGCCTGGACGCCCTAGTTGATATATAAAATTTGATTCCTGTCAAAAATTAAATTCTAAATTATAAAATGATTTAGCTTCTGTTTTTAAATAATTTAGCTTTTATTTTATCTGCGAATGCTCGCAGTATCTAACACGCTTATGTTCGTAAGTGCGCAAACATCTATCACTGAATGTGGGACTTTTTCGTGCACGACATTTCCAACGCTAGCAATGAATTCAAAATGTAAGTACTTACTTATATGAATACTAATCTATCCTTTCACATATTTATAATGTTTGTACTTTAAACAGTAATGATTTAAAAAATGGAGGTAGTTCTTATTATTGTGTACAAATTATTTCAGGCATTTTACAATATTTCTTGCTTTAAAGTATTGATTAATATTTGTTCTGATTGATTAATATTTGTTATTTGTTATTGGCACTTAAGATCTCAACAGTTTATTTTTCTTGCGTATGATTAACTAAGTTAGATACTATTATCTATAACGTTTCTGAATCTATTTAACAGGATAAGATATTTGCCAGGTAGGTATATACTGGTGAATATAAAATTCTTACCTAATACTTCACTGTAGCTCCTTCGACGTGATGCACCTAAAAATGATAGACTGTTGAGGCATAGCTATAATTGATTTGATACCGGTCTGAATCTTTATATGCAAGTGACAGTGACTAGCGTCATAAGTCAATAGCACTCTGAATAGTATCGCTGTCTGGCGGCGAAGCATATTCGAGGAAAATCAGAGGAACCCAAAAACATTTCAAATTTCCGGTACGCAATATCTTGGTTTTCATTAATGAGTTTCATTTACTCATTTTTCAACAGCTGAAAAAGTAGTTGTTGAATCAATTTGTTTATTGTCAATAGAGGGAAGAGGTCAAGAAACTTAGCATATTAGATTGAGAGTTGACTAAATATGGCTGTGAACGTACTTGTGGAAATTGTAAGGCCATTAATAGTGCTTTACTATTTTATAGCTGGCTACAATTATCAATCACCAAAATCATGTTATGCATATTTTTTAGGAAAAATTGCTTGATTAGAGCCCTTGTTGTAATATCCCATTCATTTATTGTGGTCCTATTTAATTCGAAACACGCTATCAATTCGTATTCATAAAAAATTATTGAGCATCCATGTATATATTTTGCATACGATTTCTTTCAGGTTGAAACTTATATACTTACTACGTAAGTCTGAAGAAACACATCGGTAAAGTAATATCAACAATTTTAGCAATCAGTGACTATCACCAAACTTAAATACTATATATTTCAGTATTGGGTCATTCCACGGAAAATCGACCAACGGTCTTTTATCGCTATAGTCAGATTTCAATGAAATTTTTACTGTGAATATAAGTAGTTAAATTATGTGCGCCAATAAAATTTTTTTGGGAAATATGGTATATTTGCGGAAATATAGCCTCTTGAAGTTTTTGAGAAACGTCGGTTCGTGTTGCATTCAAAAAATTGTATAAAATCTTCTACTTTACGTAGAGCCTTCAAATATAGCTTGTTGGAAAGGAGAATGTGTAGATATTCTAGAAAAAATAGTGCAAAAAACATCCTGGCCAAAAAGTATAAAAAGGATCATTACAGTGTCCTTTATCCTTGAATATCTCAAAATGCGCACCTTCGATTTTCTTCATTTTTTTATATAGTGTAAACAGTTGTAGTGTAAACAAATGTGCGAAATTTCAAAGTGGAGCTCGTAAAAGTACAGTCATGAGAAATTTTTAAAGGTGTGGAATACTGTAACCGCTGAAGAAAATTTCTAGAAAATGCTACCGAAACAAGGTAAAACTTACAAAATATGGTACGAAACAATTTTATGTTTTCAAAATAGATTTAAAAACTGTTTTGCAATGTTGTTTTCAGCCCGCAGAAGATTCTAATCCAGTTTTTAACGTAGAACGATCTGTATAATTCCATTGCTTATAACTAATACCGCTCACATGTACTTAGAATAACGGCTGATCCAGGGCAATCCTGGCAGCTACCAAAATACTAATCTGTTTGTGAAGGAGAGCATATCATCAGAGATAAAAAGTTCTTATAATTAGCCAAGCTTATATCGAAACCCTTTGTTAGAAAATATGTTTTTGATCCTTTAATCACTAATTTAAATATTGTAAACAGTTATGTAAGCTACAAATGTGCTAAATTTCAAAGTGGAGCAACATTTGTAAGAAATTTTCAAAGGAACAAAATACTGTAACCACCAAAGAAAATGGTAGCGACACAAGGTGAAACTTACAATATGTATATGTATGAAATAACTTGATGCTGGCTCAATGTTTTTTTTTTTTTTTGCAAAATCAAAGTCTTAGGTTCGACAGTTATGGGTAATTATTGTTTATGATTTTATTTTTTAAAAGGAATATTACTTCGATTTTCTCTGTAACTAAAAGACCTAGCACTAGTATATAAAACGTTTACAATAATTGAGAACATTCATTTGCAAGCAATCATAAAACAAAAATAAAGAAAGAAGATTCCTTTTCATTTACTAGCGGCATGAACAATTAGGATTATTTTGGGTCTCTTCCACATATTATACTGTACATATATTTTTAATTACTTCCTTTGTTTGTCTATTTTGTATATTTTTACAACTTAAAATTATCACTTTTGCCGACGAATTCGTCACGTGCCAAAGTAGTGTCCGAATTTCCTGACGCAACCTCATAAATTTTCTAACAAAGGGTTCCGATATAAGCTTGGCTAATTATAAGAACTTTTTATCTCTGATGATATGCTCTCCTTCACAAACAGATTAGTATTTTGGTAGCTGCCAGGATTGCCCTGGATCAGCCGTTATTCTAAGTAGATGTGAAAAAAAATTTGATGAAAATTGCGTGTGCGGTATTAGTTATAAGCAATGGAATTATACAGATCGTTCTACGTTAGAAACTGGATTAGAATCTTCTGCGGGCTTAAAACAACATTGCAAAACAGTTTTTAAATCTATTTTAATAACATAAAATTGTTTCGTACCATATTTTGTAAGTTTTACCTTGTTTCGGTTCCATTTTCTAGAAATTTTCTTCAGCGGTTACAGTATTCCACACCTTTAAAAATTTATCATGACTGTTGTTTTACGAGCTCCACTTTGAAATTTCGCACATTTATTTACATTACAACTGTTTACACTATATAAAAAAATGAAGAAAATCGAAGGTGCGCATTTTGAGATATTCAAGGATAAAGGACACTGTAATGATCCTTTTTATCCTTTTTGGCCAGGATGTTTTATGCACTATTTTTTCTAGAGTATCTACACCTTCTTCTTTCCAACAAGCTATATTTGAAGGCTCTACGTAAAGTAGAAGATTTTATACAATTTTTTGAATGCAACACGAACCGACGTTTCTCAAAAACTTCAAGAGGCCATATATCCGCAAATATACCATATTTTCCAAAAATATTTCACTTTCGATAACTAGCTCATCAGACCTTCTGGATACCAACATATTTCCAAATTCCAAGGAGGTGAGTTCAAAAATTATCTGAAAATTGGTCGATTTTCAATGGAATGACCCTATTAATTTTTTGCGAAACTTTGGTCGTTATATCAATTTTCTAGTTTTGAACTGGATTGAAACAAACATTTTTCGAAGAAAGTCTAATGATAGTAATGTGAATGTTTTAATATTGCGATTAAGTTTTACCACTCATTGGATTTTTTGTTTATGTTGATATTTTATTATTATTTTGTTGATATTAGGACGAATGACATTGAAAAAATTTCGAACTATCGTTTCATATCACTTTTTTCCTGTTCACTGTTAGAAAAATTTGGACACGATCAAATCTACCGTACTTTGGACATCAAAATGTTAAATGCACAACATGGTTTTATCAAGGGATGCTCAACCACCACTAATTTAATCGCATTTGTCGTTTAAGTGTCCTCTATTCTTGACAAAGGGCATCAAATTGATGCAATATATACTAATTTTTCGAAAGCTTTCAACAAAGTCGGCCGTTACATGTTGCTTGATAAGCTAACTTGGTTTGGCATATCTGGTCTCCTCATTTCCTGGTTTTCATTCTATATCGTCAATAGTACCTGCAAAGTTGTTTTAATTTATCTCTCTTCTGGTATTTCGCAAGGCTCCATTTTTGGCCTCTATTATTTGTTCTCTTCATTAACGCCCTCCATATCTACACATTCATCTAAACGCCTCCCGTTTCGTGAAATTTCTTGTGTCAGTGACTGGTTTTTATTGCCGTCAGATCGCATAGCTGTATATGCATAGTGAACTAGGAAATCTCTCCCTCTTAATGGACCCAAATGTGTAGTAGTGTCCTTTTTCTATTAAATCAAATAAGCCCTGTCAGGTAATATTTTGCTTCATGTGGATCAGCATAAAGATCTTGATGCTGCGCTCACCGCCAAATTGAAATTTGATTGGCACGTATTTTTTATTACCTCTAAGGCATCAAAAGTTGCAGGTTTCGTCCTTCGGTGCCGTTTCTTCTTGAATATTTTCACGTGTGTTCCTTTGTTTCCCTTTTTAGTTTGTAACGGCTTTGAATACTGCTCCCATCTGGGTATAGCTCCAGTATGTTTATCTGTTTTTCCATGACGAAGAACTAACGTTTTCCTCTTTAAAAATCATATCTTAGATAAATTACGTTTTAATCAGATTCATTTTTAATTGATTATCTTAATTTAACTTTTTCATATTTTTGTATTTTTCAATTTTGTTAGTAGATTTTTTATCTGGAAAATTTTTCTATTATATATATATAAATAAAATGTTCCATAATAAAGGCGATGATCGAAAGTATCTCGGTAGTTTGAGACAATTTACTAAGGCCGGTAACAAAACAATTTTAGAGAGATAGAAAACTGTTTATTTAGGTAGACCCCATCACCACAAATCAGCAATTTCGATGTCCAAAGTATTAAAAACCGCAGTTTCTTTTAACTTTTGGATAACCATGTACGGCCGTTCTCTGAAGACTTGTCACGATTAGAGCTTGTGCCGTACCAAATAATCTGTAGAAAAGTAGACTAGATACATTCACAGTAGTGCATTTATTTACACATTATCTTGATTATACACGTGTCTCATCATAAAAATTATACATTTAATGTTTTGTACACTTCTCTTAGACAATGCGCTTCTAAAATGTTTATACTCTTCGAAAATTTCAGTATCGATAAAATCTTAGTTTTGACGTAAAAATACCCCTTTGCGGTAA
This sequence comes from Nemotelus nigrinus, assembly GCA_947369275.1. Taxonomy (NCBI): domain Eukaryota; kingdom Metazoa; phylum Arthropoda; class Insecta; order Diptera; family Stratiomyidae; genus Nemotelus; species Nemotelus nigrinus. Next base: position 13,442,841 of record OX376374.1, read on the forward strand.
CTACTTGGTTTTTATAAGAATACTTTATACTCTGTATACATATTCTACATTTTGCTGTGTTAAATGCAATCAACAAAAATAAACATTCTCTGGTTTACTAAACATAATATAAACACAACTAACGATAATCTGCTGATACATATTGTATGCACATGCTCTAACTTACTCACTAAGTTTCATATGTTTATCGCTTACATCAAATCAGCGACTGGGCCAGTTCACTTCATAAATTGTTTACATGTCGTTGGGTAAGATATCAGGTATTATGTACTGGCAAAGCTGCATTTCATTATCTACAAAAATCACTTTCTTCGCTGTGTTATCATCCAGCCAGGTTCGTATGACTGGCCAAATTGTTGAGAACACTACGGGAGCATTTATGATCAGACAAACGCCCAGTCTTTCGGGATAATGTTTGCTTAGTAGCCAGATAAGGTTCTTAACCAGTTGATAGTCCATACAGGAAGTACTGAAGTTCGCCAAATCGAAAATTATGCATAGATTGTCAACGACTTCTTCGAAACATTTAGCGCAAGCCTCTTCAAGACAGTAGACGATGAACTTCGTAAGCTCGTCGATGTTACGTTCGGAAGCATTATGGTTTTTAGCTGGAATGTATATGACTGGACGCCCGAAACAATCCCGATTTCGGAGCACTCGTGCTTTGGTTGCATTAGTTTTTACAGCATAATCATCGGCCAGGGCTTTCACACCGTATTCTTCCCGCCATTTGTTTGTTTTTAGAATTGCCTAAAAGAGCGAAAAGAAAATAAGTAAAGCCAGTTATTAAAATATGTTTATAAGCATCCTGAGATGTTATTTTCTATTTATACTTTGATATTAACTAGCTTCTCAGTGAAGGAAGATAAGATAAGCCATAAGAGCACACTTTGACAAATTCCACACCTGAGCACTAATTTGCTATTCTATAGTTAGAATGAGACACTCAAGTTACTACTAGCCCTTCTTAAGTGAATGATAAGTAGAGAAATCATATGTACCTGAAATGCTGCATCAACTGTCTTAAATGCACGTAAAAACCGTTTCAATGAGAACTCGTTATGATACTGTTTGGGATCTGCTTCGGAAATCAACCGCATTCGCTCCTTAAGGTCTTTCAAATCGGCGGGATTCACGGGTGCTGGCTCTTCCAAAGACATTATGGTTCTATGTGTTACCTTCTTGAAATCCACCTATCCTAATTAGATTACGAAACAATCGAACGATTTACGGCTGCAGCACTTGAACGCGTAAAATCTTCACCAAAGCTCGCCCCCGCAAATTATAGATTCTGTACCTTCCTTATGTTCGGCAGAAAATATGAGTTCGACACCCGATTTTACAATATCTATCGTTCACGATCGACTCATTCGTCCGACACTGATAAGGCAGAAACACTGATTAGTAATCGAACTTTTGTCCTACTATCAGCTCTTAATTTCTCGTTGACCGAAGATTAAATCGTTAAAAACGCTTCTGTTTTTGTAAACATATGGCAATGGAGCGGACAACTACCCCCGTAAATTTATTTGACGAATGCCGCGGTTGACACATGGACCGAGCCCAGTCAGAGGGCGATTGTCAATTGTTTAGCACGGCGAATTGAAGATTCGCTGTGCTGACGGTTAATTCTAGTTTGTGTGCTGTGCTGGGAGACATTGGTGTTGGTTTGATAGGTGAAAGCGGAGAAAGTAGAATATTTTATCAGGTGTTCAGGTTTAGTGGGTCTAGATATTAGTATTGGGTCGTCAGTCATATTGATATGAATTTGTATGAGTTACTCATTTTCAAATTTGAGGTGGTACAATGTCATACTTCAAATGAAGTGTCATGTTGCATTCCTTCAATTATGTATGAGTTTCCAGCGCCGCTGGCAGCCATACAGTCCCATACCATTACGCCGCCGCTACGGTAGGATAGAACATTTATGCTAAGTACTGGTTACGTTTTTTTATAGATGAGGGATTTTTCATTATTGATTGTAGCATACTTCCACAAAAGATAAGATTTTCATATTTTGGAGAATGATTTAATAGAGTATGTAGTTTTTGAATTCGGCGTTAACTCAAAAATGAAACAAAATGTAGTTAAAACGTTTATGCTAATGAGAGCAGTACTGTTACTAATCTACTAAACAATTTCCCAAAAATGGTAGCTAATTACCACCAAATTTTTTGTTTAAGTATCGTGCAAATCAAACTCAAAACTAAACTCGCATGCATACATTTTCCCCTTGTACAGCAATCGATGTGCCTCAACTATCACAAGTCAATCGCTTCAAAGTTGAGCAAAGCACATCAATATGACAAAAAATGAGGTGGTACAAATCAAACTAGTCTCGCGTACATACATTTTCCATTGAGTATTACAATCGCTGCGCCTCAAAAGTCTCAAGTCAATCGCTTCGAAATTAACCAAAGCATCTCAATATGACAAAAAATGAGGTGGTACAAATCAAACTAGTCTCGCGTACATACATATTCCATTGAGTATTACAATCGCTGCGCCTCAAGTCAATCGCTTCACCTCAATATGACAAAAAAAATGAGGTGGTACAAATTTGAAGCTTGAGGTGATGTGACATTTTGTAGATGTGAATGGGACATTTGTCATGCATCTTGTATGAGTAACACAACACTACTAGATATATCGTGAAGAATTCTGTGTAGTTTGTATGTGTAATGTTTTATTTTTAAATCATTATTGATTCCAACTATATAGTCTGAACTCTTATGCTTTTCTTGTTGTTAGCCCCTAATATATGACAATTTTCTTCTCCAGCTGTGATTTATGTCAGATGTACATACTTTTGTTATAAAAGGATATTCATATGCTAAAAGTAAATCACCATTATTAGGTTGCCTTAGTAATGGATTGATTTCCTTAAGAAATTGAAACTTTCGGCTTCTGTTTTCAATTAAATAAGATTAAATGCCTTTCAAACTTTCTTGCATTGTAATAATTATTCCTTAGAAATATTCAAAATTCTATCAACGTTTCTAATTATGATGCATTTTTTGGTAATTTTTTTTTGTAATTTTTGCAATTTTCCTCCATTTTCGTCAGTTTTGCGAAAATTCGGTTCTGATCTATCTGGCAATGCTGTAGATAGAGAAGCCGATTGTCAGCTACTAAATGCGGCGAAATGTGGAGAATTTATCACATTAAATTTAAGCGTGTGTTGGACGCACTATTTGTTTACGTTTACTCGGTTTACTCGGTGGGAGATTGCAGACAGGATATTCTACTCAGTGATTCTACTAATAGTCTGGGAATGTTCATGTTTTGCTGGCGTTGTCGGTGAAAATAGTCTTTTGGTCATGGACATTGAAGGTTAGTAAGTAATAGAACTCAGTTTGCTATTTTGAAATATATGGAAACGGAATTGAGTGAGTCAGACCAGTCACACCTACTTTATCATTAAATTGATCTATTTTATCATTAGATTGATAAAGTAGATTCAATTTACTAAACATAATGTTTAACTTTTAGTACTAAACATGATTTAATTTGCGTAGACTCAATAACTCCCATGATATCTTTCTTGAAACTGCAAAACAATTTTCGGATTGTCCAAGATTCTGAAAAGCGGATCCTTTCTTGGATCCTATATCTTCTTTTTTATTGAAAACGATGAAGATATAGGCTTGCTACATAGAGGTCCAATATTCATTCGTTTTGGTTTAAGTAGCTTAAATGCCTTAACACTTTGATAACGCAGTGTTTTGATAACTAAGTACACTGAATATCAACGCCATGTTATAGTTTGTACAACATTTGAAGATTTCATAATGCGCGAAATATAAAATATGAACTGTTAAAAGATCCTCCGTTTCACTATATTTGCCTTCTAGACACTACTGCTTCACTGTAAAATTTAAAGCGATTATTTTTAAATGAGTTTTTCCCACATGAAAAGTCTACCTGAACTTCAGAAAAATCTATGAAAGCTCACATTGATTACAATTTTATTGTTTACCAAATCACTGCAACAAAAGATTTGTAAATATTTATCTTAATATTTCCTTTGTTTCCTTCAATTGCAGTACAACGAGCTGCTCATCCGATCAAAAACAATCAAGACCTTTGGGATTTCGCTGTAAAAAGTCGTGATTTATTCTGGCCTAAATACATAAAAACTCTTCGATGTCGTGGCGAACCCAGATTACTTGGAAGTGAATTTGACGATTTGGGAACGATCGACAAGTCAGAGGCATCTGCGGAGAAACGACAAGTGCTAATATGTCATGATATGATGGGAAATTACAGAGAAGATAGGTGCAAAGTCAATAAAACAATCATGGTCCGAAGTAGGTCGATGAAATAAGGCTTATGTTTGTATTTCAGACGATATGGGACGTCGTCCAAGTGGGATGATTATCGTTTCTATCATTGGGGATGTGTGAATTACTTCTGTTACTTCAGTCATTATTACGTAACAATTCCACCTGCAACATGGATCAATGCTGCACATAATCACGGGGTCTCAGTTTTGGGTAGATATGGACTTTAATCATTGTTTAGTTCGATGCTCTTAACTATGTTCTGCATAGGCACTTTTATTGCTGAAGGTGACGATGGTACGAAGCGATTGCGTGAAGTGCTGGAATCATTTGACGCAATCGACAAAACTGTTGATGGGCTGGCTAAAATGTGTGAGCATTTTTGTTTCGATGGCTACTTATTAAATATAGAATGTGCTATTGATGTTGGAAAGATTCCAAACTTACTGTAAGTATATATAAAACTCGGTTGAAAATAAGATTCAATTATAGCTTAGATTATTTTCAGATACTTTGTTCGAACACTCACCGAGCGAATCCGTCGCAACATTTACAAAGGTGTTGTGCTTTGGTACGATGCAACCGACGAAAATGGTAAAATCGACTGGAAAAACGAATTGAACGAATCAAATCGTTGCTTCTACAATGCATGCGATGGAATCTTGATCAACTATTCATGGGGAGACGAACACCTTGAGAATACAAAATTTCATTGCAACGACAGTCCGATCAAGGTCTTTATGGGTATTGATGTATTCGGGCGTGGTCAAGTTGGAGGAATGAAAACTTCAGAGACATTAGGTCGTATCGTCCCGTATAATTTTTCTGTAAATATATTTGCTCCAGGATGGACATACGAATCGCAGGGAGCCGAATTCGGTATTGATTTGAACGCAAAAGAAGGCAAAGAAAGGCTCAACGAGCTGTTTTTAAAGAGAAATGAGAAATTCTGGAACTCTCTGTGGGAGCATTTACCGACTATTCCTTATAAGAAAACTCCATTCTACACCGATTTTTGTATTGGAAGCGGTAAATCGACGTTTTTCCTTACGTTTCTTGATGAACGACCATTTTTCGATCTATCAAAACAGTCATTGCAACCATCAGTACCAATCTATGGCAGAGCTAAGTACTATTTCGATGATGCTATTGATGGTGGAAATTGTTTGCAGATTCTGCAACCTAAAAAAGGATTTCGATTGTTTGCGACTGAATTCTTCGTAGAGAAAACGCTGGTCTTTGGGTTTGCATCAAAAGGCAAAATTGCGCCGCCGCAGTTGGACTGTTTGCTAGAAATTGAGGGTATTGAGAGTCCAGGTGTTTGCGAAATTGTTTGTGGAAATTATCCAGCTTATAAAGCACGGAAAGGTGTAATTTTTTTGCCAAGAGTCAGAAGCAATAGTACGTATAGGGTAACGAAATTTTTAAACGAGTTGAACGAGAGCGTTCAGATGCCATTTTCACTGTCAAACGGATGGATTGTACAGTATTTTATTGCGAGCTTCGATCAGAGCGTTAAAGTTAAAGATATCGGTGTGTTTTGGCGAGCTGAAGAAGAAGAGCCATACAATGAAAATTTTCTTGGTGCTGTGTATTTTCATGCTGGCAATTTATTTGTTGAAGGTATTGATGAAATTCATATACAAGATTATTTATTAAATTGAAATTGTTCACAAAGTGCACATATGATATAGGTAAATATATTCTTTACAATGAAACCAATGTTTTTTTTTTGTGACTGAGTCAAATAAAAAAAACTTCACAGTATATCAAAAACAAAGTTCACTGAAACGCAGGTAAAACACTTTGTTGCAACTGATGTCATTCACTTTTGGATGAACAAGCATTTAAATGTTAAATATTGTCTAAATTCAACCACCTTTCATAACTTCAGCATTTCTTAGATTTTCGTTAAAATCAAATAAAGTTCAATTTAAAAGTCCACCTTTTATTCCATTATATCCAGATAGTTTTTTAGTAACTATCAATACGAATATCACATAAAAATATTAAAGATAGAAAATCAGTTGCTCCGCCCCTTCATGCGAGGTATAGAGCACACCCACCTGTAAGTTTCCGTCAATTTTAGAAGAACTCTCCATTTATTGACACTCTCTGAAGGAAAGGCTGCGCCCGACACGTCAATAATTCGAAATTCTGCGGTTGATTCTGATAATTGCCATTGTAACGAATTCTTTCTAGAAGCAGTTGCGGTTCGAATTTCGCCTTTGTAGGTAATGTTGATTTCAAAAGCGTTTGCACAAAGTCGTTAAGTAGCGAGCTATTTGCATTCTCAACTTTCTTTTGCATCTCTCGCTGTTCAACAATAAGTTTTCTTCCGTCTTTTATATCAGACAACAAGTGGACAAGAGATTCATCTTCGCTTTCGACATTTATTTCTTCTATCGATCCTTTCCCGATATCAGACTCTTCGCTTAAAGTTTCTCTATATTCAAATTCATTCGATGTATCACCAATATGCGGTTGAGTTTCTGATTTAATACTTCTAGCTTCATTGTTTCCTGGCGGCTTTACAGAACCATCAACTAAAATTATGTCATCGCTCTGGGACATCTCAAGCGGCTTTTTGTTATCGTCCTTAGCTTCGCTCGACGATTTGAAAACAGTATCTAACATTTCACTTAGAAGTTTGTAGGGGGAATTAAATAATTGCAACCTAATTGGTCCTCTTGCTATTTCTGCATATTGTTTCTCATAATTGCGCCGCTTCTTTTTTACCAATTCTAAGATACGACTAAGCTTTATTATGTCTTTCATACTTAACGTCTCCGGCTTAGGTAAAAGTAATGTAAAATCGCCGACTTCCACTAAATGATTCTTTTTCGCCAAAAGCTTGTCGTAATTTACCTGGGCGTTTCGGAAAACCTCCATTATTTCTGGATATGTATTCTCTACAGCTCTTTCGCTCAAACCAGAAGTTAGAAAATAGATTGCTTCGACAGCTGATTTGGCAATATTTAGCGGTCGATCGTCGATATGCTGTTTCTGTAAGTTATATAATAAAGTGAACAAATCTGTCAGGAATTCGTAGTAAACAATATTTTGATAGTTATTCGCCATCCGTTCAGAAATTTTTTCCGGATCTTCTGTTGCATTCTCCAAAGTAGGATAATCTGTTTCGTTGATAATCTGCTCCAATGTTTTATTTTTAATGTCGATATAATCTTTAACTATTGTTTCCAAAAGATTCATCATATGCATCATTTTCTTCTCTCCATTTTTCAAGTTTTCTCGGGATTTACTCATGCCAAAAGGCAACAACAGCTTAATCATTTTTCCCAGAACATCTTGCGACATTATCGCCTGTTGGACTTCATCGTTTGCCTCGCCAGCTGATACATTTCGTTTCTCAAATTCTATATTAGTTTCATTCACTGGCTCAGCAGTATTTTGGAGCGTTTCATTTTCGATCTTCTTCAAAGTATTTATAATTTCTGATATCATTTCCTGACGCTTCTCATCTGAATCAACGGTCGCTTCAATCTCAATCGTGAGATTTTCTACATTTATATCACTTGACATTTTTGAATCGCACTCAGAATTCATATCAGTTTCTTCACGCTTCAGCTCTTGTCCAATAAACTTTTCAATTTTGAAGTCTTTAAGCCAGTAGCTGTTATCGTGGCAGCATTGTAAAGCAGATGGGTCAATAGGATGTGCCTCGGTGTTGAAAATATATCCACCGGCGTGAATGACACAAACCCCGTTCGGGGTTTCATGTAGAGTGCCTTCATGGCCATCGTTGTGAAGAAAATTGTCAGGGTCAAAGAGAAGGTAGAGGTACTTTGTAGTCTCTGCCAAAAAGAAGGATTCCATTCGATCCTCTTTCCGATGATCTCGAACATTTTTAATCTGTAAACCAATGAGAAGGATTTAGGATTTAAATTGATGATCTTTTTTCCATTTGAGTTTAGCATTTAATAGATTTTAGGTAAAGTCGAAAATATACAAAGAGAAGTTTCGCATGACTGTATTGATTGACAAATTGATATAATAAAACTATAAGATTGCGAAGTCATATTAATATAAATGATTACTTTGTACTCACCGTCGCATATCCACAAGGAGTTTTGGCACTATACTGGATGCTACGTAGCATATCCTCACCAACTTCTAACAAATACGGATCAGATGTTGCCCTATACAAATACATAGCAGATTCAATAAGCTCCGGACGCAATGGATAGTTTTCTCGATTCGCTCCCGCCTCAGCACTTGGGATATTATAAAACTCTGGCAGAAATCCATATTGTTTCCAAACTGAATGGTAATTGTGAAGCGTTTTCATCGCCGGAGCAATATCGCCAATCAAACTCAGTACACCAGGCCAGTAAGCTTCCAACGATTGAAAAACTGGCAGTGTTACTTGGCCTTTATTCATGCTCACCCAAATATGCCAATCGTCTCTTTTCAAGTACTTATCGATAGCTTTACGTCCTGTATGAAACATTTCTAATAGCTCAGGACGATTTAGCATCAATGCACCTTTCACTAAATATTCGTAATACGAGTCGACTCCTGCACCTATACCTGCATCTTGTGCAGTCCAGCGACCAGTCTGCACATCGATATGATTCCCAAAAAGTCCGATTGGCGATCGATGTCTCCATAGTGCGTAAAGAGCATTCAGCGCAACTTCCTCATAAATCGGATCACCTGTCAAGCGGCTCAGTGCTCCGAATTCAACGACAAATGTACCAACTCCAGCAGTACACGTTACTGGGGTTTCTCCTGCAGGTACACCATATCGCAAATTGACCGTCCCGTATGGCATACCCGTTTTTGTATCGAACGCAGGCAAGAGTCGCTTGGCCACATCTTCTGCTAATCTAAGCAACGGACCATTACAGGGCCATCCAGGCTCAAGGTCGACGCCTGCTCGCAATGACATCAAATGTGCACTGAGAAGACCTCCGACAATGCGAATATTCGTCTCAAATACTGAAACATTTATATCCGCATCGAAATTTGTCTTTTTCGTAAGAATATCTACAACTCGTCGAAACTCAGTGTAGTTTCCCATAACAGCCAAAGTGTCCAAAGCGTCGATTAGCGTAAGAGAATAACTCCCCCAAGTGTCTACACCGTCACAAGAGAGGGGACGTAGCTCGTCATAGTCACCTATAATGTGGAAAATTTACTTCTTTATGTAAATACTAACTAGGGATCGTAACAGATAGTATTTTCGAAAAATGCACTCATAGGCAACTACAAAACTTAGCTTTACGTTGTTTATGATCTAGCAAATCGTACCCAGATTTTAGTAAAATTGCCAAAATAACTTTTTACTATTGTATTTGCTACATGGAAATACTCATATATTGATGCAAATATTGGAAATCTTTTTTGGAGAAAGACAATCTTTGGTGTTGAATATCTTTCTTAGCTAGGTGAAAAGTCTACTAAAAAGTCTTTTTTTATCGACTTTTTAGTAGACTTTTCACCTAGCTATATACCAAATTGATTGACGAAGAAAGTAGCTTGGATGTTGCTTCTGCAATACATTGCCAGATACGGTAAGGCGCTCAAACATCGTAAAATCGAAGAATGCTTAAAATTACACATACAAAATTAACAACCACGCACAATGGCAATAAACACCAGTTTTTTTGTCTGGATACATTACAATGAAGACCATCATGAGACAATAAAAGAGAGTCTATCATATTGATAAGAATTGTTCTGTCCCTTATACTAACAAACTAGCGGTCTTGGAAGCATTATAAGAAACCAACAGAGCAGAAAAATAATGCACACGGACTGTGCAAGCTGATAGTGATGGAGAGAGAGTGGAAGAAGAGGGAAAAAAGGAGACCGCGTTTTTACTTTACAAATGAGCACGCCCTCTGTACAAAGACAATGTATGAAAACAGATATATACGGAAGCTATTAATTTATGAACACCACCCGCAAGTACTCCAGTCACTACTTTCGACAAACGAAAGTGAGGTTTGCTTTAAAAAGAAAACCACAAAGACAATCAAACTTCCGGCATTGGTGAACGTTTAGTTCATTTATGCTATGGAGCGTTTTGAACAGAAATTGGCGTGATTTTGGAATTATAGTAAAAAAATCTCCAACGTATAAATACAAATAAACAACTAGATAAAAACACTTTTATTCCATTTGTCATAGCCAAACCAGCTCAGCGGAAATGGTAAAAAATATAAAATATACTTTCAGCATTGACATCCACACATTACCACTGTTCTAATATGTTCTGTAGGTTCTGCACCAAGCTCCGATTTTCTAGCAACTATAGGCTGGAATGTTCTACACCAGAATGCAATAGGGTTTTGACTTACCGATATAATTTTTCGGCTCATTCAAATGCTCAATATTAATTTCCAATGCTGCGTAGAACAGATTGGAATTTTTTAAGAGAATGTATGTGATAGCTTTTCGTTGCATCTATGTTACATGTATTCAAAACTAAGTATGCTTTTAATAAAAACTATTGTCTACTCATTCTTTAAAGTGTTATTAACTGTTTTGCTGATTTATTACTCTCTACTGCTTTATGATAAGCCGTTATTTAAATAAACAAGTATTCTAACTGGAATAGATTATCAAAAAGAAAGTCCGAAGATAGTAGTGCATCAATTTATTGCATTCCCTATTTTTGAGCTAGGGAGGAAGAGCAGATTTTACGAACATTCAAGATTGTACGAAACTCAAATATATTTTCAATTGTAGCTAAAACTATTCTCATTGTTTTCTTAAAAATATATCAGTCAATTCAACTGGAGAATCAAATTGGACGTATCAGATGAACGATATATTTAAAGAGATCATTCTTTGTTGTTCCTTTCTTACCTGCATGTTTGAGATAGCCATCATAGGCATGCTGAAACATTTCACGAACTTCTTCTCTACAAAAACCCAAGAATAACTGTTACGATGAACTTTTACGGGTCACTTGAAGCTCTTACCTTAATCGGAGTACATCCTCTTTTGTATATGTTCGAAAGCATAAAACCGGTAGTATTGTAAACGGCAATAAAACAACAGTCAATATAAAATTCCATCCCATATTCTCATTTGATAAACGTCTTCGTATTGCTAATTCAATTATAAACTTCCTAGATGTCCACTTGGGCTAATTAATCTAGCATTATCCTGCCACCGCAGCAATCGAAACACAAACACAAACAGCTGATCGTACATAGTTTGACATTGCAAGACGCTTATCAATTGACAAATCGACTTTCAATTTAAACCTGCGGGTGCGCTCAGATCCTGAGAACGTTCAATCTAGGCGTCGTTACAAGTCGTTATTTGCGGCGAATTCGTCGAAAACTAGCCATTTTCCAGACGCGTCTTGATGAATGCCAATCATCACAAATGTCAAATATGGCGATTGCAAGTTGAGGAGATTGTTCAAGTGACGTTGTTTGGAAAATCTAGCGCGTTTTGTTCAAGAAGTAATTATTTTATTCGTTTAAAAAGCGGTGTTCTAAGTAGCAAAATATTTTTGTCAATCGAGGTTAATAAAAAATAATTCCGTATGCGGAAATCAGGTAAATATTTATGATTGAGTTTTCTTTTGGTTTCAAATTTGAAATTGTCAATTTTAGCTGTCATTGTTTAGAAAATTTGCTTATGAAACACAAATATGTGTTATGTTAGACTTATGAATTGATAATCACTATTCTCGGGGCTTCAGTTAATCATGTTTAAAATTTATTAATCATCGTATATACGAAATCGTGAAAAAAGAAACTGGCGGCAATTTTTGGGGGACATGAGATTGAAAGTGGAATGTCGATTTCGTTTAGTGCGCTTCAGTTATCTTGCCAGTTTAAGTAAATTTACTCAAATCAGGGGTTTATTCTTGATATCCTCATTTTATTCCTTCAGTTCGATGTTCCCAAGCAGTAGTCAGACCTCCCAATGAATGTATTCTTAATAATTCTTCAATAAGAAATTGAATGCTTTCGAGGAGCAAGCGAGCTTTAATACAAAGTATTTGAAAATAAAGTTATGTATTGTTTTTCTATTTTATCTATTACTTCAAGTAAAGCAATTAACGATCGCAATTAATGTTGCGCAGTGGCATCTGCTCGATTCGAAACTCAAAAAGAGCTAGTAAAATATAAAAAAAATTAAGGTTAAATATTTTGTTAAGAATTGTACGAACACTGAAAAAACTCATTCAACATTCAATTTTATTTAGAAACAATTGAGTTTCATGTGATTAGCTGGAGTTGCGAGGTTTCAAGGCTACCTTCCGACATTAGTTTCAGAGCATTTTCCTCTAAAAAAAATAATATTTAAATATGTTCTTCGAAATGTATATCGTCTCGATACACATAAGACAGAATTCTAGAGTTCAAGCTTTTGAGAACATTTGACAAACTTCACACAGACATTGGAGAACATCTCCATTTGCACTGGAACCCTGTAATTCATTTTTAATCCTAGAGCACTATTTTACTAGCTTAGTAACTATTACATAGGAGCGCTAATTTTACTTCTGTTTGTATTTAACTAATCAGGTCATATAAGAAAATCACACAATTTCACCTTAGCATTCGAAATGAAGCCCAAAATGGTAACAACTTTCATCCATGACCTAAATCACTTTTCACCGAGGATTATAGAACTTTTGATTAGCTCAAAAATATACTGCTTTGTTGGTCTCTATAATGAAAAATGCTGGCATCAGCATGCCCGTGGTTACCACCAAAAAAATATCTTCGCATTAAACTAACAACAAGACCAGCTTTAGTAGCCTGTTTAATTCATCTCATTGACAACTGATATCTTTAAAAATCGTCATTGCTATTTTACAATAATGCATATGACTAACTCTTTATTTCGATATCATAAAGCGTAAAATTGTCACTCGTACCTTTTAAATTATTATCAAAATGCTATATTTTAAACAAATCATTCTTCCCAATGAGCACGTTTGTGTTCTCAGAATGTTAAGCCAAATTTAATTTCGTGGTTTTTGCTTTTCACACAAATAAATTATCTATTTTTCAAATAATGTTTCATAGAGAAGATCGCGAATTCTCATTGTGTTCTCTTTGTATAGTATGCATTGAGTCGATTTTAATTATAATTTTTTATCATTATACGTATTTTTATTTATTTAATTTATTAAAAAAAATCATCTATTTATCTAGTTCATAAAGTTGTCTTTTTGTGAAAAAATATATTCCTTTATTTAAATAAAAGTTGGCATCAAAAGATTTTTCATCTGTTAGTAATATGCCTACCACCCTCTAATACCTCATTCTACTAAAAAAATCGCAAACGTGTCATTCAATTCGTTATTGTTTCAGCGAAAATGTCTGAAGACGATTCACCATCTAAGGATCGAAGTACGTCGCGCGGTGATCCGGAGGAACATGAAGAACTATCTCTTGGACCAGCTGCATTGGGACTACATCGTGTTGGGACACTACCGCCGAAACCCCAACCAACACAGCCAATTCAAGTGCTTAATGCTCGCGGTATGCCGGCACGTATTCGCAAGAAAAATAAACTTTTCTTCGACGACGACATCGTAAATGATAGTAAGCAGCTAAGGAGCAGTGTATCGCCGCGAAAGGGCTCATCGAAACCGTCTTCTCCCGTCAAGACACCCGTTAAAGTTTTGAAGCATCGAAAAGGCGTTGTATCAAAGTACATGAAAGTCAAAGACGATGATAAGGAGGAAATCATTCGAGTCGCTTCCAACTCGCATGTTATTCCGTTCGATAAGAAAGTCGGCCAGCGAATTGGCTTACGCTTGAGGAATTTGCTAAAATTACCAAAGGCCCACAAATGGGTGAGTTTCGAATGGTTCTATTCGTATATTGATAAGGCATTGTTCACGGGAGATAATGATTTTGAAATATGCCTAAAAGCGACATTTCCTCAACTGAAAACTCGAATGTTGTCTAGAGCCGAATGGTCAAAAATTCGGTCAATGATGGGCAAGCCGCGCAGATGTTCACAAGCATTCTTCGATGAAGAGCGACGCGAGCTGGAGAAGAAGCGACAAAAGATACGATTTCTTCAAGTTCGGAAAACAGTCACGGATCCAAACTTTATTAAAGATTTGCCAGGTGAAATACCGTTACCACTGCCAGTCGGCACTCAAGTTACTGCGAGGCTTCGAACGCCACAGGACGGTATTTTCACGGGAGTGATAGATGCCGTTGATACTATGACTAGCCACTATCGAATCACTTTCAATCGTCCAGGTCTGGGAACACATTCAATTCCTGACTATGAAATAATGGCTAACGACTTCCACGAAACACTCCCAGTATCCAGTCTGACACAAGAGTTCAGGCCACGCTTCGGTGCCCGGTCTTCGTTGATATCGCCGGCACGTTACGGGCGCAGTTCATTGAACAAGAGTGACCCACTGCTCGGTCAAGAATTATATGAGAGTCAGTTCAAAAATCCCGTCATGGCCCGCGAAACTATTGGAGGATTCCCTATAAAACTCTTAGAACTGATCGTGCGTCTGAAGAAGACTTTGGCTTTCAAGCAATCGAAGCTACACCGTTTGCGTGACATGAACACTGAGGCTGAAATGCACAAGTCGCAAGGCGATGCGTATCCTGAGGATTTTCAGCGACGATACGCAAGCATTGTGATATCAATGGAGAAACTGAACAAAGATTTGCAGGACTATCTGAATCAAGTTCAAACTTATGCATCCGAACTGACGCGAGAACCCCACATTCAAGCTATGCTGGCTCCGAGCTATCTACGGGAAAAATGTCGCGAACTGGCCGACGAGGCAGTGCAAAGGAATAATCAGAATACAGTGCAGGATGATAATGTACTGAGTTTGATTACTGATATGGCCACATTGATGCTTGTCGCGTCTCACCTGTCATCGGGTGAAAACACGCATATTCTTAAAGTGCTTGAAGGATGTGTAGAAGAGGTGAAAAATCGTTTGGATCCGGAAAATATTGAAGTGTTCCAGAAGAATGTACAAATCCATATGCACCATATTCAGCTGGGGATAGGACAATTGGCGAATAATTTTAACAGTAGCAATGCAAGCAATGGGAATGTTGAGGAGACAACTGTTTTTTGATTGGAATAAGAAGAGCAAAGAACTAGTTATGCGCACATTTAACATTAATGCTTTCATGCAGGGTTGCGATTTTAACCGAAAAATGTATAATTATTGTATTATTTGAGAAATACAGATACTCATAAGGACAATTTGCTTTTGTTTTGTATGTACGTACAGCAATCGGTGCTTCCCGCAAGTTAAAATGTGATAATTCGTTTTGCAAGGATTTTATTTCCGTACGGGCTTAAGGATTGTATTTAATGTCACATTCTTGTTTCTTTGCGTATCCAATCATAAGCCGATTGCTTTTTTTTCATTCTAAAATACTATTCTAAAAAATGTATGGTCATATCTCGCTCCTCACTTCTGTGTTTTCATCTGAACTTGAGTATATGATTTTTTCACGATTATGATATATTGCATCTAACCTTGAAAACCATTTTCTTACTCCACCCAAACACACATGAGTGTTTACCTAATTGTGGTAATGACCTCATTCTAGACTTCTAGTTCGGGTTGTTGGGAAAGAGCATAGATATACCTTATTAATGACCTACAGAACACCCAATGCAATCGAAAAGAGCCCTTGATAAGAACACATACAGCTTGTGCATCATGGTGCTTAAAATTTTTGAAATCAAATATAAAAGCGGACCATCGGACCAATACTGCATCAGTGAACGATTACAAGTTACAGCATCATGAATACTGTTTTTACAATTTCGGTTCTTTCAATTGCTCTATGCATTGTACGAGTGTTTGCACAGCAAGGTAAATACTGTGATCCAACAATGTGTCAAACCGGACGACATATCGGTTGTGGGAATAAAAACGTAAGCATTAATTTCCCGTTGCAACTTTTTGCATATAAATAAAACAAAAATTGCAGAAATTCGCAGAAACGTGTCCAAAAGATGCTAAGTTAGTGAAAAGTGAAAATTACAAAAAAGTATTTGTTAAGGAACATAACCGGGTGAGAAATTTAATTGCAACTGGAAGTTTAGCAGGATACTTACCTGCAATGAGAATGGCCACAGTTGTAAGTATAATCTTACTATACTCAGAATCCACAGAAAATCGGACACGTATAAGAATATTCTATCTAAGATACTCTTGTATTTTTAGAAATGGGATAATGAGCTGGCTAAATTAGCCCAGATGCAGGCAAAAACTTGCGTCAATGCCTACGACGAATGCCGAAATACAGTTCGCTTTATAGCTGTTGGTCAGAACATTGCAACGATTACGAGGATAGGGCGCTATAGTGTTGCTGAGTTGATTCGCGAAGTCGTCAACGGTTGGTTCAGCGAAGGTGCCATTCTTGACAGATCTTACGTGACTGAATACAGAATCGATAACAATTAGTAAGATCGATTTCCTTCTGCAGGCGAAACTTATTTATTTCATTCTGTAACTCACAGCAAAGCTTCGCGTCATTTCTCTCAGTTGGTTTTGGATAAAGTAACTCGAATTGGCTGTGCTGTCGTTGACTTCACGGAGGGAACTAAAACTCGAGTGAATATAGTATGTAATTATTCTTCTCGTCCCATGCACACTTTGCCGTTGTACATTGAAGGATGTTCGGTAGCGCAGTGTATTCGAGGACACAATACAAAGTTCCAAGGGCTATGTGCTCCATCGGAGATGGTTGATCCGAATGGTTACTAAGCTGTCTAGTTTCTAGTCATGTTTAATTTTTTTTTTAGAAATAGTTTAAGATATAAGAATATTATTTTAATAAATGCTATATTACAATATTTTAAGTGAGAATGATTTTTTTCCATTACAATGGACGTATTTGCAATTTTTTAAATACGTTTTGGAAACTAAGAATGTTCCGCTAGTGGTTAATTTAGATTAAGAGGCCAATTACAAATACAACGGTGAAGTAGTAAGTTGTAATGAACTTGAGGAATGAATAACGCAATGTTATCTTACATATTTGTGTAGAATTCAAGGAATTCATTGTCAAAGGAGTGGCATTTGCTAAATCTTCGAAACCTTCATAATTACACCGATTTGAATTCGGTAAATCTATGACTTAAGTCAACCCATAAGCTGAAAAGGGTGTATACTTTTTATCATAAAACTAATTTCTGCAAATAAGTATCGAAATTGTTATATCTAAGTCAAAAGAGTTGATCATTTTTTAAAGCACAAAATACGTTTACTTTTGAATACAAAAGTCAATTGACCCCATATAAATTGTACGCGATGATCGTTTCCTGTCGAAAAAATAACAAAAAAGAAGTAAACTTTATGCACTTTCTTTTAACATGGCATAAGGTGAGTTTTATGCATTTTGATATTGATATTAACTACTTCTCTCCACATCTCTTTCGTATTATTTGTATTTTACTAAACTATATTTTTAACGCATATAGTAGAACAAAGGGCATAACTCGCTGCATTAAAAAATCCCATACACATACTATCCTAAAGCAAACACTAGAATTAATTTTTCAACTCCTGTACAATCTATTCAAATCGTAGTAAACTTATTTAGTTCTAAATCAATTATTTTTATCATAGCTGTCATTTCATTACATTAATTTAATGTGTTTCTATTAAGTTTTTTTTAAAAAAATGTTCCTTGTTGATCTTCTAAAATTATTGTTTGCAATATTTTCTGTGCCTGGATGTGGTCAGCACATTGAAAGAAAATGCTTTAATCGTGACAATCCAATCGGGAACTATCTTGGAATTGACTATCAAATTGTCTACGTTACAGAAAAGCATTTTCTCGAGCTCGAATGTCAAGCATGGTAATTTTGTACTGATATATTTACTTATAAGCATACGATATTTTGCATGTTTGCTGAATTTTTCGTTTTATGTTATCAATATTTTATTGTTATTTATGTTTCAAAATCATGATTTTGGAGGAATTTTAACTATTTTTGTACAGCTTTAAAAAGCTTATAATTTACAGACGTAAATTTTGATTACAGTGTCCATTGCGAGTATTTCGTTTATTATGCACATGTTATATTTTTTATAATATAAGAAGGGGTTAGTTTAGATTGCAAGCCGGCAAATGTTGGCAGTATATGGTGTATTAATCTACAAGAAGGGGGAGGGGAGTTGATGAAAAGGAAAATAACGTTCACATATATATCTTTCAATTAATCTTAAAAAATACAAACTATTGCTCTCTAGTTTATCAAAAAAGTTGAAAGCTTTGAACAAAGACTTTTTTCATTAAACATTGCAAGATCTGTTTGTCCGGCCTAAGATTGCCGGAGTATAGACTTACCAAAAAAAATTCTATAAAACTTTCGATTGGAGCTCGGAATTCCGTCCTTTTAATAAATATGAAATTGTATTTCGCAATCCAAAGTATACATTTTTCAACCATAATGACGTGACATTTGAAGAAGGGTAGCGAAATTGAGGTTTTGAAAATTGTTAATAAAAATTTTAGCACTCATTATATATATATAATATATTAAATGGAAACAGTACACACGGCTCAGATATTTTATCTTATTTTTTTCATCTATTAAGCTTTTTTATAATTTTCATCCTGTGATCAAAACAATTCCTTTCAGTGATGAAGCCAATTCTCCCGATGCTAATGTAACATGGTCTTTGGTTGACTTTAATGTGACTGCTACTTATCCAGCGTACAGGCCATTGAATCCTAAATCGAAAAAGTTCAAAAAACATATGGCAATACTGGAAAACAATGCACTCTATATTGATAAGGCGAAAGGCAAACACAGTGGTTTCTACAACTGCAATCTGACTAGGACTGACGACACTGACAATTCCACAATCCTTTCCTCCTATAATTATCTGGTCCAAGTTAATGATAAGATCTACATGTCTGAAGTGCTGACTGGAACACTGACCGACTGGGAGAAATACCGCGTGGCCGTAATCGATCTCGCTGCCTCGATGTTGGACGAAGAAAGTCTGGAGGAGCAGGTCGCGGAGCTGGATGTGTTGTGGGGCAACTGGTCGGATTGCTTGTGTGGATCGTTTAGATTTGATAATCGCAGATTTCGCTATGCATATCCGTATGTAATTGTTAATGAAAGCGGTTTGTATTCGCTGATATTCCCAACACACTCGGACTGGCTGCGAGAATTTTATCCCCTGTTTGCCAATCTGGTCGAGAACGTGACTATCTTTTACGAATACGAACGCTGCGTTGAAGACTGTATCCCGGATGCCCTGGTAGAAGATGTTGAGTACAGATACGAACAAAGTGTATATCTTCCTGAGGGCTCCGACATCAAGTTCCTTTGTCCTGAGTAAGAGTTGAATTTAGAAATAATCTAAATATTTATGCTCGCAATTCATTGAACTATAGCTCTGAAAATGCCAGTGAAATCCTCTGGGTTCTTAACGAAGAAAAGGTCCTTCCGAAAATGGCACATTCACTAGGAACTGGAGACGAAGAAACCCACATTGCTGTTGATATGCTAGATGAGCTTTTTCTAATTCAAGTGCGTCAGTCTGAAGCTGGGATTTATTCGTGTATTGTGGATTTGGAACCGATAAAAAAGATCACGGTGACCATAATACCGAAGTCTATATTTCTATCTAAAGGTGAGTTGTCTTTGTTGCTCTTTTTAAAATTATATTATAAATCGAGCATTGTTTTATAATTTCAGACTTCTTGGAATGCATTTTAGCGATAGCATACGTATTAATATTTTGTTTTATAGTGTGCGTCTTTATTCTATTGGCTAAAATTTATCGTATTTATTATCTGTACAGAAAGTAAATAAATGTTGTTGTATTGAATAAAATTAGGATACGTGCATTCTGTGGTTTTCATCATGCAACGAGTAATGTATCTAAGTAAACATGGATTCAAAACAGCCAAAGCAAAACTTTAGAAGTTCTATATAGAAAAAGAATGGTAACCCTTCCTCAATTCACGTATATTTTTAGCACCCGAAACATCTATTCACGACCCGATAATCAGATCCAATTGAAATTCATAGACTGTACTGGTCTTAAGTAGGACTAGGTTATAATACATACATATAATACATAATGTATACAATAAACTGCTTTTTGACCTAATCCATTCTCCAGATTTTGACGAAATTCACACCTAGACCTCACTCTAGACCACGTTCGATAAAAAAAAATATATTTTTGGTTGAAAAATAAGGTTAGCGGGGCCAACTAGATCAATTTTTGTACCTTGCATTTTAAAAATCCACTCAGTAAATTAAAGAGTTTTGTTCTATAGTTTCCAGTGCAGTCATGAAATCAAAACGAAATTGATATGGTAAATGGCCTTACTTTAGGCCAAATTTAGTAACTACGATAGGGTTCCCAACTATGGTAGTTTTCGTATTTTTGTCATATTTCCTTAGGCAGCGATGTCTAAATCAAATTAAATTTTCAAATGATAATGATTTTGTAGAGCCCATGAACAATCTTCAAATGACAATGATCTTGTAGTGCCAATAAACAACTAATACTAATGTTTCGAAAATTTGAAAAATTTTGCGAGTGGTAGACCTCAAATTATTTTTCCAATGCATTTATCGGATCGTAACAAAATCGCAGGGTCGGTCGGCGTTGATGTGAAAGTATCCTTTTAGTTTTGGTGCTAGCAAAGCGTTGCCAGCACTAGGTATTTTCACTATTTTATTTCCGTACCAACATGTTAGCAGTAGATATTCATATGGAAAGCATCTACAATGAAAATTTGTAGCCAATGCTTGAATTTTTCAAGTTTATATATTATCTTGTTATCATCCTTTTTTAATTATTTTAAACTAGTATCTTGTAAAAGTAGCGAAGGCAAATTTTACAAGATATTAGTTTATTTTATCAAATTAACCTTAAGTTTTAAGCTATTTTTTAATCTAAGGGTGCTGATATGAATCCACCATCAAATATATCTTGTCTATGCTAGAAAATTGTTTGTGTAACTCAATGAAATGTTTTCCTTACATCAAATTATTATTATTATACTTACAATTTTAATTATACATACTATCAACATAACCGGTGTACTTACCGGTTTGCTAAATTTATTGCAAACATCAAATATCTAGATCAATCTGCAATCCCATTCACCACGCAGCTTAATTCACACGATATTTCATTCGCGTAAGTTTTTTTGGTGGGTAAAGCCCAAAAACTTCCTCAAACTATTCTCGTTTTACGTTGTCGTATAAATTTTCAATTTGCGGAGGAGTTAATTATATGCATAGAAAACTGTTAGAATATATCTAAATACATATT
Source organism: Nemotelus nigrinus (assembly GCA_947369275.1). Taxonomy (NCBI): domain Eukaryota; kingdom Metazoa; phylum Arthropoda; class Insecta; order Diptera; family Stratiomyidae; genus Nemotelus; species Nemotelus nigrinus. Next base: position 13,464,399 of record OX376374.1, read on the forward strand.
TAGGATAGCGGGAAGTAAACAAAGCGTAAGGAAGACTTTCAACTAAATTTTATGGAGATGATAAACCACTTCTGTAACTGTATAGTTTGTAATTTGTACGAATAATATGAGAATAACCTTCTTTTTCGTTTTTTTTTTCAGTTGAAGTAGATAAGTTGATCTATAAAGTTTTAGTTTATGGGCTTGACTCTATTAAACGGGTAGAATTTCATTCAATTTATAGAAGCAAAATCTTTTTTCTTAGCTGCCAGCACGAAGATTTTCAAAATGCTATTATGTTTGCTTATGTATGCACGATCCATTGCATAAAAAAAATATTTCTCTCAAATATCGTTTCTTGTTTGACTTAAATACTTTTGTTCAACTAACAACTCCCACAGAATAATATTGGCTAGTGTATTTATGTATCGAATCATGTATTTATATACTATAAGCGCTTCCCTTATTTGACCATCGCAGGGTTTGCTAATACATCATCTCCTCACAAGATGCTTTTTTTGGAAACAGTCTAAGATAATACTTTGATTAAATCATTTTACCAATTCGAATATGTATGTATCTCGACTTTAAAGCTGCATTTTATGGTCACCCAACAACTAAATATTTGTATTCATATAATTTCTATTTTACAATTTTTACGTTACGAAAAGCGTGGCACGTGTTTCTTCTGATGAATGATTCAGACCTAATCTATTTCCTGACGATCATCTTCTACAGTTTGAGCATATACATTTTAATACTAATTGAGAGCGTATTCGTTGGTCCAACTTGTGGCTGTGAAGCGGTTATGCAAATAAAAATCCGACGATCATTGATAATAGTAACAATAGTATAAAAACGATTTACTAATCGGACATTCCCTATGGCCTAAGCGTGTATGTTCTCGAATATCTTGTAGAGTTTCTGAGGACGTAATGTATTTGAAATAATTTAAATATTTTTTTGCTAATATTTTAGAAAACTTGATTCTAGCTCTTCAGCAAATTTTTCAAGGTCGCTTTGTAGATGTGTTTGAAATTGGGTCATAAAGCTTGGCCACTATCAGTTCTAACTGTGGTTAATAGTAAAAAGAACTATTAGTAAGAATTTAGTTTTATGCAGAGTACTCTTTTATAACATAATAAAGTTGAAATAAATAAAATGTTTCAGAGTTTGACAAATTAACATGGAAATTTTTTTCAGGTTTTTAGACATAATTTTTTTTACATAATTTTTAGGCTTTTGTGGCTCTCAATATATGAAATGGTTCCTTATAAACATTTTGAATTGGATTTTATATATATAAATTCATGCATCTTTTGGAATTATATATTTATTTAATACGATCAAACCGATAACATCACAGGAAACCATTTCAAGGAGCATATCTGAGCAATTAGATACTCTGCTCCAAATCTACGATCAAAAATCACATTAATTAAAGTGTCAGCAATTGGAAGTGTAGAATAAAATTTTGCGTGAGAATTCATATCAAAAAGTTGCGTTACTGGTTCGACCTTCAAATTGAATTAAACTATCAACTGATTTACGTATGCATCGGAAATGATGCCATCATTCAAGTTTGGCGACTATATGACTAAAAAATTCAATATAGAATAATCTTACTGATGCAGATTTTATTCACGCACATTTGAAAAATTCAAATTGAATTGGCGCCTGGTCTCTGTAGTTTTTTTTATACATATTTGATTTTGGTTTTTCTAAATTAATGCCACCAGTTACTGTAATTTACTGTATTAACTGTATTTACTGTGTTTGAGACAAGAAATGAGTGGATATTTAGGTCTTCAGAATTCAAAAGGATTTATTTCATGCTCCAATATTATGTACATCGGAAGATAAAATGAGTCTATTTTGAAAATAACCAGATTAACTCTGTGCAGATGTTGCATTTCTATAAAAAAAAAAGTTTATGGATTTAACAAAGAATCTTTTAAGCTTCATGCTTATTTTGTTTTTCTATCTAGAGTGGGGTAAATATCCAGCATGCAGAAAAAAAAACGATCCGGAACAGCATACTAGTTTATTTCACTCCTACTCGGTTGGCAGCAGTACGTTTATTAGACATTTTCCAGTTCAAAATTCTAATTTGGAAATAACAAACGCCTAGCTAGAAAATTAGAATCAGGTTAATTTCTTTTTAAAATATGACCGAAGAATATTTGGATGCATAGGATGAGAAATTTGTTGATAGTATTGATTTTTCAATCATACTCATCCCATTTAATTTTCCTTGGTTGCTAGGTTTACAGGCAAATTTATTACTGCAAACAATTGTTTCAGTCGATATGACTTATCAAAATACATTTCACAAAGAGCAAGAGTATGAGATCCGCTGATTTTACAAGAATTCGTGCTCTGGGCGTTGTTGTTTCGTGTGCATTACCGCTATTCTGCACTACTCTGAGTGCAAAAAAATGCAGATATCGTTTGATTGTTTTGCGAATTTGTTTGATAGATAGATCGAATAATAAATAGATAAGAGCTTTATTTCATTTTTCATTTACAATTATGGAACTTTAAGTGGTCCAGACTGGTAGCGTCTTTACATACTTTGATTAAAAGCTAAACATTAGCTTCATTATTGACCTTCACCGAGAAATTACGGACAAAAAGAAATGAAATTATGATGTTAATAATATAATTAGGAAGTCCAAATTTTATTCATCTGTAAATTATAGCCTGACGCTAAACCGAGCCGAAATTTTTTTTCAATATCTATCTATTGACTTTTTATCTTTCATAGATTTAGAAATATATTGAGACACTCTATTAAGCTGATGACTAGTTGAAAGTTACTGTCTAAAGCCAAACTGAGCCAAACGGACAATTTAGGCTAATTTTTGACGTTTATAGGAAAGTTTGACGTTTATCAGTAAGACGTTTTTACCTTACTGAAATTTATTTGGATTTGATAATTTGAATTTTATTTGTCCTTTGTTTTATTTCATTTTCATGATGGCAAAAGATTTTGCATTTGGCTATAGTCAATAGGCATAGCTGAAAGTTTTTTTAAGTGGTGAAGAAATGGTAACAAATCATATCGAAATTTATTGAAGTAGTTTCACAAATTTGAGTGAAATACTAGGTCTGCTCCCGTACTACAATTAATTGCGATTAATTGCAATGAAGCCGTTTTGTGTACTCTGTTTTAGTACGCTTCATTGCAATTAATTGCAATTAATCGTAGTACGGGAACAGACTTATTATTACAACTTGCACTATAGAAGCACTTGCTGATGTACTTAATGATAAATGGTATAACTTTCTGATAATGAATTTAGAAAAATGTCGTGGATTATTACGGTGGTAAACGCATGAAAAATAATAGGATAACATCTACTGATATGAAATTCGGAAATGTTTCGATGAAAACTATCAGTTTAGCTAAATTTTGGCCAGGCTATCCTGGATCAGGGTGCTTGACTGGCCAGGAGCTGGTAAGGTCAGGAGATGATAATAGAAATTTATAATTGTACGCTTCAGGAGTTAATATTATTAATTAATGATATGCTTAAATGATTGTTTGAAGCATGTACCAATACTATTACAACCGCTTTAAATGGTGAAGTTATTCAAAACATGGTCTGGAAGAGCTCTTCAGAATACCAATATTTTCTTTTTAAAAGCCTTGGGATACCCCAAATACATAAGCGAATCTATTCTGAAATGTTATGATCAAAGCCGTCACCGAAATTATCAATAATAGCCGCATTTTTGCACCTCTAGGGAAAAATCACCGTTAAGCAAACCAAATCTAAATCAATTAATACATGCATTAATACCTTGGGCGATCGAATTTATCACAACAAAAGAAGAAGATTGACAGTAAAGTGCACCACTCTTGATGTATCCAATATGTATACTGGTGTAGACCTACCGATTTGCTAATTAAGATACCAATATATTGGACCTAATCCTTCCTAAATAATAGAAAACCGAACTTAGAAAGTAAAAGTGCAATGGTTTAGAAAAGATATACTCAAAAGATATCTACTTAGTTAAACGCTTTAAAACCTATGCACAGCCAAATTCCTGATTGTAAAATATGTGGATGATTTCATAATCTCATTGCTTGTTTGCTCACACTGGATCCAAAACGCAAACGAATGAACACTTCAATACCGTGTTTTGCCATGTATAAGCATGAACCATAAGGTTTTCGTGCAGACGGAGCATAAGCCTAAATCAAGTTACTGGCCTAAGTTTTTCGATTTCTGCAAGGACTAAAATTGCGACATCACTTAGTGGAAAACAAGTTGTTTTTTTTTTGGGGGTTTCCACTAGTTTTTGGCAAAAGGTAATATTTAAATAGCGGTTAAAGATTAATACTAGGTGGGTTTTTTTTTGCATCCAGAGTAGTTTATGATAGCGGTAATGCACGCGAAACAACAACAGCCTCCAGAGTACGAATACTTATCAAATCAGTGGATTTCGTACTCGTGCAGTTTGAGGAACGTATTTCGATAAGGCATATCAACTGAAACAGTTGGTTACAGTGCTGAATTCCTCAAAATTTCCCTGTGAACCTGTTGTTATTTCAAAATTGAAAAAAAAACACACTGTTGCCAACCTAGTAGGAATGAAATAAGCTTGCATGCTACTCCGGATCGTTTTTTAATGCCTGCATGATACCTACACAGAACAGAAAAAAACGCAGCTACTATTTTACAAACACCTACTCCCCCGACACACACACACACACACATACACACACACACACACACACACACACACACACACACATATATATATATATATATATATATATATATATATATATATATATATATATATATATATATATATATATATATATATATATAAAGAAAAATTGTCAAATGAAAAGTTCGCCACACTTAATTCAACCCCAAGTTCGTGATAAAATTTTCATACGTACATAGGCAACATACAGGACCAGCTAAGTGCTTTCAATCACATAAAAAAAACTCCAAATCTTGCTCGATTTATAGACCAAAAGATACATTTAAATATCGCTTCCTCTAAAAAAAAGAAGCAAAACGTTACATCATTTTCGACTAAATAAATTGTAACAGCAAACTGGTTCATAAATATTCATTCCACCCATAGAAATATTCAAATTGTCTAGTAAAATAAATGTCTTCTTCTAACTGTGCCTGTTCTATCGCATCTACAGCTGTTTCAGCTAAACGAGCTATTTTCCACTGCGAGCAGTATGAATCCAACATTGACCCGTTTTCAGCGTTAATTAGCATAAATGAAAGTAAACTGGTAATGTTCCAACCAAGAATCATCAATAAAATTGCCATCATCACTGAATAGCCACTCGCGATTTTTTATCAGCTTCATGCACATTTATTTAGTTTTTTGTTTTAATTCCTCATACAAGAAATATTTTCTGGTCTTTTTATTTTTTCTATAGACGACTATACACACTAATCTAGATTTTATGATCAGATCAAGTTTTTCCGTGAAATTCAAATGATTTTCGTCACATTGATAATAAATCTGTTCGCATGTCTGTATTATGGCATGCAACATATAAAAATGGAAGTTAGATTCAGGAAACTTTTAGTTCTAGTCGATTGTGCGTCTTGAGAGGATTTCGATCAGAATGAAAGGATTAGTGATTTGTGTGTTTTTGGCAGTGTGCTTACAAGCACATGTGTCCAGTGTATGTTATGTCTATGAGGTGAGGTGATTGCTTTTGGATTTCATTTTTGGAAGGACGTTGTATTAATGGGTATTTTTTTTTGTGATTTCAAAAGTCGTTTGGACCGAAATGTCCTGCAGATGCACAACTACTAGACTCGTTCTACTTGAAAGATATTTTCGTGGAAACTCATAACTTCTACAGGAATATAGTTGCGTCAGGATATCTTCCTGGTTTCGATCCAGCCGCCCGGATGGCTACAATGGTAAGTGCATAATTTGTAGTGTGTTTTAAATATATTACGAAGAATAAGTGAACCTATAGTGCATATTTTGCAGTGAAATATTTTGAAATAATTCTTCTCTAAGTTCGTGATTTGTGCGTTATAATATCCATTTTGTGAAAAATATTTATGCGATCCCGTGAAAAATGTATAAAGTGTTGGGAAGGACACATCTAATGCTCTTAAGAACTCGTGTATAAGTAGCTCAGTGTATTCAAAGATTAAAGGAGACCAAGACTTCCCGAATTGATTGATGAAGTCAAGTATCCCTGTCATGAAGTGAACACGCATTGTCAGCATATTCAGCATCGATTATTTTGCGTGCACAAAGTATAGTCTGCGTTTAGTCAGTGCAACTTTCTTTGGGAATCAAATCTGAGATCTCATCCTTAAAGCTCCATTGTTGAAAACATTTCAGGAAAACAATGCACAAGAAACCACCAACGCAGCCTGAATCCCCCTAAATTATACATTTTGGCGAAGAAACATCCGGAACACCGGCTTCATGTTTTAAAATCACTTTTTCACTCTACCAGCAGTTCTTTTTGGCAAACTTAGATATGATTGAGGATTTTTTGAATCGTCCGGAGACCACGACATGCCTTGAAAATGAAATATATTGAAACTTATCTTATGAGCTGATCTAAATATGCCCAAATTGATTGCTATCTGTATGTTGGAACAGCTTTTTAGTCTAATTTTGTACTAATCACTTCAAGCTTATTTATTCGATGTGAATGAAATTCTACTAACTTTGACTCTCAGACAAACAAACCTGAGCTATGTATACTGTAACAGTTAACAGTCTATTCAGTGCTAATATCAGAGTAGAAGGCATTGTAATATATTCAAGAGAATCTACTGTCCATGGTAAATGTCATTTTCCTTTTCATCAAATTTATCTAAGAAAACTTTAACTGAATTTAATACGAGCCATAGGTTTCAAATGTATTCCAGTTTAAAAAGTACCAATTCATTAAAATAACAATAAATGAGCAGCTTAGCCAACAAATTAATTATAGCAATAATCTAGAGGTCTTCCGTAAACAAGCTCTCCAATTTATTCAAGCCCTAATTCAGTAGCGAAAATAAATACAATGTTCAATTTATGATGACACTACCTTTCAGTTGAATAAATTAGCATAATATCACATGCATAATTAATTGGGAGACCCTTGGTTACATATTGCCATTTATCACAGCTCAAACAAGCCACCTCAATTTGTTTTCGGAATAATAGTTAAATATTCATCATTAAGACCGGCGTTGTAATATCTTGTAGTAAATTATTAGTAGTGATAAAATCACGCCTGTAATTTATGCATCTTTAGTATTCGAAAATTATTACGTCTCTCAAATCTGATTGAAATTTGTTGCCAAGCAATCAACCACAATATACAATCTTGGCTTATATGGAGAGGGGGCACAAGACAGATGATGAAGCATATTCACATGAAAAGAAGAAAATGTGCCAATAGAATTAATAGTTTTTGATAGAACACAGCTAATTTCAATCATTTGATTCTTGCAAATAAACGTGCTGCCATTCAGAGCATTGTTTGAACTTGAAACTGCATAAATAAATATAAAGTAGGTTCGATGTATTCATCGAATACTATACTCACTGACAAATTATAGAAATGCCACAAGAACTTGAATATCTCGTTTCACTTAGTAGATTGAAAAAGATCAGAACAATGGTTACCAGCACAGACAGAATGGAAGTCAAAATATTTAATAATGCATTGATCATAGTGTGATGTATAATAGGATTAACGTCTCAACCATTAATACTTAAAAATCTAGAGAGTGATTGAACTTGGCTGGTCGAAAGATCATTTCAACAGGTCTTAAAAAGAAATGATTTAGAATATTGTACGATTAAATCGTACGGGAAATAATTTTCCCATAATAATTCGAGAGTGCACTTTACAAATTGTCACTAACCAAATGTTATATTTCCTACAATTACAGGTTTGGGACGATGAACTGGCTCAGCTTGCTGCAAACAACGCCAAGTCTTGCGAATATGAGCATGACAGCTGCACCAGAACCAATTACTTCAGACGAACTGGACAAAATCTTGTCGCTCAATACAAAGGCCGTTACTATGATCCGATTCAATTCATTTACTCCAGTATGCAAACTCTTTTCGATGAACACAAGAAAGCCGATATGAGTTACGTGCTACGTTTCAGAGCCGACCACAAATTGTAAGTAGTTGTCTTAGTATTTATAATATGAATTAACGGCACGAATTATGGATTTTAGTGAAGAAATTGGTCATTTCACCGAATTAATTCTGGACAGAAATGTACGTGTTGGATGTACTATAGTGCAATTCACTGAAAAGGGATGGCTTCGCTTAAATATGGCGTGCAACTATGCTTCGATTCATAAAGAAGGTCGACCATTGTACGAACCAGGCTATCCTGGATCAGGTTGCTTGACTGGACCCAATCCACAATTTCCCGGATTATGTTCGACCTACGAAGAGTTCGAACCAAACTGGAAGAAATAATTCTGTGATTGTAAATAGGATTAAAACAATGTAATGTATTTAGAAGTTAAGAAGTACTGTAGAATGATTTTGCAACAAATTCAAAGTGAATATATATATAAATTTATCAAAAAAATAAGATCGTATGTTGCTTGGAATTGGCATGTTTTCTTCGGTAAATTTAAATTATGGATCTTTAAATAAGGGTTAACTTAATCAATTAAAAGATATTTAAATAATACACAAATAATAATCAATATAATAATAAAAGAACACGCATAATTTAAAATACTTCGGTGGTCCAATGAGGTTCTTAAATGTTTCTGGTCCTCATATGTTTATGAATATAATTATTTTCGCGCTTTCAATCATAAAGCATATGGGTATTTTCGGGCTACTTGTTTCTACAGTAAAATTCAGTAAAAACATGTGAGCAAGACACAAGTGAAAAATATCAGCTGTGTTTAATGAGCTGCTCTAGGTTGAGCTAGGTTGAGATATCTCAACAAAATGTGTTTAATGAGCAATTCGGCTGCTCTAACTTGCCCGAAGTTGCTCTGATTTGTGTTTCATGAGTCTGCTCTAAGTTGAACTAGAGCACTTTAGAGCACGATTTTTACTCTACTTTTTTTGGTAGAGCAAGTTCGGGCAAGCAACCAGCTGTTTTCCAACTGTCAGAGAACCGACTTCCAACAAAAAATTGTCACTGAAGTGCAGTTTTTTGTTAGTGAAGTGACAGGTTGACCTTCTGACAAGTAATGAATTTTGAGAAATGCCTCTCAGCTGCTCTCACTTGCTCGACTTTTTTTTGCCTCTCAATTGCTCTAGTTTGCTCGATTTTTTTTGACAGCCGCGCTACTATAACTGGCCTTGAGATGCTCTGCTTTTTTTTCGTGCTCATTAAACACAGCTATCAGTCGATATCATTATCGTAGAGTTTTAATAGTTTCTTGTGCAAAACGTGTCCACAAAACTGATTAACTTGCATTTCTCACGCATATACAGCAGGTAACACTGCTTTTTCTACTCTGATATGTAATGAACATCTCTTCTTTTAAGATCGAAAGCTAATCTTGTGTCACTAAACAATTGTAATCGTCACGTACTAGGCGTAGACACGGATGCTAAGAGGTACTCAACTGCTTTCAATATTGCTGGTGTCCTTTCCAAATAAATCGCTTTGTGTGGTCACATTCAGTAGAGCTTTCTTCAGTTTGATGTAGAAAGCAGAATCTGGCATATATGTACTTGATGTGCTATAACTTATTTCACTGACAATAATGAAAATCAAACAATCTAATTTCAAAGGAATATACGTTCATAGAGCTAGATTATAAAAATGACGGCTGCCTTCTATTAGTGGATAATATTTTGCAAATGGAGCCCATCGAAGATCTTGATTTTCTATTACACTCAAATACAAAATGAGTGTTCGTTACATTCTAACAGATGCATTGCAGTGCTCTTCGTGAAAGTTTCAAAATACTCCGGAACTCCGGACTCCCACTATATTACTGGGCTTCGCTCCAATAGCGGCAGCTATTCAGTTCCAAATTCTGCAGCAAACTGGGTTTGTAATGAATTACATTACGGAGAAATCTTGTTATTGATTGATACAAGTTCTGCGAAGAATGTCAAGCTACGGCTGCAGCTACTTTTTACATTCGAAAACTAGTCCAAAATAGCTAATTGGTAACAGAGGAATGACCACTCTGTGCACATATTTGCTGTTTGCTATAAAGTGACAAAACACTGCTGTACACTTTTATTTTTTTAAAGGGTAAGATAACTCCTGGCTAATGATCGTAAAATATATTCTAGCTTCAAAGCTCAAAGCAATATACGAAGTCGGTCCCATAATCAACTGGCCTGGTATAGTTCTACGCGACATGTCGATACATGTTATGTTGCATCGAATAGTTCGTTTATCATATACTTTGTGTACGAACACTCATTGACTTGAAGAGCGTAGTCTCAGTTTAGCAGTGGCTTGAACAACAAGTGTCGCATAATTTTTCAAAATATCGAAAACTGAGTATCGAAGTGATATAAAGTTTCTGTTTAAAGAAGGCTTATTCCCCTTCTAAACATAAAAACGATTGAAGTGTTCCCCCTTCTTACAGCACAGCGTAAAATTGGGTGAAAGACTTTCGCCTCGAGAGAGAAACCATCGATGATATCGGCCATGACGGTCGACCGGTGGAAGTGCTCACTCCTGACACTATTGCTCTAATCGATAAAGAGGTTTTGAGCGACCTTCTTTTGAGTAGGCTCTCTAAAAATACCGTCCATCGTGCAATCCATGAACATTTTCATATGAAAAAAGTCAGTGTAAGATGGGTCCCGAAACTTCTTTCAGCTGTGCAGAGACAGGAAAGAGTGTGCACTGTGCTTCCGAGTTTTTGGATCTTTGTCGAAAAAGCCCAAAGAATGTGACCGAGCAACTAGTGACTGGTGGTGAAACTATGGTCTTGTATTATGATCCAGAAAGCAAGCGTGAGTCAATGGAATGGCGTTATAGGGGTGAAAAGTCATCAAGAAAGGCAAAGGTGCAACAATCTGCCAAAAAAGTCATGTGCACAATCTTTTGGGATTTCCAAGGTATTTTGATGGTGGATTTCAAAGAACGCAATACAGTCGTAAACAGCGAATAATATGCTTCATTAATATATAAACTGCGAGGCATCATAAAGGAGAAGCGCAGAGGCAAACTGTCTAAAGGCGTCTCGTTGGTTCACGACAAGGCCCCCGTTCACACCGCCGATGTTTCAAAGGATGCAGTTCATCAACGTGGGTTCATGGAGCTCCACACATGGTCCCGTCTGATTATTATTTATTTCCAAATTTAAAGCGGTACTTAAGAGGAAGAAAATGTTCAAGTGGTGAAAAGTTGCAGGCGGCCGTCTTCAGTCATTTTGAAGACAAAGATTGTGCTTATTCTAATAACGGCTTAGTAATATTAGTTCACAGATGTCAGAAGTGTCTTAATATTAGTGGAGATTATATTGAAAAATACAAAATGGTTTCATTTCATTTTCTTGATTATTTCATAGTTACGCCAATTCATTATGAGACTGACCATGTATGTATACTTTTTTTTGACAATGAAATACCTTGAATTCTAATTACTCTATTGATTAACGGAATGCGGTCGTTATTGCACCTATTCATTGAACAGCCAAATAAAGCAAAATAGTTATGTGGACCGTTCTCTTTTTGAACTGTGGGAAATTTTAATCTAGCATAAATCTAATCTATGTTCGCGGAGGTATATGTTTGGTTTTTATGTCATAATAGCTTGTCACTTATTAGCTGTCAGCTCAAACTTATCGACACAGAGCTTATCGAGCTTTTTTTTTACTTTAAATCATCAATAACATACTTATGAAAATAGTTAGGATACTTGGAGAAATTAAATATATATTTTCTTTTTTTAAATTGTATAAAAAATTCTGCAAATAATTATTAACTATAATTAAAGCAACAGAGTTCAAAACATCAACGTGTTGAAGTATAATTTCGCGTAGAAAAGTGTGACGTTAGACGTGCTTACCAAACGTATTTTTTTATATCAGTGTTTAAATTTCGTCTTCGAGTCCAGTATCTTCTGGAGGAAAATCACCAACTTCTATGGCAGCAGGAGTTACAAAGCTACCATAATTCGGTTTACATTCGAAATAACGTTTGCCATTCAAGCTGCATAGGAAAGAAAAGTAAGAATGTATACGTGTGAACAGCAGTGATTCAAAAACTATTTTCTATTACCTTCCATCGTTAACTCCAAGAGGTTCATCAAATTTAACGCCGATAAGAATGCCTTTTTTACCTTCAACAGGACCATTATACATAATTACTCCACGTCGACGTGGCTGGTTTTTAGTTGAAACCTATTTTCCAAACAGAAAAATGTATTATGTTTTTTATGAAATGAATTAATTACAAACTCAATACCTGACATCTTAAACCAACTTTACACATCTCTGCACGACGGTTCTCTTCCTCGGCTTCTTGTTGCTTTTTCTCTTCAATTTTCTTCATTTCTTCGTCATTATATTTTCCCAATCTGTTCTTCTTCAAATAGTTCCTTAGCGAATCGGCCTTTTGTTCATACTGGTCTTCGGTTAGATCAAATTTCTCAACATGATCAGTGAGTAGCTGAAAACTGTCGATGACATGGAATCGCATACCATCTTCGATCGGATATGATCCAATTAGAGCTGTGTTATCATCGATTTTGCATGCTAGTTTATCTCCATTGTAGAGTTCGATCTGCATTGTGCTTGCACATCCTCCTGTTAGTATTTCGAGTTTGTTCTGAAATGTAAAAAAAATATTAGAATGCAGTATTAAGTTCAATGATTGAGGAGTCCAATGAACAAATTTAAACGAATTTTAGAAATTCATGAGAATAATGCTATACTTTTTATCAAAAGCGTAAAGGATATTTTGGCCTGAGTGCTTAGTGGTGCCAGGCGCCTCTCCCCCAGCCTAAACACAAAAAAGTTTGTAAAGAAAAGTATTTACTTTTGACGTGATATAAATTATCAATATTTTAACCTGAATTTAAGTAACACACTGTATTTTTAAAACAACGTCAGCATTGATTATAGAATTCCGATAACTGAAAAGCATTGAATTTCAACTGTCTCTTTTTTATTTACAGTTTGACCAATGAATTCAGTAGAAGGTAAATTTCAGTCTTAGTTTTTGTTCTTAGTATTTTATTTTCTTATATTTTTATTATCAATAAATTTAGGACGATTTACACTTTTCTCCGGAGGGTAAACTGGTAGGAAATATGAGAGAGCAGACCAAACGAATTTTCCAACTAAACATCTTAAATTAGGGTGTTTCCGAAACACCCCAAAAGTTAAGGCAATTTACTAAAATTTTCTAGCCCTTTCCATTTCCTTCTGGTGATTATATTTAAGCAGTTTGCTGCAAACATTTTTGTATTATAACGGCAGATACTTCCACAAGGTTCGATTACATTCTTTCGAATTTGTCAACTAAGATTAGTCATGCGGTGACCAAGATGGAACGACGTATCAGACTAACCACCCACAAAAAATTGACTCCTAGTGTATTTTAAAAATGATTTGAGAGCTTAGGTTTTTAGTTTCTAGGCGAAAGTACATGTCAAATTTGATCATTAAAGAGTTTTTTTTATAAATCTAAAATCATAGTTGGACTAGCTTTTCCCCTTTTTCTAGCATTTTAATATCAAAATTCAACATTTTCACCCCATCTGCTCCCTTTTCAGCAATTCTACAAACCACCTGAAAACTTACCTTAAGATCACAAACGGTGATATCCTTTGGGAATTTCTTCTCAAAAACTACGCTATCATTACTCGAATTTGTTATGTTCACTTTAACAAAGTCAGAAGTACTTAATTTTATTTGGTCACTCATTTTCGCTAATATTTCGAATACGGAACTGCCGGCACAAAGCTGTTGTTTATAAAACTCTTGTCTGGCCTGTCTGGCTGTCAAACACTCGGCACAATGGAGGTTGTAGACAATGGAGTGGCCCTTCACATTTGAAATGTATTGGAGGGGATGTAACCATGAGTTAAGGGGAATGCGATGTTTTGTCTGGATTGCTGATGTTTGATTCCTTCTTGCACGTTTATCTCTCTTAAACATGTTAAAGCAGCAATACCGTTCATTGTCAAATTGGAGGAGAACTACTTGGATTTGACCAGATTTGACAATGAACAGAAAAAAATTTACTACCATCTACCTCACTGACTACCATCCCCTTCAATGTGATGTAAATCTTATGGGCATGTCCACTCCATTTCGACTACCTCACTGGTTGATCTGTCAGTAGGTGCCAAGATGTAAATAAATACACTTGGTCGTACGAAAATCATCAGAAAAATGACGATTTCCACCAAACCCAGTGCCATAAAGTCCTGTTCCAAATCTCGCAGCGAAAAGCATTTAAATCTGCTCACATATGTACTAGTTTCGGTAGTGATATTCGGTGCCATCTCGTTTTTATGGGACGTGTTCGAAAGTAATACGGGCCAAGATGAAAACTTCAATGAAAAAATTTCACTTTCACTCGTAAACATCCCGCAAATCATATTGGAGGAAGATGCTGAACTGGCTCGAGGACGGAATCCAAATTGTACTTTCTGGGACTGCTTGAACGTATATCGGTGTGGACAACGGGAGCAGGATCGCATCGCAATCTACGTCTATCCAATAAAGGAATATACTGATACACGAGGCAGCCAAGCTTTCACACTCACGCGGGAATACCATGAAATTCTGAAAACTATTGTCGATAGTCCGTACTATACACCAAACCCAAACGAAGCGTGTATATTCGTACCGAGCATTGACACACTAAATCAGGACCTGTTTGACGTGAATCTCGCCAGCAAAGCGCTGGCCACTCTAAATTACTGGGAGAATGGTGAAAATCACCTGCTGTTTAATATGATTCCCGGAACTCATCCGAAGTATAATCGAGTGCTGGACATTAATACGGATAAAGCGATAATTGTTGGTGGTGGCTTCGATTCGTGGACGTATCGACCCTCATTCGACATCGCTTTACCTGTTTGGAGCCCCGAGCTGCAAAATCTAAAAGCACCAAACTTGAAAAGCTCTCGAAAGTATCTGGTAATATCTCCACAGCTCAATTTATATCACCCAGAACAGATACGTCGACTCAAAGACAAGACTTCTACAAGCAGCAATATCCTGATACTTGAACCCTGTTCGACTCCTACACTTACACCAAGTGATAAATTCTTCGATGATCGCGACATGAGGTGTAGTTATCCGCAAGGAGATGAGTTCCATTACCCGCACGTTCTTGGTGAGGGTATATTCTGTTTGATTGGTAGAAGCATGCGCCTGGGTCAGCCACATTTCCTAGAGGCTCTCGCATATGGCTGCATTCCTGTAGTGATGATAGATAACTATGTGCTGCCCTTCGAGGATATAATTGATTGGAGCTTAGCATTAATACGCGTTCGTGAAGCGGACGCTCACTCGCTGTTGGATCGGCTGAATGCTGTTTCCGCTATGAAAATCAAAGAGCTACAAAAACAAGGAGCGTGGCTTTATAAGAAATATTTCAACAGCATCAAAACCATAACAATGACCGTGCTGGAAATATTAAACGACCGTGTTTTTCCACACTTGGCGAAAAATTCGCTCGATTGGAATCTAAAAGAAACACCAAATGCAGCACAAAACCCGCTGTTCTTGCCACTTATCGCCCCCAAGTCGCAAGGATTCACTGCTGTCATTTTGACCTATGATCGAATTGAAAGCTTGTTCACATTGATACAGAAACTATCTGCTGTTCCGTCACTGCAGAAAATCCTTGTGATATGGAATAATCAAAAGAAACCACCGCCACATCGTGAGTTAGCTTTTAGATGCCTTCAATTGCATTAAAGTTTTTCATTGACT
This sequence comes from Nemotelus nigrinus, assembly GCA_947369275.1. Taxonomy (NCBI): domain Eukaryota; kingdom Metazoa; phylum Arthropoda; class Insecta; order Diptera; family Stratiomyidae; genus Nemotelus; species Nemotelus nigrinus. The sequence goes on from OX376374.1 coordinate 13,480,256, forward strand.
ATTATTTCAGCTTCTATGTTCCCGAAAATTTCGAAGCCTCTGAAAGTCATACAGACTCGAGCAAATAAGCTTTCGAATAGATTCTATCCGTACGACGAGATCGAAACTGAAGCAATACTGACAATCGACGATGATATTGTAATGCTGACAGCAGACGAGTTGGACTTTGGGTATGTGCTTGAAGCGTGGCTGGTAGAATTTCGTAACATTCGTCTTTGTGTTTTAGATACGAAGTCTGGAGAGAATTTCCTGATCGGATTGTGGGCTTCCCGAGCCGAACTCATGTATGGGATAATACTACGAGTCGGTGGAGATACGAATCCGAGTGGACTAACCAAATTTCAATGGTCCTGACAGGAGCCGCATTTCATCATAAGGTAAGTGTACTAACTAAACGTGAAGCTACTTCCACTTCCATACTAATAAAATGAATGCTTCCGAAATCTCAGTTTTGGAGCTACATGTATACCAACGCGATGCCCGGTGGTATTAAAGACTGGGTCGACGATCATATGAATTGTGAAGATATTGCTATGAACTTTCTCGTAGCAAATATTACGAATAAACCGCCAATCAAAGTTGCACCTCGCAAAAAATTCAAATGTCCGGAATGCATCAATAACGAAATGTTGTCGGCCGATTTGAATCACATGATGGAACGGTCAGCTTGTATAAATCGATTCGCACAAATCTATGGAACGATGCCGTTAAAAACAGTTGAATTCCGTGCCGATCCAGTTCTCTACAAAGATAACATTCCGGAGAAACTGAAACGATTCAATGATATTGGTAGTTTGTAGTGTGATCGCAATTGCTATTATGCAATCGAATTTTCGTAGTAAGTTGTTTTCATTGAAATTGATTTGTATATTTTATTTAATTGTAGAGTTACAACCAAAGTGTATAAGTTTAATAAACAGTTTAAAATAAATCCGTATAGTACCGTACCAGAAGTTAATGTGAAAAGGTATTTTTCTTTCTTATTGAATAAAATCAGCATCATAGATTGTAGTTTCAGCATAGCGGAACTCGATTCCTGTCAGAACCACAATATTTAAATTTACAGTCGTTTTGAAATCTGCTTATTAGGGCTGTCATATTAAAGCGAACCGATAAAATTTCTTTAAATGGATGCGTCAAATTAAACCTTCTAGCTGTGAAATCCGAACGATAAGCTATTTTAGTGAATCAAATGTCACATCCAATTAATTTTTTCAAAACAGATTATATCGCGATGCGTCGCCATAAGCGACCTCCGTATCGTTGCACTGATGTTGGCCATCAACCTGCTCAGCGAGCTGACGGCTCCATGAGCTCTATCACATACCTTACGGAGGTGGTCCCATTACTTCAGCTTAGTATCCAGCGCCACTTCCAAGGTACGTGGGGCTTACTGATCTGGTTGCATATATGACTCTGGCGTAATGCTAAAATATTCAAGGACTTCACATATTGAGCGATGGGAAATGTAACAATAGCGGCCCCTTTTAAAAAGTAGAAAGATGTCTGACCAGACCTTCTTGCCAAAGAGAAGAAAATAACACTAATTATACTAAGTTAACACCGTAACTGCTTTGACCAATTTTCATTTCAGACCCAAAACAGATGTCCTTTCAATCAACGTGTTTATTTTTGTTGCATATTCATTTCCGTCACAATAAACGATCAGTAACGCTTTATTTTTTTCAGAAAAAAAAAAAACAAAAACGAGACAAGTAAAAACAAAATATTCTATCGAATAACACAATTTCCGATCACGTACTGCAATATCATCTCAATATGTACATATACAAGTCATTACTTTTTGTGTTTATTTATTGTGCTCAGCAACTCGTCGGCCTCTTCGCCTGTCTTCACACGCAACAAAATGGATGTCGGCTTTTGCTCAGCTTCAGGTGTTGGAATGCACACCATCATCACATTGTTCTTACCAAGACGCTTAGCAGGAATCGACTCGTTCAAAATAAAGTTCAATAGAATGTTGCCGAGATTCGTGTCGGCTCGAACGAGCAGCTGTGTTTTTTCCGTGTCCTTCACAGGCTTAAGATACAATGTGCCAACACCGCGATCTGCATAGTTGCCGTCATGTTTCACGAACACCTTGCATCGTTTTGAGTAAACGGAATCTTCTTCGACAACTGGAGTGAATTCGACCTTAGGCGGATCATCTTCCTCGGCTTCTTCGTTGTCCTTCCCCGATGGTTCTGCAGGCGTAGATACTACATTGCTTCCGAATGTGAAGGGCTTTCCTGCCGTGAAACTGAATCCCGTCACTGTGGAACCAGTCGTCTCACCTGAGGTTGAGGACGCCGAGGAAAATATACTGCTCTTAGATGAACTCGGTTCTGCGGTTGTTTGTGATACCTTGAATGTGAACGATCCTATTTTACTGTCTTTTTGTGCACTCTTTTCAAATGAGTTCCCAAATATCGAACTACCACTTTTTGGTGCATTACCATCTGTAGTTGAGTTGACTTTGCCGAAAGTGAATTGAGAAGCTGCCGGCTTGTCTTCTGCCTTTTCATCGGTTTTGGCGGCATTACTCGAGAGAACCGCTGTTTCTCCGAATTTGAAGCTGCTTGTTGAAGTTGAGCTGGTGATGGTCCCGTCAAATTCATCTTGTATTTCTTTCAAGTATTTCTCGTAGTCTTTGAATATTGGCGAGAGGATGCAGAGTGGATTCTTATCGACGTGCATTTTTATCCAATTGGAGAAAGCCTGGTTTAGTAGCTTCAATTTTTCGTAGTAAGTACCTGATTTTTCGAACGCGAATGTGCTATCCTTGTTGTCAGATTTCTTTGCTGTCGTGGATTCAGCTGCAGACGGCGGAGTTGGAGTAAGTTTTGATAAAAACGCAAACGGAGAAGAGGAGGCCGATTGAGTCGACACATTACTTCCAAAACCTGTCACGAAATAAATATTCACTCGACATCAATCGAAATTTAAACTCATTACCTGAAAATCCACTGAATATACTCTTGGATTGCTGTCCAGGTTCTCCAGCCACCAAGTTTCGCTTTGCCTTTTTAATGACGCGATTTTTAAGAACCTCTTCCGAAGCTGTTTGAAATGTCCCTTTTTCCTCTGGCTCTTCATCTCTATCCCAGTTCTCGTGATTTAGGTCTGATGTGGCTTTGCGCTTTGATTCCATCACTGAAACAAAAAATTTGCGTCAGTTCTTAAGTCTAAAAGCCATACAACTATGAGATGATGGAACAGCGAGAATAACCTAAGATCTCTTTTATGTGTACAGACACCGATTTAGCTTTTGGAGGTTAGGAGAGCTTCCTGTGAAACAAATATTTCTACCTGCGATTGTGCCTTTTTTGATCTTCATTGCTTCACGTACGCGGATCTATTGCAAGAACATTACAAGGAATTTTACCTTAGTTTGAAATTTGAACGCAGGATTTACGGAAACCGCGCAGGAAATCTGCTTATAAAAACAAGACACGGCCTCGAATTTTTAACATTGACGTTTCGCTGCCGGTTCTTGTAGCTCAGGTGGCAACAAAGCGATTGCAGCGCAGTACGTTGGTAGGTATGGATGCACCACAGCCAGGAAATTCTACCACCAGAGAGCGAATAGGTGTTAGCAGGGGTCGAAAATTGAAGAAAAACACCCAAAATTATGCGGAAAAATACTCGAGAAGACAATAAAATTAAGAAAAATAAACAAATAAACAAAAAAACCCACAAAAGCAAACGCACAACCACCAAAACACAAACATACTAGCGAGACATCTATTGGCAAAATTTATGTAACAGCAGTGTGGTGCATGAACTCGAGTTTTACCGTTGTTGTATTTTCGTGTAAAGCATAGTACTGAGTTCGATTTCACGCGAAATTTTCATACAAAATTTCGCGCGAAATCTGTTTCGGCGAAAATTTCGCTTGAAAATAAGCAAGTTTGGTACTGTGTTCTTCGCATGAAAAGTTGCTTTGAAGTTGCTTTCGCTTCGAAAACATAGATGGCACTGAAACATGTCGCGAATCATTTCACGCCAATTTAGTTTGTGCAGTTCATTCTTTCGAGCGGAAAAGTGACATTTGGTGTTTCAATTTGAAAATGGAGCAGTGAAAATGTCTTTCCAATAAGAAAATCAATCGAAAAGTGAAATTCATGACATTTTATCCGTCAGAAATGAGCATTGTCTCTGCTTTTCTCAATTGTCAAAATTTTCGCTCGAAAGAATGAACAGATAATTGGGAAATGTCAAAGTTTCACGTGAACTCGAACTCAGTACCAGCCTTTACATCGAAACGCATGCAACTGAACCCGAGACATCCAGATCAACACCGTTCGCGCCAGAAGAATCAGCATCTACGAACATCTCCAAACCAACTCGAACATATCCAGGTGCCAAAAACGTCACATACGCAACTCAATCAAAGCAACAGGGAAGACTGTAGTAAACAGTCAAAATCGAATTGATTGAGTTACTTGGGGGAGGATATTGTGGCGACTCTACAGCGACACCAGCACATCTGTTGGAGAGCACCGGCGAATATTATAAGCGAAGTTGGCGGTAAAACGTATTTTACTCACTCGATCGACAGCCGCCATTGCGACCACACGATATCCTTTTTGATCCGCGATTTATTTAAGTGCCATTGTATATTTTAATAAAAATACATATACGAAATTCACGTCTTTTCATGTGCAAGGAAACTATGAGTTTTCCACAGACTGTGGGGATTGACGTTTCCCAACTGTATTCTAAACTCTAATGATATACACACAAAACACGATGGTTTGGGTAAACTGGACTTGATGCCCCACACCCGGGAAATCCCGCCACCAGAGGGCGAAAAGGTGGTAGAAAGGCTGAAAAAATGAAGAAAAACAGACAAAATTATACAAAAAAATAAAAAAGAAGATAAAACAATTAAGAAAAAGAAAAAAAAGAAAGAAAAGAAGCCCCAAAAGTAAACCCACAGCCACAAAAACACAAACATATTAGCCCGACATCTATCGGCGAGATTCATGCAACAGCTGTGTGGGGCATCAAGTCCAGTTTTACCGATGGTTTTAACTACCAAAATAAACTACTTTATTCAAGTACAAACTTCTAAATTTAACATGAATCAAAAACGTGAGCGTCGAATTTAACCTGACGCGACTGATGCGGCTGCTGCTCTATATCTCCGTCGTCACACACACACCCTTGTCATCGTTCCTTCTTGGAAGTCTCTTCTTTCTCGGTGTTCGTTCGCCCTGCCCCTTCTGCCGACTCTAGCGCATCTCTTGGTGAACACTTTCGTTATTCCTTGTAGCCGCCACATTACTCCCCTCCAAGTGTCTGCAAGGTGTTAGCTGCGGACACTTTTGTATTTGTGACGCTCCCCTGTATACTCGAGGCGTTTCCTGTTCGTTCTCCCGTACTAAAAATGCTGGTTTCAACCGATCTGCTGGTACCAAAACTTCTCGCCCATCGATTTTGATTAAAAACTGCTTTTCATTGACGCGGTTGACGATTTGATGAGGTCCTGTATAAGGTGGTTCCAATGATTTTTTCGATGCATCTTTGCGAAGAAATACGTGTGAGCATGTGTGCAATGCCTTGTAATAAAATAGATTGGGCTTCCCATGGTGTGCTGTTGGCATTGGTTGAAGTGCCCGCATCTGTTCTCGAAATTTTTCGACGAACTCGCACGGATCTGGTGAGTCAATGTTCGTAAACAAAAATTCTCCCGGCAGTCTTAATGTTGTTCCAAATGTTAATTCTGCAGCGCTGCATCCCAAATCTTCCTTTAGAGCTGTTCGGAGGCCAAACAATACTGTGTCGAGTGCATCTGTCCATTTCTCAATACTGCGACACATAAGAGCCGCTTTTAGGCTCCGGTGAAACCTTTCTACGATGCCATTAGCTTGTGGGTGATATGCTGCCGAACGAGTGCGATGACACCCAATCAAATTTGTAAGAGCCCTGAAAATTCTTGACTCGAATTGTGCCCCTTGGTCTGTTGTTATTGTTTCAGGCGCTCCATAGCGGCACACCCAAGTCCGATAAAAAGCTGCAGCAACTGTGTCTGCATCGCAACCGGTTAACGGTATCGCCTCCGGCCACCGCGTGAATCTATCAATGATTGTTAATACATATCTATACCCATCGGCCACCGGGAGCGGTCCAACCAAATCCAAGTGTATGTGCTGGAACCGTTGGTTTGGTGTTGAAAATTTCGTAAATTCTGTACGCACGTGCCGTGCGACTTTACTAGTTTGACAGCTCAGGCATGTTTTTGCTCGTTGTTGAATATCCCTTTTTATATGTGGCCATACAAACTTTCTCCTCAGCATCTCGCTCGTGACTCGCCCACTGGGATGGGCTGCATTGTGAATAAATTCGAAAATTCGCTGCCTGAATTCTGATGGTATGCAGTGACGGCTCGTAGCATAAAAATTTGGGTCGGCCAAAACGGAAGTTATATTTCATAAGTTTAATTTTTTGTAAAGCAAATAAAATTTGATCTTCGTACAAAAATATGTTGCAATGAAAACCACGAAATGTGCTTGAGCATTGTCGTCAAGTGAGAGAGAGAGGATGTAAGTGGGGAGGAGAAAGACAAGTGCATTAAAACCTAATGAGTCTGAAAAAAGTACGTCTCTAAAATTAGCAAACAAGCGCAAAGGTTAATTCTCAAAAGCGTATACAATAACATTTTTGATATTCATTCTTTCATATCATGCTTTATACACAGCGAAATAATTGATTATTTCAGTATAAAAAATATCGTTTTTCTTCAACTAATTTTCCTTATTTTGCTTTTAATGACTAAGTATTGGAACGACATTGAGCTTCAAGCCAACTGTATTAAAAACTAAAAAAACTTTTTTCAACTGAAAATTTGCTTATCTTGTCACATCGTACCAAAGACATTACTAGTTTTCCAAATTAAAAACTGTTCATTATGCATTTCACAAATTAGTTATTCACAACAACGATTAATGTCAAATTAATGTCCAAATCATTTGTCCAATTTTTGTTTTATCCTATAAAGTTTTATCCTATAAAAAGATGATTATTTTCAACCACCTTTTTTACTATTATTTTATTTCTACACCATCTCCACTGCTCACTTTTCAATAAAAACACATTCCAAAAACCACTTTATAACAGCTTAATGCTGTATAATAACTACACTTTCCTACATAAAACATAAAATCGATAAAAAATATTTATTTTATTTGACCAGCATACATCAAGATTGACTTACTACTTTTACATACACTACCTTTACATACACTATGTACATACGCGGTAAAAAAAATTCGTACTTAACCTTTTTCTATTCATGCAATGCTATTTAACAGAAAATGAATCTCTTCACGAACAGAAAGCATCCCAAGATCGCCTAAAGAGTAACATAACAGAGCGTCTACGCTACATACTGTTCTTAGCCAGCAAATTGCGGCTGGCCGCAGAAATTTTTGCATTGCCTCATCTATATGCGGGGTGTAAAATTCGTTACAAAACACCCAACTAAATAGCTAGTATGAAAATGTTGTTTTGAACGGAGGCTATCTGCAGAGTTTGGAGTATCGTAGACTGTAATCAGACACGGCCAGTTTGGTTCGGGCCGCAATCTCGGCCGTGTATTTGCTTGATTTTTGCTTGTACTTGCTGGGTATGATGCGGCCACCGCTTCGTTGGGTGTATGATGCATCGTACTCGTATGTACATATGTTTGAACGGAATGATGTATGTTGGGAGACCCGTTGGCTGGCCGTCGTGGGAACGATGCACTTGCTTGATGTTTTGCTCAAGATAGCCGCTTACACAAACCAGGATTGAGGCAAGATTGAAATGAAAACGGTCGAATGCAAACGGGTCGTTTATTCGTTTACACTAGACTATTTCGATGTAACTTTAGTTTGGTCGGAGATTGTGTACGCGGCGTATGAAAAACTTAAGATTGAATAAGGCAGATATAATTAAGAAGTAGAAGTAGAATTAGGAAGTTGTAGTTGTATAGTGCTTAACATTATTTATTTATCTTTCTTATTTTGGGTGATATTAGTCAATTCTTTTGGTACGGCCGGGCCGACCCTGCCGCCCCTGACGAGCCGCCACTGATGGTATGTATGGCCGTGGTATACCCGCGGAAAAATCACAAAACACCAAATTTGGGGAGCTATCAATGCGAACACGTCGCAGTTTCAACGCCGTCTCTGAGTTCAGCAACTGCCTCAGCTCATCGTCGTCTGCTTGAGCCTGTGCTAGCTCGCGTGAACTAATGGCAGCTGGGAATTCCACTTCTTCCACTCGGGACAACATGTCGGCTACCTCGTTGTTGATACCCGCAATGTGCCGAATGTCCGTTGTAAACTGTCCAATGAATCCCAGCTGCCTCGTTTGTCAGGGTGACGCCTTGTCCGACCTTTGTTGAAAACTGTATGTTAATGGCTTGTGATCTGTTAGCACATGAAAATTCCGTCCCTCTAGCCAATAGCGATAATATTTTATTGAATTGAAAATGGCCAGCAGCTCCCTGTCATACGTACTATACCGCCGCTCTGCTGTCTGTAATTTCCTTGAGAAATAACCCAACGCTTGCCAATCCCCACCGATTTTCTGTTCAATTACTGCACCAATTCCAATATCTGATGCATCCGTCAACAACCGCAGTTGTGCTCCGTCTCGAGGGTGTGTTAGTAATGCTGCATTTGCTAATCTCTTTTTGCATTCTTCGAAAGCGTTTACGGCTTTTGAGTTCCACACAACTGCTGATTTGTCGTTTCTTTTTGTAGGGTTGATTAATTCATTTAACGGTGCTTGCACCTCCGCTGAATTTTTAATAAATCTGCGGTAAAAATTTATTGTTCCCAGGAAACGACGTAAATCACATTTTTTCTGCGGCTGCTTAATTGAAATTATTGCCTGTACCCTGTCTGGTAATGGTGAGACGCCATTCGAATTAATTCTGTGGCCGAGATAATCCACTGATGCTCGTCCAAATAAGCATTTGTCCAAATTTACGGATAATCCATATTTTCTTAACCGTTTGAATACTGTTTTAACGTGATCAACGTGTTGTTTTTCACCCTCGGAATAAATTAGCAAGTCATCTATATAACATTTTACGAAGGGCAGCCCCTGCAAGACTCTATTCATGAGCCGTTGGAATGTTTGGCTGGCGTTCCTTAATCCAAACGCCATCATCGGAAATTCAAACAGCCCAAACGGCGTTATTATTGCTGTTTTTTGAATATCTGACTCGGCCACCGGAATTTGATGATATGCCCTTCTCAAATCTATTGTTGAAAATATGTCGGCTTTACCCGTCCACAATGTATCATGAATGTGGGGAATCGGTGAGCGATCTGGAACTGTGTTGGCATTTAATCGGCGATAGTCACCACACAAACGCCATTCGCCTGATTTTTTCTTTACCATATGTAACGGACTCGCATATTGGCTACTTGATGGCCGGCAGATCCCTTGCTCCATCATTTTTTCAAATTCCTGTTTGGCTATTCTCCATTTGTCCGGTGCTAGTCTGCGTGGCGGCTCTGCTATTGGGGGGCCACGTGTTTCAATATGGTGTTTTATGTCGTGTGGAATTATGCTACGATTTCCTCGTGGGCCAGTCACATCTTCAAATTCCTTAAGCAAGTAATGAAGCTCATTCGCTTTGCTGATTGTTAAAATGTTAGTTCCTGTTGGCGATAGCTTGCCTTGAATACTTAATCCTGTAACTCCGCTTATAACTCGTCGCTTCACAACATCGACTATTATATGGTGATGTGCCAGGAAATCGGCGCCTATAATGGGTTTTCGTACATCTGCAACATAGAACTGCCAAATGTGAGTAGTGCCGAGGCCCAAATCAACTTGACATGTTTGGATTCCATGTGTGGGTATAGGTGTAGCATTGGCCGCATACAATTGATGGTCTGATGGTATTACCGCTCCTCGACAGCTTCCTCGTGGCATTAATGACACTTCCGCACCTGTATCGATTAGGTAGCATATGTTGCTCTTTTTGTCCCACATGTGCAGGCGGTTGGTTTTGAAACAGCGCTCGCTTACCGCCTCCAGCTCGCGCCACCTCCGTTTCCCGCCTTTTTATTTCTAAAGCTGCACATCCCTTCGCACCTGCGCGCTGCTGCCCCGAAACGTCTGTGGTAAAAACATACCTCTTGTGGACTTCTCTCGCCTTGAGCCAACCTGTGATCAATGCGTTTCATGATTGCTTCTACCGCAATATCCAAGCTTGTGCCGCTCTCGTTTGCTGGTGCAGATGCTTCTGCAGTTGGCTGCCCACGATTTTCCACTGCATCAATCGTAGGGTGGTTGTACATCGCCAATTCGTCCGCCTGTTGAGCGAGCGCCGACAAGTTCGGTGCATTGCTAAGAGTTAATACCTCTTGCATACGGCGTGGTAGCTGACGCAGGAACATGTGTCGCAGGAATTGTTCTGGGCAATCGTTTTCAGCTAAGTTTTTCATCCTCTCAAGAAGCAATGATGGCTTTGCTTCCTGCACGTCACCACTAAGAAGCTTCTGCAAACGAGCACTCTTGCTTTCTGAAAACAATTTTATAATCTTCTCCTTCAGTGTAACATACTTTCCGTTCTCCGGAGGGCTGCTTACTGCTTCATTTAAATACGGAAATATTGTAGGCTCCAAGTTAGCGAGCACATGACGGAACTTACTAGCGTCGTTCGTGACATGCGACACCGCAAAAATTGCTTCCACTTGATCAAACCACGATTTTGGATTTTGCCGCCAGAATGGTGGCAGCTTTATTGCGGCTACCGCCGCCACGATTTCTTGTTTCATCTCATGTTGCCCTTCATTTCCCGGTACCGACTCCAATACTTGATCGCTTTCCGCCATGTTGTCTTGGTTCGTTTTTCTCGAATTGCTCTTGAGTATCACGTCGGGGTCACCAATGTGGGGATTGACGTTTCCCAACTGTATTCTAAACTCTAATGATATACACACAAAACACGATGGTTTTAACTACCAAAATAAACTACTTTATTCAAGTACAAACTTCTAAATTTAACATGAATCAAAAACGTGAGCGTCGAATTTAACCTGACGCGACTGATGCGGCTGCTGCTCTATATCTCCGTCGTCACACACACACCCTTGTCATCGTTCCTTCTTGGAAGTCTCTTCTTTCTCGGTGTTCGTTCGCCCTGCCCCTTCTGCCGACTCTAGCGCATCTCTTGGTGAACACTTTCGTTATTCCTTGTAGCCGCCACAAGACAACATGTTTTAGTGCCATCTATGTTTTCGAAGCGAAAGCAACTTCAAAGCAACTTTTCATGCTAAGAACACAGTACCAAACTTGCTTATTTTCAAGCTAAATTTTCGCCGAAACAGATTTCACGTGAAATTTTGTATGAAAATTTCACGTGAAATCGAACTCAGTACTATGCTTAATTTTTGTGGATCAGTTTTTAATCTTTTCTAACATTTTCAATTATCTCTGGTGATAAAATTTTGAGATTAGTTCGAACGATCTGCGTGATTTTATATGGCAGCCCTTAAAGAAAACTTTTATTTTCATATCTGGTTTCGAACGTTACTGTCCAAATGTAAACTTCAAAGCAAGCTGTCACGCTTTCACAACTGTCATCTACCGCTCTTCGTCGTCGTAGGCGACACGGCTCAAATCTTTCTAATTTGTGGCGAATACAGGTCATTTATTTCTGAATATGGATCAGTTTAAGAAGAAAGACGTTGTCCAAGCGGTCCTGGTTGCTGATCTTCGACCGGAAGCGTTCAAACCAATTTGCGACAACAGCTCAACGGTATGAATTTGTATTCGTATGGCTGTGTTTCGAAATATTACACCTCTTTGATGAAATGAAATACAATCACATATTTGATATTTTAAGGCTCTGCTAAAAGTAGCAAACATACCACTTATTGATTATGCACTGGAAACGTTAAATCGAAGTGGAATCGAAGAAGTTTTCGTGTACGCCCGACTCTACATGAACGATATTAAGGATCATATTCGGTGAGTTGACATCAATAATTTTCTAAATTTGGTTATATTTGAGTCTAGTCGAAAGAATATTTTTGACATAGAGTAGAGAGTACGCTCAGACGATGATTTCGGTTCCTTGGCTTGTTAACTTAATCCCCAAAGTGCCTTCCCCTGGCATATCTAGAGTCTATAGATAACGAAAAGACTGGTTGATTGATCTTCTTCACCTTCTGTTGTTTTGACTCTGATAAATACCTTGATGTGCTTTCAAACATCATGTAAATAAGCTAGCGCTAGTTTGCTGAACAGCTTAAGAGCTACTAATGCGAAAAAGTTCATTCATGGTCGGAAAGAAGCACACTATGTACATTCCCCTATATCTATAATACTCATTTATGATTTCTTCTTTGCAGAAAGCGTCAAAGAGAGTTTTGTACTTGGTCGTACAATATGGACGTGAAGCTGATTGGAGCAGAAGGCTGTCGTTGTTTGGGAGACGTTTTACGAGATATTGACGCAAAAAGTTTGATTCGCGGACACTTTGTTCTGATGGAAGCAGAGACAGTTACTAATGTCAATTTAAATCACTATTTGCAGGAGCACATGTAAGTTTAATTAAAATTTTCTGTAGCATGACACAACTGATTCCTTTAATATGCAGAAAGAATGCAAAAATTGACAAAGGGATAGCTATGACTGCTATTTATAAAGAAGTGATCACTGGCCTACGTACTGGAGATGAAGTTATGATTGCTATGAGCACAGATAATAAACGATTACACTTCCATCAACGCATCAAAACACAATTCAAGGAGCGTTCGTTTTCCATGCCCCTAAGCATATTCCTCGAAAATTCCAATGTTGTGTTGCACCACAACATGGCCGATCCGCAGATTGCTATCTGCTCGCCATTGCTTTTAAGTTTGTTTAGTGATAATTTCGATTTTGAAAATCGAGACGATTTCGTTCGAGGGCTAATTATTAATGAAGAAGTTCTAAATAGTCGTATTTATGTCGAAATGCTGCCCCGCGGACAATACGCTCGAAGAGTTAGTAACTGGTTAACCTATCAGATTGTTAGCCAAGACGTAATTAATCGGTGGGCTTATCCCTTAGTACCCGACATGGGCGTCTGCTGCCTGCAACAAATCTTCCTCTTTCTACGAAATAATGTCTACAGACATGAGAGTGCGACGCTTTCGAAATTGATGTCGAAAGAAAATGTCGTAATAGATAGTGGATCTTCTGTAGATACGGGATCGAAACTTTCGACAGTGGTAATTGGAAAGAATTGTAAAATAGGAAAGAATTGTGTTTTGGATCATGTGTTCATATTTGACGATGTGACTATCGATGATGATTGCAATTTGGAGTATTGTCTCGTCGGTTCTGGGGCGAAAATTGGCACGAAATCGCGTGTCCTGGAAGGTGTCATAATAGCTCCGAAAATAATAATTGCACCCAACTCAAATATGACTACACCGAGTGAACAAGGTAAGCAATATGAAGTATTCTTACAACCCATTGTTCTTTCATTTATTGAGATTCATACGTTGAATTCTAGGATTAAAAATTGAAATGTTTTTAAATTTTGCAGATGCAATCGTAAAACGGTTCAGCATCAGTACTCATAAATCGAACGATACCGAAGATTTGGATGACGAAGAAGACGATGAACTAAAATTCGGAGGTTTCCTGAAAATGCGAGCGATGCCTTGTGATTTCGAGGACAGTGAATACAATTCGTCGACTGAAGACGAAGAATCTAGTCACGGATCTCCAGTGCCAGATGATACAAACAGTAAATCACTATCGATACAAATTTCATTTCAAAGATAAATTAACGGTTTTGTCCACATAGTCTTCCTGTCGGAAGTTATCGATTCCTTAACGCGTGGAGTGAACGATAAATCCAATCCCGACTTTTTAATTCTTGAGATCAACTCATCTCGCTACGCTTACAACATGGCCCTATCGGAGGTGAACTTTTACGTGACTAAAGCAATACTCTCTTTGCCAAATGTACTCGAGAACCCGACAAATATCGTGTCAAATTTACATCAAGTACTTACGCATCTCGGTCCCGTTCTCTCGAATTACGTTAAAACGAAGGATTCGATGATCGATTGTCTAAAAAGTGTGGAGGTGAGTTGAATTCTTGCAGAAACAATGAAATGCAGAGATCAAAATATTATAATAAATATCTGTATATTTGAAGGATTGTTGCAATCAGGATGAAATTATCAAAGCAAAAGCTGCACAAATTATTCATTATTTATACGATAAAGATTACGTATCTGAGGAGGCGATACTCGAGTGGCATGAAAATCTTAGTGAAGAATCGCAGTGGATGAAAGAGCGTTTGAAGAAACTGATTGACTGGTTGATGGCATCTAGTGAAGAAGAAGAAAGCGAGGAATAGTTAGCTAGTTGACTATGAAAATTGTAAAATATATGTCTGCGCAAAAAAGTTGTTTTCTTTGTTATATCAAGCAGAAGAGATCTCGGGTGCACAAACTGTGTGAAAAGACTATAGTTAAAAAGTATGGACACAGGAAGACATGGAGGAGGAAATTTATTTCGCTGATACATTGTGAATGCCTTAATAGTTACATCCAGTGCTTTCACAAAGGCTATTATTCAATGATTCGACGTCTGGAGAATCGGTGCGAAGCCAAGAAGAGATACAAGGAAAAGAAAAGAAACATTGTCCTAGCTAAGTAACGAGGATTGGGTAAGGAATGAAAAGAAACAGTTTGCAAACGGCTCCCAAACACTGAGGTCCTTGGAAGCGGAAGCCTCATTTAGATACACGAAATCTATAGAAATGTTGAAGAGAGGTAACTTAAAACCAGAAATGTTTTTGAATATTGGATTGCCAACCATCCACACTAATATTCGATATCAAAATAGCAGCGCATAGCCGAACTCGCAATCTTTTGAGCCTCACACCTTAATATCCTAAATTGAACTAGGTCTACTTCAGAGGCCGTAGGCTTGTATATAGTGTTAACAGAATCTTTTACCTTAAGAGCGAAGGCGATTTCCGATCTGAACCACCCACGAGATATCTTTCGATTTATTAGTGCGATAAGTTGGACTGAAGCGAGCAGGCATCGTACAGCAAGAGAAGCAGTTAGTACTATTGACTTCCAAAGCTATACAAGGGAAATCTGCTTTCAAGACGTTGAAACTAGCTGGTTAGGGATTACTCCTTGAAGAAGGTTGGCCCGAAAGTATTTCGATTAAAAGTGGAGGGTATTAGCAAACATAAGGTAATAAAACAGGGTTTAAGAAAACAAATGAACAGGGAAGGTTGGATAGAACATGGTCCAATATTTTATTATGGGAATTGGACGCGTTTTCATATTTGAAAAGGCATGTTCTCATATTTGAAAAGGCGTTTTTATATATGAAGAACGATAAAGTTGACGCAATACTGTTGCGGAAACTTAGAATCCCGGATAGTTAGAATGTTAGGCATATTCAAGTCTCCACATGCAACAACTGGAGCGGTTGGAAAGCGCCTGTGCAGAGAGAGAAGTTAAGAGAATTGGAACAACAAAATAAGGCGGAACCAGAGCTGAAGGTGACTACATACTGTCCCATCAAGCGACTCCACCATTGGATTTATAAGCGGTTAAACGAACACGTTCTTACCGGAATATAGCATGCAGAATCAAAATCTCATCCAGAATATCTTTTAAAAGCTTAATCAGGCGACATTTCGAAAGTGTTTCAAACTACCGTTGAATATTGTAAGTTCTCAAAAAGTGTCATTTACAATAGAAATCAAATTTCCAAGAACCCTGCACAGTTGGATTCGATTTGATTAAGTTTTAGGCACGTGAGTCAAATTAGGGGCAAAGTGAAGGATGCAATTATGTACATATACAATGAAGCAATTATCTCACATTCGAACATTTTTTTCAATTATGAAGACCCCAAATGTGTTGTAATGGAGTAACTTTGCTTTTGTAGAATGTCTATGCAGGAGAATTTTTCAATGATTGTTCTCCCAAATATGTAACATCGAAAGCTGGATATATCTTTTATTCCATAAAAAGAGTTACTAAAGGAAAATAAATATTTATATAACCAGATATGATGAATTAAACTTAGCCTAGTGGAGCAAAGAGACATACATATATTTTTTACTAACCTGCAAGATAAAAAAATCGGTAGAACAGTTAAGTAAAAGTTGATCGATGGTCGGTGCGGGATATGTATTATACTACAAAATATTATACAATTATTTTCAGCCAAAAACAAGTGTGTTCTAAATAAATTGTTTTTTTACCACAGGATCCTGGTTTCATAAATTTGGCGAGCGGTTTTTTTAAAATCTTATGTAATTGGCAAAATAATCCGAAGCTAAACTGATTTTGCACCAATTTGAATCATTAAAAATATGCGAGTATTCAAAAGGTTTTGGAAGAATAAATTTGTACGGATCATTTATTAATTTTGTTTAGTTCATACACTGCCAAGTAAATTTATAGCACCTTGGCCTTGGTACCAAAATTACCATTCATATTAAAATGACATTTATGGCAGTTTCAAAATTTAAATAATACTGTTAGCTGACGTCACTGGATTACATTTCTGCTTAAATTATTTTTTTAGTTTATTCTTTCTCTTGCTAAAGTTGCAGCTTCTACAACATGGCTATATTCAACAAAAAGTGGCTAGTAAAAAAATATGCTCTGTACTCTTCATTTTGAAAGTACAAGCTATTGAGGGTAATTGAACAAGATTTTGTGCTCTATTGATCACTGCGCTACAAATGAATCCGAAGAAAAGTAATCCAACAACAACCCTTGTCAGGTGTAGGGGTTAAAGCTGGTAGACAGCTTCACTCACACATATACAATCAATCCATACGAATCCATACCATTTCAATCCATATTTCCATGACTCACTTTACCCATTATTTAGCTCAGATACTATTCAGCGTTAGTTGAACTCAAAGCTCGGTGCGCGATCCCTTGTTCTAATCAGGGACCCCTTACACTAAAACCCAGTGCTTTATCCACTAGACTACACGAGCTCCGAAGAAAGACTGAACATATTATTTTTCCATGTAAATTTATACATATTTATATTTTCACTACACTCTTTTTTACGAAACGTGACCCATTCTGTGAGTTTACCACTACTAAAAAATCGTGTTTGATTCTTCCTTCCTATCCCAATAAAATAACTACTATAACTTCCAGTCAAATTATGTAGTATTCTTTATTGATTTGTCCAACTGAGCTAAAAGTATAAAAATGTTACTTATGACTGTAATAGCTTACAGAAAAGATTCCGAATCAGATCTTCAAAAATCAATTCTTCCTAGCTACACACAAACAATATAAACATCTTATAATTACCGGAAAACACGTCCTGATGACGTCACGCTGAAATGCCTTTAAATAATACCTACGAGCACAGTGTTAAAATGAGTCATTTCCGCAAACGTACGGTCTTTCCCGAAATCAAATGTAATGACCAGCTCTCAACTCAACAGTCCTCTTTTACAAAATTCACACCATACCGATCATGCTTGATAGAGGGTTAATTTGTCTACAACTAGCTGGTCAACCAACCGTTACGTCGTCTGTCTTGGGAAATTCGGTGTGGGTGAACCTCGACAGAGAAGAGGACGACAATTCATTGAGCCAGCAAGTGTGTAACTATTTCTGTATGCATGGTACAGTGCCCCATAAAGATGCAATGCTTTTGATTCCATCGGGTCTTCAGCAAGGGAACCGCAGGGTGCGAATTTCTCTGCTCTGTTGTTTCTGTGATACTTTGAACTCTACCACGTTAAAAGTGAACGCCCTCAACGTTGTCTTCTTTTCATGCTACAATCATTCGTAATTTACCGGTTATGGTCCGATAATTAGGTACCGGTCCGGTTCATTCTACCTGTAGAATACTTACTTATGTGTACAGGTTAGATTAGAACAATAATAGTGGTAAATGGAGAAATTATAGGCGAGCAGTTGTATCGGGCGGTGTTGTTATTTTTGCTGCTTTGGTGTGTTTTCTGGCAAGAAAATGCGATTCGAAGCAGGTGGAGATTTGCATATCAAGCAGACATTGGATGGACTGTTAATACATTGTAGTAGTCAGTGAACTAGTTGATTCGTATTTTTGTTGGTCATTTTGAAATGCAGGTGTATTACATGTTCCGTCAAGTGCTTCATTAGATACTTTGGTTGTAACACCGGATAGACATTGTTAGATAATCTGTCCGGGTGTGTTATTGACCTTCGCCTTGAATAATCAAATATTTCCGATTGAGTGATTTGCAGACAAGAAATATACGTACGTATTTGCAAGAAATGCGTGTGTGCTGCATTAATGACTGGCGTTATTGCCCTGATAGCTAGATAGATAAAAAGAAAAATTAGATCTGATCGTTAGCAATATTATATTTGTTTTGAGTTGGTGATACCAACTTTACTAATCCTTCATTTTTCTTTCTTGGATGAGGAGGATTGGTAAAACTAATTAAGAAGCTCCCAAAAAACAGTCTTTTTCATAAATTCTTCTGACTAACAGTTCTTTTAAATTTGAAACTTCCTCTCTGTATTAAACGTACGTAAGAGCAGACAATAAACTATGTTGAATCATTTATGCGTCCAGTAAAAATAAAGTGACAACAATAGCTCACGGATGCGCTGTTCATATATGAACATTGATATAAGACAAAAATTCAGTGCTATTAACTGAAACTTTAAGTCGTGCTTAGAATGGACATATGTAAATTATGTAAAAAAATAAACTTAACAAATGTTCCTATAATTCTACACTCCGAAAACTAAACAACACCTAATTCAATTATTTTAATTGTGTACCAATTTTTTGTCCTAGCTTGTAAAAATATTTTAATTTCAACCAATTTTTTCTTTTTGAAGCTAGATTTATTTTGATTTTGTTATTTTAAGATTATACCAATAGACACTGAAGAAGAAGGCAGATTACCCTCGAAATATCGATACATGTCAAAATCAAAATAAATCTAGCTTCAAAAGGAAAAAATTGGTTTAAATTAAAATACCTGATTCAATCTTTATGACGATTATCGTAATTATAAAAAAGAAAAAACATTATGCTCCGATTTTCAAAACGCTTTTCGTGGGCTGTATTTAAAAGTTGGTGATTCTTTGAGATCCTTTTCAATTGAGCGAATAACTTTTTCTACGCGTTGTATGACTTCTTGATGGTAAGCATACCATTTGTCGTCAGGATCCGGCTCTGGACCAAAATTTTGTCGTTCCCACTTTGTGCCTAAATTAGTTTCGTCGATACTGGAAATGTTTGTGCCTTTTGGACTGAAAGTGTTGGAGTTTCGATTGAAATGAGGTGGGGTTTGGCCTTTGGGATTGACGTGGTTGTGAAATTGTTTACTGGTCTGAAACAAATAATGATGATTTTTTGTAAGTGAAGTAGATTTTTCTTGTAAGCTTTTTGGTAAATGTTCTTACAGTATCTAATTGCATGTTCTCCGTTAGGTGATTGCTTCGGTTTTTAGACTTTACAGGTGGTGTCCTTAAGAGATCCTAGAAATCATATTTTTGGATTAAATTTAGTAATTTGTGAATATGTTTTTGTAGCTAGATGTATTTTGGTTCAATTAACCTGATGCAATTTTCCGAATCTCTAAAAACCAAATATTTTAATAAAATAGGCACTTTTTTCCTTTAGAAGATTAAAATATGTTTCAATTCGTTGACATATATCGGTATTCGAGGATGATCTGCCGTGTATATAAATTTTAACATTGATATGAAAAATCTAAATCTAGACAAAGATTAGTAAGACAAAAAGCTGTGTTTTTTTTTTAAGAAAAATATCACAAAAAAATATTTGGAAACATTTCAAGCAGAAAGTTATTCGTACACTTTATACTTAAGGCTGCCAAGACAGAATGCAGTAAACGACTATCAATCATAGAGCCAACGTTAGGAAATAATTTGAACTCGTAAGCTTAAAGAAATAAGCTACAAATAATATCGTTCAAAGGTCACTCCACTGATAAAGAATTCAAGCAAAAGGGAACACAAAACTTAATCTTGCGAAACTCCAAAGAAGTATGGGCTAGAATAGAAGAGCTATAAGTGTGGATAATTACGCGCATTCGATGAAGTGTAGATGAAGAAAGCAGTGAAATAGGACAATAGATTGCTCAGTTCAAACAAATTATCACCATTCACGATTTCACAAGTTTTTTAGCCGCCTATTTAAATGACATCAGTTTGATGTCCATCATCTAGAGAAAAACTATAAAATACACAAACTTAAATAATCGGTTTTAACAGAGTGAGCTTAGAGAATCCATGAATTGTCGCACTACAAACAAAAACCCCATCTATTTTGATTCTGGCGTACTCGATTTCCCTGCCTCTTGCCATCTCATTTTCTGGAACAGATGCAGCTAATTTACCTTTGACAATGCATTTGTAGCAAATTTAATTGATAAGAGGTCCTTGGCAGGACATTTCAATTAAATTGAAGTCCAGCAGAGAGCCTAACAAGTGGTTTAGATGGCTAAACGATCAATTAGGGCAAGAACAAAAATTATTAATTGCCCCTGGAGTAGGGTGTCCTAGAAATGGCCGCAAAGGCCCCTCGTTCTTTTTAGTGAAGCACCCTTCTATCCGATCCTGACGGATGCTGGAGCGGAATTATGAAACTCGAATCGAGTAGCCCTTTTTGAGCTCTGTCGAATTCGTCTCGAAAACACATTGCGATTATGAAACTCGATCGAGTTACAAATAATGATTCTTGTGCATTGAAACGATTCTTGTACATTGCTGCGCGAATGATTTCAAATCTGACATGACATCTGAGATTTTGGGAGTCATGTGCTTTGAATTTTGAATCTATGCTACGAAGGATCGGATCATGACATATTCACCTGGAGGATGAGCAAAGAAATTTTTTTTCCGGAATAGTTTCGACACTGATGAAAAATTCGTGACTTTTTGGGAAATTATAAAGTATAGTTAATTGTTAGAAATGTTATTCCTCTTAATAAAATTTTTAAAACATCAAATAATAACAGTAAAAAAAGTTTCACTTTTTTCTAATTCAATTGCTATAACCGATTTGTGTCGATTTTATCCCCAATAAAAATTCGCTCCAGCCTTAAAGATTCGACTCTATGTGCGTTTGTATTTTATATGATAATACTTCTATGTTTGATGTTTTATGCAATCTAAATGCAGCTAAATAAATGAATATGTTACAAATATGTGTTCTTACATTATAAACAAGCGACATCTTTAAAAAACCACAAGCAACCAATAAAATCTTTTTGAGTTGATCAACTCGAATGCTAAATAGCACACTACTAAAAATTATTCGTTTCGAGTTTTGAAATTCCGTTTACCACAGGCATTAGGAAATGCTTCTTCTCCTGGTTCTGGTGCTCAACGAGCTCAAACCTCCACAGGATCATCTCCAGCCAATGACAATCTTGGATTGATAAATAACTTTATCACTCAAGTATTAGCAGCGGGAACTGATGCTGAAGAGCTGGTTGCCACTCTTAAACTGCTGACTACCTTTCTTAAGTAAGTTGGTTGAGATGGCTACATTCAACTACACATCTCAATGGCGCAAAGAGCATCTGCTCAACATCTCCTTGATGCATTGACATAAAAGAGTTAAAACAAAATGAATTTCAATATAAAAGGCATGACTGAATACTCTTCAACATTCTTTTTGCCTTACTTCTTGCACTACGAGCATCTTTTGATGCATGGTTTGAGAAAAAATTGTCTTTAAATTAAATATTTTGTTTGAAATGGCAATCCTTCAAAAATGGCATCAAAGCACATTTCCAACTTCGATGGCGTTTCCAGCAAGGTAACGTTTATTGCACTTATGTATCTTTTTATCAGAATTGATACTTTAGGTAGAAAAGGGGACATTTCAGATATTGTAGTGAAAGCAAACAAGGCCTTTGAATGTGAGAAAGATAGAAAGAGGAAAATTCTCACAAGAAAACTGAAGGAGCTGACGAGAGGAAAGGATACCATGGAAAAGAAAAAGAATGCTGTAGAGACCATCCCCAACTATGTGGTGAACAAATCCACGGTCCAGTTCACAGAGGAGCAAATGGAACTGCTCAACCAAGGTCTGAATTTTGCTGTTAAGGAAACAAAATTTCCTACAGAAGACTTGGTAGTAGACGTCGAAGCCGCGGTAAGAAACCTTCCCAAACAGGAGAAAGCATAGATTGGAGACAATGTGGCTAAACTCATCAGGAAGGAAAACCATAAGAGGGGGAACACTGGCAAGGCACAAAGAGTACTTAAAGAGTTGGCTACTAAACCCGTCTATTATACCAAAGCAGATAAACAAACGCCGTGGTTGTAATGGACAAAAATGATTATGACCGATTAGTTATGGAAAAACTCAACAACGGAGATTACCATGAGCTAAGGAAAAATCCCTTACCAGACTCTATCAAACAAGTTGAAAAAAACTTGAAAGAGTGCAAAGGGACTATTGGAGAGATCAGCAAACTGCGCGTCTCAAACCCGGTGTTGTCAAGAATTAGGTGCCTTCCGAAGATACACAAGGAAGGAAATGAGCTAAGAGCAATTGTAACCACAACAAACGCTCCGACAAAGAGAATCGCAAAGTGGATTGTAGACGAGTGTAGGGTCTTAGGGAAGATTAGTGATACAACTGTCAAAAATCGAGACGAGGTGATAGAGCGACTTGGAAGAGTGGCAGTAACAGAGGAAGATGAGCTAGTTGTATCATTTGATGTCAAGGCTCTAAGCGCGCCGGTAAAACAAGCACTCGCGTTCTTTGAGGACATGCTATTAGAGAACAACAGCTCACCGGAAGGCAGGAAGAGGGCTAAAGATTATTTGAAACTTACCTCGGTTTACATGAATGAAAGTTACTTTCCTTTCAGGGGGAAATACTTTAAAGTTATGAAAGATGTTGCCATGGGTAATCCTTTATCCCCACTAATGAGTGAGACATTTATGGACAGACTGGAGAAGAAACTTCATGAAGTAGGTTCGCTTTCTCGTGTCTGGTTCAGATATGTGGACGACATTCTAGCTATCGTAAAAAAGTATGCTTTGGCAGAAACTTTGGATAAGTTGAAACAAGCCCATAAAGATATTCAAATTTCAATGGAAGTTGAAAACAATGAGAAACTACTCTTCTTGGATTTAATGGTCATAAGGAAAGAAAGTTTTCTTAGGTTTAATATCTACCGGAAGCCCACACACACACTCAGAGAACAACACCTTCCACGTCTGATCTTTGGCTTTCCCAAAAAAATGGCGCCTTTTAACTCGATGATCCACCGGCTATTAACAGTGCCCATGGATCAGGGAAGCTTTAGCTCAGAAGTTAAGTATATTAAAGATACTGCGAGAAAAAATGGATTTGACGAGAAAATAATTGGAAACCTTGTCAAAAAGAAGAAGGGCAAAATACAGCGTGATCTGTTAATGACGCTCTTTACACAGGAAAAACAAAAAACAGCCATAAGAGTTCCAATTAGTTTTACGTCAATATTGCGAATGCGAAAAAATCATTGGTCAAACGGTAATTTGGTGTTAGACAAACCAAACATAAGCGGAAACCAGCCTCAGCAAGGAAAAGGAACATAATGGTAGTACGGTCAGCAGTACCGAAACACATCCTAGAGGAGGAGCACAACATAATGTGTGACAACGTGGAGGCTATTAAGGAAGTACAGCAGGTACGAAAACTGCATGCGTACCAAAGCCTGAACATATGGAAAACCCGGATGGATAGGCGACTAAACACAGACCAAAGAAACTGTGTATCACCGTTGTTCAGGTTAATTTGAACATACATTTGATGGGGAGGAGAATAATGTAATTAATATAGATAGTTAAATGTACTTAAGTATGTAATTAATAGATAATTAGCTGGTAGTTAGTATTAGTCAATACTTTAAAAGTAAGCACCTTAAATAAGATATCTAAGTTATTTTAAGATTAGACCGATATACACTGAAGAAGAGGGCAGATTACCTTCGAAATATCGATATATGTCGAGTAATTAAAATAAACCTAGCTTCAAAAGGAAAAAAATGGTTTAAATTTAAATATTGATAAATCTGTTTTTCCATGTCTTTAAGTAAATGGACTAACATTCTATCTTTAGGTCTTTATAACATTTGAGCAGTGGCATAATTAGGATTTTTTGAAGTAAAAAAAAATACGAAATTTTAAAAACTTTATAACAAATATAAATTAAACAAACATTTCTAATGGTGAAGCTACAGTTGACTGTATTATAAATCACATAAAGAAAAAAAAAACGGCAAAAAAAATATTCAGCTGCTGGTGTGAGAAAGTTATAGAAACATTGAAAGTGTTGTAAGGGATTTGGAGCCGTCTTAAAAGAGTAATACTCCCTTGTCTCGACAGGATCAAATCTACCATCGCTGGGACTTGCAATAAGAAACCAATTATATCTTACATAAAAGCAAATTTATACCTACTTGGTAGTTACATTTGGAAAATATATGTTTATCATCAGTTCCCAGTAGTCCTTCGTAATGTATTTTAGGCGAATGAAACATTTGCTGACGTTGGTCACACTTGTTTGATTGATGTAACATTTCCTCTGGCAAGAAAGTCTGTCTCTGATCAGTGATTTTTGGTGAGTTGAAGAACGAAGTGATATATGTTGAAGTATCAAAAATATCATTGGACTTCGACTTCGGTGTACTCCATGGCTTGTTTTCAGTCTCGAATAATGGGATGTGCATGCTGCTTTCTCGGTTCTCTCCAAATAGAATTTCTTCGAAACTTAGAAAACGATTTTGCTGTTCTTGTTGTGATTGGGGAGCATACTGGTTGTCACATAACAAGTCCTCAAAAAAACTTTCGTTAGCTGCTTGAGGTTTTCGAGGGAGTTCAAATGATCTCCTCACGGGATTTAACGTTTCCAAAATGGTACTTCCGTGTGGAGAAGGTAATGAAAGTGATTTAAATATACTGCACTCTAACATGTCCTTTTCTCCTTCGAAAGCTTCGATTAAAGATTTTTCAAATATCTTTGGTTCTGTATTTTGGAGCTCAAATGAACTAGCAAAGGCTGTTGCGTTGAAAAAATCACTTTCAAACTCATCCTTAGACTTCTTTCTATTACCGTCCGATTCAGCCAGCTCTTCAAGAATAATTTCCGGATAGAGAAGTGACACTTGAGTGCATGCCTTTTCTTTGGAACTAACGTGTTTTGCTCCTTGAACAATTTGATGAGACGGTGATGTTATCGGTGTGGATGTTATTTTCGGGTCGAAACTGTTACAGGTTTTGTCCAGAGCTGAACTTTGTGAAGCAACCTGAACGAGTTTTCTTCCTATACTTCCCAATGATTCATTATCAAAAAGTGACTTTTTCAAATTGATGTGACTAGTATTTTGTAATTTTTTCGGTTGTTTGAATTTAAAGTCAGAAAACGGGAAGTTTCGATTATGAATAGGCAGCGGCTGGTGAGAGGTATATTTCCGGGGATTTGTTTTCATGTGCTTGTGTTTGTTATTACTTTTCGGCAATTTTTTATGGTTCGATAATTTATTATTTTGAATTAATGTCGGTAAAATTTCTTCACTTGACACAATAGTTTTCGTTCGGGACGGGAGTTTTTGTTTCGCCACGTTCATGTTTCAAATATCCGATCCGACCGTACTGATCGACTTACCGAACTGCATTTTGAAAAATACTAATTGCAATTTTGCATTCTTGTGTGCGAAAACTAAAAATAACTCTTAAACTTGTTATAATATAGACGTGGATGTTTATACATATATAATATGCACCTATGTACATATTATGTACCTTTCATTCTCATTGTAGTTTTTCTTAATATATTTTCATAAAATAGCGTTTACTGAAAATGCAGAAACAATGCAAAAAATCAGTTTTTTTTTGAGTCGAGTTGGATTCAAATACTATACGGGACTTGGGGTATCCAAAATAGTAGGCTAACATTTTCATTTATTTATCGCTTGAAAGTGCTGTGTACGCACAATTTTCATGCAAAATAATAAAAATACGTTTGCTCAATCATAGTCTATTCAATTCAAACCAACTCTACTCTGAAATGGTTTGTTGCCGTTTGCCAGTAGATCAATCACGAAGACATTTACATATCTTCCTAAGAGATAATGAATGTTTTGTCCATATTTAGAGCTGTTAAAATATTACATCTACTTATTATTAAATATTGTGACATTGATATGTACTCCAAGGCCTTTAAGCATCGTATTTTGCGTGTCCACAATTTACGGTTTATTCATCCCACCTAGAATTCGCATAATAAACCGGCTCTAATCGAATAATCACACATAACGAAACCTTCAATCCATCAAAAATCCAGTTCGATATATTCTTTTTGGATCCTTTGTCGCTTCGTGCCACCAATTATGAACTTAATCCTCGACCGACAAAAAAATCCATCTTAATCAGATCATTTTGATCGCAAATAGAATCTTGTAATTAGTCATCGGTACTCAGAGAATACTAGCGTATGCCGATCGTTGCTGAAGCTGTGCAGTCTTGAGGAGGTGAAGTTGAAGGTATGCATTACAAACGAACGGACATACCATCAACCAGCCATATGGTATGTCTCGACAAGCCGGCAGAGACCGGTACTTGGAAGCCATTCTAGTTTCGTTATTTCCATAAAAGACAACCGTGTGCGGGATGGTATAGAGCCTGTGCACCGGATGGAGGTGCTCAAAGTTGGAAATTCGCTCGGAACTACCACATGAGTGGTCCAGCCGCCAGCCATAATCCCGCAGCATTCAAAGCATCTATTATTTAATCCGAAATAAGACTTTGATACTGGAGACGACGGTCAACAGCAAAAAGATAACGAAAAGTGTAAATATCCGTTCTATGCTTCTTGACTTGAGCGAGAGGAATATGCGAGGCGAATGTAAAAGGCATTTGATCTCGTTAATGTATTTAATGCCGTGCGAAATTGTTGCTGTGTAGTCGTAGAAATAGATTTAGCTTGCCAGTTTTCTTCAAAGAGGCTGTACGATGTTAAGTTCAAAGTGGGAGTTGCCAGATAAAGTGATGTTATGTATTTCCGTAGTCTTTAGGAACAAACATTGTTTAGTAAACATTATAAGAAACAGAAAACAATTCATAAATGGTTGCTTTGCGGATGGATATACTGAGATCATCTTGGTCAGGTATGTTTCATTTCTGGATCTGGAAATAGTTGAAAATGAAAATTACTGGATCTATTCATTTTGAATAGGACCAGATCTGATAGAAATGATTCTTCTTTTACTCAGATCATTCCAGTATATTTAGGCAGCATTCATAACATTATATTCAGGTATTGTTGTAGCTGTGGTGACATCTTGAAAATGTCCTCAATTAAATAAAAGCTCTCTGCCATATAACTTCCGATAAAGACATTGAAGCACATTGAAACCTTAACATTAAGCTGATTTTAATGTAAGTCAAGTTTTATTTTGAATAGCAAAATTAGAACAGGGTTGCCAACACTTCCGATGCAAATCGAAGCTCACAGTATAAGCTGGCCTTAACAGAAGTCAATTTTCATATACTTTTAGTTGCGGTTCCAGCAAAGAGCTGCCAGTAGATGCCATGTTTATCCTCATTCTACTTGCTGTATACCAGTCAAGTGTCCTTTATAGTTAAACATTTGTTAATTAATCAAAAATGGTTAACATTTATAGACCATCTCTCACTAAAAAGTACGCTAAACTGGTTTCATAGGCATCCCACATTGTGAACGAGGTACATAAATATGTGCTGCAGTTTCACTGCTAGCTGTTGTTGATCGTTATCTTTTGGACTTTGAGGCTTGGACAGTCCATCTTCCGCTTTTGTTGATTGTCTATTTTTCTGCAAATAAAAGTCCGAATAATCATGTATTGGTTGCATTGGCTTTCGTTGCTCTATTTCTCTTGATGATTCATTTTCGGCAGCTGGTAGCAATAATAGTCAATTTTTTGGATCTCGGAAATCTTTTTTCCTTGCAATTTGGGTAGCCCATTTTCGATCTTAAGATTTAAGGAGAACACACACTTCGGGAAACATATTTGCATCTTAGAAGCAAGGAGCTTCAGGAATTTAATTTTTTTTGCTGCTAAAAAGTGAAGGTCATCGCATTTGAAAAAGAGCTTTTTTTTTAAATTAGCTAACGAAGCTACCACTTTTATGATTTTTCTTAGGAAAATAGCACTTATTAGTTTTCACTTTAAATTTTCATTGACAAAAATATGAAAAATGCCGAGTCTAAATTGCAGTATATCGGTTTGGAAGTTTTTAAGTACCGAATAAAGGCTTTTTCAAATCAGCCGTTTGTACAGGCTATTATTCATATATGTGATTAAAATAGCTCCAAATATAAAATGTTTAACTTTTGTTGGTTTATTTGGCTTTAAATTTTGTTTGTAATTTACTTTAAGAATATAGTCACTTATTTCGAAGAAACTTATTATAAAATTGCTATACATGTTCTATTCGAATAACATGCAGTAAAGAGGTATGCTGGTTTATTTGACGTGGTTTTGGGCTAGCTCAAATCCTTCCTTAAACTTTAGACTTCTTCATAATGTTGACAAAATGATTTTTTTTCGTAAAATTTCACTCAGTGATACTGTAGGTTCAGAATTCGCCATCAACTGCAGCTCACCGTTATTGTAGTTTTTTTCCTAGCAAATTTGTCTATGCACTTAACAAAGTCTCTAACATTGAAACCCCCATTTCCTTTCAAAAGCTTTTGATTCAATACATTTTTACATAGATGACACATGACTAGTTAATATCATCCAAAGACAATATCTAGTACAGGTGGTAATGCTGGCTACTGGTAAAGTTAAAATTGAAGCCCTCTAACTAACTCGTGCTGAGCGCGGAGTCATCAGCCACCATTCATTTGCACTTGGCGGTAGAGTGGTGCGACGAACAAAAAGGGGGAAAGTTAATGGAAGACTGGTCACCACGACCGTAGTTAAACGCCGCATCGTCGTCGCAGTTCCGCTCACCTAAAAGTTAAATCGTACGACGATGTACGTTCAGGTGAGTCTCCGTCGCGCGGCTACAAACACACGGAACAGGTAAACAAGGTAACAAAACAACAACAAAACGTGGTAGATGGTAGCTACGGTTTTTCGCGTCGAATGTTGAGATACAGATACGATGGTTGGTTTTTGCTTTTGGTATGGATATAGAGTGCTACGATAACTCTCCGATTTTCTCGCTGATTCTTCAGTGCTTCGTGCCGAGTTTAGTCTTCGTTTGAAGCCGTGCGGGAATGTATGCTGTCCATTTGCCCAGAAACCTCGAGTTTTCGCGAATGCCTTTCTTTGACCGTTGACCAAGAAGTGTTGCATATTGCGTTTCGCGGGTGTCCTATTGCAGTGTGTTCCGCACATCAACGATATCATTATTTCGGTTTGCAGATTGAAATAGTGATTAAAGAGTATTTTACTATTTTATGATCTGATTTGTCCCTTGATGACTGAAAAGATGATTGTGTTTTCCTGTGTTAAGCGAATCGGTCGTTCGAATGTTTCGTTTTCCGGTGGTAACCGATTTTCGTGTGATTATGCATGCTCGTAAGCACTGTGAAAGAGTGCTTGTTCCGTGATTCCTTGGTGACTCCCATGCGCAGAAAATCTCAGTTATTGTTTCGGATTTAAGCTGGTGGATTATTTATTCGATCGTGGTTTGGATTAAGCTCCTCCTGACTTTGATTACGCGAAACATCTCAAGGTAGTGAACGCTCTGCAAATATAAGACTAAGAAGCAGAACAGGAGTCATACTCAAATAGAGTAGCATTTGCAGTTAGACAGGTATGTTAGAGCTAAGATGGGAATCTGTGTTGCCATTTCTTTAAGAAAGAAGGATATAACTGGATGATGTTTGATAATTTACGAATCATTAAGTACGAATATCAAAGACGATTTTATAGTATTTACTACAGATTAGATGATGACCAGTTTTAAAACTTGATTTTTCCGACATATTTTGACTTTAACACCATATCGTCCTTATGTTTTCGAATCATTCATGCTTATTGATAATTCGGAATTCGCAGTGACCGCTCTATTTCACACTGAAGGTTAAACCAATGCATAGTTTCATGAACCGTTGAAAAACGGTGTTAACTAAATACTTATTTGAGCTTTATATCAATGATTTTTAAGCTAGTAAAAAATTAGCATAACTAGGTGGGCTTGTTTGGATTGTTTTGTATGCATGCATATTGAGGGGAGCTGTACTAGTGTTAGAGGTCCCGATTGATCAATAATACGCATAAATTTAACTAGTTGCGAATAATTTAACAGCAAGAGAAATTTGATATTTCGTAGTAATATGATTACTTTAATTGGTCTTACCTTTTTGAACAAACTTGCTGTAAATTTTTAGCTTTGAGTTTCTCCGCTAATTAATAAAATTATGCTTTTAAAGGTTATGAGTTTCAATTGGTTTCAATGTCGAATAAAATGAAAGAAAGAAAGAGAAACGACGGTGAAATATAATGATTTTTTACCTGGGCATTTTCCGGTTTATGTTGTGATTTTTTTTTGGCAAACAGAATGCATAATTTTCATCCATTGGTAGTTAAGGTTTACATTGAAGAGCGTTTTAGATACTTTTATTACTTATTCGTACTTCTTTTTGTGCTTGCTTTTTCATTTTCCCATTTTCCAATTTCCTTCCTCAACCACCAATTTTGAGCAAAATTATTATTAAACACAAGCAGAATTCTTTGTATATATATTTTTTGAATTTATACAAGTTATGTTGACTCACAAATGTATTAAATCTGGCTCATAGAGAGTTGAGTTGGAGAATAAAACAAAGAGAAGAGTTTTCGTCTATTTCGTCCATCATTCTTGATTGACAAATATTCTATTTCATCAAGGCTACATTGTTCGTTTGAGCCACATGGTGGCTTGTTGACAGGGCATAACTCATCATCAGCCTAAACTTCGAGCCCATGTTAACTATGTTCATGCTACGCCGGCAACTCCAATCGCCCCTGCAGTGAAAGACTTAAGAACAACCTACTACACAGCCATTTGATGATCTTTGCTGGAGAACAATTCGATTTGAATTTTCTTTCAATTGATATCAGTTTAGTCAGATTCATCCAATGTCGGTCCAAAATATCTGCAATTAAATAGTACATATGCAGTTGATTTGTCTTTCGCAAACACAAAATGCTCCAGATCAGAAGCTTCTCGTGAAATGGCAATCGACCTATAGCCTTCCAGTTTCTGAGCACTTAGCGTTCACAAGACATTCTTCTTTCAATTCTTACATTTTTAACTCAATCCAGAAGAAAACCGCTTATGATTTCGTCGTTCGGATGGTTTGCTTTTCGAATTCCCTACCTTCAATTCTTCTGATGGTTTTGTCGTGAGGCTATTTCAGTTGGCATAGTGTTCTTCGTGCCGAGTTCATGGCGAGCGTAACTACCTTTTTCCGTACTAAGATTGGTCACTGTTCCACTGTAACGCCATGCATTCTTGCATTTGCGTCAGTAGACGTGGGTATGGTACTTACAAGTATCTGCAGATGTTACGACCTCTGCGGTACGGTCTTTTGTTCGCCGCTAATTAATGATTCGCGTTATGAGCCGGTAAATCATTGTAACTGTAAATGCTGGCCGAAACGATAAATATAACTTAACATGATGAAATGTTAGAACCCGATATAATGCTAGATTTTCTGGTAAATTTCAACTTTATCAGAGCACGCGTTTGGAATTAGAATGGTGCAATTGTAAAATTTGCTGGGATGGTTAGTCAGTTTTTAGAAAATACCGATTAACAACTGGACCAATAGACTAGTAAAGGTAAATAGTGAAACCCGATCGAAGTTTCGCGGAATCTGGGGCTAGTTTCAATTGTTGATGACCTATTAATTTTCAAGTGGAGTTCGTACTTAGCAGATAATTTATCTGCCCTCATTTTTACTATGAACTATTTAAGGAATGTTTGGATCAATAATCAGTGAGTTTCATTGGTTTTTTCTACATATGAGTGCTGTCAACATTGAAAAACATTCGGAGCTAAAAATTATTTAGAGCGATGTCCTTCGTAGGCACGGCAAGTTGGTTATAGTACAACAAAATAATTGGAGTGTGCAACTGCATTGTCACTAACAAATAAGTGCTTATCCAATTCGTTGCCAGTACTTGAATTAAATCCAACACTGTTGTTGAATACTGTTAAATTCTTAGGCAAAAGCCAACATATTCAAAAGTTATTTGACTTCTGGGACAAAGGAACGAAGATAAAATAGTAAATTGATTTTCATTCGCATAAAATATATGGTTTCCTTAAATGTGCTTTCAATATTTTGTTAAAGGTCCTCTTGATTTGATTGCCACTTTTCTTCAAACAATGCCTGAGCATGGATTGTAAATCTATTCTAGAGTGAGAATATCTTTGCTTCATATAAAGTTACTCTTCTATTGGCAAATAGCAAATGCAATAATTTAGCCAAAAAATGTAAAGAAACTGTTTTGCTTAGCAATAAGTTAAAACATCCGTGCTCAGCAATAATGTCTATTGTTACCGAAACTTGCAGGAAAAAGCGAACATGTTTATGAGACGCAGGTTTAATCTTAATAACTAGCGTCTTATTGCAGAGTTTTGAGTAGCAGGAGAAAAAATTTGAAAGTAATTTTAACCATAATGTATCTTTGTTACGCAGGGAGTAGACTTTATTCTTGATAATTTGATAAAACAATTTAGTCACTATTATTTACAGTCTCATCCTAATTTTTTGAATGCTTATGTGTTGCTATATCACCCAGCTACATTTAAGAAGCTAGTTAACAGTACGGTGTATTTTTTGATTGAATTTACAGTACTTTCTAAGTTTTTTTTTTTTTAGAGATCTCCAGGTAATGGTTTGCCTTTTACATACCTGTGCCAGTCTCAAAAAAATCTTTATCACGCTCAAAAAGAAGAATAATGGAAGTTGATTTGCGAGTACACAGCATCGAAGAGCTGAGGTTATGTTCACTTTGAAACAAAAATTCTTTATAAGAACACTTCGACTTTGGGCTCAAAAATTTGATTAGACGGCTGTGAAGTAGCGTCATGTTTGCTGGGCTGGGTTTTTAGCTCAAAATCATGAGCCCACTAAATTCAGCAGCTTATGACCATACAATACTTGCTACAAATCGTTTTAAGTAACAGCACAGAAAATCGAGTTTCAACCATCAATCTAATAAATATACATCCATAAAAGTCAAGTATATGTTCGTAAACGCTTGCTCTTGCTTGGCTTTGCACACGGTTATGATGGCAAATAGCACTTGGTCTCCCATTGATAATAAGAGAGTTTGTTAACACTATCTATGTGTAATCGGGTGGTGAAAATGTCCTCTCAAGTCAAAGGTTTCTTGTCAGAAGACCAGAAATGTTTCAGAATGTTTTGAAATAAATGACTCATTAAATAAAAACCGTTGTTAAAGACATATACTGTTCTAGAAAGTTTTCGATTGCTTGGGCGAAATTGCGAATTTTCCAAAATATCCTAGGTAAACTGAAATTTCGTCGAAATTTCTGAAATTTTTGAGAATGTTTTCGAAAATTCCACTATTTTTCATAATTCGAAATTCAGTTCATCGGTTCTAAGCAGTTGCAATTCTCAGTAAAGTTGGCATATATTATGAACATTAATACAATACTATGTTGTTTCCGGTAAACATTCACTCTTGTCTCTGGATGCAGTAATAATAATAAAAATAATGACAAAAATAATGGCTTTATTCAATATAAGATAATATTTAGCTTTCACAATAATCTCATATCTCAGGGCTGAACAGAGTGTCCTTAGAACTATGTTAGTGGCCTTACTTACAACTATGAGAGAACTAGAAGATGTGTTGCACTTAGCTATAAATCGTAAGAATCTAATATCAGGTGATGGTGAAATCGGTTTAACGTTGGCAAGCCTGTGGAGGAGTCTGGTTGAAAAATGTAATAGTTTGTCGGGTATAATTTTCAGCTTCTTTTTATAGCACGAAGCGCATCTACTCCAGATAGGGGCATCATAGAAAACTATCGGTTAAATTATAGATTTAAATAATAGTATCTTATTGGAATTGTTTTTGCGGGATGATTAAAATTGAAAATTTTTTATTTATCTTGAAAATTTTATTTGACAAAGTGGTTTGAAAGCATGCACTGATTCTCATCAGACACCAGCACACAGTGCATTTCCGTATCAATTATTCTCTCTGCATGCTTTCGAAACCACTTTGACAAATAAAATTTTCAAGATAAATAAAATTTTTTCAATTTTAATCATCCCGCAAAAACAATTCCAATTTGATTCTGCTTTCGGAGGCTTATTCCGCAAAACGATCGAGTTTCCCGTATCAATTATTCTCTGCTTTGATAAGCTTTAGAGACACGATATAAGTTGTCTATGCTGATTTATAGACAAAAAGGGAACCGTGATCACAAATCAATAACCTTTAATAGTATCTTGTTTGTTGTCGACAGTTTGGACTTTCTGCATATGAAGGGGTAGTTGGACAAAGATATATCACACCTGCCTTACATTGAAATCAACCTACTCTGCGAATTTCGTTTTGATCCAATGACTGCATTGAAAGTTATAGGGGTACAAAGAAATTTAAAGTTACCAGTCGCAAAAGTTTTCAAATTTTCGAAAACTTAATATTTGTTGTTACTGTCACTACAAGATTATTACTGTTTGAAAATTTTACGATAAATCGTTTGGTAAAGATATTGCAAATAAATATGTAGCCAACAATAACTGACAACCCTATAATGGTTTTTTAACCAGATTCCTTCTGAATAATTCCTATAATAAGTTCCATTTATCATATGAAATTGGTTTTGATTTCATGACTGCACTGAAAGTTATAGGGCCAAAGGCTTTATTTTCCTGAGTGAATTTTCAAAACCCAAGAAATCAATATTACCATAGCTGGCAGCACCAACCGAGTTTTTCAACCGAATTTCTATCAAACACGGCTTAGAGTAAGGTTCAGCTACTGTGTCAATTTCATGCAAAACTAGTAGCTGAATCAGAATTCTTAGGGCAAAAAGCAGTTTTATTTTCTTTATAATTTTTTCAAGATGGCACCATCAGCACAGAGTTGCCCGCATTTCCAAATCGCTTCTATCAAACCTGGTCCTATGTAACACCAATACATTCTGTGAATTTCATTTGAACCTGATTACTGGGTTATGAGTTCTAGTGAGCAGAAGTTTTTGATGCTTAACATTTTGGTAAATTGGAGGAGGGCTTCCGTTCTTGTCCGATGTGAAATTTCAAAAGTTTTTCTTTGGTTGCATAGACAAAGCATTAGATTTCTATCTGAGTTGGTTTTCACTGTAAAAATCGAAAAATTTTCAGGAGACTCGATGGTTTGAAGGTTTTCATTTTCAATGCCTGCCGTAACTGCAGAGCTATCAGCACGTTCATAAACACGAGTCTACAACTTAGTAACAACAATATGTTCTGTAAGTTTCATAATGATCTGATAATCTGGTCAAAAGTTATCGCAATTCAAAAATTCTCAAATTTTCCTCAATCTCATGTTAGGCACTTAGCGCACACATAAGGTTAAAAATATAAAAAAAAAATTGTTAAATTCACATTTGGAACACTTTCGAAATTCATTCCATAAACAACTTTATTTTTGCGAACGTTATTTGTTCACAGAATAATAGGTATATTGAAAATATCATTAAAATGGCTGCCGGCGCCAAAGGGTTAAAGATCATAAAATTTTTGTGGAACCTGGCACTATTCTGCATATACACCAATATATGTTGAAAATTTCAGTTTTATCGGATGGCGCGTTCCTGAAATTTTTTGATGATATATATATATCTATATATACATATACATATATATATATATATATATATATATATATATATATATATATATATATATATATATATATATATATATATATATATATATATATATATATATAAATATAGAAATATGAATTTTTGGCTAAAGTGATTTTAATACTAATGTTCTTCTTCGAACATTAGCAAAAATGAACAAATTAACTACACAGGGAAAAGAGTATTAGACTTTCTATAATAGCATCTTTCCTCAGCAACTCGTATGCCATTTTATTGTAAACGGCAATGTAGAAATAATCAAACAAATTATGTATATACGTGGTTATTTTCATTTCAAGTTTAATGTACTCTTTAGCTTTGCAGTTTATGAAATTCAAGCGAACGTCTGATGTGTCACTAGTTTTCTAGAAGTGTCTACGTGTCTTGGCGATTAGACTGATTGACTATTTCACTCCAAGTATAAAAATATATTTTTCGATTTTAATTGACACCCTTCTATTTAGTTTCCTGGTTATTTTAATTTTTCCATGCTGTTCTTTCTTATTTTCACACCCATGACAGCAAACCTTGAACAACCATTTCTGCTCAAATAAATATCAATTTTCACTGAAACCACCAACAGTGTTATTCCAACCAACTACAATACTCATAAATTTACAAATCTTCATCAAATGTGCAGATCATTTTCGTGCAGATGCGAAGTGATTGAACAAACGGGTATAGGCACATTTGCATATTCGATGAGCGCTAAATAACTTGTTAGTATCGCTGACTGTCGACTTTATGACTATATATGAGTGCTATGAAAACATATTTCAAAATGATAAAGTCCTATAAAATACGAGTATGAGATGCTTGCAGAAGTTCCTGGTTGATAGTGCAGGATAGTAGATACGTTTCAGTGCTGTTGTCTTCACTTGACCAAAACACGATAATTTCAATCAATTGAAAATCTATGTTTACGCAACTCTGCATCAGAAATGCATTTATTGCAATGCACTTTGGATCTAACGGAATATGTGCGGAAAATTACAAGTTGGAGATGGGTTACTGGTTGCATCAAGACTGTAGGTCAGATTAGAGGAAAATGTTGTTTAGAGGTTTTAATGTAGTTTTGGTAATTTTGCAGGAAATTGAATAACATTTTTCTTTGTATTTATGAGTGTTTGCTTTAATAATAAAATGAGATATCAAAGGACACGTCTATTTTTGTTGGGTTTGAAAGCCCTCTTTTTGCCCCACAGTGTTTTCATTTTGCTATTAGGTATGACGAAGTTTTAATATTTTTTAGAATTAGATAACTATTTTTAGCTTTCAGGTAAAATCTTTGATTGTTGAAAAAGTGGTGAAAAAATAAGGTCCAAAATTGCATTCAAATTTTAAGAACAGATAGCAAACTTAAAAATTCTGGGAATCAAGTTTTTAGACAAAATGAAAATCGTGCAAAATTATATACTTCCCCTGTATGTACTACTGCGAATTCATTAAAATCTAAAATTGAGCCACTACTTTCATTCCAAAGCATTTATTATGCTACGCAAATTCTTTAAGTTCGCAATAATTTTACAGAATAACTTTACAACACATAAAACCTACAATTCCCCTATACAAATATTAGATAAAGTTTTTTATGTGAAATTTTATGTTACGAGTCGTATTTTCCAGTCGACTCCTCAAGAATTTATTACGACACACAATATCTAGCAAACTTACACATACTACCCTGGCACTTTATGTAATTATGGATCTAGATGTGTACATAAAATTTGCCGTTTAACTTGTTTGTGAATAACTTGCGGGCACGAAGTAATTAATGTAGACTAGATATTTGATTGCAAATAGTGTTGATTAGTTCGAAGATAGTACACAAATCGTATATGAGTCATGAAATGGTTTTATAACTTATATTAGGTAATAAAATTAATAGGGAGCAGGCAGTTAAAGGTATTTCATAGTAAATATTCGTAGCAAGTCACATTGCGCGCATTTAGAACATAATTCATTTCCTTATCTTCTTTTAATGAACCTTAACGCATTCTTACAACTAATTCAGAAAGTTAAGGAGCAAGCGAGTAGCAATTGTTTGCAGGAATGGCTTTGCCATTACTTATTCTTTAGTTATTCGCAGCAAAGGGTTGCGTTTCTCATGGGAAATTTATGTAAATACATCGCAGGTTGATTCTTTCACTCATTATTCTTAGAATATTCGATGAATTTTTACCTAGCTTATAGTTGAGCTTAAGTGATGGGTAATTTATTTTTAGCCGTTTGAATTTTTGCGTCTTAGCTAAGTAAGACCCTAATATTAGCGTTCAGTGTGCATGCACGCAAAAATTTAACTGAAAAACCAAATACAAATGTTAGGGAAGTCCGGAACACTAGCACAGGGAAGAGTTTTGAGGGTTGAACAAACGCAAATAACTGTTTTAGTGTTTTTTTGCCATTCGCATGGCTATGACGGCAGCACAGGTTTTTTTTTTACGTTTTTTGACAAGTACGAACAGCGTTTAACAGCGTTTATTTATTAATTTTTATTTATTCAATTACCAAGCAAGATACAATGTTAACATAACAAATGAACAAATATAAAAATAAATAAATAACTAGATAGATGAACGCAATAAATACGATACACAAATACATTTACAAACGATATGAAAATCGATTTTGTTTTCTTTGCATTTTCTAAAAGTGGCATATTTCAAAAACATTCTCTGCAAATTTCAGACGAATCGGACAATTCTTTATGGAGATAAAAAACTTTGAATGAAGTCATCTCTAATGCAAAAAGCGTTTTTTTGCATGCTTTAAAAGCAAGTCGGTGATCACTGTAACTTGAAAATGGCTTTATCGATCACCATGAAATTTTCCTCACTTGTTTTATGTGTAATTATCCTCCGGACGAATGAAGGATTTTTCGATTGGACGATATTTTTTTTCAGTAGCCGAAAATGTGAGTGAAATTTTGGTCGAAAATACAATTTTGAATTTCAACAACCGCCATTTTTCGAAAAATCAAAATCTGCCAAAATCCTTCGTTCATCCAGAGCACTATGTCATTAAATAATAATCCCCGATTTTTTTTTTATATCGGATGATCCAGTGACAAGCTACAATGAACACGGCAAAACAATTTTTTTTTTGACCCCTCGAAAATTTACTCTATTTCGACTAATTTTCGACCTTTTGCCTTAAAAAATTACAATAGCTTCTACAAATATATTTCTTTCAAGTCAAAAAACATTTGTTATTAATTATTTTAAGGTGGGTCTACAAAAAATCCTAAAAAATAGCCTTTTTTTACGTCACAAGTGTATTTTCTACCTTGTGCGGCCGAAAAAAATGTGCTTTCTTCAGGATTTTTTTTTGGGGAATGTATTAAAAATAGACACTTCACATTTTTTTTTCAATTGTAGGCATAAGTTTAGTTTAAATGTACAAAAAAAATTTTAATCGAAATATGCAAAATTGCATTGAGCAATGGCGGCGCGCCAAACGGATTTTAGCTGCTGGTGGAAGTCCTGCCGTCGATTCAGATGATCTGAAACATAAAAATGAAACATAATCTTATTTAATATACTATTGTCTATAGTCCCTAACAGAATTGTGAAAAAAAATGAAAAATGAAAAAGTAATGTAATTTTGAAAAAGAAAAACGATTTTTTCAATTTTTTTTGGGCTCAAACAGTTATGTAAAATGAAAGATTGCTAATATTTTTTAATGATTCTGCTACCAGCCATGAACAAGCCTTTGATACCCAACTGTAACAAATTTTGTGATCATTCCTTAACCCGTCTGCCTTCAATCACTTCCACCAGGTCAAAAAATGCGGAGTAGCGCGCCGGGCTGTGGCGGCTCAGCGCGCTCGACACCGCTCCCTATTTTAAGGGATAACTTTGGTAATTCATTTATCTACTGTATCTATCAACATGTATCTATCTATCCGAAAATGCAAAAACAAAAAATTCGATTTTTTTGACCTCACAAGGTAGAAACCTGCCTTAAAGAAAAAATAGCTGTGATAAAAGAGGATTTATTGGATGATTTGAAAGCTTTTGAGGAGTATAATAGGCACATGGAATTATATAATATGCAGCATCTAATCAAAGGCTCATTTGCCGCATACGCGATTGAATATGAATACTCTTGGAGCAAATGATTGGACTTGATATTTCTGATCGGGTTACTCATAACTATCTTATTGCTCGGGTAATCAGTTCTAGTAATGCCCTTCAGACGTTCTTTTCCTGAATTCTCCCGGATGAAAGTGGAAACAAGTTTAGATGACCCAACCGCAATTTATATAGCTATGAATATCACTAGAGTTATAAATTTCTCGTAAAGCAAATTGTAAGAATGGTTTCTGTATAGTTTCAAGTTTGCCATTATGGATTGGAAAGGTTGGGCTCTTGACAGTACACGTGTATTCAAAGAGTGATCGTACGAGTGAACGATATTATGACCTAGAAGCCCATAGGCTATGAAATTCTTTGACAAGCCTCTAAAAAGTCTAACTGTTTATTTGCACGAAAAATGATTCGGTCATATTTCAAGGAGAAAAGAACTTTTCAATCCAAGACTACACCGAGTTCAATAACTTGATCAACTCAAGTTACTAAACCTTCCCCAAAAAAATATATGCTATGTGCTATCGTTTATTTTTTGCGGGAGAAACATATAGCCTGGCACTTATCAATACTAAAGTAGGACTTGTTAACAGTGCACCACTGGTTAAAGGAGTACAGCTATGACTATATTGAACAAATAGTGGGTCAAGATGGCTACCCTCTGGTGCACTAGAGGAAGCAAATATTTTTCTCGATAGACTTCCATGAAACTTTAAATATTGGGTTCGAATGAGGAAGTAGGAACTAAGCCAGCTGAGTAAAGATTCAGTAGCTCTGAATATCCGTAGCTTCAAAGGGTAGAATGTTCAAGTTTGTGTCTTAATGCAAATTTGATGTTGAAAATCAGTTTATAGTAGTTTTCAATGTAACGTTATTTAGAAAAATTGTTACTCGCTAATGTAAAATTCTTTGTCAGTCTTTCGTAGCTCGTCTGGATAGACAGACCATAGAACCATAGAATCATTGTCAATCTTAACCGAAATTAAATAAATTCAATTCATAATGTTTTACTTGGAAAGTGTCGGAAATAGTTATTTTTTTGAGTGCAATTAGATTTGATTTTAGAATAAGTTTGCTTTCTAACATATTCTGTCTTTTATTTTGAAAAGTAAGCCGAAACGTAGTTCACTACTTTATCATTTGAAAACTTCATCCCATGAAGTTTTTTTTTCAATTTCGGGAAAAGGTAATAATTGCTGGCAGCCAAGTCAAGGCTGTAGGGTGGATGATCAGGGGAGCCAAGGCAAAATGACTTTTGTGAACAGGCGCGTTGTCGTGCAGATGCTGCCGATCTTTGGCTGATTTCCATCCTCTTTTTCTTTGCTGGCTTTTTTCAACCACTCTAGGATTGAAGCGTATTATTTTCCGACTGTGGAAACGCATTTGCTTATAAAATCAGTTAACAAGATCGCTTCTGAGTCCCAAAAACGGTCAACATGGCTTTTCCAGCAGACTGACAACTTTAATCTCATAGGTTGTGGTCTGCCTCTTTTGTGGATATTTGTTTGGATTCAGGTTCATAATAATGAAAACAAGTTTCATCTTTAGTAAGAATTTAACTCAATACTCCATCCTTGTCTTCACTACAGAGATCCAAAAACGTGCGAGCACATTGCACTGACCTTAGTCATACCAAGATGGTCATGGAGAATATTTAAAATAGTCTTATCTAGCACTACAACCATTTTTGCGAGCTGTTTTCGCTTTAGACTAGTATTTCGCAATATCTTTCTTTCGATTTTATGAACGGTTTCCGCAGTGGTCACTTCGATCGGTCACCACGGTCGTGGATCGTCAGCAAGTGAGTTCTTTCCTGTACATCTGGACAAGAGCCCCCATAAATTTCAATATGGTTTGAGGCGACTGTTCTTGTTAGGTGAGGAACTTTATAGCAACGCGGTACTTATTTTTTTCCATATATTACACTTTTTTCCAGATTAAGTGGCTTGGTCGACGATAGTTCAAAAAATAATGACTCTTATAATAAGTCTCTGAACTCATTGCGTTTCATTAAGCTACCCTGATTAATGACCTACATATTCAATCTGCGCACTTAATGACACTCTATCGTATGTGTGTACATTATTGTTTTTGACTCTTATAGTTAATAATATCCATTCTACAATAATAAAACCGTAGTGTTTTCAAACGATGATTTGTCTTTGATTTTCAGCATTAGGCTAATGTAACCTATGCTGACGTCTTTAAGCTTTTTTTGACTATAGGCTTAAATGGTTCACATCCCTCTTTTTTTCAAATCTGCTACTTTTAAAATGTCCATCTTTAGTCCTATACTTATTGTTTGAATCTTTTGGACTATGTGCATGGGTGTTGAGACTATGGACATGTGTATCGAGACTATGTGCGTGTACAGTGATGCATGATAATTGTTTCTATGAAGCAAAACAAATTCTTCAAATGGCACTTGAAAAAATATATATATTTATAGCTGAAGGTAATATATGTATAATTGCCACACTCTGTTACATGGGACTATGCGCTATGTAATTTTTATCGAGTGGCGCTGGCAGCTATGATATATTTTATAGCTCAGGATTACGCGACTGAAATGTTGGGTTGTTATATAGACATAGACGCTATGTGGTGTATTTGTACCATGATAAATGAAAATAGTTTCAGCACTTTGACGAATTACATCTTACTTCCTTCCCACTGGTTGCATTAATTTGTGAGATTGAAAAAAAATCGATCAAAAATTAAAGTATAAAATTATAAAATAGCACACTGCATTCAAATTTAATTCACTAATGGTGAAACAGAAAAAAAACATGCATGCAAACCATTGCTCTATTTAAAAATCTTTCTCTTTTAACTTATATCACCGTTTCACCCAACCATTAACAAACTTCACCGAAACTAAACAAAACCATTCGATTTTGACTAGAAATACATGCAAATGTTCGACACATTGAAACAACACCGAAAAATACATATATAATTGAACAGAATTTGGATTCCCAATGGAGATAAGCTCGAATTGTTTCCAAAGTACGAAGCTTTATTCTACAGCTTAAATGAACTGATGCTTGGATTGAATTAGAAGACCTTGCCGTGGCTGATCTGAATTTGGTTACGAAATCAAGCCCCGATTGCCATCCATGGAGCACAGTATTATACCGGCCTATCTAATTGAGACATTGTTGTGGCGCGCTTTGTTTGTGATAATTAGTCCGAGCGTTGTCATTAAACCAGTGAAACAGAAATTATTGCACTTTGCGAAACCCATGCAGATTTTCACACTCAATTGTCCTCGATATGAGTTCCAATTGTTGGCAGTGCATTCATGTGTACGCGCTTCGTGGTAGGTGAGATAGTCAGTTCAATTAGGATTTACTAATCAGCATAATATCTGTG
This sequence comes from Nemotelus nigrinus, assembly GCA_947369275.1. Taxonomy (NCBI): domain Eukaryota; kingdom Metazoa; phylum Arthropoda; class Insecta; order Diptera; family Stratiomyidae; genus Nemotelus; species Nemotelus nigrinus. The sequence continues at coordinate 13,523,593 of OX376374.1, forward strand.
ATCTAGCCGTTCTACGATCTTTGATGCTGTCATTCACAACAGTGCCCGTGGAATGACGCTGTGTGCCTATGAATGCCCAACCAATTCAAGTACGGTCCATTTAACCGATGCAATAGTTGGATTGGCCAATTCAAAGAAATCTTCGAAGAAAGACCGACTGAAGACAATTATTCGCTTTTAAATGTAGGTACCTGCCTATTTCACACTTCAAGGTTTAATCGCTCGATCTATTGATGGTGTGGTATTACGAAAGCGAAGTCTTTAATGAGGTGAATCTCTGTGTCAACATGTACTAATCGTTTTCTATTTGTCTACTTTACCGAATTTCATGGTCTACTGGTAAACAAATTTAAGTTGGCTGAGTAAGTGCAAATATATTTTTGATACCACATGACCCCTATTGATTGTGTTCTTGAATAGGTTTTTATTGCCAGTCGCCAAGAGGTGTTTATTTGTGTTGTGTCTTCTTGAAACGATAATGGGTTGAATTGGAGACATGAACAGAGTGCGTATGTCCACTTAATTTTGTTTGTAAGCAAACTCGCGAATATGTCATTTGTTAGTTTACACATGGTTTCGAAATTCAAAATGAGTTGTAGCGTCATACGCTCGATGTTTGGAATTAGCACATTCATACTAATAGAGGGACAGTCATTGACATGTTGTCGATTTATGGTAAAGGAATGATTGGTCCGCTGCAAATTCAACTGAATGAGGAATTCACAAAAGCACTTTGAACGATGGATAGGTTTGAACAGCTAAGATTTCTTAGAATGGCTCGAAAATAACGAGGACAAATGTTTAGTGTTAGCTGAAGTTAGCGCCTTTGATTGCTTGCATTGTTTATATGTATGATGTGTAGTTTGCAATATTGAAAACGTTCGAAACTCAAATGGATTGTATTAAATTATACTTAGGAATGCTGATAAATATTTCCTGGTCATAACAGTTTTTACTACTTTATATAAAATCTTGCTTGTTTTGTGTTCGTATCTCATGCTTACATAAAGTTCTTTAGGATTTTTAGCTTAAGATCAAATAATTATTCCTCCATAGCTATGGATTAAATAGCATGGGTTAAACAGAATCAATGATTCCCATTTCCAAATACTTACATATATCAAATTAAATTTAAAATTTTAAATAATTATAAAAATCTATGTTGACGCAAATTGTAGTCTCATATCGATATATAAATTATGAATTTAACAAAATGGTAAAGCTGTTTCAATTTTTTATTGAAACTACTTAAGCTGGTTACTGGCTTGATGGGGTGTTTTGAAAGGGTCAGTCTAATAAATTCGGGACTGAAGCTTTCTCCGCATTGATCTGAGTTAATACTTTGCTTAAATCAATGTCTTTTAGACCTTTACCGATAAAAAAACATACTCGTAAGTCTTTCTTTGAGATAATTTTTATGTACAATTATTTTACGAGAAATATGAGTTCTTTTTATTTTTTTACATTTAGTAAATGCAGATATATATTTGGTATTGATCAGGTGACAATTGTTTTGACCTATAAGAGCCTGAATTGTGTCACCTTGTTTCTGCATATGTACATAGATTCTGGAAATACTGGAAAACAAGAAGATTAATGAGATTAAAAGTAGTCTTTAGGATTGTGAAGCTGGATTATAAGATTATGGTGTAACTTTATTAGCTTACTCAATTCATATTTTTGATTATCTCATATATTTCCAACTTCTAAAAAGTCAATACTCACTATAGCTCATATATCTTATATAGTCTCTTAACCGGCGTTTTTATAGTTCACTTCTTACAAGAGATGATAAACTGTAGCTGGCAGACCTTGGATTTCATATCTTGTTTCCAGTCAAACTTGCGCGGTAAAGTAGTATTTTTCAGTATCTCCTGCATCCTTTCCAGTTTAGAAGGCCTAGATTTCTGGATTTAAATGTGCTTCTCTCTGTTCTAAATGAGCTTCTCTCTGTTAGTTGTTCATCATGCTTTCTTTGTGCTGATGATTCCAGGATGTTCAGAGCGTTCAAAGCTTTCAATGACTGTTTCCAGCTTAAAAGCGGTCTTTGCACTCCAGATAATTTGTGCTTAACAGATTCAACTGCTCTGTACATATCAAAATCTTGATCATGGAGCTAAATTTTTACAAGTCTCCATTATCTGATCATTCTTTGGAGTGAGATTTTTTGCAATGGAAAAAAAGCGTAGACTTTGCTGATTTCGGACACATAAAATGTCAAGAATTTCAACTTTTGATCGATTTTGTTATTGAAAAGACATTTACACAATTCTGATTTCAAATTCAGACACCAAATGTCACTTTTGAGCTCGAAAAAATGAACTGCAAATACTAAATTGGCATAAAATGATTGGAGACATTTTTCAATGCCATTTCCGTTTCAATTCCGAAAGCATCTTTTGAGGGGAAGAAGCAACTTTTCACGTAAACCAGTGAATACAGCTCTCGCTAAATTTTAAGTTAAATTTTTGCCGAAATAAATTTCACATGAAATTTTTGTCAAAGACCATACTAAACGTTAAGCATTAAATCAAATAATCGTGCTTTCGAATTTCTTGCATCGCTTTCGCTTTTTCTCTGCCTCAAACTTTCAGGCTAAAACTTACTTTTTACATATATTGATATAGTTTTCAGTGATCGTATTTGTCTATTGAAATAGCCTTATTTTGAATTATCGCATTACGAATTTTTATCTTTGTGATTGGACTCCGATCTATAAAAATATATGTCCTTAAAAAAATTTAATAATAACATCTTTCAATAACAAGCATATAGATCAACTGACCATTGATGATGTTATTGAAAGTTGAAATTTTAAAGTGAGAAATAGATTTCATCATTTAAAAAAGGGGAAAAAATCTTATACGAAAACTTCAACTGGGGTTTTCCCACGTTGGGCGCATTTCTTTCTTTGACCTAATTACTGTTGAAAAAATGTCTGAATAATTTCCACTGCAAGTTGAATAATTTTCGGAAAAAAGTGAGCTAATGTTGAATGAGATTTGAAAATTGTGAAGTTACTGAACGAAGTTATAAGACATAGGTGAAAAATAATCAAAATACAAAGCTTATTAGCTTTTGTTAGATGAATACCAGGATGTTTCTACCCTAGTGTAGATGGTCAAAAAAAATCTGCTTACCAGATCCCCGGCTGACCTATCACCACGGAGTATGTTAAGTTTGACTTATTAAAAAAAGGACCATCTACAAGCCCACAAAGTTCCGAATCGGGACCCGCCTAAGGACTGCTTCAACCCGGTCGTACTGACTTACCCATCGGTAACCACTGACTTCAGAACCGCTGACTTACCCATCGGTAAGTAACTTCACAGCTCATGGGTCGGTAAGATAACCTTCCTCCCGCTTTGTGGGCAGCACTTTCTCAACGTTTGTTGAAACTGCACACCAGTTCTCCTCGTTTCGCAGCATTGCATCCACGATCGTCTCAGGCGTTACCAGGCCAATCGTGGGGTCAATGATGCGCCTAAATCTTACAAAGTGGCTGCTCATAAAGAATGTGTGCTGAGCATCATTAAGCTCAGTCACACAGTACCGGCAGTACTGTGTTACCACCTTACCCATTCTGTTCAGGTATTTCCTGAAGTAACCGTACCCTGTCAAGAATTGACAGATTTAAAAGTTTACCTCACCGAGGCTCCGATTAAACCAAGGCTCAATAAGACCAATTAGTTTAGCCGTCCGAAGTTGGAAAGTAAGTGGAATTGCGTACGTCAGAGCCTCATTTCTGCCCAGCTCTGAGCGAAAGAAGTACCCTTCTTTGCGTCAAGTTTCAGTTGAATATTATCTTGACAGAAGAGTTACTATCATTGGTTATTCATTGAATATTGAAAAAAAGTATCTACCCTGTTTTCAAGCATTAAATTTAAAATATTTATCTAAAATTATCTAATATTCATCTAAAACAGTCTGGAAATATCCTTAATGATTATATTGCTCATTTCTAAATTTTTGATTCACTGATTCACAAAAATGTTATATAGAAAACAATCTCTTCTGATGTCAAATATCTCAAATCAAGAGTATGATTACGTTGATATTATTCAATACAATCTTGCATTAATTGAGATAATTGAACCGAATTCGTGTGAAAAACCATATGAATAATAAATTTCCTTAAGTTTTCAGAGAGCTGTTGCATATATCATTAATAAAAACATAAGCAAAAGATTATTTTAAATAACATTTTCTCCGACAATACCCAAACCTAAATTTTTGGAACGATAGTGGGGGACTTGTAACTTTACGATGCGATTATTTTTTTCTTCTTCAAAGTACATCATCATGCCTAGAAACTCATTTTGCATATTCCTATTACAAATGTATGCTTTTGATGATAAAAAAGCATGAATTCACTCTCTATTTACTTTAAATTATCATTTTTTTAACATTAAGTGGCATGGCCTTGATTTTATGCATCGGACCAAAGCTCATGTAAAACATGAGTTCATCACACCAAAATTTATTTTTTCACATTATGCAGAATATACATGCCTCATTGACTTTATGTTTGAATCTTCGTGAGAAAATGCCCTAAATTGTCTCATCTTGCTCTAACACTGTCTACGTTTCATTCGTAGACTAAAAATTGGTTTTGGCTTAAGGGGTTAGTCCACTGTTAAACTGCTCCAAATGAACTTTTTTTTGAAACAGCTACCAAAGAAAAACTATTTAAGATATCGATTTGAAATTTTACACGCATCTTTATTAAAGTTAGGAGTTAACATTTTCATTAGAAAAAATTATTAGAAAACAAAATGGCGGCCGCCCCAATGGATCGCCGCAGCACCGCCGAAAAAAAAAGGCAAATTGCGCCTCGTAAATTCCTGGACAAAATAAGCATCTGTGAACAAATTATCAAAAATATTTCATTAGTGTTGAGTATGAAGGACTGCACGGGCCTAAATTTAGAGCCCTAAAGCGATTAAAAAAAATGTGGTATACTTTTGAATCAAAAAAATGTTTAAAAAAAAATTTTTTAATCAAAAAAATGTTTCCCAGCTCGTAAAAAATTTTTTTTTTGTTCTAAATTTAGGCCCGTGCAGTCCTTTATACTCAAAACTAATGAAATCTTTTTGGTAATTTGTTCACAGACGCTTATTTTGTCCAGGAATTTACGAGGCGCAATTTGCTTTTTTTTTCGGCGGTGTTGCGGCGATCCATTGGGGCGGCCGCCATTTTGTTTTCTAATAATTTTTTCTAATGAAAATGTTAACTCCTAACTTTAATAAAGATGCGTGTAAAATTTCAAATCGATATCTTGAATAGTTTTTCTTTGGTAGCTGTTTCAAAAAAAAGTTCATTTGGAGCAGTTTAACAGTGGACTAACCCCTTAATACACATAATAGCCCAAATATTAGCACACCTAAGCCAACACTCTTTGTAAATCATTTCCATTTGAATATCCCCAGCTAATTTACAGCTCACGTATCCCATTCGTGATGGTTTTAGTTAATCATTATTTCCACTTTACATAATCTTGCGTCGTTTGCGAATTTGACTCATTTTAGTTTTATGCATACTTAAGTGCATATTCATGTGTATTGGCCACTTTTGAACGAGCATTTTTTTCTAGACCAGAGCTATTTCAAATACACCTTTGAACTCATTTCGCCAATGTGGCCATTTGAAAACCGAAAAATTTCATTCGATTTCTTAATAATCTATTCATGTATCTGGTGTTTTTTGTGTGCTTGTTTTGTGGTATGCAAATCGCACGTCTTGTAAAATGACCATTGCGACCTTTCAGGAGCTTTACAAAAAGTTAACTGGTTGAAATGGTGTAAGAGTTTGTAACATCTAGTTTTAGTCCAATTCAATGGAATTTTAAAAATTCTTTAAAGTTTTTGGAAGCAATTGGGGTTAGACATTTCTAGGTTATTACGATTCATATAAAATCGAGTAGATTGCACCCGAATCCGATAAATCTCGCCATGTAAACGTCTTATAAATACATGTTGTCTAATACGCTTGCGAAAGTAGAGTGCATGTGTTGCATTAATAACTATTTCATTTTCGATCGCCACTTTTGATTTCGATCTGATATTATTTGATTTTTTTGTTACATATGCATATTTGTTATATTTTTTTACTGTATATTATATATTTCCAGCTTTGTGATCATTAAATGAAATATATTTGACTTATATGAACATATCAGTGAGTTTCCTTTCGCTATCTTAGTGTCAAAAGGTTGAGAGATATGCACGGGAAGATTGTCTTGGTTTCGACCGTAAAACCTTTTTCACCATTTTTGGTTTGAGGTTTTGTTCAAAATTGTCATTAATGTGAAAGCTTATTTAAATTTACTAATTATAAAACTGCCAATGCATTTCTCGCAAATTCTGGTTGAAATACTAAATTTTTCCTGCTTTTCGAAGATAATTAGTTTTAGAATCACTTTTCCGAAAAAAATATATAGCTATATGTATGCTCAAAAAATTTAGTGACTATTTCTCGTGGTTGTGTCATCCAATTGAGCTGAAACTTTTAGGATGCATTGATGTGTATATGAAATAGGTCTGGCGGTATTTTTAGTGGTATTTTTTAAGTACTTTTGTACCTCCAATCATCTTGTTTCAGTTGTTGGTCTTCGAATCTTGCGAGGAGAAGGAAGGCGACACTGGTTCTCTTGAGAATATTGACAGTACTATTATCATTAGGATTTCAGATCACATTTAACCATTCAAAGCCCGCATGGTCCGTTCTTTTTCTTCTTCGTTTTCTTCTTTAATTGTGCTGGAGTGCAGAAGAGATTGTGCTAATCCAAGAACCATGGGTCATTAAAGACTGGGTTCGCGGAGGAAGAAGTCGTTAAAAGTTCTGGTCCTCTCAAACTTCAGTGACAAGGACAACGTCATTACTGTAGCTGAAGCGTCAGCCAAAGTTACTACGGCTCAGCTATAATGTTAGGGAGCTTACAAAAGCCACAAGTATAGAGCGGATTTCACTAATATTGGTTGCCGACACGAGCGTCTAATAATAAGTTATGGGGTCGTTCCGACACTCACGAAAGAGATGAATCATTTTATCAGTTTATTGTGTCTGGCAACTTTTTTTGTCTAGTAACATTGAAGGCATCTTTAAGAAGAATTAATTTATAGATATAATTTTTTGATATATTTATATTTTATTTTGCTGAAATAATTGATTTGATTTGATTTTTGAATTAAATTTGTCCGTTTATTTTATATATTTTATTAGCTAAGCAAATTTTGAATTTTAATTTGAAATGCACGTGCGTTAAATACAACCAAAACCAACCCTGTTGGTATTGGGCAATCAATGCCTTAGACTCGACTTTGATCTCAAAATCACAGTATTCTTATACCAGAGACAAATCTGTCAATCCTGTAAAGCATCTTAAAAAACTACTAGTTTGCCAGAGTTACAAGTGAGCTGTATTCTTAAATATCGAAGGAGCGTTCAATAATGTGCGTTCTCAGGTTATTTTGAAAGTTCTTCGAAAACTGGATGACAAATTCCGGCTAGTCAAACTTAAGAGTCAACTACGCAAAAAGCCAGCATAAAACTCATGTCTGGCTAGCACAATCATCATAGGAAATACAAGCACATTGTAGGGCGGTGTTTTGTCTCTTTAGCTTTGGAATTCAGCAGGTAATTAGTTTTTAAGTAAACTTGATCAAACTGGGTATAAAGTGATAGCTCATACAAATGCCATCGCTATTGCTACATCAGAGAAATTTATCCCTACCCTATCGGAGAGACTAAATCATTCCTTGCATATTTTCCCGCAGTGGTGACGAGAGTTCAACTTAAGTGTAAACTCTAGCAAAATAGAGCTATTACTCTACCTGGAGAAGGATATGCTTCCATCCTTTGACGTATTAAAGCTCAATGAAACTCCTATAAGTCCCAAAATAAAATATAGCTCAAAGCCTGATTCTCGTCCATTATGGACTTTTCTGCTATTCAAATAGAATCAACTCCTATGTAACATAGGCCCAACTACTATGAATATAATTTAAACATGTGTGTGTGTGGGTGGGTTGGGGGAGAGGCGCATTGACACCTCTAGGCACTCAGGCCAATAGACCCTTTGTACTCATTACCCCCTGGGTATCCTAGTTTCCCGAACTTCTTGATAAAATCTAGGATCACTGATAGGGGAAAAGGAGCGATCTTCTGCATACGTGCCACATTCCAGCCAAAGCATTGATATCTGAGACACGCAAACGCCTTGCATTTACAAAATGCTCCGCAGAGTCATCCTCTCTTATAACACCTATTCGGTACATATGTCCTCCTAGACAGTTGTGTCCAGTCAGAATTCTGCCATGGCTCTGCAAACTATCCTGCTCTTATTCATAACATCACTTTACGAAGCTTTAGTAGACCCATGTGGTGACAAAAGGTCTCTTGCACTGCCCGAAATCGTTTAAAGCACGAGTAAACTTCACTTAAACATGATTTTTCCAGAGAAGTTTTTTGTCCTAGATTACTCCAAGATAGTTTGCTTCATTTGAAAGTTGAAAGGTTATACCCTTCATATTTGGAAGCACTAGTCTTTCCAGTTTTCTATTCCTGGTAAACAAAACAAGTTTCCTTTTACTAAGATTCACTGTTAGGCCGGGCCCCGAACACTAACTGTCAATTAGATCCAATGCGCGTTGTGTATTTCCACATACCTCATTTAGATCTTTACTGACAGCCATGTGGCCACGTCATCAGCATAAACCTGCTCGTGCAGCCGTTCTTTTTGCATACTCCACAGCAGCGGTCAGGTTAGCATACTCCACAGCAGCGGTGATAGGACACCTCCTTGAGGTGATCCATTTGTTGCCTCCGTTCTTAAGTAGCAGTCAGATCCAGCTTCCGCCAGCAACAATCTCTGCGTCAGCATGGCATTTATTCACTTAACTAAGACGTCATCCATGCCTTGAGTTTTCACAGCTTCACATAGCACATCTAAACATGTATCATTAAAGCAAACGAAATAATAAAAGCTTTCCAATAAGCACGATTAGCCCAGAGGGTTAAGCGTTAACTCTCAAAAATTAAGGCCACAGATGTGCTCAGAATTTATGAGTAATAGTTTAAAAATTGAAGAAGTAAATTTCAGTAAATTAGAAAGGCAGTTGGCAGAAATTGTCTGAAACGGGGATAGATTCGCTTTTGCTTTGCTTTTTACTACAACTACAATGCATAGCACTGATAGGCAGTACATGACGTTAGGGGCTATAATACACGGCTTTGCAAGCTTTAATCCATCGCATCCCACGAAAAATTGTCAATTCTGAAATCAGCTATATAAATTATGGTATCTAGCGCTATGTGTTTCTCAGTGCAATTTTGAGGACCAATTTTTTGCTTCTTTTGAAAAAAAAAAACAATGAAATCATACTTAAATTATTGTTCAATTACTAGCTCTACTAGTACCAAGAAATATTTTCTAAAATTTATAACGATTCCTTTAGTCTGTGTTGCTGAATGCTTCTATACAATTAAATATCTGCATTTTTTGCTGCAAATTTTGGTCTTAAACGTCTTACATTCTATTTTGATAATAGCAAAGAATATTAGTAGTGTCAGAATCCGGATTGATTTCTTATAAATTTCAGATCTTTATTATCCAATAACTACTTTTGAAATTAACATGATTGTATAGGTACTTAATTTTAACACATTTAACTGGAGATGCTGGTGTCATTGTTCAGATGGATCAGCAATGTTGGATGGCAAGTTCAGTAAACATACGATTTTAAACTCTATCTTTAAAAATAGATATTGCGGTGGTGAAGAGTACTAACATATTGTAGTGATAAGTATCACGTACTGTGGTGAAAAGTACTAAGCCAAACCTTGAATGCTTTTTTAGTTAGCCAAGCTCTCGTGATTTGAATTTGTTTAGGCGAAAATTCTTGACATTATGGCAATGCCTATAGTTAAAGGCTTCCAATATTTTCCTGCTAATCTGCATTTAAATAAAATGCACAGCTGTGTCTTACATGGGGTGCGTTTTGCAAAAAGGATTTGATTTGGTAGCTAGCGATAAGGTATTATTCGGTAGCTGTTAGCCAAGGATGAGCTTTCATAAACAGCTGTGATTCTAATCAATCGCCATTTACAAAGTTTTTCATTTTGAACTCCGTCAGTGTTTGTTCTACTATCATACTTATCACTTGACCACTCAGGGGGATGTTTTCGGACTTAAAATTGCTGCAAACAAAGACCATATGCAAATAAATCACTCAAAATACATATCGTTGCGATGAATCCTTCGTATATATTGAGGAAAATTACTTTATAAATCTTCGAGGTTTATCATATAATTGAATTGTATTTGAATTCACAAATCAAAAACATCGCATTATCATGAGTTAAGAAATTAATATGTATAGATACATAGCAAGTTAACATAAAAATACATCATGTAATAAATATTAATATATGAAAAAGTTTTAAGACATTATTCCATGAAAATTTTTCAGCCATATTTTCGTTCATATATAATGTAGTATGTATTATTTGAACATGGCCATCACAATTCAATGCAGTCCTAAGCTTTCGCCCATCAGATATAAATGCTGAAATATATGTAAAAAAAATTAGGCCCGAAATTGAGCAAATACCAATGTTAATAACAAACATTGGTATTTACTTATTTTATTTGTACTTTATTTCTTTTGAAAGCACAATTATTTCAAATGCAGACCACCAGCAAATCAGAAGACAATGATACCACCATGATGGTAGAATGTTTATATCCATGTTTCACATCAAAAATAATATAAGCATTAAATTATAACAATCACACAGAAAGTTGTGAATGGTTTTATTTTATGTTTTTTCTTTCAATACGCACTGGCATGAGCAATCAGTATTACTAGCTACGGAAGTTGACTAAGAAATTAAATTTATGTTTTACTATCATCATAAAAAAGCTTATTGAATTTGTCTACCATTACAACGAGAAGTATACATAATCATCCTTTTTCAAAATTTTTTTCTCCGAATAAAGTTGCGCAACAAAGTTGGCCGACGAAGCTACTGAACAAAGTTAAGCAAAAAACTTGCACGACTTTCGGGTTCCATCTTCTTTACAACGCATTGAAACCGCATTGACTAGATTGACTGACTTACTCACTAACTAACCACGATTATCTCATTTCGCACTTATTACAAACCACATCTGATTGCCAACCAATTGAAATTAATCAGCCTCACTTACGCGCTACACTACGAAATACGAGCAGTACCATTATAACGGAATCAAGTTTGTTTTACTATTCAAAGCTTAGCCGTTATTAAACCGAACTATGTACATTACTTACCGAAACAAACAATTCGTTTGTTTTCACACAATCATTCCAATGATGGGTGGAATGTTTGCTGCGGCAGCTGTGATTTGCACTCAAATGTTGTGCAATAACTAGAAAGTTGGCTACTAGTTTGTTGATTTCTGCAATTGGTGTCGTCGTGGAGTACTAATGCCGGCAAGAGTCGTTAAAAGTAACGAATGCTTAGTAGGCTCGTAAAATATTGTGATTGATGTTTAAACAAGTTCGCAGAGGGCTAGATGAATTCGGTGGCTTTGATTTTCAGATTGTTTTGATTATGACTTCTTCCGAGAAGTTGAAGGAAGTGACATCAATTTTTTTAAGTTGAAATCAAACAATTTCTGGCATATTGTCTTAAAAGTCTGCTGGCATATCTAATTGCTTTGCTTCGTACAAATAAAAAAACCGAAAGTGGCATGAACGGCTTGCGTCAGAAGAATCAATACTTCTTTCACTTTTCTCAGTGTTAATCAAAGCAGCATGCGCGATCCGTACAAATAAGGGATAAACGGCGTTAATTCCAGAATAATAGTATTTTCTCACCATTTTCACTCCACTTTAAGTCATGCTCGCCACTGCGCGTAGACGTTGCTGCCGTCTAATAATCTGTAGCCGCGATTCGAAATAATTCCAATTTACCTTGACGAATCGCGCTGCGGCTTCATTAGCGGCCAGCACAATGGCTAAGCCCTAAATGTGATACAATCCATTGATAATTTTCAGATTAGCGTAACATTATCTCCTAATAGTAGATTACCGCCATCGACGTCGATCGATTGATTGACAAGCATTCGAACGTTCGGTCCATGCCCGAATGGATTTGATTCATTGAAATTCCATCACTTTTGTTATTTGCGATTTATTAATGATTTTTTCCGCTTCACCAGTGTTTTCCCGCAACGAAATCTGGCGATTCTGATACAAGTGAAAGTCTTCAGCGATCAATTGAATCTACAGCGAAAAGTATCTTTTGTGCAAGACGAACGATTCGGTTTAAGAAAGAAAAATCGAAACATTTCTACATTTCTATTCGGAAGTAGCCAATGAATTATAAAATTTCAACAAAAGATTGAACCAATCAATTGTGAAAATGACAAAGAAATTTATATGAGAATTTGCATACACAAAAACGTGACATCACATTAATGTGTGAATGAGCGTTGCTGAATGGAAATACAATATATCCGATTCAATTTGCATACGGAAATGATATTCGGTTTCATACTTTCTGTGGGAAATATATAGGTATGCATGAGAAGTGGTTAATATTTGGAGTTATAACGATTTGTGCCTGTTAAAATATGGATGCACTGGTGCAGTGACTGAATAATATTAGAATATAGGTAAAAGTATATGGAAATAAATAAGAACAGGGCAGTAAGTCAAGATATTCCAGGCTTTGGAGCACAAACTGGCCAATTCTTTCGACACTTAAATATATATGAAACTTGATTTATAGTGAACTATGCTCTAAATGAATGCAAGATAGATTCTGCATATGAATAAATTGAGAATATCAGCAAAACTGCAAGTATAATTAGGAAAAAGTGATACAACCGATTGGTCTGGTTTATATTCATTAGGAAGAAATTTGTAAGGATTAACTATATATAGTTTTGCAAATTTTGATTATTATCTATACTATAATTTATGATAATCAAGTGTTGACCTGAATTCGTCAAATAAAATATAAGTGATTTCCTGAGAATTTTTAAAACAGAATTGACAGATGATAGTCACAATTATTTTGTATGCACTTCTGTGATTAAATTAACGCCTCCAACATGTTTAGGCTTAATTCGGAATCGTTCCATACAGGGTTGAATATGAGGTCTTTTTTTATCACGCTGTAATACAGTTTTTCTACCTTCTGAACCTTCTGACGATCAGATTCGGAATTTTTGCCCACAATGTGACTTGAATCAAATTTAATTCTATTTCGTTTTGATTTGCCTCCTTTTGTAATCAACATTTTATTCGCAATAGGTGATCCTATGAAATTTACAGCAATCACTTCAAGAGAATGTTCAAGAAAGCTACACTTCTCTTTGTGGAAATATCGATGGTTTCTAAACTATTGGGCTATAAAGTAATCAGTGTTACTATACGTTCTCTCCAATCATAATTTCAAGTATTTGATGAGATGTGTTTCTTGTCTCTTAATCTAAAACCATAACGCTGGGTACTTCATATCCGTTCTCGATTTTCCAGCTCACTATCAGTGTCTGTTCTCTTGAGCTGAATTAGGTTCCGTACTCCAAAGGGAAGATGAATCGGGATGAATTCAGAGCATATCTGTTTTTAGGGCTTCATCCAGTTCTTGGTGGTGAATTCCATATATCTCACCCACAAAAGACTCCAGTCATTAGAATGCACCAAAAAACTTGATTTAATGTAGATTACTACCATAATTTGTCTTTCGTTAGTTTTCAATGACCCCAATACTGGCTCACACATGAACGTTGACCGGGAGTGTTTTATCAGTTAAGACCACAATCTCAATTGTTCTGATCGCTAGAGACTCTATCAACCACCCAATAACATTCCGGAATCCCTAATGCAATTATGGTGCCATCAACATCAACACTTCGGACTTATTTGCATTTTTCGATTATTTGATTTGGATTCGTAATGAAGGGAAGTATCTCTAAGATAGTTTCCTTTACAATTTCGTAAAACTTTCTGCATCTAAAAGGCCTTATTAAGAGTGCACCATGTTCGAAAAATGGTTGTAGTCCTTAACCAAAGCTGCTTCTTGAAACACATTCTGCGTATATAGCTCCTACTTAGAACTGTATTCCCATGGTAAGATAGCTTAATCAGTTTTTAAGGCCTATATCTAGAAGAAACCAGTGGAAGGCTGATGGGAACTCCGGATCAAGCTTGGTTTTACTGGCCAGCACCAAAAGTTTGACTTTTGACCTAAAAACTCTATTCTAAAACCCTATTCTAAGGTGACAATATTTTTCCACAGTAGCGTGACTGGCTTTGGCTGACCAATAACATCAATAATTTAAATTGGAATTGTTATTGCGGGATGATTAAAATTGAAAAATTTACATTGAACATTTTTATTTACATTGAAAATTGTATTTTGACAAAGTGGTTTCGAAAGTATGCACTGATTCTCATCAGACACCAGCTCACAGTGCATACTTGACTGATCTGACCACTTGTAGTTGGAAATCATGAACTTTTATTTACGCTAGTTGTGACAAATTTCAACATCTCCGACTTATATCCATCGATATAATTTTTACTTGTAAAGGTTGGTTATCGATTATGATCATGGGTCCTTTCTTGTCTATAAATCAGTACAGTGGTACCTCGACATACGAGTTTAATTCGTTCCGTAACCTTGCTCGTATGTCAAATTGCTCGTATCTCAAAGCAATTTTCCCCATTGAAATGAATTGAAATGCCATTAATCCGTTCCAGCTCTCAGAAAACCACCTCAGTTTTTTTGTAAAGGTTTTTGAATAAGAAAAATGTATTTACAAAAAGAAACATTTATTCATAAACAACAAATACATATTCTATAAAAACATAATTAGTAATTCATTAAAAAAATTCATTAAAATTCAAAGTGAAGTGCTTGTGGAAGCGCTTAATTTTCCCTGGTTTTCGCTTTTTTCGTCACGCTTTGTGTATTGTCACCAGCAGATCGTTTAAAAAAACTGTCCAAAGAGGTTTGTTTCTTCCTCTCTTTCAGGATATTGCGGAAATGCGTTAGGCAAGTTTCGTTGAACAGCTCCGATGCACGACCAGTTGCAACTTTTTCGGGGTGAGTTTTGTCCACGAACTCTACAACTTTCTCCCACATTCCCAAGATCTCCTTTATATCTCTTGTAGCGAGAACCTCCTCCATTTCTGGCTCCTCTTCAAAACTTTGAACCACCGTATGCTGCTGCGAATGAAGATCGTGTAACTCTTCAGTTGTAAGCTCCTGAGACTGTTCTTCGACGAGTTCGTTCACATCACTCTCACCTACCTCCAGACCCATGGATTTTCCCAGAGAAATAATCTCCTCTACCACTGACACTTCAGCTTCCAACCCTTCGAAGGCCCTTTCAGCTACAGCTTCAGGCCACAGCTTCTTCCATGCAGAGGTTAAGGTCCTCGTTGTAACACCGTGCCATGCCTGATCAATAATTTTTAGGCATATCACGATGTCAAATTGGTTCTTCCAGAACTCTCGAAGGGAAAGGTTTGTGTTCTCCGTCACCTCAAAGCAGCGACGAAAAGTGTGCTTGGTGTACAACTTCTAAAAATTAGAAATCACCTGCTGATCCATGGGCTGCAGGATAGGAGTGGTGTTGGGGGGCAGGTAGAGAACCTTTATAAATTTGAACTCTTCGAATAAATCATCTTCGAGATTTGGTGGGTGAGCAGGGGTATTGTCGAGGACGAGAAGGGCTTGCATAGGTATGTTGTTTTCGAGTAGGTATTTTTTAACAGAAGAGCCAAACACCAAATTTGTCCACTCCACAAATAATTTCCTGGTGACCCACGCCTTAGGATTTGCCTTCCACATAACTTGCAGAATTTCTTTTACAATCTTATGTGCCTTAAAGGCTCTGGGATTTTCCAAATGGTATACTAGCAGAGGCTTGATTTTGCAGTCGCCACTCACATTGGCACAAAGTGCTAGAGTTAATCTATCCTTCATGGGTTTGTGACCTGGCATCGTCTTCTTCTCCGCCGTTATGTAAGTCCTATTCGGCATCCTTCTCCAGAAAAGCCCTGTCTCGTCACAGTTGAAGACTTGCTGGGGGATGTATCTTTTGGCTTCTATCAGTTCGGAAAACGTTATATAGACAACGTATATCGTCTCTAAAGCTTATCAAAACAGAGAATATTGATACGGAATATTGATATTGAACTCGATAGTTCTGCGGAATCAGCCTCCGAAAGCAGAAGTGACGTCTAAGCTTGAAGGTCTGCTGTTTCTCACTGAATTTTATTACTGTTTTCATTTTCATTTTACCCAGTTCTTATAAGAATTTTCATGACAGCAAGTGAAGAGAATAAAAATTGGATAATTGATAAATTATCAGTTAAATAGATAAACTATAAAGAACTAAATATAATTTAGATAGTTCAAATACTAATTGTAAGGGTATGGTATTCTCAAATTTTTTTAGGGAATTTGTTTAAGAGCCGAATTTGTATGCTGGTATATAAAATCGTAAAAACCCAGCTTATTTGATTAGGCTCATTCGATTAGGCGAGCGTTTTGACTTCTCGGAGCAAAGTGAAAATTCGTTTTTGTTTTCTACGACGCTATTGCTATGTTCCTTTCGAAGCGGTGTAAGGTTTGCCAGGCGAGAGTCTAAAATTATAGACGCTCACGACTATAGCTGCACCATACTTAAACCGTTACGCTGCCACAAAATGTTCCAAAAAGATAGAAACTTTCTTTTGGGAACAACCCTCCACATTTTTCAACCTCTTTAATTTCCACGTAGTCAACAGATTGAAATGAAATTCACAAGATGAGTTGACTACTTCTAGCCATTGGTTTGAACTCAACACCAGGAAATTCACAAGCGAGGTAAAAAATAAAATTGTCTGATGAGAAATCAAGCAGTGAATTGCTCAATTAAAAAAAAATTCTTTGTTGATGTGCCTCATTTTCGCTTAGATGGTTTCGGGAATGCAAAAGTTTTTTTAAATTCACAGTAATGGAAAGTCCTGATGTTTTGTAAAAATTTCACTCCAAAAATTAAAAACGGTAGCGCGTACCGTAAAGCGATACATTTCTTAAGAATAATGTGCATAGTGTGGTGATTTTCCGAGCTGCTGACGTTAATTACCTGCTCTAACCTTGTGATTTTATGTCGTGAAACTTTCTTCTAATTGTAATCAATAATACTTTTAATTGTTACGCTATGAAATTGATATTTTTTCACCTTTTCATAACTGCTTGTTTTTTGCAATCTAGATTTTGACAGATTAAGAGTCCAAAAAGTTTATAGATTGATCTAAACAAAAAAATTAAAGTTTTTTCGATTCAAAAAGATGTCATACGGTTTTGATTTATTGCTAAAATTATTAAAAGTAATATCATTGGCTTTTGCGTATCACTCGATAAAGTTTTTCTTGCGGAAATATTTACAATAAACCCTCTTCTGGTAGTTTTCTCAATGAATATTGCAAATAACAAAGGCTCCTTTACGTTTTCGTGTAAGACAAGTATTTGAAACATTCGCTAACCTTGGTATCATTAAGCTAGAATTCATAACGTCCCTCATACTAAGGCGTCACAGCTTTTCCATATCTAAAGCTTTCTGTAAACTATTTGACTTGCAATATTTGACAGAAATAATCAGCCCATCACTTCTAGATGAAATAATATTGGGCGTCTCACTATTTCCTCTCTCTCTAGCCCTCTTCCATTTTATATAAATGGCTTCCTTTCCCTATTTTTCAAACTCATTCACAGTTTCTAGTATGACAATACTCTAGAGCTCGAGTCATTTTTTGGCACAGCTGCTGACACTCATGAGAACGCTACTTATATCACTAGAGATCGAATGTTTTCCTTGTTGAAATTGATTTACTAAAAATTATTAGGATTAAGGACACTGCAAGCACTTTCACTTAAGCATAATTTAGTCCTGCCACCAATATTAATCTTATCGATTCTATTATTATTTAGCTTCTTTACCGACTATAACAAAAACCTCTTCTCATTTCAACCCGGGGGTAACTATGTATGAACTGAACTAACTAACTTTGTTTGAAATGCCAAACATTAAACTTTTACAAATTAGTTCAATCACAATTTTTTTATAGGGAAAAACTAATAATTGTTCGAACCAGTTATCAACATGCAATCAACAAGTTAATTAGACATTGAAGTGGCCACCCATTAGAAACGTACAAATCATACTTTGAAATATTTACTTTTCACACGAAAGACATTGACCAATATCCATCGACAGAATACTCATCCTCATCAATCACTTGCGCATCGATTCAAGCAATAAAATTTCAATTTAATCAACGAATCACGCAGCGGACCACCTCAAGTGTCATAGACCTCTGGGGAGCTTTTATGGTGTCGATCTACGGTTAATAATTATCAGAATTTCGTAGAAAGAAGTAAAAAGAGCAGCCGTATCTGAAGAGATGTGTTGGAAATAATAGCGCGAATCTTGGTCATTAATTCAATCATATTCCCATTTGAGGTTACGCGCGGAAATATCGCGATTGTCCGTCTAAAGATCCGTGGAAGGTACTTACCCCCCATAATGACATGATATGAGCGTTCCAAGATGAGATGTATTACGACGATGTAATACGTGCATATGTATGTACGATTATATTGTGGTTGCCGCTGCTTTGTGGTTTTCTTGTACCGAGATCAATCATAGGCTGCCGGAGGTCAGTTCTCGCGCAATTCCGCCAAGAATGAAACATAAATCTTTTTCACACTGCACGTTCGTTTCTGAACAGTTATCATAATTAAAGTGCCATCAGTGAGAATGCAGTCGTATTTCTTAAGTGACCATGCCATCAGTCATAGTTAAGATTAGTTTTAAATTAGGAGTTTTCCTGGACCCCAGTCCTATGTTAATCGATACTTTTCGTAATTGATAATTATTATAATTCACTGTAGGCAGGTAAAATTAAAAGAATGAAGCAATTTGCTTAAATAACTGTAAATATCAACTAGCATTTTCGCTCAATGGCGGCAAGCGATTCTTAATGGACATTAGCCAACTAGTGATATTATCGTGTAACGGAAAATTTATTGGATATTTTCAGCATTTTCACCCATCATTTCCTCTCATTAGAATCTTCTAAGAACCTGCATTAACGCTGCAATGCTTCAAGCGGCTGCTACAATTATGGGGCTAGCTACCATTCGTCTATAACATCTTCGGGGCTTCCTGTTTCTGCGGCAATGGACGCCTATAGAAAGAAGTACAGTAGAAGTACGCCAGTTGTTAATGAAAGCGATAATGATGATAAGCCGTGATCAAATAAATCAGCGTCGATGATTGCCACAAGAGTTTTTCATCGACTGGGTAAATAAATCGAGTTTCCCACGCATGCGTGCGCTCAGCATGTTCGGCCTCCAGAACTATCACGTATTCGTAATTTATGAGAATGCTTTACGATTACATTGCATATAAGTACGTATGCACAATGCAATAGAGGAAAACTGATTGGGTCTTATATGAAGATGCTTGTTCAAGATCTTGGGCAGATTTGAGTCTATATCTCGTTTGGCTTTTGACTAGTCATGGCTGAAATACTAACAAATTGGAATGTTATTGGATGACGGCTTTGAATGAAGTTTATTTGTACCGATTTCAAATAGGTATGTGCACATTATACATGGGTTTGAAGTAATTTATTTCGGTAAGGGCTTCAACCTTTCCGCTGAAGTAGGATTTAATGATACGAACTTAAACGACGGAGACTCATTAATCACAAGAAATTGATAACAAGTCAGTTTTTGTCATATATCGAAATAAAAATGATGAAATCAGTGCACTGTAAGTTGAAAAATCGTTGCGAATTCTAAAGACGTGTATAAAGACATAAAAAGAAAAATCCATTAACGCACGCTCCGTAAAATATCATCACAATGAAAAGTATTTGAATACTCTGGTAATTATAGTTTGGCTTTTGGTAGTGGCGATTTCACGCTAAGACGGTAGTAAAAATTGCATAGTTTTGCAAATAACCTTGACCAGTTTTCTGGTTTATATTTTCGAAACATAATTAGCACTAAAATTTGTATAGCACAGATAGCTCAAGTGAAATGGACATACATTATTTTTAGAAATTATAGATGAATGTTTTGAAATATGCATTATTACTGGAATTATGGCAAAAAACTAAAGAAAATAAAAAAGATATCTCATCAACATAGAAAATAGTATCATTTTTACAATGGTTCCATGGTTGACAGTTTTAACTACTTGCGGTTTTTTTTCAACACCAAAATAAGTTGGAGAGATCACATTTTGTATTTAAAAGCATATTTTGATAGCTTAATTAGACAATTATGTCACTTGAGCTTATATTTTCCTCCTTCGGCTATAAAATTAGTCTACAACGATTTGATTCTATTTTTACTACAATATGGTTTAAGCTGTTTGGGTGGTATCGTCGTTGTCGTCGTAGCACTACAGCCAGTCTCGGGTCTTGGCTTCTCGCAAGTGACGCCTCCAGTTGTATCGGTCCAATGACCGCGTTCTCCAATTTCGAAAACCGAGCAGCTTTTCGCAATCTTCGTCGACAGAGTCAGACCAGCGTTTTCTGGGTTTTCCCACTGGTCTTCGATCCTCGGCCCTTCCGTCGAATACCTTCTCAGGTACTCGGTGCTCGTGCATTCGTTGCACGTGACCAGCCCATTGCAGCTTCCGCAGCTTGATTATTGTAGCAACCTCTGGCTCATCAAAAACCTCGTACAACTCGTGGTTGTACCTTATCCGCGATTGACAGCACTCTTGTTTAGCTCCAATTATACGCCTGAGGACCCGTCTTTCGAAAGCGTTCAGCATATTTGCGGATGCTTGGGTGAGGGTCCAAGTTTCACATCCGTAGCACAACAGAGGTCTGATTATTGATTTGTAAACTTGGACTTCCTGTGTATGCAGCTGGTCTTCAGTAGGGCCAGAACGGAGTAGAAAGCTTTATTAGCGAGCTGTATTCTCCGTTTAATTTCACCAGTTTCACTGCCTTTCGTTGTCAATTTCAAACCTAAGTATATAAATTCGTCCACATTCTCTAAATTATATTCGTTCAGAATTATATTTCGTCTAATGGAGGTCTTCTATCTTGTTTGCGTCATGATTTTTGTTTCCGTCTGATTGATCTTCAGGCCTATTTTTTTTGGCTTCCTGGTCAAGTTTCAACAGGAGTTCTTTGGCAGATGGGAAGGAACGTGACAATATGTTAATGTCATCCACGTAGGTCACTAATTGGTTTGACTTACACAGAAGCATACCCCCTGTGTCGACAGGAATCTTCCTTATCACGTACTCAAGTGCTAGGTTGAACAGCAGAGGGGGCCAACCCATCGCCTTGCTTTAGTCCGACGTTTGTGTCAAAGGCGTCAGTCAGACTTTTGTTTATTCTGACTTGTGATGCTGTCGGCGTCATCGTCATTTTGGGC
Organism: Nemotelus nigrinus; assembly: GCA_947369275.1. Taxonomy (NCBI): domain Eukaryota; kingdom Metazoa; phylum Arthropoda; class Insecta; order Diptera; family Stratiomyidae; genus Nemotelus; species Nemotelus nigrinus. The sequence continues at coordinate 13,545,049 of OX376374.1, forward strand.
ACTCGGACTAGTTTTACCGGGATACCGAAGTATAGGATTATTTTGTACAGTTCGTTTCTGTCAATACTATCATATGCTTGTTTAAAATCCACGAAAATCTGGTGGACATCGATATTAAATTTCCAGCATTTTTTGAGCACTTGTTTGACTGTGAAGAGCTGATCCTTAGTTAATCGACCAGACCTAAAGACTCCTTGATACTCCCCAAAAGACATTTTCACCGTATACATTTATTTTCTTTTTTAATATTTTCGTCAGTATCTTATAGGGCGTACATTTAATTAAATTGAAACCAGTGATTGTCGAAACAAAAAACACGCCGTTCAAATTAAATGCAAAGCCTACCGTAGAGCACCAAGTTTGAATCTATTCAAAGCGCTAGGAACACTTCCGTTAAGAAATTTATATTTTTTAACGTTTTAAATTTTTTTTTTCTAAATTTTGTATGAAGAACCTACAGTTTACCTTTTAACTAACCTAGGAGTAAATACCAGAAATTAATTGGTAGTTCTCGTTTGTAATAAATCGCACAAGAGTCATTTTTACAGCATCGTTGCTCCCCATTTGTTAAGAATTACAGTGTTTTCAAGTTAGATCTTGGCATTTTTCTGCGACGTTGAAAGACTGTTAAATCTATTAAAACATTTTCCGTCTTTTTTTGGGAACGTTATCGCTTGCGCTTTGCGTTTGCAATTTTGTTTAAAATTTTTTTATCTGTATATTTCAATAATTCACAAATTGTCTAAAGCGATCGAATGCTCATCGTATTTAATCTTCATTATCGTATTTATTCATCTTATTTAATCTTCAATTAACTAAAATCGAATATCGTGAAATTGTATAAAAATTAGATTTTATAAATTACTCATATGCATTAATAAGGCACAGTTTTTGCAGAATGTTCAAACAATACTCAATTTGAGCTTTTTTATTACTGATACAAGACTACAAACGGTACTGCAGACCCAGAGCTATCTCGCTTTGGATTACCTGGAATAGCAGGTGTGAGTATTGTAGGATATACTGGAGATACGAGACCTCTTAACTTTTTTAGTTTATTTTGTGTAAAGAATCGATTGAAATTATTAAAATATATTAAATCAAAATATTGCCAGAACCAAATAATGCTAAACCAGAAAAATTAATTCTTGTTACTCTACCAGAAATCAGAGTGTTTCTTGCATTTTGTATTTTGGAAAGGATTTGTTAAGAAGCCTGAAGTTTACTTGCAGTGGTCTAAAAATTCTTGTGCTTACTGAAACAGTGAGATTCAAAAGATTTCAGAAAAATTATACAATATTTTTATTTGCTGATACTGAGGTGTGTGACCCAAGCTTTCACCCTAATCAAAAACTGAACTCAATTGTCAAAAAAAAATTAGCATAAAACTTATCAGATATTGAAACATTGTGTCTAACAATCAAAATAGCATAAAATAAGAAAAAAATCAATTGACCCATGAAATTAAATTGACTTCTTGTTTCTGCCAGAAGAATTTACTGCAGTCAATGAAACTCACTACATTTTTTAAAATTTCAAAAACCATTTTCAATTATTTCCGCATATTTTGTAATAGAGCGTCCTACATACAATTTTGACATGTCCAACGCACATCATAGTTCGAAAGAAATCTCAAAAAAATCTGACCCAAATATCGCACTACGCCTGTAATATCACGTCAAGTACATAATTGAAACCAGACTACAGTAACGACAATCCACAAACATGACATGCGTCAAGCGAAGTACCGAAAAGAGCAATGCCCGTCAGCCTGATTTTTTTCTTCTTCGTCACGATTCACGACTGATAAATAACCGAAAATAACTGACCACACCTTATTCAGGAAAAAAACCAGCACGGAACAAAACATCACCTCACAACAATAACCATTATTTTTCATACACTCACCTCAGTCAGCATGCAGAGCTGTCGTGTTAATAAAAACAATGTACCAGGAATTCATCATTGTTATGTATCTTCCACGTATGTTACGTACAAACACGGACCCGTGATGAGGAATACCGGCTGTAAGCTAACAGCTCATCCGCGAAGAATGTTTAAGATTCAGGAAGTATTGTGGGTCACAGTTGCCGTGAGGTGAATTATAAAGTCGTTTAAATCGGGAGAAGATCCATTGAAAGCAATCCATCTCGACATGTAACCACCATTTACCTTGTCGACTCGAATCGAGTCGACAAAAAGGGGAATGGACATTATCATCACGAACATATTGTTAGCCGTGGCTAGATGATTGCAATGCTTTTTGTTTTCGCGTTTTATCGATTGGATCAAGCTTGCAGCCATGTATTTGCTAGATAGGTGGTATTTTCCAGTAGGCTGTGAGAAAATTTTAATTGATGGAAGAGATGAGTAGCAGTGAAGACGGTAATGATCAGGAAGAAAATAGTTACCCGAAATCGATTCCTGTTCCGTAGATGGTTGCATGTATTTGTTTTGTGTTTAGAAATATTTAAGGATGAATGATAAGCATCAATGGATCAAATTTATCGAAGCATTCCGTCTTGTAAGCGCTCAAAGATTCCGAAGCTATCGATTTCACGTAATATGTTCTTTTTATACGAAATTCTAAATAAATTGTATAATCGACTTTCGAAATTCACCCATTATTTTATGCAAGAATGATCAGATAGAAACAGTCCAGTGTCCCATATTCAACATGTGAATTCAGATCCATGTCAAGCATGGGTGACTACTTGAATATTCACTTAGCAGTTCCAATAAATATTTCATGCACCCACGACGGCCACATCTACCGAACACAAAGTGGCTCACAGCTGCGGTATAGTTTCAGTTGCTGTAGTTTTTTATGTGTCAACGTTTTTTGGAGTAAAACATCAGTTTTATATAATTTTGAAACTATGAAATATAAATTTAATTTCAAAATTAAATATGAACTGTATTGAATAAATATTTTAATTTAATGACCAATGTATACTTAAGATGATAGATATCAACATTTATAGGCTTTGCTGCTCTAATACTCAGTGTCTATCAATCTGCTAAACAAGACTGATAGACGCTCTCTCAAAAAATCGATATATGTTAAAATATCTGTTGATGTCTATCTTAAAGTTGGTCACCATCTTTGCATAAAGTAATGAAAAGAATAAAAATACAAGGCAGGCCGGAATAGAAAGCGATGATAAGAGTAAAATCTAAGAGATACTAGGGAAAATAAAAGTGTCTTCCTGAAATAAGAGTGATTTCTTCAGGATTTGAAATAGCGCAAAATTGAACAAAAAGTTTCAATGGGAAAGAACAACAGTTCAAAATTTATTAGTATTATAATGATGCACTATTATGCATTGAGATTAACTGTTATCAAATGGAGACTAAACTTAATACTAGACAAAAGAAAACTAAAATATAACGCTAATTGAAATCTGATTAAGTACCATTTAGAGTTTTCACTGGGCAAACGTTATCAAAAGGTTTGATTCTAAAGTAAGCTATGGATCGTGGCTCTTCTATTAGATTTAAGTAATTTAATTCATAGTACAATCACATCAATCTTGAATGAAAAAATAAATGTGTGTCTGTGTGTGTCATACTTTGAAGAGTTATTGTTATCATTTCTTTGTTGGTTTCTAGCTACTGAACTATTGAAAAGAAGGGAATAAAAACACGAATAGGAATGGAGTAGTAAAAAAACAATTCCACCCGTAGTCACAATATTTTACGAAAAATCTGGTTACGAAACCTCGTGTGTTTTGTAAAAACTTATCCACTAATAAGTGGAAAAGTAATAGCGTAATAACTTCACTATAAAATCTACTATATTGCAGTAACCGATATGACAAGAGATTTAAAATTCAATAGCTCCAAAAATGTGGAAACATGTATTTCAGCCTTTTTGGGAATGCTGCCCAAAATTTGGCTTTGGACCTTTAATAGAAAAACTCCATATATCCATCAAAACTAGAAGATTCAGATTTAGAAGATTCAAACACATCATTCACGTATTAAGACTGGAGAAAGGAAGCGTGGAAGCAACAGTGTGGATCTAGACATAAAAAAAGCAAAAACCTGCCACAGGCTTGAAATTCAATATACTGCTCTTCCTAAAAATATTATCGTGATATTTCAGTGCTTGTTTTAGACGTGGCATAGAAGCAGTTGATAAAACTAAAGAGAGGCATTTTGCAAAATCCAAAACATTACATATCACCAACAACAATAGTATGAGCTTTGAAATTTCTTACACTCCAGCGGTTGTTTGTGCCTTGGATATCGAGAAGGCCTTCGATAGTGTATGGGACGAAGGTCTTCTGTACAAAGTTGGGGTTTCCAGAAATACTCGTAGTAATGGAATTCGCTGCAAGCTTCCTTAGCAACAAACAATTTTATGTTAGCGTTAATGGAGTGAGGACTTGTGAGATCAGAAGTGCCATAAGGTTCTGTCACTGGACCTGTTTTATACACCATTTTCACTGCTGGCCTTCTTTTTCCAGCAAACTATTCTTTAGTTAAAGTCCTAAAATATGCACATGACACGCTCTTATTCGCGTCTAGCCAAGATCCGCTCAAAGCAGCGAAGAGCCTTGAAGTTTACTTCGTCAGCCCTAGATTTTATTTTGATGAATGGAGCGTCAAGCTTGATGGCTGCGAAACACAGCTGACTGTATTCAGGAACCCTTTCAAGTATCTGAGATATCAAACCATCCACAATAAGGTCAAAAAAGTCACTTTCTTGCTCGGAACTTCTAAAATCACTCCTAGTCCTACATTGTACTACCTTGCACAAATTTTTGAAATGCTTGAGTTTTTTTAATTCATGCATTTCAAAACATGCACGAATTTTGCGACATGCATGAATTTTGAAATTTAACCCCTATGTCCGACATAGAATTAAAGTAGCCAGGTTTGCATTTCAGTGCATCAAATATCTTTTCGCCAAAAAGATGGGCATGACGGCAAAGGCTAAATCCATTTGCTATAAAACACTCATCCGTCCAATCTTGACATACACATCCTCATCCTGGATTACCATGACAGAAGTAGAGACGTTTGAAAGGAGAATTCCGCGCTTCTGTACTGGCAGGTTTTGCAACCCGGTAACTAAAAAGTGGCCGTGGAACTCTCTCCTATATCAGGGGACAGGACTTGAGCCACTTAGGGACCGGGCTGTGGAGCTGACGACAAGGTTTTATGCAGAGAGAGAGACGAACATGAAAACGGACTGATCCAGGGTATCGGAAGCACGAGTGGCTGTAATGAGCCATTTATGCGTCCAGCGGACGCATTAATATCCTTCATATATCCTTTATATCCTTCATTTGGTTTTTCATTGATCGAAGGACGTTTCTGGATTGGCTGTGTAAAAATTCCTCACGAAAACTGTAGCCCACTTTTATACCCAGTTTTACTGAATTGACACTCATGTTTTTAGCTTTGACAGTAAATCAAGTGGGAGGCTATACAGCTTAAGTGGAAGGATATACAGCTAAGTACAAGCATAACTTTTTTCGTTTCATTAGTCTTCAGTCTTTGCCTTTTGTTTCGTCTATATTTTTAGTATGAAAATGATGTGGAAATCGATCAGAAAGTATACAATATTTGAGGCTACTAAGAGTTTTAAGCTAACCTGAAGCTATTTGATGAATGCTTCTTTTCTAATTAGTCTAATGCTATAAATATTGACAACTACATCGCTGTTACGTTCACGCGATTCTGTTGCTCTACGTCAAATTTTTCGATGTCAAATCTAACTTAAAACTCATGCAAAAATTTCGTAAAACTTTTGAATAGCTTTGCTGATCTACCTAGAAAAGTTTCTTTCATTCTTCGGAGGAATCCAATTATGAAAGGAATTTATAAAGAAATGTATTTTTTCATGAATTTTTTCATTTGGTAAATGACTCCAAATTTAAAGCAATGCCAAATAATTATTGCGAAACATTTTATGAAATACATATCCCGTGCCTTAATTAAGAGTAAATTTGAATTTCAGAATCAAAATATTAAATTACGTAGCTTCTGTAATTACAGAAGACTAAAGCAACTAAAAAAAACTAAAACCGAAACCAAAAGATAAGTAAAAAGAGAAAAAGAAAAGAATACATTAGCTAATTTTTTTGTCAATTGGATATTCAACCATGCCACTAATCACCTATAGAAGAAAAACTTTTGAAATTAAAAACATACCACTTGAATTCTTTTTCTAATTTCTGAGCTTAAACTAAAAATAAAACTGAAAACAAACTAATAAAGTGGAGATTTAACTCGAACTCAAACTATTGAAACTAACTAGGTACTTAAACCAATAAGGGTGACAAAATTTCATTGGGAAAACTCCCAAAATGAAAAACAAGGACAAACAGAAACTACCGATGGCTTAGTCTTTGAGTAAAATATGTACATATAACTCATAGGTTTTCCGCACAAGTGTCAGTAATACTTAATTTGATAATATTCATGTTATTTTTTCTTGAAGGTGAACAATTTTATCCAAAACAGAATACCTATACTTGCACTATAAAACAAATCTAATGAAGTAGAATTCATAAAACTTAATCCAACTTAGATCTAAAAAACCTTACAAACCTTCAACATACTGTTAATTTGGCAGTTTTGATTTTCCAAAATAAAACGACCCTACAAAATTATTACATTACTGAATGTTTTAGAATCTCAAAAAAATAGCAAGAAAAATTGTGTGAACTGAGAATACAACACACTCATCTTCTACAATATTATAGAAATGACTGACAATGAGCAAGAGCCAGAGAAATATGTTCTTACTTATGAGATAAATGAGAAAAACATTCTTTATAAAGCTTGTATATTCCCTGCACATCTAAATAGAATGTACTAAAAAAAATAATTTTCTTGCAAAGTAATTGTACGATTGATTTTGTCTATATAAAGATTTATTTATTTAATTTCAAATCTGATGTAGATTTCCACTCCATACACACACGAATTCAACTTTTCTGTGTCAAAAACAACTTTTCAAAAGCTATCATTGTTCATTCTATGTGAATTTATTCACGAAATTGGCACCACTATTACTGTATGCTAGCGGACATTTAGCGACTCCTAAAAGCAACATGATACTCAGCACACCTGAACTTTATCGGAATCGATCGCAGCCATTGATCACTGATCATGCACAAGAAACTGCTAATCGGTAGTACTTAGTGGTAATCTATAGTCGCTCGATTGCGCATTCAACCGAATTCCTGCGCTACTTCTTGCGACATTTAGTCTACCACAGCACTACGCTGTCCACGTTCTGTGTCGAGCAGAAAAGATTTATACTAAGTTCCACGAAAGTACGTACGGTGGCCTTTATCCGCACTCACCGACGAATAATTACAAACACAAAAGCTATTGCTCCTAAATTGTTCAAAGCATCGAAGATTAATTCGATTGCATTCAACTCAAAAAGTATCTTATTTTTCCAAATGCGATCGTAGCGCTTTATCATGCACTTGGACTAGACATGAGATCCGGATTTGGAAAAAGAAACCAAAAATCATAAGAAACGACCTAGCTATTTTCTCGCGTTCTTTCGCAATGTGCAGTCGCGATAGTTTTTTTTTAAAATATGTGCACAATGGCTGGTCTGGTATATGTAGATGTAGAAGCATTCATCAGACATCTCAGACAAGTATTATGCAAAAATGCTTCTTCAACATAGAAAGAACTACTTAGTTGGAGAATTATGTTTCAGGTGCATTAATTGCAGTAGAAATCGCACGCCCAGCTTTTAATCGTGTGTGAATATTCCAATTGCAATTTTCATACATGCATAGTGTTGCCTACCCACGGAATGTGATAATTTGTGCGTAGAAATGATAATGTACTCATGACGGATGTGCTTCCTAATTTACAGTATACACACGAACGAAAAAAAATTAGCTAGTACGTTTCGAATGAGACCTCCCAAACAGACGTAAAATGAAGGAAATAAAAATGTTTTTTTTTGCAGTTTTCACTTCTTGTTTAGCCGGTATATGTACTATGTGCTGATATGTGCTATTAAAAGAAATCATGCAAATAATGGCAAGAGAGTGTGAGGCTGGTATTCAGTGAATGCTTGAATGAAATGCTTACTCATAACATGTTTTCGTGGAAAGCTTGTGAATGATATTTTCGTGTAAATTACAAAGACATGAGCACTTTATTCGAGAGTACGCATTTAAATTTAATTTTTTTGTAATTGTTACTTCCACAAAGTGCGTTGGCTTTACTTCCTTACAGAATATAATAAAACATCTTTGAACTATTACAACGGATTTGTATAGATGTTTGGAGTTTTTTGGTGATTTTTAATGGTAAAAAACAAACGGATTAACATGCTAGGATCGGTTGTTTTAAAATTTTATATTTTCATATGAGTATGTGAATGCAAATTTAGCTGCTTTGCTTTTATGGTGATTAAAGCAAAGTACACAAGCAACTACGAACGCTTTACAAGTATAGCTCAATAAAATTTTGATTTTGATACAATCTTGATAGAATTCAAATGTTTTCGCAGACCCAATAGAGCTAGATCACAAAATAGCAATAGATGCCCATGCCACAAACTAACAGTTTTGAAGTGCGGAAAAGTATGAACAGGAATATAGATCAAATAAATTGGAAAAAGCTTCTCAGAACACATATAAAATTGGTATTAGTATTCAATTCAATATATGTATATATGCAGCTAAGATGTCATTAATAAGCTGGGAGCAATCACCAAAGCTTTCTAAGCAATAAGTGGAATAATCTATCCAATATTTGATAGACTTGGGCAAAATTTAATCTTTAAGATTTTTGTGCATTCGAATAAAATTAAAATGAAGTTACTGGCCTAAGTCTTTTGATTTCTGCTGGTATATAAAGTTTCGACGTCACTTAGTGGGAAATAAGTTGACTGAGTTTTTGTATGATTTTCGACGAAAATTAGTATTCCTGATTAAATCACTTATTTCATCAGGATCATGTCGTCTTGTGTTGTCTTAACAGTCGGCGACTGGGCATAATACATGCGCTCCTTAATTGCCACATTAAAGCTTTAGTAGCGACTAGAAAAGATAGAAAATAAGAAATAAATGTGACACTCAAAAGAATAATGGAATAATTGATATTGGCTGCTCCCATATGTGTCTCCCTACCTAAGCATTCACTTCAAAAGGCATTATCATAGAAAAAAAATCAGATCATGATGAAATTTTCAGCAACTGTAAACATATATGTATGTATGAGTTGTAAGGCTATTTTCATTTGAAATAAATTATTTCAAAGCATTAAGCGATAGCAGGAGTTACAGTGAGCTTTAAGATATCTTTATTTTGGAGATCGTGTTGTCTAGTGGGTAGGGAACTGACTTTTGTGCGTGAAATCTCTAACTCGAGTCCGGATTTGGACGAGGTTCCACTAATTCACCAAGCTCTGAATGAGTTGGATCAGAGGTAAAATGGGCTATTTAATTAATTGCTTCACATTCCTATACAGTGGTTGTGAATTCGCAAAAAAATGCTTTTTACCATTTTCAGCTTTTTACTTTACTTTTACAATATTTCTTTGGGAACAAAATAATTTAAAGAAATGAGTACAAACAAGAAAAATTCACTGTATTGTTGGCCCGATTGAAATAATAGTTTGCAAATTTTTCAAAGTTTTCAACTTTGAAATAGACATCGATATTTTGAGGTTTATCTGTGATCTTCAATGTTCTTTCCAAACTCAATATTCTAGCTTAACTTTACATTAAAGTGAGTATTTTTTGGATCTTAGCATATATACATTTTTTTTACTACTCACTTCTATTGTACAGTTTGATTCGTTGGCAATAAAATGAGCACAGCCTTCATTAGCCTAAACAATAGTGGTGAACAGTTTCAGTGGTCGGTATTCAAATATTTGAAGAAATTTGTCATTCCTATCGGATACGTTTCTAAGCTTTTTACCACTCAAACTGATTTATCTGTTTTTGAATTTCTAGTCTAATTAAGACTTTTTTTCTTCTGGATCAAGTTTAGCGGACTTTTAACTACCTATAGTCATTGCCCTGTATTTATTGATCTGTGGTGCTGCCACTTTTGTTAGGGCTGTATTTTAACATTTGAGCACAGAAATTCTTTGAAAGTTTCGTTTTGAAATTTTGAAGTTATTGCAATTTAATAGTTACTGCAATTTAATAGGTGTGTTTGTGGTGAATTTGACCCCAATTTGTCATTGTTTCTGCAACAGATTTTGTTATAAAAGAGGGTGTTGCTAAAAGTTGTGCTCCAGACTTTGTTATTAGCGTTGTCGCTTTCTTTTGAATTGTTGTACTTTGCGTCATTTTCTTTGTTAAAACATTTTTAGTACTAAGCGTTAAGTATTTGTGGATTAGTCGTAAAAAGTTTAATATTTGTAGTAAAAGTTAAATATTTGTAGATTTGTGGATTGGGTACGCATCACTGATGGCTCGTAGGTGAAAAACTATAAACGTAAGCTGTTGATAATTGCCGATGAAAAAATTAGCAGTCTCGCAGTTCTTTTCAAATTGCAAATAACGAGTGAAAGTTGCCCTCCGTACAAAAAACACAACGTTTGAATAAAAACTACAAAGAGTACTAGAGCACTGTCACCTAGAACAACTAATGTTATTTAGGGGTATTGATATGAAAAAGAAAGACAAGTGCATTCACAATAGTCCACTAAACCATGGAAGCGAACCTGATCTTTCCTTGCAAACCATATGCATCAAAAGTTCATACATTTTTATGTACAATCTCACACTTTGCTTGTTTTGATGGCAGGTGCTAGTGATACTTCTCATTTTTATGTAAACATTTCAAAGTTGCGATTGATGTCTGCATGCTTCATTCATTTTCCCCTGTTCAAACAACTATGCAGCAGCGCAAATCTTTCTCCTTTGTTCCAGCTTGTTTTCGAGATCGTGAAATAGAGCCAGCTGTTTCAGGTTCATTTTTACTTCGTCACTGTTGAAATGAAAAAAGCAATTCAGCACTCTTCTGATTATATTATATATTTCAGGTTTAAATCTTAAGGCTGGTACTGAGTTAATCATGATGCTAAATTTTGACAAGTCTCCATTGTCTGGTGATTCTTTTGAGCGAAAATTCTGACAATGGAGAAAAGCGGAGACACTGCTCGTTTCTGATGGATATAATGTCGAAAATTTCAATTTTTGGTCGATTTGATTATTGAAAAGATATTTACAAAACTCCGTTTTCAGCCTCGAACACCAAATGCCACTTTTTAGCTCGAAAAAATGAGCTGTACATACTTAATTGGCGTGAAATTATTGGAGACATGTGTCAATGTCATTTGCATTTTCAAAGCAAAAAGCAACTTCCAACCAATTTTCCATGCTATGAAATAAGTACAACTCTTGCTTATTTTCAAATTTCTCGTGAATTTTTGTATGAAAATTTTATGTGAAATCAAAGACAGTACTAAGCTCGAAGCGAAAGATAAATTTCTCCCTTTTATGCTATATATATTTCAATTTCTTCAAAGACATCGACATTTTGAACGTAATTTTTCATCTTGTTCAGTGCCTTACTAAATAGAGAAGTGTCTGTCATTCCTCGAAATAGTGATAGCGAAACATCGACCATTCAACTGATGCATAATTTGTGCATATCTTTATCGCCAAGCGGTGCTGTGTAATTCATCCGTGATTCATTGCTGCCATTCCGATTATAAACATATGGCATTAGTTCACCCGTATTTACAGGTACGAGGTTTATATAGAGGAACTCGGTGCAAAGTTATCTTATTATCTATTTTCACTGAAAGTGTTTCGAAACCTTCAGATTTGGACGACATTTGAATTGCCAATAAATGGTTAGCAGGATAATGGTTTTTAAACAAGATTCAGGCTTCGTGTTGTGCCAGAACCTCTCAACACTACCAAAAAGCATTTAAAAATCGAATAAACTTCACTTTCACTTGCTTCTTCCAGAGAAATTTTTATTTATGATTACTCCAAGATATTTGACTTTATGTGAAAATTGAAGAGTTGCACCCTTGATTTAGCTTAAATACACTGAAAGCAAAAATTCGAAAAATTTCAATGTACTGGTCTATGTATTAACAAGCTTAAACCATGTTAGCCTGATCAGCTTAAATTTCTTTGGATCTGAATAGTCATCTCTCCCAATTTCGGGATGGAGGCTATCTTAACTTGACGCCAAGGTGGCGGAGCGTAATCAGAGCTAGATATGTTCAAATGGTTTCTTTTAGGAGTGCCTCCAAGTGATCAATTCGTTTCTTCAATGTATACGGATGGACGCCATCCAAGTCCATCGATTTGAAGTTTTCAAAGGATAGAATTACATCTCTAGCGTTTCGGTTTGTGACCACAGATTTAGTTGTGTACTAGTATTTCCTACAGCTGCGAACAACTGGAGGTTCAACCAAAGTCACAGAAGCCTTGTGCGCTTCATTAATGGAGCACCTATAAAGTTACTACAGCAAAATAAATGCAACTTCTTTATATAACCGACCATATGTCATGTGATTTTTTTTTTGTTTTTCTGCTAACATTCAAATTTTGAGTTGTTTTATTAAGACTTATTGCTGGAAGCCACTTTTTCAAGTGATTTCTGTGAATCGAAACCAATCTTCTTCCACTTAAATATAATTATATTTATCACAAATTTTGCAGACACCCAGAACGATGATGCCTTTTCTGAATGGTTTTTTTCATTAAAGTTAGTGTTTTTTTTTTGGTTCTTTCAGTAGTTTTGTCTTTATTTCTTTTATTATGTATTGAATGATCACTTTCAAAACATTAAGGACATTGCGATTTCTTTTTGCGCTGTTGACTCTTTCTTCGAAGCCATTTTTTTCATCTTTGTAATTTACTCATGCGACCATTTACACTTTCACCATTGTCATCCTTTTTGGGTCTCAAAATGGAAATAAGTTTATTCTTATGAATTGATACTCTGTAGTTTTTTGTTTAAACCTTTTTTTAGATCGCAGAAAACAAATATTTTTTTATGTAAAAGCTTCAAATTATACATTTTTGGTCTTTCAGAAATATTAAGCAGAAAAATAGCAGGCATATCTAAATGCTGCTATTAAATTAACTTAAATTAGCTGAAGTCCATCACATTTAACTGCTAAATGTCAACAATATCGTTTGATTTTGTATTTTTGCTCCTGCAAAGATTTGAATTGAGACATCAAACAGCAAAGCTACTGGAATGGACTAAAATATTAGTTGCTTTTCATATTCTTATTAAGGCTTAATATGCTACTGACTCAATAAGTTTTTTTGTGAATTGCTTTTGGTAGCTCCAAAACAAAATCCAGCTCAAAACTAACTTTAATCACTAAATCATTTAATCTTCTGGTATCGAAATTTGATTTAGTGTTTCCTTTTCCAACTTTTTATTCTTGGGCAATCAGCTTTAGCTATTCTTGGGCAATTTTTAAATTGATTGTTTTGAGCGTGATTTTGTAATGATTGATTTTTCTATACTTTAAAGTAATCATACATGGGTAAAATTTTAGACCCATAATTCAAATTCGTGGATAAAAAATGGATATTTTCTATAAGTAGAACTACTGAACGGAGTTGAGAAGCAAGATTCAGTGAATTTTTCAGTCTCCAAATGCAATTTCAAAACTTGATTACCAACAATTTATTCTAATTATACAATTTCGCACCAATAACACTTTAAATCTGTCAATTCTACAGAGCAACTTTCTTTTCTCATAATTTTTATTCAAATTTTATTCAATCAAAAATCGCTTTATCATTGTTAATCCACTCGAAATGTATTTCTTAATCGTGCAACTTGTTCTGCAATACAATTTCCACTATTGTTTCCTTTAGAACATTAACCATTTCATTGGTCTATGCAAACATCCAATTGGCACATTCAACTCAGTTCGCCTTCGGTGGCGGTGACATGCTTTCTTCGTGTCGCACGAAAAACTCGTTCCGCGTACGGACTTGAAAGATGAAGAAAAAAACGTGGTTTGGCAAGGTAATTTTAAGTTGTCCAGTAATTCCTGTTTCGCGGAATTCGTACGAAAATTGCAAGAAACGACTCTGTCTAGAAAATGCCTGGGCGGTTACTACATGGTCGTTGTGTCGCGCAAATATCGGATTGCACTTTTCGCTTTTAATTTATGACTTCATTAATTTTTCGATATTTGACACGCTAATGCTTGGAGTATTTCACCGGGCCATTTGGTGTCCAGTGTGTATGCACGTATATATATGTGTACGAATTTTCAAATGTACGACTAATATGTTTTATCATTTTCTCATTCCAGGTGTGTCCAAAAAGGACCAACCGATACGGAGAAGCTTAGTGGTAAGTAAAATACCTATCATTTGAATACTTGTAGTAATCAGTCCATAGTGTGTGCACTGTAAACGTTTGATGGACTTATGCAATCATGCTGGATAATTATTTATCGAAAGTAAGCGATAAAGGAACCAGTGGCGTTTAGTGAGCAAGACCAAGGTATACTTTCGAATAAAATTCGGGTCAAATATGCTGGCCGCCCGGCTGGTCGAGGTGCTGCTGGACAACTTTTCCTTGTGAAAATCGAATGCGGTCAAACTGCACACTTTTCACTGTTTCGTCAATGGATTGATGCAAGTTATAGTGTTTTGTTGTACACATTCGTCACACTTCGAAAAGGAAAAGTTGCTAATTAGATGAAACTTAAATGAATAGGGTCGGTGCATAAATAATGCATTTGATTTGACCCAGATGGGTTTGAGGTGACATCAATATTGTTTGCATGATTTGTTTTAAATACTAGTTCAGCTTGTGATTTATTCTAGTTATCGTATGTTCGAATTTAAAATTGAGGAATTGTTGCTAGTTTTCTGTTCATCGTAAATTATTTTAAATGCATATAGATGACAGATGAATAATCAAAAAGACGATGAGTTCTATGCTCGTCAATACATCTTTTATTCAAAAGGTGCACAAGTAGTGTTCGTCCGTGAATACGTTTCGATCAAGAGTATTTTTCGTGAATTTGAATAACTAAAAGCTTAATTTTTTTGCACATAAGATTAGTTTTATCGGTTCTTTGAGTAGTAGTCGAATATAGTTTTTTGTCTTACCGGTTCTTTCACTGACATTTGGGCTATCAGTGTGCATGTAAATTCGATATTTTGAGGATTATATAGGAAATTAGGTTAGTGGCTCCTACGAATATTTAAACGTGCCAATTGATATGTACTGGTGATCTTGGCCTGAACTTCATGCTTATAGGTGTTGGTTCTAAATTCTTATTATGTTTATGCTTATGTTTAGTGAATCAGCAAGAGGAACTAAAAAAAATGCCAAGTTTTCATTAATTTTAAGCAAATACCAAAACAACACAAACACTACACCTACTGTATGCTAAAAGAGGTTGAATTATAGCGAAGGATAGTGAAATCTGAAGTGCAATCAATTGACAAAACGGAAAACTTGGAACTCATGGTTTCAAGATCAATGTAATCACAAATATCGTGATCTGGTTTAAGATTCTTTGATTATTCTTCAATATCCAGCTAAAGCCGAAAAAGTAGCAACAAACCAAATTTATAAATTAGCGATAGCTTACGCAACCAAGGACACAAATCAGACAATATTTGAAAGAAAATGCTTCGGCGCAGTAGACCAACTGCTAAAAAGTTATTCATGCTTTTTTCTAGTATGTGAACTGATTCTGTGTGGATTAAATTGATTTTCGCAGCCTTTTTAACGTACATTTTTTTTAATTTAAAATAGTACTCTGCTGTGTTGGATTTTCGGCAGACACTTTTGTTATTTATTTAAACACCCTAAATTTTATGTGTAGGGAAGCGAAAGTGATAAAAATTTACACAAAATTTCGTTGACGTTTGTGTATATATAAATAAATTTATGCTACCACAGACAATAATTTCACATTACATTTTATTCAAGCTATCATTTTATATCTTTTGAATTTGAGCACGAGAGTCCGCGCAGCAAGCTTTGAGTTCAGCTAGCTCTGATTAGATACCTGATTTAAATCAGAGGTAAAGTGAGTCCTGGAACTAATCACTTGATACTCATGCTAATATTGATTGTAAATTTGTGATCAAGCTCTCTGCCAGTTTCAACCCCTAGAACCGTACGAGGATTGTCGTGGAATCACTTTTCTTTTACTCAAATAATCTTCAATAAATCAAAAACGTTAAAATTTTTGGAAAAATGACTGTAATGAGTCCACTTTTTTATGTATCATTTGTGTGTCAATGTTTTTTTTAAGCATAGGTGATGCAATGACTAGTCTTGTGATAATATTTTCTCTAGTGTCTGCTTTTATATTTTTACTTCCTTGCTCACAATAACTTCATATTTGGCCCTTTTCAGTCAGTCAGAAGTAAATAACAGCTGAAGCTCTATAGATACATTTTTGTACATTGAATTTTTATTAAATAATTAAATAATATTATGAATTTTGAGCAGAAATATATATTAATGAAAGTAAAAAAAGTATTTTCAATAAAACTCGGATACATTTCATTGTGAATAATTTGATTTATTATTAAATAATGTGAAATTTGAATTCGTGCACATTGATAACTATCACTCAGTTAGGCACTTTTGCGGTGAGCCATGGAATCACTGTTGGTTTCTGATTAAACCATCAAACAAACTTTCCGAAATTATCATTAAATTCGCCCGAAATGCCAAAAGAAATTTGCCTTCGAGCAAATTGCTTATTATTCGACGATTATTTTCATACATTTCACAGTTTTGATTTAAATGCATAAAAACAAGTATTTGTCTGCAAACTCACCCGTAACAGCTGAAACGAAAGTTTGCTACCAAAAACAATGCTCGAAGCGATATGACGTGTGGCATATTAATATACCATTAAGATTCATTTATCACACAACTGTTTAGATTTTTCGTCAACACTAAACGGGCATTGTCGTTACAAGATAGCGCTCACCTTGGCCTTCTCGTTTCTTACACAGGCATTATGCGTTACAGGCTTTTGTCTGAACTTGACCTCTTGCCGCCAACAGGTGAAGTGCGAAAGAAAGAAAACAAACAAGTGTTTTTGTTGTGTCGCCTCAACCATCAACGGCGCGGATTAGAAACGGTTCGATGTAGCGTTTTTTCTCACCAGTACAAATGTATACACAGCGTAACGTCGAACGGTGATATCAATGAAGCATGGGTTTTGGGAAAGTGCTCCATAAAATGTTTTTATTGCGTTAAATCACTGAATACATTTTCCAGTTTTTAACTAAGAGCCGAGATTAACTTTCGATTTCGGATTTGAATTTGTAAAGCGTAGAGGAACAAACTTAAATAATTACCAACATTAACATCTTCGCGTTTTCGGATATCTGCCGGCGAAGAGAGAAAGAAATTTAAAAGATCATATTTCATTGAAAATGGTTGCTGAAACTGAGAAACATATCTGATTTTCACATGAGAATGCGCCTGCAAGTAAATTGCCCGAGGGCACGTTTTAACTATTAACCGCCGTGATTATTAATTTTGCAGCCAATATTGATTTTTTGTTCACCCAATCAATTTATCATAATGGCGGTGAATTTATAAAAGTCGAATCGATAGTCGGAATTCACAAAAAAGTAGTGAAGGTTTCCAGATTTTTTCCATAATAAAGTACTAATGTTTATCACCAAAGGTAGTTCCTTGGATATGAGAAAAACTGTAAAACTGAAAATTAGCCCAGTACATACAAATGCTAGGAAAAACTTTAAAATGAAAGTTTGCAAGTACTACAGTTATGCGTTCTGCACAAAATATCTCAATTCCAGTAATTTGGTGTTAGTTGAGATGATTTTCCAAGTATTTAGTTTTCTAGAGCTGCTTATAAAAAATCAAAAACGAAACCCCTAATTTTAAAAGCGAATCAAACTAATTCAAATTGGTCACGTTTTCTCTGCTTCAACCCGAATTTCGCGGTCACATGTTTAAGTCTACAATTGAAATACCAACCTCAAATGAATATTTCGCAAAACAAACATCAATTAAAGTCCGCCGCATCGATTCAAATCAAAAGCGTTCTCAATTAATTTTAATGACCACAACACTCCATTTACTTCCACTCTCATCTCATAGTTCCCACGTCCCGAGCCGCAGCTAATGCTACACCCATTTCGAGAACTGCCGATATCGACACATTCATTCCCATTCTGCCTTTCGCAACTACGAAAAGTATGTAACAATCGATTGTTACCTTTGTCGAAGATCTTTCAGTCTCCCATGTCCTCGTAGTGTACCTACGTGTTTGGATTGGATAAGTAATAGCAAAGTAAATTCATTATCCGCAGTCGAATAATAATACCGGCTGCCGCAATAACATTATTCGAAAAGAGCTTGAGTAGCTATCGGAAAGCGATTAAATGTTAGTTGAGTTCATCTAAAGATGAAATATGGAAACGTCTAATGCCATCATATCATAATCCGCATGAAATCGTTATGAACTGAGACTTTGAACGTGATCGTATGTATGTACATATAGACCGGGATAAGACTAAGGCAAGCAGTAGATACAGATCGTAATCGAAAATGACCGCAAGGTAAAAAGGTACAATGTATGGACATGACACCGTAACAAGTGAATAGAATTGCGCAAAAACTAAGCACTTCATGAGTATGACCGGCAGCAATGGGGGATCGTGGTAAAGCCACAATCACCATGACATCGAGTCTAGATATGAACCTTTTAGGGTAGACTTTTTTTGATGCGATCAGATATAACTCTTCGTAATATTAGAAATTTAATTAAATTTAGCTCGATGTGAAAGAAATCGAACGAGTTGCTGTGGTTATTACGAGAAAATTCAATTATCTCAAGCTGTGGGAAGAAGAAGTTTCATTCACAATGAGTCAGACAACTGAATTTTAAAACGTGTCTGATTCTTTCAACTGATTCAATAGTTTTATTGATTGTTGGATGTTGTTCAACTGGCTCATGACAATGAGACAGTTATTTGAAAAAAATTTATTCGTATCGTAGTTTTTTTTCGTTTGACACTATCGGCTATTATTTAGTCTGTAGCTAGGGCAGGTATTGAAAGTGAAAATCTTCAAATCATCGACTCTCCTGAAAAAATGTTGCTTCTTGGAAAAAAAACCACTCATATATAAATCTTATGCTTTGTCTACATAGTCAAAGTAAAAAATTTTAAATTTTACAACGAAGCGTGCTTTCTCCAACCCTTTCTCAATTTACCTATATTTTTAGCATCAAAAACTTTTGTTCACGGACACTCACGATCCGATAATTAGAATTAGTTGAAATTTAAAGAATGTATTGGTCTTAAGTAGGACTAATTCTTATAGAAGTGATTTTGAAATGCAGACAATTTTGTGCCAGTGGTGCCATTTTGAAAAATCACTAACAAAAATAACTGCTTTTGGCCCTATAAATTCTGATTCAGTCATTCAATTTTGGTTGAAAAATTCGGTTGGAGCTGCCAGCTATGGTAATTTTAGTGTCTTAAATTTTAAAAATTCCTGAGGAAAATAAAGCTCTTTGTCCTATAGCTTCTAGTACAGTCATCGAATCAGAACGAAACTCAAATGGCAAATTGAACTTTTTGTAGGCAATATTCAGTAAAAATTTAATTGCAAGACAATGATAACGTTGCCAGCTTTGGTTGTTTTTGTATTTTTTTTTGCATACTTTTAGTAAGCGATTTTAGCATAAAATTTTCAAATCGTAGTGACCTTATAATCAAAATAAACACCAAATATTAAGATCTAGAAAATTTACAAACTTTTGCGAATAGTCACCCTAAATTTCTTAACTTCCAATGCAGTCATCGGATCAATACGAAATTCGCAGAGCAGGTTGACTTTAACGTGAGGCAAATGTGACATATTTTTTGTTTCGGTGCTAGCAAAGGGCTGCCAGCACTAGGATTTTTTGTTATTTTCGTTCCAATAAATGCTTGCATTAAGTATTTTCATTGCAAACATTTGCAATGAAAATAAGTAAACAATGTTTAAATTTTCTAAGATCTGCACATTTTTCGGATGACAGCACCAAACATCTTTCTATCGCTGTAACTTTCGATGAAGTCACCGAAATTAAAATAAGCTTAAACTCTATTATTACTTAAGGTGTATTAAGAAAAGTAAATAGTGGTAGAATACACACTCAAAATCTGCACAAATCCTCTACTGTTCTTCGAACATTAGTGTTTCTAGCGCTTCTGATGCGCTAGGGTTTTTTATATATATATTTTTCACCAACTGTTGTGAATACTGTCGGTTCTGACCCGGCCCTGCCAAGTTGTTGTCAGTCTAGCATGAAAGATGTTTAGATATCTTCTTTTAATTTGCCTTGCGTGTTTTTTTCCCAGCCGGCTAACTCAATCCTGCGTGAGTTTACGAGTGGAAGATTCCCCTGCGTGTTACGAAACGCGAACAACTCAGCATTTAAACACGAGACAGTAAAGAAGAAGGGAAGCAAATATTCAGTGTACAAATAAGCATTTTTTTGTCAAAATTTTTTCGTCTCGATTTCTTACAATATTTAGAATTGAATAAGAATGTGAAAACTCATTATGATAGAAGGCGATATTAATATAAAGTCGATAGTCATATGTAAAAAAGTTTTAACATCAATATCAGTCGCAAATTGGATTAAATTCCACCAAAAGGTGGTCCTAAGCATAGTCCGAAATAGGTACTTAGTTCGAAAGTGATACTTCTCGAGCAATATGTCAGAGTATTTGTAAATTTTCATAGTATGGGTGAAATGGAGACAGACTATTTGCTTTGCTGCGCTTCTTAATATCTTTATACTCAAAGATATCAGCCCAGCTAGACATGACTTATCCCCGATGTTAAGGTGCTTGTTTCTTTTCAGAAGCATTTTCGATTTTGATTTTATCATGAACATGTATTACATGCACGCATGTTAAATATTTTTTTATTTTTTGAATAAACAGTGCTCTCAAATGTTTCTAACGCAATTCCCAAATAGGTAATGAAATTTTTGTTTCTTGTTGCTTACTTTCAGCCAATTTCCAGCCGCTTCAGACTGTCTGTATTGCCATATATGATACATTGAAATTTATATGCTGAAAATATGTACGCCCGTAGTTATTCAAGTACACTCTGCATTCAAATGCCCACAAGCCATTACTAATCTCACCAAAATCACCATGAAAAAACGCTTCAAGCTCGGTCTTACGACAACGACAAGAAGTAAGTGTCAACAACCTCAACACTATTTCACTTAACGTTTATATTTCGACAACAGTACTTACAAAATTCTGCGGTTTATGGTTGCGAAACCGTAAGAATACCTACTTGATACTACAACAAGTAGCTACTCGAAAGAAATATTTCAATAGACAACCAATTTGGTTGCATTACGAAAGCCGCCTGTCCAATGAAAAAAAACTCGCTTTTCGATTCGATTAGCTTTTGTGTATCGCGGCTTAGACCACATTGATTTTCTGCGCCAAGTACATTTTCACGAGGTAGCCTTTTGTGAGTTGCGGTCAATAAATCATAGTCACAATGCCGAAAAATGAAAACATCTCTTCATTAGAAGAAAACTAATCCGAGTTAATTTTCTGCATTGGTTTCACCGACTCCAGCCTGTCTCAGCTAAAATGAGGTCACTTTGCTAAAGCAATAAAACCAAATTGCTAGCTTGTCTGCTCATTACAAACACTCGAGACATTATGTTAGTATAATCCAGTGAAAATCTACGTACGATACATCGTGTGACCTTTTGTGTGATTTATTCGAATTTTCCTCGATTCGCAATGACTAGCGGACTTCGCAAATAATCCTATCGATTTGAGATGCAGTTTATAAAGCCTGTATTAGTGCTGTTGCTCAATACACTCGTACAAGGGGCACAAGCATGCATCATTAAGTCAACGGTAATGAAGTCGAGTCGAACAGGTGTATCTAGCAGTTGTATGGGTCGTTCGTCCGAAAAACATTGATCGAGCAAAAAGCCACCAAGAAGAGATTTGCATTCCGCTAGTGCAACTCATCCCGCCTCCGAATGGAACCTTCAACCGTTAATGTATCGCAACAAATCGCTGAGTGCGGATCGAAGCTGATCTGATCAATTTATATCTTTCTGTTGATTGATGCGAAATCCGAGAGACTCTTTCAAGGGTACGGATTACGAAACTGACAACCAATCGACCCGTGATTATCTGCTTCGCATTGAAAAAGTTTATTGCTATTTTTGGAGCACGTGCATATGTATCTTCAATGTTTGGAAATCGCTAGGCTCGTGCTCTGATGCAGGGACTACGACAATGGTGACTATGGACAGCTAGCATGGAGGCAATTGTACGGTAGGATATTGAGGGGAAAAATATATTCCAATCAAATATCGTTATCATCGAAAAAAAAAAAATGCTGAAAAACTGTCTATCGAAACATTGTGTTTTCATTTGATTTGATTGATTCCATCAATGACGTTCTTAAAAGTCAAATAAACAACAAATTGCGAAAAAAAATTAATTTTCTCGTGGTGGGCGTATCGTAGCAATGTGGGCAGGTTTGCATAATTTTTCGCAAGGAATTCAATGATAGATTTCGCAAAAAAAACTTTCTACAGATAGGTGTTTTTTTCGAATGTTTGATGAAAGTACTTGGATTTGAATTTAATTTCAAGCACATAATTATGCTGAAAACGATGAAAATAATGATGTCGATCGATTGCATCAGATAATTACGCACAGGTTAAGTATCAAGTGATGTAACATCGTGAATTGATTTGAACGATTGTGTTGCAAATTTTTATTGGACAGTTGTAGTTGAGGTCAGTTTGAGTTGAAGATCTAAAAAAATTTATTATAATCCATCTCAAACGATATTTAAATTGCGTTTTTTTAAATGCCAGTAGTTACATATCTTAACCCAGTTTTATATTTGCGCTTTATTTCAATATATTTTCTTGAAAACATATTCTTCAAACTTTGCGTGATTAAACATTTAGTCAAAAGGAAAAAGCTCGGTGGCCATTTGATAGCTACTAAACCTAATTTATTTAAAAAAAAATCATAACATGAATCCCTAAAAAATATAATATGGTCGTCAAGAATTGGATATTCTGTATTTAAAGGTGCTGAAATTTCCAATTATCGATCTATTAGAAAACTAATATTGTCGTGGAAATGAGTTAGCCCTGAAACAATATTTGTTTTCAACGTAAAAGCAAAATAAAGCAGTACTTAGATTTTTTAATGGGTGGCAAAAAAACATTCAAAACTTATCCTACGAACAAAACAGGATTATTTGAAATTCGTACTCACTAAAAAACACCAATCGCTAAAAACGGAAATTTGAACTGGAACCACATTCGCATTATTTCTGCTCGGCCATGCCACTAGCACTTACTAAGTGTTCCTCTGGCTTGCTTCCGTTCTGTCAGGCTTTCATATATTTCTTTCTCTTTTTTCAAGTGCAATACCAGATCCACATATGCTTACACAGCTGATCAGGTGTCGTTTAACCGTAGCATCATATCCACGATTGGCTCCGTCGTCGCAGGACCAATTCCATATAAAAGAGTATGTTGTTCCATTCTGAAGCGAGCTCAGTGAAAAAAGGTATCCAATGCGTCATTCTAGAAGTTTCCCTACAGTACTCAACATGCAGAGAGGTCTTTACTATGATGGTGTGTAAGGATCTCCCATTTTTTTTGCAATTAGAGCTAGTTCCACCACTTTCCAGCGTCACAGAATGACATCAGCCTCTAAACTGGCATTTGACATGCGTAGTTATGTTAATGGATGTCTTTGAATCACTGTTTTTAAAACTTCTGCTGGGATGTTGCTTCTGGGCGTGAGACTTTTTGGTTCTTTACTCTGACGTCCGCAGTGCATAGCTCTTTTTCAGTGAACAAAAGGACATTTTTCCGGCAGACTGTGTGATCGTTTTCTGCTCTATCGGTGTACACTGTAAACAGTGAATCTACAATATGCCTCAGGATATCCACATCCATGGGTGGATCGGAGTCTATGTTGCTGACCCTACAGAACCTTGGGCTCATTTTCGCATAAAGTTTTCCACACTTGTTTTTTTCTCCACTTCACAGCTATTCGCAGTTCATTATTTGTCCTTTTTTGTTTCGCCACAAGTTGCAATGCTTTTGGTAGTCCAATAGAATGCTGTGCTCTGTACCTGCACTTTTAATCTCTTCAGTAGTGACTTGACTCATCGCATGTTCGTTCGAATTTCACCGTCACAGCCATCTTCAGGGCCTATTGCTAATCACGTTTAGCTTGCACTGAGTTCGTCAGCAAAACTGCAGTTAAGTGTCTCCAGAAGTTTCCTTCTGCCCAACTTCGAAATATTCCTCCCAGATATTTTCAGGCTAGAGTTGTGCTGAGCCTGGTGTTCTTCTGACAACCAGAAGGTAATGTGTTATGTTTACTTGCAGTGTACTCTTATCATTTTCCAGCTTCTCGCCATTACGGACAACTCCGCCGAGACAAGAGTTTTATCAAGAGTGGACTCGTCGCAGCCTGGTCTGCGATAGGTTGGCGTCGATTCCTTGTTCGTCATGACCATTCTCAGTCTCGATACCATCTTCATCATTAATCTCTCCCTTGAGCTGGCATAACTCATTCCAAAGCTTACGTATTGAAGTCACTAGCTAGCGCCGGCTCGCCGGTAAGATCTCAAAGAGCGTCTTTTCATGCTTCTATCTTTCTACGAAATTTCCTTATTTCGTCATTCGATGAAAAATAGCAGCTGACAAAGCTGTTGCCATGATGCTCAATCCACACGTATCAATTGCCCAAACAACGCTGATCAGCCCGAACTTTCCAAGTATCTGCAACCTAAAAGGTTGCATAGCCCGGAGAGTCTGAATAACAAGTCTTTGAATTTTTCATTCGATATGGTTCATTGATCATTGCAATTTGGGCTTTGGGTTAATCCATCTGGTGCATGAGATAGTCGTCTTTATATTAAGGTAATTTTGACGTTCTGGATTGCACCTGTCAAATTGTTGCTGTCACTTCTTCTTCTCTCGTAAAACTTTGAGGGTCGAGCATTTCAATTTTGGTTTTAAGGACGAGCCATTTCACCTCTAAGAGATCCCCAAAACTATCTGAATTGCATCGTCAAATTTCACGACGTCCCCAAATTCTGTCAGTGTCTAATTTGCCCCACCGTCCGCAATCTTTCTGATTTGAACTGGTACCACCCCCCCCCTCTTTACTTGGACTTACTTCTTTGCTGGTGTGCTGAAATGCTTTCTGAGAACTTTTCTTTCGAGTAGTCTTTATTGTCACAGCTTCCTTTTCTACTCAGGACGATTGCATTTTCTTTCACAAAGGTTTTTTTTGCTTTAAACTCCAAATTCAACGCCAAGTTTTTGAATGAACCAAGATTTGTCGATCTATCTTGCCGACTATTGTTTCTGGTGGCTTTTCCAATGCGTTCACTCATTGATACTTACTTCGGTTAATGTGGTCGTGTGTATTTGGGTTCATACTCTAGCGATATTTTTTTTATTAAGGCTACATTCAAGCGTCTTTGGACGCTTTTTTATTTTGTATTCTTATGCTTAGTACTCAGTGTTCTTTGCTCTTCCCTCTCTAATTTGAGCCCATTCCAGTATCCAAACTACACGAGGAATAACTCAAGCTTTTGAAATAACTTTAATATAAGACATTTAATTCACACATAAGATGCCTCAATTTGACATCATTCAATAGCACTACAAGTTTTAACAACAATGAAATGCCAAAACCATCAATTAATATAATATATTCATTTAATAAAGTAATGAAAAAACCTTACTTTGTAAAATCTAATATTTGAATAAGAAAACCATACTCTCTCCGTTTTCAGAAGTATAATGTTAGCTCCAAAGACATTTTATTTTTTTGCTAGTTTGAAGGTTTTTCTTCAGTTCAATTGTAATCACTTTGTAATTGGATGGTGCTCTGTAATTAAAGTAAACAAAAACTCAATTGCAATTTATTAAGAAGAATAAAGAAAATCATTTTTTCTCATATTGACATTTCACATTGATTTATTTAATTTCACAATTTTCTTATCTAATACATACTGGAATTTTCTTAAACAAAACAATCTTCAATCATTTCTCTTTCATATCTCAAACAGCTCTCAGCAGTAAAAAGTAAAAAAAAATATGAGTTTCAATTAGAAAAAACCTCAAAAAACTCACTCAATTTAATTTCCATTTAGCGATGTCGCGACATCAAACTAGTAAAAATTAAAAGACTTAAGCCAGTAACTTGATTTTGATCGGATGCACGAAAACCTTGAAGTAGAAAATAAATTGCTCTACCAAATTGTGTGTGAATGATTCCACTTAATATTCATGATGCTTACGCTACTGCTCCCAGCTAATTAATGGCATCCAAGCAATGTGGGTGTATCACATAAATAGGCAAACAATTTATTTTCCAACATTTCCTACGTAGGCGATTAACATATAATACGCCACCTCATCAGCCTACATTTTCTTGTTATTTGAGCTTTAATCAAGTATTTGAATAGTAAGAGGATATGGCGAAGCAGTAGAAATATGGACTGCCGTAATTAGTGGTTGATGAACGCACAAAATATGATTTTGTTTGTGAAAGAATTTAATTGCTAAGACAAGTTTTGGAATGATTGTAAGACATCTTATTCGACATTGATGTAATCAAGTGAGTGTGTTAAGTGTATGAGAATCGAAGCACTTTTAAGTCAGCGGACGATGTGATTGAGTTTCAGTGACACCGAATTGAACTATTTGTATTCACAATTAGTCCAAACCATAATAATCTTCACTCATCACGACTTGCTTCATCATATCTGGGAAATTCAAGTCTTTATAGTTAAATGACAAAATTGCTTTAATTTCATTGATGAGGCATCCATCTGATATTACGTAAAAACTGAGTATGCGGTTAAATAGCAACTAGGTCAAATAATTTAAAGTCTCGTTTTCAAGCTGTTTATTACATCAATCTCGACCACTTGCTTACTAGATTGCAATGATTGCTGTTATTATTATTGTTATTATTGTATTTCTATAAATGCCGGGCATGAATAAAGGAAATATTCGCCACAGCAGCAATTCGTTTGTTTGGACAGCTTGGACCATTTGATGAGACTGCGACTCGAGGCTAGCACGACGTGCAATGGAGGTGCTTTGCAGCATTATTTGTCGTTCGTTTGCAGTGTAAAACGTTACAATTCAGCAGTTACGTGAAAATTCCTTCTCGAGGGCTCTACTGCACATGAACGAACCTTACTTTAACAGCGCGCACATTGCTTGTTTCAAAAACCCGGTGACTATTAGGTAAGTGAAAGTTAAGCTACTCAAAACAGTCTTTCCGTATTGAGATCTTGAAAGCTTGACATCAATAGATTACGATGTGTACTGTTGTTTTAACCAGTGCACCGATGCAGTGTCTGTTTCATTTCGAAAAATGTCCATTTCGTTAGACAGTTAGGCATGGTTTTAATAATTCGATACAGGTCATTCAGTTTTCGTTGGCAATCTGACAGATTGAATTATATCAGGAAATTGATTGCTTTTTTGTGGAAAGGATTAGGTTTGGGTTATATATATTTTGATAATCTCTTCAAAATTTCTTGTAGTTCCATAGATGAAATGCACGGCGATTCTGTCATTATCAGAGTACAATAACTGAGAGTTTTGAAGCTGACTGAGTTACGTACAAGTGTAAGACATCGATTTGTGTTATGTTGTTAATATTGATTGAGCATGATTTTCAATTTATTAGCTCAATGTAGAAGTAGCTGTACAAAAATTAATAGATGGATTGAAGCTATTATAGCTAAATCATTGCTTGAAAATCTGTTTGTATTTTTCATGTGCAGAAAAAATTGAATTTGTGTATCCACGTTTTTTTGTAAAACGAATTGTTGTTCAAACTTTTTAGAAATTAATGCAGGTTTTCTTTTGCTTAACATTGAAACTTACATGTTTGATAGAAGCAATTAGACTTTGTTTTGATAATATTTCTATTTTTTTTAACACTATAGTAGTGGCTTATATTCACAATAGACCTAAATATTTCAACTTTTGTTGATATTTTTTATCATAATAGAAATCCATAATATACCATATTTCCATATCCACAGTACACAATATTTCACGATGCCCATAATATGCAATTACTTCTTTCGATTTGAATTATCTAACCATCTTCCAAATTAGCAAACGATTTGACCATCACGCCTATCACAATTAACTGCAAAATTTGAGAAGAATTTTATAACACTAACCCACAGCGAGAATAATTGCACCTTAACTAAAACTAAACACTTGGCAGCAGTGATAATAACCACCTACCTGACTATCGAATTACATATGTTCATAACTGACCCGTATAATTATACAATCACCTTACAACATGCATATATGTTGCGGTCAAATTTTCCGGCTGAGCCAATGTGGGCTAGTAGGATTTTTCATCAACCACAATTCAGCACGCCAAAATCAAAAATTCGCCACAGTCTCGGCTAGCATAAAGCTCTACGTAGCGTATGGTTATAGTATCTGTAGCAATCTCCCAGGCAATTATTCATCATTAATAAGACATATCATCTAACGAGCCAATCTACCACCTTCTGGCTTACTAACAAGACATCCTAATAATGTGCGTTGAATCCGTAGTTGAGACGGCTACAGAACGTGATGCTGGATTGTCTTTAGTTTATGCAATAAGCGTGATAGAGTGAATGCAAATCGATAGTACGTAATGTTTGTTTTGTACATCGATGCAGTGTTTGGTTTGAAAGGAATAAAGATCGCTTCAATAGCAGCTCAGTTACAAAACGATGTATACTTACCCTGTTAGTACGGCATACGCAGATATTTCCAGGAAGCAAACTCAAAGTTGCATGCTGTATGTAATTAATTGAAAATTATCCATTTTGATTTCGTGCTGTTTGGTTTTGATTTTACCAAATTTACAACAGGTATAGCTCATTTGTAAATGTAGCCACTATTGTACTTGTATTTTTGCTCGTTGGCTATTATTGAAAGTATAGTATATCTGTGATTTATCAAAAATGAGAGTTTAAATCACCAATCGAAATTTGGTTTTCTTATCCCACTTCAGTAACCATACGATTCAGCCAAAATTAGTAAAATAGGAAGTTTTACCCATTTTGGATTGAATGCGTTGACCATTTTTTGAATTTTTGAACGTCCATGTTTCAATTGCTTGAATATATAAGAATCACATTGCTTTGAAAAAATTACTTTGCGACCAATTTTCACATTCTTTGAAACGAAAATGTATATCATAATTAAAATATGAGCGTTTTATTCTAACGTTGAATGGAGCTAAAAATTGGAATCTTATTTGTTTTATTCCAAATAATATATGCCACATTCGCCACTGATTCAGCGATTGGACCAAAACGAAAATTACAGGTCGAATACTCAAAATAAATGCATTTCCAGTTGAGCCTTCGAACACATTTTGGATTGCCCTGAGCATCGAAATTACTATATTGACAAAAGAAAAAGATATATAGAAAAGTTTTATTTAAAATAATAATTCGTGTCAAGCATGCAAACTGCCTAAAATACATTCGCAGAAGCTTTAAATATAGAAAATATATATTCAAAAATGGTGGTAGAAAATCAATTTAAAATTTTATAAACACTATTATATAAACACTATTCTTTAACTGTTTGAAAAAATCAAAATCAAAATCAAAAATCAAATAATCTATATCCTCGGATCGATACTCGACTTAACGAAATGTGGCATGGTTTGATGAAAATTCGTTCTATATATCGTTCTGATGCTGGTTTCCAATGTTCTTTGCAAAATGGACAAAGGTGATCAAATTGACGTGGTCTACACTGACTACAGCAAATTGTTTGACCGAGTTGACAACTCTATTTTGATTTCCAAGCTGCGTTAATTCGGATTTGCAGGATTCCTACTAAGATGGCTTAGCTCTTACATTCAAAACCGCTCTGTTGTGTTATCTCTCTCTAAACTGTTACCTCTAAAAAATGCATGTCAACTCAGGTGTATCTTGGCCCTCTGCTTATTAACAATTTTGTATCAGACCTGTCAGAAGTTTTATCTGATGTAGTTCATCTACTCTATGCAGACAACCTGAAAATTTATCGTACTATAAAATTGCAATCAGATTCCAACTTTTTTCACTAAATTCCCTGGAACATTGGTTCTTCGTGAACAACCTACCTCTCAAAACCGCAAAAATGTCATGCCATTAACTTTTCTCGAAAAAATACGCTCATACATTATAACATACGTACCTTTTAGGCAATGCAGCACTTAGTAGGGTTGGCAATATATTAGACCTCGGTGTGGGGTTGGATGAAAACCTCTGCTTTATTTTTCATTATGACAAAATTATTTCTCAAGCATGTAGAGACTTGGCTTCATTAAGCGACGAGTCAGGGAAGTTCTGAACCTTTGGGGTTCAAAATTACTATACACCGCGCTCGTTTGCTCTCTTTTTGAGGACGCTTGCATTATCTAGAGCTCGGTTTTTGAAATTCACAGCCGAAGATTTGAATTTGTTCAAAGGCAATTCTAGTTGCTGGCTCTTAAAGATCTTTCCATACTTGTGATTTTAGGAATTTATCGCCGGATGAATCTCACCTTAGACTTCGAAGTTTGTCACCAGTTGCATTCAGAAGATTAAAGTTATCTACCGGCTTCAGTTTCCTTGTCATTAGAAACGCTGTTAATGTCAACTACATGCAGGAAAGATTTGTGCTTAATAAACCCTTGTGAGTCACTAAATCCCGACGAATGCTAGTTGAATATAAGCAAAGCACCACATATGCTAATAATGAGCCAATAAGCAGATGCTGTAAGATATTCAATAGCATGAGCCAACACTTTTTAGCTGCTTTTGACTGCTATATTTTAAGCAGCTATGTATTTATTTATTGAATGTTAATTTATTTATTTATTACTATTATAACTATATTACTGATAACCATATGTATTTATTATTTGCATTGTATAATATATTTTCATTTATATATTATTCAGTTTTACATTTTTATTTCATTTATAAATTATTTTATACCATGTTTGGTGAAATAAATAAATATATATTGAAATCGTCTTTATTTTTGTATAATATTTTACATACAAAATCATTTTCGTAAGGATCTCTTATCAACTTTAAGATATGTCACAAATATTTTCCATACAAATGAATCTGAAGTAAATTCAGATTATCAAAGCTGTAAAATTGTGATAAAAGCGACTTTCCAAAGAAATTTGAAATGAAAAATATCAATTTAAAGTAGAACTGTTTTTGCGGGATGGTTAAAATTGAAAATTTTTACCAATTTTTTTATATTTTGATAAAATGGTTTCAAAAGTATGCACTGATTCTCATCAGACACTAATTATTCTCATCAATTATTCTCTGCTTAGATAAACTTTAGAGACGATAAACGTTGTTTATGCTAATTTATAGGCAAGAATGGAACCAAGATAACTAATCAATAACCTTTATGAGTCAATTTATATCATATTACTTTTTCAAACTTTATTTAAATATTTCATTTTTTTCTGTGTTGGTGAAAGTCTGGCTATGATTTGATTAAAAAGAATGGAGTTATCAGTTTAAAAGATATTTATGTTTGTATTTAAGTATTTAAGATCAATCTGTCACATAAGCAAACCCATACAAATTTATGTTGAAATCTCTGTAAATACTTCAATGTCAGACAGATTTATTGAAAATTTAATATCAATACATTTTTGGTTGCAATCAAATCCATACAGACAATGCTAGAATATTTCTGACTATCGTCGAATTTACAAGAGCACTGAAATACATCACCTACTAATGGTGTGCTTAAATACTATCGTTTTAAATTCTTACGGTAGGCTTTACTAATTTAGCATTCCATTTAAATTCCCAATGACAAATTTCGAATAACCGAATTTTGATTAGGCTCCAAATATCACACTACACGTGCTTATCATCGAATATTTATGAAAAACCAGTTTTGAGGGGTTTCTCGTTTGTCTAGAACATACCACGCACCATTCGAGCATATGTTTGGAATGTTGCTTACATAACGGTATTTGTTTGAAAGTGAAATTTAAACAAGGTGTTTGCGCATCGAGTATTTAAAATCAATTTGTGCTCTCCAGTTAAATTGAATGAAAACGAAATGAAACAGAAATGTGTATGTGTTTCTAATAAAATCTGTTTTGATAAAACCGTCTCTCCAAGGTTTGAATATCAAATTTCTATGCCGATAAAATTTAATCACTTTCAATTTACATGGGCTTTAACATCAAACGATTGAAGACATAGTACTGTTCAATTTCCTGTGGAAGAAAATCGCAAAACCAATCTACCATTGCGAATTTTTTTTTAATTTTAAAAACGTAATCTTTGAAATAATTTCAAATTCTGCAAGCTTTGAGCTATGTATGACCTTGTCGATCATTGATTATTTTGATGAGGTTACTCGCTTAAGTCTTTCGATTGGTTTACACTTTATAGATTGTGGAATTT
This sequence comes from Nemotelus nigrinus, assembly GCA_947369275.1. Classification (NCBI taxonomy): domain Eukaryota; kingdom Metazoa; phylum Arthropoda; class Insecta; order Diptera; family Stratiomyidae; genus Nemotelus; species Nemotelus nigrinus. Next base: position 13,577,523 of record OX376374.1, read on the forward strand.
TTTTACCATCATTATCCATAAAGTTTAATTTTATTCGAATTTATTCAAAACAAACTGAACGATTAATGAATTCATGTGTATATAAATGAGCGCAGAACTATCTCTGTCTAGATACAGCTGAGCTAGGTTATGTTCCTCATTGCATTAAACGTGCTGATCTGAATATTAAAAGTCAAATACATTATTAATTATCGGTTTCTTATATACGAAGAAAGTTTTATGATCTCTTAACGATTCACCAGTATTAAAATCGGTGCTTTATCCAAAAAAACTATCGTTTTTGATTGATGATGCGGATGCTTTGGCTTTGATATTTGAGACTAGTAGAAAGTAGTAAACTTGCCATAAGCGAAAGATACTTTTTCTTTCGGATCCTTTACTTTTTATTGTTACGTAGCACTTGCGGGATATGAAAAAAATTATCAATTGAATTGGTATTTTCTGATTTTGTTTTAGTTCACAACAGAAATGTTTTGGAATATTCAAATGAGAGGTAGGGTGAATGGTGGTTTTCAATTTCATGCGAATTGTTCAAAGCTTTTCATTGGTCTCATTCATCGTTTTTTCTTACGGTCAATACTGATGAATTGAAATGTTTTACAAAAAAGAAAAATTCATACGCAGCTGCATCAATCATATTTTTATAATGGTTGTTTCTCTAAAACTATGATTTTGATTCCGATTTATTGATTTTTCTTTGATCTATTCAGGTGGAAACTGATAAGCTAACACAATTAGATTTATGTAACATATAAATCGTTTATGATATACTTCATAGTCTAAAAGCAAATTTTATGTTAATTACATTCAGCACGTTAAATGTTACGAAATTGATTTGCTAATACATTTTAGAAAGTTTTACATCATTGACTATCACTGTACGGATGCAAAAATTTATTCCAACACCGATAATCACTAGGGTATACCATACCAAATTCAGTTTTCAAATTCTACTTATCCATGACAAATTTACTTTCCTCATTTTCTTCGTGACAATATGTGATAATTTAGAATGGGGATACTCATCGAGTATCTGTGGAGAGAAAAATTGAGCGACAGGTCAAATTATTTTATTGTACTTTCAATAGAAGCAAAAAGACTTAATAAGATTTTTGTTAGCATCAACTGATCTTTGTCCAATTTTTTCAAATAGTCTCGAAAAATCCGATTATATCAAATCTCTCATGAACGTGATGCGACGCATTTTTTTAATGCTTTATTTATATTCAAAGAATCGTTCGAAACATCAATACTGATAAACTGGGTTGAGTGAAACTGTAAAATGAAGATAAATTTAAACTAGAATGAAAAAGTGATCTGGTGATCTGATGTGTATTGACGTCAACTGGTTATCCAGATTTCATCATTTGTGAATGCATCGTCATTCCGTATTAGCTCAGGTCATTGTTGTTTGTTCAGTTTAAAAAAAAGTTTCAAAGTGAATATTGAGAACGTTAGCAATGGAAATCATTGGGCAAAAAAAAATATTTTCATAAATTACTGTTGTTTGTTGTTATGGTTACTGAAGAAAAGTAACAAAATGTGAAATATTTTCCTCTTTTAGTTTTGTTCATTAGAATCATTGTCTTTATTTTCTGCATTGCAAATGAGTTCTCCTCCCCTCTGAAGCCAGCTACTTTTTTCAGCTTTTTTGGACGCAATTTATGATAAAACACTTAAGATTGATTAACTGCTTATTTTTGTTGCATATTGTTTGTTGTCGATCTGGAAATGAAAGCGAAAGAACCGTCAAATGATTTCTTGGCGTAAAAAGCTTGTATCACATTGGAGCTGTCATCATGACATTTTTCACCGTGTGGATGAATTTGACGTAGTTTGCAGTCAGCTAAGATGCAAAAAAATATTCAAAACGCATTCTATTACTATTCAAAACGCCTTTTATTACTAAAAAATTCATAGTATTCTAAAAAGTAGTGTTAGGAAGAAAAAATTTTTGTTTACTGGCATCTTCAAAAATGTACAAAAATTCAAGCAAGCTGTTTCACGTGGTGGTTTTGTTAGGAATTAGAATTAATACAAAATTAAAATTAAACCATTGAATCCAATGGGAGTTGCAAACAGACATTAAATTGCTACTTTGGTATTGAAATAAAGCTATTTGGACTCAATTCTTTCAAAATTTCGTTTGGAGCACAAATTTTCAATAATATTTAAGTTAGGTTTTCTCGTTTATTAATCAAAATTTATTTCTCTTGCAGGTAAGTTACAACAACATACTGATATGGCTCACAAATTAAAATAGTATATCATTTTGAATAAATTATAAAGAAGATCTAATCGAGACAATAGGTAAGTTGGTGTTAAATACAAATTAAATTATCACATTGAAGTGAGATACAAATTGAAGGTTTATTCTATTGTAAACCAACGTTAACATATTCGACAACAAAAAAATTGCATTTGTATGCTGCGATGTTTTTGGCGATTTTCGAACTAAGAAATGATGCCCATGAATTTTTTCACATTTTATTTAACATTTGCAAAATTCAAATTCATTGTTGGTGGCATCCATACAATTTTTGTGTTCTGACGGAAATTGACGTCCTTCAAACACAAAACAAGATTGATACATTTTTGGTACCCAAGTAGAGTAGCCAGTACGGGGTATTTTCATCATCTATGTATTATAAAATTTTCATATGACAAGCACTTCAAAATAGAAATAAGCAACAGAGTTTAATTTTCCTTAAATTTTCAAAGTTTTCGAATTGCCGCTCTCAAAATATTTTCATGCCTGTAAGATCCAATTCAAACATTGGATAGAAATGAAAATCACAAAATAAGTTTGTCCCAACGTGAAGCAAATTTTATTTACTTTTAACGTCAGTGCTACCGAACGGATGCTAGTTTCACAACCTTTATAAAACCCATCTGCAGTATGAAATTTCTTTAAATCAGGTGTTGGCATCAAAAGTACTGAAGGCAGAAATTGTTTTTTGATTGATAATATATCAAGATGGCAGTAAATCCACAAGGTTGACCACATTTTAAAATAACTTTTAATCAGACCTGGTCCCACCCAAAATTAAATAACAAAATTTTTGTAAATTGCAGTTCGATTTGATGATCGGGTCTTGATTTCTCGCAAACCATAATTTCGGGACCTCAAAAATAGGTATTTTAGTGAAGGACTATTGGTCTTTGGAATTTCAAAAATTTTAAACTAACAAGATGATCAAAGCATTAAACTAATCAATCGTTTGAGTTTTTTTCTAAAAAGCTTGAGTAGCCTGGTGGGTAGAGCACTGGCATTTTGTGTGTGTAACTCTCAATAGATACCTGAATTAATCTGGGCTAAAGAGTCGACTCACTCGTATTTACACGTACAGTGATTGTAAATTTGTGATGAAGCTCTCCACCAGCTTCAACCCCGTTTTTGAATTTTTGCTAAAGAGAGTGAAACATTTTCAGGAGACTCAGTGACTAAAAGTATTTTTTCACGTGCCTACTGTAGCATCTGGATAGGCAGCACATTTTCATTAAACATAATTAGCTTATTCTGGTAAACATCAATACGTCTTGTGAATTTCGTAATGTTCTGACGTTAAATAGTGGTAAACATTTCCAAAACCTTATTGAGAGAAGGAAAAGAATACGATCAAATCACAGCCTCGATAAATTTTTTCTTTAACAAAAGCCTTTAGTTTATTTATACATTTTTTAGTTTTAGGGGAACGGACGACAATAATTTATAATCTATTTATTAATTTGTTAACTTTTAACCATTTTAAGTTCCTGCAGGTAGTGTGAAATTATTTATATTTATTTGGCCCATCCATTCCTGTTACTTCTTATAACAAATGACACCGCTTTTTGAGACATTACATTCCATTTTAAACTCATGATGTACATTTTGCTTGCAGCTTAGACCCATCCTTATACATTAGTTTCGGTTTTATTACCGACTTAGGTTTGCTGCGGGTAAAATATTAATTGAATCTCTGGACTTGGGAAAGGCGACTAAACTTACAGGCGTTCTTCTATGTAGCTCACGTCACGCTTTACTTATCTCTACATGTACTGTTTTGTTCATAGTATCCTTGAGTTCTGCTTCCAAGTATAATATAGGGAAAAATTGATTTTTAATATCCTGAGCAACAATTTAAAATGACTTAACACCCCTCGCACTATGTTGAAGAAACCAAGACTGCTAGAAAATCTATCTCTTACGACTCCAAAAACGAAGTGATTGAAAATGGACCCAATACAGCATGCTTTTGCATACAATTCATTGTCAAACTCGACTAAATCGCTGAATAACACAATAGAATTTGAAGCGAACTTGAAATTACACATCAAAAACACCAATTTTTAATGAAGAAAGTACTAGAGTTTTTTATAGACTTTTCTGTAGACACATGTCAACGAGCACAAATATATGTGAATAATATATGAAGTGTAGTAATTAAAGTTGATAACGTTGGTAGTTTCCCTTATACCAATGTTCAATTATCTTCAATTTTCAATCTCATCGAGATGTGACGAGCACACTTAATTCCTAAAATAGGCAAAAATACTTTAATTTGGAGACAATACTATTTCTCTTCCATACTGAAAGATAGCTGATTTTGTTGGAAACAATCTATAGAAAAAGATGTCAAAAATTGCCTAGCAAAATTGAGAAACTGGTTATGTAGAAACAATTAGTCAGTTGGTTTTGGTTAGTTTTAATTGCCATTCGATTATAATAGAAACGAAGAATTCATCTGTCAAGTCAGAAATACTGGTACACAGAAAAATTGACGCTAAATGAAAACGAATTAATATTTAATAAAAAATTTTTTATTGGTTTATTCAATGGCTACAAATCTTAAAACAACTTATTTGAAATGGCTTCCATTTGCCTTCCAGCACGACTTGAGGCGATCTGGCCACTCACTGATTGCGAGATGCACTTCACGCATGGGGAAATTGTCCACTACACGGAAGAGGGCTCGCTACAACAACACAATATTTGGGTGTCGAGTAGAGTAAGCCATGCCCTCTAATACGGACCACAACTTGTACTCCAATGGGTTGAAGTCTGGACTACCAGCTGGCCAATCATCCCTTTATATGAAATGTGGAACGTTGTTTTGAGCCACAGTTCAGTCGCTTGTGCTTTGTGGGCTGGAGCAGAGTCTTGCTGGAAGGTCCACGGCTTGTTGGCGAATATTGATTTGGTAAGAGGCTTCACAATGGGTTCCAAGACGGTCGATTGATATACTTTGGCCAATGTTTTCACTCCTTTCTTGCAAAAATGGTGCTTGGTAACGCCATCGTAGCTCTCTCCCCACCATACCATTGCAGACGCGGGGTGGTGGCCTCTTTGAACCCTCGGGATGGGTTGGGATGCTTTTCTGGATGACCGAACATACACACGATCGTTCTGTTTATTGAACGATTCTTTTACGGTGAAGATTTTCTCGTCAGTAAACAGAATTTATCTGTGAGCGTTCTTCGCGTACCGGCTGGTTAACGCTTTCGATTTTCGCTTGCGTTTTTCCTTCAATGCGGCCGTGAGCAGGTGTCCAGTGTGTCACTTGTTCGCACTGAGTCTCAAATCTTCTTTGATAATACAAGACGTTTCTTCACGGCTTTAATCGCTTTCGGAGCTCTCACAGTGCGTGGACGGCTGGATCTTTGACGGTCTCGTACTCCACCAGCATCCTCAAACAACTTCACAGCACAATACAAAAAATTGCCAGTGATTCTAAGCGGTTGCATCGTCCTAAATATATTGCCTTTTTCCATGTTGCATTTTAGTAGGCCAACTACAGTAATACGATTTTCGATGTCACCCCATTCCATGATTGTAAACAATTGATGCCAAAAACCTTTTACGTCGCAATGAAGCATAAATGTCAACTGTCAAATCGCAATCAATATGAAATGGATGGGTCTAGTGTTGCATTCATAATGAGTGCGTTCAGTTGTGTACCAGTATTTATAACTTGACTCGGTGCTTCTGATTTCATATGACAAGGGACAAAAAAAATTCGTTATATTTTTGATAGATCTTAATAGAATTTTTTAGTTTTCCAGATGTTATTGCCAAACCATGGAGAAATCCGTGCCACTGACGTCATTTCTAATTTTTCCCGGTTAATCATCATTATACGTGCAGCAAGCAATATTTGCAACTACAAGTCAGATCGACTCTTGGCTGAAATGCCAAAGATATATTCCATTTCTTTAGCAAATTATACTAAAATATTTGGCAACAAGTGGAAGTTTGATTCCTTTTAAGAGGCTGCTGTCAACGGTCAATATTGTTTTGTCTGAAACAAGAAGTTAGTAAACAAACCGCAAATAACAGAAAGGATGTTTGCCACTTAGCTCAATGAAAAATACTGAAGCGATTAGAGTACTATATTTTTCAACTTGAAGTATAATTAGCTCAATTTAGTCGTGCAATATTTTAAATGGATAAATTGCTTTCAGTTTTTAGCAAATCAAATGAAAAATGAGCTATAGTTTTCTTATTCTCTTTTTTTCAATAAATGCTTTGGTTCACCAAATAACTAATAGCTTCTGAAAATAATTGCACAACGAAAAGTTTCTGGAAATAATTGTTTAGCTGAATTATAATTTAACCGAAAAAAACGAGAAGATCTGTGCTCTTATCATTTATTAAATCTGTTCAAAAACTAATCAAGTCCTTTGCAAAGGTGAAACGAAAAAGCCCGATGTTAAAAAAAATGGCAAAACTGAAGATTAGCTGTTGTTTGTGATGGGTCAAGAACCATTTGAAATTTGTTTTGAAGCAAATTCCATCTTTTCCAACATGAAATCGTTTCTCAAATTAGAATTTAGTTTTAAATCCCTCAGAAGAGTTGAATGTATTCCAAAAAATAACACCTTACAAATATTCTCCATTTGCTTCTAGTTTGAATTAGTGACGACAAAATTCTCGAGTTTTGATGCACCTATTGATCAGAAAATGAAAGTTTTATAATAAGTTCTTTCCTAAAAATATATATTTCAAATTACTTTATGCATAAACAATGGCAAAATTAGCTGATTTGACTGGCTTTCATTTACCTGATTTCCGAAAAATCGAATAATATATTATAACAAGCATGGATATTTTTGAAAGATCAGATAACATTTTTACGATGTGTGATTTACTTAGAGTGGAGTTTTTTTTACCTTCATCAATGCCACTTTCTGGTTAGTGCTTAAATTATTAAAATTTGTTCATTTATTTACTAAAAATATTTGTTTCTGAAACATAAGATTTGGATAATCTTAAAATGCCATGCAAGAGAAGTGATTGCATCGTGCAAATATTTGTCGCCACACATATTCAATTCCAACGGAAGCTGTGATGCTCTCGAAAATTATGATTAATATGTACAAAAACTACACAGTAAGCAAATGCAAGCTGAATCACAAGTCCACATTGTGATATATTTATGTTAATGCTTAAACCTGTTTATGATGCATTAAGACAATGCACAAACCTGAGTTGTTTATCATTCTTAAATAATTAATTTACAGTGTGAGATTATATATTTTATTTACATTAGCTGTTTTTGATTTACACTGAAGGAGTACCTTTCAAATGTTTTTTTTTGCGTAAAGGTTATTAAACAGTTTATCACTTTTCTGAAATAATTTTTTCCCCAAAAGTTTCCTTTGTGTTCTTAATAATAACATATTTCTCAGAATAACCTATTATTTGAAATTTATTACAGTCTGTATTTAATACTTAACATATATTTGTAGCTCTTAAAATTGTGTCCTTGTAGCAGGTCATTTCTCATTCTCCATTACTTGGAAAATACACAGACACTGGTATATAATGTAAACTTGGCTGATCATCATCATCATCGTCATCATCATCAAAAGCGTCTTATAATATCTCCATGGAAGACAGCTGGGATCTTTCAGCGTGTTCGCACAAGTTCTTATTGCCTCCAGAGCAAAGAGTTTTTGCCGAGCTAATCAAATTTACATTGCGTACGTTTATCTATGCTTATTCATCGCATTGCTGGTGAAATTTCAGAGAATTATTCTAGAAACTTGTTTGGTTCCAGGTGGTATCTTTGCTTGTCCAGCCTCACAGTAACGGCCAAGAAGATACAAAAAATTCATGTTTGTCGGGAACTGAGCACAGAGGCTGCTCGTGATTTAGCTTTATTTTTTTTTCGCTTTCAATTAGTCATTCACATCAGTAGGTACGCACGCTTGTATTTCTCATGTGAAAACTATGAACGAAATTAGCTGATGTCGAGACTCTTTGGCTTTTACTCGTATAAATACCAGACTGCTTGGATTTGATGCGCACGATGCTTGATTGCAAGTCGTATTACCTATGCTAGAGTATGATCGGTTTATGCACTTAAACATGCAAGACAATCAGACTAGTTTTAGAATACTTTTCAAATCATAAATTGATAGCTATAATCAATTTCTCGTTACTTTTTTTTCATTTTACGACTCCACACAGATCAAAATTGTCGCTCGTACCATCATATATGTGTCTGTAATTTTCAAAAAGCTGTTTGGATTTTTTTAAGTTTGTGAAAACAACACAAAAGATAAAGCATCAATTGAAACGAATATCAAACAACGGCAGAAGATATTTGGATTTTTCGAACAAAAAAAAAAAACTTGTGTGCAGAAGAAACTAGCACCTCCCCTCGAACAGATTTTAAGAAAATATTTACTGCCACTAGAGTTGAATCGCACCTGCGCTATGCCCATTGTGTAGCTCGAATTCGTTATCTCCACTAAAAATCTTCAATATCCACTTATTATCATCGTTTCCTACCAATTATTCTGTCACTTAGCTAATTATTTTCTCACTATTATACAAACTCGTCAGCACTTTCAGTTCTTTGCCTTGTATACCCACCAATTTGGCTATTATTGCTTTTCGTGGCTAGGCCTATCTTATTCATATGTTATAAGTGCAAACCGCAATCACGAAGTCTATCATTGCCTGTAACAACGTTTTGATGATCATTGTTGAGAAATGATGAGAAACGTCATAAAATTATGAAGAATGTGACTTCTGTGTGGATGATTCGCTCGAGATGGAAGTGTCATCATGGGCGGAATTGTCATACTTTCACTGAAAATAATAATTCATTTTGTGGCAGTGAAGACGGAAGCAATAATTTTGCATCAGTATCATTTCGTTATTTATTAATGAAGGCAAATATTCAAATGTTAATGCAGAATTAGGTGGCTGCAAAGTGTTTTCAAAAGCTTTTAAGATTGAAGTGGGAAACTGTTGCAATTCATTAGTTCATCAAAAGAAACTGAATTGAGTAAGGCCTATTTAAGAAAAATAGACGTTTGAAATGATTATTAATTTATGTTAGTGATAACTAATTGGTCTTCAGACACATAAATATTTTTTTTGATTTTGAATATATAATGTCGATTTTTAAAAACTAACCGGTAAGCCCACGTTGGGCGCAGCTTTTTCTTGCCGATTAGAGTGGATCGCAGGTAGTTATTTGTGGTCTGAATTTGAGAATTTTAAATTTTGCAATACTTGACGGAAAAATAAGCCAAGGTTCGTTTAAATATTTACTGCAAATTTCAAAAACCTGCACTACAAAACAAACAACAAACATATTAGGCCCAATTTTTTTTCGCATTCTTCCGATAAAGTACTTGGTATAACATTGAGATCATAAAACACATTTCAAATTATGTTACTTATTCAGCAAACTCACAACAACATTTCAATTTCTTTTCAACAATCGTCTCACATCTGTGATCCATGTAATTGCTCGCATTTATTCTAGTCTAGCTAGTGAAAGTTGTTATTATTACGTTATCTAGTCGTCAGACGGAAATACAGCAGTCGAGCAAAAAAACAAATCACTGCTGTTTGTGAATTAGCATTGCTTTTTCACCTGCACAGTATGCAGTGTCAAAAATCAGTCCTTTAGTTTGCTTTCGTCAAATTCAAATGAGTTTCGTAGTCAGTGAACGGCAGAAATTAATCTGAGTTGAAGATGAAGTAATTTGGAAAGTAGGAATTCTTAGTTCAAGCGACGACTATGATGTGTAGCTTAAGAAACGTCAAAAGCATTTACGATGGTTGCAGTGGAAATGTTTCGAAAATCATTTAATTCGATCGTGCTTGTGCTCATGCTTCATGAATTCCTTATCATACATAGTTTCACGATATTTGAGCTTAAGCAGCGAAGTGAAATTGTTTGGGCTGTGGATATGACAGATTTGCAGATTTTCTTAGATTTGACATATGTACCTAAGTAAAATGAGAATTATGATTCATGTATTTTTGTAAGCTATGCGTCAGTGGGAATTTCAAATATGAAGTAAGAGCTAATCTTGGTAGTGGATGACGATTAAATTGAGTAGATATAACATGCAGAACGTAATATTTTTACTTTCTATGCTATCAATTCTGTGATGCAATGATGTGAACCAAGTTGTCTCTGGAGTGAAAAATATTTTCAATGCAAAATTGATTTCTTGAAACTTTTTAGAGTATTTATTTTGTGATTATTTGTTTTTTGATTATACGGCATTTAATTCCTCTAGTCACTATAAAATTTAAAATAGGTGGCTAAAATTCCGATGGAGGGTTTTAGCAATTGCGAGCTCCCAAGGAACACGAAATAGCAAATTCAAAAAAGAAACTGAGTTTCAAGAAAGAAACGTGAACCGTCTGAAAAATCACATCTGCCACCAGATTTCACTAATTACAAACGAGCAGCCAGAAAATTTTTTACAAAGTATGGAGACAGATGACAATAGTTATGCAAAACAATTTGCTATACCAGCAATTGCAGACAAATTAGAGCTGCAGTTAAAAAAAAACCAGCAACCACTGAAGATTACAAAAAAGACAAAGATATTGGAGAAAGAGCTGCCAATATTCTAGCTACAACCACCCAAATAACTTAAAGAGATGAAAATATGTGTCCTACCGAAATAGAAGGGATCAAGCAACTGGTAGCTTAGCTCAATAAATGCAACTCAAGAGGACATGGCGCGATAATAAAATCCTGCCTCAGAAACTTACTAGGCAATACAAACCAAGAACTAATAGATATTGCCAATGCAACTATCCGTTCAAAAAATTCTGCAAATCGGTAGAAAAAAGCGACCGTAATTGTGGTTTAGAAACCACACAAATTTTCCACATTTCCTCAAAATTGGAGACTGATTAGTCTTCTTTTTCTGATTAGTCTTTAAGGTCTCGCAAATAGGTTTTATCGTTGAAATACATAATTTTCACATTCTAAAACCCATAATTCAACTGATCGGATAATTTTTTGGGGGCACCTCTCTTGAACAACGGACATGGAAGCCGGAGTCCCGCAAAGCTCTACCTTCTCTCCACTGTTGTATACCTTATACACTGCAGACATTTCGATGGTACCTCACAACGAATATCTTCCTTTTCGCGGATGGTGCATGTATCTATTATGCATCTCAACAGGCAGAACCACCCATCTTTAACAATACATATACACTCTTATGAAATATTTCCAAAAGCGGAAGCTATATATATTATTGCAAAAAAATACAAGCCATCTTTGTGACGAAACGACAAAGCCAAAATTTAAGCCAGTGGATAGAAGACGACAAACCCATAAAATGGAAATACGTAAGGGAAATGCAGCCAAATACTTAGGACTAACTTCTGATACAAGATTTTCTAAAAATACGCAATCGATAAACACCCCAACAGAACTCTTGCCATCTCAAAATATATAGAACAGAGCAAAAATGGTATTTACTTAAATCTACAAGCACTAAGACTGTAAAGTAGCAGATCTACGAGGAAGCCAAAAATAGACTGATCATACTAGAGAAAAAAACGAGAGAGCTTACTGCAAGGAAGGGAGGTATAAGCTCTGTAATTAGCTTTTACAACATAACAGCTAATTAGCTTCTACAACATAACAGCTCTCGAAAACAAATTTAAAAACATTGAAAACAAAATTGCTGTAAGATGACCAATCAAATAATTTTCATTTTTTTTAGCTCAACCCTTGCTTTTTTATTTTTGCTTATTGGTATTCCTTTCGCAATACCTTACGCACTCTAAAAACATTGGTCCTCCACTATAATAAAACCAGTTGGGCAATACCAATTAATTTTATAATTGAAGATAATGTATCCGCACATATTTTTCAATTTATTCAACTGGAACATATCCTCATTATGAATTTCAAATGAATATAATGTTCAAACATCCATCTTTTACCATCGACCACACTTAAAGGTAAATTTTCACACAAGCAAAATCAATCAATCCTATTTATTTAACAAACATCTGCCATAATACTTCATCAATAACGATGCGAACATTTACCCAAATCAATTTTTACCTAATTGAACACTTTCGGACAAGTGATTTCACTTCTTCAGGCCCATCTCCACCACGAAAACAAACACAAACGCTCTACCTCAAGGTTCATTTTGAATAGACGCGAACATGAATAACGCTAAAACACTAAAATCATCAATTAAAGGAAATTGTTTGTTTCCATTCAAGCTTAACAAATAGGTATTTGGTCGATCACTATTGTCTATGATTGCATAATATTTAATTTCCAAGTACAGATTTTCATTTCAATAAAAATTGAAAATTTCTTTCATTTCGCTCCGCTACTCGATGCTTCCGGACGTGTGCTCAGATAAACTACTCAAAATGGCCGGATTACTTGAAATTGTTACTTTGCCATGGTTTGCAGTCAAGTGGTTAATTCATTTTTGACCAAAATCGAAATTGAAATTGTTACAAGTGGAATGTGTTGCGACTCCAGGCAGGTGGTCGATCGTTCGATAGATTGGTAAAAGCAAAATAGGTAAATTGTTTGATTGTCTATTTTTGTGGATCATGAAGAATTGCCAAGTTATAGAATCGATCGAAATTAATGAATGCTGTTCGCTGTTACACAATATTTTTCGCAAGTGTTTCAGCTCGAGGATCTGCGGCTAGTAAATAGTGTTGTAAAGATATAAATTTGCATAGTGAAATGGTGAGATGTTGCGCAATTAGAGGAAATTTGCACTTATGAGCTTCGAAATTGGATGATAATTTTTAACGCTCTTAAAAGTTCGCGAGAATATATGTATATAGGGAAAATGAACTGACTTTAGGAATAGAGGAGACAAAAACTTAAATCTATGTAACTAACTATAGAAATATTTGTCTAGCGAGCAATACGATGCCATCTTGGTATTATGTAATATTTCCACATAGCAGTTCGAGCTGTTCTTTTCATTTTCTTCTCTTTGATTATGTATTCATGCTTGTATTAATTTATTTCGAGATCATATCGTTTTTGGTGATTATCTTATTGATTTTAAGATAGTGAAAAAACAGCAATAGTTTTACTGTGCACATTTGGGCATTGTATGTTATATGATCATGAATATTTATCAAATTATTTATAAAAAATAATCGAGTAGTTTATTTAACATATGATTGTATATTTTAACTACGTACGGTTTGGTGGCTACCAACTAAAAAAAACTCTTCACTTCAAAAACCTAATGGCGAATCAATTAAAATATTACTTCAGGCTGGGTTCTTTTATACTGCTCCAAGAGCCCTTTTCTCCATTAAAGCATTGACCGATCGAAGTCAGCTTTCTTCGACTGCGATATGGCCTGGGCATACTGCGCAGTCTTGCTCCTGTTCATCTCTTCTAGCAGTAAAGTCTCCTCTATTATATGAGGAAAGCAATATTTATATAATTGAGCAATCACCCAATATCTGTCATCATCGAGGCTGGGCAGTATATGCACACCTTGTAAGGAGTTTTGCTAACTATCTATATAATACCGTAAAATACCTGTGTTCACTGAGAAATTGCGCTACGCAATAATCGACCTCGCCGTGCTTTCTTGAATTTTTAATGAAATCGGCTGCCCACCTGGCTATCGTCTTATGGTCCCAAGAGTATTGCCATGGATCGAGGGGATTATTTCTTCTAGATTCATAATCTCGACAATGCGTTCATATCTCCGGGGGAATAACGTTCTTTGTTCTTTGGAAAAGAGCTCGATCGTGGAAACAAGCTTTTTTAGCTCCGAGATAGTGATAAGAGCATGCCACGGTGAGTGCGGCTTTTTTTTAACTATCAGTATATCTGTTTATTCAACGTCTCAGCCCATATTTCCACCTCGTACAAGAAAATGGTGTGAATTGCAGTCATCAACAGACGGCGCTTGATTGATTTGACGGCACCCAAATTAACAAACAGCCTACATAGTACCGTTACACTTATTTGCTCAAAAAAACTCAGCTTAGTGTTGATCACCACCCCTAATTATATTCGATGACCTCATTGTTGACATGCGCAGTGTTAGTATTGCCGATCATAATTTTGATTAAAATGACGAGTTTTTTTGAACGAACGAGATTTTTTTCGTTGTGGATGGCCAAAACATACCCGGGTCAACAAACGACGGGTTATATAAGATTTTTACTTATTAAAAAAACATCTATAGGCCACGAAAGTCTGGATCGGAATCCGCTTTCGCATTGCTTCAACCTGATTGTGTTGGCTCACTTATCGGTGCCTACTTTCTTCAGAATTCACCGCAGCTTTGTGCGAAGATAACTGAGGCACACAGACTGTGCCTCAGTTATCTTCGTTACGCAGCATCGTTTCCACAATTGACTCTGGGGTGACCATACCAACTGTGAACTCGAGATTGCTCTTCAAACTTACAAAACTACTGCACGCAAAAAACGTATTCACATAGTATTTATATTCTATCCTTAGCTCTTTTCTCAATCCAATTGATAATTTCATGGACCTTGGTATTACGTTTGACACTAAATTAAAATTTGATGCGCACTTTTTGCGTGTCAAATCCAAGGCCTGGCGCTTGTGCGGCTTCATTCTAAAAGCGTTCAGACCTTTTACTGATATTTCCTCGTGTGTACGTCTGTACATCTCTTTTGTGCGTAGTGTCCTCGAATATTGTTGTCAAATTTGGTGTCCTCATTCTCGTTTCTTAATTGATGCTGTTGAGTCTGTACAACGTAGGTTCACTCGCTCACTATTCTTCAAGTTCCGTATTCCCTACTGTGAGTATAGTTTGCATCCTACCATTCTTGATATCCCTACCCTCTTTTCACGCAAAGTGTATTTCGATGAATGTCTCCTTTGCAAAATGATTACTGGTTTTATTACATATACCCCCAGAGCGCAGTTTTCTGCTCGTGACCTGGTACGTTTTACCAGGTCTTCATTTACCCTCAACGTATCTTTGCTTATACTTATATATATATTTACTCTTCACTTTAACGCTTCCTTAATCAGCATAATTGTTTGAATATTGGTCCTCTTTCGCCTCCGTTTCGCACTTTTAAAAATAAGTTAAGAGCATGCGTTTTATTTAGTGAAATGAACTAATTTTTCGAATTTTTGATATCATATCTATGTTGAATTATGATTAGATTTCACCGCCTTTTTATACTTTGTTTAGTTTTAATTTTAATTTATAGCCTCTTTTCTTCTTCTTTTTTTCTTTTATATATAAGTTTGTTCTTTATCTAGTCTTTAATTGGACTTGTATCTGTGGATTTAGACAATAAATAATAGTAATAATGACAGTACGGTGGACGCACCTTACCCATTCTGATAAGATACTTTCTAAAGTAACCATGCCACGTTGACAATTGTCAGAGGTTAAAGTTTACCTCTTCGTTAACAAAAGGGTTACTGACAGTTTGTGTTCCGTCTTCAACCGTCAGCATACACAATTAAGGAAGTTTCTTGAGGCATCTTTTTCTTAGTTGAATTGCACACAAAATATTTCAGAGGTTTATACATAAGATTTAGCCGTTCTTGACATAAACGATATATGAAGACGAGGGATCGATTTTTAGGGAGTCCACTACCAGCATTTTGCAGAGTTACTCCGTTCCTCATATCAAGTGTCACTAAGAATACCACCCGCCATGAGAAATGGTTATCGTTTTTGGCCGTGTCCACAGCTTTGATTACTTCCTGAATCGTGATTTATATCTAATTTTTTTTGCTGTGAAAGATCTCGAGCGTGTTGAATTTCTGACATAATTCTCTACTGGATGAGTTTTTCCAAAGACCTTTTTCTGCCATATCCAGCATTCGCAACGGGAGCAAGACTAATAGAAACTGAGAATCATCCTTGTTTTTGCTTAGAAGAACCAATAGTGGGTACACGGAGCCCTATTTCTTTGGCAAGCGTTTTACATGCTCGGTAGGACATTTAAACCCTCTTAGAATGCCATCGGAATCTGGCCCTTTTCCATCGTTCATCAAAAGCACGGTTTTCTCATTCTCGTCTGCTCGTCTGAAATTGGTAGGGAAAAGTTATTTCACAATATTTTGCATAGGATGCAGTACGTTAAGTTTCAGGGTATCCTATCCAAAAAAAATCGAAGTTTTATCAGGTGTACCACAAGGTAGTCATTTGGGGCCTTTTTTATTCAATATTTTCGTATCGGATCTTTCTGAAGTTTTATCAGAGATTACTCACCTTTTTTACGCAGATGATCTGAAAATGTACCACACAATTAAATCGAAATCAGACTCAGTTAGCTATTTTGAAATGAATACAAAAAACAGCTGAGTAATTTTTTAAAATAAATTAGCTTTTTTAAAAAAAAAATCGAAGAAATCTTTTTTTTTTTCTAATTGATAGGTCAGAACTTAGAATGCAAAAAGCATTGATACAAGCTTAACCTTTTGTTACATTCAATTTTTTTTGCCCGGATAAGTATTATTTTCATTTAGAGAAGATTACCCATATGTAGCATATTCCATTCTAAAATAATATTGTTTTACACTTGTGTTATACTTACTCATAGCTCAAGAAATTTATTCTATCAGCTGCTTCGAAGTAGAATCAACTGATTCAGCCTGTGATGAAAATATTTCGTCTTCTTGGATACCATATTATTTCTTGGAAAACTCTTTACCAACTATTCAAAGCATTGAGTTTTCTGAATTTTATTTATATTCAAAAAAATAATCTGCCATTCTATTCAAAGTATTTTTATCCATGCAAATGAAATTAACTCTCTTTACGTTATTTAGAAGCCTCTTGTTTGATTTCTTCCTTATTTTTAGCATTAATTTCTTGAAAGTCTACGTTCTACAAAATTAACTACTGCTGAAATATCAGTTGACATCACATTTGCATTAATTTTTTGTTCAAAATGCCGCATAATTTGTTAAACTTTATTTGAAACAGGAAGTTTATTTTAAGATTCGATTCTTTGAAAAGTTTCATTTATGGTTAAAAACTTTCAATTTCAGGCTGTTGGAGTCTTTAACAAAAATTTTCCAAAAAAGCTTATAATACACAAAATGTTTAGGTTTCGTTTATGTAATGCAAACAAAAAGGCAGAATATGCATATGGTCAATGCTTTGGATTTTGTACATGTCGTTTAAAGAAAACCTCCGACATATTTAATTCTCACAATAAATACAACGAATGGTGATTAAATATTGAGGTTACTTTTTTTTGCAAATCGTTTGTACTGTAAATAAGAAATAGTACAGTTCAGGAAGTAAGCACTAATTTTCAAGATCAGAATTCATTTTCAGATTTTTCTTCAATGAAACTTCCAATTATCGATCTTGAATTTTAATCCGCACTTGTTTACTATCACATAATCAAGCTATTAAGTAATTATCACACAAGCAGGAACTCGTAACGTTCAAGTGGCGCCTTCAGCAAATATTACGTTTTAAGGCCATCGAAAATTACAGTCCATGAATAAGTGACACTTGCGCTTTTAATCATCCAACTGATCTTCACTTTCCTTCAACAGTAGTAGCCGATTGACATGGAAACGGTCTATCTACGAAACTGTTTGCATCTTTTTGAACCTTCCGCATTTAGCGTGCATGCCATTAGAGTGGCCATCAGACGGCTTACCGTGTCATAATTTACCACAATGGAACGATTAAAAAATTTGTTTACATCAACCTTCGATAAGAATTGTTTGTGCGCTCTTTTAAATTGTTATTTTTAAATTGAGCGCTCTGCTGCGGCGGCATCTTGAGTTTGTATAAAGATTCCGCAAGCTGTTGAGGCAAATTGCTGAAAAGTGAATCTTCCGGTATTACCGCATAGCATTAATCACTTTCTCGGGAAAGCTGATTGAGGCTAGACGATGGATGGATGGTTGTTTGCATGCAATTTATCAGGTCTGTATCTCGTCGCATTAAACCAGTTATCTCGTTATAGTCTAAACAGTCAATAGAGTTTGACCCCATGTAATTGACCTTAACCTCATCAGCATTTTCTGTGCTTTCAACGAACTCTCGCCAATCAATTGTGAAAACTTCCTCTATTAACTACTGGTAGCCATCTCGGTCAATTGAAATGATGGCAAACACACTCATGCGATCTCAAGTCATCAAGTATCTAATATTGTCATCGAAATCCGGTCCTCGAAATGGCCAAAACGCACGAAAGCAGCGAACCAGTGTAGAAAATGTGCACACTTTTGATTTTACTGGGAAATTTCCTTTCATATTTTCCGGATTCGCAGGTTTGTGTTTTGCTGAGAGAAGATGGCTGATAAATTTCCAGGCTAATGGGTCAATTATGTATTTATTCGTGCGGTACATCATGTGAAAATGGTGTTTTCAGGTTTCGGATGCATCGAACGGTGCATTGATTGCACGCAATTTATGGTTGCGTTGCATGGTGCATTTTAGCGATGGAATGTGAAAAGTGAGACTTTAATACATGTGTTTCATGTACTTGCATACTTTCACTATCACGAAGAAAATTTCGCGTACAAGATTCGATTTTTACTCTCAAATGTTGTAGGTGATACGCATGATTGTTTAAATTAGTAAAGTTTAACGTAGTACATGGAAAAAGGTGTATGCTATGATGTACATAGCCTTTGCTTGTTGCAAATTTCTCATGAGGCGGTATTGCCTCTCCAGGAACCTTTTTCGCAAATAAAAGAGGATAGATTATGCGTGTATCTTGCAGATACACGCAATTTTAATAAAAACAACATAAATTTCTATTAAGTAAATATATTTGGGTGCATTTGTTTTTGATAGCATTAGTTTGCAGCATTATGTTTCATTGGCCAGAGCTTGTTTTTGACTGCAAGGACAGTGACATTAATTTTTTTCTCTTACAAAAAGAGAACAAATAATATTAATTCATTTGTTTTTAGACAGGAATTAATTTTTTTATTTTGCTGGTACATAAAAAAGTATTAGTAAATTTTTTCAGCTCAAAGATTGTTGTAAGTTTCATACAATAGGAGTAAATGAAGCAGGGCTAGTCAGCACATACTTTTTTATATCGTCAGCGAGGATCAAAAAAACAATGATAAAATGTAAAAAAAAATGTAAAATTTGTTTAATTAAACTAATTTGAAAAATGATAATTTTAAGGTTACTTTTGGTGCCTGACACCTGTGATAAGCAAAAGCTAAGGTCCTGATGTCGATAATGGATTGTCACGTAGCGGTGAATAGTAATAGCTGCTACATAATAGTGAATACGACTACTAACAAATATAAAAAATATAAAATAAATATTAAAAAAATATCAAATACCAAATCAATGCATTTAAAAGTTGTTAAAATGTTAGTCTATAAGAACAAGAGTATATCAATAAAATTAAGTTTTGAAGTGTGTGCCATACTGAAAAGACCACGCTCAAGTCTTTATTTGGGAATGTAAGGAAGTGTTTTTTTTCTATGGTGATGACAAGGCTTAAGGGATGCCTTATTATGCTATAGCACAGCCTTGGCAGAAGGAAAGTTAAGTAAATAGAGAGAGGTAGGGCTGAGTTTGCAGGAGATAGTGGTGCACGATTCGTTTAAACAGCTGTGGCTTATAGTCGGCGGTGAAAACAGTAGATCCAGTAGATTCAACAGTAGATTCCACAATCGAATTGACCTAGATGAGAAAGATTCTTGAAATTTAACGGTAGGACTGGCGATAATCGAAAGGTATGAGAGGTTATTACGGTATTACGTGTAGGAGGGTATTACGTGTAGGAGGTGCTTTACAAGGGATCAGACTTGATGTTTCGTTAGAAAAATGCCCATATTAATAGCGATAAAGAAGAGAAAGGCAACCTACATTACGTCGATGTTCAAAGGATTCAATATGTGAAGTAATGGTTTCATCGCCAATTACTCTGAAAGCTTTGCGCTGGCCTTTTTTTAGTTCCGCTAAATCAGTACGTCCTGCCTTAGTCCATATATGGGAGTTACACTCAATTCTTGGTCTTATGAGAATCTTGTAGATGTGCGCTATGTCTGATGGTATAAAGTATTTCTTGTCTCTCTGAAGGAAACCTAAACATATCATGGCATTTTTCGCAATTCGGAAAATGTGGCCGGCTCTCTTATATATTTACCCCAATGAAGCACCCAGAAAGGAAATCATACTGACGGTCGTTGATAAGATGGTTCGATCCAAGATATTTCATTAAATTTTAGTTCACGAGTGATTTAAATATCTTAGACAGAACCGAAACGATTACAATTGGTCGACAGTTAGAGGAATCGCATGCCTCCTTTTTTGTAGTTATGTGCTGAACGTGTGCAAGCTTCCATGCAGAAGGAATATGATAGGTAAAATATTTTGCACAGAGGTTTATCTACGAACGAAGTGCATCACTTTAGTACAAGGGGCCAAATACCATCAGATCAGCTAGATTTCGAGACATCAAGCTTGGTAAGTGTTTTCAATATCTCTCTTGTGCGAAAAAATAGAAGTCCTTGCTTGAAATCGGATATTGGAGGGCTAAGTGCAAATATTTATTTCCTTGTAAATATATACAAGTCCCATGTCTGCAGAGCGGTGGCAAGTTCACCAGCCAGAAGAAGAAGAAAATTAATATATGTAGATTCAGCAAAGACTAAGATACCGAATTTCAATCACATTACAATAGCTATGCATGTAAGATGCATAAAATAACGGAAAATTGATTGAAAATAAAAACTGTAGCGCTTAGAAACCGCTAGAAACTCTGATTTTTGAAGAAAAGTAAAAAATTGTGCAGATTTTGAGCATATATGTTATTATACAGTATGTGATTTTTAACACAAAGAACCTGTTTTTATGGTCATGTACCACTTTTATGCAGAGACTGCATTGAAAACTATTGGGTAGAAAAGACTTCAGAGTTGCTATTCGCATAAATTTGCAAATTTAGGAAATTTAAACACTTTTTGCTTATTGTAGGTTTGCTTATTCGATAAAACTTGAATGGCAACATCTTCTAAAACACAAATGACGAAAATGCTCGGTGTTGGCAACACTGGAACCAAAAGTCTAACACACTTGCTTCACATTAAAATCAACTTATCCTGTGAAATCAACTGATGCTTTCATGGAAAGTTACAGAAATAGAAAGATTTTTGGCGTTGCTATCCGAGCAATTTCCAAAACTTTGAGGATGGCCATTTGAATATTCAATGGAAGCATCTATCGGAACGAAAACAATGAAAGTATTTGGTTCTGGTAAACCTTTGATTTCACCAAAACAAAACCAAAGGTCCACATTGGTCTTTGGCAGATGTTAGTCAGCAAAACTTGTCCTGAATTGAGGCCATTAGTTTCTTCCTGTCTTTTTGTCTGTCACGCGAACATGAAATACATTTTATGAGCTCGAAAAAATTGTTTCTTTAAATTCCGTTTTCGCAATACATTCCATTAATGTAAAACTTCACGTCTTACTCCTAATGTAATGAACCGAATTAATATCCCTGGCTCACAGTTCTCTGTGAAGAAGTTAATTAAGACCATTAACATGAGGCAACACAATCTTTCGTTTCGAGTGGATAAAATTGAATTCGAACTATATAATGCAGCTTTATTTATTGAGTGACATTTTAAATGGAATTTTTACTGAAGCTCGCTTTGGGCGCTAAAAAAAGTAAGACTAACTAATTTTGCTATTCTATGCCCTCAAATTATCAACTCAATTCAATCAATTTAATATATTTATTCCAAGGACTCTATAAAGTTTATTTTTGATTCCACACATGTGTTGCACATACATACATACTGACTATTTAGTTTTTGTCAGCAGAATAACTACTCGAAATATGGCGCAGTCTTTCAATTTTTTATTTAATGGATCTAAAAAGATATTTTCAATTCAGACTGTGAAGTTTTGGCCTGATTTCATTCCATTCAAAACCTCCAGCATTTTTCGCAAAGATGAACTCAATGTGACCTAAAAACTAGTTACTATTTCCATTGCTCAATTGCATTTTCGGTATTCTGTAACTTTATCGAAATACTATTCAAATACTGACAACTACTTCAAAACTTCTGCTCCAGATATTCGTTTCTTCAAAATGTATGAAACCAAAAACACAAAGGTCATCATCACCAAGCCCTCAAGATTATAGTATTGCAACAGGAAAAAAACCATTCATTGCCTCAGGCTGCCAAATAAATCTTTTGACGCATCGTTTGCATCGTTCGAGACATTGAAAATTGGGAACTGAATTCAAGTGGCATAATCGTGAATTGACAATTAATTGCCGCTGGACGTGACTAGACACGATTGTGTTACTTGCCGCGTTGTGATTACTGCAGAAACTTACAACTCATGCGTTTTGGCCTGACACCATTATGGGATACTAACTTTGACTATCTGATGGATTCGAGATCTTCTTCGTGCTGTGTGACGCAACTTAATGGTCATTGCCTTGTATATGCCGTCACTGTTTTGTTGTGTGGTGTTACGTTGTTTTGCTTACAATCGTTTCTGTCACTTCTAATTTGCAAGTGGTTTTTGTTTCCGCTACTGTTCATGAATAATTACTTCACAGACCGGGAAAACGCTTTGGACAGATACTGGTGGTGAAAAACCACAGAGCCAGCATTGACTGGGTTCTCGATAGTGAAACATTAAAACCAGCATTGCGGAACATATTGTGGTTGCAGCAAGAACTAGTGTGGTGTGATGATGACATCTTCCTATTGCAGTATCATTATCTTGCGAGCCGGGTGTAAACTTTCTGTTTACATGTAGCAGCGTTTTAGTACATTAAATTTGAATGGATATAAATGCAGAAATACAATTCATGGAATCTTTAAAATAAGTTTTTCTTTTAGTATATCCATATTGAAATACAGTTATACTTGGATTAACATTAGTATCGTCTAAAGAATAATTTTCTTATCTGACCAAAATATGTACTTTTACGAAGAAACTATAGTGAAATAACACTGTGATATTTCAGAATGAAATAACGGAAATGTTCCTTGGTCTATTAAGAATTTATTTTCATCATAATGCTGTTTTATTTATTTGAACGTATTTTTTTGCTTGGAGCCCAACGTGGGCTACAGTCAAAATTTCATTAAAAAATTTAACAAAAAAAAATTCAGTCAACAAATAAAGTATATAATTAACATATTAAAGCTAAATTTTGTAGTTATAAGTCAATGCTAACTACTGTTTGGTCTTTAAAGAGATATTGAAGATGATTTTCTGCTTGCCGGCAGGGGGGTTTAATATTCAAATAATTCATCGGGAAAATATTTTAGTTTAATTTGATTCGATCGGAACAAAAGCAGATTTAAGATTTTCATATACCTAGAGCAAAGTTTTGTGGTGACCCAGGAAAAATTGTACTTAATGTTGCTTCAAATATCAATAATGACAAGAAAAAACTAATTTTCAACTAGAACAACAATTTGATGAAAGCAGTTTATACGGGCTTTCTTTGGTTTTTTTGAAAAAAAGTATAAAGTGAATTTCTCTGAGTTGTGCGCGAAATCTTAAGTTAAGCGGAAACGAAAAATTTCGACAGATATAAGTGGTGCTAAAAAAAATTGATACAATAAAATGAAAGATTATTTAATTTTATGACACCACCATATTATTAGGCTTTCAAATTATAGACTCAATTTGTTCCATTAATAATTGCTTGATTTATAACGATTGGACTTGTAAACTAATATGATAGCTTAATTCGTTCTTTTTTCTTTTTAGACATAGTCAGTCTTATGCGATATGACAGACTGTAGTAGTATTCATGGATCAACAAGCTCTTCGAGTGACGTCGTTTCTTCGCGTGGCGGAGGCGGAGTAATGTCACCGCGAATACGAATTATACGCTTGGTTAGGCCAAGCTCCAAACGGGTACTGCTTGGACCGGAGAGCAATGCTTCGTTTGGCTTTGCAGTTCGCGGCGGACGCGAGTTTGGAAGTGGATTTTTTGTATCGCGTATTGATAAAGGAAGTGAAGCGGATGCAAAAGGATTGAGGGTAAGTTTTTTGAAATTTGTATTGCCTTCGCTTACAGTGTGCCACTATTAAACCTCTTGTTCTTATCTATTCCTGTAGAAATAAGGAAAATAACATTTTGTTTTAGTAAAAATAATAAAAATTGAAAAATAATCGTTTGTGGCTTCCGAAGAAAGGATACCTATAAAATTACAGGATTACAGGATTCAATATGAATAAGAATATTGAAAATGTGGCAATTGTGGACTTAAATTTGTTGGCTTAAATTTAGAACTTACGGTTTAGATTTTTCTCTCCTGACTTTGAAACAATTAAAAAGCAGAGAAGGCATTCAAGAAAATTATAAGAATATTATCTATAAATTTTACCTTAGAATTTTAAATTATCAAATATAATAAAATTCCAAATTAAGCAGATAAACTCCACTCCCGCTGTTGTTGAAAAATTGCTATTAATTTTAAGCACGACTACATCCAAGCACATATCGAAGATATTTGAAATATCAAAGGAACCACAAGTAAAAAAACGTAAAAGTGAGCGTACAACAGTGCTTGTAAAGCAATTTTAAAAAATTTACGAAATCAAGTAGAAACTAAATTTGCTAGTGACTTATTTAACGCACTCAATTAAGTATGCAAAAATGGCACGCAAATCGTAAACCGTTCTATATTTTTGAATCGGTCTTTTTACTTGAGAAACCTCTCCGTAGACCCAAACACACATACACTACCAAGCATGTCAAATAATAAACGCGTATTTAGATTATTTGCCAACGTTTTGGCTGGGCAAAATGAACATACGACTCCCATTCTCTATGGACATCTCAGATAAAACAAACAAAATTTTCGTTAGGATATTCCATTATGTTTTTACACTCTTATCAAATATTTTCCAGAATTGAGAAGGCGTAAATAAAAACAATGAAAAAAAATTGATTTCAAAATTTATTATAAAGCAGATGTTTGGGAGCGAAATGTTGCCAAAATAATAAAAGTTTCCAATAGCTGGTACTTGAAACTTAATCGGAGCGAAAAAGTTCTTTTAATCAAATGAAGGCTAAATATCATCACACAAAGAGAAAACATGCATATAAATACAAAAGATGTCAGGAAAAATATTTTATAAGCAACAAACAATTCGAAAATGTAAAGCCTGTAGCAATGCAAAAAAGAAATAAAATCAAAATCGATAAAACTGAATGTTTATAAGCTTTTTTATGAAGCATTGTGATCATAATCGGTATCTAGTTGATTATTTGAATTAATTTTAAAGAAATTTAAGATAGTTTAAGATATTTATAATTGTACAAATATTCAAATTCAAATTTAAGACATGTATTTAGTTAGCTTGCCAAAAGATGTCGTTGTAGTAGCTAAGTAGTTAGGAGCAATTGTCAGAATAGAGAGAAAGGGGATTAATAAAGAAGCAGTCAATGTTTGTCCATGAAGCGAATACTCTAAGTCCTACAGATATGAACTACAATTTCGAGGTTGGCGATATATTGACACTTGAAATATGTCAAATTTATCTTTTTTAGATACTGGTTTTTGTGTTCAGAATTTACTGAATTATGCAATGCTAATGAATATTATGATTTTAACGCATGGGGTGAAATCCGATTTCTCCGAAAGTTTTAAATGTAAAATCTGCAATTTTCATCATTAATTTACTACCTTTTAACCTGAGTTTTGAGAACATGATGTTTTGAACATGATATTATAACCTCTTATTACCCGAGTTCCCTAAATCTTCTTGATTATTTTCATTCTTGAAAGCCACAAGAAACAGAGACAGTTGTGATTTCTTACTAGAATCAGTTTGATGTTTTATTGTATTTAGTAATTTCTAAATACGGATGTGGCAGGCAAATGTTCAGTCATATGTTTTTGCTGCTGAAATTTCTCAGCTTGTACATGGACCTTAACTGAAAATAAATGGCTATATTTTTCCTAGCTATGATGTGGTCAGAACCTTGGCTTTTCAAATAGATTTTGTAATTGTTTTAATTGTTTTGATTTAAATATAATCCAATTTTTCGTCGGCTCTATTTTTTGCTTTCCTTTGCAACGAAATCAGCTAACAATAGGGGAAAGAGCTAGAGCAGAAGTCTATTGATGGTAGCTTATGAGCCTCAACTTTAATGATAACATCTACAGTTGATCTATTACATTTACATCTAAAAGATATTTCGTGTGTTCTATAAACAAATAATCTTCTCTTCTTTCGCCAAGCCAAATTTTTGACAAATGTAGTGATGTGATGACGTTGTGACAGTAAAAAGTAGCTATTTGAAATCAGCTTAAGTCTTTGAAAGAACCTACATATTTTTTCTTATGAAAAATATTGGAATTAGTTATTTATTCAGTGTTTTTGCTACAAAGATAATGTTTTATCAAATTTTTCTGAAACCCTTTGCCATAATGTTGCCTCTTAAGAGCTATTGCTTCCTTTTTCGGCTTATTTTTATTCAAAATTATCAGAATCATTTGCTCTGCTTTCTTCTGATATTAAAATTTTATAGTCTTTTCTTAGACAGCGCAGAATTTTCTTTTCATATCTTTATCGAATGCTCTTAAATGTAACAATTTAAAAGTGAATTAAAACCTTTTCTACCCACGTTCTTTTTGTCTGATTTAGAAATAATGGTTCCGTTGCTTAATATTTTATCGGAATATGAATTTTTCAGTTTATTTCTATGGTTCACTTGAATGAAATGGGCAGGAAATTTGCTTTCCACAAAATATCAGCAAAAAGGCTTTTTGAAGATTTGATTGTCTAGCATGACACTAAAGGATAAAGCAAAAGAACTCTTGGCTTTATTTCCATTTTTAAATCAAAAATGTGTTAGCTCACTATATGACTGACTTTTTGGTTACACTATAATCGATTTTGTATAGTTGATCGAATTTTTTTTCTTAAATCACGTTGTATTTTTTATCTCACATTCGTTGGTCATATTTTTCAAGCAAATTATTGCTCCAGGCTATTACGCAATGCTTAAATTAAGAATTAAATTTTGCCTTTTTGATCGCTCAAGTATTCTTTCGATTGTTTATTTTATTATTAAAAATATTCCGTATTATTTACTTTCGTTCAATATCTTCTCACTATGACTCTTACTGGAGCTGAGTAAGATTTTATTTTAGCCTTCTACACTTGAATATGCATATACCGTATATTTTTTTGTTGTTGTTATTGTTTGTTAATGTTTGTTGATATTTAAGTACGAAGATCCTCGTTTGGCGTATTCTGAACGTCTAACTATATTGAACCTTTAATTTCCATGTAACATTGTATCAGTTTTTCTTAACTAAAATATGCTCTCATCTTATAAATAATATTTGTGGCAATGTTTAATTCCATAAATTATATCATACTGTTTGGTAATTTAAAATATTTGAAGTCCTTTTTGGCGAATTTTCTATTGATATCTTCTTTCTTGAAGTTAAAAAAACGTTTCAGTAAGATTTTTTTAATAAGTATGTCTAGTTTAGATCTCTACTTCACTAGCTTTTATTTGAAAATGTAGGTGAAAGAGAAGCCTACCACCTTCATATACCCTGTCTATCGTATTTCAGTTTTTTACATTTTTTTCAAAAATTCAGGAATTCAAAAACTCTCAGCTATCATTTAGTCACGAACTTAAAAAACTAAACTTGTTACTTTATCTGTACTGTTGCACCAACTTCCATCCAATAAATTCCGTTTTACTTTCCCTGTTATCTAGTAGGCAACCATTCTTTTGTATGAGAACGAAACTGCTTTCAGGGTCAACGCTATTAACTGGCTTATTTCAATTTTGAGCACAAACATTTGAAACTTTATTTATATAAGAAGATTCGAGGTTGTGTAACTTCGATAGAGGTGTATTAAAGAGCTCAGAAAAAAGACGGTCATTATTCTTACTCGTAAATTTAATTGTCTAAAAATCTTTCGGATGGTTTATTTGAATAATACTCGCCCATTTAGCGAAATATTTGTCTCTCTGTGAACTCAAAGTAACCATGCAAGGTTCATTATAATACGAGTAATTTCATTCAGCAAGCTTTACAAATACTACATGCATTCTTCTGTTTCAAAAATATAGTCCTCAAAACAGAGACGCAAACGTATTCTCTTATCTCTACCAAGATCAATTCATTATCTTTAGAATACTATGTAATTTCAATTATAATGAAATTATTCTTCTGTTTCTTTATCAATTTCAATGGTTATATTATTTAACAGCAAATTTAAGTAGGGCTAACTACTATCTACTTAAAAGGAGCGGTGGAAAAAAGAAGATTTAAAATTGATTACAGTAATAGTTTTATGTCTCTTAGAGCTAAATAGTTTATATTCTATATTTTAAAAACAACATTCAAATTTTAGGTCGGAGATCAAATAATCAGAGCCAACGGATACCATGTTGATGATGCCGTTCACAAAGAATTCGCTCAGTTTGTTTCCAGCCAGGATCGCCTTACACTCAAAGTTCGAGGTGAGTTGTAAAATAATATATATTTCCTCTCTCTCTGTTCCAAAACTAACACACGCAATTTTATGTAATGTCAGTAATAAAATTGCCTACATAAATTCAACCATAACCAGTACTACACAAAAGGCGTCAATTAGACCATAGCGTGCGAATAGTTCTCTATCACATATCATAAATAATGCAAATATATTGTTCGAAAACGCATATCTAATGAACGTTTGTATTTTCCTCTTTCAGGTGTTGGTATGCTGCCGGTAAAAGAGTGAGTACATTCAAATAAATTTCCGACCGTATTGTTTTCTAATTTGATTTAATGGCGTTGCAGGAAACCCATTGACTTGCTCACATGGCACATAGTCACACATCATGCGCTCACTTCGATAACCGATCTCGAAGACTTGCCACCCGCTAAGGAAATACGAGTGGTTTTGAAAGTGGCCCCGCGGACCAAACTGGGCTTGGGCATATGCAAAGGTCCCGAGTGGAAGCCAGGAATCTATGTCCAGTTCACGAAAGACTTCAGTGTGGCCCGTGATGCAGGTCTGAGACCAGGTGACCAGATATTGAGTTGCAACAGCATCGATTTCTCAGATGTTCTGTTCAGCGAGGCGGTGGCCGTGATGAAAAGTTCACACACATTGGAGATGAACATCAGGCCTGGTGCTGGTTTGGATTTGTTCCCGGGCGAATCGAGTGGCTATAATAGTTCGGCGAGTAGCGTCACCGGTGACCAGAGTCCCTGCTGGGGTGACCAGTCTGCAAAACGTTTGAGCATAGTTCGCGAGGAAAATCCAACTTCTCATCAGAATTCCTTTGCGAACAATTTGGACAGGAGAAAAGATAGTGCCAGTGACGCCATTTATGAAGAAGTTCCAAAGGCCAAGTCCGATACAAATCGAACCATAATCAAATTAAGTGGCTCTGGCACTGTCATCAATAACACTCACATAACCAACACCAACACCAGCGTGCACCTACAGAACGGCCTCGACAATGTCACGATAAAGCAGAGCAGCATCTACAATAACAACAACAACAAAGGCAGCAATAAAAACATAGGTGGAATGGGAACTTCCAACGAGCCAAATGTCATAATGACCGATGACGCGAACGGTGCTCCAAATTCAGATACCCAGACGACACCAGCAAACAGCAAAATTGCAGACATTTGTTTCGTATCGCGACGAAACGAAACGAAAACGGTCATTGTTGAGGTGCACCGCGCCAGTGCAACCGGTTCCGCTGAGGGGAATAAAGCTTTGCGATCAGATGGAACTACTGCTGGTGAAGCTTCCGTTGCAGCAACTCCACAACCGCCACCACCAATGCCTCCACCAACGCTCCCCAACCGACACGATACATTGGAAAGATGCCCATCTGTAGCTAGTTCGACGTTCAGTGCTAGCAGTTTAAGCAGCGCTATCAGTGAAGAATTGAAAAAGCGACAAGTGGTAGGTTTGAATGTTGGGAAAGTGCTTTTTGATTGATGCTTTATGAAGTTGATTTTGTTTGAAAATAGTGAAGAAATTTTAACTATTTTTAGATACTCGTTTGAGAAAAAGCTAGTTAAAGCTTTTAAGACACTTTTATGAATGCTCATAACTGAAACATCGAATTTATTTTCCTCATAATTGTTTCTTTAATGTTTTTTCGTAAATATTTTCGCCCTGTCTTACGAAAAGTATGCAATTCTTTTCATGGTCGTTGATCGTATTTTTCGCAAAGATATTGTATTGATAAGTAAATGTTGAACTAGGTGCAGATATTTACTGATGAATAGTGGAAAAATTATTGCGCCCCACGTGGGTGTTTGATTAAGAGAAAATTTTATCATTACATTTTCCGATTTAGTTACTCTGAAACCTTTGCTCATTTAGATCCAGTGGCCATGTCACGCCAACATAAGCTAATGACAGTAGTAAAAAAGCAGAAAAGAGATCTTTTAAGTAAGTTGGCCAACATAGCAAAATAAATATCGTGTTACTTGCTATGGATCTGGTATCATTTTCATGCAAGCTTTTTTTATTTATTTGCTCTCCTTTGTTATTTCTTATTGATTTTCCTGCTAAGATTCATTTATTTCCTTCCACATATCTGTGTATCTAATATTATTTTCATCCTGGATTATTTTACAATTCTTTTCAGTGATGAAAGTTTTGGTTTTCACAATTAAGAAGTATTATCGTAATAATTCTCTTAGATTTTAATGGTATTTTCCAGTGGAGTTGCTCACAACGACGATTCTCTCTATGTTATTAGAATTTTGTCGAAGAATTTCAAAGACTTTTAGAGAAAATTTGCTGTCTGTACATCTAGCCATGAAACACTTTTCACACATTTGTGCTTTGGTGTTTTTCACTCTGTTAAATCCCAGTGTTACGGTGTGGCCCAGTTTTCATTTTCTCATTGAGCCCATTGTTTGAAGCTACCTGATTGAATTATTCTTAACTGTTTCTTCAAGTAGTCATATTGATCTTTTGTGATATTTTCTGATTTCTGAGCAACCTACAGTCCATATAAGTTGTGCTGTTTTGCTGAATCTATGTAATAATTCAACAAGTTTTGTTTCAGTTTGATCAAAATATTTGAGGGATTGATTTTTTTCCCAGTCATAGAAGTGAGAAAGTCCTTTGATTTCTAGCGAAATCTTTCAAGAATGACTTCAGTGGTTATTTTGTCTTTTCTTTAACTTAAAATGGTGAGCTTTATACTGAATTACTAGATAATGCCAATCTTTTCACTGCCAGTTTCCCCTTTTCAAACCACAATAAATTGGAGCAATTCTATTTTATTTAAAGTAATCAAAGTGGTTGTTAATCTCAAAGCACTTAAGTCCGTTGATCCTAATGGTATCTCATCTTCTAGTTTTATAATGCATGATTTCCTCTTTGACAATACTTATACTCAGGGTTTTTCATGCATCTCACTGAATGAGTAGAGCCAGGCTAATCGAGAAAACATCCAAGCACTGGGAGAGCTCACTAGATGCTTAAGGCAGATTGTTTTCAGTAGCATCGGATCGGACAACGCAGTTGTTAAAGCCAGCTGACAGGATACGCTGTATTCAGGAACTTTAGATTCGACGAGTGCTGTAGTGCTTTAATAATTATTCAACAAACGTTGTTTGGAAGCTTACTCATGTTCAGCCCTAAAATGGCTGATAATAGTGATAGCTTTAAATTTATAGTAATTGCACTTATTCCAACTCAGTCTTAAGCTTTTGAGTAATCCATCAACTCACAGCTGCTGAGGTATCACAATCTTCTTTAACTTGTTTCTTCTTTCTGTGAATGACTCTCAATTCGATCCGCAGCGTTGTTGATGAAATAACGTACTTTTTTAACTTTGTTGCTGACCCCTTTGCTAATACTGTAAGTCGTGATCGTGTGCTCAGACCATCAAATAAAGACATGTTTAATTTATTTTATCAAATATCAAATGCGCTTTCGTCAGTAAAGCGTTCCCCACCACCTGCTCATTGTGGGAAATATTTGGAGTTCGATCGCAAGACTGGAGCTAAATAAAAAAAAATTCAGATTAAACAAAGTTAAGAAATTTTTGTACCAAAGTTTGATGGTCAAACAGATTGAAAGCCTCAGTAAAGTCCATATTGATTGCGCCAATTTGATTGCGTAGATAAGATTGGTCTATAATGCGAATAAGTTTGTCACAAATTAGCTTCTCAAAGAAATAGGGGACAGCAGAAAAAATAGCGATACCTCGATAGCTAACGACTGATCGTTTATCACTACATTTTAAAATATGTGTAAGATATTAAGATCCCCTGAGAGACGGCAAAACACTATGTCATGACGATTTCTTGAAAATTTTGTACAAAGGATGATTAATTGGTCTGCACATTGTACTATGAAGCAAGAAGAAAATAAAAGAGGGTCTAGTTCAGGGTCTAGGAGCTCAGTGCATGAAAAGCTTCGCGCAGAGTTATATATATCATCAATATAGCAAGACGTTTTATGGTAATTCTAGCAGGTATAGTTGTTGTAGATATTTTAGGCCAGCAAACAGTATTTTGTAAATGATCACGGTAAAATTTCACGTCATAGGGTATGTGTGGTTTGACTCAGTAAAAAAAGACCATTTACAAGCCCAGGAAGTTCCAAGTTGGAACCCGCCTAAGCATTGTTTTGCTGACTGTGAGGCAATCAATATCGAAAAGCTCGATCATGACTCTAGAAGTCAAATGCTTCACATCCATCTGGCCATCTACTGCGGCCCAGATCAAGGCCTGCAATTAGTACTTTCCAGAAGCACCCCAACTTCGGCAGTCTTTCTTATTCATCGTACTTGCGTACCAGTTTCATCCGGGGAAACACTTTGGCGGATGGCCCTCAAGACCTCTGCGTAAGTCTTTGCTGGGGCTGGTTTCATGATGACAGCATCAATTTTCTTTTCACACTGCCCCTGCTTGCTCTTCCCCTTCTTCTTTAGCTTTACCATCCTTTCTTTACTGTCACCCTTTAGGGCTACCTGTTGCTGTGCCTTTTCTGGCCCAGCGGGTGTGTTGGTTGACGTTCAC
Organism: Nemotelus nigrinus; assembly: GCA_947369275.1. Taxonomy (NCBI): domain Eukaryota; kingdom Metazoa; phylum Arthropoda; class Insecta; order Diptera; family Stratiomyidae; genus Nemotelus; species Nemotelus nigrinus. The sequence continues at coordinate 13,610,751 of OX376374.1, forward strand.
CTTCTTCTTTCTGTAGGTGATCGTCACCCACTTCAGTAGTCTGGTTTTCCTGCCACTCGCTGAATGTACTCCCTCCTCGGAGTCTCCAGAGCAATACTGCCATAGTTGATAGTTTTGACTCCTTGCGCATCTGCTGTGCACTCGAAACTGATCGTTCAATCGCGCTTGAATGTTCAATGCGGGAAGTGTTTTCTAGGCCTTCGGCCTCCTAGCGAACACAAAACGGTTAATAGTGGTCCCTCTTTCACCATGCGTTGTCAAAGTCGTCACCACGTCTTGTTGTCCGTCTGTCTTGTCTGTCAGTTTTGTTGTTCTTGGTTGTTTCTTCAGTTTTGTTGGATCCCAACTCATAGTCGCTCGGATGTGCAGTACTCTTAATGACCTCGTGATTATTTTTGCAAGGCATGGAGGCTGACGCGAGAGTTGATCAGCAACCTTCATGGGACTGAATCTAAGAGCCACGTCAGCGTTAAACGATGTCACCTGCGGAAACAATGTTACCTGCGCCACCAACTCAACGGTGCGAGCCTCCAATGTACTCTGAGACCTACCAAGTTTTAACGGAAGGAAGACGGCATGATATTAGCCTGGAGCTGTTTGCGCTTGAATATCACTCTGGCGGTACTGTTGCTGGTAATCTGGTGTAATCTACTGTTGTGAGATTTAGAGATGCCAAGTAAATGAAAATATATGTTTTTATTTCGTTTTTTATTTCTTTTGAAATAAAAAAAATGCATTTATTTTAAGCCTTTTAGAGTAAAATTTAAATATAGATGAGTGGTTTTATGAGTTATTTCAACATAAATTTAAAGTTGTCACTAATTGGGAACATGGAACGTTTCGTTTGGCGTATACAAGTCGATTGAAGTAAAACTCTGTAAATTGTTTTGATGGAATATAATTTATGGTGCTTGGCTGACCAAAATATTGCCTTATCAGTAGTAGCTAGATAGTTTGAGAAACGATTTAAGTCTTCTTGATGCAAGATACTGCAGTATATTCATTCATTCTGCTGATGGGCGCAAGAACATTTGGGATCAGTCGATATCTTATACTTGTGAATCCTCTGCAAAGTAATAGTAATAATCACAACACTTGCAAATTTATATGACATTTAACTGGAACATGCCAGAGAGCAGTTTCTCCGCTTTCTTTCCGAGGAAAAAAATACATTTTTAATCAATTCATTTTCACTTTCATTTTTCACTTGTCCGAAGTTTTTCTTCTTATTTTTCCACATGTTAGCCTAGCATCTAACTGATGTATCATTTTCGACAATGTCACTTTCAAAATTATTCGTACATCAATTTCTAATCGAAATTCGCTTTGTTTTTTTTGTTGCCTAATTGCTGCAATTAGGTAACTCAATTAAGCAAAAACATTTGTTGTTCATTCCCGTACAAGATAGCGATAGACAATAATTATGTTTACAACTACTGTTTTGGTGTAAGATAATTTATCATATTGACAAACAAAATGTTCACGAAAGTAATTTCAATGTCATTCGTTTCCGTTTTTGATCAAATCTATTGTGGCTGATTTTGTGGTCATGATTAATGTCGATACAATCATTTTTCTAACGTATTTTTTAAGGATTTAGTAGAAAATCACGCAGATAAAGCAATAAAGCTTCATACATAGATTTTGGTTAATCTTCTTGAAGATATTATCATCATTAATCCAGACTATAATCCGAAATAATGTGATAACTCTCATTTTCGTTCTTTTAGCGACGCACTGTCAGTCATGATCCCAACCAAAATTACGAAAGTACAAACTACGACACATTGAAACAACAGCAAAAACGTATTGGTAATCCATCGGTGGGCGGTGGAGTGGAAAATGAACAACGTCATCATGCACTAATGGACGAATTCAAGAGGGCACATCGAAAAATGTTCAGAAATGGATTTCAGGAAACAGAAAAAGAAGTGAATGAGGTAAGTCCTGTTTAGTTTTGCGTGTACTTTATGTACTCGTAATTTTCCAACGTGGATAGATTCAAATAAAAAATTTAAGTAAAATTATTTAAAGCTAGTCGAATTTTGACACGATTTCCTGCCTATGAAATTGCGACTTACGCAGACGTGTGCAATAATTGACAAAGTTGGCAAATAATCTACTGACCAGGAGTATATTCTATTGATAGATATCATTACAAACTGCCACATATTAAAAAACACATATTGATAAAAGTATTAACTGTCCTCAACCTATCAATAAAAAAGAGAAAATCATGATTAGGAAAATGCATTCCGATGTATTTCTACAAAAAAGAATATGAAATTTTATTGTTTATCTATTTTCCTGCGAATAAAAACAGAATGATAAGCACAAGCAATCAATACATTCGTATTGGCACTTGCCTATTTTAATTGTTTGTTTTGTTGACAAACAATTGCAGCTTGTTTTGATTGATTAGTTCCCACTTCATCGAATAGATTATTTCTGCTGATAATAAATATAATAGAATCTTTGCTGCACAAATTGATTTATCGGCTGCAAGTTGAATTATGAAAGACTACTCGATTTCAGCGGTTATAAATCATGCCTCAATAATGGGGAAAGAACGAACTTGTTTAGACACTCGGTAAAATGTCAATTGTGAAGAAATTCAAATTAAATTGCGGTCCATCACTTACATATTTAAAAGTGTGACATTGTACCAGTATTTTGCTTATAAGGAGATATTTTTAAAAATATCTGAGCCTGGATTCGATGTTCTCGATGGCAATATGGGTGGACATACTTAACTTCAACTAACATTTGTAAATTAGTTTTTTAGAATCATAGTATTTGATAAAGCACATTGGGCACATAAATATTTGCGGATGGTATTTTTGTACGAAGGTGTATACGTTATGTGCGAACGTTTGTTTATTTGGTTATTTTTTTCTTGATTTGACTTCGAAAATAAAACATAGACGATAGACAAATGCAGCTACACAAAAAAAATCTTAGATCTTAGAATGTAAAGTAAAGCAGTCTCACTATAACCTGCTTGGGATCATAGGGTTGATGTGGGGTTTAAGGGTTTATTGACCAGATTAGATTTTTTATTTGAATTTATCTGTGGATTATAGACCGGGAGATTCTAAAAAGTGTCGCAAACAAATCTTTAATTAGTAAAACTGACTGAAAGAAATCTTCCCGAATCATTGTTTGCAAATTAAGACATTATTATTATTTGAAAATCGTCCAATCCTCGAAACTGAAAACCATTAGTTTTTGTATCAATTGATACGTATGACATGGGCTTTGATCATTTAATTCGTAGAATTACGTAATTATTGCCAGTAATCATCATCGGATCATTTTCGCATGACTGCATCGATGAATTTAACATTAGAAGGTCATTATAAGTAAAGATACTCACTCCGTTTTGCATTACTCTACCCTTCACTGTGCATTACTTTGTAATGCAGTAAAGTAGTTAGTAGATAAACCCACATGGATTTATGTACCACAATGATTGTTTTTTGCATTACTTACACATTACAATGTAATCCATTATTTCGGAATTCATAGGCATTAATGAAAGAGTGCATGGTAAAAGTCATCGACGCTTGTGGTCCTATTGGGATCATACTATCTTCTGTATAATACGATAACGTGAAAATTTCCATTCATAAGCCAAAATTTTCCGGCTTGCAACTTGTTATTTGCGAGCCACTAGAGGCTTTGATCAAATGTGTGATGCCTTGTGTCTGTCTCTTTTCGTTTCTTGCTGAAATGCTATCATTGTCTCGCTTTAACAGATGAAAAATAAGCCCTGATGGATCGGCTTACGAATGGTTCGAGAATGGAAGAAAATTTCAATCGGTTCATTCAATATTACCGTTGTGCTAATTTTATATGAACTTTACTTTCGATAGTCGTATTGCTCACATTAAAAACAGAACGTGAAGATTATATATTTCAGATATGAGTATGAAGATACAATTTTGCTGGCTATCGAAAAACTAAAATTTTTTTTATGTTAGGTTTTAGAAATGAATTTTGCTGTGATAAGAAAAAAGTCATACGCACCAGAATGCAGTTTTTGGGTTAATTTCATAATGTAATAGAGCCGATTGAGCTCTGTCTTTGTAACCTGCCAACAGTTTGTTTCTCCAGAATGTAGCACTTTTCCTTAGTTTAAAAATCTTAGCTCCATTTTTTCTGCGCCAAAAAGGGAAATCTCATACTTGCAGAACTATAAATCAACTAAGTTTAAATATTTTCCTGCAATGTCCGCTAATATTTACGTTTAGTGATTAAAAGATTCATTCCTATGAACTGGAAAATCAGTTTTTGCCAGATCTTGCCATAAAAAAGTTTAACTGAAAGAAAAAAGAGACTGCAACAATTCATACTGTGAGTGATTTAAGGTTTTAAGTTTATAATGATTGATTTAGGTATTACAAGGACTACCATAATTTACAATGTAATATGTTTTAATGAAAATGTGGTTTCAAGTGAATTTGTTTCATATTTTTGGTAAATAATATCAAAGAAATGTCTTTTTTTGTTAGCAAGTTCGTTTTCGTCTTCGGACGTTGTCTTAAGCAAAAAAGTATTAAGTGTCTCTCTCTATTCACGAAATATCAAACATTTCTTGACATTCTCTGCACTTATGAAAAGAACAAAAGTTATCTAACCGGCGAAGTTATTTTTTGGAAAGTGCAAAGCTTTTATTACATCATGCTAAATCTATCAAATGAAAACTACAAAAATGGAGCTAAGAACTTTTAATTAAGGACTGCAGAATTTATGTATTATATCAAATTCTTTTATGAGACATATTCTGCGTAAAATTATTTTTCATCTTTCTAATTAGCAGAAAAAAGCAGGAATCAGGAAAATATAGAAAAGTAAATAAAACTATTTGTCGTGGAAAATCTGAAACTTGATATTTTTAATATGTATGCCTAAAATATATACGTTAACACTCAAAAATATTTTAATTGTAAATTGTAAAAGTCGCGAAACAGTTTGAAAGTATAGTAAATGAAGAATTGTCTATACATCCTCATGTTAAGCGTTGATATATTTTCGCTTCTTTTTCATTTCAACCGCTTTATTTCAAAAATATTTATAAATTTAATGGATGAAAAATAGCTGCTTTCTATTTATTCCTTTCAGCGTTCTGCAGGCTCAGAAAGACCTTTTCGACACTTCTTTTTTACAAACATGATTTACATTAAAACAAATGGTTTTATGTATGTTGAATGTGACTCTATAAAAACTGCTTACTAAATTAGTAAGCAGTTGATATACATGTGCCTACTTGATATACATGTGCTTAGCATTTATTTGAATTACGATTTTTTGTAATATCTGTAAATGTGACGAGAATTAAATACAAATTAGTAACTGAGGCAAACATCAGCATGCTAAACATCATTATTATATATAAAACGGTGGATAATTATTCGGCTTCCCTACATCGATATTTCACCCCTCGCCACTGGCGGTCGGTATCTTATTTCTTAGTATTTAAAACCAAAAAGGTTGAGTACAGGTGAACCGCGACTACTGGTGGCTTTATCCTACGCTTTACCCAACCCCAAATTTACCTTAACATTAACAGAACAGATTGGTTTGCAAAAGTAGTAGGTTTAATATGATTTTAGTGGCGGTTTTCTCTTAAGAAAGTCTAGCATTAAATTTTCATATGACAAACACCTTATGTGATAATCCGGTCGTGATTGGGAAAAAGTAATTTTGCAAATATTTCAACCATACATAATCTAAATGTATCGACATATTTTCTCTGCTTTTCTTCGCAAATCAGTCTTTCTAGTGGTTCCTATGCGTTAGGGTTCTCTTGTGTCATTGTAACCATTCTACTGCTTTACGACATGATGACTAAAAGCCAATCGTTTGAACGAATTTTACTTGACCAAAAACCACGATGAACCAGCATTCTAAATTGCATGCTGTCAATTCAAAGCAAGAAACATACCAGCATTAACCGATCCATTAAATCGTCGCTCGGGCATTTTAGCTCAGAGCCCCAAGACTACACAAATCAGCCAGTTATTAATAGAAGTCGCGTCAGAAATACTCAGACTCCAGCTCATACCTCTGAGATTTTTGTTCTTTTTTGCGAAGGAGTTGAAATTATGGCTCAAAGTCACTGTCACTGGAAGAATCCAGTCAAAGAGAAAAAAGAGCATCGTTAGTTCCGTGAATGTAGTTAGGTACATCGAATTTCGGCAAGCTTTAGGGGAGCATGGCCATAATAATGGTGGGATGATATTTCTTCACAAGTTTGAGCAAAGTTTGTTGATGACATGATAATTAATGGGAAGTTATTCTATTGGCAGTCAATTAAGATAATTGTCCAAGACATTGAAACGCTTGAATAATTTAAGTTTTATAGAATGGAAGCTTCTACAGATTACACTTTCCACTCTAGAGTATTTGTATTTAGTCCTAGAGTGGTATGAAAGCTACGTTCTTGGTTTTGTAGTGAACGATAGAAGACCAGTTTTAAATCAAACTTTGTGTTTTTCTAAATATCTAGCGAAAAAATCAAAAATATTTCACTTGGACCCGCACAAATCTTCTTCCTCTTTGGAGTAATGACCGAATCTTTGTTACATGTCGTCATTTTCATACTAATGGAACAGAAGAGTCGCTCAAAAGTTTTCAGCATTTTTTTACTGTGATTTGGGAACCACCAATAACATGACGTTGACTTTTTGCGGTTTTTATCCAAAATCTTGGTTGTGTAATTAAAGTTTCTACAAATGTTATTATCCTATACAGATGCTGTATGCATGTATGTATGGTATTATTGCGCAATGAATAAATCTTAAAATCATCGCATCTGATTGGAATTAATTTAATTTTCAATTTTCATCGAAAACTCTTACGTAAATCAAATATGCACACCAGCTTCATAATATCATCTCAAAACAGATTTTCCATTCATCTAAAACAATAAATTAAATATTTTCAATTGTTTATCATAATACATAATCTGGGTTATTTTTTCCGATTCATTAATTTTGCTTTGAATTTCCGTGAAAAGCTCTAGAAAATTATTCATAAACACTTGCTGCAATTAATCTGCACGTTGCTCTTGGCTTTTATCGAATTGCTACTGGAAACGTACGACAGGCGTCACTTTTATTTTCCGCCAAGCTAAATGGGGTCAGATATGTCGGTGCGAATACATTTTGTTGGTCAATCGGATGAATGCATGTTAATTGCAACGGGTGTCAATTTTCGGCAAAACGGAAAATAACTAATTTATTCGGTTGCATCGTTTGTTGCTTGATTGTTACGTGTGAACTGCAAGGGGTCATCAACATTGTGCGAATATCAGTTGCGATTAGTAGTGATGCTCAGAGGCCGACTCTTTTCCAAACAGCCTCAAATAATGATGTATATGAAATTTGAATGATATTAAATGGCAAATTTAGCAATTCAATTTGATGATCTGCGTGCTATGTATGAGATAATCACGTTTTGATGGTATTTGATAAATTGGCTATTTGCTTATGAATTTTAATTTGAAAGGTTTCTAGTTGAGATTAATGTATTATTTTCAGACACAATTCCAAATAATGGGGAAAATAGAGCGGATAAGCCTCAAGAAATAATCTTGTGTGTCAATTTTGCGAAGATTTGCAATTTGCATGAGACTTTTGTCGATTATTAAAAATTACATCATAGAAGATATTTTTTAGTGCCAGATACCATGCAGGAAAAGTATCAATGATGCCACAGTCTGTTTATGATTTTTGCCTGGTAATTACCTAAAACAATAAAACGCTCGTATATTGTTCGATGTCTCATTGTACTTTGATTCGGTCAAAACAACATCCGATTACTTCATTCACACGAATGTTCTTTAAATTTTTGGACTCAACAATTCTGGGAACGTTCTCTGATAACAATAACGTTTTGTGTGTTTTGAATTGTTAATCATTATTTGAACAACAAATGACGTGCATATTCTCGTAAATTTATAGCTTTTTAGCATGTTACTGAAATTCTTTTACTTATGTCATTAGTACGGCATAAGTGCTACTCTTGTTGCAATTATTGGAGCTTAGAGCTAGTGAAATAAATTCGTGTGCGAATTGAACTCTAGATTAGGAATTTTTGACTAGCCGAAAATATTTCATATTTGAATGTTATGTTGACTTTATAATTTTACTACCTGTCACAGCACAGTACTAGAAATTCCCAGTGCAGTGATCTTTGACTTGTTCTAGCAGCACACTTATTTGAAATTACGGAAAGTGTCGTACATAGCTCTTCACGTACATGTTAAATTGAAAATAATCACATTCATATTAAATGAGTAAAATCTGGGTATATTTTACTGAATATAGAAGAAAATCTATATTTAAAAGCAGTACGTGTCATTTTTACACCAATTGATGCTACCGTTAAATTTCCAAATAGTAAAAATCCTGAAATGAAAATAGGCTGCAAAGGTTTAAATTTCCTTAACTTTGATACTTTTGCAGAGTTTGACTCTCAAAATCTTTCTTGTCCTATAATGTCCGATGCAGTTATCGGGTCAAAGCAAAAATTCACTGGACAGGTTGGTGTAAACTTGATGTGGATTTGGTTGCGGTATTGGCGAAAAATTATCAGTGCTAGTCATTTTGGTACGAAATTGACAAAATCATAAATAAATTTCATATGATAAACAACCTAGATTAAAAATAAGTAACGATATTTCAAAAGCAAGTTTTCTAGATTCTAAAATTTTTTGCGAGTGATAACCCTCAAAATTTTGCTACTCCTATAACTTCCGATGCATTCATCGGCTCAAAATGAAGACATGCTGGTCTGTACGGTGGCATGTAAGAGAAATGCTACCAATACTATTAATATGGGGCACATTTAGTTGATTATACATTCAAAATCTACTCATTTCTTCTAGTTTCCTCCCAAAAATTTGCCTTTTAGCAATTCTGTTGTATTAGATATTTTTTAATTATAATTTACCTATTATCTCTCTTTATAGAAAAATTCCTACATTTAAAATATGCTTCTGATTTTAGCGCAGTGAACTTTTCGTTCAAAGATTTTCTAAACTGTTTATGTTGCACATACTTAGCCCCATTTTAAGCTCAACTAACAAATATAATTTTAAATTTTACTGTTTTACTATACGCTTGATTTACTGTGTATGTGGCGGAACTAAAATACTAATCTATAAGGAAAGTACGAATACATAAGAATAGTTAAAATGTCCATATTCGAATTAGACCAGATCCCTTCAGGGCTCTGGATGCATACTATAGCCTTCGATACTGGGCTTAAAATCTTACAGAAACAATTAGATTCACTGGTCCCCTCAATGTTGCTACAAAAGCGTTTCCATGAGGATCTCTTCACCTTATACCATTAGACCTTTTTGCGTTTTTAAAATCTTTCCTACACTCTTCCTGCAGAGTGGTGATAACCAAACTTCACCATTGAAGCTGCAAACTATTTTTTGGGTGTGTTACACGCCAACTTAACTGCAGAAGTAAGAGCATCGGTAAAGGCATTAACCACTAAATCCGGATCTTAATAACTATCGGTATTCCCTAGAGAAGGTTTCAGTGGGTATTGGGATAGAGACTGGAACTTCGTGCAGTCTTTTCTTGTTAATAAAGGAAAATGATATGTACCTGTGATCAGGGAGCAAACACCCCTAAATGACCTTCGATCCATCTATCCAGAAGATACGTGTAACGCTCACTGACTAAGCTAATATCAAGAAACTTCCGACGATTAGAAATGAGGATGGTCGGTTCTTTGCCGGCATTGGCAATGAACCAAGATGAAGCTAAAAAGCTCTTACCTTGGCCATTATTTTCGGAGTTACCTGATTCTTGAGCTACCTGTCATTAGAGTCAGTTTCTTGCTGTAGCTGTAGTTGCAGTTCTTGATGATATCGCGTTGAGGACTTACACCATGATCGTGGGCCATGTAGTAGGAAGCAAACCAGTATAACTTTCAATGGATTTCCGCAACAATAGCCATATTATCCTTGACACAAAAATTGTGAAGAACGAAAACATTAATAATATTTTTAGGAAGAATGTATACTCGTGGTGTATCGTGACTATTTCAAGTTACCAACCTATACTCTTTGATGAATTCCGTAGACTTGTTTGTTTACATTCTATGGTTCTTTAATCAAAATCAGCTCCTTTCCAGTCTGCTACAAGCAAAAGAGCAAGGCATCTGTTGTTGTTTTGGAATAATGAAGATTAATGTGAAGTATCTACACCATTACCAATAAGGTCAAGTCAAGGTTTTCTTTACACATAATTGTTATCTCACTCCCTCTCTCTGCTAACAGAGTGAAGAAGTTTCGACAGCCAACCAAATAGGAGGCATTCTCAACACTGGCCCCATCAGCAAAGCTTTCTTCCGTATCTGACTCTGCCTCAGATACAACTCCTAAAAGTAATAAATATCCTCTGCTTGAAGCTTCTTGGGCTCTGTAAAACGATTTCAAAGTCAATCTACCCAGAGTGCTGACTCCTGTACTACCCTCAGGTTAATTTTTTAATCCCGTACTTCATGATGTCTTTACTAGCCTCCAGGAGTGACACTGCCTCCTATTTTAATGTGAAGAGAGCCTATTACTTACTCTGAATAGGTTTGTCAGCTTTTTGAAGATCAGGACCAAAGAACCTGATTATATCCAGAATTTTTTTTCCGGATAAGAATGGAAACAGAATGCTTTGCATTTAAGTCGACTAGGATTTTTGTTCTTTGGCACCACTTTTAAAGTAACATTATACCAAAACTCCTCCAGTTCGAATGTCATCTGCTTTTACAGCCCCTGGCCAACGAATTAGGGCCACTTCAATTATTCGTCATTTTCTTAATTTTTGCAGCCAACAACAAAAACCGACAAACTTCAATACAAAAATTTATTGTACATAATGTTATATTTCATTATTAACTAATAGGTGGTATTTCTATCCTTTGCTGCAATGACAGCGCGAACTCTTTCAGGCATACTCCAAATACATGAGCATATCATAGTTTTGATGCTCTCATCGTTCAGCCAAATTTCTTCGATCTTTGATTTCAGTTCAGTCACGGTATTATTTTCCGATGAAAAAACAATTGATTTGAGCATGTTCCACACATTTTCAATTGGTTTCAGGTCCGGGGAGTCGCCAGATCATGGCAGTACTTTGACCTTTGCTGAAGATAACAAACTCAGGACGGTTTTGGCCCTGTGGCACGGTGCTCCATCTTGCATGTAAGTAAATTTGCATTTTCAGGAATTCAGTGATCCGTAATATGGCACTAAAACAGTTTTCAGAACATCTTGATGCTGTTTTGCATCCATAGTCCTATTAACAAAGTATAGGGGACCCGGCCCTTCGCTCGAATAGCACGATCAAATCATCACTGCTGCTGGATGTTTTACAGTTTTTGGACGCAATCTTCGCTTAATTGCTCTTGCGGCCTTCTTCTCACAAACTGAGTTTTTTCTGTTACAGTGTCAAACCGAGACTCGTCACTAAAGAGTGCCTAAAGTATAAATCTGATCTGTTAAATCGATATTTCATATATACAAACAGTTTATAAATTGGATATGCAAAAATAAGTTACAAAATATGTGTTTCCTCGATTTTTTTACATTTTTTCCCAGTCCGCTTTCGTAAAGCTTCTATGCGCTTCCAGCCGAGCCTTTTTCATTTTGTGCGTCAATTTTGGTTTTTTTTAGCTGGGCGATAACATTTGCCCTGTTCGTACAACCGTCTCCGCAACGTTCTCATCGATATTTCAATGTTGCACTCCTTTAACTTTTCGTGGATCGTTTTCAAAGTTGCATGGTGGTTCTCCAAAGCACATTGACGGATCAGACGATCAGTCTGTGGAGTTGTTTTGCGTTTTCCGCGAGAGTTTTCCGTTTATTTAAATTCCACGGAATATACTTTTTAATATGTTTGGCTATCCTTGAAATTGTTTGATGATAAATTCCTTCGTTTCTTGCTATTTCTCAGAAAAAGTACTTGCCGCTTTCGATTTGCGCAGAAATATAAGCTTTTTCCTCACTCGAAATGTCTTTTTTCTTGCCCATTTTCAATTTTTCCGGTTCCGTAAGATTGTCTGCAAAAAAAAATCCAACAAAAAAAGAAACATGACATAACCTTTAAAGGCTCACAAGTTGGTTCACTTACCTTTAGTTTCCTCTAAAATCAATAAACGAATGATGTAGCATTTCAAATCACAACCATTTATATACAACGTACCGAGCTTATAATAATACCGGTACATGACAAAAATTTGGTTTCGTCTTTATATGCAGACAAAAAACAGGAAAAACCGAAATACATTTACTAATTACTGTGCATACAGAATTGTTCTGCTACTGCCGTAACCTACCTGTACTTAAGGATTGTCTGCTGTTCGTATTACAATGTGAACAATGGAAAAAAAAAATTTGTGGTCCTAATTCGATGGCCAGGGGTTGTAGAAGTCAACTGATTGATGGTCTTTACATGCTTTCAGTCTTACTCACCCGTTTTTTTATTCATGAATAATGCGAGTAAATATGCAAAGACTTCGTTTTTTTTCTAACTGCTTGAATCTAAACGAAAAAATGCCACAAAAGCAAGGCGTACTTAAAGCATTGTCAAGTTTGCGCAAGGATAATTTTGGTCCACATTATTTACGCTTAAACACACAGCTAATTAACATTTTTCTGCAGTTAAATGCATTCTTGATGCAGCTGCGCCCAATGTGGGTAGCCGAATTTACAAGCAGTAAATCGCCTGATACTAGAAATAATTTATATATTCCTGTATTTCCCGAATTATTTTTATTCACTCAGCTTTGCGTCTATTTCTAAAGTCAATAGCTCAGCAATATATTTCGGGCTATATACGAGTACATAGTTATGTGAGTGAACTCTATTAGATTCGATTTTGTCGCGTTTCTATTCGTTCGAAGTAATACGTTCAATTCTTGAGCGCTCAATCATTTCATTTCACTTAAAATACATTTATGCTATTGGAACTTTTAAAAGTGGTTAGTTTTTATAACTTTGCTATGCGAAGCAAGCAAGATGACGAACTTTTGTTGGTCGATCAAAAGAACATAGTATGAAAGTGAATTTACGATAAAATAGCAATTATTCTCAGCTTCAGAAAATCGAAAAATGGAAGACTTAGCTCCACTTAAATTGGCACTTAAAGTTGCGCGTGAACATAAATACGCACTTAAAATTAAAGACCGTTTCTTTTGGCAGAATTTATTGAGGCTTTCAAACTGTTTTGTTTGCAGTTTGTTAAACATGCATCCATTTTAATCGTGCATCAATCATTTCTAACAAATTTGAGTAAGAAAGTTATTTGCACTTGGCCTCTTATTAAATGGGGTGATTTTATTCTATACTTAGGATATTTTATGGTAGTTTATGTTTAACGTCTTCTTTTAATTATTCTATTACTTTAGAAATATTGAGCTAATTACAACTCATTTTGCTGCTGACCTTTTTTCTGCGTGTTCAGTATTAGTGGGTTGCTCATATAAGAGATTTTTAAAACGGATATATTCAAAGATAAAATTTTATCTACAAAAAAATATTTATTTGAGTAAATATTTGTAAATTTTGTTGAAATAAATATTTTAAAACTTTGGACAATGTTGTTTATGTTTAACATAATGTAAACATTGAAAATTACAATGCATCACAGCCGTAAGCTTGTTACATACAGTACATGGCTTGTTTGTAAAGCAAGCCTGGAACACAAGCAACATTTTTCCCAAGCAACATCTATGTTACATAAAAACGAGAGTTATTCAAGTTAGCTTGCATTTTTTTTATCTGGTGAGCAGTTAACTTGTTATCTGGTTACTTAACGCCAGTAACAGAATTGTTTTATCACCCTGTTGCGAAGAGTAAGCTTAAATAAGAAACGATCTATCTGCACCAACTTCTCATGAATTTCGCTCACATAGCCAAATAACTGTGATCATCAGCGAGGTCCGACTTGAAAATTAGCGAATCGCAGACACGTGCCAGTTAAGTTGAGATGCATTATAAGAATTTTCGCCAAACATCTAATACAAAAACCTATAATTTATGGCATTTCACTGATTGGAAAATGTCATATCATCTCGTTGTTATTTCGACAGAATCTTTTTCACTTCGATTTCGGCAACAAACGGCGAAGTTGAGAAACCAAGAAAGTGAAACGATGCAAAAGTAGGCGGATAGGCCGCTGCTCGAGAAGTTGTTATGAGTACATACGTCGTCTAGCTTAGGTGATGAGTTATGGAAATTTGCATTACAACTTTGTCAGCGAGACGTAAACAAAACAGTGACCAGTCGCATGACGTCTAATTACCGTCATCAGGCCACATACTCGAACTTTGTTGCAAGTATCTTGTGCCCATTGCTACGATACGGTTACTAGTTTGGCGTCATGTTGGAGTACCTTGCGTAAATCATTGAATAGAGCAAAAACAAAACATAGAAATATTACTTCTGGCGGGTGATCCAAGAATTATAATTATTGTTTCTATGTAGTTTCATAGTGAAGGCTTAGACACAGTCTCATTATATGAGTATTTTAATGGTCATCTTAATATATAGATGAAAGTTCTAACGCATCAAATTTGTAGTCGTATGCTAATGACTTGAATAATTATTAGGCGTAGTTAGTTTGCATATGAGTTGAATGAAAGAGAAATTGGATACAGGTGTTGAAAAAACGATATAGTGCGTCTGACTGATTTCAGACGCTCCAAAGCTTATTTCAGTTTGGTTGAAATTGGCTGAAATTTTTAAAATTTTTAATATTTTATTGGGAAACTGAAACCTGATTTAAAATGCTGCACAACGTATTTGAATAGAAAATATTGTAAACTCTAAATTCGCTGTTTACTTTGAGCTACTAGGCGCACAAAGAAAGTCTGCTAAAAACTGACATCTTTAAGTTAATAAACCAGCTATTGACAGATTTTAGTAAGAGACAAGACCATTGAGATGTAAAAAAAGTAAAGTAATCCTATAACAACCCTCGTACGGGTCTAAGGATTGAAGCTGGTAGAGAGCTTCATCACAAATTTACATTGGGACATAAAGGATGTTGTTTTGCAGATACTGCATTTTGAAGCTCACCACTGTCAAATGAGCTAATGACGGCTGTCAATATCACTTTCATTTTTACTCACTTGGGTCTGACAAATTACCATGGACAGATTTACACCGCAGCAGGAATCGTGGAAATTTATTTCCGAAATCAGTGTTCAGTTGCGCAAACTCAAAGATCGCTTTGTGTGTTTTGTCGACTTCATAATCATCCTTCAGCACGTGCTGTTCGCCATGTGATTGTAAAATTTTGCAGCCACTTCACGTTGCTGGACTATAGGCAGACAACAAGATTGAAAACAATGCGTTCCGAAGAGAATATTGCAGCCGTGGAAGCCAGTGTAGCTGGCAACGCAGATTTGTCGATTCGGAGGCATGCGCAAAAAGTTGAGACTTGTCCGTCCACCATGTGGAATATTTTGTACAAATATTTTGGCTTAACGGTTTATAAGATCCAATTGGTGCAAGAATTAAAGCTGAATGAACATAAAATGAGCCGCACGTTGGAGGAATGTGCCGAAAATTAACTGTAAGCTGGTCTTCTGTTTTACGGGAAAATTTCGCTTAGCAACGAGGCTCATTTCTGGGTAGCTGGCTATGTCAATAAGCAAAATTGCCACATTTGGAACAAGCAAAATCTTTGTCAAGTCATAGATACACCGTTGGAGCTACAAGAATGGACTGTATGGTGGCATCATAAGGCCAAAGTTGAAGACAAACAGCGCGTTACTGTGATGTTAAAACCGGTGATGTTAAAACCGTTGTTGTTCCTGAATTTGCGTTGTAATGATATAAGAGAGATGAAGTTAAAATAAAACTGCGGTACGCGCTACACAACGGTCGCAGGCATAGACTTATTGAAGACGAAATTTGAAAATCTGATTATCTTGAGACCCGTCAATTGGCCACCGACATCGTGCAATTTGACTCCGTTAGACTACTACTTGTGGAGATACATATAATTGTGGAACAAACAAAAAGCCAACATAACTCGCGTCATTACCGATATAAGGTCCCAGTTGCTTCAAAATGTGGTCAAAAAATTAAACCTCTAAAATTGGCTTTTTGAGGGTTGTTGCGGCGGTCGTTCGCACAAGACCATCTTCATAAAGTAAATATAAAGAACCAAAATTTGCAATAAAAATAACAATAAGGCAACCTGACTGATAATTTTTGTTTTATTCACGTTTGAAATCAAAACCTTCTACAAAGCATCCGTTGCATATGTTGCTTGTGAAATTTTTGTTTGCACTAGAGCTCCAAATAATCTAATCTGCAGGATCTCACGTGATTTTTGGTATTTTTTCCCTGAATGAGTTTTTACTGCAGGTAGCTCTATACTTTTGTAAAGTTTTTTTCTAATAGATCACCAGTCCAAATAAAATTCTAAGCTTATGTGTATTCTTTGTGAGCAGCAATTTGAATTTTTTGAGATCAATTTTTGGGATCAAACCATGAGATTAGTTCTTGGAAATTCGTACTTCATCATGATTCATCGCATCAACATCACAAGTCAGGCCTTGGCAATCAACATAGATTTGTGACCTCGTTTGCCAGTTTGCAAGGCTTACTCCACGCCAAGATCTGCTTTTAGCGTCAATCGAATCTTCCCATCGTTTTCTTAGTTTCCCTCATTTTTTTTTCCTCCTTCCTTCCATTCTCTCCTTCACTCTATCAGCATGCACAATCCGGATGCATCATTTTCCCCTTGAACAAGTGATTCATAGTGCTGCCCAGACAAGTAGTTTGTTGGTATAAGGGATTAGACATGGGTAACGCAGCAAATTTTGAAGCGCTGATACACTGATACCGGCGCCAGCAGTGCCATTGCGCTATGATACCATGATCTTACATACGGCGCTGGTAGCATTCCGCTGATACCATGACGCTATGATTAGCAGAAGATAGCGCCAAGCCAAATGGTGTTGGCATTGCAAAGCGGCAGCGCCAACACCATTGATACCGAAGTGCGTTACTGCGCTACTGATACCGACAATCGGTATCAGCGCAGTGGTATCATGGCTAGTGCTTCAACGCAATTGCGCGGCGCAGCACTGCGTTACTCATGTCTATAAGGGATAGCACAAAACGTTCTTCTGGGTCGCCGATGGCCTTACATTCTTTCTGCGTGGCCCACCCATTGTAGCTTGCTTAACTTTACACGTCAGAATAGAGGTGGACCGTCAAACTATTCATACAACTCATCGTAGTCTCGAAGTCCAGTTCTGTTCTTTTTTTTACTGGACAGTAGATTCTCATGATTTTCCGCTTCAATTCTATATAGCAGCACATGCTTAGTGAGTAATTGTAATGTGAAGTTAACTTTTCCTTTGTACATCTGCGGTTATTCCACGATAACTAAGGTAGCATCTTCACTTTTTCAGTCTTCGGTTAAGTCAATGATAAATTCAACAAATAAATACATTCCAAATTACAGTAAAATTTTTTGTTGAATCAATATTACACTGAATCTTAGTATTGTAAGTCTAAGTTCGGGTAATTTTTGACAAATAATTTGAAGACATATTTTGATAAACGATTGTATTAAGCTATGTGGGAGACTCTATATTGAAATTTATGGTTTGGTGTCAAGGATGTTCAGCTATTTGACTGAACTTTCTACATGTACATAAAAAAACTAAGTTAATATTGATTTAGAAATCATAATTTAAAATGTAACTGAAGAGTACACAAAATGGTTTTTTACGTGGTTTTTTTCATCGATAATAATTAAATAAGACAATTACAACTGATTTAAAACAACATAGTTACTTAAAATCATGACCATAAACGTTATAAGCAATAAATTATTATTTATCTGCATTTTGTCACCCTAAAAAGTTTACACTATGCATTAGCTACACGTTGCTGAAAATTCTGCGTATAGCTCTTATTTTTAAAGGGGCTTTCTTGTTTACTCAGAAAAATCTCAATATTATTTGTTCCAGTATTTTTCGTACCGACATAGTCAACTTTGTGGTCTGTTATCTAGTGAATCCGAAATATGTTTAAAATTTTTGCAACTTGAATTATTAACATAATCATGAATCATTTCAATGGTTCTGATCGCCATTATTACATATTAACTTTTTCGAAGTTGCTACATCAAAGTACATTGTGTGGCTTTTATACCACATTGGGCGCCAATATTTTTTATTAGAGGCACGTGTTTTTTCCAGTAGTACAAAGTAGTACAAATAAAGTACAAACTAAAGTATTTGTGTATTATAAATTTAAATACTTCAATAATTTACGTTGCATTGTATCTTGATCACATTATTGACCTGCTATTTTTGACTTTTTGAAGATACGTATGCTAAGGAACACATAAAGTGATAAGAAACTAGATTTATGTCAGATTATCACGATTACAAATATCACATTGACAGCGTAAAATCTGTCTTAGCTATTGAAAAATAACTGAAATTATTACATGATGTTGTTTGTTTTAAAAAGTTAATTTTCTTGCTTTTCGTAATTAAGTTGAATTAACATTAATTGCCAAAAACCAATCAAACACGTTAATATTTTCCTGTTGTGTATCAATGACAATCAAAGTATTAATTTGCACTGTGCAAAATCACACAACATGACACGAAGCTCCCATACACACCAACCTGTTTCAATCATCGTGTCGTCCAACGTCGGGCAGTTGTATCTTATCCACATACAGATACAATACCCAGCTCAGTTCAGTCCAATATCGAACTGAGAACAGAACAGGTGGAAAAACATCACAGTTGCTTTCAACTTACGAAAAATTCGCGTATCGCTAGTTCGCGCACCTGAAGAAGGTAAAACGCAATCATCATAACAGTCGGTGAATATCTGAACAGCTGATTGGGTCAGACTAAGAATTCGTGCTGGCCAATTACTCGTCCCAATCACATACGGTAATATCATATTCGCGATTTCTTGCAGCAGTTACATACCGACCGGACTCAATTCGCAAGATTATCGTCGATCATCATACCCAAGTGCACTCATCATTTATCTTCGTCAAAATATTTGCAGAAATTGCAGTCAGATACACAAAAAAAAACGCAGTGAAAGTGCATTCGATATGTGAAGTTGCGATCCCTTCAATTTAGATATTTCCACCATTTCAAATTCGCGAATTCGTGAATGCCGTCAGCAATTGCGCTATCAGTTAATTAGTGATGTGCTTGGTTCAGTAGATAAGACTGTTTCGAAATCGATAAAGTTTGTTGTAAACGGTGCAAGATACGAGATACGTTTAATTGTTGTTACTGTGTGGGAACAACTTCCTGTAGTTGTTTCGTGTCCATTAGGTATTTTTCCCGGTTCGGTTCTAATCTTCGAAATAGCAAGTGACTTGGGTCACTCATTAACTGGATAGCTATGAAATCAAACACGAAACCGTTGGTGACGATATCGACGTATGAGGTAATGCTTGTATGAAATAATTTTTTTGTGATTCGAATGAATTGCATAAAATGTAATTTTTCTGTTTTGATGGTTTTTTGTTCTCTGGGATTTGTGTCACATGAAAATATAGCTTTGACTAAGAGTATTGAATATTGGAATTATTAAAAAAACATGAAAAATGCGATAACATTTTATGTTTTTAGAGATTTTTTTTTTTGTAAAATTGCACCTTGACCTCAAAAACTTAAAACACATCAAAAACGCTCAACATACTTGAGCTCACACTCGTATAGTTAAAATTAACATTATTATTTAATAAAAGTTATGCGACATATTTCTTGCTCCTATTTCTTAATATTTCTATCAACTATATATGCAAAAACAGTTTAAAAGATTCCTCTTAAATTGAATGTTGGAAATAATTTGCGGACATCACGTAGACCTTATACATGTGTAACTTTTTTTATCCACCCCGGCAGATCCACCACGACAAATCCACCCCGACAGATCCACCCCGTGCCTTTGACAAACTAGAGGATTCTCATTAAGTCCACCGAAGCTACTTCAGTAAGGCTTGTGAAAAGTAAGGTTCGAGTATTCATACAAGAAATGAAGAACAGATTCCGCTTCCTCCTCGAGTCAAAAACTCTATAAGAAATCATTATAAGGGGCATCCATCTGCAGCGCTTTCTTATGTGGATTATGTCTTGCTGAGGTAGCCACTCCTACGTGAATGTAGCCTCTTCATTGTTCAAGTAACTCTCTGGTAGGCCAATATCGAAGGTTTCCTCAATTATCTGGCAATTGCACAGGACTTAATAGTGTCCTTTAAGTGTTTGCACCTGATGGTCAGTTTAACTGCAGATTGCTAATAGCAAAACTACATGATATGACTGAAAAAATTCCAGTCATTGCAAGTTCGACCGCTACGAATTTCCACTTAATGAATGTCCATATGTGTTTGCACCCATAACAGCAGCATTATCGAATGTTTCGATATCTCGTTAAAAGACATAGGGAAAACTAGCTTGAAGGAGGTATAAACTGCAGTAAGGGACCAAGATTGCTGCTTGATTTTTGATGAAAATACAAATATTATAAATAATATAATATTATAAATAATAATATAAATGGAGCATTTTGAGAATCTCCAACACTTCCACATTAAAGACACTGCAGTGGTGCATTCAACAGAAAAAAAACTTCAAATTTAAAACAATAGAACATACATATACCACACTTCATTCTGTCATATTATTTGGATCCATCGGCATATATGCCCACAACATATATTCCTAGGGTTTTACTAGTGTAAATTAAAGAGACGATTCGACGTCGATGATTCGTTGCCTAACTGGCTTTTTCACGGCAATACGGAGCACAGAATGCCTTGTGAGCTCTTTCTGATGTTTTTTCTTTAAAAAAAAAAACTAAGAATTCAGGGGAAGTCCCAGATATTTAAATTTGTTTTTTTAAGGTTTATAGGAATTTATTTAAGCTTCGGTAGTTCCAAGCTTGGATTTCTAGACTTTTTCGTGTTATAGCTATAGAGTTCCATTTTCTCATGGTTCGCAATGGCACTTGTACGAGAATATTATGTAAGAACTGATTCACTCTCTATTTTTTATACAGAACTAAGCTAACTAACTAAGTTAACTCAAAGCACAATGTGTCTCCATACACTAGGAGCCAGTGTTCTGCCAACTTAGCTTCACAAGCTTCAGGAAGAGTATATTTGTCAGTATATTTGAATGCATGATCGAAATAATTCTGAAGCATTGACATGAAAATCCTCTCAGAAACACTTCAATTTTCGCAGGGTTCCAATGAAAACTTTCTGTTGGATAAGTGTTTCTAAAGGCAACTTTTCTTTTTATGTCTAAAAACTAAAAGGACCTTTCAACAAATTGATTTTATTGGCTGCATGGTTTGACAAACTGTCCCAGCAAACTTAATTTTTACTGCTTGAAGTGTCAATAAATGGTACAAAAAATTCACTCTACATTGTTAGAAGAAACTCAAACGGACAACCGAGTTTTTAGTAGAAATAATTGAATTCACATTTCGAGACATTGGGTGAAGAATTTTAGGATAAAAACCAAAATAAGTTTTCAAACATAACTACTGTTAAAACTACTGTAAATTAGCCTTACCGGGCCTTTTTAAACGATAATTCAGAAGCGGAAAGTACCAAATGCGTTTCCGCCATTTGTTCGCAAAAATGCAGCCTCTATAGTAAACGGAGTAGATTCAATCACAGCTAACACATTTTTTAGCATCATGTACATTTTTTTCTTAGTTTACCTGACTTTGATATATGTGACTACTCGGACACAAAGCTTTGAATTTGCTTAACTCTGATTGGGTACCTGATCAAAAGGTGTGAAACTAATCATTGAAACTAATCGCTCGTCAAAATTTCGATCATGAAAATGGACTCTACCTAAAAACGTGAGACAACTTTGCTATTATTATATTATGATTCAACAAACTAGCTCGCTCCTTTCTGCCAGAATATGCCAAAAAGGACACCTCAAGATAAAAACACTATTTTGTTGGAATTTATGTGAGGCATTGTTGTTACTTAAATTTATGTAATGGAAACCAAAATCAATAGGTCAATCAATAAAATTTAGCACATTCCAAAACAACACTTCAATGTGTTTACTCAAAATTGGGACATTTTTCGATTGGAATAACAAACATAACAAACTATTACAAATGTAAATAAATCACGTTCAAGTCATTACATCACACATTTCAAAATAGCAATTTTGGCTCGCAGATAAGAATCAGTACACTTACTCTAGACTAGTTTTGATTTTGTACATCCCAAAATATTTTTTCCCGACATACCGAACAGACCAGTTACCTTTATTGCTCGACACTATTCAATAGAAACCATCAATTAAATCACTTGTACAGTGCAAAAAGACTACTCAAAGTATTTTCCCATAATTTCAAGGCAACTAAATCGCCATACATTCACACTGTAAATTATCAAATTGTTTTTTTGCACTTCGAAAACAATTCATAAACATTGCACGTAATGTGTAGACTAGACAAATTACCAACTATAGCAAACATACGAGAATATCGTGTGTACGGGAGAAGTGCGGCGAAAAAGCCAGTTGGCTCTAAAAATTGATTACATGATGAATTGTATGCAGTTGAGAAATTTCATTGTATTATGCCACTGATCTAGTCTGCCTTAAGACGAAAAGGACTTTGCAACTGAACATTAGAGTGCAAGTTGTGTGGTGGTCTAAATTCTTAATCTTTCATTTTATTTAATTCCAAATACCAATTCGTAAATTATGTCCCTAAGTGCTGGCTTTTAGCTGTACATTTAGAATGGAAGGCACCTATATATTTGCGGACTTTATTTATGCTACAACTGTGGTGTGAATTGTTGCCACTGATAGTTACTTTGTTTTTTTAATAAAAATTTAGCCATCTTTCAATAACTCCCCATCATTACATTTGTAAAGTTCCACCGGCATCATATATTATTTTTGGTGTGGAAATGTGAAAATTTATGCTGAGTGAGTGTCATTTGCGGAAAGTTTTGCTTTTTGTCCTCGATTCAAATTAATCTGACTTCATCTGAACGTTTTGGGGAAAAGTATGGGCATTGGGTGCATTCCGGGTAAGTTCACACTTCTCTTTTTTGTCTTTCACCTGCCTAGTCTAATATCTAATTTGTTGGCCCTACTAGTTGGAAATTCCTTTAGTATATCAAAGTGTCGAAGAAATTTTCGAACCTTCTTAAAAATCGGTGAAAAAAACTATTGGAACTGTTGTGGCTATTTCTTGTTCTTCTTGTGTAAACTGCTCCGTTAATTGTTTGAGTTTTACGTTGTCTTTCTCTGTTTGATACGATTTCCCACTAATTTTCACCAATTTTTTTTTGCTGTATCTTCAAATTATTTGATTTCTGAACAGAAACTTTTCTCATTGTTAGGCCATCAATAGCCGGTGAATCATTGAATTGTAGGGTGCCATTTCCAAGGAGTATCAATATTCAGACGTGAATGGTGTTGTCCTCTGAATTTACATGGGTTTCCAGTAGATATTAAACCCAGGAAGACGATCATATCTCATAATCATCAAATCATTGTTTTCTACCTCTTCAAAGCTTCTACCAAAATATATTTTTACACGATAGACGGGGAATCGAACTTTTTTCGTTAATATTATTTTTCAATCTGATTATAAATATCTAGCTCATTACCGGTGATAACGGATTTCCCATGGTGACACAATTGTAAGCTTTAAGCAACTTTCTTCTGGAAGTGAATGCGCTTCCACTCATGGAAATTGAGTGAATTTTCATGTAGTCTTTAATTTTCAGCTAGCATCTAGTAGCTAATTTTCAAAGAACCTACATGCTTATTTTATCGGAGCCCTTGGGAACAGAGCCTTAGCATAAAACAACACTACTAGCTCATTGAGAAATTGTTGCTACTTTTCTAAATCGTTGTATTACGTCCTCTCAATTTCTAACCGACCTATGACAAATCTTTCCTAAAGCTCTACAATCGATCACAATCCGTTTCGGAACTCTTCTTGTTGATGAGTTTGTAGTGGTAGCAATCTCCCAATCTTCCTTCCTTCTTTGTGTATTTTTGGCATTTAATTCTTGGAGCATTCCTCTTCTTACCAATCTCCTTCATGATGGGTTTAGTCACGCCGCCTCTGCTTTCTCGCCGGGAAGATATTTTACCACTTTTTCGATGTCTGTATTAGAAATGCTGATCTCTTTGCAGTAATATTTGAGCCTTTGTCAAGCAGCTATTGTTCACCACATGGTGAACCGTATTTTTTCCGATATATTTTCCTCTTATAAGTTCATTCAGTTTCTTTGTGGGAATCTTCCTCTTTATGTGTTTCTCACATTTGAATGCTTTCTTCACTTTTGCTTCAATGCCTAGAAGGTTTTTGTTTTTCTACCAAAAGTAGCACTTGCCATTTTCAATTGTAGGGATTTGTTTAAATTGTAAAATCACTCAAACCCCTCTCTAGAAGTCTTCGTAAGATGAAGACATTTTTTGATTTCTTTAATAGCAGAGGGATTTGAGATTTCATAGCTTCGGAAAGGCTTTGTAGGCATAGGCATGCATAAATATCCCAAACCTCACAGATTTTATGGGTCTTCCATAAGTTCAAATCATGCTAAGTTAACGAAAACATTAAGCTATTGAAGTTGTTTTGTTTTATTTTTTTTTTTTGTATTTTATTTGCATACATGGAAAATATTTAAATTAAAACAATTTGGCCATTTTATAACCTTTTTGATGCAAGTCCAGCCAGAAGAATTCCATGAAGGTATACATTCTGATAAATAAGTGTCGGAAATGATCAAATAAAACACAAACTATCAATTAGTCATCTAAATTGATTAGGTCTCCTTCAAAATAGGCTCCATTTGAAGCAATACATTTCTTTTGACGAACAATCGAAGCATCCTTACATTTTTTAAAGTCAATTTCCTGGATTGCTTTGAGATTTTTTAACGATTTCATCGTTATGATTTTGATGGAGTTAAAAGAGGTTCTTCAAAGCGGCAATTTGACCTTTGGGACCATAAAAAGTACAAACAGAGCCAAATGTGTTGAATTTTATGGCTGTTTGATAATTGAGACCGTGCATTGCCATGGTGCTAGATCCATGATTTGTCCTCGTCTTTTGTATGAATGCTCTCCTCATAACACCCAAGTATTATTGTTTACCGTCTGTTCGACCCTCCGAAAGAAATACTAGTGAACAATTCCTCGAAGTAAAAAAAGAAAAAAGAAACCTTAATTTCGGATCGACTTTGCCTCCGTTTTTTGAGTTTCAGCTCGTTTGGCAAGCACCATTCTGATGATTGCTGACTAGTTTGCATATCGTCTTCATATACCTAAGTCTCATTACTCGTAATGACACTGTATATGTTTATGGGATCCAAATTCGCTCCTTCGAGCATGCCTTCAAACACTCGATTATTATGCTCCATTTGAAGAAAATGTAAGTTTTTTTGAACTAGTCTGCAGTTCATGCCCGACAAAAACAACAACAATTGTTTGAACGAGAAATATTAGGTGAATTTTTAAGTGTGCTGGGCACAGCAGATTAAGGTAGGGTAGGGTGAGTTGCAAAAAAAAAACGATCCCGAGCAGAAAGGTTGCTGTATTCGATAATGTTGCTGCATTGCTTAGATTGGTAGTAAAACTAGATTTACATAGCAAACACCTGAATGATATTTTATGTCGATTTTAATCGAAACCATTCATGAAAATTGCATGTGAAATAATCTATAATGTAATATGCATTAAACACTCAAAATTTCAACTGCCGGTTTTACAATAGTCTGCCAGCAGTGGTATAAACAGCTATGCACACTCATACTGTTATCAGCACACTCTACATCTATATTCCTTCCTCACTGACGTTACAGCGGTTGTTGTTGTTTTCAAAGTAGCTGCCCAGATCTGATTTGCCCACTATAGCTCACTGAGACTGAAACGATTATTATTGAGGACTGATTTCTGGACTTCATCAAAGCTTTCCTGATTATTTGCTGTTGAAGGCTATTCAAAACAAGGCAAGTAGTGAATAGCTTCACGACTCTCCTTGAACAATTTGTATCATGCAAATAGCCTTGTTTTAGATATACTATTCTGCTTATACTTATTTTTCAGAGAGTATTTCGTGCAAAAAAAAACTAAAATATTAATCTCCTATGGCAATGATATACTGTTCCAAGCTGCAAAGATCAGCAAATAATTTTAAGTTTTAGAACAACTTGTAGTTATAATTTGAACCTAAAATCAAAACAAACCCCACTTTCCCTTATTTTGCAGTCTGTGCAGAAACCTTTTATCGACATTCTAGCAACTTTTATAT
This sequence comes from Nemotelus nigrinus, assembly GCA_947369275.1. Lineage (NCBI taxonomy): Eukaryota > Metazoa > Arthropoda > Insecta > Diptera > Stratiomyidae > Nemotelus > Nemotelus nigrinus. The sequence continues at coordinate 13,637,098 of OX376374.1, forward strand.
CAAACAGTCATTCCATTCACTCTTATTCGAGATTTGAATAGAAAATCGTTTTCATTTCAATTCCTATTCAAGGCAAAGAGTGGTGTTTTCCAGTAACCTTCTTCAACTGTGCATGGTCGGCACATGCCACCAGTCGAAGAACCTGCAGCGAACCAACTCAAGTGCCGGCTAATTGTTACCGGTACGATGGCACCTATTGTTACAGTTCATAATCACTACATGTACTAATCGTATGTAGGTACTTGTGTATTTATGGGGTCAATGCTATCAAGTAAGAGAATGTGAATTTTATCCACAAGCGCAATAAAAGTCTATAAAAAACGTCAATATTTGCGGACTGCATTGGAGATGATCGTAAATAGCGATAGCGTTCGAAATAAACAAGTTTTGATTATGCGGGAGATGTTTTTCCAAGAAAATTTTACTATCTGAAAAATTCAAACGAAAGAGTTTCAATTAATTGAATATCTTTTAGGAATTCAGATTATTTGAAAGTGTAAAAAAAGCTCAGAGGTTAGGAAACTTTAAAACTTAGTTAGAATCTATCAAAATTATCGATTAAAATCATGACATTTGAAGACTCTGATTGATGATTTGGTTCCGTTTTCGCTACGTTATTGATCTACTTCCATATTCTGATCAGACCTTCACGCAAATGAACATATCTACTTCGATTTAATCCAGAAAATAGCCACAGTAGGTAAATACTTTTAGCATTTCAGATCACTACATACCAAAATCATGTAAAATTAATCGCTGTGCTCTCATCCGACTTTTTATCGAAATGCTCCGTAATCCGATCGATCCCATTAAAATCTTCTACAGCTACAAAAAAAAAATCACCCAAAAACCATCAAAAGTATGCCTGAGGTAGATCGATCTCTGGAACCTTTCATTGATGTCGTTAGTTACTTTAAATGCCTACCACTAAGCTACCAAAAAAACATGCTCGAAATCGCTCTGAGCCCATTCCGGACAAGAAATACTTTCATGCTTGTGCCAAGTCACCTTGCCATCCAGCCTATCACCATCCCGAAATCTAATCAATCAAAATTGAAATTCAACTTATCATAACTTCTTCAATCCACCCCATGTTGGCCTATCCAATTCAAAACAACCGCAGTGGTTCGCTATGATGTCAGCGGTACTTATGAAATCAGCTATAAATTAATAAACTACTAAATCGCTCACAAAAAAAAAACAAACACGTAAGTCTGCCTCGAGGAGCGTAAGAAGATACTTTTCATCAAAATTAATACGTATTACAAAACGATTAAAATTGAAAAACCGGCAGAGGATTCAAGCTAATGACTCGAATACATGCGAAATAAAGTGTTATAAAAACTACAGTGCAAAAAGATATTTGTATCTTTTTCATCGAAACCTGAAATTGCCGTCAACACTTGAACAATAGGTAGATTAATTAAATGAAGATTATTTACAATTTTCCTAACAGATGATATGTTGTTTTTACAAACAGTAGCCTATTGTGAAAAATGATGAAAAACATTACTGATGATTTCCTTAGCTTACGGGACATGCCTTATGCAAAGATTACACTATTTTTTCCAAACGAAATTTTTCGTGTTCGGTAGCGGCTATGCTAGCGGTGGGGACCGAATGGTATTTTGTTTGGCTCGTTTCGTCAGATACTATCGTTCTTGTTAATATTATTCAGCTTGTGAAAGAATTTCACATTGATATAGTCAAAAAAACAAAGAATAACATGTTTGTAATGAGATAATACTTATAAACTTGAAAATTCATCACCTTGTTGGCTTTTTTACAGTTTTACGCCAAGAACGCAAGAAAAGAACTTGAAAAATATTCAAAAAAATAAGAGATCAGTTTGTCTGATTGTACCAAAGCCCTTAGAATCGTCTTCAGTTGAGCTGCGAAAGTAGGTCCGACGCGGAATTAATTTGCTGAAAACCTACGGTAGTTTTTTTGACGTGTTTATCTACGCCATTTCGCTAGGTTTGCGCGTTTTGTTGTGACTATTCTGAGTATGTAAATTTGAAACGATGAAACCATCAAAATATCCATACTAAGCAACAAAAAAAACACTTTCTACACTATATCAGCGGTTTCCATTTCTCGCCAACACCATTTGTATCTATATCTGCAACGAAGATCTGTAACAGCCACTTTCGAGCCGAAATCTGCTAACTTATGTATGCTAAGCCACTCAACGATTAAGATGCTATCAAACCTGCGATTGCACCAGCTCTGAAAGCTATCAGATCGTATTTGCAGCTACAAATCGGCCTACCTTCTTGCGTTCGTATCTTCTTACCTTCTGTTGTCTATCTGTCTGCAGACAATCGGCTTCGGAATGATGGCTGAGAAGAATAGCGTGGTGGCCCCAATCATCCGCATCGTGCTAATAGATATATACATACTTGTTGAGAAATGTGTTTTCTTCGGTTTTCAAATTGTGTTTGCAAATTACCCAAACAAAATTCCACGTTCAACAAAAACGCCAGTATTCTGTGTGTGCACGTAAGGCCCGAAACCGAGGCTAATAATGAGCCAAGTTTCTTGTTAGGCTCAGCGGAATTGCCTCATTGGCATGCAAACAGGCAGCAGGCACTTTTCGGTGTAATAATGCACACATGCGAGTTCCCATGTTCTTAAGACATTTGATCAGCAGCTTCTTGTCTCGTAATTTAGTTGAATAGGCATCTTGAAAGCACTACAAGTTGCTAATAAGTGCATTAGCGTAAAATCAACACGGCAGACGATGGAATTTTAGAGGTTTGTTGATAAACACATACAAAATGCCAGTCAGGGTAGTGTATGGAAAGTGATTTCATTGAAATTTTTTTTACGTGAAAATCTTATGAAAGAATTGGTTATGCATCAGAAATACAAAAGTTACTATTTTGAAAATTGAAACCAATTAGCTATTGCAAATACTCAAATTGAGAGAAGATACTGCTTTTTTCGAAATATTGAATTTAATTTTGATCAGCTTTAAAAGCATCTTAATGTATGCATTATCTTCTGCAATCTTTTATCTTTTATTTTCTTACGCTTCTTTTTGGATACATGGTTGATATCAGCTTTCAGAATCTCTGGATGATTCCAGCTTAACTAAATAAAATGTCAGATAGAAAAATATAATTCCCGAAACCTGTTTTTGAGCAAATTTAGTTAAATTAACGATAATACATACTAAATTCTGGTATAAAATCAAAGACTGAAACTTTCATCCGAGTGGTATTGACTTGGCTTATCTCTTATAGCTGTCAATATACTGATTATGATTTATATATTTAATATTTCTAACAAATTGAACGATTTTTTTTTCATATCTTTGACTTGTAAGCAAAACAGGAGCTTTTGGAAGGAAAATGTCCTTATAAATATAATGACTCTAAGTGTAACTGCCATTCTAAGTAGGGAAAATAGGGATTTGGCAGAGCGACTGAACAATTGTCTGGATATACTACACAAAGAGAAAATTGTGTCATTAAATGTGTTATCCAGGTTAATCAAATTAACGAATTCCAGAAAATTCAAGTAAAGCTCAAATTTGATTACAATCGTTATAAATTTGGACAAATGTGGTTGATTTTCACAGATGTGTTGTTATTTTTCAATGAAATAAAATTGATTTCATTGTAATAAAGCATTTTCACTGCATAAATATGTAATGAATTTGACTATCAAGTAATCCAAATTAACTATTGGTCATATATCAAAGAAGTCTGTTCCGCATGCTTGTAATACTTTTCATTACTAAATAGTATCTTCCACAACATATCTAAAAGCACGGGAGTAAAATTTACTACGCCATAGTGATTTTCATTATGCATCTACCGAAAAAGTGATTGTATTTACTTAAAAAAAAACTCTAGCGCACCTGAACCGCTAGAAATACTAATACTAAACTCAAGAAGAATCGTGCAGGTTTTGAGTGCATATTCCACCACATGAACTGCCTATTACGGCCAAACTGTTTCAAACGCCACGTTTTACTTTGGTCTCAAGAATGCATTATAACTCATATGGTGGAAGGTTTCAGATATTACCACTGGCATGAATTTCAACGTTTGTGAGAGCAAAACACTTGTTAATTATATTCGTCATCAGTTGCTAATTTAAGAAAACTGTGAAAGCAGCATCTCATATAACATCAATGAAGAAAATGCTCAGTGCCTGCAGCACTGTAACTGATGTTGGTGTTTGGGGATGCGATCCGAAAAATTTGCAGAACTTTGGGAATTGAAACATCGGTTATTTATTTTCATTGTAAATGTTTCCGGTATGTATACTAACTGTAAGCATTTATTGATACAAAAGTAGCACAACCGACTCGTGCTGGCAACCTTTCGCCAGTATCAAATCCAAGAATATATCACATCTGCTTCACGTTGTTTAATTACATTCGAAGTTATAGGAGAATAAACAAATTTAGGGTTACCTGCAGCAAGTTTTTTCAAACAATCGAAAGCTTAATATTTGCTGTTTATTGTCACTACAATATCATTACCAATTGAAAATTCTACGATATAACCGCTTAATAAAGATATTGCAAACAAACACAAAACCAGCAATAGCTGGCAACCCTATCGTGGCTTGGCCTAAAGTATGCTTAAAATAGGTTCCATTAATTGTATGAAATTCGTATTGATTGCATGACTACACTGGAAGTTATAGGGCAAAAAGTTTCATTTTCCTGAGCGAATTTTCAAAATTAAAGACACAAAAATTACCATAGCTGGCAGCACCAATCGAATTTTTCAACCAAATCTCTATCAAACAGAGTTTAAAGTAAGGTTCAGCTACTGTGTCAATTTCATGAAAATCTGGTAACTTATTCACATTTCATAGGGCAAAAACAAGTTTTTTTTCTTTGTAATTTTTCTTTGTAATTTTTTAAAATCTTCTCTTCTAAAACACTAGAGAGGCCGGTGGATTTGCATATCTAGAGCTTAGTTGATGTTGCGGGATTCAGCGTTAATTGATATTCATATCTGACAAGTAGATCAGCAGTACAGATGACAAACATTTTAATTCTTTTCGAGTTCTGACTGTAAACGACATATTTGAGAATTTAAGGGCCAGTGCTTATGAGGCGGAGGAGTAGGCCAACGACAATTTCCCTCGACAAATTGACCTAAAAAATTGGTCGATAGTTTTAAATATTTGGACTTTGCACTAAACAGAAACTTAACTGGGAGAAGGTTAAAATTAAGCACAGAATTCAAATGGATGTGTCTAATCCAATACCTGGCGGTTTGTTATATATTCACACGTGCAGTTAGGCCAAAGTTGGGGTGCGGGGCGATCATGTGATGAAAAGCAGCAGAGAGCAAGACTAATATCAAGGAACTAATGAGAACGCTAAGATTTGTTTGCATAATGATCACTGTTGCATTTGGAAATACGCTTACGTCCGGGCTTAAAATGATCCTGGTGTTAACACTGGATCCGTTTACCCTAAGAAGTGCATACTTGACCGCAACACGTGATATAAGTTTAAGCATGCGGTACGGTTCAAATCAATGGTATCTTAATGCTGGAGACGATATGATTTTGTCATTGACAACTGAGACTATATACACTAAATAGTATACCTTGGCAGGAACTTCCAGGGCAGGAGCAAACAGGAAGTCCACAGGAGTTACCGTTGACGGTGGTGCCTGGGCTTAAATCAATTGATTAAAGACGGACACAGAAATCAATGGTAGCTTATAGATACTCTTCGAGAACGGTTAACGCGGGCAGAATTGCTCCTTTGTAACTGTACCAAGGTTAATTGCTGGCAGTACAAACAAACTAGATGTGGCATTATGGGCTAAACTAAAGTCTTCATTGGAAAACAGGATAGACTGCTAAGTAGGTAGGGTATTATGGCCAACACCGGATTCAAGTTAGAGCCAGAAACTGCCCAATTTTAGCAGGAATAGCATGAGAGTGATATGTGGAATAGCCTTACTGCATCTCATGTGAATAGAATAGAACGCTCAAAATTTTATGCAGGAGTATTCCATGGAGCATACTCTTTTCATTAATACCGCTACGTTGCGACAGTCGATTCAATTTAGCGCAGTGGTCATTTGACAACTGTAACTAGCCACCTAATGGTGGGCTCAAAACTAATGACTTAATGCAAGCCGCGAAAGCACAATCCTCTTCCATCACTTAATCTAAACATATTGACTGACCAGATTACACACAACACTACAAAGAGGTTATCTGCTTAGAATGAAAAAAGAATTTCTATGTTTGAAGGACGTCTAGCGACTTAAATTCTTACAATAAATTAAGTCAGAGCCGTTTGTTGCTTTCAAAAGAAAGTCAAACAGCACAAGGCGCATCTCTGCTCAAAGATCAAAGTAATACAAAAATCAGAGATAAAATCGTCAAACGATGAAGGAAAAGATTTGAAAATAGTATAATCTGCCAAAGGTCTTGCTGGTTCCTGATTAAGTTTTTCAAGACTGTATTCTGTACCGTGCAGTATTCAAAATTTGCCTACATATCATTTAATTTAAGTTAAATCAATTATGCCTTTTTTAAAGTAAGGTACATCTAGATGTTTGCTTATACGCATGTATCAGATTTTTGCTTTCATTTATTGCATTTATCGATTTCACCATTTGCTTTTTTGTTAGTTGTTTATTTAAATTTTTTTTATTCCAGGAGCGTCAAGATGAATTGAACAAAGCTATAGTAATGAGAGATGAAGTTGATCGAGCACCGAGTTCACAAACGAAGACTGAAAGCCAAATACAATCATTTCCAACACCACCGCCAGTAAGTTATAGATCTAGATACTTAAACAATTTCAAAGTAAACTAGCATTTAATTATTTAGCATTAGAATTAAGCTCAGGAAACTGTTATTGCTGTCTTTAAAACAGGTTCTTAATTTTCCTGCTGTCTTTATTATTTGATAAACCGTCGCTTCATTGGTGTAAATAATCTGTTCAAAAAAAAGCTTGCAGCTAATTGTGTCCACTTACTTGCAATTACAAACCTGAAGTTAACAGAATAAGTTTAAGGTATTGGTTATCCTATTCTTCTTCGAATTCTTCAATAAAAGGGAGCATAGAAAAATTTGTCTATAATCCTTCGGTTTATAGTGCATAGTGGTCTATAATCCTGCGGTTTAGAGATAAACACAACATTCGCTTCCTATCGGCTGATAGGAATGTCTGAAAAACATAAAAGTCGCACTATCTATTCAGTGTGTCTACACAGATTATGGAGAAGAGCGGCCAGTGCTGCCTTGGAGTGGCGAAGGCTAGGGATGCTTTATCTGTTACGGTGCTATCACGATTCTTGTACTATTCGATGACCATCTAATTTTTTCTCACGTTTCGGGCTCAAGGAGATGAAGGATTAGTAGGTTGTTGCCTAGCTCAGAGATCGTGACAGCCATTGCTTCATCCTCCGATATTGATGCGCCCCAGATATATCAAAAGCCCATTTTTCCACAGCTTCTTCCTCTGATGTGATATTTTTTTGTTTCTGTGGGAGTTGAATCACAGGCTTTTAATGTTGGAACTCTTTGATGATAATGGGGGCTTGACATCTGTCAACGTATAGCTGCACTGACCTCGGCTATCTTCTAGTTACTTACAAATATTCACTTCCATTATATGGCCCAGTGAAAAAAGCTAAAAAAAAGGCTCAATCTACGTTTATTTCGAATTTGACGCTTTTGCAGCACTTTCAATTTTGAGTTTGCCTTTATTTCATCCAGTTTTGATGCTTTGCAATATTCCGGTCTTGATGCTATGCGATATTGAGGTATATCATTGATGGCGTAGAATTTGCTTTATGCTTTTTAAGTCAACTAAAAGCGCCTTCAACTCCAAATTCTAGCTATCTGGTGAGCTGATGCTGTAGTTTTTACTACTAACGGCAGCTGCTCTGGTTGGACACTCTCTGGACATTTAATTAAACGCTCAAGCTATTCCAGTTGTGGCAGATTTGCGTTTTTCGGCTCCTGCTGATTTGACTGTTAAGTCGACTTTTACCGTTTCTGACCGGCGAACCCTGCACGAGCTTGAGAAGCGGGGCAAATCCCTTTATTCAACTACGTCAACTTAGGAGCTTCCTTATCCTTAGCTGACTGAGATTCAGAGGGTACTTTCTTAATTCTCTCTAGAATCCAAGAAGTGCACCTTTGAGTTCTATAAGCCCAAGTAGAGCTGGTATAGAAGTGCGTATCTGTAGCGAAGGCGGCATCAGCGGGTTACTCGTGGATTTTGCTTGATATCATCGGGCTTCTTCCTCTCATCAGTGCTCGGCTTTGTTGCCTTAGCACTACAAGGAACTGAAGAAGAGGTGAGGCAGACTCAGAAACCGTTTTTTTAAAGTCCCTAGACAGAATTGTGCACAAGTTATATGTGTACGACGAAGCTGGATTTTTGGCTACTTTTTCTTCCGGATAACCATTCCGTAAGCCTTCTCCAAACTTTTTCTTCATCCAATTCTCCGCCGCGGGGTCGACGTACTAGCTCGCAACAAAATGAAGTAAAAGAGTATTTTTGAATGCAGTGCCTCATGGAAATTTTACTTTTGGAGATTAATATAATATTTCATAAGGCATAGTGTTTTCTAATACAGCTGCAAAATAAAGATTTTCCACCGGTGCATTCTCCAAACTAAATACAGCAACTCTTACACTATTTGAGTACGAATAATATGAACAAGTAATATTTGGTGGAACCTTGTTTAATCCTCTCACATTAATGGAAACTGGATTTCAAATGAAACTTGAATTCGTCACATTGAGTTTGCCCAATTCTTAATTAAACATATTCATTTCATTCCATCGAAGATTCAATGTATGATTTTTAACAAAAACATTAATTTTCTTGATATCAGAAGCTTAAATAATTTGCATAGATTAGCATTCTCTGTTTAAGATTTTATCTGCGTAAAAATAAATTAAATTACTTTTTTTTAAACATGCTTAGCTAAAGATTGTTCAAGTCCAGTATGAATGTTTATATTTATTATGCACATTTCATTAGCCTTGTCGGTTTGGTTGCTTTAAATTGAATCATTTTTCGCTTCATCTTCCTCATACCGTATCTGCGATCAAACATTAACATATTGAAAGTGAAATCTAGTTCAAGGCAATTGCATTAAATTTTCTACTGTGAAAACCAAACAAAAACGTAATAATTTTCCGTTCGAGTTTTGACGTTCATTTCCCGGTTCGAAACTCAACCAGTATGCATGCACTTGTAGATGCCAGCACTAGAGACAATCACTTGAAAATATCTAAAAATCGCAGCTTAGTTACTAGTCGGTTTCGCTTCATTTAAGATCTGAGCACTAGCCATCGATACGCTTGACCAGCACTAATCCGAACCAACGTTTCAAAATTCAAATCCATGCTATAGTTAACGTTGGCGAAACTAACAGAACTGGTCAACCATTCAATCGTTACAGTAACAACAACGAAACAAAAACAATTCTTGCATTCTTTGGCTTTGGGAAAAAAACTATAAGCATTAGTCGACGGTTGCCTGTTAATGAATGAAGTCTAAATACAACGGTTATGGGCTCTCCTGCGGTGGGAAAGGAGAACAAAATCCGAACTTTGCTTTAGATTAGTGGCATTGTTCGAATTTTTTGTGGTTTGAGTTACTGTCATCGGTGTTCTATGGAATCACTAATTGATAAAGATTGATCATGTTATTAGGTAGCGCTGAGCATCTATCTGAACATTTGACTAGCATTGACCTACTTTCCTTATAAAATTTCGATTCTTTTAATGCAAAATTTTGAAAAGTGTGTAGGCATTTTTGCATTCATTGGCTGATTTTGCGTTGAAGCATAAATTAAAAGAAGAACTTTCTGAATTTTCATTTAGCGAAATTTCACTCTCATTTATATCTGTAAGCCTGCTTTGGAGTGCTTTTATTTTCAACTGAAACATAAACATTTTCAGTAAAGATACATATTGTTAAATGTCAAGATGGAAAGTAAATATAGCTTTCATCATAATGTTATCAAGGTAAAACTATAACCAGGAAAATATCTCAGGGGTGCATTGTTTTTTAGATATGTATCTGAAATCTATATCTTATACTTATTTAAATAAACATATGTACATCGCAAGGGAAATGTAACAAATTTAATAGCAATCGTTTATTGAGTCAGCCTTGTCAATCAACTCAAAGCGTGCGGATCTGTGCCACGGTTACGCCCAGGCAACGACAATTTACATTCTTGGATAGTAAATACATGGAAACTTTTTGCTTCCATTCAAAATCGATAGTTCGTCAACTGTTGAACTGAAATCGTTAGGTTTTTCACCTTTATTTCCAAATTTTTGAAAATGCAAATATGCAAAACTACCATTCAACCCTGATCTCTTTTAAATTATCGATATTTGGTATAATCATGCAATTTAAGTGTCATCAGTGAGCATTCAAGAGCACAAGATACTCTGGTAATAAATTCCAATTTATCTTAATGGTTTTTTTTTAAATTTTTGTCCAAAGCATAATGATTCACTGTCACATTAAATAAAGCAATTATGAAGTGCTAATTTATGAACTGATTTCATCAAATTCACAGAAATTTACATGTTTCAACCGAAAATTGATTAATTGCATTAAAAAACATGCAAAAATCTTGCGGTATTGTGAGTCAAAAAAAAAAACAATAGAATTTACCATTTTATGGCATAATTTATCCAAAACACTAAATGTATGTAAGTATGTAAGTTGGGTTCAGAAAGATCAGTTAATATAATAATTGTTTTGACGAAATGAAAATTCATACACTGAGCACAGTAATATAACTGCTTCCTCAATTTGAAGTTATGAATTCACGTCTATTTATTTATGGTCTATTTTATATTTAATGGACCGTAAAAGTTCATGTTTAGCTATTTGCTGATATCTCGGAAAAAATAATGATTACGTAACATAAGCTATGACTCGTAATTGTTGTATAGAAGTAAAAGTGGAAAAAATTAAACTTTTTATCAGTCTAGTCATTTTTCCAGGAAAAAAAACAACAAAAATATTCATGGTTGTGGTCTTTGTAATGCAATGTCATACTGTTCTCGATAAGAACGTTATTGGTGTTTCGTTAGTTAGTATTTCTTAAAGATCGAAATAATATTTGAAAATGACTGCACACTTTTACATACAATCATATCATCAGCGCTACAATGGGAGTCCAGTCCTGATTTCTCGAAAAAATATTTTAAATCGAGCTCGATCTTAAGTCGGGATCATCTTTTTAGGCGCATCTAAGCTCTCAGCATCCTCGTCGCCGACCATATGAGGATTACTGCAGAAACGAGCTGGGTGCCCAGCCAACTGGATTCTATCAAAATTTATATTCGCGACTTTAATTACTTCTTCGTAAACGATGGTTGTAGCTTCTCGAGAATCGTTCTTTCTCACATACAGAGCCTCTCGAATACATCTAAAAGAATATAGTGCCTTTTGCTGAATATCTAAGCCTCGGGTTGTTACATAAGCACTGATAAGACAATAACTTCTAGGACACTGACAAAACTTCTGTACAATACTGTACAGAAATTTTTCAAATAGTTCTATTTCTACAGCTGAATTGAATCGTAATTAGAGAGTCCATCCCAGGCCGGAAATATAATGCTTTGTCAAAATGAGCCCTAAGCAAGCGTCAAATCCAGAGACCTCCTCTAGTTATTATAAAGCAGGGACCCCATACTAAATAGCTTCAAACCCACAGCCAGCAAGAATTTTCCACTAGGAAGCCAACCTCAAGTGACATGCTTATTTTCCCCAAAAAATAAGAGCTTACACAGCCTCCTAGAGAAGTGAATGTTTCTTGACTTTGGAGTGGAGTCCTACATAATCCTTGTCACCCACTAGAACCGCTATTATTCAACCTCTTCATCAACAATCTTCCAGATGTTTCATCATCATCTTGTTTGCTTTATGCAGACGACTTAAAATTATTTCGAGTAATCAAAAGCCCAGATGATCATCTTTTTCTTCAGGATGATTTGAACTATCTTACTGCTTCGTGTAACTCTAACTGTCTATCGTTAAATGTTTCCTAGTGTTTTGCCATGTCTTATTCTCTGAAGTCCCAGACTTATGCCTTTCTTTACTTAATATATGAATCCATTCTTGTCTCTATTGCATATTTTACTGATCTGAGGGTAACCTTTAATCGTGAACTTAAATTTGATATCCATGTTCGTACCATTACTAATAGTGCCTCGCGGATTGCTGGCCTTGCTATACGTTTCTGCTACAATCCTTTTAGCATTTTTACATGTGTTAAGATATTTCTTACCCTAGTTCGTTCCAAACTTCAATGCTGTACTCAGGTTTGTCTCTTCGTTTTACATATCTTTCCGATGCCGTTGAATCTGTTCAGCGGAGGTTCACTCACACCCTACTCTTTAAATAAAATCTTCTCGACTTGCCTTATGATGAACGCTTATCGCTCCTTAGTCTCCCTCTCCTAGCAAAGCGCAGAGTTTACCTGAATGAATGCTTTTTGTTTAAAATTTACCGTGGCTATCTGACTTCATGTATAGCATCCATGATTAATATACGGCAGTGTGGGAGGCAAATCAGGTCCTCCGTTGTCTTCGATGTACCATTTGTACGTACAAATACTTACTTTCATTCACCTATTTTACGCTTATTACATACCCATAATGACCTCCAACTTGGTCCTCCTCCTCACTCTATAGCCACCTTTAAAAGTAACTTATCTATTTTTATATCATTCGTGGCTTTGAATTTCATATTTTTAATTTTCTCAATTTTTGGTTTCTGTTTTTATTTTCTATTTCTTATTTTCTGTTTTTATTTCTAATCTATCCCATTTGTTATTGGGCTTTTTGCCTGTAAATGGATTGTTGTAAATAAATAAATAAGTTATTCTTATACAGCCATAAAGATGCACAATGTAGAAACTTCACATAATAGCACTGGGCCCAATATTTAGATATGGGGCTATTACTTCCAAGAGAGAATATCGCAGCAAAGTCTTCACTTTTATTAGCTAAGATAGGTGTGGAGCTTCCTTCAATGTTAATGTCATTCTGGAAAAAAAACAACAAATAAACTCCTTTACCAGTATGCGACCTATCTAAGCTCACTATGGTTTATTACACGTACAGGTAGGTGTAAATACACTTCCTTGGCAGATGACTTAGAGTTCACAGTCTTGCTGCTGTTACAGCATGGGTGTTACTTATAAATACCTTCGTATATACCAGCTAAAAATATATCAGGGCACTATCTCCTTTCAAAAGCTAAAAAAAAAAGTAGAATGCTACTCCCCATTAGTTCATTTTTCAGTACAAATCCCTTCTATTGCCAGTTAGGTAGATTTAAGGGTACTAGCTCCATAATTTCCTTATTGTTAGTCATTTTTCAAGTAGGTGGGTTATTTAGACGTGCCAGAGCCTCAGATTATTTTTTTCAATGTCAGGTTGAAGAAGAGGTTCATCAGACCATTTCCTTGCTGGGGCCCACTAAAGATGTTGGTCTTGATCCACTCTTGATCCACACTGGGAGTCAGTAAGGGTCTGAATGTGGTATGTAGAAATACACAACATGCATTGGATTTAATCGACAGTTGGCGTTTGAGGCACAACCTAACAGTGAAGTTAGGTAATCCCACGACAACCCTTGTTGGATCTAGGGACTGAAATTGTTAGAGAGTTTCATTCACAAATTCATAATCGATGTGAATACGAGCCTAGAGTGATTGCTTCCATGATTTCTTTTCTTCAAATCTATGCGAACCTTGATTTGAATCCTGAAACCCACCCTTAAAAAGCCAGTGCTCCATCCACTAGGCTACTCAAGCTAATGCCTAGTACTATACTCTTTGCGAAACGAATTCAACGGTCGAATCGCATACAAAAAGAGCTTTTCAATTCGTCAGTAAAGCTCTTTTGTATGGGATTTGACCGTTGAATTCGTTTCGCGAAGAGTATATTACTAGGCATTACAGTGAATCCTGGTAAAATCAAACTGGTTTTCTTTACCAGGAAAAAAAAATTGGAAGGACTAGTGCTTCCTAATTTAAAGCGGGCATATTTTCAACTTCCATATGATGTCAAATATCTGAGAGCAATTTTGAACAAAAAATTTAGCCACTTCATGGGGTCTGAAGCCTCATATAGTTATGCGAATCTACGTAACAATCATAAGGCCGACGATCATGTACGCATCGGTGGTGTGGTGGACTATTGTGAAGCTATTGTATACTCTTCATCTCGACATTCGAATTCAGAGTGTAGCAATGACCTCTGCTCACAGAATAACTCAGTTTGTCTAATGAATAAGAAACGATGATGTGGGGCTCTGTTCTGTTAGAGGTTCGATACGTGGGATCTCTCTGATTCTTTGATTGATTCACGAGTATCCATCTTCAACTTCGAGAGACAGATGTTAGGCCCATCTGCCATTCATCGAGTGACAGGTGGGCCTATTCTCTTGGAGAGCATGTTTCTGTTTTACAAGCAGATATATTCGCAATCGTGAGAGCTACTTACTGAGAGATTAAACAGTCAAGGGTTTTCGATAGCAGGCGCTAACTTTCGGTACCTAACTACTTCAAAAATTGCTCAAAAGTGCAGAGTATGATTGAACTGCGTTACTAGATTCAATAAACTTCATCTGCTCCGAGTGCCGGCACACTGTGCTGTTGAAGAAAATGAAATCACGAAGCAAAGTTCGATGCTTACACTACAGAGCTCTGAATTCACCTTGAGTGTACCAACTACATCAGCACATGTCATTTTTTGAAAGTAGGTAGTTGATGCTCATAAAAAGAAATGGAAATCTTCTGATATAGACAAACACACCAAGTTCTTCCTTTCGAAGCTCAACCAGGCGACTGTGAAATTCCTCCTCAACAGAAGCAGGAAAGTTTGCAGAGCCATGAAAAGTATACTGACTGAACGCAACTGCTTAGGAAGATAAATGTAATGAACAAGTGTTGCGTGGAATGATCTCTGTTGATCCTGCCTAGAAAAGCCTGGCTCTGCGGAGCATTTGCTATATAAATGCCCAGCGTTTCCGCGTCTCAGATATCAGTGTTTTCTGCTAGGTTGTGGCACGTATGCAGAAGATAGCATTTTATAGCATCTACTCCTACATTTCGTTAAAAGTTCTAGAATTCAATTTCATTAAGATTTAGGCTGGGAGGTATGAGTACAATGAGTCTGTTGGCCTGATTGCTTAGAAGTACCGGACACCTCTTTTCTAACCCACGCCCACACCTGTAGAATTGTTGCATGTTGTAGCATGTACTTTCTTAAAGATGATGCATATTCTGCTTTCGGTCAGTGTTCTCTCAGTTTGCTGTCCAATTTGTGCATAATAATTTCATGTATTTTTTTTTTAGCTAGTTTACTGTCGGTTCTCTGTTTTTTGTTGAATTTAAGCCAACTTAGGGCTTATATTCCTGGTAGTGGCAACATAATATCTTAATCTTGCATTGGTGGAACTTCGAATTTTTCAGTGAGTTAGAGAGTAGAGTAAAGTAATCCCATGACAACCATTGGTGGGTCTAGGAGTTGAAATTGATAGGAAGCCTGTTTCACAAATTTACTAGTAATGATTATACGAGTGTGGAGTCATTGGTTCTACGAGTTACTTTCACTTTGATTTGACTCAGGTACATATTTAGAACTAGGTTGATTGAAAGTTCGGGGGCGGTCACACATCCAAACCTGAATTTGAACCAGATACCCCAACACCAGGAGCCAGTAGTATACCCTCAAAACTATACAAGCATCGAGATGACCATTTAACAATTCATCTCAGTGCACTTCCCATCGATATTGAACGCCTTTATGATGAGGTTACTGACTCTTTGTCTTTACAGTAAGCGTAGGGAAGTATTCACTGCGTCATATGTCAGAGCATTTAGTTGAACTAATCCACTAACTGCACAATTTTTTCTTCATTTTTTTCTATTTTGCAGATCAGGTTCTCTAACTCAGGCCATTTGCTTCCTACTGTAAAATTTCTTCTTTATTCTCCTGAAATTTTTGTATGCTTCCTCATGTGCCCGCATTCTGTAAGATTCGCTGCGTTGCCTGGTATGTAAAATTTTTTCGCTCAGTTGTTAGTTTCCACTCATCATCAAACAAGTCGCTTTGATCTCTGTGCCTAATGTCTACGATGGATTCAATTGTGATAATAAAAGTATTCTTAACGTGCTTCCATTTCTCAGTATTTTGGTAATACTTGGAGAAAAAAATCGTGTAAATCTTGAATTTTAATAACGCTAATACTTCACAAAAGTATATATGTTTTACGTAGTCGACATCATTGTTTCGAATTATTCCAATGTTCCAATCTCCATTACTAAAATGAACTTTTGATTTTCATTTCAGCCTCCACAATTCGCTAATGGCTACAACGAAAACACCAATGGCCAGCAAAACACATTAAAGAAAACGCCAACAAAACAAAACTACAAGAACATACCGCCAGCTTCACCTACACCGGACTATGATTCCACTCCGACGAACACACTACCCAAATCGAACGGCATTCACAAGGAACCAACCTATGCAAATGGAAACTTAAACGGAACCTTGCGACGAGTAGCTGCTGCATCTGAAGCGGTAAAAGCCAATGGCGATGCGGCTGAGCTCGAATCGATCGAGTCCTTCAAACTGAAGAATCCATCATCGCCTGTACCACGACCGCCATCACTCTACTTCGCTCCGCAGAACGGAGGTCCGCCAACAATGAAGAAACTCAATCGGCCAGTGTCCGTTACCATAGGCGAATACGGATCGTACAATGGCCGCAAGGAACCTGGCAAATTTGACTTTATCTCGAAAACAAATGAAAATGGTTCGAACGGCACCAACCATTCGCCGAAAGATGAGAACGTGTCCGAAATGCTGCGCAGCGAGTTGGAGAAGACGCTTTCGCGATCCAATCTAAAGAAAACCAACGAAATCCGTAACGTCGTGAATGGTGAGCAGAAAGTTATCAACGTTGAGGTGAATGGCAACGATAAAACATCTCCGCAAAAACTGCAGCCATCCAACGTCCAGCGATTGGCCAATATTCTGCAAAATAGACAACAGAACGGATTGGAAGCGAACTGTAATGGGAATGGTTCGATTTCGAGCTCTAACCGGGTCACAATAGATTTCAATAATAAAATTGCTCTGCGGAAGGTGGACAGTGGACCGTCAAATGGAGCGCCTGCGGCCAATGGAATCCTCAAGAACGGACTGGGAAAGGTCAACGGCAACGGCTGCGTCGAAAAGAACATCACGTTCGGCAATTAGACGACACTATCGTCTGCGATTGAATCTAGTTTGTACAACTCATGCTTGCATTGATCGAGCAAGATGAGAACGCGACAGCCTGTACCACTGCTAGCATCCACATAGTCATTTAAGTCATAAAGTAGCTTTTAACTTATTGTTTCATGTCTATAATTAGGGGTCTACGCCGAATCTATGATTCACGCATCTGGATGATGCGGAATGTATCTTTTATCTTTGCTGTGTAATCTCTTGCTATTCAGTTATCTTGGATGTTGTATATAGCTTTTCATATGACTATGCAAATGATTGTAATATTGTTTTATTTTTTAAATAAACTAGTTTTAATAACAGATTAAGGTTTTTTTGGGCAGTAGTTGTTAAAAAAATACAATATCAGTAACTCAAGAAATTAAACGTAAAATAAATAAAATGATTGCTATCAAATAGCGTGTCACGCAGCAATCGAGATGTTCCGAAACAGAAATCTCCCTTCAATCGGCAACCGATGAAAACTCATCTAGCTGGAGCTGCCCCTGTTTATTTGGCAACTTGAAAAATTCACCGGTACCCTTAGTCGTAAATACTGGCAAAAACATCAGCAACGAATAATCGCCAAATATTTCCGTCAAATTGGACTTCCATCCTAAATCAAACAGCTTATCGTCACGTTTGCCGTGTTCCGTGTAAATGCCTACACTGCGCTCCATAAGAGTTTGATTGGCGAGTATGAGTCGCAAGTAGTACGCTGACAAACTGCATAGAGCTATAAAGAAAATCACCAGCGCGGGCATGATAATGTAGAAATCCAGTACTCCGACGAAATCCACTTTGGGAAAATTCATCTTGATCAACAAAAGACCGCATGAGATCGCCATCGATAGGCACGCCAGTGCCCCGTACCACTGCGTCAGAATGAAGAACTTGTAGTTGCCGAAGTGAATGCAATTGTTCAGCCAGTAACAATGATGGTCCATTCGTAGGACACATTGTCCGCAGGTTTGACAATGATATGCCCGATCCGGCTGCAGGATCCCACAGATCGAGCAGAATCGTGGCTCGTTCGCACTCGTCCTGGTGTAGATTTCGTAGCCCAAGAGCAATTCCGAAGCGATGAAGTCTGCATTAAACGCCTGATATTTGATGGAAATATCAGGAACTTGCGATATAGTCGTCCGCATGAATGACAATTCGTAAAGTAGCAGCAACAGGAACGGGATCAGTTGCAGAAGCTTAACGAATGTATTGGTGAGCTCATAGTGTTTTATGATCAAGAGATATAAGTACAGGATTCCAAAGCCCAGGCACTGTAATGTTAAGACTGGAAGCCATTTGAGCCAGGTTTTCATTGCCATTTGTGTTGTTTGATGAACCGTGACTGATTAAATTCTACGAAACTTTAATACTGATTTGACTGTGTACGTTTGATGTTTGTTGAATTATTTCGATTTGACTTTGACAAAGTCAGCAATCAAATGAATATGATGTTTGATTGAGCTAGTGGGAATCTAGAATTTTAAGGTATATTTTGAATAATTATTATTTTTTGATAAGAAATGTTCCTTGTCTTCAGAAATAGGTTGCTGTTTTGCATACATCGTCAGCCATCGTTACCAATCAAATTTATTTTGAGTAGGACACTTAATAAATCACTGGTGTAAATAAATTTTTATCATTGAGATTTATTTGCATTTTTGAAAGTTGTGAAGTATTAGAAAACTTCTGAAAAAATCCAAAGCGATGCCATTTATTCAAGATGCTCGAAGGACTCCGAACTTCTTATTGAAATTAAAAGCGATTTATGAGAGTCCTCTCGGGATAGTTTCGTTTTTCACATCGGTGCAGTAGTTTTCTTGTAAATTTTTCTCTGGACGCACGTCTTGATGACAAATCAAATGTACACAACATGACCTAAAGTACTAACTATAAAAAAGCAGGATGGTACTATCCCTTATACCAATACACAAATTGTCTGGGAAGTTCTGGGAATAATCACTTAGTAATGATTTTGTGATGCACACGGACCGTGCATATTTAGTGATGGAAAGAGTAGAGTGAAGGAGGTAAAAAAAACATGGTTTCAATTAAGT
Source organism: Nemotelus nigrinus (assembly GCA_947369275.1). Taxonomy (NCBI): domain Eukaryota; kingdom Metazoa; phylum Arthropoda; class Insecta; order Diptera; family Stratiomyidae; genus Nemotelus; species Nemotelus nigrinus. The sequence continues at coordinate 13,656,435 of OX376374.1, forward strand.
CAACTTATCTTAATGTCAAGCTATCAAGCCATTTATCGGTTACATCTTTTGCTGTAAAATACCCTTTGAATATTTCGCCTCTTGAATATAAAAATCTCCTGAAAAATCTTATGAAAATCCCCAGTTTTTTGGGATTGTAAATTGAAATCGCATGAAAAATCTAATTAAAATTTCGTGAAAAAAAATATCGCACGGAAAATCGAATGAAAAATCAAATGAAACCACACCCGAAATTGCTGGAAATCACTCATAAAAACTCTCAGAAAATATACAAAAATGCGTGAAAAGTTGCATGATCAACCACATAATCAAATAAAATATCGGATGAAAAATTGTGCGAATAACACATAAAAATCGTATGAAATTTGCATTGCAAACTGTATAAAAATGTTCCATGAAAAATCCCAAAACCGACAGGAATTTTCAAGAAAATCATTTATTAATTTGCGTAGGATTTCACCTAAAAAATTGCATAAGAAATCGACAGAAAACCACATTAGTGTTCTAGAACCTATCTAGTAGTGCGACCTCTTGAGTCAATCTGTGCTTCTTAGTGCTGGGTCTTATAGGATATCCAGGCTCTTTATGAACTTAGACATGCCCCCGGATGAAACTTTACTGATGCTCCAGATGGTGAGAGGAGTGGCTCACTAGTGCTGTACATTGGGCAAGAAGATGCTCTGTGCCCTTTATTACTTCTCCGCAGCATCTACAGCAATTCTATCCTGTGGATGTAGTTTTTGTAAGGGAATTGGTCTGTTAAAGTTTTACATTTGGCCCTTATGCTACTTTTACAGAGAACTACTGCTTCGTTGGTTCTTTTCATTTGAAAGCCGAGGCAGTCTGCTGAATGTTTTAAACCCTTTGAATTAAGCGGATAACTTTTGATCTGCTTCTCCAGTAGACGCACTTCTGTGTCCTTAATTTTGAAGGCTCTTATCTCGATTTCTCGTCTCCTGATGAATGTAACTATGCTAATATTTTCAGAACCCTCTTCCTGGCACTGTGGGACAATTCCATTTAAGGTCTTTTGCATTCTGGATCTCAATGTATCCAAATGAGAGCCTCTTATTATTACTGTGATGTTATCCGTGTCTTCGAGAGCGGCTAGAAAAAGTATTTTTGAATGTCTCAAGAAAGTTGCCAGCCAGTAAGGACCATAGCAGTGGGATAGCACCACTTCTTGTGGATATTTTCTCCTAGTCTACGTCCTTAACTTTGCCGTCACAAGCTCCACGAGTACACCTGAGTACTGATATCTATCCTCTGGAGTGTATGATTTTGTCATTCTATGCCCATGAAAGAGCAGAGTGCGGTTTCCTTACTATCCAGTGCTTTTTCGAATATTTGTACCAGCATAATGTGGCTGATAAAGTTGACTTGCTCTTTTGGTAAGCAAATTAAACTTTGTGAAGTGGTATCTTCACTAAGAGTTCACTCTCATATATAGGTCGACCAGCTTCTCCATGGCCTTTAATATGAAGGATGTGAGGTTGATTAGCCTTTTTGATTTTGCTGCAAGAGAATCCACTATTCTGAGATGTAGTTGAGCTTCAAACTCGCTGTAAAAATGTACACCACAGGGGTTTTCAGCTTTCCTGTGGCTCCTTATAGCAGAGCCGGGATGATTCCATCTGCTCCTAGTGATTTAACGGATTTGAAGGAGTTTACTGTCCATTCTGCCTAAGCTTGTGTAGGCTAGTTGGTAGATTACTAGCTTTAAACAGTGATGAGTAACGTGTTCGTTCAGACAATACGTCTTTTGTGATTACTATGATTACTAATTGTGCACCCTAGGAAGTGTGTTTTGTGCAACATTTCCAGTGTGTATCCAAAGGAATTCATAGTCCGTCTACTTAGGATTGAAAGTTGTTCTATATATCATTGGTGAACTTTCGATATAGGTTTCTGTATCTTTGCAATCTTTCAGATACCTTTGAAACTCTCACAGAAAGTACTTCGGGCCTTTTCTTTGGATTTCCTCAGCTTTTTGTTGTTAAATCAAATGCTTATGTGTATGAAACAACTCATGAAAACATCCCATGAAATATTCTATGAAAAATCTTATGTAAAACGTCATGCAAAGTCCCCGGTACATAGCCAAAGTATGTAGAATCCAGTGACAACTGCATGATCGCTGCAAAATAGCAGCTAAAAATCAATGTGTGATCCCAAAAAAATTCCATGACAAATTGCATGAACAGTAGATATCCCAACTCCCATGAAAAATCTAGTGGGCACCGCCCAATTAGCCTTATCCCGATTGCCATAAGTCGGTTGGTGGATTGAAAGCTTGGTTAGTATATTTCATTGGAATGTACGTTATAGTAGTCTAGTTTGAGAGTGTTTCGTAGATGTTGCAGATGTGATAGTGTCTGCCAGGTAGATTTTTAACTATTAGGCGTTTGATTCAGTCTCCACAAAAATACATTGGACATCAGTTCCACGAATGAGTCTTGTTTGCTTAAATATATTCTAATCTAAGCTTCAAAACTTTTGTAAGGTTTATGGTTTAAATTGCTTACACCAAAACATAAAAACTGGATAAAATAAGCAAATTGTATACAGCTCCTATATCTTATTGGAATTTAAAACGTTTAAACTCATTCACAAATGATATCGTCCCCAAGAATGTGTTGAATAAAAAATAATTATGCCCAAAATATATTTATTATTAATTGGAGTCGGGGCCGATGCGGCAATATGGTTGTATCATGGGCCATTCCAAATGTGTCATCCAGTACATTGCAGAAAAGAGCAAAATATTTTCAGTATATACCTGTAAGATTGGAAGAATTTTGCAAAATAACAGAGTCAAGAAAAACCAAAGTTCACTCTGACATCCTTCAAAGCAACTGTCAACGTTCCCTCAAAATGTATTACTACTTTTTCGGCAAATCTGTCAACAGCTTAGATCGTAAACTGAAATTATGTTTCGCATTCAAAAACTTCTTTTGAGTGAATATAAAGATTTCGAGGAAACAGTTTTGGTCGAAAGTCCGTTCGCTCAAGTCAATGAGTTCGGTATTGGTATCAAGCAAGTTCAAATAGGTATTGCAATCGATATCTTTGTTCATATCTATGTAAATAATTTTTGATGGGCATACGTTGCAGGACTCACAGCTTCAAAGCTAATCATCGCTAATGACACATTCAACAAATATAAGACTATGACGCTGCAAAATATACTGTACGATCGACAGGATCCAGAAATTGAAACAATGGAACTTTCAAGCATGCTGCCACTTGAGTTTCTCTACATTAAAGTATTTCGGAAAGGACGCAGACAATTGATGAAAGTTGCCGTTGGAACCGTAAAAGTGTTGTGGTTTGAGTTCGGAGGGCATATATTAAAAAATGTGAGTATTTTACTTTAGGTTACACTTGCTTTATGTTATACAACTGAATGTGTTATTTGACTATTCCTTTTGGCATGATTTTCATGCAGAGGTTTTTTTTACTATATTAAGGTAGATCTTGTAAAAAAAGCTATATAATTTTAAAAAAATCCCAGAAACAAATTTTGGAGTTAAAAAAATTCAATTTATAAGAGATCGTTATTACATATTAATTCTCTGCCGTTGGCCAACTTGCTAGCTGGGCTTTGCATCTATTATATACGGGAGGAGAAGGAAAAGGAAAGGGATCAGGTACAAAAAATTATGCTGGGTAAAAGAAAATTTAGTGAAGTGTGATATTGCTTTTAAAACTAAGAGATTTATAGCTTATAATATGAAGTTAATAGCAATTTTAATGCAATTAATTACCAAATATTCAAATATCCTAAATTTTATTTTTATTTTATATCCTACGCTTCAAAAAATTTTCACTCCAATATCTTCCAAAATGATTGGATCCAAATAACATTTACAAGACATATTAGCCTCAAAATTTAAAATGTTTAATAGACTATTCGTGGGCGTAGCTGGCCATTTTGATTAATTCAACCTATAAAGTTTGGTAGAGCATTATCAAGTTGGCAAGCATGTAATTTCTAGTTAATAATATTACTAACTTTATCAGCTTAATATTTGTCATTGACCTAGTATTTTGCTGTTCGGTTATATTTTCATAATAAATTTACACATCTCACTTACTTAAAAAACTCGATGAAAAAAAATATTAAAAATATTTTTGGAAAAATTATTTTTATTGAAAATGGTACGGTCGGAAATTCGCACTATTATGAAATGTTTATGCACTATTATTTTTAAAAAATTGTTTTTGTTTTGATTTTGCTACGCAGCAGACAGTATCGAATTCGTTCGCCAAATTTCATGCAAGTAATTTTGACCTCACAAGTGAGCCACGTGGTCAGCTAGAATCAAAGGTCAATAAAAACGGATTAGAGGTCATCGTTGAACTCATTTAGCTCAAATCGGTAAAGTGAACAATTTTCGTAAGTGGATGCCAGATGAGCTGAATGAAAAACAGGAACAAAAGTGTTTGGAAGCTTACCTAATATTACTTTTCGTCATAAACCTGAGCCATTTTTCAATGAAATCATCATTATAGATGAGAAATGGATCTAATATGAGAATCACAAACATACAGCACTTTTTTTGGAGAAGGATGAATCATCAGCATGCACTTTAAAGTATAATATAAATATGATGGTGGTTATTTGGTGTGATCAATTCATCAAGCCTTACTCAAAGATCAGAGCAGAAATATACTGCAGCCAACTGGACATAATGATGTAAAAAGCTACAGAAAAGCAATCTAGACTGGTCAAAAGATCGATCCATATTGTATTGCATGATAACGCTAGACCACACACTGCACAGAGGACTGTGGCTAAAATGCAGGAGTTGAAGTTGGAACTTCTTCGTAGCCCTCCATATTCACCAAACCTAGCCCCAACTGACTACCACCACGTCTTTCATAATTTGGACAACTTTTTAATAGGAAAACAATTTAATGCTGGCAATGCTGTCAAAATGGCCTCCAGGAAGCTCATTGACTTTCGTCCGCTAGGGTTTTATATGAATAAGCTGCTCCTGAAATGAATAGCCTGCTGCTTAAATGATGAAAGTGTATGGCCAATATGGGTGTATAGATAAATAAAATAAATCCTTATATTTGTAACCGACGTTGTCTTTTTCCTACGTGTTTCATCCTTGACGTCACAATAGTAAAAGAAATTGGGTAAAACTTAACTTGATAGTTCCCAGCCGGGAAATTTCGCCAACAGCGGGCGAATAGGTGGAAGCAATGGTGAAAAATTGAGGAAACACTCACAAAAATCAAAGCTCTTAAGAAATATCCTTGAAGCTCCATGGTATTAACATCACATTAGTTTTGACAAGGGCCCGCAAATCAAGACGATTGCAGAATATGTAAGTCAAAAGTCAATAAAAGCTAACGTCGATCACTTCAGCGATAGAAATAGATGGACTCTATAGATCTCCTTTGACTGGCACTCCAATCAATTACTGTGCATTGTTGACTTACTTTGACTTTCTTTCAATTATTTTCAGATTCCAAATATCTCTCCCATTATTATGTTAGGCTCTTAAACATATTAAATTTTTTTTTGGGAAGCTGGCAAATGATCTATTAGTAACAAAATATTCGAAGCTACAATATCTGCCCTCAGATTGAACCAGATTACTTTTTTCCGTATAGCGTTTTTTTTCATCTGGCCATTTTTTCATACGAAAACTTGGGCTATAACTGGCTTTTAAATTGCATAGATCCTGATGGAACTGCGGCTCAATTTTAATAGAGATCAGCATCTATTACTTTAGATCAAAACTGATTTGTGATTTCTGTGGCATATGTGATTTGAATAGGCAGACCAATTCTGCATATTGAATCAAAAAGATAGCAAACATTTTCTTTAAGGACACAACAATCAGTGAATTATGTACATTTAAGTATATTTTTTTGTCTCATTTGAAAAAAAAAAAATTAAAAATATTGACATCTACCAACCAACCTCTTATAGTGTTTAATATTTAGTTGAAGCTCTATAATTATACACGCTCTGAAAATTAATTATGTATAGCACCTCTAATGATCTTTTATTTACAGACGTACTGGAATATTTGGCGAGAACGAATCTCAACATTACGAGCTAATCAAACATGCATTTCCCGTCCTGAACCTTTATACCCAGCGACATTTGAACCAGCTCATTACGACATAACAACCACTACAACTGAACAATCATTATTTGAGCCGCAGGAAGTAGTCGCTGAAGTGCATCAAGTAGACGATTTAGAGCCCCAACATTCACCAACTATGAAGTTCCTTAGCCTGATGGGATCTTACAAACTGTTTCCCAAATCGAATAAAACTAATCAAATTCACACAGTTCACAGTAGGTACAGTAGCAGTTCGCCTACCGAACTGCCTACATGTGACCAGGAAATGCTCATTCGAGAAGTAGCTGATTATTTTCTGGATACACAAAGTGATATAGTTGTTGGTCAGCATATCTATGGATACGAGACTTGTAATGGAAGTTGTAGGAACTTTTTACATCGTTCTGCATCGGTCACAAATTTAGTAAATGCCTGGAATACGAACTATAACGGATATTAGTTTCTGGTCCAGATAAGCTATTCATATGTAATTTACTTATTTATATGTTAGCATACATATAGCTTGAAACAATTTGTATAATATTTGTAATTATTGCCAAATAGAGTAATCTTGGTTTTTTAATTTTGACGATTAGCCATGTTTGCATTAATAGAAATTCAACAGTGTCATTCTGTGTAACAGTGAAATTCTAAAAAAAAGTCTAGCGCATCAGAGCCGCTAGAAAACTAATTTTCGAAGATGTTGTCTTTGAGTGACAAAAAATGTGGAAAGACGTAATACACTTTTTTGTAGAATCATATCAACCATTCTTTATCCAAAGCAACAAAAGTTAACTATAACACAAGTGATGAAAATGTTCAGTGCTGGCAACACTTTCCCAACGAAGCGGCAATAAGTTTACCATAACAAGCTCATACTTAAATCAACTTATCCTTTGAATTTCGTTCTCATCGGAGGATTTCATCGAAAGATTCGGCGGTTAAACGTTGTTTGAGGTTGCCATCCGAAAAATTTTCAAAACTCGGCAAATCTAGAAATTGGATTCTTATTTTTATTGCAAATGTTTTGCATATGAGTATATAATCTGAACATCTGTTGGTGCAATATTTACAAAAATGGCTGATGCTGGTTACCCTGTGTTAGCAGCCCCAAATCTGCTTCACGTTAAGTTAAATCTACCCTGTGAGTTTCGTTTCGATTGAATCACTGCACTGGAAGTTATACGGGTGAAAAGAATTTTAGGGCTACCACCCTCAAAACTTTTCAAATTTTCAAAGCGTTAATATTTGTTGTTAATTTTCATTGCAGGATCATTCCCATTTGCAAATCTAAAAGCATTATCGCTCAGTAAAGAAATTCTACAATATAACAAAAATGATCATAGCTGGCAGCCCTTTCATGATTTTTGTACGAAATTCCGACGACATTTGGTTCACATAAAGGTCCACTTACTGCGTGAGCTTCGTTTAGACTTTAACACTGAGCTGGAAGTTACAGGGAAAAAAGCTTTATTTTGCTGAGCAAATTTGCAAGATTTAGGGAACGAAAATCGCCATAGCTGGCAACTCTATTCTAATTTCTCAGCCAAATTTTCATCAAATATTACCAAAAGTAAGGTCCAAGTACTGTGTGAATTTTGTTAAAATCTGATGGCTGATTCGGAAGTAATAGGCCAAAAACCGGTTTTTTTTCTCAGTGATTTTTCAAGATGGTACTACTGCCACAGGGTTGCCCGCATTCAAAATCACTTCCATCAGACCTGATCCTAGCTAGTACCAACATGTCCTGTTAATTTCATTATGATCAGATAATCCAGTCGTCAGTTCTCGTGAACAGAACTTTCGAGTGCTGAAAATAGAGGTAATTTGGTGATGGGTTGCCGTTCTTGTGCAAATCGGAACTTTCAAAATTTTAATTTAATATGATGGACAAAGGTCAAAATTTATCAATGATTTGAATTTTTTGTCAAAAATCAAAAAATGTTCAGGAGGGTCAATGATTGGAAGGATTTTTTTTCAGGAGCCTGCCGTAGCTACAGGGTTACCCGCACTATCTTGAAAATCCATGTGTATTAAATCTTAGTCAACTTCAACACGCTCTGCAAATTTCACGATGATCCAATGTTTTTGTCAGAAGTAATGACAAATCAATATTTGAAAAAAAATCATTGCCTACTCTTAGGCACGCTGCACCCACACACGGCTCAAAAATTCCAATTTGTTAACATAGACAAGCTGAAAACATAATAAGTTTTCATTCCCAAACATTTATTTTAACAAAAATTTACACTGCTTGGAAATATAGGAGTACGTCAAAATTCACTAAAACGCTCGCCGCCTCCAAAACGTTTACGATATCTTAATTTTAGCAAGTCATGGACCTACCTGTTATATACATCTACGTCCTCCGAAATCGGATTTGCCACTCCAGAGATTATCTCCCATAATCATTTTCCTGATGTATATACATATATATATATAGAAATATGAATGAAACTTTTACTTTTACCGTGAGTGTCTAACTGTTTTACGAGTTTAAACAACATATTTTTGATTTTTATATTTACCCACTACGCAAACTAATGTCGCTATGGAGAAGTTGCTAACAATGCCATCTACTGTCCGCTCATACCAATCCAAACGATAAAGCTCAATAAAATTCTTGCAATTCAACTGGTTCACCTGCAAAGTGAAAGTGTTAATGGCGAGCATGGGAAGTAATCTATGCAGCCGTTACATAAGCAATTACCAATTTTGTACGTTGCCGACGTGCTGGATGATTTCTTGATTTTCTTTGGTAAACATTGCGTTACCGCTCCCAAGGCGGACTAGGTTAATGGTGCACGTATTACTAACACTTTAACAGAGGTGGGGTGCCATCGAACTGAACTTACTGAACAAGTGGACAATGATAGTTGCTCGAGTGCATGCCAGTCAGTTGAAGTGGAGTTCGATTGTTGTAGTCGCCATTTGAAAATGATTTTTCTGCATTGTACTATCATTACGCTAATCTCTGTGTCAATTACTCTGAATTTCACTTGGGCTGCTCCAATACTAGATGGAAGCGCCACCGTTCATAATCAAGCCGCTGATTATTATACAAAGGTTTGTTCATGTGTTTGTTTTTGAAAGACTCGAGTTTTTTCTCAATTAGTAGCTTCAGGTGGTCTATCTGGGTCGATGAATTTTTAAGAATTTGCCAGAAAAAAGGTGAAAAACTGGTGTGAAGTTCGCAGTCATTGTGTGATTTGATCTTTTATCTTTGCGAATTTGTATGGAGCCTGTGTGTTTTTTTATAGAGTCAAGATATAGTTACGATTTGTGTGCTATATTTCAAATGATTTGAATTGATACTTCGGTTGGAAAATCGTAAGTGATTAATGAAAAATATCTTTTAGTAGGAAAGCAACCGAAAAAAACTTTGAAACAAAGAAGGCGTTTAGAATGATATTATCTTTGCCCTTCATGCTGAATAGGTTTGAGAAATACCTGAAATATTCTTAGTGATACATCAAAAATGTGTGTGAGATGCATTAAACTTCATGGTTATAACGATAATAACATGTGACTATAATTGTGTTTAAGTGAATGAAACAATAAGTGACTGTAATAATTGATATTATGAGTGATGATGATAAAATAAGCGATAATAATAAAATTTAATTTGATCACCAGTGATTTCATTTGTTGAGAAACGAAATACAGAAATTAATGCTGGTAAACAAAATTACTTCGATCTTCTGCCAATGCTGTTTTTTTTATTGTCGGTGGCTTTCGAGATCTTTTGTAAGTTTATCCTGGTTACTAACAGGAACTCTTATTTTTACACATCCAATTTAAAGCGCTCGGTTTTCTTATTCGGGTTTCTATTTTCATTATATTTTAGTGTTGTGGAACATTTTGTTCGTTAGTTTTACACCTCCCAAAACCACCAACAAAAATAAAGTTCTTACCGAAAGTTCATATCAAACAATAACTATTCAAAAATTGTATTTAAAATAATTACAAATTAAATCGAATTTGAAATATTAACCTCATATTTTAAACTGTTTTTTTTTTCAGATTGAACCAGCCCCGGCTAATCAAAATGGTCGAGAAATAGCTAAGCTAGAAACTGAAGGATTCTTCTCATCAATCCAATCAGTTTACGAAGACAAACAAAAACAAGCTGCGGGCTTCTTAAACGTATGATTCCATGAATACATAATGCATAAAATATTTCTAACTGAATCGAAATCCTATTTTACAGTTGAAACCAATCATTGATAATATAAGCGAAGATGAGAAGTATGGTAACGATGGGGATAAATTCTATGGCATTGGACGTGCTCTTGTCAATGGATATGAAGCATTTGCAAATTTCATGAATAAATTGTTAGACGTAAGTTTGACGTTTATACCACTAAATTGATTTTTTATTGAATCATTTGCTCTAATTTCAGGCTCCGGGTAAAGCTACACAATCGATTTCAAAGGCTGTCAATGAAAAGTTGAATAATGTTGGAGCAAAATTAGTCGGTTTAGCGTAGTGCTTGTAATCTGTGATTTTATAAATTGCTTTATTAGTTTTTGTTTGACTTTGTTCCATCAGTAGTATTGATTTGCAATTCCATCAATTTTAGAATAACTGTAGATATTTTTAATGAAAATTCATTAGATTGCACAATACAAATGATATTAAAACGTATTATTCAATAATTAAGAGCAATTTTTATTGCTTTGGTCCTAACAATCGCATAAAATGCATAATTTTTCATACTATACATTCCTAATTTATTTCACTAATATATGTACTCACTGCATGTCATCACTGTTTTTGAAATTTCACTGCTACAAAGCTTTGACACCAATAAGTACGTAGATGTTAATTATAGCATATTATAAGGATACTGATTATCTGCTTAGTCCTGGCGGGTGAATAAAATGTGACAACAGACCCACTTCAACTGGCACAAAGTTCTAAGCGAATACAAGAAACTAATAACAGAAAGAGCTTATTGCTTTGGAGATATTTAGTGGAAGTGAAGGAATATTTGACAAAGCAGGGACACGACACTCTCACATCTTCATAAAAACAAATAGGACAACTGAATCTACTCATATAAGGAGCTTTTTACTAGAAAACTTGTGTAGCTAAATGGGGGCAGAGTAAGTGTTGACACTGTTAATAGTGTTTAAGGGGTTATACGCAGTTAAAAAGCCAAAAAAGGACGTTTCTTTATCATTTTTTTGTGAAAAGGTATTTTATTTTACAAAAACAAAAAGTATATATACATTTAGTGGCAACATTTAAATTTACTATGGCACAAATTATTTTTTTTAAATATTGATCTGGTGCGCTCCTTCAGGCGATCTCCTGAAGGTCTTCCAAAAAAAGGTGTTCGGCAGTGAACACGATTTCTCCGGTAAAGTTCATCTGAAGTCAAAAAACCAACAAGATTCTTTTAGTGGATAGATAAAACTAGGTATTGATCGAAAGAATAACCGAAATTTAGATTTTTGGCAAAATGACAGCTTCGTAAAAAAAATTGAATTTTTCACCGATATTGCCATTTAAAATTGTTTAAAAAAATAGAAATAATTATCCGAAATCTTATTCCTTCTATCAATACCTGAGGAATATATCTGAAAAAGTCGTGTTAAAATTTCAAATCGTTTGGTTGAGCCATTTTTTAGAAATCTTGGTCAACGACTTGGAAAACATATTTGTCAGAAAAACGCGTTTAAAGTTTCGGAAGAAGTTAACACATAAATAATTTTATTTTTACTTACATGGAGTCATCTATTCTAGGGCCATAAGATGTACCCTTTGTAGCATCAGCAGCTTCTAATACTTCGATTTGATGTTGTCTACGAGCCATTCTTCCCTCTTGCGTACTCCTATGCACTCTCGAGTCAGAGATCGTGACGCGCTCAGCATTCTCTTTCTCGACATAGGCATGGGCATTGGGCCCAATTGATAGTCCCATTGCATTCGTGTAATATAAAATTCACATTGTACCTTCATTGAAGATCCCGGCAGCAATACCACCTGATGTTGCTGAAGCAACATCAGGTGGTAAAGACAGATAATCATGTTTACACCTAGGAATACAAAGAAAGAAAAGTGCAGCTGCTACTTCGGTCTGTTTTCCTCCTATTTTCTAACAGTCCCAGACGTGATTACAAATATGCGTATATCTCGGAAAACACTTATCGAATCGATTTGAAATTTTCAGGGAATATTACAAGTTAACAATGCACTCCAAAAATGCAAAAAATAAAAAATCGATTTATGAAAATTCTAACTGCGTATGCACGTTTATACACAAGCTCTCGGGCATTTCCAAAGTTGAGATCAAGAAGTTTCGAAATATATTGAGAAATATGAGGGTCTGATCTATTTTGATTCGATTGAAACCAATAACAGTTGTAGTTTTTTTAAGAGATCAAATGTAAAATGAACGTTATAAGATATTAGAGATAAATTACATAAGGATATACATTTTCATGAAATTTTTGTCAACCTGAAATGAACACTTACACCTTTCGATCTTCAGGATCTTTATAAAACAGCTTACATTTATTTTATGAGAGCAAGAGGAAGTGATACCGTACCACTTTTTCAAACAACGCAATCTGTTTGGAGATAAAGCAACCTTGAAACTTATTCAGTATACTTGGCTTTTACTTTTATTTGTACTAGATATCAAAACTAAACTTGTGCAGAGCATTTTCAAATACTTATGTTTTTGCCAATTTACGGTTCATTTTGTAAAACATGCAATTTTCACGTGTTATCAAAATGAGCTAGTTGTTCGATCAACAACTATCCGAAGTAGAAATAGTTCATGTTATTCTATGCTATTTTTCCTTTAAATCATACACTACTAGAACCCATCTCTACAATCCACATAATTCAGCTAATACTGGGAAGAGTCAATCTATAATTCTTCTTAAACAATGAGTCTTCCAACAAACCAAAATTACAATAGGCCATTGATAAATAACAAATAACCCTAACCAGAGCAAATATAATTCTGGGCTATAGAAACAATGGGAGAGATTCATTATTACCCAAACAATGGTAATAAGTACGAAAGTTGCTGCGTAATGATTAACTTTTAAAATGCACCAAATAACTAAGTTGTTTTTTCGAGGAATAACCAAATAACAGTAAGACACAGCTTTGTCTATTCCATAACACTCGTCCACAAAATTGTGTAACAAGAATAATACTTACAAATTTTGAAACACCTACCTCACCTGAGTACCAAATCATATTTATTCTTATTTGATCAGATCTAGTTTTTGTGTTGCAGCTATTATCAGTTGAATTCAATAACAATCGTTTTTTACTTACTTTTACTAATTCAGATTGTTTTGTTTTTCAGTAAAGTGACTGTGTTTCGTGTTTGTTGTGTCGAGTGATTCTTAAACTATGTCAAGAATGTGTAAAAATGATCCTAACAAGTTCTGTTACATTTGTGGTGAAATTACTTTTATAAGTCAACGGAGAAATTTAACACCATTAGTGAAAAAATTGTATGAAAGTTACTTTGGTTTTCCTGTCGGACAACAAGATAAACAGTGGATTCCTCATAACTGTGGTGTAACGTGCGTGGAACATCTGACGGCATGGGCAAAATATCTCGGTCTATGCCTTTCGGAATTCCTATTATTTGGATGGAACCTACAGCCCATTCATCAAACTGTTATTTTTGTTTTACTAATACAAAAGGTATTCCAATTAAAACTAAAAAACAAGTTAATTGTCCTGACGTGTTATCTGCCAAAAGACCGATTCCTCAAAGTGAAAATCAACCTATACCTGAGCCACCTCAGCGATCCGACTTATCAAGTAAATCAGAGGAAGCAGATAATGCCAGTATCGATCCTGATTTTCAAGTAGCTGCCTCATCGATTTGTCTCAATGAAGAAAAAAACCACATCAACTGTCTCAAGGAGGTCTCAGTGATTTGGTTCGTGATTAACGTCTGTCAAAACAACAGGGAGAACTATTGGGGTCTAAATTAAAAGGATAAGATTTATTGCAATCAAACACAAAAATAACTCTTTTTCGGCATCGAGACGAAGAGTTAAAACGTTTTTTCTCACAGGATAACGATCTGATATTTTGTAACAATGTTTGTGACGTTATGAATGTTTTGGGGATACAATGCAAAATTGAAGAGTGGCGTTTATTTATCGATTAACTTCCTTCCATATCGATAGGTCACGCTGCTAACATGAAAGAATCGTATGAAAATATGAAATTTATTTTGGAAAAGATCGAATATATCAATCTTCAATGGAAGCTTTGTGGAGATTCAAAAGTTGTTGCCCTTCTTTTATGATTACAACTTGGGTGGGCAAAATTATGTTGTTTTGTTTGTGAATGGGACAGTAGAGAAAGAAAAAAATCATTATTTTAAGAAAAATTGGCTCAAAAGACAATCTCTTACTCCATGAATGAAAAATGTAAAACATGCTCGTTTAGTAAAACCTGATATATTTTTACCACCTCTCCATATAAAACTAGGCCTGATGAAAAACTTTGTGAAAATAATGGATCAAGATGGCGCTGGATTTTTATACCAAAAAGAAAAATTTCTCAAAATCAGTGACGCTAAAATTAAAGAGGGCATATTTGGGGTCCACAAATCAGACAAAGCTGATCGAAATCGCCTGATTTAGTGCCAGTGTGAACGGGCTATTAACCCCAAGCACCTGCTTTATTGAATTAATGAAAGATAGCTGAAATTTCAATGAGAAATTTTCAAGGAATTTAACCCTAGATACACAACGTGAGTCAAAACGACTCACGCAAGAAATATATTTTGGGTGTCATTATTATATAGCATTTTAGATTTTGTTTAATTTTAAATGAAACAAATTAAAAGATATTTTTTTTTTCATTTGGTAGATTAGTGTTAAAGAATAATTGCATTTACTAAATCAAAATATCAAATAATTGTGGCGCAATCAGGCAGAAATCATGTTTGAGTCATATTGGCCTCGCGTTATGCTGTGAGGAGTATCAAATAACGTTATGCATCTAGGGTTAAAGATATTTAAAAATTGGCTGCTACAAAAAGTGAAAAAGTTTTTGCAAAAATAATAAAATAATTATTTGCTGAAATATCCATTCCTTTTATTTCAAACATTGCAATGCCTTATATTTTTAGTAACCAATAATCAAGCATCTTAACACAACTCATGGAGGAGTAAGTAAGGCATCTTTTTCCAGTGAAATTACAATAACCTAGATCAATAATAGAGGCAATTCAGTTTTTGCTTTCTTTACAATTTCTGAAAACTGATTTGAGGTTTATCTTATTATTTTGTAACGCAGTGTTAGATTAGTCCTAAATCATCAATTAGGTACCTTGAAATTTCTTTATATTAAAATAACGACCAATTAAAAATATATTTACCTTAAGCCAAAGCTTAGACAAGTTTATGTCAAAAAAGAAAAAAGGTACTGGCCAGGAATTTAAAACTTTAAATAAATATTTTATAGCACCTATTTATGGGATCCCTGTTTCCATAAACTGTGTGATGTCCATACTCAATGAGGAGACGTGTGAGCCTAGCCAGAAAGTTATTTTATTTGAAAGATATTCAACGTTAATCGAATCCATGATATTATGAAAAACCGAGCAAGAGCATAATCTCGTTCTTCTTTGTAGAAGGTGTCGCAAAGGTTTAAGAAGCTTAGTATCTAACAGCTAGATGGTAGACTTTTAAAATTTTTCGATTACATAGATCTCTCAAGGCGAAAAGGGCAAACAACATCTGTTTAGGTTCCAGTATATCGCTATAATATTAAAAGTAGGATTCCAGATGACAAAAATGTATTCGAGAAATGGGCGAACTAAAGATAAGTACAGAATTTTCGTCATCCATGAATTCTTGAATTCTTTTAAACGTCTCCAATGAATGAATGTTTGCAGGTTCTTAGAGGAACTTTTGAACATATTGAACATTATCCAAGGTGACATCAAAGTCTACGGCACTTCTTACATTTTTAGCAGCTGATTATTCAGACGATAATCAAAATTTAAAGCAGCAGTCTTATGGCAAAATCTTAGGACATGGCATTTATCAGCGTTAAAAAAAGTGTATTACGGTCACACCATTGCTCAAGTGATAAGAATTTTGACTTATGGAAATCTGAATCGAACTTCGATTGAATAGTGTGGTATATTTTCGAATTTCCAAGATCCAAAATAAAAATGTTGAACAGCAGCGGCCTTAGGTGGCTGTGTTCAGGTAACTCAGAGTAAACGATAATTTTTCGGAGAGAAAGCTTTGGAATTTTACATGTTGCGTCTGATTACGAAAAAACAATCCATCGAATTAAGCAAGTCTCTTGAAATGCCAAATTTTTGCAGCTTATGTTTTAAACACGGTTAAAATTTTGGTGAAATTTGTGTTTGATATCCATTTGATACCATGTTCAAAATATGTGTGATTTCCATATTGAAAAGCACATTCGAGATTATTATCATAAAGTTGGTGGTAGCTGATCTATCTTCTCTGAAGCCCATGTTGTTGCTAGTTCAGGAGAGCATCGAAAATAATTGTAACTTTATCACAAACAATTTTTCCCAACAGCTTAGACATAGCTGACAAAATGGCGATGCCTCCATAGCTTTCAACCGGGCGTTTGTCGCCACTTTGTACATTGATGAAAGATAACGAGAAGCTTTTCACTTTGCTTGTCCATGAAGTCAAAAAAAAAAGTTAGGGTCGTTAACGCATTTCTCCAAAAAGTTGTGCAGACTACAAAAACTTATGATATTTGAAAACAACAAAATTTTAACATTTGGTTTCGTGTTTTGCATATTTTTAAAATATCATTGTTTAGTATTATATTTTTTGCATTATTTCTCAACGTTGGGTAAAATAAAATCTCATCAACAGGGAATAAGTCAACATTTTATTCATAGTCTTTATAAATATTCGCAATCGAAAGCTGGTTTTTATATTCCAGTTTCGAAATTGTAAAATACTAGTAATTCAAATCTTTAATTTTATAGCTATTAGCCAACCAATTTTGAAGATCTAATTTATGGAATGTTAACGCAATAGAAAACTGCTGGTAAGTCTGATCAATATACTAATTTATATCCAAATGTATTTTTCGATTATGAAAGCGAAATTTCATAAATTTATTTAAGAATATTCTTCGAAAAATAAGTAATTAAATCGTTTGAGGTCAAGGGACAAACTAAAGGACTATATATAAGTTAAAAATGCTAAAAATCCTTTACATGCATTATTGTTCGCACTTGAAAATTTTACAAATAATCAAAACTTGCTTTGTTCGAGCCTATTATATAGTATTTGGCACAATTTAATCCAACTATAAGAAATATAGTTTCCTTATGTTTTCTGATAGCGAATAACTACTTAACATATTCTTGGCCTTAAAATATTATAAAATCTCTGTTTTTATCAAGTTTTGCAGATTCAAATAAACTTACTTAAATGTTACTACATCGATATATGATTTTGGATAACTTCTATATAAAAATAACTATTATCATTTTGTACCTATTATGTATACATTATGAAAAATTTCATATCAATTTAAATTATTATAAATTTCGAGAAAGCTTTCAGTTGAAAGGTATAGGTGATCGTAACAATTAAAATTGGTTTATCTAATCCTCCCAGCTACTCGTCCTTGTTGTCGGGTCGATTGAGGGCGAATATGATTTGTAGGTGTGCGATTCTCTTTTATGCTTCACTGTGCAGAACAGTAGCATAGATGTGATTAAACCGAATAGTTGCAAGAAGGCTACTACAATGCCGATGGCTCCGATTACATGCAGCCGTTGCACAAACCACATTTGAAGTGCATGTGCGCATCCAATATCAAACCACAGTGATGGATTTTCAGATCTGATATGAAAAATAAGTTGAAAAGATATTATAGCTGTTGTGTATTTATTCAAACAATCATACAATTGTAGTATTCACTACAATACGTTGTGGTCGAGACACGTTTTAATGCACTTGTTTTTATTACTTTCTGAATAGATGCATGCAGATTTTTATGCAAATATTTTCAAACTAAATTGGAATGTAAATCGTATGATTTGTATATTTAACTTACTTTCCGCAATCAACTCTTATGGACGTGTTGCCTGATCCTTCCACTATTTCGAAACTCCGTCCATCGTATTGTGGACGACAGCATGATTCTGGCACCCAACGTTGCCCTTTCCATGCATCAATGTCATACCAATCTTCATAAGATGTCACTCCGCAGCATCTGAGCTAAAATTTTAAGAAGTATTAATGATTGAAAATGAAAAAGGCCGGAATAAATTTAAAAGAAAATCTTAATAATAAAATGAAATAAATGATGTAAGTGTCATGTTACTCACCGACTGTTGAAGATTATCCCAAATTGCTGATACAGATGGAGCAGCCAATGCCCCACGATCAGTTGCGTTGTAATGATTTTCGATGCCGTATCGCAGCTCGTTGGCCAGCGCTCGACCAAGGCCTCCTCTGAATAAAAATGCTATCGACCCAACGAGGAATTCCGTTAAAAACAATAAAACTATGAGTATGAAGTACTGAAAGATATTATTTTAAATCAGACTGAGTATTTTTATAAGTTTGGAGGGTCTTACGGTTATGAGAAGACATCTTGATTGGAACCACGAGCCGCAGCATCCGAAAAATGAAACAACAAAACTTAACACGCCTACAGTAATAAATAGCGAATCGGCACTAAGTCCGTTATGATGTGGTAAAAGTGTTGCATAGCCTTGGTATGATAATCGGAGCCATACACCGGCGCCGAGAAATGCACATCCACATATCTGAAATAGAAAGGTTAAAGTACGTATAAGATTACTTCTTTGCTTAGTTTATAAATATTTAAAACAAGTTGAGCAAATAACAAGAAGATACAAATTTTTATTTAAATCACCGTTTCTCGTGGATTGTGGAACAGGTCCAGGTTTATCAGGATTAGGTAATCTTTTGACGCCAGCGGCCATTTGAGTGAAATTTTAAGTACCCTTATAATTCTATCAACAAATAAATTTAAAAAAAAACCAAGCACGCAAAATGAATTTCGAACGAGTTTTGAACTTGCATATGATAGGGCTTTGTTAGTTCTGAGTCCTATGTGTGCGCAATTGACTTCATTTTCGGACCAACTGAATTCGCCTTCAAACGTATTCGCGGTAATCATATGAACATAGTCGAATTTTATATTTAAATGTTATATGTGTAACATACTTGGAATTAATTTCAGCCTGACATTGCATTCATTCTATGTTTTATTCAAATACAAAATTGTTATGTACTTATTGAAAACCCTATATTAGCTTAACTAACAATCAGCTTCAGGTTAAAAAAATATTTGACTATTTAGTAGTAAAAATATGAAAATATTACAAAAAGAGCTGACGGGTTGTTAGTGAGTCTTTATTTCCTTCGGATTTTATCCTTTCAATTATCAGAATAGTAAACTACAGCACAGTCGTCAATATGATGAGCTTCATAATCATCTGATAGCGCCTGCTGTTTGGTGTATGGTGCAATTGAAGTATTTCTCAATTACTAGGCAGAAGAAGTATTTTTTGAAGCTCTTCCACTAGCACGTCAGTTTTAGCCGCTTAGGTGATGGTCTGAAAAGTCTCTATTTATGAGTTTCAAGTGTGCAACTTATCTTTATTGTACAATATTTGGCAGTTTTAAAGATAGGATTTAAGCACGTTATTTCAACTGAAGTTCAATCAAAATGCCTGCTAAGAGTGCAATGAACAGTGATTGACGAGGCAAAACAGAACACAAGATTGTTAAGCAAGGTGCCGTAGAAATGGCTGTAAAGACTCCTAGTCCACATTATCGGAGCACTTTTATTATACCGGATAGATTTTGGTGCGTTACTGCTAGCTCTACGCAGCTGTGGTAGATTACTAGAACATTAAGGTGAACTTGTTCTTAGAAAACAAAAGAAACGTAATGTGCTATTCATCCTTTGAACTACACAATAGAGGCAATATAAAACCAAAACTCAGGAAAAGCGGTTTGTATTCGTACATGACCAGAAGTCTCTCACGCGAGGCTTCGCTGAGACGCAGCAAAGAGCGATAGTAGACAGAGCTGAAAAAACATATGAAAACACAAAATGCGGAAAAAGGTCTCCATTTCTCAAAACGCCCGAATCGGGGGCAGATAGTTTCCGGTGCAAGTGTTCTGGAAGCCTACATCATTCTGTGAATCCGACTTCGAATAAAAAAATATTTTTGCGGGAATTCCCTCCGTAATAAGCCAATTGATGAAATTCGGCCAGTTAGGCCAAGTGAAACCTGAAAAAATGAGGTGTTTTCTCGGACTATCATTCAATATTTAGGCGCATAGATTCGGCTTCAGCAAATTTGTTATGATTTTACTATACGAAAATTCCCGTCAACCATAAAAAAAATCAAAAATTGCCATAGTTTTATTTCCCTTTATTTTTGTAAAAAAAAAAAACTATACTTTAGGAAATTTTACCATATGACTCAATGAAAATAAGAAATTTTGCTGAAAACCTCCCTGTGGCAAATCTCACCAAATATATCCACATTTCCATTCAACAGAAAACAAAGCCTGCAATTATAGAACCTTTTTGAATTTTCGAATTTCTTGTCCTACTGCAAGTTAAAGGAAGCGCTTATCTTTTCACCTCAATATTTTTCAGAAACCACATGGCTGCTACGATAATCTTAGTAATAAAAGCAGTAGTAAAAAGTTCGAAATAAAGCACTGACTTTCAATCTTAATTACACAATCCACACAAAAATTTGGAATTTTTGCATATGTGGTCAGGTAAGTGGTAGGTTGAAGTGGCTGCCGATCTGCAGAGGCATGTCGACAGACGCACGTAGAAACAAAAAAGGCCCGTTGTGATGTCACAGTAATTTTATAAACTCTCTCCTATTTAATAAAATCATGAAACCATTTGCTTCCTTTGATGAACCTCAGTTTTTCCTTTAAATTGACCAGGGAGAGTTCGGTCAGATTTCAAAGAAAGGGTGCATTAAATGCCGCCACTCTTCTCCTTGCCAAAGCCGGGTAGTGGCATATGAGATGAAGGATGGATTTTTCTTCATCCCCAGAGCCACAACTCAGACAGAAGTCGTTGAAGCCTGTGCCCAATCGTTACGAATGCCATCCTATGAGGCAGTGGAGCCTAAGAACGCTTACAGCACAACGCAGTGCACTTTGAGTTACGAGGTTTGTCGTGGGATTACTTTACTTTAGAGTATGCACACTGTTATCGTGTTTTATACTTATTTTAATCTTTCACGATTCATCTGGAAAGAAGATGTCATCCAAAAGGTATATTTTTAGTTTTCTCAAAATTGAGCTTCAAACTTTACTTGACGGACCAATGTATACTAGCAATGTAATTCGTTTTTTCATAAATTTTTCCCAATCATTAATGGATGGGAATTTGGCGTTTAGCTATAATTTATAGTTCAGTGTACTATGTACATAGCCTGTGGGACCATAATATGTTACACAGGACCACGCAGTAATTTGGTGATTCGAAGATGGAAAGGAATGCTGAACACTTGAAGATAAACGTAGCATTATGGGTCATGTCGGATTTACACTCTTCCCGGGATATGTCAAATGTTGCCAAGCACGAGAATCTCGTCTATTTTCGCCTGTTTTTCTCCATTCACACACATGCCAAGTCATAGCAAGTACGAGAGTGTGAATGGTGTTTTCCCCGGTGCCTACTTATTTTATAAGGGTTACTGAGGGTTTGTGAGGGTCTCGTCTTAGTTTAAGGCCACTCAAAATGTTGTCGGTTTTACGTATCGAGTCAAAGAGATTTGAAAAAAGGTCTGCCGCTCGTTCCGTTGATATTTACAAATCGATTTAGTCTGCCTATGAAATCATGCATTGTACAGGACAATATGCATAAGTACGGATGGGTACGAAGTACACTGTTCGAATATCTGTAAACAAATTTCTGAACAGAAAAAACGATCCCTACCTACACCACATGCATATCTGCGCACTTAAACTTCACACCCTTTAAATCTGCTCAATGCGGACAGGGCGAGTTTTATCGCGTACTGAGATAAAAAAGGGTCTATCGCTTAAATAAACAGTTTTGAGTGAAGACTTTGAATTTTCGTCAAATGTTTTGGGAAGTAACTACCCCGGTTTCTCGACGAAATGTTCGCCATATGTGTAAACGAGGCATCAGAGTTTCGACCAAAGCTTGTTTGGACCAAATTAAATACACCCCGCAAAACAACAAATATTGCTTCGTAAGAGTTTTTTTTTCAGTTATGCATACAGATTGCATCCTGATTTTCCGGTACACTTTGACATGTTAAACAGGTCACAACAGACCAGCTATTTGGATGAATCTAATAGAAACTGAATATGAAGAACTACTTAATCATAGTTAAAACACTGCACTCTGTGCTTCGTTATTAATTCCGCACTCCATGTAATAATTTTCTCTTCCCTGGAGTCAAGTGGCTTGACCACAACAAAATCCTAATCCTGTTTCTTCACCGCACCAAAATCCGAGGCCGATCAATCAGGTCATGTGCTAAACTTATTGTTGTATACTTATACATTCAGGAGCAAAAATTCTGGTTCAAAAAAATATTATGAAAAATTGTTTAAATGCAAAAATGATGAATGTTAAATGTAATGCAAATTGTTGCCAATTCATTTCACACGCTAACAATATTATAATTGAATTTTAAGGAAAATTCAATCATGTACAACTAACGGGTTGGTTATTTCTACCATTTTTTTTTTTGCAAATGATATAATTTTACAAGCTATTTTATATTATTTACTATTTATGTGCAAACTTGATTTACTCTGATATACATTATTTGCATCAACTACTAAAAAAATTAAATTTAAATAAATTCACGTTAAACACACAATTTATCAAATTTTCAATCTCACATTGCCATTTCATTCAACGCAGCAAGTGGCTATCAAATCAACTATTTCACGAATTGGTCACAATGACCAATTCGATTCGCATGATAATTAATGCTAAGTGGATTCAATGCAATCTTATTTTTGAGTTTCACGAACGTCTTATGATACTTATTGTACTTATTGTATTTTGAATCGCGAAGTCATAAACGACAGAAGAATATCTCTTTGATTTGCATACCACTGCAATGTGTTAAATTGACTCGATCAGTAAAAGACTTGAGGAAGACTGGTTCAGTGGCCCCATCTTGCTTTATTTTGTCGATATTATTTGCCATATATGCCCAGATTTCGAAACTGAATCTAATCATAAGAGATTCTATTATCTCTAATACGAATATGATATGAAATATAATGTATAGTTTGTAGATCACGCAAATATAAAGTTCTTAAATGAACGACTCTACGACCAGAAAGTATGCTCTATAATTTGTAATTTCCTTTATTTTTCGGTTGCATTCCCTTCAACTCACCCTTAAAAATCGATTTTTTAAGTGTTTTTCCACAACTTGGATAATTGCATTTCCTTTCTCAGCATCTAAAAAACCTCAACGAAAATTAATGTGTAATACTCGTGGATGCGTGAAAAATGTATCTATCTGGTGCTACTTGAAACGAAATTATCAAGGCACTTCATCTTTCCCAACTAATTAGCCGAAGTGTCGGCTTAATTGACTGTAACTTAAAATAGTTCCCATTAATTATCATAAAACACACATTAATGCTTCACGGCCCTTTGATAAAGTCAAATTAATACATGCATAGAGACACTTGAAATGGAACGGAGGCGAACATAATTTATTGCACTTTTAAAATTTCAGATGGAAAATGATGCTTGAAAACAATGGATGATTGCACGTTTGAAAGTTT
Organism: Nemotelus nigrinus; assembly: GCA_947369275.1. Classification (NCBI taxonomy): domain Eukaryota; kingdom Metazoa; phylum Arthropoda; class Insecta; order Diptera; family Stratiomyidae; genus Nemotelus; species Nemotelus nigrinus. The sequence continues at coordinate 13,680,338 of OX376374.1, forward strand.
CTGAATTCGGAATAATTGTATTGGAGAAGATTTGTAAGAAAGTTGAAAAGTTTTCGAATATTCAATTTTGTGTGCTGAAATTATTAGAAATTATGTTTTAAAAATTATAAAATAGAAATTATGTAACAGAAATGATTACAAAGGTCCACAATTCAAATGGGCACTAAATAATAAAAACAGTGTAAATGTGTTTGGAAAATATTCGTTACCGATGTACATGAAATATCTAACTTCTTTCTGTCTCATCAGCTTGATATATCAAACTCAATTTCTCTAAAGGTCACCTGTTATGACCAGTACTTTCAAAAAATTTTCCTAGATTGTTTATGCAAATTTTTATTGTTGTTTCTAAGTGGTTTAAATAAGGACTCAAAAAAAAATGTTTGGGCCTAAGAACTACCCGATAATTTTATGTTCAAAACACCGTTATCGAATGGAAACGAAAAATATTGAAACTCTTTGCTAAACGCAAAATTTATACTACTCGATGCTGCAATGGTATAGGTATTCCCTACATTTGATTATAAATTTAGAAATGAAAGATTTCGGCAAAATGATACCAAACTTCAATTTCAACTCGAAAGTGAATTTTTCATTTGTTCTAACTTTGGTGAAGTTGTAATATATACGGATTTGATGGGAACTTTAGATGAAAAATACAGTTAGAAAAAAAATTCTGCAAATCACACAAATCTGAAATTCTCTTCGCTTTCTGATAAATCGCACTACCTAAATCAAATAACACTAGCTCTATCACAACTTTCAAAAACGACTAAGAGCGCAGCACAGAAAATGAACAGCTTCCGCTCGTTGGATAGAAATCCGTACTTGAAACGAATTAAATAAACAGCCATAATTTTCCTGACCTTCATCGTTCATAAAAGAAAACAATGCTTTTTATTTGATTCGCTAAGTAGTTAAACATTCGAAATTATTTTCTGACACATTTTTCCGCCAGTTAGCCCAGATTAACTTTGCAGCCGGATGCTACGTACTTTATTCCATACATTTTTCTCACTTGGTATGATGCCCTTAATTGTTTATTACCCACACATACAGACCCACTGAGACGAAAACATTGAATGCAAAGATCGGTCGCTTGTTCTTTTCATCAACGAAAAAAAAAACTATGAAACACAGATAAAGACCTGAGCCCAGTTAGAACTGCGTCACGTCATGCAAGATCGGATTACGATTTTTATCCGGATACAGATCGTGGGTTCACAGCACTCAACGGAATTTATGCAGCGTCTTAATACTCCAATTAACAAAGACCATTGTCGGCAATGGGGTCTGTAATTTATATTTTTACTCCACTGTTTGCCAATGCGATTGAATACAACCAAGCGCTGAAGAGTTCTTGCGATTTTTTAAAGATACTTCTCCACAGGCTTCCGAAGTGATTCTTAGCAAATTTATTTGTTCTTTTAAAGCATTAAGCGTATACAGTCTGACTTACCCATAGTATGATGTTCAGCCAGCAAAAGGTCCTGCGTATACATGTGTATCCAGTTTTGCCCATGGTTTCCTGGAAGAACAAGAAAAACACTGCTATAACAACAATTCACATAGACGTCGAGTCGTTCGGGATTCACTCAAAACATCACATCGATATTTACCATAAAACTGTCTGAGTTCTCAGCCATTACACCGGACCTAACTATCCGCCTTCCGATCGATTTTCCTCGATTCGAACTAGCCGAGCCTACGAGCGCGATACCACCGATATGTTTACAACGAACTAGACTAGAGAATTTTCATTGGACTTTCTCCTAATTCCTATGCGTGCTCGACCAGAGACCATGCAACTATCTAAATCAGAAACATCCTCTAGAATTTCGGATTTGATTAGAACGACTGCCGTGAAAAGGGGCACCATTAAATTTGAATTTATTGTGGCAGAATAATTTAAAGCAGTTGAGAAGTGAATAGGTTAGTAGTGGCGGCCACTTCGGTGCTGGAGCTGTTTTCGTTGCTGCAATATGGCGTAGTATTGTTGTTGCTCAAGCCGCTGTAGATTTGTTACGTAGCCTTGTTGAGCTGAGTTGAGCTGATGATCATATTCGCCGCACTCACAATTTCGTTAATAGAGCCATATTAATATCTACAGTTCGACGTATAGAATTATGTACAACATATGAAAGATACTTTGATGCATTAAATCAATATTTGGTTTGAATGTGAATTTCGAGTCAATTCAATTTTTTAAATATTTATTTCATATCTTTAGTATGATTGCAACGAAATGCATCCGAAAAGATCTTTCACTCCACACTCAATCCACAAATGTCAGCAATACATTTCCACCCCACATTCACATCAAAATGGCACAAGCTGATTTAGGAAAGCTTTGTAATAATTTTAGAAAAACTGTTATCTTTTGGTTGATGAGGTCAAAATCTTCCGCAGATAGCAACCTTGTGAGCGTTTATGGAATTTTTTTTTACTATTTTCGAATAATTTTTTTAATTGCATATCACTATTTTTCTGCAAATATTTATTATATTTATTTCCATCCAAAATTTTTTTTATAATGTATTGTTTATTTTTGTATCTTTGTTGGGATCGATTTCCATCAGATGAAGATATTGCACGAGTTTTTGACGCACTAGATCGCGAGGAAGAAGAGTAAATGGTGGCTTTTTCAATGATCCCGATGACGACATGGATTCTGAATTCGGGGAAATAAGCAAAGACGGTCATGACAGCGACTCGAAAGGATCCTACCGAAGAACGAAAAGCCAGTAAGAAGATGATGCTGTTAGCACATGGAATAACTTGAAGTTTTACATCGGTAATGCTGTGGGCAAGCAAGCATATTATATCATTTCCTAAAACAGAGGGAAAAAATATTGGAATTGTGTTTCCAGCCCCCAAGGGACATTTTCGACTGAGTAAAACATTCCTTAAATGTTTTTCCAAAAAGCAAATAGTCAGATAGCTGACAAAACCGTAAAATAAATAAATAATACTATTGATACAAAGAGAATTAGTTGATGTAAGGTAGAAAGATTACATAGAAACAACATGAGCAGAAATAAACAGAGGAAATCGTGGAATTTTTCAAAAAAATTTACTGCAAACATAACATTACTGACCATATTTCAAGCAAATTTTAACGACAATCGGTTTCAATATTTAATCGATCAATCAGGCTAGAAGACATTAAAGCTAGGGCCCAATCCAAAACATCTGGCAAATCAGCGCCAATACGGGAATATCTGAATAGCTTTATTTCACATTATCAAAAGTCGTACATTTTTCATTATTCATTGATGAAATGTTGGTAGCATTCCAAAGTCGTAGCTCCCTTCAACCAATGCATGGCAAAAACCCTGCTTATACTCATAATTTGGATATTTCCTGTCGAATAGCTCCCTACTCGTGTTCCAAATAAACCCTCGATATCACAAAAAAAAAAACGAATGAAGCCTTATAAAAACTTACACAAAAACCTAACAACTAATAGCTACTACTTCAGCATCTATGCTTGATTGATTATTTACTGAGCGTTGGCATTGACGAAAAATAAAAAGGAAGTTCTACCTCAGGTTATGCATGTAATAAAAAATTATTTGCCGGACCGCCAAAAAGACATAACTTTGGTTTAACTTGCCACAACTAAAGAAAAAAGTATGTTGGTATTACCGACTATGAACGATACAGATACAGTTGACGAGTTAATGGGAAAACTTCTTCAAGTTGTAGATAGCAATATTACAAAGGGTAGAGCTGATGTGTTCCAGAATAGCAATGTGCAGAAAATCACATATGTATATGGCCGATTAATACATTTTTTTGCATGGAATTTTCCAAATGAACAAACCACTCAATTAGTCTACAAAGAAAAACATCCAAAATTTGGCCGTAGAACTGATGAATAGAAATTTGAAATAATGTGCCAAACTGCAACGTCTCTCGAAAGGTTTGTTTTTTTTAACGCTACAGAGAACAGCCACCGCCATCTTTTGTGGCATCACGATCTTGTGTGACTACCATTGACGCGACTCGATGAAGGTTAACTCACATACCTATTCAGAGCTAGGTTAATTCAAATCTGGGAGGTTTCTCGTCCAAACATAAATGAAAAAATAAAAAATTAAATAAAAAATTCAAACCGGGGGCCACACACACTAAAAGACACTAGACTACACGTATCAGAACAGTATTATTTTTTAATTATTCTAGTTTCTAAATTAGTGAACCCGGCCAACGCATCTAAAATCATCTATTAATTTAAATGAATCAGCCGATCTGTTTCGGCTAAGCGATTGCACTTCTTTGAAGCTTTTTAGACAATTTTGTCGCTTGGCTTATACAGCACGACTCTCCGTGATATGTAAAAGAGTTTTTCATGTGCCAACGAAATCTAGTTGTCAACAATTTTTCGTGGAGTACTATTTCATCAAACAGGCACAACAAGGAATCGTCCAGCAGTCACAATAAGAAATCGTTTAGCACTCGTAGCAGGCAGAGCAGCAATAAAATCAACTGGCAGCTTAAGGCGGTGGTAAGCAAATTCATATTTTGTGAATATTACTATTATTATTTCACACACAAGAAACAAACTTTTACTTGCCACGGATAGTGTGAATTGCGAATTTTCCTATCTATGGATCGATAATTTTTTTGATTCTTGTCGTAGTTTTTCATTCTTGTGACAAAAAATTCAATAAATTTTACTGATAAGTGAAATCGGTGAAATGGTACATTTCAGGTATTTATAAATTGAAAGTAATTACTTTCGCCAGTCATAGTGTTAAAAAGTAAGTCCAAATTGTTTTTCACTATATATAAGACTCTACGTAAATATAATTTCTATACATGTTTTTATTTTTTGCAATTTTTTTTTTACAACCTAAAGAGAAAAAGCATCCAGCGCACCAGAACCGCTAGGAATTCTGATTTTCGGAGAATATGTTTTTTTCTGAAAAAAAAACATATCCAATATAGTTTTGATGAGGTGTTCTTTTAATCATTTCTTCATCAAAAATGCCTAGTGACAACAACCCTTTACTTGCACCCAACAAAAAAAATGCTAAATCTACTTTGCGTTAAGGTAAACTAATCCTCTAAATTTGGTTTAAGTCCGATGACTGCTGCGTTGGAAGTTAACGGGCCAAAAAAAAATTAGGGTTACCGTCCGCGATAATTTTCGAAATTGAAATATTTTGGTGATAAGAGCCACTTTAAGATCATTATAATTATCTACACGTTCATTGTTATTTGAAAACTTAATGGAAACAAAAAATATTTCCAACCTAATTTTTCAAACAAAATTATACCAAATATCTGATGGTTGGATCGGTAGTGTTAGATCACAAAGCCTTTATTTTTCTTTTCTTTAGATTTTTCACGATGGCACCACTGCTACAGAGCTGCCAAAATTTCAAAATCACTCTCACCAGACTTGGTCTTACTAAGGTTGAGACAAATTTACAAATTATTTTTGACTACTTTTTGGTAATTTGTGTCCATATGGAGTTGGAAATTCCCGAAACAAGATCATATTCAAGCTAAATTAAATTTAATATTATTAAACATTATTAAATTTTACTATCTGTGCTTGGTTTTTCCAAATATTTTTTTCCCACACATGAATTATCGAGCAAAGTGACTTTAATACTAATTTTCTTCAAAAACCAGTAAAAGTAGGTTCACCTGCTGGAATGTAATGTGATATGATAAGCCTACATTGGGCGCTATTATCTCATACTTCTTTTCCTTATGTGAGTGAGTGAATCAATGCTGCAAATTTTCGTAAATAGGTTTAGTTTTACAGGTAACTATGATTGCTTAGCCACAAATACTGAAAATAGCATCTTAAGTCTCAAAACTGTATCAGCACCATAATAATCAAATATGTCTACCTAAATATCGACAGTTTTTGCTAGATTGAGTCATGTATTTGTCAAGTAAAACAAGTTATCGCGTGCACACGTTCAGACAGCAAATCTTTTGAAGGCTGATTTCGGTCCTAAACTAGCTTTTACGGCCTTTTTTAATTACTGGCTGTGAGTTTGGTTATAAGGTGCGCTAGCATGCCAATCATATTTTTTAAATCATACGATCACTACGGTACTGTAGAAGTTTTATTTGTTTTAGTAATGTTTTGATACCTGGCTATCAATAATATACTATCAGAATTGAATTTCTTTCAATTAGAAAATACAGTAACAAGAGTACAATACCTCATACGATTTCAGTGAAACATACCTTTTAGAATCTTTTTCCACTTCACTGGTTCCAACAAATAAATCCGCAAATTGGTGGTTTTTTTTTATCTTTTCCACAATTTTATCGCTATACTGTTCGCAAAAAGCAGCCTTATAAAATCCATTCTTGTATAGTATCTATATTGACGCTGATACATCTAACGCATCATCAAGCATTAAACGAATCGGATATATCCAGCCTGCAAAAATGATACAACCGCCTAGCTCCATAGCATCATCGTCAACCAGCAAGCAGCTTCAACTAGTTCCAAACTAAACGACGTTCTCTTGATGGATTAGATTCAATTAAATAGTTTGATATATTTCAGTTGAAATTTAGATAAATATCAACGAAGCGTTGATACTTGTCGTCTATGTCGTATATGCTAGGTCAGACCCGTTGATTTGTGTGCCCAGCAATTATTCTGAACAACATAAAGCTTCAGCATGCAAATGCGAATTAAACTAATTTCGTTTGTCGAACGAGTAAAGTTTCGTTGCGTGAATTTTAATTGCATGTATTTAAAGAGTACACAATACAAAGCGATTGCTTGTTAGGCAATGTGTTTTATTATTGTCATTCGTCTCAATTGTCTGGTGACAAATTTAGCACTTCGAAATCATAGTGGAAAGATTGTTTCCAAGTTTCTTCCTACTTTTCGCCTACTGATATCAATGTTATGGAAATGAAAATATGTTTGTTTATTTGATGCAAGTGCTTTGATTTGTAATTTCACCTTTTTACGGATGAAAGAACATGTAAATAATCTTCTTTAAAAAAAAAGCAAAATAAAAGAAAACTTTATACGCATCAGTAGTGTTACTGTGGGTGGAAACCTACGTAAAATGAAATTAATTTATTCCAATTTAAACTATATGTCAGTGATTCTAATTTACAGCCATTCTTAGATAGACTGTGCTAATGCAGATCTGAAGCTTAGAGCCTGACTATCGTAACGCAGTTAATTGAATGAGTGCTTTACATCTGATTCGATTTTGTGTCTGCCAACACTACCTGACGAATGGACAGTGTAGAAGGTGGAAGGTTACCCTCGAAATATCCATAGGTCAAGATGTTTAAAAATGTTCAGCTTTTGCAGGGAAAAGTGATATTTCAAAGAATATATTATTATTTCTGCACATCAAAAAAGTTAAAAATAAATCATTTTTATAGATTGAGAATCATATATAAAAATAACAAACGAGTGTACATACATTTACCTCCTTTGTGTAAGACTTCAAATGAAAGACAACGGAATTATACTTTTTTAATTATTTCAATGTGTTTTTTTCACAGAAATGATCACATTTAATCGGTCGAAAACCTATATAGAATCTAACTAAAGTGAAAATGAGTTGAATCCAACTCCCTTACTACATCACCAATTAATGTGCTTTGTATTTTTCATTCTATTCCTCCCATATTATAAAATAACCATTACACGATTACTTTACCTCTTAGACTACAAAGCCAACACCAATTTTCAAACTAATTTTTAAACATCATTCAGAAAATAATAACAGCAAACGAGATCCAATTAGTCACTGAATTGTTGATTCATTCAACAATCTAACGTACTGACTGTTAAAACCCGTCCATAAACTCTCAATTATCATTCAAATATAAATATGTCAGGGTTATGCAAAGACCAACCGGTTCCCTTGCAAGTCAATCACCGGTATGGAGTCATTAAGTCACTCGAATGTATATTAAAAAATATCTTAAGAATTACTTCAATCACTCGTTTTGGAGATGATGAGATTCATGAATGTCATCTTGCCTTGTGTTGTCTTTTCTGCTGTGACATTCACTTTCACATCACCGTTAGAATATTTGTAAAGCCGTGAAGTAACAGTGAAAATTATACACGGCCTTAACAAATTTACGTCATAGATTATACAGTACAATTAAGTTTTTGTTCGAATTTGTGAATTAATACATTCTATCACGTGATAAAAAAAAAGCTAAAATAAGGTCGTGCATGTCTACGATCTTACTTTTATGATTCAGCCAGCATTTTTCATTTTAACATTGATCTAATCTTGGCAGAAATAATCTTTCATGGTGTTCAACCTAATATCACTTTTACCGCTTTGCATATGTCAGCTATTAATTTTATGACTATTCGAAGGGAAATCAAAGCCCGCAAATTAGAAAATAATTTAACTTTGAGCAGAAGCAACTTGTGTCTGTATATTCACACTACAAAAAAACTTCGTTTCAATGCTCATCTTTAATCTTTAATATGGTCTCGTGTGTTTTTGTGAATATCGCTCATATATTTTTTCTCGCGTCTATACCTTTCTCAAATTCGTTGAAGTTGATTCAAAAAGAAATTTCCAAACAAATGAATAGATTGTGATTCTCTGCTTTGAGCAGGCGTGGAAGCTATTAACAACATATGGGAAGATTGATATCAAGATGACAGTCCCAAAACTTATCTTTGTGGTACAAGAAATAAAAAATAGATTTCTGAAGTAGTTTGTTAGTCTTGACAACGTAAGAAAGCATGAAATGTGAAAATAATGCATCAACGATTAATCAATTAATTTTACGTTTGAGAAATTAATGGCATTCTTTAAGATGGAAATAACCTTGCAAGACGAATAAGAAATAGATTCCAGCTGCGTAGTGTGTCTGCAACTTCATGTTTGGAGTGAAAAATCTTTTTCTAAAAATACAAAAATGCATTTTTCAATAGAGAACGAAGCGAGTTATAATACTAACAGAGTTACAATCTCAACATTGGGTTAGGCTAAAAACTTTGTTTCGAACTTGAAGACAGCAAACAGGATGATCAGTCAACTGGTACGAAATATCTTGAATTTATTGTACGAACTAGTAAATCAACAAACACTTAAAAAAGTGACAGCATTGCTGCTGAGAAAAAGCATTTTGGAACATCATTATATAAACCAGCTATACAGCTATGTATATGCGACAAAAGTTCGTTTTTATGCAAGCTCTTTGTGAGTTCCAAGCCCGATTGCATGAACCCAATAAAAAATTCACTTTCAGAGATTGCAGGTTTATACTAGGCATGAGTTAGTGCCCGTTGGGAGGGAAGAGTCTGGCATTTCAAAGCACTAAAGCCAGAATGAACCTTTGTACTCGTGCCCCCAGCCTACTAGAGTATTCCGGATCTATTAGTGAAGTCCACGATTGCTAGGGAATAAGATTTTATCCGCGCAAACACTGGGCATCCAAAAAAAAAATTTTCTCAAAAAACACATACTCCACCTCTTTTTATCAGGATAGCCAGCTATATGGGTGGTTCTTTCCACTCAGTATACATATGATGGCTGTGTAAACCATCCTACTCTAGTTGAAGAGGAATAGTGCAGTCTCATGATTAGGCACTGAAAGGAATATATCGACTGCCTACGTCAAAAAACTGGCATATGTAGATGGGGTTGATACACCTAAAACAGTTTTGGGACCCTGTAACAGAAGCGTCGAGCCTTGTTTCGCAATAACATTAGCAATTTCATTTTTTTCAACACAACCATCTTCCATCACCTACTGCAGATGCACCTTTTGAACCTTTTAGAACAATCATGTCTGCATTTCTGGGCACCTATTGAAGTAGTCAGGAGTATATGTAACGCAAGTAAAGCAGCTTGGCTGTCACAAAAAATAGCGATACGTTCTCCCATCCACTTTTCACAGACGCCAGCTTCAAATCTGACGTCAGTCTTCGAACCATCTGTGAAGAAAAACTCGGGGTATACCCAGCTGTAGTCATTTGCATGCGTATTTATCCTTGTTATGGATGCGTACTTATGCTTGTTAAATAGATCCACAGAACTACAGGAGGGTTCTGATCGAATGTTGTGGCAAAAGCTCTCTCGCACTGCCCAAAAGCATTAAAATCTCGAGTAAGCTTTTCTTCCAGAGAAATCTAAAAAGAAGATTATTCCTAGATATTTGAATTTATCTGAACTTTTAAAATTGTGTCCTTCATTATTAGAATTATTAGCCCTTGAGCATCCATTTTACCAAGATTAACAGACCATCAATTTAATTCAATGCCCGTTGTGTATTTCTAGGTACCACATTCAGGTCTTTACTGTTGCAGTCCATTAAGCAAGGAGTCAATTAAAATACTATGATAGAACCCATCGGCCCGTTCTCAAGTAGCAGTCGGCCCAGCTTTCAATGACAATCATCTCTTCGTCAGCATGGCATGTATTCATTTAAATAGGATATCGCCGACATATCTCAAGAGCATGCAGTCAAACTTACCAAAGAAACGACTCCACCAACCCCGGAAAACGGAGAATCAAAGGTGAACACGCATGATTTTTATCGGTGATAAGCATGTTGTTGTTTATATCAGCTATTAGGCTAAAGTGTCCAAATATGTATATTCCGTCCCTGCTGGCATATCAGGATAAACGATACTAGGATGATCAGCCCAAAATTATTGGATCTGAATAGTCATCCTTCCCAGGTTTTAGTATGAAGGTAGTAGAGAGCCCAGCTAATTGGTCATTTTGCAGTACTTTGTACAGCTTCAGTCATCATCTTTATTGTTCTTACAAGCTCAGTTGGAAAGTTTTCTGGTATCTTTTTATCTGCATCTGCTCTTGCTGGTCGGGCAGGCCTTATTTTCAGCGTATTGTTCTTTTTATGTTTACAACTTTCTAATTATATATGGAGGAATTCCGCTTTTAAAAGTGTAGAAAGTGTTAAAATAATTGACATCTATATTTATCTTCATCAGTCTGATAAATATCTAAAGTTTTTTGAGAACAACTTATAAATTTTTTTACATATTTGTAAAAACCGTTCAGGTTGCACAGCAAATATCGTACATCATCTGTTTGTAACCTGATTTCCAAGTCCTTGAACCTTTGCTATCCCTAATGTCTTACTACTCTCTGCAATATCCGGGTAGACTGGTACATACACAATGTGGCCATCAGCGTTGCTCCGTGTCAAACTTCGATAAAAGAAATTTCAGTAAAAGTAGGATATTTTTTTTACCACGTAACACAGCCTTTAGCAACAAAGCAACAAAAGGCCGTACGATTGAAATCGAATCGAACTACCTCCTTCGAAAACACACCATAGGTAAACCATAGGTACTAATAGAAACCATACATGAAGTAAATATAACTTTTTGGTTCACCTTGTAACTTTCAAGCAATTATTTTCTTCAAGAGAAAATAACAGAGCTTGGCATGATTTATGCCTGAAAATTAAAAGCGAAAAAGAGATTTTTTGTCTTCGTGACTAGTGAAAATAAGCTGATCTAATTGCATATAAGCCAAACTACATAATTTGGAATAAGTAAAATTTTTAAATTACAAAGACAATATGTATTTCCCATGCAGATGTTCCCACATTATGAAATCTTGTTCCATTCAAAAGATTTTTCTCATTGTAAAATAAAGCCAGTTGTCAATGAGAACTCCGCACTCATCAGAAATTCACACAAGTAGGTAACAATTTTACATGGTGATTTTTTGTAGTTTGCTTTGTAATATCACCAACATAAATATTGCCGTTTTCTTAGATACGGAAGAAATACATGGCGAGTTTTAGCTCGTTAGTATCGTGGAAAAGCTATTGTTAGTTAGTGAGTATCATCAAACGATTGGAAATTACAAAACAAGAAAGCAATTCATCAATAAATATTAAATTTACTGAAAACGATGAAAATTATACTTGTCGAAAGAGAGAATTGCTGACTTCACCAAACTGACAAAGATGAGACATTCAGAAGCTGATTTTGCATAACATATCGATCCAGGATCGAAAACTCGAAATGCAACAGACGAAAGACGTAGCAAATAATAATTCATTACCTTATATTTTTTCATATATTTATTTGATTATTTTAAGTTCGTCTAATATAAACTAGTAAAAACGTGAAAACATAGAAACAAAGCCATCAAAGTGAAAAATATATATTAAAACCCAATTTCTTGTTAGCGCGATTGAAATTTCTTTTTATGAACGAAACGATGATAAAAAAGAATAGGTACAATATCAACTTTCTTCATTCTGTGGCACTTGGTATTGAAAACAAATAGACTTAAAACATATTCAACGGAAATACCCTCTCTGAGAAGCTAAGGAGCAAAGAAGGTTTTGAAATTTTCTCGCCTGATTTCAAGCGCATTCCTAGCCATTTAACTCAGATAATTATTGTAAAGAGGCAAGCGTAGAGCGTCTGACCAAGCAAACTCTTGTAAATAAAACCGTAAATTTGTTTTCTGAATATACTTGACACGATCGACATATACCTACTGACAAATAGACAGGGATACTCGAGTATTGGTCTAAGGCACAAAATACTTTCTTAGGTAGACGTCTGTCATGAAACTCTTTAGATCGCCTTCTCACAAATGCTAGTGTGGACGAAGCTTTTACTAAGATGGCGTTAATGTGATCGCCAAAAATGAAAACATTATTTAAAAGTACAAATAAATCGAATACTTTGTTAAAATATCATAAGACAATACTGTTGTTCAAAAAGTATTCAAAGCTTAGTGACTAGTTCTACGCGTGTACGAAACCACGGCACATTTGGTATGTTAATTACCATTTTTTTTAGAATCACACCAAGTTATAGGATTATCAAGGACAGCTTGATACCCCAAGCAGCCATGAATATAGGATAACTTAATAAAATTTTGGCAGTATCTGCATAAAGTAAAATAGAAGAACGAAAGAAAGACCATTTACATATAAAAGAAATAGTAAAGGTCCTTGGCGGCTTCATTGTGGAACGCTAGATATAAGATCAATTTCTGATGACAGGACTCCGCAAAAAGATACACATTGGTAAAGGCAATCCAAATAAGAAGCCAAAATAAAAATGTATAGTTTGTTTAAATTTAATTGATTTAATCAATGTATCAAACGAAAAAAAACTCTAACGCATAGGAACCGCTAGAAGCACTGACTTTCGAAGAAAAGCAAAGAAAACGTACGAATTAAAATGTATATACTGCTGCCACACGTGCTTCATATCAAAACCAACCTGTTTTGAAGGTCATGTACGACTTGAAACTCATAAAGTAAAGCAATTGTTAGGGTTACCACTCGTATGAATTTCAAAATTTAAGAAACACTTGTTACTCATATTAAATATTGAATGTTTGTATTATAAAACTTTAAAAGCAGCATCTTATATAACATAGAAGATGAGCATAATCAGTGCTTGCAGCACTTTACTAGCATTGCAACGTAAAAACTACTGCAACTATTTCACGTCAAAATCATTTAGTCCTGTGAATTTCGTTTTCATTCGATGACTTCATCGAAAAAAACCGGGGTACAAAGAAATTTAGAGCTATCAACCAAAAAGTTTTCAAATTTTCCAAATTTTTCTATTTTTTGTTTATTATCACTAAAAGATCATTACCACTTGAAAATTTAATGATAACAGCGCTTAATAAAGATAAATTACAAAAACCACCATAACTGGCTACCCTATCATGGTTTTCCGAGCAAATTCCAACCAAATTTTACGTACCATAAAGTCCATTTACACTATGAATTTTGTTTTGATTTCATAACTGCAAAACGAAACTTCATACTCTGCATACCCACGTATCAAAGAGAAGATTCTGCGGCGATCTACTCGAAGCATATTTAACGACAATATAGATATGCGAATTAAAACGCGTTTTTTATTACGCTTTAAAAATCTTAGGATTATTCCTGTTACGGAAAATTAATGTGGTAGGTAAATGATGAAGAGAAAAATGTCAAGTGCGAAAAAGAAAAAGGCCAAGAGTGAGTTTTCTTGTCGCATAAAGTTTATTATTGATTTTAGTAGTAGCATGGTAATGGTACATATTTTCAGGGTAGAAGAAAGAAACAACGTTTTTAATTGTTTTCATGTTTTGCTTAGAAAAGTATGATTATTTCATAATAATGATTAAGTGCTAGTATATTGTAAGAGTAGAAAACTGTTTCTATTTAAAGGTTTCTACAAAGAAGTGAGCTATAGAGATTGTAAAAGAAAGACTAAAAGATTTTAAGTAGAACACATTGACTAGCAAATTGTTTTTAATAAATAAATTTAATCCCAAAGTAAAAATTTCACTTACACTCAAATATGAGAAACTCATTCCAAAAGAAAGCTGGGCATAGTGTGTTTCAATGGCGTTTAAATGATTCGTCATGAATAGCAATGCAAAGTAAATTAATTAAAAAATTGATGATTTCGCGATAACTAAAGAATGTATTTTTGATTTATAATAGAAGAATGAATAGTGAAAATGCTATAAAATGTTGTAAATGTTATGTTATAATGAAAATCGGGTCGAATAATGCTACCACTTTTCTTAATCATCACATAACCAATATTTTGAAGCCAAAAATAATTGTGGTACCCGAAATAATAATATTATTGTAAAATATTTGCTAGCGTTATGCAGATTAGCTTGCCTCATAAATTTATTTTTTGCTGTATCTTAAACAAACATCGGTTTTGATCATTTCAATATAAATATGCATAAATAAATTTTTGAAAGTTTTCATCGGTGTATTTATTTTGCATTTCCGCCAAAACATATATTTTCCTCAAACGATCACATAAAATATGCAGTTGTTGTTTAAAATATTCGAGACAGGTTTACTAATGTTTCGTTACTTCGTTTCAATCAATGCATACTTGTCTTTCCGATCGAACTATAGTCGAGTCGAATACAATATTAACTTTTTATACTTCCGCATTCACCGTTTCTTATTACCTAAACGACAACACAGCGTCAAATAAACATAACACTAGGCTAGATGCTCCTCAAGCCGACATCGCATTCCAAGCACACCTAACCCATTTCTTTTTCAAGAAACTATCTTGGCAGCCTAAAATCTACTATAAAATGCCACACAACGAGCACACACACTCGGCAGGCGAAAGCACGGAAAATGACTTTGTGTTCTACAACTGGTATGTTCGTTTGTGTATACAACAGAAGTTAAAGTGCAACAGAAGACCCTACCTTGCCCTACATCAAGAAGTGTCTACTCAACGTTCTTAGTCAACATAATCGATTATGCATGCATGTATGTCGTTAATCGTTGCAAACATAAAAATCTAAACATATCAACATGAAAGTCAGATGGAAAACAGAAAATTTGTAAACAAACTTTCCACCAGGCATGAATCAAGAGCTTTATAAAGAAATTGAGATAAACATTTTGACGTGAAAGTTTACTCATCGAGTTGTGTTGAATTTTAATTTTGAAATTTCTGGTGAATACATTTTGAACTTAGAATTCACCAAAAATATATGGGTAGTAAATAATGTTGCAACTTAATAATATATATATATATATATATATATATATATATATATATATATATATATATATATATATATATATATATATATATATATATATATATATATATATATATATATATATCCCAAGTTTTTTGTGTACCAAATGTTATTAAACAGAAAAAATACCGTAATTCTCAGCCGTGACGCAGTAAATGACACAAATATGCAACTTTGTGAAAAAATGATCAATAACAATGTCTGTAGTGATGATCATTATATCAATATAGATTCAAAAATAATGTTGGAATTTATCAATATGATTCAGAAAATAGTGTGACCATAATAATTCTGCCAATCAATGCCAGTACTTCTGCAATGATGCCGGTCATGATTCGACAATTATATCAGTAGTATTTGAGTAATTATGCCGGTAATGGAACAAGAATGGACTCAGATAGTAGCCGTCCAACAGTGATGGCTAATTATAACGGTAAGGTAGGATGGTAGAAAGGACACGAGCAGTGTTTTAGAAATGACAGTAGTAACAATTGTGTATTTATGCCAATAATGATTTAATGATTAAAATGACATTGATTTAGTAGTGCTTTAAGTGAAACATATTAAGATTGTATAATGGCATCGATATAAGAACAGCGATGATGGCAATAATAATTTTGTGATGATGAAAATTTACAATCAGTAATTATGTTAGTAATTGTGTAGCAACAACTTCAACAGTTCATTAATATGCATTAATCAATTCTAAATCAATTAGCTATTAATAATAATGCAAAAATGGTGTCAGAATTGATGCTTTAAATTATTCAACAATAATGCTTAGACGATGAGTTGTGCTGAAAGAAAGATGAAAGTAATCTTATAACTTAATTGCTGCGTAATGGCCAGAGTTGATTTCGGGATTAGAGCATCGGATCGTAGTCATAGCCACCAAAATTGGAAAAGGTGCGGAAATGACCGTAGTGATAATTGAAGAAAGGTGGCTGAAAATTCCAATCAAGACGTGCTAAAGCGGAAAGAAAAAATCTTTAAACAGACCAGCAATCATTCAAAAAAGGGGATTAGTAATGATGTATTATTGCTACAGAAGTGAAGCAAATGGAAAGACGTTTATACCTTCCGTGGTTTTTCAGTGATATTTTTGATAATGTTTCTCCTGTGATGCCAGTAATGATTCAAGTCTTATGATTGAGTCAGATATGGTGAAATAAGTTTTACTGTAGTTTATAATAATTCAGTTTAGTTTATAATAATCAGAGCAATAATTTTTTAATTACATCACAGCCGGTCCATATGTAAGCGCAGTAACAATTACAATAAAATTTCAAGAATGACATATAATGCCATGGGTAATGATTGAATAAAAACACCTAGCAATCCAGTAAAAATAATGACATAAGGGCAACATTGCAAGGATAAGTTTTTGATTATCCTTGGAATATTGAGTTATAGAGCGAGCTACAGTGCTGATTAATTGTCACTAAAGGTATAAAATAGCTAAAGTAATGATAGCAACAATTTAATATTTATTGAAGACCACCGTACCACCGATAATTGAAAAGTCATTATGGTTACTATGTAGTACGGTTGCTTTTGTATATTAAGTAAAAATATCAAAAATGATTTATTATTTGTTTAGTGGGTTCGTGAGCCATTACTGATAGCATCATGAATTTTATTGCTAAACAAATTCGAATACGTATCTAATAGCATATGTAAGCTGTATCGTTGTCACAATCATTACTTAATCATCACTTTCATTACTATGTACATCATTGTAGCTAATTATCTTTATTTTCTTTTTGGTGCAGCATCTACTAGCATGACTATTGAATTGCTACCGAATAACTTGCAAAATCAGTATTGTAATCATTATTGATGTAGAAACAGCAAAAAACCAGCATAGTCTCTGGAGTACGTGGTCCGATTGAGCTAAAACTTTCGGAGAACACGGATATTTATAAGAAGTAAGTGCATGTTAAAGCTGAGATATATTTAACCCTTCGGCGGCGACATGCATTTTGGTGAATTTACGGGTATTTCTATATTTCTATGCAAAGGAATTTTCTGTAGAAATCAAGAAATGAAAATGAAAACTTCTGATATTTATTCTTTTTTATGATAATTAATTTAATTTTTTAATTTTATGATAAAATTTTTAATTCTATGTGTGCGCTAATCGCTTAATAGTAGAAAAGGATTTTTATCATATTTCAATTCATCATAGCTTCTGACTGAAAAATTAGATTGTCACGAAATTCGCAGAGCATATTTATATTAGGCGAAAATATACATGATGAGTGTGCGGGCAACACAGTAATGTAGTTACAGCACGGAAATAAAAAAAACTTTCAGACAAACATTTTCGCTTTTTGAAAAAAAAATACAAACAGCTGATAAATTTTACTTTTTGTCCCTCCTTGTCAAACTGAAAGTTTGAAAACTCGGCGTCGCAGAAGAACGGTAGCTCTTCACCAAATAATTTCTATTTTGAGCACTCCAAACTTTTGTTCAAGAGAACTCACCACTGGATCATATAATAGTAAAAGTGTGGAAAAACATGGGGAAGTGATGCCATTTAAAAAAAATCCCACCAAAAATATAAATGCTTTATACCTTATAACTACCGACACAGCCATCCGATTGTAACAAACTTTGCAACAACAGATGGAACTTATTATAAGCCAAGTTGGGTAAAAATTTGGTTGAACGATTATGAAAGGGCTGCTAGTTACGGTAATTTTTGTATTTTGTGTCGTAAATTCTTTACTAAAAGAGGTTAACCTGAAATGTTCAAATAGTAATGATCTTTTAGTGACAAATAACAACAAATGTTTGGTTTTGAATTATTTTAAAAGCTTTGAAATTTTAAGAGCTTTGAAATTGTCTCTACCCCTATACCTTCCAACGACGTCGTTAGCATGGTATAAAAACCGGATCGTCTTTGCATGACTTGGATTGAAATTAAAATGTCTGAGAAGTCAAAGTCGGTTATCCATGTGACTGGATCGACCGAATACAATTCATCCAGTTCTACAATGGTGAAGTATGCCGTATTGAAAAGTCACATTCATGAACAGAACTCAAGTAGGCTTCGAATTTTTCAATCCCTCGATCCGGGTTGTTTAATGACAAAGTCAATCCGATCCAAAAAAAAAAAAAATGTCTGATCGGATCGACTAATCCAATTAAAACGGTACTGGTATACAACACGGATTGACTAATCTTAATCCACTTTCAACGTAGCTATTGAACCTTTTATACGTAGCTATTAAGTCTCATTGTATATGTAGCCATTGAGCCTTTTTACACGAGAAACTAAATTGGAATTTTGAATATATCATTGTGCTAAATATCATTGTGTTTATGTGTACACGATAATTTTGTGTACGTACAAGGATGTTTCCAATATGGTGGCTTCTGACGAACGTTTTTCGCTTCGTGTGTCCCTGTGCATGTAAAGAGATTTCCAATATGGCAGCTTCTGGCAATCACTGCTCACTTCGTGTGAGCGTTTGAAGCCGCCATATTTAAAACAAACCCAATCTATGTGTGCGTAAGTCAGACCGCTGAACAAATTTGTACGGTTACACAAAATTTGGATTTCAAACCGGTTTAAATGCAAATTTCGTGTTGCAATACAATGTTAGCCGGCGGCATGGCTTACACACACATAGAAACACTTAGCACAAAACCGGTATTTGCAAATCAAAATGTTGCCTTTGCTAAGTTTACCAGTACCAAACAATTTCGTTATTTTCGTATCACCAGTACCATTCAATATTCATATTCTAAATTTTAAAATTTCCGAGCTTTGGAAATTTCACAGATGGCAGCCCCAAGTATCTTTTTATCACATCAGCTTTTGATAAAGTCGTCGGATGAAACAGTGGTGGTATATGTACTTTTGGCTGCAATACTATTAGTGATGCACAGCACTTTCATCGTTTACGTTATAGGAGATGCTGCATCAAAGTCTTATATGATAAAAATCTTATAAAGAAAATAAGAAACAAGTGTTTTACTTTCCTAAATTTTAAAATTCATACGAGTGGTGGCACTAGAAACCTTTCTACTCTATGAGTTTCGATGCAGTCATCGAATCAAAGTGATACAGGTTGGTTCCGTTACTTTTCTTCGAATATCAGCGTTTTAGCGATTTTTATGCACTAAAGTTTTTTTTTTCATTGTAGAATGCGTCTTATTTCAGGAATCAAATATCAGTAGTTTTTGTGATGGTAAAGTTTGAAAACAGATTTTTCAAGGTGTTTCAGTGTCAGATAAAAAAGAAATTAATAATTTTTCTTCAGATTCTATATTTCTTTTGAAAGAGAGGAGACACGAGCAAGACCTAACATTTGGCTTTAAATAATATATACATATAAGGAAAAATCAGCATAGTTTATTATGTTAAGGAAATCAATTTCCTTAAAAGTTTCTTAAAATTCGAATATTAAATTCAATAGTTGGCTGATAATTTTCCGTGTTTTAATAAAAACATACGATATTTGTCACGATTCAGGTGTTTAGCATTTACTTAAACTATTTTGATAATTGAAGGAAACACTATTTTAAAGTTGAAAAATTCTTATCGAAAATTGAATCTTGGTCATTCTAGGATATTTCTAACAAACTCGTTAGAAAATTAAGATTATCTTCTTTATGTTTAAACATAGTTTAAACCCAAACTCAACAAGAATACATCAAAATTAACTTAGTTTAGTAGATGAAGATTTATGTAGTTAGCCTATGATAAATTCTAGTTGATAAAGCATTGGACTTTTGCGATGTGTAATTCCTCATCTAAATCCTAGTAAAAATGATTAAACATGATAACAAATCAGGCTTTGAATTGTAAGAATTTGCGGAAAAACAGGGACATCAGCCGTGATTCTAAACAAGTATACTACTTATGATATGGAATCGATACCAAAGTAAACTACCACAAGCTTATGTAGCCGATTGGTTAGAGCACCAGCTGCTAACCTGTGAAATCCAATAACGGAAGATATCTCATGACACCGGACTTCAAGCAGACCTGTGGATGGATCAAATCAGGATTCAAATGAAGACCAATCACTCCGCATTAATGTAACCCTGACCGATTTTGGAGCAACCAACTCATTTCACCCAGAACTAAAAAGCTTTCTATGATAAACGAAAATTACTTAGAATTTCTATCAGATTTCTAGTAACATACTTGACTCATCATAATAGCTGACGAATCAGACGTATTTGCTTTGATGAGTGCTTACAATCATGTATGAAAATCATTGTTCACCTGGAAGCTACTAATCTCAATCAAGTGCCAGTATCTTAAATGGAAGCCAATGTCAAATCGGCATCAAACGTAGGCAGGCACACTCGCCCGAATTTAACTAACTTCCAACGAAAACTACCTTAATCATATCCATAAATCACACACGAAGAAGGCGGCAACTAATTCGATCGTATCTTCATTTTGTCATTCGTACGTATCTACCGTTGACATCAATTCGTCGAAAGAATGCTTTAGATTCTAAAACATTGAAAATCAATTCCCTGAAGAATGTTCTCAGCAAGCAACAGTGTTTCAAACCGTACCGTCCCAAAGAAGCACGTCTGCTGGCTCCCCATTCTACTTAGCATTCAACAAATTTATACTTGAAACAAACACACGTGACACTTGAGCATAATAAATTCCCAGCCTAGAAAACAAACAGCATTCTCCACTACACACCGCACCATTGTATTCACTCGTAAGTATTCTTGCGCTTCTTATCTCACCTGGTTAATTGAAGACGGCAAACGGGCTAGAGGTTAACCGGTCTTTCGCGCAACCGTGTACTCCAGATTATCTTAATTGCGATGAAGAAGATTGTCGTTCGTGTTGTATATTTAACGAGTTGCTATACCGTTTCAGACCGTCACAGTTGACGGCGGCGTCTCTATCTTTCGACGCAAACGACACTTTCTTGTATGTTTTGTAAGTTGTTTACAATTCTTTTCGAGAATTTCACTGTGTGACACAATCAACAAACATGAGCTTATTTATTCCGTTGAATATATGGTAGGCGACCGGAATGACAACGACTGCGTTTTTAGTGCACCGAAACGATTAGCGATCAACGGGAAAAAATTTTAAGATTCTTCATTTAACACCGATAGACCTGTACAAACAGTGTTGTTGCGACGAAGACACTAAGAAACTTGCACTGATATCAACTTGGACTTTTCATCAATCGAAAAATCGTTTTTACACACATCAGCACTATTCAACTGGTTATGGTTGGTAAACATTTTTTCTTGGCTTTTTTGGTGACTGATTTGACTTTTTTCCATGCATATTTCTTGGTCTCATTGATATGCGGGTATATGTGTACATAAGTTGTAGGTATTCTCTGAAAGTTGAAAATAGAGAAATATTAGTCTAGATACTATCTGAAAAATATTGTATCAATGAAATCAGTGATTTACTTTCTACAGACATACATATGCACAATGAATTAACGTATTTTAGTAAGGCTTCAATGAAAAGAAGTTTGATTTACTAAGTAATCTATAGCGATATGGTCGTGAATAGATTCAAAATTTTTTTTGGTGTAATAGCTTTCGACAACAGAGTATTAAATTTCCGATGGTCATATTGATCGTATTCATACTAAGCTGACTGTATATATGGATTACATTATTAATTCAACACAAAAGCTAAGTTACTAGCTAGTCCAATTATAGGTTACAGCAAATCGTTTTCAATCATAAATTAGAATATCGTTAAAAGCACGTAAATTTTAAGAAAAATGTTTATATTTTTATCATTTGATCGAAATTATACCGATTAACTGTAGAATCAAGAGAAAATATCATTACATTAAGTCCCTGGTTAATTGCTAAGTTTTGTTGACACAAAAACCGCAAAAACTATTAAGGAGATCAAATTATTTTGAAAATTCCAATTACACCCTTAAATACCTCTCTTGAGCCTCTAACTTTAAGTCAAAAAAAATTAATGAGAAAAAGACATCCATGTGAATAGACTTCTAGAGATGAAAAAGGAGATAGTAAGAAAATATCCATGTTCGAAATATATGAAAATGTTTAGGTCCCAAATGTTTCAAAATTAGCTCATAACCAGGCCTTCAAACATTTTCATTAAAGATTGAAGTCATTTGCAATTGAGGAATAAGCCAGAAAGTACCGTTACGTAAAAAGAATTTAAATTGGCTCCGGTAAAAGATATCGATAGAATAACTTTGACTACTTGCTTGAGTAAAAATATATTATTCCTCATTAGGGGAAACAAAAAACAGGACTCTAACTTAGTTTATGATTGGCTGTAAAATTACAATATCGCATGTTGTGCTTTCATAATGAACAATACGATTAGAAAGATTTTAAAACTTTAGGCCAGTAAAGTGCAACTTTAAATATTTTACCTATTCTAAACTTTGGATATTTGACGCTTCACCAATGATATAGCAAAAATTGATGCAACTAGTTCATAACAACCTAATTCCGCTATAAACTTGAAGCCTTCGTATCAAAATTGGTTCTCCATGATAATAAATATGTATATACGACCATATAGCAATTTTAAGGAAATAATTTATCAGTAGTAATGCCTTCAAGAAGTGTAGATGTGGAATACAACGGCGGCAACAAAACTTAGAAATAACGAAAACGTTCTGTGATTGGGAAAACAGCAAGTACCTGCTTCTAAAACATAGAATTTCAGAAATGAATTAATAAGTAATCCTAGAAACTAGAAGTAAAGAAAACGAAATTGAGTAAATTTATCAAAGAACTCAGTATACCTGCCCTCGATTTTGAAAACCAAAGCAAGTGATATCAATTCATCTCATTCAGAAGGGTGTTGCTTTTATGATATTAGTTTGTACATTTGACAATACATTTGAGGGATGGACTGGTGGATAGGTATTATTAAATAGCTGTGTAGGTATTATTAAATACCTTCATATTACATAGCTGTGCTAATAAACTAACAAATACATTACCATGATTACATAGCTTTTGTTGAAGAACTTAACAGTTTTTTCATAAATTTTGTCACTGCAGGATTATGATGACCAACTCCCTATTTTTTTATAAAAATTAAAAAAACTACCTTATGCGCTTTCTGTCGTTTTCATTTGTTTTTTTTTTTTTGTTTAATTATTATTATTTCGTTGCACTGTCAAGTCTAATTCTTGGCAACTTATATCTACTTCCAAACTAGTAGCACTTTCTGAACCAGAAGTAGTTAAGTTCAATTAAAACTGTTGCTGGCATTTTCACGCCCAGCGTGGGTTCTGTGGATGCATCGAATGATGGTAAGGCTTCTTCAGGAGCTTTTGTTTTAATGTTATTGAAGGTGAATATTATTCCGTTGCATAAGTGGCTGACTTAGTGAACTGAATAGAGAGCCCCCAGTTTTTAATGACCACACGGGGTACGCATTTTCCCTAAGCCAGGTTATTTATTGTGACGCGTTTTCACTTGTGAGGCAAAAAGTTTCACCTGATCTGTATACTTCAGCTGAGGCTATTAGCTCAACACAGCTATCTGTGTCCAGCAATGTCCCGCTTGACGCAAGCACTGCTGTCTAGCTCTAATGGCCTCCGAAAATTCGGGCATGAAATTGAACTTTTTCGCAGCAAATATCAAAATGATAAAATAACTTCAAAAAGAAATCAGCACAGGTTTGCTTTAGAAAGTTTAAAGAATCTCAAATCATTTAAAAATGAGGTTCTTATATAATTAAGTACGGATATCTAGGCAGGGAACGCAAAAAATTAAGGCATAATAAAACGATTTGATATTTTATATACAATCTTAAAAAATTATAATCCAATCACCGACTTCTAGTGTCTAATTCTTTATAACCAATTGGAATTTCATCGTGTAAGTGAAACACGTGAAACAAGAGCATTGTGAAATATATATCATAAAACTACCGTCGATGAAACTTGAAAGTGTTTTCTATAAATATGCAGAAAAGATTATAATTTTATGTTAAAAGCAATTTTTGAAATTAGCTGGAGACTATAAAAGCTCAGATTGTTAGATATCTTTCATAAGGTAAGACAGTGTACTTGACATCCTTATTTACGACATTTGCAATGAAATAAATGAAATTGAAAAAAATGGGAGGATATAAAAGAGAAAAGGAAACACGTGTCTAAGATTGTAACATTTTCGGATCCCATAGACAAATTTCTTAATAATGAAAATTATTCACCGTTTTCAATTAGGCATAACTAAAGAACTCATTTACGAACAGTCAAAAAATAACGGTTTATCGCAAATCAAATGCCATCAAGCTGAATAAATGTAAGTCAGTGTAAAAATCCCAACATGAAGAAAAATATAAAGCTATCGTTTTCCCATTGATTACTATTTAAGGGCGTAAATATGAAACTGTTTGCCGCATATATAACTATCTGCTCCAGATATTTCGCGAACAAATCAATATTCGTTATAAGTCAATCATTCGCCATATAGCCCACTGATAAGAGCTCTGCTTTTCTAATAACGTACCCATACAGCTCGCTAATTGTTATCGAAACGCCCTCCCTCCAGTCCCCGTTCTATTGCCGCATTTCCAATGAAAGCCTGATAACAAGCCATAATTGGAAAAGTCGAAATCAAGTATTGAGTTTTCACTCATAAATCGTATTTTAATTGCTCGAATCTCGGTTCGAAAGATAACGAGGGTCAAGAGTAAGATGATAGCACTAGCTGTTGTGACCTGATAACGTGAGGGCATGCCGTCCGGTTGTTAGACTATGAACACAACACTCATCTAGAGCAGGCCGCCTGGAGGCTAGAACTAAAATCTCTACTGTGAGTTGAATGCATCATTATCTGTGTGATGTCAGTGCAGCTGGTGCACCTGCTGGACCCATTGGGGCAAGCTAGCGTATTCCACCCCTCCCCAATATTCGTAAAGCATTTCAAGATGTACTCGGCAAGCTCTTGTGCACAACAGTACACTTATTTGTTGCCATTCTTTCTATTTTTAACATTCGTCAGTACGGACAGTAGCGAGAACACTTTCAACACACGCATCCACAAGTAAGAAACTATCGTACGTTTCAGAACATTCGAATCTACAGCTAGATAGAATCTAAAACAAGTAAATCGGTTGTAAGCAGCTTGTCGCTAGCTATAATCACCTTGACCAGATGTCTATAATTGTGCTCCTTCGCTGCCGCCAAATAATTCGCGTATTTTTGCACTTCACACGCGACGAAATTCACGCTCCTCTACGAATTACGTGAACACCCGCACGACTATTACGGAACCGCGATTAAGTCAAACTGGCAACAAAATCTTCGCCGGTGGTAACAGAAGCCACTCCACGACTCTGAGTGCGTTGCGATGCGGCCCCACATTCCTCCATTCGTCTGGGGATCGGTGCAGCTTACTTAGTTTAGCGGGCGCCGCCACTGAGAAGACGTTCTGGGCCCCAAACTAAATCTTATCTTGATATTGTTTTTGTTCCGTCACTGTGGAAATGTGACGAGGCAGTTGTATCCAAACTTTTCAAAAAAGATACTTTTGGTGTTTTTCTGAAAGATAAAATAAAGTCTTAAGAAAAGATTGACTTGACAATGCCTTGATTGCATTCATTTCATTTGGAACGATAATTTCAAATTATTCGTCTTTGGTCATGAACGAAGTAGTTTTTCGATTAACTAGGAAATTTTTTTTCACATGTTAAATATTTAGCAAAGTATTTTCGTTACATACTATCCGATTTGTTTTTCAAATTTTTTGGCAGTTTTTGTTCACGAGACCTCATGACCGGATCAACAATACAAAATTCACAAACTGTATTGGTCTTAAATAGGACCAAGTTTGATAGAAATGATTTTGAAATGCTAGCTATACTAAAAATGTAAACTACTTTTAATTCACACAGTAACTGGACCTTACGTCAAGCCAAACTAGATAAAAACTTGGTTGAGAAATGAGAATGGAGCTGCGAGCTATGGTAATTTTTGAAAATTCGTTCAGAAAAATTAGAGCTTTCTGCTCTACAGCTTCCGGTTCTGCTATGAAATCAAAATGAAATTTATATTGTAAATGGACATTATTGTTGGACAAATTTTGTAGAAAATTGGTTAAAAAATCAGCTATGGTAAATTTTGTAACAAATTTTCCCCTCATTACTTAAATTTTCAAATGGTTATGATATTATAGTGACAGTAAAATTGTTTTCGGGTGGTAGTCCCAAAATTATTTTTACCTCTATAACTTTACCTCTATAAACGTAGATATCGGATCAGACCAAAATTCGCATGGTGAATCAAAATAGGCAATTGATGTTTAGATTTTTCAAGTATTGGGCATTTATCGGACGACAGCCCCAAACATATTTCTACGCCTGTAAGTTTCGATGAAGTCATCGGATGAAAACAAAATTTACAAGGTCCGTTGATTTTGACATGAAGCAGCTGTACAGTTTGAAATTAACATATTTTGGAAGTTTTCTTTCCACTTGATGGAAATTTAATTAATATTATTTCAATACACGAGCTGTGAGCTATGCAAAAATATGTTTTTCAAACAGGTTATGAGGATAAACAAATATTTAAATACCAGTATTATCACAAAGCCATATTAGTAACATAGTTAATTTTCAAATAACTCTTTTAATACTGAAATAACTAATAAAAATGTTAACACAAAAAAAACCTGATTAACCGATGGGAAGATTACATTACACTCCGTTCAGTGATTGGACTTACGACTAACTTTGTGTGCTTAAGTCTTTCAACATAGATTTGAGTCCTACAGATGCAATACGGTTACTGTTTGTTTAAACTAACATTTCATTCTGTTCTTCA
The DNA here is from genome assembly GCA_947369275.1 of Nemotelus nigrinus. NCBI lineage: Eukaryota > Metazoa > Arthropoda > Insecta > Diptera > Stratiomyidae > Nemotelus > Nemotelus nigrinus. The sequence continues at coordinate 13,707,654 of OX376374.1, forward strand.
TAAGTTTAGTTAGTCTTTTAACAACAATTTTATACTTAAATGATAAATGACGTCAGTCATTTGTTGCGTTTTTTTATAAAGCTGTCAACATTGGCATCTTGCTGGCATACAGTAGTAATTTCTCTACCTCGTCTTTGGCTATTTAAAATATTTGTGGCATTTTTTTTTGTAAAGAACCCAAACAATAAATATACAAACAATAAATATATAAAGAAAACAAACAATACATATTCTATAAATATATTTAAATAAAACAAAATTTATACTTTATTTTGCTTTAGTTTGGCTGCAAAAATTGTACCCTTTCATTTTTTGAATCATGGGAAAATCATCTTGTTAATTACTTTCATATGTTTTAAATTAATAGAAAATACAGTACACACTGTGTTTTAATTTAATATTTCTATGTTTCAAGTTTGATCTCTCTTTGAACCCCAGGAGATATTGTTTTACATGAAGTAAAATATGTGTATATTTTAACGTTAGAATACCTACTAATTTATTTCATGTTTACATCTGAATCTTATAACAATTCTTTAACACAGCTTTACTTATAATCTTTGGTGCAAATATTTCTTTTTATTTGGCTGTTAAATGGGATCAATAGCAAATAAATTGTGGGAATTTTTCGGAGGAAGAACTCTGACTTGTGCCGATGCGTACTTTCCTCTACTTTCCGCAGGGTTCGATTCCTGGTCCTTTCTTATTCTTTGCCTTTATTAATTGCCATCCCTCTGTTATTCATACGTCTTGCTATTATATGCTGATGATTTAAAAGTGGTTAGGGCATTCGAGTATCTCAACGATTGCCTAAAGATCTTTGCACTTTAAATGATTGGTGCCTTAAATTCGTTAGGCTCTGCGTAGCTTGCTCTGAATATATGAAAATGTAGTCTAATGTCTTATGCATGTATAAACCATCTCTTAATGCTGTCAAACTCTTTTTCTAGATCCTCTTTTACTACTGTACAAAACTTCAAAGAAGATGTGATTTTTGATTCGAAACTTAAGTTCAACCTGCATGTTGCATACATTAAATCCAAGGCTTCACGTTGACTCGCCACCCCTTTGCTAACTTATTTACTTGTGTATATCTGTTTTATTCGCTAGTACTAAGTGTCCTTGAGTATGGCTGTCAGGTCTGATCTGCTCACCATAAACATTTTATGGATGCGGTGGAATACGTACAGCTAAGCCTTAGATGCTTCCGCTTTTTATTGTTTAAATTCCACATTCCATATTAAAAGTTTAGTTATCGTTTATAATTCTTGCAAATCTCGTCTTTGGGACCCTGCAGAGTGTTCCAAGATGCATGTTTGTTGTTTAAATTTCTTCGTTTATAAGTTAAGTATAGATCAATAATATTTAGTATACCATTAGCGCGAACAGATGCATATTTTCGTTCGCTACTGTTGCGCACTCCTCCGGCTAGATCAAAATCAAAAGTTCATGTTTTCCTCCTAGTCTTTCATCAATACTATGTTAGCTGTACCTTTTTCATCAATGTGAATGGGCAGATTATGTTAAGCTTATTTTAATCGTTACTATTATTATTATTACTCTTATTTCTGTTAATATTATTTTCACTACTATTAAGCATATTACTATTTTTTTTCTCGATTAGATCTTTGAATTTAACTTTTCACTGCTTTTTTTTCAAACAATTTTCTTTACTTGTTTGCTGCAAAAATAGATACTAAAAAAATAAATAAATTATTGAAATATTTACGTTTCTTCTACCTTTGTCCAAAAGTATTATTTTTACCCCAAGCACTTACAACAAGAAAACATTTTTAAAATAAAATACGAACCTATGTTTAAAATTATTTAAGTTGAAAAATAATATTTAAATGCATTAGTAAAAAGTGTTATTTTCTTAGATTTATTATTTTATTTTAAAAATACATATAAAAATACCAGTACTACACGAATCACCATTTAAAGTCATACATATAAAAGCTTAGCCTAGCACATCCAAAAGCACATCTCCAACAAACTTATTTATCCTTACGTAACTTCTGGCTCGACAATTCGATAGCATCCAACCAAAGTTTCAGATCTGCAGGCATTTCCGGACGATTCTTTCCCTCTGGGAATTTATTAATTACTTCCAGTACATTGCAATTGGTGATGCATTGTTTTGATAGAGCAACCGCCCGAATGAATCCATCAGTCAAGGTGATGAATTGTTGTTCCAAATAGATGGCTTTATCGTCCCACCAAATCAGTCGTGTGGTGATCTTATACGGATGAAAGATTGGAATGGTTCGACGATAACGAACACTCGATGCTCCTTGAACTGCTCCACCTTTGTTCTTTCGAACTTCCTCATAGAGTCCAGTGAGGCCATAGAAATGGAATCTGGCGAAATCCAATTCACGCAGATAACGAGCATTGTTCATGTGACGGATGAAAATATCAACATCCTGAGATGTGCAAAGACCTGAAATCATATTGCAATATGTACGTGAAAGTAATTTTCTTCAGGAATTAAGATAGTTTTTGAGGTTTACCATAAATTGTTGTAGTATCCGTTATCTTTCGTTTTTTCTGGAATAGACGTCCGCAAAACACCGTGAAAACGCAACGAATGAAGTAATTTACGTCCCAGATAACATAAAGAATCAACAAAGCACAAATCCAAGACATGACTAGTAGTTATCTAAAAAAAAAAAAAAACGAAATGAAAAAAATTTATTTCTTTTAACTTCACTTCCTGACTTTTGTCTTTCTGATTGTTGTCTTTTGTTGTATGTAATTTTAAAAAATTGAAAATAATTTTAGCAGATCAGTGAATTTAAGTTTTTTTTCATTCCGTTAGAAAAATAAAATAATTACCGTCGTAAAACATTGAAAAACAAAGAATTATACTAGATGAAAATCTTTCCCCGCAGAAGTGGAATTTCAGTTTAAGAAATAAGAAGAAGATACATGGGGCCAGGTCGGGTCAATACGGTGGATGATCGATGATTTTGCACTGTAGCTCATGTAGTTTAGCCTTCGACACAGTGCACGGTTGAACAGGAGCTTTATAGTGTTGAAATAGGATTTTCTTTTCTCAGCAACTAGGACATTTCTCTTTGATTGAAGAGTCCAAATGGTCTGACAATTTTGCGTAGTATGTCTAAGAAAATAGCCAACGAAACCAGTTTCACCTTCTTTGAAGCCGTTTCTTCCTCTGAGTCCACTGCATTGAGTGCCGTTCCGTTTCAGGCGTGTAGTAGTATTTACCTCAAAAAATCTTTAGGATTCTTGTGATACCGTTTAAGACACACTGTATACTCTACTACTCGTACATGATGTCTCGTGTCTGTTTCGAGACCCACATGACACTTGATTTTCTCATATGCAAGTCGACTGTTAAAATGTGATACTTTAGCAACCTCACGTACTTTTAATTGACGGACAGCAGATCCTAGATTTTTTCAATTTATTTTTCTACTGTATAATTTTTCAGTCAAAGAGAACGTTTCGGACCAAAATCATTTGTACGGCCACTTTAAAATTCAGCAATCAATGTTTAACGCTATGGAGTTCAGATTTTATTTTCTCTCTTATGACTGCTCGGTACCGAAATTGATCCATGCTTGGCAATATAAGTTAGGCATCAACTTTAATGAGCTGCTACAATATGTGTGGTGAACATATGGCATTTTATAATAATATTTCTATTACTCTATCATCTTCTATTTCTTCTTGCTAGCTTTTCCAGTTTAACTCTACCACTGAAGTAAACAATAAGATCTTGGACTTCATCCTTTTTATTTTCTTCTTCCTCGTGTTTATTATTTCATTCTTCAATGCCTTACAGTTCCCAACATTATAGCCCCCACAATCAACTTTGTCCTCTTAGTTCTCAATCTTAACTCAATCAATTGGTTTAGCTTGTTCCGAAGACTTGACATCGACATTGCAGCTGGACGATTCCTCTTGAATTCAGTAAGATGGCACACTCCAATCTTCTGCTTGCGTAATGGTAACGATTGACCTTAATTTCCCGAGATAGCTAAGCGCGTTCATGATAATAAAAAAACTACTCAAATAGAATTTTTAAGCTATCATTCCGGCCAAGACTATGATGATACCTCTCTTGTTACGAGCTGCTGCCAGGAATGAAGTAAAACTTTCCATGGGCAACTATTTTTTGCACATTGATATCGAAACCTTCCGACCCGTTTTCCGCTGTTTGAAATCATCCTCTACTGTATCTGGTTACTTGATATTTAAAAACATTACTGCTGCTCATCTTCAGGATGTTTGTGATCTTTTCGCCCTGATTGTCTCCTCAGCATATTTTCACTCATTTATTTTTCCTACATGTAACTATTCTTTCCATTTGCCTCGTTGTCTTCCTTCATTTCCGACTAGTCCTCTTGAAATTGAATTTCTTATGTCTTCTCTTGATTCTTATTGCTCTCTTGGCCCTGATAGTATTCCTAACTTTAAAAAATAAAAATATCGCACTACCAAATCAATTTTATTTAATATGAGTTTGTGGGCTGGCAAATTTCCTTCCTCCTCGAAGCTGCCAAGCATTTTTTCTGTTCACAAATCTAGTGAATGGAACCTTGTCTCTAATTATCACCCCATCCACATATTTCCCTGTTTCTCTAAAAACCTTGAACGCTTCGTTCTCGATAAAATTTATGATTCTTCTAGTTTCTCAGCAGCATGGTTTTGTTAAAGGTCGGATCACACTCACCAAACTTATTCAATTTTTTAATGCACTGGCCTCAGTTTTAGACTAGAATTGCCAAGTCGATGCTATCTATAAAATTCCTCAAATGTATTTGACTGTTGATCTTGAGCTACATCCACTCAAATTAAATCACTATGGTGTGTGCGAGCTTTACTTTCCTGGATTTATTTGTTCTTAATTAATCGCACCTCTGGCGTGTCATCCTCAGCGTTTCCCTAGTTTGATGGTGTGCTCCAAGGGCCCATATTTGAACCTCCCCTATTCTATATCTTCATTAATGACCTTCCCAATGTTTTATCACCATCTTGTATGCACTACACGACAGCTCTGAAAAATATCACCGCCTGCTACTAGTACGGTAATTCAATTTATTACAAAGCGCATAAATTGAAATACTGAATACCGAAAACCAGAATTACTGAATATAGTGTAAAAGAAAAAACATTAAATTGGGAGTTTTATTTCTGTATATGTTCCTGCATGAACCATGCTTTTCAGAGATATATAGCCTTTGTTTTGTACCACATGTGCTTTCATTTCCATTTCCATAAATTCTCTTCGAACCGATAGACTATTTTTTTCCTTAAAAAAAAATTATATCATTTTAATCATTAAATTAATCATTTCACTATTGCATATGGATGCTTCTGCATTATAGATGCTTACTATTTTCCCCAGCTTCTTTTTCCGAAATTGTCCATTTTCGGTCTGTGCCTTGCCAATTTTTAGTACTCTCCACCTCTATTTCCTTTTGAACTCGGTAGATAATATTACTGTCCTTCCTTATGTCCTTTTTAAGAAATTGAAGGTTATGTTCGCTAATTATTGCTGTTCTATTTTCAAGTGATGATTTCACGTTACAACAGTGGTATATGGATATTCACAAGAAGGATACACAACTATTTAGAATAGTCTAATGCGCTCATTTCACCAGTACTTCGTTTTTGTAGTTTACGAATAGAGAAGGTCTCTACTACAATTCTCCATTTGACACCTTTTTGAAGTCGTTTTCCATTAGTAATATTAGAGCAAACTGTTTTGGCATTTTATCTCTCTATTTCTGTTTAAAATTATAAAGTTCCATACTTCTATACATATTTCACCGCATAATTTGCAACTACACTGGACACAAACTGCCAAACTAAATTTGCGTGACGTCAGCGGATAGAGATTTTTCTCCACTCAAGTTGCAGAAACGAACCACAGCACAGCAAAGCACAGTAAAACAGCTACCACTGAACGAATTTTGGAAGTAAGAGAACGCCCTCTTTTTGTTAATGTTCAAATACAGTTAATTTAAGTGGTTTTTTTATTTTAATTACATTCATTTTCAAGAACATAATTATCTTTCGATATCCAACTAAGTATTTATGCTGACAATATATTTTGTTCCAAACTTGCTCACTTGAAATTCGTTTCAAATGTGATAGAGTAAAATCAATTATAATTACAAATTCTCAGAGAGCTTCGACGGAAACAAAAACGAAACTTTGTCTTGTTTAAAAAAATAGTTGGGGTCATTTGGGTCGCTTGATTCAAAGCAAATCAGTTCTTTTTTACATAATGCTGGCATTTGTGTTTTTTTTTCCTCAGGCAGAATATTCCATTTATTTGGGATTTGGATCGGTTTATTTGACACTATATCAAAAAAGCATTGGAAATGTAGTAAAAACAAAAAACATACGCTCATGAATCAAAACATTAGTAGGATTTAAAATAAAGATTTGAAAAACGATTGAAACTTAAAATAACATATTTCGAAAAATGTTTAGAACTTTTTCTTGCATAAAATGGATATATCGACAGCTTTAATTAAACCTGTTTCAAAAAAAAATTCGCCGCGACTGAGCTTTTACATTTTTTTTACTTTCACGCTGACTGTACATATTTGGTTTAAACAATTTTCAACTGAAGAAGATTACGTTCACTAAATAAGCCGCTATTGCAAGACGTCGTATTTTGCTGTCTAATCATGTATTTGAGACTAGTAATTTAAAAGTCAAATGGAAAAATATTTGGCGAACTGAACGTTGTGTCATGGCACCTAACATTTTGTGTAAACATTTAAAAAAAAATGCAAACAACAAATCATATTCATCATTTGTCACAGTAATTAATGTAATTGCAACACAAAATCTTATGAATTTCTGCTACCTTCAACTTATGAAGCAATTAAAAAATAATTTTATTAGCTCGTTTTACGATTTTACTAAGCCAAAGTGAATGTTTTGTATTAATTATCTCCGAACTGGCGCATTTTCATATTTCAAACTAAATGCACTAGGCGAATCGTTGAGCCAACTCAACCTACATAGTATTCAATTCACCAAAATATACAATAATGGAAAATTTTAATTTTTTTCATAACAAATCATTTCTTGTAAACAGCCACAAAACAGCTACGAGGTGAGGGAAGCTCTCTTGAGAAAGTTACTAAACCGGTTCCACCATGATCACATAACTCTAAGACTATAATTTTAATCGTAATCGAATAATCAGATAATTTAAGAAATTATCAGTTACACTCACTTGAATCGAGCTGATTCTTGTTTATCACAGGTAAATTGCGTATGTAGATACTAGATAAGCAGATGTGTGAATGAAACGTGTACGATTTGATTAATCAAATACAGAGTGAATAAATGTTTCGAGCGAATTTTACGATTTTCACCATCCAACTCCGATCGAATTGTAATATCTCACCTTCGCGTGAGTTCAAGTTCGACTGAAAGCAAATTTACTGCATTGATGTGCTGCACGTACATACTACACTACACATACGAAAAATGTTGATTCCCTACTTCGGAATAAAAACCGTCGAACAAGTTAAGTTTGGTAGCTGTGTAGAAGATAGATACAATGTTGTTTGAACAAAAAAAGTTATGGAGAAATGAGCTAACTGAGTGGTTTTGGCACAAACAATCAATGATGAAAGCTTTCCTTTCGAAGATAAGTTCAATGGTCGAAGTTCTGCTGATGGCTCCTATAGTTAATACAAAATGAGAAAGAATATGTAACGGGAAATATTAAAATTATGTGGCTGTTTTCTTTGATAAGATTAGTTTAAAAATTTAAGATTAGTTTAAATATTTCAAGTAACTTTCATAATTTGTTTGGAAACAGCAAAATTTGTTAAACACTGCGACTATCTTTTCTATGCTGTTTTCTCTCAAGTTTATTTTCTTAAGAATCTTATGTAATATATAACCAATCCTTTTGGTAAAAGTCTTCCTGGCAAGAAACCGAGAAACTTACGTTAAAAATATAAAAATATAAATAGAAATATAAAGATGTAGAAATAGAAGAAGTCAATCGAATCGTCCCATCAGCACGCAAAAAATTCGGCAAGTTTTGTAAATTTATGTTGATTAATAGAATATGGAAAACTATTAGGTGTTTTAGATTCTGCGAGATTTGAAGAGATGATTTGAGAGTTTAGCATTATAACATAGGTGCACACAATTATTTATAATTTATTTTTGAATACAAGATCATTGCTCTATAGAAGGGAGGTTATTTAAGCTCTATTGAACCCTAAAAATTGTGCTCGAGATCTCTGAGCTCAACAAAGTCCGACGATTGTCAATTTGATATCTTAACACAGCTAAAAAGATGAGTATAGTGGGTCATTTTTGACTGGTGTGTTTCGCTTCGAAGTGACAGGTGCCAGGCGCCTCTCCACAGCAAACACTCATTCATAGCTTGAAAAGTTCTTTGGAAATTAATGGAATCAAACTGAGGTATATACTCTCCAATCATCATTCAATTCCACGTCTTATCAACCAATCCGTGTGAAATGATGTGTTGATCTTTGAAATTTATTTTTATGTTCGTTATTAATTTTGAAATAAAATATATATGAATTTATTCACGGTATTCGTCTGACAAAATTATTTTATTCGGTAGTTCTAAATACCTTTCCCTTTTCGAAGCATCAAATTTAAATAGTTTGAGATGATAACCCCTCACTTTGTTCCTGATTGACGCAGAGATTGAATCAGAGACTAGAGTTACTGAAAGCTCGGTGCGTGGTCCGATATTCATAGCTTAATTTAAACCAAGGACCCCACATACCTGAAACCAGTGCCTACCTACTAGGCTACACAAACTACTTACATAAAATTAGCAATTAACGAAATATTACTAAATAAACATGTACCTACTACTTTTCTAGATAATTTGTTTGCTTTATACAGTTATTTCAGGAACTGTACTAATTTTGATTGTAGAATCATCGTTTGTTAAAGATTCAACGGTAGCAGGTTTGACAATTTTATTAACTTCAGGCAATCAGAGTTGAATAAATATCATGCAAAACCTATAATCAAGTTGCTATATTATATAGCAGTTTAAGTTTTTTATTCGGATTTATGAATTAATCGAAAACTCTCACGTGAGAAATATTTTGAAGTTAAAACCGAAGTTTTAAACGAAATTAATGATAAAGTTCGAATTTACCGTTAACATCCGCGTATAATTTTCAAGAAAATTTCTGTTGCAGTAAAATGTTCGGACCAACTTCAATCAAATTATAATATTAAATGAGTATTACTTCCTGAAATTAAATATTGAATAGATAGCTCTTCCAATCAGTTTTTGGTAATACTCACTATCTATCAAGTAAAATATGGATCAAAGCAAAGTATTGTGATGTTGCTAAATAATGTCATAAAGTCGGTTGAATTACTAAAGCGGATAATAAAAAAACTAACTGAGATTCTTGTTGCCGGGATTGTAAAGCATCCGCCCATTCGAATCACGAGCAAACTATCTCTGAAAAAATTCCACGATTCACTAGTGCTTACGTAATATAGCGCAGCATTTTTGCGTATAATGTAGCCTGATCTATAAAACGTATAATGTAGCCTAATCTATAAAACATAGGCACAAGGACCATATGAAAATTAATGTTGGCTTCTTCTGTTGTACACATAATTTAGTCTTCCATCCACATAATGTTGAATCCTATGCATATAGTCTCGGTAATATCTTTTAAATTGGCTTTATAGCTTCAAATACTGAAGAAGCTCATTAAGGGTAGTGGTTTAAGTATCAATACATAGGTTCTGAGTCCCCTCGATGGAAACCAACGACGTGCTTTTTTGCTTTTTATCACAGTCTCTAGCAAATGGTGTTGGGAGCTATAAATATGACGTTCTGAAGTAGAAGAAGTATTTAAATTATGATCTCTGGTGCTATGTTTATTCTCAGCGCTGTAATCAATGCTGGAAACCATCGAATTTGAAGAGAAAAATCTTTTCTATGGCTTGAAATATACACACTTGTTTAAAACTATGTTTAAGATCTGAAGCAGAGGGTTGGGTTATACAATTTTCGAAGAATCTGTGAATACTTTAGCACGAAATACACGGTCGAAAAGCCAGCCTCAGCTCTTGTGAATGTTGACTCGAACATCTTGTATACACTTGCAAATTGTCTTAATCGTTGAAAGAAATGAAAACCCCACATACCAAAATCCAGTGCCTACCTACCTACCTTTGAAATTCGCTGGTCAAATTCAAAGCTTGCACGAAGCCACGATATCAATCACCGTGTTCTATTTTTACTAATTAGTACTTCCAAGTACTTGGAAGTAAATCACAAATGTGACGCCATCTTCATTCATACGAGCAATTTTCAAATGCAAAACAGTTGAAAATAAAGGGGGAAAATAACTAGTAAAAACTGCCACAATCCGAAGAAGATGTAAAAACAACTAACGGAAATTTACCTCCTTCAATTTTCTACAGATTATGAGAGCATTTTCTAATCACCCCAAACATTCAACATAGCCTTGAAAAAATCAAACTCACAAATAGATACTTCACGAAAAAAAAAGACGTAACTACTCTAGATCTACTCGGGAGCAAAAGCATGAGTAGTTGATAGTAGCCAGAAATACTCCCAAGTACTAAATACTAATAATATAAGACAAGCGGTGGTAATATAGTGAAGAATTAAGACAAGAAGTCTCGGAAATAATATGTTTGCCTATTTTTCTTGCAACGATTAATGGGGCAAAGCTGATTTGAGTCCCATCATTCTGTTAAGGTGTGTGGTAGTCTTGTATGATCCATTAACGACTGGGCGTGAATTTGAATGAAAGTAAAGGACCACTTTTTTAAGTAGGTATATGAAAATTTTTAAAATCGCAACTGCATAACAAATAAATTCACAATATTTTTATGTTTTTTCGTCCGACTACATACTTTTTTATAATTGGCGGAACTATGATATGGTGCAAATGCACAGTTTACAATTAGCACCAACAAATACTTTCACTTGTGTGGAAAAGCTAAACTACTTTTTTCAAACATAAATCAAACCTGTTTACTCTCAAAAATTCAATAAGCGATTTGAAAATTCACTTTATGCATAATGGCACCCAATGTGGGTTTATTTTGAACATTTTGAACTAACAAAATATAAATCATGCCATTGTGGAGAGCGAAGGCTATTTTAAATAGAATGGTATTCATGTGAGAATTAACAACATTGAACAGTGGCTGGTCGAGAAGAACACTCAGATCCGAAACTTCAATGGAAACACGCAAGGAGTGAGTATCTGAACGCACAAAAAAAGTGTTGAAAATTCACCAGCGTGAATTTATAATGTTCGTGGAATACATTTATGGGTCAGAGGACTGAAATTGTATGTTGTAAGAGAACAATAATCCAAAACACCGTAAAAAATTGATATCACAATGTGGGATTGTCAAATTTGACATTGTATTCTCATAGTTACCGGATGTAAATCGGATTGAAAACGTGTGTGGACTTTTGCAATATAGTAGCCTTTTTTTGTACTTCAATATAAGAAACGAATCAATCAATGTGTTTTATGAGGAGCAAAACACGATCTTGTTGAGCCGTCTAATTTGCCGCAGTTTTATTTGATGCAGTAATGCATCACCAGATTTTTTTCCATTTTGTCATCTGTTAAGGATAGAGTAGATGCTCAAGCAAATAAATTTATCTAGATTTTTAGGGTCGTTGCGTCCTAAGAGAAATTCTTCCCTCAGCTAGTAAATTCTTCCTAGATAGCCGTCAGTTTAGTTTGGTTTTTATTGATCGTCAAGCCAATGTGCTTTTTTCTTCTACTTTGACTGTCTTTCCTAGAAAAATGATATCTTCTATTAAAACTTTTAGGACTGTTTTCATATAAAACTTTTTCCTAGTAAGATTTCATTATACTAGCAATATTAAAATACGTTCGTTAATTTATGTACCCTATAATTGACAAGGCAGGAGAAAGAAAACAATAAAAATATTTTTCATGTCGCTTTTACTAATTTTTTGGGGGCTCACCTATATTTTGATTCATCAACCTGTTTTTTTTTTTGTTAGAGTTTATTTGAACAAATAAAACTAATAAAAATGAACATCAAACAACTTCTCTAACCTTTTTACTAATTTTTTTTTCATACATATATTTGCCCTTTCAGTCTATAACAATATTTTTCCAAGATTTGTTTGTGTCAACCACATTCTAATGTTATTTTATTTTAGAAAAAATCATCCTTAACAATGTTATAAAATTAAAATATTTTTTTTTGTATTTCAATAGATAACTACATGAAGCTCGCAGTGAAATTTCGAGAGTATCATTTTACCAAATTTCTCAACAAAGCTTTTTAAATTGAATAAATATTCGGATCACTTTGTATCGGTTTGGCATTTAGTTCCGCGTAAATTTTGAAAATCTAGTAGAAGCTACGATTAAAGCTAGAATTGATGATTGGATAATTTATGACTGGTTTTATGATGGATATGTTTTACCCACATTCAAGATAAGGTCGTTGAAAATGTTATGTTTTAATCATTTGGTTTCACAAAACCTATGTTCTCAACCAAATATGCTTTCAAAAAAATTTGAAAATCTCTTAAAATGCTAACTAAATTAATTTTTTCCTTTAATGCTTATCTTGTTATTTTACAAAATACCTTACAAATCTAACTTTCAATTTTAAACGTAACCATTCCGAAATAATGTGGTTACGTAAATTATTTAGACACAAAGGTTTAAACAGCACCAAAGCATTCAGACAGCTTTACAATTTTTTAATTTAAAAATTTTAAATTTAATTCATTTTTAAGCACAATATCGACCAATGATCTCATTTGCATATAAAATATATTTAATAATATTTTTTATTTTGAACTTACGAAGCTAAATGACAATAAGCCTTAAAGACAGAAATGAAGTCGAATAAATGCAATTTAACTCAACCACATTAAGTTTTGAAGAAGTGACCTATCAGGAAGATCGAACTCATATTAGACCCAATACAATGTTTATGGATTTAGTCTTAATTTGACTACTGAAGAACTAAGTTCCAGAAGGCAATAGTTCACTGTTGCTGTAACACTACTTTCAACTTGACCAACAAACTCAATCCAAATTCTCATTTTCAACGACCAATACCGTAGCTTTCACAAACTAGCTTGTCAGAGGTCAGCAGCTTCCTCGCAGTTTCTTACTCGATATCTCATTATATTCCATCCATTTTGCTATTTCGATTGGCATCTCCGGTTTCAGTTTAGTAACAACTTCTCCATTCTCCAAATTCTCAGGCCCTATTCGCGGTGGCGAGTGACAATTTTCAGGGATACTATTTTGTGCTTGGTTCTCGCCTAGCAGCTGTGACATAACTTCGTCGACGCAACAGTTGATAATACGCTGGCGACAGACCGCAATGCAATGTATGAAGTTATCTTTTGGCGAAACGAATCGATGCTCCATGAATACTGATTGTCCATCCCAATAAATGATCTGAAAGAGAAGGATAGTGTTAAAAGCAAGTTCGCTTTCAGTATATGTACTGTTTTACTTACTCTAGATGTTAACCGAAACTTAGTGAAAGGCCTTATGAACCTCCGGTACCTGACAGTTGTAGCTCCTTGTACAACACCTCCACCCTTCGAAACAATAGTTTTATAAAGTTTAGTACGCTCGTAGAAATCAACTCTTGCAAAGTCGATTTCCCGAAGATATCGAGCGTTGTTCATGTGATACAATAATGTATCAATGTCGTTCGTGAGGCATACTCCTAGAAATAATCATATATGATATATTTTTTTAATTATTTATTTTTTTATTTTTTATTTTTATTACATTATTAGAACAACTACGAGTGGAACTATTAAGATTAATTAATCAGACGGTATAATTAAACTCGAACATTCGATACACTGAGCCACATAATAATCAATAATTAGTCTGTTGAAACTGGATGGACATTATGATATCCATCTCATCGTGGCGAACACGAAGGTTCAGTTTAAACAACGTTTCCAATTAGCGAACAAAGCATTGATATTTTGACGTTTAGCTTTATTAATTGCAAGCCATTTTCATAAGAAAGTAAGTGAAAAGGATCAAACTAGTGGAAAGAACTAACAACGAAAATCAAGAATCTCTGTTTGACAGACTCATATTCTACGATCCATATCCTACGATACAAAGTTTTAATACGTTTAAAAGTTTTAATACGTCTTTTAAGTTTAATAGTACTCCTAAGCCAAGAAAGGGTTAATTGCGTGCTTCAATTGACGGAGTATGATTTGGAGGAGAAAGAAATAACTGTACATTTGTTGACATTTAGTGAAAGTCGGTTTGAAGTGTTCCAATTAGAAAAAATTTAAAAAATGCATTACGCGATCCTATAATCAGCAAAGTGATGAATATGTAATGAAGAATCAGGTCTTAATATAAATAGCGTGAAGATTGAAACTAAGCTGACGAAAGGTAGCACTTCGGCAACTATAGCTTCAAAGAGTTCCGCAACGCTTGGTAATTTGGTAATTGGTGATTATCATTGTACACGACTTCTCTGCTGCCTTTTTTATGCATTAGATTTGAACACAAATTTTTCACAAGTTCAGAAGAATACCAGCGAAAATGGATGAACTAAAAAGAAAAGCAAACAATGGTGAGCGAAAAATGATGCAAAGTTAATAACCCATGGGGTCTAAGGTAAAAAATTCTGACTTCATGATACCTTTTTGAATTTATAAAATTCCAAAAATGTTTAGAATTGCTTATGAAAAACTGGCTTAGCTCATCCATATAGTTGAAATAGGCAGATGAAATCTCAGAAACAGATATATTTCGTAATTCATCATCAACTTCATAGGCATCTTCTAGACGTGACGAGCAGTACACTCTCCACGCCCTTAATTTTTAAATGCTTGAAATGGTTTGATTTATGGAGTGTTTTAATGGTACAGGGTTACTCAAAGGTATACAGCGAGCAAAGCAATCAATTAAGATAGAATGAAAATTTATGCGAGCAGCGTTTACGACAGATTCATTGACAGACCATGTAAAGTACTCTTCATTTTCCAACGAAGTATGCAATTCACCAAAACACTTTTTAAACACTAGGATATAAAATTATGAAAACAAAGGCTTACTAACAATGAAAAGAATTAAAAAATTTGATGTCAGCTGATTTCAAGGTTAAATATTTCGTGGTTTTTTAAAAAATATATATATTTTACTATGAAAGAAACTGAAAATTTCAAAATTTTAAAACAGTTTGGAAATACTGGATATTTTGATAACAACACTCAGTGAAAAAACTCCATCTCCTCGCATCAAACACGTTAGTGCTATTTTTTTTTTTTGTATTTATTAGTGATGGACGTTTCTGTTTCTTTCAAATAAATGAAAACGAACTTTTTGTTAAAAAAACAACAAATGTTTTTTTTAAAGCTGTTTGAATAAAAATAACAGTTTCAATCAACGGGAAATTCGCAATGAAGCTAACTTTGCGAATATGTGAAATCAGGTTCAAATCACAAAAACTATAAGTCGAATTATTGCCCAATTTAGTTTATTTAAAGGTATTTTCGAGCAAACATTAAATTTAACTCTATTATTTACTGTTCAAATGTAGAATAGTTTAAAATTATAAAATTTAAAATTTAAATTAAAACACTGGTCTTAACTCCATTTACTGGTTCAGTTTATTCTGGAAGCTTGATAATAACTTCCCTGCTCTTTACGTTTACCAAATTCTGCATTAACTGATCTATTCATGTACACCCATCTATATCGCTATAAAATGTCAAGCTGTTCCTTGAGTTATTGTAAGGATTATGCAAGTGTTACCGGATAAAAATTTCGTCCGTTTATATTTGCGCTCTGTGTCAAATAAAAAATATGCTTTTTATTTTCAATTGCGATCTGCGGCCAATTGCTCACTGCGGCTCACTTAGCTCAAATGACTCTAGACAATTCTGACAGAGTGTCCGTACCTTGAAACCTCTTCCTTTTTTACATAATTATCTGTCCTTGAATAAATATTCTCCAACCAATCCACAAGAAGTCTATGCATTGTTTGCAAGTTGTGTTCGTCTGTCTACTCTATTATATCAACCTTTTCTCTCTCTGATGTTCCTTTTGACGAATTTCCTAGAAATTGAATCAATCATACCTACGCTTAACTTCAGTTTTTCTCTCGGCCCAGATGGCGTTTCGAATATTTTGGTATATGAAATTGAATTTTCTCTTATTGTTCAACCCCAAGTCCCAATGAGGGCCGTAATGAAACATTTTCTTTACAATATTAGCGCAGATCACTATCGTTTTAGTATAATGCTCTCAGCCCAAAGTCCTGCTATCAAGCGGCAGGCATACCGCTCAAAGGTAAAAAAAAAGTCAACAAGGATAACTACCGAAATATGATGATTTTAGAGACCCTGAAGCTGAGCCTCAAATAAATAACGTGAAACATTTAAAATAGGGAACCATTCACAACAACACCCATGTCGGCAATAAACATCTTTGGCCTCCACCACGAAAACTTTTAGAACGAATGCTTTAAGGGGTTACATGGGTTTCAGAGAATAAAAAAAACGCCATTTTTAAATGTTTCAAAAATAAAAAATAATGTATTAAATCATTATAAATTAATGTTAATAACTAAAGTAACTCTTAAACTATATGTAAAAAATTTTTTAGACAAAAATATTGATAATACGCCCTCTGGCAGCTATTTTACGAAAAGGCTCGAAAAATGCGGTGCCAACGATATCTTGAGCTGGATTCATCTGAAACAAAAAAATCAAATTGTTTCTGGTAGAGTATGAGTTCGACTTGTACTTGAACGAAGGATTTGTAAAAATATTGAAATCTGAACTTTTGGCAACGTCGCGAGTGAAAAATTTAATTTTTGACCCAAAAATTCAATAAATAATGCCATGTGTATTAAATTCCAATGAACGAAACACAATATCCTTCGTTCAAGTACAAGAAAATACTATTTAAAAGAAGTGTGCAAAATTTGGTTAAGATTGGTGCATTAGTTTTTGAGTTATCGTTGGCACCGACTTGAAATATACCGTTTCGAGAAAAACGCGTTTAAAGTTTATAGTAAGAATAAAACAATTTTTTTTTAACTAACATAGAATCATTGATACCAGGCCCATACAATAATTGCCCTTCTTCAAAATGTCCAAAGCCTGTACAGAATAATATATCTAAACTCAGTATTTCATTACCCTACCATTATTATTTTCCCTCCTCGATAGAAAAGAAAGTGAAAGAAGTTGCGTGAAATGAGAAGTATTACTTACACAGGTGGGATAGATCAAAGTGGGGAAATCGCTCTCCCTTCTAATATATAGCTCGGATCAACTTCAAATTTTCAGAGAGTACTTTCGATGAGTTGTTCTTTAAGAAAAAACAAAGAAAAAAAAATCGATTTTTTCATCATTCCAAACCCATGTAACCCCTTAATGACTACTGCAAGCTAACTACTGAAGACAAAAATACTGCGTACCGAAATATATAGCGTTTTCAAAAAGCGCGGGTACGAATAGACGCTTAACTATCTCATTCTCTGAAGAAATTATGGAAGAGCTAACTGAGGCCAGGTAATCTGCCCAACATGCGATTAGTGTGTGGTGACTTTATTTTATTAAAGTTTTTCTAGCGCAAACGGATTTCGGTACTAAGGACTGCCCCAGTAAAATTTGACCCTTTTACTAAAGCACATAAAATGAAAATTTCTGAGTTTAGGAAAATAGGGCTATTTGTTATCATAGCTTTTCCCCTAAAGATATACAGAAACTACATTTGTAAACTTTGGTGTCGCTTAGAGGGAAAATTTGGTATTTTTCGATTGAGGTTTGACATTAATTTTCACAGTCGGGCACATTTTTAGCTTTCTCATTGCTTTCCATCAATACTTGTTTCATTTGAGCCCAGTATGATTCTATTGGTCTAAGTTCAGGATAATTTGGTGGATTGGCCTGTTTGGGGACAAAATTGACAAGGTTGCTTTCATACCACTCCAGCGTTTTCTTAGCCTTGATGCTAGGTCTGGCCAAAACAACACGGACCCTACATGCCGATTAATGAACGGTGACATTGCTTCTGCAAACATTCCTCAATGTAAACCTGGGTATTGATTGAGTCTTCCGCTATAAAAATATCGCTACTCAAATTGCCTGCAACACCATGTATTGTTGAAAAATTTACCGGTTTTCTTCGACTTAAATACTTTTTTTAATACACTCTTCGGTTTGGCGGTGTAACTTTTATGGCCAAGAGTTATTATTGGCCTGTTTTGATATAAGTTTCGTCATCTAAAATCACACAGTTAAATTTCGCCATTCAATGTTTTAACCCTCGTTTGCGCTACTTTCTCCTTTTGGGCTTTTTTGTACCTTATATGTTCCCAGGCTGTAACGTTTCTTCATTCGATATACCTTTGACTTTAATGCACTAGCAACTACTACCATATCTCGAACCGAAAAGTTGGGTTTAACTTCGAACTTTTTGACAATTTTCTTCGCTAAATGCTTGTTTCTACTTCCAGATTTTCTATCTGATCCTCTTTTCTTTGTAACAGTTAACGCTATTACTCGTTTGACCGTTGAAAGTGATGTTTGAAGGTCCTAAGCAATCTTTGAAAACTTAATTTTGGGATTTTCCACGTATTTGAAAATAATTGGCTATCGTACTTTTTCTTTTTTCGACCCCATGTTACCAATTTAAGAAATCCTGGATGAATTAATACTAATATAGTTTTCTGTCTTTTATAAAGAAGGTTGCCATATGGCTTAAAGATCTAGAGCAGGTTATCACACGGAAATATTCACAAAGATTGATGGGTCAAATTTTACTGGGACAGTCCTTAGGTAGATCGAGTTTCTGTTCGATAATTTTTGAACACGCTTTGACAGTTTTCACGACCTATAATATTGATTTGGCCGACTAAGTCGATCCATAAGTCATACCAAGTACGAGCTATTTTTTTGAAGCACGAAATTTTTTCTACCCGTGGCTGATTAGTTTTTTTCCGTCAATGCTTTCGTATTTTCGAAAGTTTTATTCAAGGCATCGCAAGGCATCGTTGCCTTTGAGTGTTGTTCATATGATACAAGCAGCTTCAATGTTTTGTCGAAAATATACATTATTCACAATATAAGACGTGAAGTACTAGAAAACTTTATTATTAGTGACGTTATAGGATTTTTCAACACTCTTTATAATCTTGCCAACTTTTGTTATATTCGCAACTATTCAAGAGCGGATATTAAGTGTCCTTCATAAAAAAAACGTTTCCTATATCCTTATCGGATACATACACTCATACGTGACAAAAGTCAGAAGTAGTTCATATCCGCAGATCCTCAAATATCTTATCAAAGATGACCTATATATGTACATAAGTATATATTTCTCCTTGAAGAATAAACGTTACGTTTTTTTCTCAAATGAATAAACATCTGTTGCATATGCACGTCTTCAACAGATTTTCATCTCGTACGCATAAGCAGAATCCTTAGAAATGCCCACTGAAGATAATTAACAATTATCGCTGAAGCCGTACATAATGATGACAAGCACGAGTAGAACAGTCTGAGTGACGCCACACAATAGCTGGAAA
This sequence comes from Nemotelus nigrinus, assembly GCA_947369275.1. NCBI lineage: Eukaryota > Metazoa > Arthropoda > Insecta > Diptera > Stratiomyidae > Nemotelus > Nemotelus nigrinus. Next base: position 13,727,256 of record OX376374.1, read on the forward strand.
ATCATTGGCAAATCGTTTTTCCGCCAATAAAATGCTATTTAAAAGTAAGCTTGGACATGGAAATGGAACTTAAATCGATAGCACAGTGAAAGTTTGCATAGTTTTGTTCGTCTGGCAAAATGCAGATTCCTAGTTGAAACTAAATCAAACACCTGACATTGATAGAACTTGACCTCGAACTTGTCTACATCGTGATGTCTAGGTATATGTTATTGCCTTTTACCGCTACGATATTTGTGGTTGAGATTATTTAATGGTTTAAATTTTGGAAATAATATCATAAATGTACCATGTTCTTCATATTTTCTCTGCTGATTTAACATCAAAAATTTACTACTTGAACTTTATCCCTTTTATTACTTACTTTACTTCATTGTGGGAGAACCACAGTTGGCTGAGTGTAACAGCAATAGCACTGACATTGTTGTTCGATTATTCAAATTAACTAGCAGAATTAAATGGTAATATTCGGCCTCGCAGCTATAAATTAAGGATAACACGCACACTGCTTAAGTCCAAGTAGTTTATTTGTAACACGAAATTGTTCAAAAACCGTCTTACTTAATATTATAGTACCAGGCGAATCGGTTTCATAGTTGAGGTCAAAAGCTAGTAATAACAGAATATAGGAATATCAACATAAAACGCAAACTTGAATCCACTTAATATATGAAATTTAATCAGAATATAAAAACTGCTTGCTATTCGAGCGATTAAGCAAATTATTGCGCCAAAAAAAGGACGTGCTGTCGGAATTCGCAGGGGAAAAAAATACTGGAGTAATGTGTTTTGCCTTAAAATAACTAGGAGTTTACCTATAGAACCAGGTCTTCAACAAAATTTACGTTTAACTTGCATTTTCACCTGTTAATTTTGATAAACATGAAGATAGTCAAACCCTTAGGTCCCATCCATGCTTAACCCTACAATTTAAGCTCAACATCATCACCCCCTTACCAGTCACTTGAGTCGTATCCAAAATGTGCGATTTTTTCTTAACGTAGCGAGCAAGAAATACACAAAGGCACATTCGTAGGAAGTAATGAATCTCCAGCAGCCCAAACAGGACCACCACAACACCCAGAGCCGATGCTAAAATATAGCACCACAGAACCATTTCACATTCACTTCAACTACTGGCTTGTTAAATGCAGGAAAAAGATTTCGCGATTTCCGACTCCTGGCAATTTCACCGATTCCTCGAGTTCCATCGAATTCACGTTGTGTTTCCTGCCATTTTAATATCTTTCAAGTATCGAGACTTCACGTAACTAATCATGAATTAGAACAAAATCACATTCACCAAATCAATTCAACGGATCGGAGTTCGATAAGCGACCGTGTATTGTGTCCGGTGGTAAGTTGCTGCAAACTACCCTAAGATAATTACGAATGCAGTTGTAACGAGATGACCAGGCTATTTTGTATATTCGGTAACAAGATACCCAGGTATACCAGCAAAAGGGGAGACGTGTGGCAGACATGCGCCTTGCATAATATTGGAGCGTGTTACGAGATGATGACAGCTCTTCTAAGGACATTCGTATGCAAACAGTAAGTAGTTGAGTGCATTCTTGACATCAGATGTTTTGGCATTTCTTTTTCACGCACCATGCAGCTGGTGGAAATATGTATCAAACAGATGGGACGAATACGAACAAGTTGCATTGCGAAAAGAAAGCGCATGTCCCAAATGAAATGAAAAGGGAAACACGTTCCACTTGAAATATCAGTTGAATTTCGAATTAATAATGTAACGGATTTTAAAAAGTTTACTTGAAGAAGGAACATGTTCTGAATAGATCGATTGAAAGAATGAATATTCTATAAATATTGAATCTGAATAATGCTTCAGATGCCCGAAGCGAAGTAAAGTAAAGTTTCGCTTCAAATTTAGATATATTATTCATAGTGAAGGCCCACCAGTGAAAAAATAAAAGCCTTCAAGACTTGCTTAATAAGCTGATCGATTTTCCCAATATTTATGTGTTTATAACCATCTGTTGCATACAAGGTAATGGCTCTTTACCGACGCCATTCAACTTTCTTTTCGTGTTTCTTGAATGGGATCAGCTATTTAAGTTTTCAGTAAATAACTTGACTCGATTATAAGAAAAAAAAAATGTATGCTTGTGTGGTGTTGGAATAAGTCCCTACATTACTAGAGCCCAAATGCATATTATAACTTCTGGCTCATCAGACTTGCTTGGACTTATCCATTTAGTCAAGGAACTGGAATTAGCAAAAAAGCTTGTAATTATTCGGAAAACATACGGAGAGAATCGCTGATGCGACTAATTGGCACTCGCACTGCAAATATTCCTAAAACTAGTAACCTAACTGCAGGCTAGGTTAAGTGTATGCCAATATAAGCCATAAGTCAAATACCTCCTTGAAACATATACGAGTACAACAACAACAGACAATCTTATGTCAATATGAGTGGAGCTAAGTCAATTGAAAGGCCTGTGATATGAGGAGTGCCACTATGCTCCCTCACTCCGCCTGTCTTCTACAACATATTTACCGTTGACCTCCCGATTCCAGCAGGGCAGTGCCAAATTAAAATCCTCAAATATGCACTTGACACGCTCTTATGCAGTAATAGTGGAAGCCTTAAAAAAACAAATCTAGTTGAATTAAAACTCAATTTGGACAAATATACAGGTGGCTGATGAAATACGCTACGAAAAAAATGGAATTACTTTTTTTTGTGTCATTTTTTTTTATTTTACAGATAGGTCTTTAGATTCAACAAAAAATGGGGGATGGTGATAATAAAACAAAAATTTGGAGTATGCTCCGGTATCATGTATTGTAATCTGTAATTTCCGTCCGAAGTGAATTTAGGCGCAAGTTTGGCGACACTCCTCCAAGCAGATGGACTATGATGAGGCTCGTAAACAATTTTGCTGAGCGTGGGACAACCATAAAAAAGCCTTATCATCGATATCCCTCGCTGTAGTAGCTGTAGCCATACAAACCAATTTTAGAGTTTCAACAACGAACTTACCTGCTCAAATGGGTATCACCGGCAAGTTACTGCAGACAGTTCTGCATCAAGATTTACACTTATTTCCTTATAAACTGAAGACAACAGACTTATCGATTGGCTTTGGATTATGCCAGAAAATCATTCAAATGGTGGAAGAAGACGAAAACATCTTGAACTGCATTTTTATGTTTGCAGAGGCCCATTTTGATTCAAACGGCCATAGTAACAGACAAAATTGTAGAATATGGAGTGATTCTAATCCACAGATATTCCATGAGACGGAATCGCATCCATTTCGAGTCACCGTGCAGTTTCATCAAGCTGCATTATTGTGTCTTACTTTTTCGACGAAAACGGTCTTATAGTTGCAGTCAATGGAGAGGGTTATTTAAAGATGTTGAAAGAGTTCGACAACTACGCCAAAAGAGAATCCCTTTCAACTCTGCAGATACATTTCAACAAGATGGTGTAACGCTTCACATAGCCGGGGATCGCGCATCCTCAATAAAGTAATTTTCAGAAACTCCACATTACGGTGCCTGATTTTTTCTTGTAGGGTTGTTGCAAACAGGTCGTTTAAAAAATAATAATTTGAATGTTTTAATAAAAAACTCGATTTTTTCTTTCTTCCTACAGTGCGCGAAATAATTATATCGGACAAAGAGAATATCGGGAAAATTATTTGCTAGCTACTGATTCAAAAAATAAAAATTTAGTTTTATGTTTCATGCAATGAGAACAAAGCAACAGCTTATTATATTTTCAACTATTTAATTTTTTTGTAGCCAGGAAGATACAGTATTTAAAATACATGAACGAAATAATTATAGCGGACAAATCACATAAAAATAATTATAAGTATTTTATTTCAAAAATTAAAAACAATAATTAACACCAAAAGAAATTTTAATAATCTATAGTGCTTCCCTTATTTTGTATCACTTTGCATAAACGGCGGGGCATGGAATTAACAAGGGATTGAAGAACAGATGTTCCAATTTGATTCCATTCTTTTATAATGGCCGTTTTTAGCTCTAATATGGTGTCAAACTGACGACCTTGTGAATAGACTTGTTGCGATAAGATACCCCATAGATTTTCCATGGGGTTCAAATCAGTGCTTATAGCAGGCCATTTTAATAGCGGTATGTTCCGGGACTCAAAAAAAAGTTTCGTGAACGTCGCAGAGAGTATAGGTGCGTTGTCTTGCTGAAACAGCCAGTCGTCTCTCCATAATTTCAGACTTTCCCCGAGAGCCGAATGCAGCCCATATAATGAGGGAACTTCCTTGAAAGTTCCTTCTATGACACGTTTGCCGTTCTTTACGGAAATCTCTCCAATATCCATGACAGCCATCAGGCCCGTCTAAATTGAATTTTTTTTCATCACTAAATATGACAGAATCCCATTCAATTGTCCAAAATTTATACCATTCAGCAAATTCTAAACGTGCACATTTATAACGTGGCAGAAGCCTTGGTATTTGCAAGCGTTTTCCATATTTAACATTTTCACTATTCTTCAGAATCTGCTGAACCCTTCGCGTAGTGATGGGAAGATTCAATTGAAACCGTATTTGTGAGGAACTTAGCTTTTTATTAACAGCCAGCCATTCTATCTCTCTTTTAAACCTCTCACTGACTTGAGACGGACGACCTGATCTCTTGATTTTGGCGTAATTTTCGGGATTTTTCAAGAAATTATTCACCACACTTTTGTACTGTTCAACTTTTCAGCTATTCTTCTGATTGTTGTCCCGCAATCCCTGTAAGCTAAAATTTTAGCCCGCTCTTCAGCAGTCAATGTTGTCCCCCTTGGCATTTTTATTGATTCGAACTGTAATTTTAAAAATTGCGAATTAAAAACAGCACTTGTAAATGATAATCTTCATTAGTAGGCTGCGTATAACTTGGTGAACTAACTAGTCTTATAAATCTGGACGAATTATCAATTTTACACCTAGAAAATATACTTCACGTAAAACTGTCCGCTATATTTATTTCGCACTAGTAATTTGGGCTCCTGAACAAAATTAAACATCAGCTGACTACAACGAAAAATTAACAAGTAGTATAAAGTGCCGTTACATTGCGGTCGCTTGCAAAAATGATATGACGTCATCACAAATAGTGTGAGACTATTCATTTTCTCAGAAATACCTAGTGCTAGTTTGTATGTTATAATTATTTCGCGCACTGTATATTTAATTTTGTGAGGACCGCAAAGGTTGTGTTTATATCCGAAGCAAGTAAAAGCAACCATTCGTATTCGAAAGACTATAGACAAATTAGTCTGACTTTCTCCCTTCTTTCCTCTCCTTTCCTCCTCTCCAACCCTTTTGAGAGCCCAAAACGCGTACACTAAAGCAAAATCGGTTGAGATTGCTGTCCATAGTGTAAATAGAAAGGGCACTCTATTACAAAGAGTATACTTTAGGAGTCTTCTTGCACATTGAAGGCTCCTTCAATAATGTGTATTCAACAGGCACTATAGAGAAACTTCGCGGAACCAACACCCATTATTCATTATGTAGCTGCATAAGCAAGATGCTTAAGCAAAGACTCATATCAGTGGAATAGATGGAAGCGCAAACCATAAGGAATATCGACAGAGGCAGGTCCCAAGAGAGGCTAAATCTCCTCCCTTGAGAATCCTGATTACAAATACAATTTTGAAGAGGTTAGAGAGCAAGGTACTGAAGGTTTTGGCCTATGCTGATCATATTGAGATCATATTCCAATGTAGGTTCCCGCATACACTTGGCCAGCTCCTCCAGTATGCTCTGCGGTTGGTTGATGAGTGGGTAAATATCTGCAAAATTGCTCAAATATACCCAAGTAGATTGGGCGGCGCTAGATTAAGTCCAAGTCGCACACATAATAGTTGGGTCTTATTTTAGACACCAAGTTCACATGTAAGGTTTTATTTACGCCAGCAAGGGGGCTCTAGTTAAAATATGGGGCCTACGCACTGCTCTAACGTACTGGATCTATACGGCGGTAGCATCGTCGGTCCTCTTTTTCTACGACTGCCAGGTCTGGTGGCCGGCAATGCATAAAATTACCTATACAAACACGGCGAACAGTGTGCAGCGGTTGAACTACACTACACTGGTTGTACTAGAGATGCCTTAACCACGACTACGTGGAATATCTCGCTTCACCTTCCCCTGTTTGATTATTAGAGACACTGATGCAAAAGCTGCTGTCAGGGTTAAGGAATGGGAACATCACGAGTCAGGATCCTATAAGCAGGGGTGCTCAGGAAGTACTGACTATTTGGCCTCCACTCTTTGCTGCGAGCGAAGATATCAAGTGACCAAATGTGATGAACAGGAATGGAATTACAAACGGGTACACCAGCCCATTTACAGTGATAGATCCAAATCGGCTGCAGGAGTAGGCCCTGTATCATATTCTGCAAACCGCGTTATAAAAACAGCTTTCATGGTTCCTAATCACGTTAGTAATTTCCAGGCTGAGGATTTTGCGATACGAAAAGCCACAGAGCTGATTGATATATGAGAAGGATATATGACAAGTATTTGCACAGACAGCCAAGTAGCGATAAAAACACTGATGTCTCGCGCATATTAATCGAAGTGCCTGTTCGACTGTATTCAGACCTTGAACAGGGTCGGTAACAACAGAAGAGTCAGAAGTTTCTGGGTCTTTGTTCATGAGGGAATGAGAAAGTGGATGCGTTAGCCAAGCATGGGGCCACCCTTCCCCTTTTCGGTTTGGCAGACACCCCAAGTCCTATTCAAAGGGTCAAGTGTTTCGTTGATTCCATAATGATCCATAATTGCAATGTACAGATGGCGAGCAACTCAGACTCGCAAAATAACCAAAATCACGTGGGCGTCATACGATCTCGAAGCTATTGGGCCTTTCCACACTTGTATTCTTGATGCACTCCTCAAAGCGGTTTTATTGGCAAGAGACGGAAGAATCAAGGGGAATTCTCTACAAAAAGTAGAGAATTCCCCTTGATTCTTCCGTCTCTTGCCCAGAAAACCGGTTTGAAGAGTGCATCAAGAATACAAGTGTGAGAAGGCCCATTAAGCGTCTGCTCAAATTAACGTGGAGTGACTGCAAACAACTGCCATTGCCTTGTAGCAGTACATGCCTTGAAACTCTGAATCATCGGCACCTGTACGAAGTGTCAAGAGCCGGTAGTTTCAGAAATAATGCAGGATCTCCAGTTTCCCGACACTAGGAAAAACCAGACAGAGCTGCTTCGGCGAGCCATGGCTGGTGGATCTCACGCACGTGGCAGAGCAGAAGATAAAGTACATACTCAATTCGCAAAAAGGTATGGGCCTTCGATGGTCACTTGAATCAAACCTGTAAGCTCCAAGTCTTCTTATCTGGTATCACCACGGACCAATAGGTCTTTATGGAGCCCGAACCGCAGTACCATTGGCTTCTATCCATTGTTTGTAATTTGGACGGCGTAACAAGTATTAAGAAATATCGCCATTCAAGCCATAATTCATTTTTGTTTCAAAAAATGATATGGTTTTAGTTGGTGTAATTTAGGGATAGCCTTATATAACCCTAAGTTTCAGTAATTCCACTTTTTTAGACCATTGCACTGAAGTTAAATATCCAATTTTAAGTAATTACTCGTTGGTGGTCAAATTGCTCAACCTTTCATATACTCTACGAACATTAGGTCTGTTCCCGTACTTGAATCTATTATAATATATTAAAATAGATTCGCAGCAAGTCGTTTTCGTACTTTTGCTGCAAGCCAAATGGAAGCCAAATTTTGCAGCAAAAAGAAGCCAGCTGCTAAATTCTGTTACTGCTGCAGTTTGCTGAAGTACGGGAACAGACCTATTACTTACTTCAATATTATAGTATAGCAGCCGCATAAAAGCATCAACATGACTACTCGGTTTTCAATCTACATTTCTAGTTGCACTTCATTTTCATCTCTGATAAATCTTGCGTACAAAATCAACACAAATTGTTTGTTATATCTATTTGAACTTTATTACAAAAAATAGATTCAATGAACAAGCATCTTTAAATAGAAACATTCACAAATCATAAATAAATTAGCTCATCAGATAATCCATAACAAAAGGAAAATCGTCAGGAGCATATGGTGTCGGAGGAAGATCGTGAGGCATTGGAAAAACGGGATCGCCATCTTCATTTGCTTCAAGCGGAAATACATCTTTCCCAGTCTGTGAATGAAACGAGAAAGAAATTAAAATTGAGCGACACCGAGAGAATTTTAATTACAGTCGCAGAAAAGAAAATGCGACTTTTTAACTTTCAAGAGTTTTTTTTATCAAAGTGACTATAAACTATAACTAATTTTTTTGACTGGATCAAGTCCTACTACGGCATCAGACTTACCACAAATTTAGGCAAAAACAATACACCTGCTTCACAATTGAATATCCTCAAAACCGGTTCAAGTTTCGCACTTTTATTGAAAGCTCCCCATGCTGCTTTCGATAAATTCGCCGATGTCAACAAGAACCAATGCAATCCCTTGTCAGAGTATCGAAAATAAGTCTTAATATGTGGCATGGCACGATCGCGATGTCTTCGCTTCGCTTTCCATTGATGTAAATGCGATTTCAACCACGGTTGCTTCTCATTATTCTTTTGACTATATGGCAAACAACCTCCACCCAGCATCCCGTCATGACTGTTTTTGACATTCTCGAAGCTGGGGTAGATCATTTTGAATGGTGGCATGCGTCGAATACCAGGTGGAGTTTTGTCCTTCCGAAAACTAGCAACGATGTCTGAGTAGATCCAAGATTGAGAAGTTGGACCCAAACTACCAATGCTTGAGCTCTGTGCGATTACGGGGCAGGTTTCATCGATTGGAGGGCAATGTTTATTGAGTATGGATCCTACACGCGCATGACCCCATGGATAGCCACGAGGAGTTTCGCGCGAGCCACCGTTCACTGAGGCAACTAGAAACACGCTGAAATTAAGATCATTTGTTAAGTTCAGTTCAATATAAGACTTTCAAGGCATACTTTATATCACTAAAATCGGTTTTGCGAATCCTTGTAATCCACGGCTGAAGCTTTGGAATTTTATACTCCAATAGGTATAATAGCAAATCATTACGGAATCCAGTGGGACTGTCACCTTTTGAGTTGTCGTAGTTTTCAGGTATAGGCTTTAGTGTCGGGCTGATCCACAGCCCTTGAGTTCGATTATGCCAATCATCTTCGTAAAGATTTGCAGTGGAGATAACAACACGCATTGATCCGTCTTTGTAGCCAAGAAGCATCATTTTTGTGTGATGTATTGCAAAGGCACCGTTCATTTGAACTTTTATTGCAGTTACTTGTGGTTTATGCTGTGATATTGTACGAAGTTCAGGAGTGTCGTCACCGTATAGAACCAGAAGCTCAGTGTCTCTAAAACAATTATGGTAGATGCTTAAATTTCGATACAGTATTGTAGTATTTTAATGCATTATATTTAACATGAAACATTGTATTGTATATATATGTTTTACTTTTCAAATACAGCCTCACTGAGATACATTTTGATATCATTTTATTCTTGCACTGGAGAGAAAAAAGGCAAACAGTATAATGCACAAAATTGCCAAGTAAATGAAATTATTTGAAGCAACAGTTTTAATGATTTTTATGATTATAATCTCCTATTCTAAAACACAGTCGTAAGTCGATCAACGCTAAATAGTAAGTTGGGAAGATATAAGATGAATCAACGGACATCACTCCGTGTTTGAAATAAATGGTTGATTAGTGAATAGACTTTCAAATACTTACAAGCATCCTGCAAAGTAGTAGTGCCCTAGCAGCCAGCCAATATCGACCATAAAATTAATTTGGACAGACGATTGTATTTCACCTAAACTTTCATCAAGTATTTCTGCAAAATTGAATCAGTTAGAAAATTTCTATTTTTTTGCAAAAATTTAAATTTAATGTAGTAATTACCTTGCAGTGTTACTGACAACGGTTCATTGTGGGTTGGCTTCGATGCAGTTATTGTTGTCAAGAAGAAATTGTAGGGAGAAGCTCTGCGTAATTTCTCAGCCATTTGACCTTTTGGAAGGACAACCTGAATGTAGTCGTGGATATTCTTTTCAATTCGTGGCTTTTTCGATAACCGAGATCCATCTGTTTGCGAGGTACTGGATTTCGCTTGCACAGGGCTTGGACTACGAGATCGTGATTTTTCTTCCTTTTCTACATGAGAATTTCCATATGGTTCAGTATTTTTCGAAGAACCGGCTACTGGTATGAGATTTTCCTTTTCCTATATAATATGCTGTGTAGTTAGACATTTGCAGTAAAAAAAAAAACTAAACATCTTACTTTTCTAACAATTTTCTCTGCAATTGGTTTTATATCCACTTTGTTTTCTGGATCCGGCTTTTTAACATAGCTCAACGTACCAGTCTTGGTTTCTTCAGAAGAGCTAGCTTGGTGAGTATTCGAAGATTCCTTCGCTTTAACGTCGTTACCCAAACTGAGTTTCTCCAATATCTGCAGCTGCTCCATGATCACATCTTTCGCCATGAACAAATCATTTGGAATAGAATATGCTTTTGTGGTGCTATCGACACCCTTAGCCAGTATGCGCTCTACTGATGAAATATCAAATTCAATAACATTTAAAATCAATAGTACCTATTCTCAATATTTACAATGTGGATGCGAGAATTCTGAAAAGTGTACCGGGTTTTTTCGATAGCAATCCTCGCCATATTGACACGGACGTCGGTTCTCTGCGAAAGTTAGATGCGTGATTAATTTGAGTAAAATGTATTAAGTTTATGGTCTTACTCTTCATGTTAATTTTTTTTTACCGCCTCAGATTTGTTGCATATCAAACAAAATGTAGCCGTAGATAGCAGTGGACTGAACTGGACTCGCTGTATAATAATGAGAATAATCAACCGGTTGTTGATGGGAAAAGTCAAAATCATCTGCTTGTATAAACTACTTTTCGGTAATGCAGTTTTCTGTCATGAATAAGTAGGGACAACATCTGGAGAAGGATAACTCGTTTTTGTACCTACCATCATGAGGTGAATTTGTCATTTTGAACTTCCGGCTTAATAATTTAAAATTTTACATATTTCGTTACGTTAATTCAATTGAATTAGATTTTATTCAATTAAATATTCGTTAGAGTATTCTAAATACAACTCCAGTCTTAATAAACATTATGAGCAATCAGATATGAATTAAAAGCTCTTATACCCGTATGACACGCAATCAGCTATTAAATCTAGCTATTAAATGTATCCATGTAGTTTGAAACACATGCAGTAAAGAGGAAATTAAAAGACTGTATCGCCTAAAAGAAATTCAAAGCTCTAATTTTAAGTTAATTTAAGTAAAAGTTGACAACAAAAAATATTTGTATTCTTCTTTAGCTTTTTGATTTGCAGTAGAGAATATTCTGATATAGAAAATTGTAGTGCTATTGTATGTTATAGTATTATTTTAATTGCTTAATAAAATAATAGAAAAACCGTTGAAATCTTATTTTAAAAGTAAAAATTATATATTTTTCAGGCTCTATGATCTTATTCTATATAGTTTTTAAGTAAAGAAAATTCTTGAAAAACATATGCACCTTTTGATTGAGAAATGCTAGAAAAGTGTTACTATTCAGAGAGCCCACTCATAATTATGAAATTCCATGGAATTAAAAAAAATTTCGTTAACAATCCACGGTTTGCGGTTTAACAAATTAGAGCATTTAAACTTTAAGCATGGTATAACATCTACAGGGTGACACAAAAGTTATTAATAAAAAGAGATTAGATTAATATTATAATGTTATTATGAAGTACACACATTAAGTAACATAATATATAGTTAGCGTGAAATATGCCCCCCTTCGTTTTCTACATAGTCTACAATCCACTTTCTGAAAATTTCACATAAATTTCTTAGATACTCTACCGAAATTCCGTCCCACTCAACTTGCATACGTCCAATTAGCTCTTGCCTATTTTCGGTCTCGGATATTTAATCTGGAGCACAAATTTTCATTGGGGTTTAATCTCAAGAGCACTACCAGCCCAATCAATTCACACATTAAAAAAGTTCTCATAAATCGCCACATAAATTTCAAAAGTCATATGCACCTGGCTCCGTCTTGCATCAAAATCACTTCCATTCTACACACAAATTGATGGTGACTATTAAAGCATTGTGCGAAAACAGGAAGGATAATTTCCCTGTAGTATTCTCCGTTAATATGCACTACTTGCTCAACAAAGTGAAGTTGGCTTTTTCCGCGTCTGCTCACTCCGCCAGCTACCATGACTTTTAAGCTGAATTTTCGCCTAATTACGGGAATTACGGTATAGCAGGCTCTCATTGTCCCATTCTATTGATTAGGAATTGTCCGTAAAAACAATGTTTGTACGCCGCAAATTCAAGGATTTTCAACTTTTGACAGAAGTTTAGCCGGTTTCGAATGTTGTTGTTGGAAAGTAGAGGTTTGATGCGTTGTCTGTAAGCTTGTCATCCCCCAGTTAGTAGAGCGAATGTATTGCTGAACAGTTCGCCTCGACACTTTCTTAGCTGCCTCCGAGGAGCTGTTAAGCCATTTAGTCTCTAGTCATCACTCCTGGTTTATATTCATACTCGAATTTTTTTTTACTTCTGTTGAAAGTACCGACAATCAATCACTTATTTTCATATCGTCTACGTTTCCTTCTTTGGTGTTGCACCATTTTTTTCACGGTAAAGTTTTACATATGTTGCTGCGTCTGTAGTCCAATTCATGTTTGCGTTTTGTCCAAAAAAAAAATACAAGAAATGTAGCTGCCTGTAAGACACCACCCTGTAAAGGAAAGTCGGGTCAGTTCCATATCCAATATATTCATCCTGATCGAAGCTGTGCACTTTATTATTTCTACTCCCAATAAGGACTAAAAGCTCAATAACCCCAACACTCCATTCCACTGGAAGGAGAAAACTGCCTTTCACTGCATATGGAGCTTTCCAAGTAAGTACCCAAGATTCGTTTCGTTATCAAAACACATCACGCTCCCCTTAGCCAATTGTATATAAGAGGCTAACTTTCGAAGAAAATTTCCTTCACAGTTCAGATCACAGTCCTTCAATTTAGTCGTACGGTTTTCAGTTGTAACGAATTGTCGCAAAGAAGCAAGGGACTCTATCTTTTCGCGACATCAATATACCTGCCTGCAAACTGGCTGGACTTTGGAATTCACTAGTCATCTATTTGAAAATCTGCGAAGTATTGAACGCAAAACTGGGGTGTGTTTGCAAACAGTGAAATTCGAAACGTCTCAAAACAGAAAACGGAAAATAAAACGAGTGCTGATGTGTGCTAGCCTGCAGTTCAACGAGAGCTCGAGCGTTAATTGAAGTGTCCTTCAGAAAAGTAGAAAAATCGCAAAAGGAGTTCTGTTCAATTTCTATTTCTTTCTCTTCGACGTAGTTGTTGTAAAACCGAAGCGCTACTTGTATCTTTGTGCAGCCTGTGGATGTAGTGTCCTTGTGTCAAGTGTGTGCTATTCTATTCCTTCCGTCTCTACAGTAGTTCTGTGCCGAACGTCGGTATTTGGTGCTGTTCGGTACCTGGCTGATTTACGATACGACGCCGCGTGAGGTGTCAAGTTCCGTTCACCGCAATTCCCACTGTCCTTTGATACACGATTCCGCTGGCTATGCCCTGGCCAACCGATGAAAACATCTTTAGTGGGTCATTGTAAAAGTTACACAGTGCACTATATTTTGTTGTAAAACAACACGCCCATTACGAGGAGCTGATTCGAGCGGAGTACTGTGAACGCGTGTTGTGGTGAGGTTGCGAAGGACTTGCTGTTCAATAGGCTTGACGTGATCGGCCATGAGGTAAGTTTGAAATGACTGAACAAGCACCGGGCCACTTTTATATTTGCTGGAAGTGTTGGCTAATATGCACAACTACTTGTTGAATATAAATTATGGGGATGGGGTAGGAGTGAACGTGGCCGGACATGTATTTTCTTTGATGCTGGGCCGCACTGTATATTGATTGTGCTATGTAAATAAGACTAGATAGCTGTAATTATCAAACTGTGACATGCACAAATACTACTGAGGCCGAAGAATGCTGGGACGTGGAGTTGCGAGTCAAGCTCCATAGAACGCTGAGTGCTCTGTTGGCCGAACTAAGTTTGTTACTTCTGCAGGGTAGTATGGAGTGTTTCTGAGAAATCACTATCCTGTTACGGAGACTAAAGATTTCGATTCGGAGAAATGAACGATATCGAAATCCAGGTTTGGCCCGTCGTTTGACTTAATCTGACATTAGATGAAAGTGAAATGCACCATTACCAAAGTATAGAATTTTCCCATCCATTAAGAGTAATACAAAATGCTGTTACATATTCAAAGGAATTCGATAAATTTTCATGATTGATACCAAGTAAATCAATGGCTCCTGAATACTTTCACAAGATTCGTAACTTACTTTGATGTATTATGTCTCATTTCATTTTCATTTACTTTATATTCATGCGACAAAGGCTAATAGTTTTACATCAAAGTTTCTGTACTGTAAAGAGCTCATTCAATATTTATTTACAAGTTCAATATTTCATCCACACCATGTTTCAACTTAAATCCATACATAGTGGTAATACTTTTTTGATAATTTGGTTGGGTAGGGCAGACTGCCCTAATTCAATTTGTAATACGGGCAGACTGCCCTTGAACAAGGATTCGTCCATTATTTTGCACTTTTATTATGATGTAGTAAATTGTTTGATGATATCATCTATCTCTGAAATTTTAGTGAAAAATTGATTTTCAACCATATGATTTGCACAACGATCTTAAACCCACGTTGGGCGGTACTTTGTAAAACTAATGACGTAATCGAACACTGGAACTACGGTTTCAGTACGTCGATGAACAGCTAAACAATGAAAAAAAAACTGTTAATAATGAACAAACAGGTCAGGCGCCGACAGAACATTGGATATGTAATCAAATATCGAACATGGCTCAATATCATTGTGAGGTTTATCAACTAGTGCTGAAGGCATGGGTATCATGTTTATATTTATTGGGCTATCATGCCGGTTGACAAAGTCTGGATGAAAATGACGAAAGCCTAGATGCACTAGAAAAGAAAAACCAGACGTTTCTACATTTTTTTTCAAAAGAACACTGGAACAAAGAGATAACAATATGAAAACCTTCAACTAGTAGCGAATAAGATCAATGGATGTAAGAAACGGGTATCTTATGACGAGCAGATGAAAAGTATTGATAAAAAATTAACGAGTAACAAAACTAGACAAGCCTGTAAAACAGAAAATAGTTTAAGACGTATATATTAACCAAAACTAACACTTAAATTGCCGAAGATAGCCAAATTAAGGAGAATTATTATAGCTCTGAATATGACTCAATATTATCAGAGCCGACAACTTCGATGAAGCTCTAATTGTCCCTCTAAAGCTGTAAAAAGCTGAGTCTGGCACGCCAGAAAAATAATAGAGCACCAGATATTGACGAAATTCCGGCTGAATTATTCAAAAGCGATGGAAGGAAAGCCATCTTCAAAGTGATCCAGCATATCTGAGATTCAGAGCAAATACCGTAGGTGTTGCGCAAGTCCATCATATGCCCTATCCACAAAGAAGGAACTAACCTAAGATACAAAAATTACAGAGGCATATCACTACTTTTTACGTCCTATAAAATATTGAAGAAAATATTAGAACAGGAAATTAAAGTTTACGCTGAAAGTGTCATTGGGAAATACCAAGGAGACTTTTAGTATGGACGATCAACTGTTTACGATATGCACTAACGACATTGACATTATGTTTCGAAAAGAACGATCTGTTCTATTGATTCTTCATGAAAATCAGGGAGGCAATGAAAAACATAGGGCTTCTTATTGAAGAAAGAAAAACAAAGCATATAATGACAGCGCCAGCATTAAAAACAGCTTAGCATATCAACATCAGGTAAAAAACAAGAAATAAGAAATCGAAACTGCAGATACTGCAATGAGCCCTTCATATTCCCTTATCTGAGGTCCAAATCACAGCCGATACATAACAACTACGACGTTGAAATTCATGCATGGTTGCTGGCAGTAAATAAAACCCTGTTCAGTCTAATGAAGCTATTCCAATCAAGTCTCTCAAAGAAGTTCAAGCTCTTGCTGCTAAAGACCATGATCTTGCGAGTTTTTTTGTATTCACCGGAAACTAGGAAAACATCGGAAATTACGAGCAATTAGGCTCGTTCGAAAGGCTGACTATTTGGTGAACATTTGACCCCCCAGCTTGAGTATAGATGATTACATTAACGAACTATACGACAATGAAGTTTTCGGGCGATACACACTCTCCCAATTTTTGTCGGTATTGGGCCACGAATCAAAAAAAAAAAAGATTCGCTGATGGCAACTTTTGGGGACCCGCTGAGAAAAAAATAACTCTTTAAGGTTTGTTGATGGCTCCCATGATATTTGCAAACCAATATGGTTTCCATACGGAATCATTCACAAGATGCATAAGTACAGATAAAATACAGTTTTGCGAGAAAATTGCCAACCGAGCGGAAAAATCTTCTGATGCGACTTAGTTATTACTTTTGACGGATAAAGTTGCATACTGGGCTAGAATGATTTATGTGTCCACTGTATAGCATTCCCAACAATTAATATGCGCCCCGATAATCATCAGATCTAAATCTGGTTCCGCACATGTGAAACTGAAACAAACAATGAAATCACCATTTTTTTGAGTCCATCTGCCTAAATACTCTGGGTTTTGGGCCACAGATAGATGTATTCTAGCTGTAGTGGGTAAAACGAAAGTAAATAAATCAGGAAATGAGTCACGAGACTATACACTCCACGATCGTGCACATTGATTATGCATTAAATTTATACTAATATAATTAAGTCTCTATTAATATCAGTACTTACAGTTAGATGTTAGTACACAATTTTATTTAAATAGACTTTAACTACCTATTTATGGTTTGAGATTGCACCTTGGTTGGCTGAAAGCCTAAATTCCGCTCTCCCCAAGCCATGGCAAACGTTGATGAAGTGAGAGTGTAAATAGTCTCCTCTTCTATTCTCACCTGTTTTTTTTTTTATATGCCAAAACATGGAGGGAAGTAATTTCCTGAGTTGCTCGAAGAAACGTTCGGGGAGAGTGTGATTTCGGCTTGATATAAGCCATCTTCACCCTATGCCTTGCTGAACGTCTCGGCGACTGGTTCGTCGAATACTTCTGAGGGCATTCGACAATATGTTTGATATATTGATTGGGAAAATCTTTCATCTATTATTCTCCGATTTCATACATATGTCGGAATGAGAATCATACCGCATGGGGCTTTGATGGTAGCCCTCGTAGCCAGGACAAAGTGAGTTCTGATTTTAAGGATTTCACACTCATATCTATTTTCGTACCTTTAATAATTTCGCAAAATTGAACTTTCAAGCTTGAATAGAATTATAGTGTAAGAACATAGCTTTTCTTGATCTGACAGACACTTTGGATAACTATTAATTTGGATAACTATTATACTTTCGTGTGCAGTAGCACAAGACCTGCACAAATCTATAAATTTTTAAAAACCTCCAGTTTAAAAGTCACCAGTTCGTGTTTGGACTGTTTTTAAAAACTATTTACTGTACTTTCAATTACTTTTGTTATACTTGCTCTGAAGGACAAGATGAATTGCAAATTCTGCCTTATATTGCGTCAACAGCAATATAACACTACACAAATCTACTAAACATACAAAACAGGAAATATATGTATATAAGAAAAATATCAAGTCATATAAAAAAACCTTTGGAAAGCTCACATATTAACTTACCAATATGTTTACCGTGAAGACTAGCAACTAGTATAAGGCCTAACTGAATGTTTCTATACATCCATAAATAATTTACAAAGACGTTAAAATGAGTTGGGTGATACCTGAGAATTTCGCTTTGGTCGATCGATCAACATTTTTATTGTGTTTCATTTACATTATCTTGTTAAGATTTTTTCTGGCGTCCCAAATTTCGATAAACAAAAGTCAGATTGATTATCTTGTTTTGGCATATGTAAATTTTTAATGTCTCAGGTGGATATTCATAAGAATAGGCTGTGTAAGTTCTTATCTTTAGGAAATCTCTATTATCTCGAAACGCACATTATCTTTCAAATGAGAACAACAATTCAAAATAAATATATTGGTATTGTCATTTAACATAATAAAAACAAACTAAAACCAGTTGCTCATTTCAACCACATATCATAATGATGAATTTAATTTTAGACTCTGTTCTCACCACAATTATTGCCATAATTCAACAGTAGCTTATCTCCTAAAGCCCCGCGTAAATCGAAGAGGCAACGTGCTTTGATAATGTAGTATGTATGCATATCATTGATAACTCATTCATACTTCGCCAAACTGAAATTATCAATGTGGTGTCATCGAAACGTATTAAGATTACCAGACAATCAGGAATTAAAAATAAATTACCTGATTGACAATGATGACCAGTATCGTTCGTTTGTTGCAAATTCGGTATTATTCCTGATATCGTCACCCGATTACTCATGTCGCTAATTCGAACGTCGCGTCCAAAAGAAAAATAACCTTGTCCACGTTCTCTTTAAAAAAAAATATGGCAGTTATAAATTTTGCACTTCCACGATATAATGCCTCCCTCGATTTCATCAAATCGGATGTTTGTGATTTGTCTTAGCGCTAAGTAATCAATAGATTAGATAATATTTCATATCAGACTGAAAATATGATTCTCAAAAATTTTGAAGCTAGTTTAGTGTGCTGCTATTACGTGTGCTCTAGCTAGTCCGCCAAGGACAAGCAGATCGGATTACGATTGTGCAATGGAATCCATCTGAGATAATCCTGCAGTTCTATTACTGTGCAGACGATTGATGTTTCTGATGGGTTCAATTTAGCAATTCAGGGACGTTTTTAGTTATGACTACCTTATGATTATCAATAGCAGACTCTATCTGTCCAGCCGTGTCTTCAGATATCGCAGCTGTCGCAGAGTCATGCAGAGTTAGATTCAATTGCAGGCGTAGTGCTCTTGAATAGCAGAAAGATTGCATTGAAATCTGTGTTTTGGACCGAGAATAATTTATACTTTTTACTAATGTTCGAAAAAGAAACCTAGAAGAACGAAAAATCACTTTAGCCAAAAATTCATATTTCTATATATATATATATATATATATATATATATATATATATATATATATATATATATATATATATATATATATCATCAAAAAATTTCAGGAATTGAACTTTAGTGTGTATGCAGAATAGTGCATTGGTTTTACATTGCTGTATATGCAGAATAGTGCCAGGTTTCACCAAATGCTAATAATATTTAACCCTTTGACGCCGGCGGCCATTTTAGTGATATTATTTTAGTGATATTATTCTGCCAACAAATAACTTTAGCAAAAATAAAGTTTATACAGTAAATTTTGAATGTGTTTCAAATGTGAATATGATAATATTTTTAAATTTTTTAACCCTATATGTGCGCTAGGCGCCTGAAATGAGATCGGGAAAATTTGAACATTTTTGAATTGCGATAGCTTTGGACCAAATTATTAATTCAATAGGAAACTTAGAGTACATACTGATGTTACTAAGTTGTAGATTTGTGTGGTTTTTTATGAACTTGCTGGTAGCTCTGTAGCTACGGCAGGCATTAAAAGTGAAAACATTCAAACCATCGAATCTCCTAAAAAAATTCGTCTATTACAATCAAAATCAGCTCATAGAGAAATTTTATGTTTTGTTTATATAACCAAAGGAAAACATTTGAAATTTCACATCGGACAAGAACGGTAGCCTTGTTCCAATTTACCTATATTTTAAGCATCAGAAACTTCTGTTCACGAGAGCTTACGTCACGACCCAATCATCAAATACATATGAAATTCACAGAATGTATTGGTATTAAGTAGGATCAGGTCTAATAGAAGCGAATTGGAAATGCCAACACTTTGTGCCAGTGGTGCCATCTTTTAAAAAAATTATAAAGAAAAAAAATTGCTTCTTGCCCTTTAAATTCTGCTTCAGTTAACAAATTTTCATGAAATTTATGCAGTAGCTGAACCTTACTCTAGGCCGTATTTGGTAGAAATTTGATTTGTGCTGCCAGCTATGGCAGTTTTTGTATCTTGGATTTTAAAAATCCGTTCAGGAAAATAAAGCTCTTTGCCCTATAACTTCCAGTGCAGTCATGAAATCAAAATGAATTTCGTATGATACATGGAACTTCTTATAGGCATTATTCAGAAGAAATCTGATTAAAAAACCGTGATAGAGTCGCCAGCTATTCTAGTTTTGTATCTATTTATAATATCTTTATTGAGATATTGAGTTTTCAAATGGTAATGATCTTGTAGGGGCAATAAATAAAATATATTAAGTTTTCGAAAATTTAAAAGCTTTTGTGAGTGATTACCCTAAATTTCTTTGTATCCCTATAACTTCCAATGCAATCATCGGATCAACGCAGAGTAGGCCGATTTTAATGTGAGGCAGGTGGGATATATTTTTGGCTTTGATGTTAGTGAATTGCTGCCAGCGCGAGGTGATTTTGCTATTTTCGTATCAATAAATGCTTACATTGGGGATTCATATCGCGAACATTTACAATAAGTTACCAATGTTTAAATTTTCTAAGTTCTAGAAATTTTTCGGTCCGAAAGCACAATCAAATTGGAATTGTTTTTGCGGGATGATTAAAATTGAAAAAATTTTATTTATATTCAAAATTTTTATTTGACAAAGTGGTTTCGAAAGTATTCACTGATTCTCATCAGACACCAGCTGAGGTGACTTTTTGTTTTGGATGCTTTCCTCAAATGCGCTTTTAAGAACCATTAGCGCACCCACTGTGGAGTTTTTGGCTTTAAAGCCGTATTGGCTACCGGGTATGATGTGGTTCTCTTCTATGGAATGCTTCAGATGAGTTTTAATGATCTTTTCGAGTAGTTTTCCCAAGTTTGAGAGGAGAGAAATCGGACGGGCGATGAGGGCATTTGGGGTCAAAGCTATGCTTCTCACTACGATAGATGAGAGGAAATGCGGTAGCAATAGCATCAGCGATGGCTCTATCATCACGGAGTGAGTTGCCATTAGAAGCGAAATTACATTTTAGTCTTTTCCAACCTGTACTGAAACTTGTTTTGCCAGGTACTATTTTTTGGAGACGTTATTCAAATTTCTCGATAAGATGGGTTCTGGCCTTGACTATGATGAGAATGTTTGAGCCTTTAATGAGGTCAGAAGTGTACCTTTATTGAATATTTTCCATTTTAAGGTGTCTGGGGTAGATTCTGGTAAGAAGTCGTCTTAAAGATTTCCACCGATTGTGGAGCTGAATGATATCTCGTGGTAAATCACGGAGGGCAAAGATTGTGGATTTTTTAGGGATAACTAAACTATCACTGACCGACGAGGTGATTTGGTTGAGCTTGTCATCGTTGCCTGGACGGAATGGTTTTTGATGCTATTGCCCCATAATTGTAACTTGGCATGAATTGACCAGCCCAAGTGAAAATGTAATCGCCAGAATGCAGTCGAGATCCCGAATCAGCACCGAACCACTGAAGCCATGATGGAAATAGATGTCTACGAACACTATTTGATCATTCCCTAGTTGAAGGCTGATGCAGGTCAATTCCGTAGCTTTGAGTCCTGGGAGCAAATGCGTTGGGCTTTGATCCCCTCTTTAACTAGTAGCGCGGTACCCAGTGTTTACTTGCATTTAGCCCCTGGAAATATTTCTTTAAAGTAGCATGTGAACAAAGCCTATATTGAAATATTTAGAGTTTTATCACTAAATTGTGAATAAATATTCATACATATTTGACAACAAGCAATGGAAAGCTACACACCTGAAAAATGCAAAATTACTATTACTGCTTATTTGATCAATGTCCGGTCTGTTGTTTTAATACACTGTGAGTTTCATCAACGTCGTTTTCTTTATCATCCTGCACCATGTGCGCAAGCAACTAAGCGTTTGGCTAATCGTCTCGTTGCAAAAAGTGTCCAGTCCCGCATTACGCCCAGAAAAGTGTTTCGATCTTCACTTATATTTGACTATAGAACCTTACCGATATTCGACTATTTTCCTTAGAATAATCAACGAACTGAGATCTATATTGTCTCAAGGTGGTCAGTCTAACATAAATGTAAAAAGTATCACAGTGGAATCATAAATAGTTCATCAAAACTTTCAAACAATGCTGTGCGCCAAATCACAATATATGTTATGTCAGTATGAAGCACCATACAAAACATAATGACACTCGTAAACCGAATTTCCGCCCTATCTCTAGAAACCCTTCTAATTGCTTTCAAATAACGCAACTTGATACCCTAATCAAATTCATGACACATAATGTACATATTTAACAGCACATCGAATTCATATCATGTCTTCAGGAAAAATTTACATTATAGAGTCATTTCGTGTCCCGCCAAAACCATATGTATTCACCATGCATGTGTCCTATCCACTATCCAATTCATATTTTAAACGGCTGAAGTTGACCATGAAAACCTTTCAGTGGATGTTAGAATAACTAATTTCTTGGTCCTGGTAGATGTTTTTTCGCCACCAGCATGACACACACAGGATCCTGCCTGCTCGAGCTGGGTGTGTAAATTAACAAAAACACGAAAAACTCTTAATTGGAAGACTTGTCGGGCTGATTCACAATCTTAATGATGTAATGCGACACTTGGTCCGGTAAAGGCTAAATTCAAGATCCACGCATTATTTCGACTTGTAGTTACTCTGAAATCCCATTAATCGAATCGTAAACATTCATTATGGTTATTCAATCCTGTCGAAATATTTAACGGAACAGATGTCATAAAGAACATTCATATTTGATAGAATGCCTAATAGTGTATTATCATCCCATACCGCCGAATTCATGGACTTCTTGTTTTCGTGATTTTCGGTGCATAATAGGATTCCACGTCCGTTGATTAAAGACGATCATGTGCGTTTAGTTACTATCCGGTTTGATGTACTGAAGGCATTCAAAACTGTACCGGATTGCAAGACAACTTAAAATATCATATTTCCATAGCAATCTCACAATGAAAACAGCTCAAAGCAACATGCAATGCACGCAAAAAAAAAACGACTTAGATACAGACTTATATATGCAACATGCATGTAAAAACTATTGAAATACTGATTATGTTGTTTTTGGGTATAACGAAAGTTAATTTAATTACCCAAGAGCAAGTAATTTTCACTCTTAGAGCTTTCACGGCAAATGTTTTGAGTTTAATTGATTCTTACAGAAGTAATCTATGCACATACTTTGCTGGAAGTACTTACAAGCAGCCAATATTATAGGAGGCTACGATTTAGGTATCAGAGAAAATTTAACAAAATTTTATTGGCTGGTAAACAAACTCTCCAAGAAATGAAATTTGCGTTTTCATTAAAGTCTGAAAGCTGATTCTTTCAGAGGTAGACATTATCAAAACTTGCCGCTGGCTCTCAAAATTTGAATCAATAATTTACGAATCATTAGGCATTTTCAAATTATCTAATAATATAAACCACAACCCATTTCGGGTCTTAATTTCTGGGGTGTTGATAGAGTTTTGTGATAGATTTTTTTGTGTGTGAAATGTATGAAAAGTAGTTTCGGGCCTCAGTTTGCCCCCGAATTGACTCAGACCCTATTTAGAGCTCATGAGGAACCGCGTACGGAGCTGTGAGCTCACCTAGTTCTCTGTGTAAATCAAGAAGATAGCCAGTTATGGAACTAGTCCCTCGACGCTCGTACTAACATTGATTGTAAATTTGTGAATTAATCTCTCAACCAGCCTCTACCTCTAGACCCAACACGGGTTTTCGTGGGAGATTATCCATTTAGAGAAAAAAATATCACCGAACTATTCGTATTTTTCGAACTTGATAAAAAAAAATGAAATAAAGCTATTACTACTACACGCCAAAAATGAAACGACGGTGAACGAAGTGGACTCTAAAGGGAGTACCGGATTCAAAGAAGGCCAAAGTAAATTCATCAAGTAATGAAAAGAGTTGACGGCTGGATGGAAGACCATGTCTCCAGCTGGCAATCACGAAAACTGAGATTTCGAAAACTGAGATCAATTTCGGGTAGACTATATCCGAATGCTAAGTAATTGGTTGTGGTTAAAGTAAACAACAATTGTAATATACGAGTATGTGTGATATTTGCAGCTGAGATCGCACTTTTGACTCTTTTACTGATTTTTCGCTAATTTCTACCCACAAACTCTTCCTTATTTTTTGACATTCTAGTATTTTTTTACTACTACAACAATAAGTTTTTTTCCCCGAAAAGTAAGAGAATATACCTAATCTTAGCTTGATCTAAATTTAGAAAAACATTGCAGCACAGATTGCGAAAGATACTGAACTGCGAAAAACTTAAGAATCAAGAAGAATTTTAATGTGTGCACTATGTTTCAAGAGAATTTTTAAAAAAGACTCAAACCATAAGTTTCTTAGTCAATGGTATATATATCTTTGTCATTACTATTTTTTAGCATAAATAAATCTACTGCACATGTCTTTAAGATTCTCGGAATTATTTTTTTTTACATCTAAGCAATTATACTGTAAACCAAAATTCATCGAATAAGAAATTCTAATCGTTGGATATGAGAAACACACAGATCCGGTTAGCCCCTCACCAGTTTTTCCTAAGAACAGTGCACATCGTAAGGAGCATTTTCTTAAAAAATTGCACTAATCTTCGAAAAAAAATCTTGTGCATATCTCGAATGCGTCCTTGTGATTGGAAAATGCTTTGTAAATTTAGAAAAACTGTCACAATATCCTGGTATTCAAATCTAAACGTAAATTGAACTCAGCTTACTGCCTTGTTCTTAGCATTTTTTTAACAATACTAGAAATTATTGAAAAAAGGCCTACTGTAAAATGGATTTAACTAGAAAAAAAAGGGTCTGCCAAAACTACCTCCATATCCTTCAAAACATTGACTCTATTGAATTAAGCTATCAGCGCAGACTTTGATAAGGTATTTGGTAAACTTATTATATTTATTTACTTCCACGTCTAGCGTTTCACAATGATCACATTTGTACCATTTCCTTTTCCTATTTTTAAAAAACTTAAATGAGAGAAATAAAAGTTAGTCATGGTAGCTGATCCCACTTTTTTCAACTTATTCCGACTTTGGATCTGCTGCAGACCTATTGGACCTAAATGACTGCAATTTTTCCAATATTTTGTTTCTTTGATTTATATTTCGGTTTCAGAAACAAATATGGATAATTTCTTTAATTTACTATTGCTATATATAAACAAATAACAAGCTCTTGTAGTCTAGTGGGTAGAGCATAAGCTTTTAGTGTGTGGGACCCCTGGTTCAAATCCAGGTTCAGACGATAGACCGCACACTGAGCTTTGAGTTCACCTAACTCTCAATAGGTACCTGAGTTGAATCAGTGATAAAGTTGATCTTGGAACTAATCACTCCACACTCATGTATAATGATTGAAAATCTGTGAATAGAACTCTCAGACAGCTTCAATCCCTCGAACTATGCTAGAATTACTATATATTTTGTATAGCTAGCTATCGAAAAATACCAGTTTATGAGCTTCAATCATATATATACTTTTGACAATAAACTCTTAAATCATGTTGAATTTATTAAAGACATAGTCCTAGTTTTTAGCTCTTATTTAAATATATTCACACATATAAATAACACAGTAAGCTTTTGTACTTGACTTTTTCATAAAAAAATGCAGAGACATTTGAAAAACATTAAATTCAAAATCCTTTTTATTTTCTTTTCAAAAAATTCTCTGAAATTCTTTCAAAATTTTCTAGGCCTTATTAGCTCATAGTAAACGTTACTGATTTAACAAAAACAATCAAATAGCGAGAAGAAAATTCAGAATAAATTCAAGGAATATATAATAACAACAATATACAACTACTTCACTGCTATGAGCCAATGGAAAATAAATACTTTTGAAAAACAAAGATACTGTTTTGAAACAACCTTTTTTTTAAAATGAAGTGACTTGTCACCATTATCCGCCAGCAAACTGACAGTACATTTTTATTTTCTATTAAAGTTCCTTATGGAGATATGAGGCGAAAAGGTTTGTTTTTAATGGAGATTCGTAGAGTCAACTATGTTCAACATTTTCTTTGAGAACGGTTAAAAGAAATTAATAATTATAGATCATATACAGCTGATATTTTTAATGATCATTGAAACCATATCCATCTACTATGAATTCTGAAGGTTATTGGCTAAAGTTTGGCTAAGTCTGGACTGTTTGTTTAAATTATTGACTTATTCTTACTGCTGAGCTATTCGAAATTCAAGTTAATTGGGTATTGATTCCGAAAAAAATTGAAATAAATAAATAAACGTTCGCAAGAATGATTGCTTTTCTTGTTGCTGGTACGCTTGCTAAAGAAAGTGTCCTTGACATTATAGGCCTTGTTATTTCCTTAAAGAAGCAACAAAATAGGATATTTAAGCAAAATAATAAGTTTGCTAATCAATTTTTAGCATGGTGAACACATCAACGTTAGTACAATTAAAGCAATTGACTTTCGAGTCGAATGCTACAGGATGATGTTTATTCTTGAATTGTGTTTTTAAATCTCAATTATTAGCTTGATTAATGCTACTACAAGCAAATATAAATTCACTTTTTTGGTTCGCAGTAATATTATTGATGCTTATACAGTCGAGAATTTAGAGGAGCTTAGTGGATAGAGCACTGACTTTTTGCGTGTGGGGTCCTTGGACCCCAAGAGGGTCCGCACACCAATCTTTGAGTTCACCTAGCTCTGATTGGGTACCTGATTTAAATCAGGAGTGAAGTGAGTCATGGAACTAATCACTCTACACTCTTATTCACAATTAATGAAAAATTGTAATGAAGCTCTCTACCAGCTTTAACTCCTAGACCCGTACGAGGGTTGTCGTTGGATTACTTTACTTTTTTATACAGTATATTATACAGTCGAGTGGGTACATCATCGTGTGTGATTCCTGACTCAAATTTGACTAATATCTCTTTAACTTTGAGTTATCTTAAGTCGTGTACTTGTGCTAAATCAGCATTAGTGACATGTGAATTTAATCACTACACTATTACAGTTGAACGTGAAAAAAGTCTGTTCTAAATACAGCCCTCAGACCCGACAATTTTTTTAGTGCAGCTCTATTGTCCCAATATTTCAATTAGATGTTAACGTAAGAGTAAGAAAATCGACAAACAATTTAACATCGATAGTCAGCTAAAAAGAATTGACGTTATAAGCTTACTGAATTCGCGAATCAAAATCGACAACCAACTCTCATCAAACGGTTTAGCTATTTTCAAAACCTCTTCCCGTGCCCACATAGTTACGTAAATACTTTATTCCATCTTAAATTCCAAATAAATGAAGGGATAAGATATAGCTCTTGCCCGAAACTTTACTCTCTATCTACTATTGCTCCTTACAAGAATCTATAAATTGCAGGCTTTCGTACTTTCTCACGATCTAAAGCTTCCGAATTCAGGTACTAAACACTCGTTTCGCAGGAGAAGTAGCCATCAACACATGTAAAAAAGACTTTCCCCAGCAATTTCTGCTCCTGTTCCATCAGATTTCATAAACATTCCAATTGGTCTACTACACGTTTAAAGCCCCAGGACACGCGGTAGTCGCAGTCAGTCAGGTTAAAGCTTGCTGGTAGAAAACGTGCAAATTAGCTTGTTTCGGGAATCAAGTGCGGATAAGATAAAAAATCTTGCATCGTTCTGTAATCGGTCAAATGTTTCAAACTCGTTGCACGAGAGTATTAATTTGCGAAACAAACGTGCCACTAAAAACATTTAACTATTGTTTAGTATCTGACTGTGGTGAATTTACGATTTTTCTATTCCACCGACCAGGTATGAAAACAGTTGCCGAAGTACGAGTATCTATCTAAAGCACAGTTGGGCTCGAGCTCGCCATATCGACAGGTGTCTGTTCGATTCGCGTATTCGTTGTTTCTAATACATTCAAAGACTTTTGGCAAGGCTACCAACTTGGTGTTGATTCGATGTTTCAGAGAATAATGTGAGAGTGTTGCGTTGTGCCGAGGACTGGTGTATTGTGTTGATACTGTTCTGCTTCCTTTAATAATCGATTCGTATCTTAAAGTTGTGATCTGCCTGCTTTGCATATGTGTAGCGGTGATTTTTGCAGGAGTGAATTGTTATCAGTACGTAAACAACAAATGGCCGGAACGTATTCAATATATGCGAGGTAAAATTGAGTTTTATTTTTAAATACTTCGGGATTGAAAATGGGAGTTTGCTTCAAACATTGTGATTTACTCGTCGTCCAATCAAAAAATATTACAGAATTTGTTTAAAGGTGTAATTTGCATGAAGTTTTATTAAGAGTTTTGTGTGAAGAGTGAGCTTTGAAGAAGTTTCCAATGAAAATTGAAACTAGCCCGGTATCTGAAGCTATGAATTTCTGGTCATCACTTCAAATATATTGTATTTTTAATTGTACAAATTTTCATCCTTATGTGTACAGAAATTTATTGTGTTTGATTTATCGATGTAACTGTAGGAGTGAATTTTTGATGGACATTAGCACAGTAGCTCAATTTTAATTTCAAGCAATTTTAATCTCACTATACTTCATTTTTGAGCTATAAATTCATCTTGTGTGGTTTTTTTTAAATGTAATACTTTCAGACTTATAGTTTTCAAACAAACTGACGTTTGGAGTATAATTAGTTCGATTCAATTTAATTTCAACTAAAAAATGTGACTCAAACACGTTTCAAAGTTTAAAAGTATAAGCTGTTAAAAACGTATTGATTATAAAGTTATAGTATTTACAAACCACTTGTTGAATATTATTTCATTTGCGTATTTATATAAACTGTCCAAATCAAAAATCAACTAATAGCTAATTCTCTTTTTTCATACTTATTGCCACGCTGGGCGCTATTTGGTTAGCCCAAATATTTCGGTGGATAATAAATCATTTCTGTTTGAAATGCTTGGATTCGTGTTTTGTGTCTAACAGTGTGTGTTAGGGTTTCATCAACACCTGAATAGTTGTGTGGTTTCAATAATATTTTTACGATGTGAATTGTATGTGGAACAATATCTTTTCACTTCGATCGGTTGTGTTCATGTTTAGAATCGGCAAAACGTGATTTTTGTTTCCAATTCACGAATCAATTGCAGTTTGTTGGCGAGTAATTAACCAATCTAAAAAAATATTCTACTTTTTTCGCATCCCCTGAAGGTAATTCAACGAAAAAAGCATGTTTGCACATCCGCAACTCCTTCGTTTTACGCGCCATTTCTTTGAGCTCCTTGAATTTCAGTTGATGACAGCAAAAGTTCGGTATTATGTTGTAATAAAGAGTCAAATTTAGTCTTAGTGTGGATTTCTTTATTGGTTACGAAATGATCTTGCTTAGATCAACTTATTTTTCCATGCATAATTTGTACCAAACAATAACTTTTTATCCCTCTCAGATCCTACTTTTAGAAGTGCCAGCTTATTGTGTGTAAGATAGATGAGGCTACTTACATCTGAACCAAACGGTTGCTTTATAGTAAAAAACCTAACACATCTATGGACACTTTATCAACCTATCCAGTAAGTAAAATTGTCCTAGTACAATCCTTATTGAGTCTGGGGATTGAAGTTGGTAGAGATTCCATTCGCAACCAATCTTGTCAATAGTGTGAAGTAATAGTGCTACGTCTCAATTCATTCATATAAACTGCCGATAAACCCAAAACTCGGTGGTTGACCATGGGCGGATCCGAGCTAGGAACCACACATTTACACATCTGGTGCTGTAAGCACTCAGCTATTCAACCTTCGCTCAACTATATTGGTTGATGAGCGAAGATTGTATGGCCGATCTAAAAAATCATCCCGTTTGTTTTTAGTGTCGATTATATTCTTAACGAATTTCAAAGACTATTATTGTGAGTTTTATAAATATACTATGCACTTAGAGCATTTGAAAAAAAGAATAATTTATTCGCTCATACCACGCTGGGCGCTTAATGGCTGGAGATCCCTTTAACAATATACCTATTTCGAGAGCTACTGGCCGTAGTAAGCTGATTTATTACTCA
This sequence comes from Nemotelus nigrinus, assembly GCA_947369275.1. Lineage (NCBI taxonomy): Eukaryota > Metazoa > Arthropoda > Insecta > Diptera > Stratiomyidae > Nemotelus > Nemotelus nigrinus. Next base: position 13,757,465 of record OX376374.1, read on the forward strand.
CTATCTTCGTCAGCCAAAGTGTAGTTTTCGAGACCAAAGTGTAGCTTTATAATAAAACGTCATTTCGAAATCTATTTCATTCTCGACAGCACTTTCCAGCTCGATAGTTGATGCCAAACGAAACAGTATATTTACAGTGCATCAGTCTATGTAGTATTCTTGTTTATATCACCCTTACCACACTAGCAGTATATTTAGAGTGAAACAATACAATATCAAAAACAATAAACGAATATCTTAACTATAACATATTTGACTCAAAATATACAACAACCTAAACTTTCAATTTATAGAAAATTGTCAACTAGTGGCCATAGCATGCATCAAAAACAAAAAAAATATATATAAAATATACAAAAAATACACACACAGCATTCGAAGCTAATTGATGCATCTCTTCATAGTAACAGATAATGCAATTTGTCTGTGCGTCCTAGGTTAGGTTTGCGGCTGTCAGTTCCCGTCGAGTGAAGTACTTAGGCACAATAGAGGCCCATTGTGATATCACAAATATGGGTCTCCCTCAGCTGCTGCGCCCAGGAAATCATCTGCTTTCTTTAATAGAATGCACTGAAAGTCAATCAAAGATGGTTGAGCCAGACTTAGAAAGAAAGGTGCCTCAATGGAGGCCATTTTTATCCTCGCCAGAACCGGACACTGGCACACTATGTGGAAAACAAATTTTTTTCATCTTCTGTGCCATAACTCCGAGAAAAATCGTCGAATCCAACCCCAAGCGGTGCAGGTGCTGTTCTATGAGGCAGGATGAGAACGATCACGACACAGCAAAGAACACTGCCAGTCAAGCCTAACAGCCGCTTGGTGCGATGTGCATCTAAGACCCAAAACTGTCCTGCAATCGCACAGGATGACTCTTCAACCCAAACTTCTTGGCGTTCTCCAAGTATTTTTGGCTGAAAGCTAGTTTCACCCATGCCATCCGTGTTCCTACGAAGAAGGGACATGAGACCCCTGGCAGCAAAATACTAAGCCTTTCCAGTTCGTCAGCTAAACATTCACCTTGTATACCTCTATGTCCAGTTACCAAAATCAATTGCACTGCCGAAAATTTCATCTCCCTAAAAGATACATAGCATACTGCAAAAATTCTGAATGCTATATAAGGACCAGCAAGGTAATTTATAGCCGACTGACTATCCGTGAAAATACATATACTAACTCCAAACATTTAATAACATAGAATCCAGCCAATCGCGCAAAAAATAATCACTAATTACGCCTAAGGGGCACTACTACGAAAGGTCTAGGAGACGTAAATTTAGCTCATCTGAGTCAACTGCCGACTTTGTTAAATAAATACAACTCTTGTTTCCCGCCAGCTGGCGGGAATATAAGAGAAGCGCAAGCACACGTTATATGTAACCTTCAGTCATGGCAACAATACCTCTATAGGATTTTGGATATCAGCGGAGAGAATGATATTAGAGCCTGGAGATTAAAAAGATATAATGACTCCTATTATTTCTTTTCCGAAGAGTTTTATGAAGAAAATTCGTGTCTTCGAGACAGAATGCTCTGAGCACATGCTTACTTTGCTTCAAGGCTAATCCGGTTCTGTCTATATTATGAGTAAAAACAAATTTCTTCTTAAAAATAATTCATACAGAGCCTACATCCAATTACTATTTATTTAAAATTAATTTCTATTAGTCGTCCTTAAACTCCAAAACGTGATGGTAGAGCGATAAAGTAAGTAAGGTTTGTTTGTATGATTATGTACAAACCAAAACCATCCTGGTCAACTTACACCGAAACAAACAGCCTCGCTTTAGAAGCAGTGCATTGACTCTATGTTGCTCAATATACTATTGCTTACGCTTCTGCTCTGAATCATAGCACGAAAACAGTTTTTTTCCTTAATGCTAGTTTTAAACGTCGGCGCCAGCCATCATACTACAACTAATTAAGCTACCACTATTCTTTAACATGCATTCTATTCGTGTAGTGCAACGCGAATGGCCACCGTCTCGGTCGACTTTTCTTGATTTCTTTATTTTCTCAATAAAACGAAACGCAAAGTTCAAAGTTCCTAGCTAACTAGTTCCTTTCCTATCGTGTCGAAGGACAAATAAGCAAGAAAAGGCAGACGAGCTATTTCTTGAACAACTAACCGACCAGCCAATGCTGGCCCAGTCGCTCACGCCTCAGCTTGGCCTCCTCGACTTTATCATTATTGTATCATAATAAACTTTCTCAAATAAAACTCGTCTACGAAGCACTTAAATGAAGGCGTTAAGGACATAAGGATGTGAGCCGAAGGAGCAGGACACGACCCGCTCGTTTCCGATCACATTCTCATAATGCACGGAAATAAAGAGAAGAGAAGGGAAAAGAACGGGATGCGAAACGGCGGAAAAACAAACTTTTTATTGCACACACACACAAACTTATGTCTCTGGCTTTAATAACTTCCATCTTAATTTCGCTTGGTTTGAAAGACGACTAGGATGCCATTGCGTCGCTGATTTACTTTAACAGTAGAGTACCGGGTCGTCTTAATTCCGCGGCGCAGTTAATTAGAAACTTGATAGCGTTTCATTATATCAATTAAATTCACAAGATTTAACCAATTTAACTATTGCATGAGATTTCACTGCGGAGGAATTCAAGGTGATGCTACAGGAGAGCTCACCTTACATTTTAATGCAGTGAATCAACTTAATTTGATTTGAAAGCAAATTCAAATGACCTAAGACACAAAAAAACGAATTCACTTCAAGTAGAAAAATCGTTATTACATTTATATTCTCAAGAACGTAGTCTTTCAGCATCACCATAAAAAATTTCGTAATAAATTTCAAATGCAACAAAGTATTCCTTATGCACTGAAACTGGCATCGATAAATTCGATCCAAGATGCTATTAAATTAAGTTAAGTAAGTAAATTCGATGAGACAAAACAGTTTTTATCTTAGATGTTGACGACAGGATATCACTCGAACATTATTTTGAAAATTCTTCACCACTCGAAGCGCTGATGTTCGAATGTTTCGCGATAAACACGCTGAAGAAAATATTTGCATGCGAATTAAACACAGTTTGTATGTTTTTCATAATTTTGAAAACATAACCTTCGATCGTCTTTCATCCATTCTTTCATCATTCCCAAAGGCCGAAGAGATTTTCTTTAAAAATATAAACTCAGGTCATTGCTTTTTAAAACTACTTTAGGATGATATGCAGTTACTCGAAGGATTTTTCCAGGAAAATTGAAACGTCAACATTATCTCAAAAACTATATATTATTAAAACGAGAAGTTTATCAGTTTATTTTCCGCAAAAGGTTTGGGTTCTGTAGAAATCTGATGGGGTAACATTCTGGAATTGGTAAAAGGAAAATTGCCATCTTTGATAAGAATTACGGTACGTTAAAAAATTTAAACTTTATACACATATTCCTCTTGCAAATTTGACTCCATTTTCTGAAAGCATTTTCTTCTGATGAGTACATCTTGGAGTAATATGTTGAGATCTCTTCATTATTTATTGATTTTTGGGAAACTTTTCTGAATGAAAATTGTTTGCTACAATTAAGAAATGCTTTTGGCTAAAACTTCATCATATTATGGTTTTAAGGGCTTCTTAGTTTGAATGTCATGGAAGTCTAGTGAAATTTTGAAAAAAAAACCCACTAATACTTTTGCGAGATAATAGGCAAAATAAATTTCTCGCTATGATACTTATAAGACTACAATTATTCATCGATTTGTTGGATGAAAATCTCGTAACAGAATCTGCTACATGTTTACCAAAAAATTAATGTGATTTCGTTTGGTTTTTTTATTTGATGCAAATTCAAACAAAAAATGTGATTTTTTGAGGCAATGTTCTTGTGAAATGGTGGCTGATGGAAGGTTGAAAAAAGACCTAATACTGCATATATATTCCAATGTAAAAGCACACTAAAAATTTGGAGTTAAAAGCTCGCGGTAACCTATACATCATGATTTCTAAATTACTAATCAATGAATCGCACGAAATTTTCTCTTAAATAATTAGAATACTTACGGTTGGCTGTAGTATTCTACAGCTGGTTATTCCACAAATTTGTTTATCAGCTACTAAGCAGGTGATAAATGTCCGGATGAAAATTTTAAAACAATTTTTTTGTTTATTTTTTCATTTATACGTAATTTTTCGTCCTAGTTTTCACATGAATTGGAATTTAGTAAGATCAGCTCAATATTTATTTATTTATTAAATCATATCAACAAAAATAAATCCAATTATAAACTAAAAAAATAAAAAAAAAACAGATAACTTATTCAGAAAGCAAAATAGCAAGTAAAAATTCAAACAAACCCAAATTAACTTTCGGGGAAGAGGACCAAAATTAAAGGTACTATGCTGACGAGTTAAATGCAAAAGTAGGGAAAAGAAATACTTATGTGTTTGTACTGGCAAAAGAAAAATTAAAGTTGAACAAAGTTCTGTTAGGACGGCCCAATCTTCTAGTAGAAAAATAAATGCGGGATTCAATCTTTGTGAATAATTTTATGCAAATCTTTTTCAGTTTACGTAAGATGGCTTGCGTAAGAATTTGTCGTTATTGCTTTTTTTATCAACTGTTGTTATTGATGTTTCATTTTTGGGAAGCAGCCCTTAAATGTCTTTGACATTTAATGATGATGAGAATATGTTTGAAGTAAGACTATGTTTAATTGATTTCTGGTTAACAATAACCATAATTGAGATAATAGCTGAATATTGAATATTAATTAATAACAGTCTTAGTTGGGATAGTAATCCTTGTGATAAATACTGACGAAACTTACAAATTTGTTCCCCATTCTTTTCTTCGCAGCTCTAATATATTAATATTATTGTTACCTACTAAATTTTGTATTAACATTTAAGTACTGTTTTAATTATTTCAAAAATAAATCTATGGTATTGTTCTTAATTTATTATGTGAAAGTTGCCAACGAAATACATTCAGTCTTTCTAATGCTTCTTGAATGTGATCTTGTGAGTCTGGTTCATTCATTTCTATATAATACATCTTTCGGACATAGTTATCTTCGGTTTCTGCAGCAGCTGCTAAGCATTAGACCGTGTGAAAAAATTTCCGCATTTGGCACAAATAATTATTTCATTCGGAGTAAACAAAAGCCTTTCGACACAACTAACAATACTGTAATATATTTTTTAGCAAATTTTAGGTCTATAGATAAAATAAACTACGTCAAAACCAATTCATTAAGTATCGCATTAAATTAACAACTCACAAAAGGTAGTAAAACGAAATCAGCGACAAAAAGCTGTTCGTTTGACAACAAACAAACCACACATTACAGAAAATCTGTTTGTTTCATAATAAACAATGAAATGGCTCAGCATCTAAAGTACTTTGAAGTCAGATACATTTTTCTTGGTTAAATGGAAATTGTTAATAGTGCATAAACAAAAACTTTGTTGGTTTCGAATGCTCTCTAATAAATATCACTCCACCCTATTGCCATTTATTTCATTTTAAAAAGGCAATATGGCAGCGCTTTCTAAAGTAAGTACATTTCTAAAGTACATTTCTTTAAAAAAAAAGAAGAAACCTGCTATCGAAAGTAAATTTAATATATATGTTTCTGAATTAATCCTTCTGTTTCAGCCTGTAGAAACAAATATATAAAATACCAATGATGATTGATAACGAGTTTAAAAATCTTATATAAAATGTATTAATAAAATTTGCTTAATGGGGTGCTTTTGTTCGATTCTTTTAATTTTTCCTTATTTTTTATACAGTATAAAGTCACAACTTTTAGCAATGTCTGATCAATGAACCTTCATTTGATCTTTAAGCACAGGATTCTAATGGAAAACATTATGAGACATGCCATAATTTTAGCTTGTATGCAATAGAATAATAACACACAATGAAATATTGCTCTCTAAAGAAATTTTCCACTGTACACGCACAAAATAAATCCGGAAAAGTGTCATAAAAATCAATACTCAATGCACATATTCTTGTGAAAGGTACAAGGCTTCAGGAAAAATATCGACTTCAAAGTTTATCTCTCATCTTATTTTCTATCCACTTTCCGCATTCACTCCACATGAGCATGAATGGAAAACTCTTCAGTGCAGACATTTTATTCTTGATGAATTCCAGACGGTAAATTTCTTTTATCTTTTGTAGACTGCTTTTGTCAAACGTTAGTGCTTTCAACTGAGAATTAAGATTTTAAGAGCATGTACCTCAGTATAATTAAAACAGTTTATGCTTTGAGGTATACGTACCACAATATTAAAGGGGACGATGCTTTTATTGGTATCACGACTACCTAAATGGGAATCAGCAGTTGGAGCTACAAATATAGTAAATATAACATAAAATATTACCAGACGGTACTAGACGAATCAATTTTTCCAAGTTTCTTTTATACACATATGCATGCATATAACAATAAACTTGTAGATCCAAACAAATAGTACGCACAAATCTTATTTTTTCATATTTTTTTTGTTTCAGGAACTAACTGGTGTTTACCGTTTCCACCATACAACAAAACAACTTATAGCCAAAGCTCGAAGCCAATCGTTCTCCTATTACCTAGTCCGGTGTGAATAAAAACATCAATACGTGAAATGTTAAACAATCCAAGAAGTATCGTAACAGTAAGTGAACGCATCAAAATAACGTCATACTAATAAAGGACTCGAATACCGTGCAACGTGAACAAATTACTCTACTCTACGAAGAAAATCGAAAAATGACTTCGTGTTTCGCAGTGAAATTGTGTCACCGTCTAAAGGTCTCGCATAAAAACATATCGTCAACCGTCGTTATACCATTTGTAAGGTGCTAAAGGTATATGCCTCGAAAATTCTCTATTTGCCTTTCGTAGTTCGTCGCGTTTGCTCCACCTCGTCCCCGGAACGGCTCGCTATCCGTAGCACATCTCGACAGCTTTTTCATTAGAGGGCCGAGTACGTGTAGCTGGACGATATCCTTGTAACGTGCTTCACGTATACCACTTGTACACTGCACGAATGCCTACTGCTCGACAAAGTTGTTAAAAAATTCATAGTTGACGACAGGATATCGCATATTGCTATAAGAACTCGAGGAAGGACGCGAAGCGTGCAATTTTTGTTGACACGAAATCAGACAAGTTTGAGTTTCTTATCGAAGCTCGACTGGATAAACAGACGAGTGCTGAAAGTATTGAGGAAAATTTAGAGGTGCACGGAACAGCTTATGTAGCCTGATTGCTAAGAACGTGCACTTCATCAACCTTGTATTATCAAGCGTGGAATATCATAAGGCAGTTTCCTATTAATTGCTAAATCGCAAATGATCGGATACTTTTCGTGTTGAATCAAAGGTGATAATAAGTTGAAACACCTGCAACCAATATTTGTCCAACTTCATTCAATAAAATGCCCGCCAAATCAATCAATAACGGATACATTAAAGGACCTCATGCGGTCGATACAAGAGCTCCCTTGGATGATCCTTCTAATATTGCCCCGCTGCTGGCAGGTGATTTGCAGTCTCCAGCCACACGTGGGAGAGTGAACAGTGCGGCGTCGATCGGTATGAACAACAAAGCTAGCACGATTGTCCATTTTAACCCTGGTTCCGCTGTTACCAGAACATCAATACAGCGTGGTTTCGCAACCGACTGCTTCTTTCGCGAACCGCGTCAACGTCGTCGATTACTTGTCCTGGCAGCGGCCTTAGTCGTTTTCGGAGCTGCGATTGGAGCGTTGGCCATTTATTTTGCCGGCAGCTATCGATGTATTCCAAAAGAAGTTACAAATGGTAAGTTCATTTTACATAAATAAAAAAATTTTTATGCATGTCCTTGAAACAATAACTGACTATAAATGTGGCGCCCAACGTGGTGCAATCCGCTATGCATTTAGAGAATCGTGGAAACAATTTAAAGTTCGATCAGTCCAGGAACTTTTGTGCCATTTGAACATTGTTCTATGCTAGCTTGCCATCATCAATGTCAAATCAGTTCCTTGTCTGTGTTAGCTTACATAATTGATCAAATCGATAAAACATCGTAGAACCTGAAATTTTACCCTGTCTACAGTAGGTATACGTACGGCTTGGATCCGATAGCTATGTAAAATACATAGTTCACACAGACAGCAAATTGCCATCTGACGTCCATAAATCATTTCATTTGGTCTACTGCTTCCAGTCACATATGAAATAGGTTTGTTAATCAGCCGCACGTGAGAATAACGTGAGCTAGACTTTCCTATTTGTTTTGTAGTAAGAGAAACAGGAAATGTCAATGTCCCTGTACACTTTAAGTTCAAGAAAAACATTGAAAGTTTTGAATAAATCATAAACGGCAGACAAACTCAGGACTTACCTTCCTTTGGTTTGTATTCGGGTATATTGTGCGGCAACGGTGGTGTGTCGGCATTATACATATATTATGACCTGTTACTGTTGGTAGTTTTGCTGCTATACAATTAACAATGCCTTGCGCAACTAAGATCCAGGTTTCGTTTGCTCTTCATTCGGTGAAAGAGGTATTTCTTGAGTATTCTTCTGGAGAATGCGTCTATATACCAGTGTATGTAAACCGTATATATTCTCAGAGCTAATCAACAGGTTTCTACTTCTGTGCTGCTTCATATGCTGAATATCACCTTCCTTACAGAAGGGCTACTGTGCAATATTATGTCCCTATTTACTTGAAAAATGTGAGTATGTTCGTGTTTGGAATAATATTTTCAATCTTTTATGGAATTGAATATATATATGTATTATACTCGAATTCTAAAATAGATAAGATTTCATTTGAAGCGTGCTAAGATGCAGATTCAAAGACACAGTTTTGTTTTTACTAGGACTTAGCCATATCTGAAAGATTTTGAACGAATCTAACCAAATCGGAGTCATATTTATTGTATGAAGGCTACCAAAGAATGTTTACGCTCTAGCTAATAAAATTTACTTCAGCAGTTAGATTTTGTATATTGAGTTTTTAATCATTCTTGGAAATTTTAATATTTAATTAATGCAAGCCAAAGGAGTCCCAATAAAAATCTTTTGTGTCATGGGGCTTAAATTTGGAAGAAACTTCATTCGCAATCAATGTGAATAACTGTGATACATGGTAGTACACAAGTCAGCTAGAATAGCAATCCTATCTGAGTATGCCGGAACCATTATTTTATTATAATGAATAATGAAACCTTCTTTTCCTTCTATATATTTAAAAATGTTTATAAAGTTCAAAACAAAAAGATAAAATAGAAACGAGGACAGAAAAAGCAAGGCAGAAGGAAAAATGATCGAAATCGACTTTTGGAGTGTCATATTCGTGAGTCGAAAGTTGATAGCCCAAATCCGAGAAATGATCCGACAACCTGTTAACAATCGTAGCAAACATTGAAAAACCTGTTGACTGTCCGAGCAAGGAGTGTGAGGTACTGATGTGCACTCGTATAAATGCCATATGCTTCAATACGCAAAGTACCCAGCAAGGAAAAACCAATAAATTTATGCTAAATTGATTTTATTCTTCAGAATTTTCTCCACCTAGATCAACGCACTTGATCCAACGGTTTCCCAACATTTTAATGCCTTTCGAAAGAAATTCATTCTTCAAAATTTGTTTATTTTCATTTTCTATTTTAAATACATCACCTGACGAAAATCTCCTTCACTGGAGCCATTTCTTTAAGTTCCAAAAGGGCCAATTGGAGCCTGATCTCAAGAGTATTTTGGGTGGCAAACCGATTCCAAGCTCAAATCATTCAGTTTTACAATACAGACTTATCTGATATGCTCACGGCCTTTGCTATCTCTTTTGCTATTCCAAATGTTTTCTGGAAAGCTATTCCAAATGTTTTCCTCTTTTGTGTGACCTGGAGGTGGCTCGGTACTCGTGCAGGTTCCACCACGCTTAATTTCAGCGAACTAGCAGTGAAATTTTTGATGAAACCGATAGCAAAATTTTTGACGATATATATGTGGTATTCAGGCAGGATAGACTCAGTACTGACTTTTACAGCAAACTAAACGGTGGCGGTGCACTTATCGCTGTTAATAAAAAAAATAGTTGCTTTAGGAAGATTTCATGGCAAAGTGAATGTGAAGACATTTAATTTTGAAAAACCACCAAGCATTTCAGGCTTTCTATATGTGCAGTTTATCTTCCCCTACCACTCAAACCTAAACTCACACCAAAACCTAAACTAATATGACGGTGCCCACAGCCACTCTAGTCGGATCTTAGATTTCATTTTTACAAACTTATTGGCTGTTGAAATTGAAGAAGTGCAGATATTTTGAGTAAAATCGACGAATGTTAAAACTTAACCGTATAATTTTCTTCAAGTGTTATGTCAAACGTTTTCAAGGAAGATTTTGATGGAATCAACTTTGGGCTGGAAAAAATTGATTGGGTGGAAAATTTGCAACTATGGAGTCACAATCAATGCAACACAACATTGCTGCCATGCTTTGTCGATGGAACGAGTTACAATCAATGCAAACCAACATTTTCTGTCATCTGCCACTGGCTATATTAATGAAATTGTTTTTTGATAATATGGATCCTTTAAAGTCTCGGAAAGTGATATCAGTTAGTATTTTATTCTTTAAAAGCTGCAGAGTATATTGCAAATCAAAAATGAGACAAAAAAAAACAAATTCTGATTTTCATTTGCATATGACATTTCCCATTTTCCGGACACTCAAAGGAACAGGTAGAACTGGATATTTTCAAAAATGTTGTTGGCAGGCCAAGTTTGAAGTTTGAGCGAATTGTGCTGCGCAACAAAGTTGTGCTACTTCACTGTAACTGCTCCCATACGTTCTCATGTATTCAAACTCTTTTTGCTGCGCAACAATGTTGTGTTGCATTGATTGTAACTCCAGCATTAATGCAAATAATGTCAAAACAAAATCTGAAAGACATCTCTTAGTGAACTCTTTGTGATATAAGAAGTAAATTTGCCCCCAAAAGTCGAATAAAACTTTCTAGATATTCACATTAGTATGCTAAAAAAATCATCATTTGACGATAGATATGTGGTATTCAGTGGCTGAAAAAAAGAACTAAATACAGGTTCGATTACAAAAAATATGGGAATTCTTTAGATACATTGCCAGCTGGTTTGCTTGAAAATATTTTGGGATGCTGATAAATAGCTCCCTTAAAACATATTTCTTGGTCCTTGAAAATAGTATTTCATGCAATCCTAAGCTCTTCTGGTCTCGCATCAAATATCTTCGCGGAAATTGTCTTACGACAATTTATTTGCATCCTCTAAAGGATATTCTAAGAGCCAGTTTTTGCGTCACAATTCGTTAGTTTCTTTAACACACCCTAGCGAACATACAAAGAGTCAAGGACCTCCCCACACCATACCAACATTTCTATATTACGTTTTAATTCCGAAGTCCTTTTTGAAAAACTAATTAGACTTAACATAAAAAAGTGTTGGGCCAGGTAGAATATCTCAAATTTTGATTTATAAATGTACTGAATCGCTTGCAAAACCTTTCAGAATTACTATTAGCATTCGCTAAGATTTTTGAGCCCCTAAATTACTCAAGTCTTAGTTGAAATATAAAAACACTTATAATATCTTACCAAAATTCTGAAATTGTTAAGAACCGATCTACAGAAACTAATCTAGTGCATTTTATGGACTCCCTATCATGATTTTTCGATAAGAATACAAGAATATTACGATAAAGTGGGAAATGTTTTACTGCTAAATAAGTTGTCTATTCTCGATATCTATGGTCTGTTTTTAAAGTGACTTTGCTCATATATTGTCTGCAGAAATTTAAGAAGTGTTCTTTGAGGATATAAATCACATCAATACTATGCTACATCAGGAATACCTCAAGGTTCAGTTCTTGACCTGTAATTTTTCTTCATAAATGGAATTCCTTCTTGCTTTGAATATGGCAGCTTTCGTCTTTACGCCGACTACTTATAGCTTTATAAAGAAATTAACGCTGACACTGACTCGTGAGTACTTAAGGGTGACCTCCAGTGCATCATTTAGTGCAAAAGTAACAAAATGGAACTTAATCTCAAAAAATGTTATAAAATGACATTTGGAAAAGTCATGCTGCTAACAGTTTTAACTACTACCTGCACAAGAATTTTTCTGAAAACAATGCACGCTACTAAGGCGTAATCTTAGATAGTAGTCTTAAATTTGTTGAACATATTGACAGTATCACTACAAAAGCGTCTAGGGTAGCTGATTTCTAATTTCAAAAATTCTTTTATTAAAGTTACTGGCCCGCAATATCGTAGAATATTGCACTCCTGTTTGGAACCTTTTTTTTATAATTCTTACATCGAAAAGTTAGAAAGAGCTCAAAACCGGTTTTTTAATATCATCTCCTTCAAAGAAAACATACTGAACAGAGTGCCTTGATACGAAGAAAAGCCTTGATAATTAAAGTTAATGTCTCTATCTAATCGTCGCAACCTCCTATACTCGACTTTCTTTTATAAGCTAGCTAACAATTTTATTCACTGTCCTCTTTAGTTTTCTAAAATTAGGGTCCGCATTCCTAGATTATCCCAAAGAGCATGTTATAATGATGCACTGTATTTCGGATACGTCAAAAACTAATCTTGGGTCGAACACACCAATCGATAGAATATCACACCAATACAACAATCAAGCTCGAAACTATATAGCTTTAATAAAATAAATCATTCGACCGCCAGAAATAACTATCATCATATTAGGCTACGAGAGACTTGAAACTTACTTAACTAAGTGCCCATAATGAAGGAGAACGGATTTAACTTAAAACGTAGAAATAAATTAACTGAGAGGCCTTAAATCATCGCCTATTTTTCAATTCATCAAAAAGTATAATATACAGTTCAATAAGAAGTTTATTTTCATTGTAGATATATTTTGTTTATAATCACATGCTTCATGCAATGGTCTTTGAAATTAACTAGAGTTAACTTATTGGCTTCATTGCAAACTAAACTAGTAAATCAGTTCAGCCGCAAGCCAAATCCGTTTTGCACACAAGTGTGATTATTTCAAGCCTACCGGATACGAAACATAACGCACAGAATTTCAAATCTCACTACCATATTATAGCTGTATCGCATTCTAGTAAGCACTCATATCGCCAGCATACAACTCAATACTGCTTTACATCACTTAACATGTTTCAAGCAACTCTGTGTATTCTTATAGTGCTTTAACTAAACGTTTAAAGCGTTTCTGTGCTCACAATTGCACCTCATGTCAGAATGCCATAATGAAAGAAATTTGCAAGTTAATGTTACTTTTAGCAATCAACATGCAGACATACTATACTTACACATATACCGAACCTTTTCTTATTTTCGAAGCAACTCGCCATCGTCGTGATATCCTTGGCGGTCTTAGCACTATGGAATTTAGCAAGGTAAGCGAAACGAAAAGCCAGGATTTATGATTGTCTGACCTTTTGAGAAAGGTCTTTATTTTTCTTCTTATCAGAGATCGATATACATAAAAACGAATGAAGACGATACTCCCGGGCATATTGTGTACATAGGCTCTATAGGAATTTGCCCTATTGAATTGTGCGAAGAATGAACGGAAAGAATGCTATTTCCTAATTGCGGGGCAGATCGATTTGTTAAACTTTCACTTTTACAAGCATTTCGAGTTGAGGCGATTGGCTTAGGATAAGACGAGCAGGAGAGTTCAGATACAAGTGCGATGAGCAAGCAGAGTGAGCAGGGCAAGCAAGAAGTTATTAAAGACTGAACAGTACTTACTTTAACTATGATGAGGAGCACTTGGGTTTCGAGCACTTGAGAAATTCAAAAATCGATTTAAATTTGAATTTGGGGTGAACGGATCTCTGTGAAAATTTCTCTATTTCGTTTACAGCATAGGCTGTATAAAATCAAACTCTAGATTCAATTCACTCGAGTTCTTTTATCACCTCGACTAGGGACTAGCTGTGATTTTTATTACTGACTTTATTGCACCAATTACACGAAATCGATATAGCACTATAAGATGGCCAACAAATACTAATTAAATTAGTGTTCATCATGTATTTTCAAACACGCTGCGTGTTCTTTATTTGGCTACACTAGTTTATTATATCCTAGTTTAATTAATATCGGTCGTGCATGGATTCGTGAGCTGCACGAATTATCAATCAATAAATATCCTGTAACGAAAAACGCAAAGCTTTACCACCAGACCGGTTTACATGACCAGCCTGTAATTTTGGCTTTCACACTAAATCATGTACACATGTACATACATATCTTATTAGAAGAAAATAACATTCACTCTCGACAGAACTTCACGTGAACGACCATGACCTGACCTATCGGGCAATTGATGTCTGGCAAGAATAATGACAAATGGCTTACTACGATTACTGTCTGATATATCCTAGACTTTGCACTTGCACTGGACACTTAATGGTGTTTATTTGGTAGTGAAAACAATTTTCTAGCGGTGATCATATCTTTGATCCATCAATCATTTATTTCGTTAATTTCACAAACCAGTGGTTGTCAATGAAAAAGTCATGCTTACAATGCGTTGCTTAATCATTGTGAATAACGATTTGATTAGGCATGTCGCTGTCCTATTCCGGATGCATTGTATTAAGATGCAAATCACATGACTTTTCTCGGTTTGAAGAGCTAAAAACTGCACAATATAATGTAGTTGTCAGTGGAAGTCATTAAAATGCATCGAAAGTAATGTGCTCTTCATTAATATATAGCTTGTAGGCTGGATTGGTAGTTGTGATCTGGCAATGAGCTGAACAACGAATATGTTCTAGATATTGATGTTGGAGTAATATGTGAATCAAAATTAAACTGATTATTGCATTCAAACATACAAATAGTATTAACATTTTATAATCAGTTGACTCCTAAGATCGCTTGCATCTTTTCAGCATTTATCTGAATTTTCCTTTTGTGGAAATATTCCAATAAGGTAACAATGTAGACATGCAGGCAGATTTAGGGACAATTCTTCGCTGTCTTCCAGATCTCAGGGAAGGTTCTCGTTCGAACAATAACTTTTATTATGGTTTCCTCTCCAGTGTGTCGTCAGGGAGGTGTTTTGGCCATTCACTGCCAATTGAATTAACTAACTGTTTACTTTGTGCGAAATCAATTGGTCTAATTCGAGAGCGTCTTATTGGCAATAGACTCAGCAACTTCTTCTTCTTCGCTAACAACATCCTCCGGGGAGCAGTTTCGCCAGAATGAAAGCTCCAGGACCTCGGCAAAGACCTCCATTGCAATCAAATTTTAACCCATGTGGCCCATTATGGGGTCACAGCAATTGTGTGGCGAACATATTTGGGGATAGCAATAATTGTTATCTCCAGGTTCTATACCAGCTTCTCATTGCGGAAGTTTGCGATCCAGCAGCTGATGGTGTTGCTGAGCTTGTTTGCTTCCACTCTTATGCTACGGTCATCCGTACTCCTAGCTTTTCTCCGGACTGTATACCTCCCAATTAAGAAATCTTTTATATGTCTTTCGCAATATCCATAAGCCGTTGTGTCCTTCATTATCTGCAGAAGAACGTCCATGAAAAAAATGTCAATGATAAAGAGTAGCAGTTTTTGGTCAGATGGAAGTTCATAGATGACAGTCAGTTGCAGATTATAGGTGCGTTTTTTGCACTCTTGGTTCATCTCTTTATAACAGAGCTTTAGGTACGTACATTGAATACAACAACAATCGATGCCGCAGTGAAGTTACAGCGGCAGCAATTGTTATTGTATTCAATGTACTAACGTAAAGCTCTGGCATAAAGAGCTTAACTCACCTTAACTTACCCTGCCCAAGAGTGCAAAAAAACGCACCTTATAATGGAAGTTTTACCACAGCTCTTTGTCTGGGACATGAATAAAAACTGTGCCAAAATGTGTCAGCTCATTGGGGAGATGCACGTTTACACAATTTTCCATGATGCACCTTTGTAGCATGATTCAAGTTTGGCCTCTTTTTCCGTCTTTCTTTCACCGTCATGATAAGCGTTTAAGTCTCCCGCAAAAAATGCAGAGCCCATGCGTTTGAATAGTTTGCTTAGATCTGAGATAAAGTTGGCCTTTCTATGAAGGATATAAGCAGATGTAACCCGTGAGCACTCACCCAGACGTGAGCACTTTGATAACGGTGGCTTCATCGCGGCATACGATAGGAGTTTGGATGTGGATATGATTCATGTCTCTTCTTACCTGGATTCCAGTGCCTTAATTCCTTTCTTTTAGAGATTTTGGGAGTGGTTAACTAGTTTTAGACATGTTTTCTGGAAGAGCATGATACCGATCCCATAGTCATATGGAATCTGCATCAGCTCTCTAGTTTTGCTGATCATGGGATTTGCATTTCATGCGTAAATTGACATATAGTCGAGAATGGACATTATTTTTAGTTAATTTTATTATTTAGTGCTGGGAATATTGTAAGCATCCCCTGCACCATTTTCTTCATCATGTCCTTCATATCTTTTAAGCTGTTCAGGCATACTTCAAACAAAGCCGTTGAATAATGATAGTCGACTAATCCATATGACAATTCAAATGTCTTCACCGTCGCAAAACTATGAAAATTGCAATGGTCTGGCCATTTCGTTATAAGGGGCACTTTTCGTCGAACGTGCGTTCAAAGTCTATACATTGAATCTACTTTTCTTCGATAAATAATCTTTCTAGAGGTTTCTATGCATTTGGGTCTTTGAAATTTACAGTCATAAATTACTACACTTGCGTTCTCAACCAGGAACTGAATCAATGTTGTTCACTGTAATGGTATTAAGTATGTTTATTCTGTGCATCTTCATTTTTTCAATGATAGGTTGTGTTATCCTGTCAGACGACTTTTATCAATTTCAGCACTATCAAAATATGTTTTGATGCGTTGCGGTTTACCCTTTGGATAAGTTTAATTTCATCTTTCAATTTTCGTACAAACAAACTTCTACTTGTCCTTACTCAAAATTGGGTGCTTGCAAAATCCACGACCTACCTACCAGTTTTGCACACTAAGCAGGTGCCACCACAATTCCGACGGAAATTACATCACTTAGCAAACATAACATATTCCGTTGACAACAGGACAGTATCATCCATTTCAACTATCATTCGTTCCATTTTTGTTGTTGTGGTTGTTGTTAACTGCATCACATAGTCGGTCCGGCGACTATATTCTCTCTACCGCGGATGGAGAGAATGTTTATCGATTTTCGTCCACCACGTTATGAGTGAACAGGGATCCCAAAATGAATACTTACATTTAACGTCGATTTTTATCGATGGTCATATTTATTAGCCGGATTGATACGTAGATATTTTTTTCCAATGACACTGAGCACATGAAAAGTCACGTATAAAAAAATTATCTGGTTCTTGAGTTTGTTGTGCTTAATCCCAAGTACAGCTACGTGATTTATTCAGCAATAACAAGGAAAATTCCAGGAAAGTACAAGATTTAAGCTAATATTGGGGATGATAGCGTATCGAAAAATAACTTATGTCTCTTTGTCGTACGGTGAAAATGTTTGTGCGTAATTCACCTATAACAAATATCCTAAAATATTCAACTCTTTTTAAAGGTTTATCCGTAACCTGAGCCTAGATAGCAGCTTGTCCTTTAAAAACAGTTGAATGCCCACCAGCAATAGCTCATAGAGATAGCAATATATTTACATTGGCAAATATTTATGTTGCTTTTAGCAAATATAGAGATTAAAAGCTAATTATTGTTTTGGATTGAAAAATGCAAATAAAATTAGCCAATAGATGGAATGAAATTGAAGTTATCAACGTAGTTTTAATAGACTTGAATAGAGTGGTTATTCCCTGTTTTATTAAATAACACTTTAACTTTATCTGGATGCCTCCAAAATTAAAAAGGATGTGATTCAGTCAATTTACTAATACCGTTTACGTATGCTTCGCACCGAATGCTCTGAGTTTAAATCGTCGAGGTTTAAATCTTTAAAATTGAAAATTTGAAACTTTAATCCATGTTCCACGCAAAGCTTAAACACCATCCTCTATGCATAATGCCTTTTCATATAGGGCTTGATACATAGTGCACACACCTCTTAATGTTTGGTATCAAGAGGATGAGAAAAAGCTCTTTAAAGGATTTCACCTGTTGCGCTCGTTGTTGTCATCCTTGTTTCGTAAATATCGCAAACAGAGGTATTTTACTATATACTCACGTTCAACTACCGACATGTTATAAGCCTTTGTATGCGTATACAAACATCCAGGATTTTCTTGGCGTATGTGTACGTTGCTCTAAGTTTTCAATTTCATCCCTCTGCCGACGCCACTGCAATCTGATGCTGCGCAGTACTCATCAAATTTTATCCCTCTATGAAAATGGTAGTCGTAAGAAAACATTGTAGAGATTATGTTTAATGATGTGTTTATGGTCATGAATATTAAAGAACAATAAAGTGTGAATCAGTCAATAATATATAGAAACATAATGTATATTGCCAACACTATCTATACTGCTTGGATACATTCTGATAAATAGTCTTTTCGATTTTCGTTTAGTTTATAGCTACATACACATGTCGCTCGCACAAGCGGTCTTATCGTCTTATATATTATGTAGAAGCCGACTATCTTGGCCCTGTAAATTAATTTATACACGTATTTATAATAACGTCACCAGCATATGTGAGATTTGCAGATTTTACAAGAACAAATAATCTAAACGAGAGTATCATTTAATCTTTCCGAATAACCAATTTAATAATGACAACTGAAGATGTGACTTATCCCTCCAACATTCCTAGACGCAATAGTAATTAAATCTCGAATTCCATTTAAACTTTGAACATGTGTGTGCTTACAGCACACTAAGTAAATGTTATGCTCGTATGTGAGCAATCTAATCATTTAATTTGTTCTGAAAATTCAAATTATGAAACCTGTTGCAGACTTTTGACCCGAATTCCTAATCCTACTTAAATGCGGAAGGCAGTACTCGTTCTTATCCAGATGAAAGAAAAACAAAACTGTTTCTACAGCTACCGCACTTGCTGCTTTCAAGCTGTTGAGCTTACTTACTAATATCCTGGCAGCAGCAAACATCTCAAAATTTATCTTTTATTTCATACATTGCATATCTCGAGCTATTCGGTTCTGCAAAATAGTTAAATTTAATGTATGATTTTCCCTTTATTTTTCAGGAAAATCACAACGGGAAATCTGCCTTACCGAGGAATGTGTGAGAACAGGTGAGTACTTTGGTATAGAGTTATAAGAATTCCGACAACTGGAGTATGTGCATGATGTTGCGTTTCAAATATTGATGTTTATATAATTCAAATAAGGTTTATAGACACGAGGAGAAATATATTAATGCTTTGGTTACATTCAAAGTATATTTGGCATAAAGCTTTTTTGTTTTAGGTTTTTGCTAACGAATTAGAAGTGCAAAAAAACCTTGGTTACGTATACGTAATCATTTTCAGTAGTCATAAATACAAGGACACACACATATACTGAACCTGAAATATAATGGCTATTAAAAACCATGTAGATCGAAAACCAAAAAGAATCGGGCAAGTAAATAGGCTTGCAACCCTTAAAAATTCAAAGACCTTTGACTACATATTTCATGCAAAAGCCCATAAAAAGTTAGCGCATTTACTTTTTAAAAAAAGTTATCGAACTAAGAACGTAATACCATTAGTTTTGAGAACATATTTTACTGAATGTTGTTTCTTTCTCAAACAAAGATTATATTTTTCTAAAAATATGTTTTTTGCGTCATGGAAAATCATTTAAGTGGCGCAAAATTGAAAATCGAGACCGAAAAAATGTCGCCCAATGTGGTACTCACCCAATACAGAAAATTTATGTTTAATATTTTAGTCTTTTTAATAGCTGTGTGATATAATTAAGCAGCAAACCATCACAAAAGTTAACTTAATCAGGTTGTTTACATAAGTTGATAGTAATGCATCAAATAAATGAATCTGAATGACATGAAACTTACTGAAATTTCATTAGTTTCACCTAGTGTCGCTTCTAACCTTTTTCTGAAACATCAAAAATTATGAAATTAAAATGTGAACAATATCTAATTAATATTAAAGTATAAGTAAACTGTAAACTGTATAAATAAACGCACCCTCTCTGCAATTGTCCAGCCTTAAATAATAAACGCCTCAAGATTTTTGGTTCTTATCACTTTCAAGAGTTAGCAGAGGTGGCTAGTACCGTAATGTCGAGCCAGCTGATTCAGTTTGGTCACTTGGCAGCTCTAGCAAACCAGCGGAGGATAGCAAATGGGTCCAAACTGGTGGCTTAATGATTGCCGCGTACCCAGCAACCCTCTTTACTACCTTTAAACTGTAAGATGAAATTTTAAAAATTAGGAGAAGACAGTCATTTACTTTTGACTAGTTTTTGAGTCTTTGAAGTTATTACGAATGATATAATGCATTCTTGTTATCATTATCATCTATGGCCAAGCTCAAGTTGGGCCTTGGCCTCCAGGATTGTCACTTCCAGCCAGGATCTGCTATCAGCATATATAGTCTTCTGATTGTTTTCACGGTTTTCCTATTGTCTTTTACCCTTAAACGTTCTTCAGGGTAGCCGGTGTTCTTGCATTCTCCCTACGTGGCCCACCCCATGCAAACTGCATAGCTTTACGCTATGGTACAGGTGGGTCATCAAATTATTCGTACAACTCATCATTGTAACGAAATCTGCATTCTGTTCTTTGTCTCATGGGGCCGTAGATTCTCCTGAACAATTTGCGTTCAAACACGCCCACTGTTTTGGAATCATTCTTCATCAACACAGACTTAAAGAGTGATATATAAATGCGTAGAATGGGAAGTACGGAGAAATAGGCTTTGCTTATGGCGTTTATGTGTTCTTGAAAATAAGCAACAAATGTTTCAATTTTCTAAATGTTGATACCTTTTTGAGTGGCAACCCTTCAAATCTGTCTGCCTCTGTATCTTCGCAGCTATTGAATTCAGCTGGAATTCATATGATGTACTGGCCACAACGAAAAGTCAATTTTATAAACTTTCGGCTGCGGTGCTATCAAAGAGTTACCAACACTGAGCATTTTGGTCATTTTTATACCTCGGCATGCTACCATCAAATTTTCATGTCATGGAAATAATTAACAAATACCTCTATTTACGAAATTTTGTAAATTTTGCGGGTGTTAGCACTCAATATCGTTCTACCCCTGTCACTTTCGGTTCAGTCATCGGATCATTTCAAAATTCGCTGGGCAAGTTGCTTTCGAAATGAAGCTGGTATAATAGATTTTCGGTGACGATGACTTTCATTGTCAGATATGCTAGCAATGAAAATTCATATACTAAATAATACTCGACCTGATGATGATCCGGTCGTCATTACGTAATTTGATTTCAATAAAATCTGAAACAAAATTTACTGATATTCTCTGCTTTTTTCGAAAATCAGATTTTCTTGCAATTCTTATGACTAGAATTTTTTTTATCTTACAAGCTGTTATTATTGTTCAGTTGCTAAGCTAATTCTGTACAGTTGCTAAGGCTAATTCTAACAATAGTTCACTTGAAACCTACCTTGCGCTTAAATCATCCATTCATTTGAATCCTGTACTCTTAAACTTCCAACCTATTCCAAAACTCTTTAAAGTCATCCATCTACCATCCACAGTGAAACAGTGTAGCCAAGAAAGCAATTTGAGCGAACCTAATGAAAATCTCCGACGCGCAGAGTGCTCAATTAACATTCTCATTTGGCTAGCCGGATTGCAGCAAATCAATTTTGTCGGCACCCGGGAATAACATGTAGATGGAGTAATATTGTAGCCCAGCTGTTATTTCCATGGATTGCTCGAACACGTTTTCGGAACTCAAGCAGTGTTAAATTGCTGAAATTAGCAAATAATTAAAACGATTAACGACAATTTGATTAGGTTTGTAATCAAACATTACATGGGCCCGCTGAGTAATATGCATGATTTTCAGTATCTTCCTGTCTTGATTTAAGAAATTTTTTGCAGCTGCTTTGCGTAAATTTTTTTGTTTTTATTTATTTATTTATTTATTTATGCACCAAGTAAGGTACAAACTTAGCACATGTATAAAAATATGAAACAAACTAAAACATAAAAAAACTTCAGATGAATTCAAAACTAATAAATATGGCATGTATAAATTATTTACAAATAGATAACAAATAAGGAACAAATAAAAAATTAAATAAATGAAAAATAAATAAATAAACAACAGTTAAATACTAAATTTACAAAATGTTTACAGTGGTATAAATGGCTTGGATAAGGGATGATTTAAAAAAAAAATATAAATATACAATACATGTATATTAGTATTTCGGGGGATTTTGCGAGAGAAGCTAATTGCGTAGCACTTAGCAATGCTAAGACGGAGCTTGTTCGTGGAGTACCAAAGGTCTAAAGAGTTCAGTTTTGACTGAAAAAAGGAAGCGTCAGATGGTAACTTGATGACATGGTAAAGTTTGAGGTCGTCCGCACATAGTGAATGAAAAGTTTTTCTTAGAAATAAGAAATAATAGAAAATTAGTGAAAAATGAAATCTTTTTCTTAGAAATAAGAAATAATAGAAAATTAGAAATAATAATAAATTGGTGTAATATAAGAAGATTTCAAATACGATGGAAATAGCCAAAAAGGAAAAAAATCATTAAATATAATATGAAAAGGTGCGATCAGTTGTTCAACACACTTAATTCGAAAAGTACGAGGGAGGGAGGAGATTAGAAAACCGAAATAACAGTGAATGTATAGTATTGAAATATCAATTTGGTTAGTTATAAAAAAAAACTAGTTGACTGTATTCTTGTTAGCAGAGTATCCTTCTTGATATCAAGTGATGAACTGAGTAAAAAACAACGCAAATTGACTATAATACTGCTGTGGTATGTATTTATTATTTTAAATTTTGTTTTATTTTAAATTATTGTTGCCAAAAATTAAATTTAGAATCAATCAACTTGACATTTCTTTCCACTAGATGATATCACTATATCTCCTCCAATGCTATACGGTTCTGTTTATTCCTTTTCATACCGTTTGTATGTGACTTAGTCCTTAAAAACTAGGCTGCTCTTGAAAAATAAGTACTCTGCCAAACTTGGAAGACTTTTTCCAGCTGATTTTTGGGATTCAAAGAAACGCTTGCAATATTTCTTTGTTTTGCATCAGTTTGACGATTTATTTTAACTTTTGAAGGACTTTCATACCATGTTAAGCTCCACATTAATGGGTTAGTAAAAAAAAAGATGAAAATTACATCATACATGTATACATGTTTGACTTTAGAAATATCAGCATTTCATATATATATATATATTTAAAAAAATTTATGTTTTTTTAAATGTATTTCAGTCAGTTTAGCTTACATATGATAATTCCTTGTTATCACATGTATCAAATCAACACCATTAACTTCGTTAGTATATCTCTGACATAGCTGTCACCAAGAATTTTCAGAAATTATTGAATTATTTCATTCCTAGCACATATTGTATCTCGTACGAAGAGATATACTAGTATCCGTCATGCTAAAACCAAACACCTTAAACATACGAGCATTCAATATTGTGTTGATGTCATTCGAACGCTATAGCCATTCTTTGCTGCATCCCATCAACAACAACGGGAACATCAGTACTACATCCTTTTCAATACGCAAGAGCTGATAGAACTATCACTAGCCCATCGCCATCCTGCTGCTGTCGTCAAACATTCATTATTTCCAAGATACCAATAAACACATTCGAGAAATGTTTGTCTGTTGCGAATTCAGGATTGTATTCTTTTGTGATGTGTTTCTCTTACGAACATCAGCTACTCTGCTGTTATCACTATTCCCATTTTTCCTTCGATATTTGATTCAACGCTGATAGTTGCGGGGCAATGGATCTATTAGCCGGAACTTTATCTAGGATTTGAATACAAAACTCTTTGCATATCCTTTTATGTCATGCGATTGTCATTGCCGTTGTCATTTTTTTGACTTTGTCACATCCCTTGTTCCATTTTACGTTGTGTGAATATGTTTTTTTTTTTTTGGTCCCTTCTCGCAGGAATTTTTATTTTGTCAAAAGATGTTCTGAAAATTTATGTTTAACTTACATTTTATTGAAAGGTCTTCCGAATTGACACTCCACGCGATAAATTTGCGAAATAAAATACATGTATTTGATGCATGTTCTTTTTGCGAGAGAAGGGTCTCGATATCGGGCTGGTAAGATACACCTGGTCAAAAACAGGAGAGAATACTAAATGCCAAAAATCATGCTCGAAATAAAGTGTCACTAGCCATTAAATAAAGATTTGTTCATTCAAGCTTAATGCCTACCGTGACTATTTGAAAAAGATTAAATTATTCTTACACTATGTAGTCGCTAGCTGCCAAAGACAGTGGTAACAATCTAGGTTTTATTTTATTTCAGTTTAGTGGTTGCTGATTTTTCCAGTCCAATACTTTAGAAACTTGAGACAAGCATCCATAATCTCAATTTTCTTTGTTCTTAGCCCACCTTCGTTCAACAAAATACAACATCAATAACACAGTACTGGTCACAATATGTCCTTGATGCACTACACACCTACATACATCTAATATAGCTCCTCACCTGTTTTCGTAAAACATAAAACGTTTCAGACGATTCTCCCGCTCTTCCTATTCAGCACGTTGATGACTAGACACTAAATGTAACTTTTATCGCAACATGTGCTACTTTTTGCTATTTACCCAAAATTTCATCAAATTTCTACAACGATACATAAAACCCAATCACAAAAGCACGCTTATCTCCGCTTGATATTGAAAACGTATGTATTGAGAGGACATCGAATGAAAGCTATTTTTATGTTGGCCTCGGCAGAGGATGTCGCTGCACGGTTTCGATTTCCTCCGCATTTCCATAGCAGTCTAAAAGCGTTATATCACTACTTTTCGCTTCAGCTCTGCTGTTCTATTCTCAATGGCAGGAAGTTATTTTAAGGTGTTGCTTTGAATGAACAGATTCGGTCCGCTTCAGTTTGAAAATAGGATGAAGAAATTATTCTCGTGGCCGGATGTTCCCATCTATTGGTCAGAATTGCTTTAAGTGCCTTACATTGAAATGTAGACGTTTTAGTTTTGAAACGAGAATGAATGAACAAAGTCACCATGGCCATCATCGCAATCTGTATGTAATTGTTGTTGGCATCCTGCTGATGTCTTTTCCGTTCCTGATTGGACCGAGTGTGCATACATGTCAAATGAAAGGATTTATGTCAGTTTTTTAGATCATTGACCCATTTCAGTTGAATGTACTTTTCACTTAGGAATATGTGAGCATTTGTCGGCTTGTTCGAGCTTTTAACGGTAGCACTTGAGCTGACAGGTGAAGCGTTATCATGAGAAAGTTTTTTCAATAGAGCTGCTTTCAAGCAATGCAGAAGTTTATTAAGCAGACACTGTTATGATGTGTGAATATTATATTAGAAATAGAGATTCGTATTAAAGTCTTCTCTGTAGTTTCTGAAATAAGTAATAAAGAACTTAATGTCGATGAACAGATGCTACCACTTCGAAAAAAATTCTGACGTGCATATCAAAATCAAAAAATTCAGTTCAAACACATAATATGCACTTATAGAAACACTCTTTAAGCTCACTCTTTGAGCAAAAATAGTTCATTTATGCAAGTATTCAACAAAAATCAAAAATAAGTAATATAAATAGCAATTTTTACAACAGAGCTCTCTTCATAAAACATATACATACGATGGCCACTATTTATATTTTGCGCCTTGGCAATACTAATGGTTCCACATGCAATCTGACACTTTCATTGGAAAGTTTGACATTTTTGTGAATAAATGTACTCACAATATTTTGACATACAAGTGCTATTTGTTTTCTTATTTAAAAATTTAGTCTCGAGCAAAAAATGAAATTAATCCGTGAATATTAATATGCCATGATTTATTACGACTTTCGACGTGGACTATATCGACAAGACTGCAACGATCAACTCTATTCGACTTTTGATGATAAAGATAGACATGGGTAACGCAGCGCTGCGCCGCGCAATTGCGTTGAAGCACTAGCCATGATACCACTGCGCTGATACCGATTGTCGGTATCGTCGGTATCAGTAGCGCAGTAACGCACTTCGGTATTAGTAGCTCAGTAACGCACTTCGGTATCAATGGTGTTGGCGCTGCCGCTTTGCAATGCCAACACCATTTGGCTTGGCGCTATGCTACGGCGCGGCGCAAAGATAAGAGTTGAGAATACTTACCTCAAGTCTGTTTGAGCAATAGAATTTCATTATGCTTCAATACTACAACTAAATAATACCTTTATAGTATATTAAAGCAATGATGTTAATACTTGTCTAATTTACACTTATCAAAAAGTCAGGCGTACGCACGTTTGGAAAGATACCTGAATGGGTACAAGCTGCGCCGCGCAATTGCGTTGAAGCATTAGCCACGATACCACTGCGTTGGTATCGCTTGTCTATTAGCCATGATACCACTGCGCTGGTATCGCTTGTCGGCTTCAGTAGCGCAGTAACGCACTTCGGTATCAATGGTGTTGGCGCTGCCGCTTTGCAATGCCAACACCATTTGGCTTGGCGCTATGCTACGGCGCGGCGCAAAGATATGAGTTGAGTATACGTATCTCAAGTCTGTTTGATGCAAAGCAATATACCTACGCGTACGCACGTTTGGAAAGATACCTGAATGGGTACATACTATAGCCTGGGTATTTTAGGGTATTTTATATCGGAAAATTAGTAAGTTCAAGTGTGGGTTGCTCTCGTTCCATACAAGCTTTTTCAATCATGTTTTTTTGAGTGAATCATAGCGTCATGGTATTAGCGCAATGCTACCAGCGCCGTATGTAACATCATGGTATCATAGCGCAATGGTATCAGCGCAGTGCGCTGATACCACTGCTGGCGCCGGTATCAGTGTATCAGCGCTTCAAAATTTGCTGCGTTACCCATGTCTAGATAAAGTCCTATATTTCGCTACGGTAAAACGCTGGTTTCTAGAACTCAATCACGACCGCCTATTCCTCCCCGACAAATTTCGTGAAGGTCGTCCAAAATCGGCCGTTATGGCAGAAAACATCGTTGCCGTGCGCGAAATGATAAAGCAAGATCATCAAGTGCCATATTGTGAAATTAAACAGCCCCCCAGCATTAGTTTCACAAGCAAACAATCAAGAATGCATGTACATTTGGCCGTCAAAAAGATTTCTTCGCGTTGGATACCGCATAATTTGGCAATCGTTCAAAAGAAGACTCGTGTCGAAATACAATCGCGGTGCTTCAAAAGACATTTATAGGATTGTGACATGTGACGAATCTTGTATTTATGCATATGAGCCGGAAACTAAACAGCAATCGGCGATATCGGTCTCCCAAGACGAGCCAGATCCAACGAAAGTTGTTCGCGGATGAAGCATTTCGAAGCAAATGGTCGCCTGTTTCTTCAGCATAACCGGTCACGTCTCCACCGTACCACTTGAGCAACATAGAACGGTCACTTCTGAATGGTATACAACCATTCGTTTGCCAGAAGTTTTCAGTAATATGAGGAAAACGAACCACCGAAGACGAATTATTCTTCATCACGGTATAGCGAGCTCTCACACATTAACTCACACATAAGAGTTTTTGAGTTCCTAAAACAGAATGACGCAATTTTTCTTTGCGCATTAATATAGAGTGATATGATGTGGTTTTTTTGTTTTTGTTTGGGTTAAAGCTGAAAATTGTCGTTTGACAGTGAAAAATATTTTTCAGAAACTATAATTAAAAAGCATATTTATAAAACTTATGTGAAAATTTGAGAAATTTTAATTGAGTTTCGTTTCTAAGAAATCTTGCTCATCGGCCAGAAAAAAAGTTTGGAGAAAAAAGCAAAAAAAAATACTTTTTCAACTTACACCGAGTCGTCTATTTCAGGACCATATAATTAAGCTTCTGTTTCTTCAGCAGCTTGTAATAGTCCAATTTCGTTTTGTCTCCAGACCATTCTTCTCCCTCGTGTGCTCTCATTCGCTCTTCGGTCGGAGATCGTGACGCGTTCTGCATCGTTTTCATCTTTCCGAGACGTTTTTACAAATATGCGTGTAACTACGAAAATATTTGTCGGATTGGCATGCAATTTTGTATGCTTATACTTAAACATATGCACATTACGAAAACGAAATAAAACTAAATATCCACTGCCCTTAAGTCAAAGTTTTTCCCCTTTAGTCAAAGTTATTCGAAAGAGAATGGAAAAAAAATGTTTCTTCCAAGCTAAGTGTAGCATAGTTCGAATAAAATTAAGCCTTCTTCATTTCAGATTCAACTATTTCCATTCAATTATTGATAATTTAAAATCTAATGGCAGTTGGCTTTCTGTAAGTTAAAAACAGTTAATCCTTCCGACACTCACTTTTATTCAAAAAGAAACTGAAATGATTAATAGAAATTGAAGAAATAAGGTTGTCATGGAGAAATGCACTTATTTCTCACGTGGACAATTATGATGACTAATCGTCTTGAGGTAGAAATCTTAATATCCATATTTATCTTTCTGCAAACAGTGGCCCTGATGATACTCCAAATGTATTTGTTGAGCCCCTGGCACCTTTCTTATGTGTTTCTCTGCCTATTTTATTTAACTTAAGTTTTTTTTGTAGATTTGACTGGATGAAATCGTCAATTTTTTCCTTTTTTGAAGTCGAAGGACATTGATAATATTGCTAAATATAGTCTTATATTCCTCTCTTTTTATTTGCTTAAGTTGCTTGACCAAATTTTTCATGAAAGAAGTCACAGTCTTCTAGTAACTTGTTTTCTAATGAGCAATATGGATTCGTTAAAGGATATTCTACGGTGACTAATTTAGTTGAATTCACCAACTTTGCGATCTGTTTCTAGGACAACGATCTATAAGCTGATGTGATCCACACTGGATTCGCCAAAGTATTTCACAGGGTAAATCACTGAGTGTTGTTGAGGAAAGTATATAATTTCGATGTTTCCAGTACCCTTATCTCCTGACTTTTCCATGATCGCACCTATCGTGCTGTTTTTAATGGCTGTTTTTTCTTCCCGTTCTATCCACCTTCTGCCGTTTCGCAAAGGGGCCCATCCTTGGCCTCCTCCTTTGTCACTTTATTTATCAATTACATTCCTTATAACTTCAAGTTTGATTCTCTTAAATACGTTAAATGGCCTTAAAATGATTCGTGCTGTCGTTCATAAAACGCAGAGTATTCCTTGATGAATTGCTTCTTTACAAAATATATCATGACTTAGTTTCCTCCTTCATTTCGTGCGTGTCTCACTTCTTGCGTATGTCTGATCGCTCAGTAAGAACTCATTTATTTTAATACTTCCTTTGTTCGTACTCTATTCTACCCAGAATGCTAAAAAGCTATGATGAGCACCAGCTTGGTTCGAGGTCCATGTCTTTTCATTCATTAAAAGTTTTTGATATTTTAACGCAGCTTCTACTATCTCATTTTTTTTATTAGATTGCTCTTTTAAATGGGGTTTGGATAAATAAATAAATATATCTTAATGGCAAATAGAATTTGGGGAGCATTCCAGCATTGCGAGTGGAATCGAAAAATTAGCGTTGTCGTAACCTTTAATAAAACATAAAACAAAGCGAACACAAAGAGAATTTCAGCTTACGTTTTGACGAACATAAAAATTCACTACAGGCAAAGCTTAATATAAAGTTATAAAAGTTTTACAATTGTGGTGAAGTAATAGGATTAGAAAAGTAAAGAGCAAAAAGAATAGTTCATCATTCATAAAAATGGAAAATGAAAAAAAATATTGTCTAGTTTGACATCCTCAGCGTTTTTTCTTAACGTACTAGCGCATACTGAGACACCATGGGCTTTTCCGAGCCAAATCGTTCTCACTCATACGAGGTTAGTGTCCAACCCACCGTAGTCTAAATGTAACTTCATGACCATGATATCACATGTATGTTGCGCTGTTGTACATCTTCAGGTCGGATCCAAAAATCTGTCGCAGAGTCCTATTCGCAGATAGCAGAGAGAGTTCACGATTTTTCTAACTAAGGACCCAGGTTTCCGATGAATGCATTGAAACTGGTAAGACCATAGTTTTATACAACAGGATCTTGTACTTCTTGAAGCCACTTAAGCAAAGTGGTTTTTATAGATTAGAGAAAGGCTTGTTGGCTTATATCACCCGTACACGGATTTCTTCGTTATAATTGTTTTCAGCTTTAATTTTTGACCCTGGATTGGCGAATTATTTAACTTCTTCGACCCTGGTAAGTCAGAATTATCGCGCAATGCTCGACAATTTGGACAAGAGAGCGAAGTGAACATTAGTATTGCATCCATTTATTTCTCTTTAACTAAACATTTGGCCCTTGGGTGGATTTCAGCGGTGTTTGGCTATTGAGAAGAAGCAACATCATTTGAATAGCCCACAGAGCTTGCTGAAGACTGAACAGCACAATGTCAGCACAATGGAAACAGCCAAAATTTTCGAAGCCTAAAAACTAGGGTTTATCCGTAATCATACTAACCTCCTTTTTTAGATTCTGTGGCTTGCTGCACAATGAGTACACCCCACATGGCACCACTAAAATACCTGTGGTTTTCCAGATTTTCTAGGGATGCTTCTGTAGTAACAGAACTGGCAGAAGAAGTGTGTAACAGCTTAATTAGAGTACTTTGATTGAAAGGGACCAGTATTAAATAATTGCATCTGCAAAAAGAATGGTTTTTTTAAGGAGAAAATTCGATGATTTTTTTGCTTCTAAGCTTAGCTCCTCTATTCATTTTATTCTGTTTGAAAACTGAGTAAGATGAGGACACCAAACATACCTATATGAAAGTCATCTAAGTAATGTAGCAGACAAATGAGCAGCTCTTGCTATTCATGGTATAGAAATATATCCACCCTTCAAAATCTAATCTGCATTTCCATTTTCACATTTTATTGTCAAATTGCATAGGGCAAAATGTAAGACTTCTCAATTTTTCACAAATTAATTTTACCATCTCTTACCATTTCTTTACAACCAACTTACGAAGTGCCAAAGCTAATTTTACCTCAAGAGCATCTATTAATATTTAAAATAGTTTTTACAACATACGGTTAAATAATATTCTGTAGTGCGATCCCTCTCTAAATCTCATTATGCAATGTTCACCTAATTGGGAAACATTTGTAATAAAGGTAAAGGTGTCTTCATCAAAACTTATTTTTTATTTTTATACAAGTATTTACAATTACAATAAATGTGAATATATATTTTATGAATTATAATACCAATAAATATTTATTTAATAAGTACTATCCGAATAATATCATTCTTCTTCATTTAGCTTCATCGCTGCTAGCCGCAATGGATCGTACAGCTGACCCTTGTGTAAATTTCTTCCAATATGCATGTGGCACGTGGAATAAAATGCACGTGATTCCGGAGGATCGAAGTTCAATCAGTACATTCGAAGTAAGTTTTGCACTCTCAAACACTCCATTTCTTAGCATTGTTAAAGACAGTTTAAATAATACAGGTGTTGGCAGACCAGCAACAAGTAATTCTCAAAGGTGTCTTGGAAGAGCCCATTGGCGAGTACGATAATCAAGCAACAATAAAAGCCAAGAAATTTTATAAAAGTTGTATGGATATACGTGAGTCTATTTAAATATAAATAAAAAAATTATGTTTCTACGTGGAAAATTTATGATCATCAATCAATAATTTTCTTTCTCCTTCATTCCAGCGCAAATCCGAAAAATTGGCAATGGAACTTTGAAACAAGTCCTCAGAGATCTGGGCGGTTGGCCTGTTGTTGAAGGCAAACGATGGATGCCTCCCGACTTCAGTATCGAGTATCTATTGGGCAAGCTAAGGGGAGAATATAGCGAAGCGGTCCTCATAGAGCTTTATGTCGGTGCAGATGATAAAAACTCCTCCGTTAATATTCTGCAACTAGATCAACTAGTTTTGGCACTACCCTCTCGTGACTACTACCTCAAGTCGAGCAGTGAAGGTGATCTCAAAGCCTATCATCGATATATGACACAAATTGCCATTCTTCTGGGTGCTAACTCGAAAATCGCTTCCACTGAGCTCGAAAAAGTGGTGCAGTTCGAAATACGTCTGGCAAATGCGTCTCTTCCAGAAGCCGATCGCCACGACACAAGTGCCATTTATCGGAAACTAACACTTCCGCAACTGCGTCGTGAGGTTCCGCAGCTAAATTGGGAGGAATATTTGCAGGCCGTGCTTGGTAGAGACATCAAATTGAATCGTGATGAACCAGTCGTTAGCTACGCTATGCCTTACCTGATACAGATGGGAAAGATTGTAGCCGAAACTGATCGACGCGTCCTGCACAACTATGTTATATGGCGCTTGGTTATGTCAATTATGACACACATGATCGATGACTTCCAGAGGGAAAGAGTTGAATTTCGGAAAATTCTCTTGGGTATCCAGTCAGAACGAGTGCGATGGTCACAGTGTGTAGAATGGACCAATAAAAAGCTAGGGATGGCTGTGGGCGCTCTATTTATTCGAGATAATTTCAACCAGGAAAGCAAAGAAACTGCTTTAGAAATGATCCACACTATCCGGGAGGCTTTCAATGAGTTGTTAGCAGACAATCATTGGATGGACGACGAAACCAGAGCAGTAGCCAAAGAGAAGGCTGATGCAATGAATGAACGGATTGGATACCCGGAAATTTTAACAGATCGAGCAGAACTCGAAAAAGAATATGTGAACGTAAGTCGAACGCTATTATTTCGCTTCAATCTCAAATATACTTTTCATTTTTAGCTAACAATTTATGAAGATCATTTCATGAACAACATTTTGAGTATATTGAAATGGGATGCCAAAAGAAATTTACAACTACTCCGAAAGCCAGTCGACAAAGACAAATGGGCAACTGAACCAGCGGTCGTAAATGCATTTTATAATCCGAATAAAAATGACATAGGTAACACGTTAATAATTACAATTGGCGGTAGTAGCGAATATTATATTATTTTACAGTTTTCCCCGCTGGAATCCTGCAGCCTCTTTTTTATAGCCAAAACTTCCCGAAATCACTCAATTATGGAGGAATAGGTGTGGTGATTGGACATGAAATTACGCATGGATTTGACGATAAAGGTTTGTAATGAATGAGAAATATATTTTACGATATACTGTTTCTTTCTTAAGGTTTTTGTTGGTAGTAGTACGTTTACTTTCACAAGTTCACAAGTTATCGATATTCGATGGTGGTCAAATATTGAATTTTATCGTTATCGTTTAACTTGGCTCTGTAAGGCTTTCATAATAAGACATTCCAACTAAAAATTAAGTTAACGCGGACCCTTCTTTATAAACATAACTTTCCTCGTTTTGAACACTCTAACCGACTACTCGTTACGCGTAGCCGTTACTCACCATATTTTCTTCAATCAGGGTTTCCTACTTGAACTATGCTCCAACATCCCATCATCTTTTGGGAACACACAATTTCGTAATCTTTCCCGTGACACACAGTGCTCAGAAACTGTTGCAAGGTCCTTCATTTATTACCAGACGACTTTGCCAAGACTACTGAGGACGAGCTAGTAGCTAGACTACTGAGCTAGGTCCTTTGGTCCCATTTATTTCAACTTTCAACTTAGCTTTAAGGAGCAAAATTATCAACATGTAATTGTAATTTTCAGTATGTTGATTGT
Organism: Nemotelus nigrinus; assembly: GCA_947369275.1. NCBI lineage: Eukaryota > Metazoa > Arthropoda > Insecta > Diptera > Stratiomyidae > Nemotelus > Nemotelus nigrinus. Next base: position 13,791,219 of record OX376374.1, read on the forward strand.
GAAATAAAATAAAATTTAGACCCCTCCCTTATTTTCGAGACCGACGAATGTATTTATTTTTTCAACTATATATTATTTCAACTAAATTGCATGCTCAAACATATTCCAGGCCGACAATTCGATAAAGATGGCAACATGATGCAATGGTGGAACAATTCTACAATAAGAGCATTCAGAGAACGCGCACAATGTATTATTGACCAGTATTCTAGATATAAGATTGACGAGGTAGGGATGTATATGAATGGCCGTATGACGCAAGGAGAGAACATCGCGGATAACGGGGGTCTCAAACAAGCATTCAGGGTAAGTTTTTACTGGAAATAGTCCCAATAATCGACATCATAATAATTTTCATGTAAATTCCTAAACAGGCCTACAAGAAGTGGGAGGCACATCAAGGCCCCGAGCCCGACTTGCCAGGACTTAATCTAACACACGATCAACTGTTTTTCTTGAACTACGCACAGATCTGGTGCGGATCGATGCGTCCCGAAGACGCTCTCACGAAAATTCGATCATCAGTACACTCGCCTGGCTTCATACGAGTCCTTGGACCACTCTCGAATTCTATAGACTTCGCTAAGGCCTATAACTGCCCACCGAATTCACCGATGAATCCATCGCACAAGTGCAGCGTATGGTAATAACCTTGTGCTTGAGCGTGTAATTGTTGTTATTTTTATATGCAAATTTATCATGAAGAACATTACATTAGCTTAAACAACAACTATTTTCTAAGTTAAGTTTATATTGTACACTATTGTATTTTCTAATGACTAGTCTAATGTTTGTTTGGAATACCATGCTTTAGCTGTAAATCTACCAACTAAGTGCTAAGTAGTAAACTAATATGCAATTCAAAAAAAATGATGTACAAAGTATAGAACAAAATATGTAATTTAGTTTCTTTTTTAAGTTTAGATAATGCGATCTATTGAAATTTTTGAAAATACAAAGAGATTAAGGAAAATAAGGAAAACAAAGCCTCAAAATGAATGTATTTAATCAGAGTGTAGAGTATATTTTTAGGGAAACAAAATAAATACATATTAACGTCACAAGAAGTATTAGTGACGGTGCTTGGTCATTGGCTTTTAAAAAAATCATAAAAGCATAATGCAAAATAGTCTAATGCATAAAATAGTTGATGATAATTTGTGGTCGGTGCAGCCTGAATTTATAGGAAAAGTTGTTTACCTGGTGTTAATATTAGGATTCCGATAGATTATTGAAAGAGCCAAAATAGAAAATTAATATTGATTTAATATCAAAAATCGTACCGAAAAAGTACTTAAAATTATAGAAACCCAAATCGTTGAGTGCAACATTGCAGATTGACTTGATGTAATGAAATTCGAAAAAAAATGAATGCCATACTGTTGGTTATTTTTTCGAAAGTCGAAACAAAACCACTAGAAAAATTGTCATATTTGAAAGGAAAAGAATAACAAATTGAAATTTAGTGATTTTGAAGAAACAAATAATTGTGATGATTGGATAACGTATCATTTGACGTATTTGTTGATGCGGCAAACTACAAAACCTAATTGGATTTAAATATTTCAGTCAATTTCTTAAAAAAATTTCATACAAGGAAGAAAAGAAAGTACAGCTGGACAAAATTCATAATATATTTAAAAAAATCTTTAAACACATTTGGCACATCAGCAATACCAGAACGTAATTGTTTTATAAGCCTTACCAAAGCTCTTTTGAGATTAAGTATTTTTTATATTATAGTTTTCTATTCTTTTTGTCAAGTGCATTTAATCAATCAAACAAATGTTAACTGTTAGCCGCTTCGTTGTGAAAACATTCATTCAGTACTTTATATTTGGGGATATATTTTGTTACTGGAAAGCATCTGATGTGAGCCTTAAGTACTCTAACCACCTCTTTTTACTATCCTAGAATCGTCTCTCTGTTGTGACTCCTTCCTCTCTTTCACTTTGTTCTTGTTCGCAAATAAACCACCTTCGCAATACCAACAACAAAATGGTTGCTTTAGTTCTTCCTAGAATGCCTTTAGATTATTTTTCTCCTGCTCAGTTTCCATATATACAACCTGATTCTCTTCACCCTCTAGCTGATGTTGATCTTGGCCTCCAGGTCATTGATACTAGTTGTCTTTGTTTTAAGATTCAAAATTTCACGCAGAAAGGCACGTATTAGCATTCTCAATTTGCGATTAGCGTGTTTGATTTCGTCTTTGGACTATAGTACTGCACAGCCAACGAAATGAAAAGTTTTTTTTGTATGGGATTTGACGGGAATTCCGTTTCGCGAAAAGTATAGTATAAGCTACAAGAGACCTCAAACAGGCAATGAATGATTACTTGTTGAGCATCGAGGCTTAAGTCTGCTCTATTCTAATAACTCCGTTTGGTGCTAGATTCGTTTCTATTTGCTCCTCTTCTTTTAAAAATGCACTAGCCACCTCGATATCTTCTAACTTTCCCCGTATCTCACCTGAATTATATTTGCTTAGTGTCAGTTCTTTGGCAGTTGAAACTCTTATGCATAACTTGGATTCTAATGCTAGTTCTGGTCTGGCGGTATTCCTAATATCTTGTCAAAATCCTTGCTATCGTATTTATGTGCTCTTTTAGCCATTCTTTTCTTTTTTTTATGAGCTATTCTATTTATTGTGGAAAGCCACCGATCTCTTTCCAGTTTTCAAATCTGGTGGTCCATCTGTTATTTCCAACTGTCGTCCTATATTTCTCCTCAGTTGTTCCAGTAAACTCCTTGAATGTCTTGTTTATAAAAGAGTTTATTTCCCTACGGGCTTCTCTTGCTCGTAAACAGCATGGTTTCAGCAAGGGCCGCTCTACAATGACCAACCTTATGGTGTTCACTAATTTTGTTGCCTCTGCCTTCGATTCTCAACGTCAAGCTGATGTTATTTACACGCAATCTTCGAAGGCTTGTGACGCGGTGAACCATAACCTGCTACTTAATAAACTTGAAGGGACTCGACATATTTGGTCCTCTACTTTCCTAGTTTTCCTCCTTTCTTCATAGTCTTTCCTGCAGAATCATTTTAAACGGTTCCATTTCATCTTCCCACTTCCGGAGTTTCCCACATCCGGGGTTTGTCAATTACCTTCCTTCTATTACCAACTCCACCTATCTTCTATATCCGAATGATTATCATTTAACGTTAGCAATTTCGGGCTGTTTTCTTTGCCTTTTGCCTTTAATCAAGGAGGAAAGAGTACTTCTTCGTAGATCATTCCTTCCAAGTTGTTCTTGATGAACTCAAATCCTGAGTCCACGCTACTAATGCCGGGGTACCACAAGGCATTGTTCTCTCGCCAACTGTCTTTTTTTTATTTACAGATGATCTACTTTCTTCCACTGTCAATCCCATTCATAGTTTGGCCAACGACAGCACACTGAACGTAAAATAATCTTTTGACAGAGTGGCCAACTCTCGCGTGAACGCTACTTAATTTTGTTTACGTCTATAACTGGGATCTATTAAGCATTATCGCTTGGAGCTCAGCAAACCGCATTGGGTTTAATGTGTCCAAAAGCCAATGTTTTCGTCTTTCCCTCAAGCCTTACCATCATCCTGCTACCCACACTATTTTTGTTGTTAATTTAGTTATTTCTGAATCACCCTCGCTAGACCTATTATGTTTTATCATCTCCAGCAAGCTTAGCTGAACCGGTCACATTTTTCAAATTGCGAAAAGGTCATGAAATGCCTAGGTTTCCTTCAGAGAGGTAAGAAATACTTTATCTAATCAAACATAGCACACATCTACAACGAAAAGCTTTCAAGCTTATTGGTGATGAAGCCATTACTGCGGTTATTGAATCCCTTGAAAGTCGACGTGATGTGGGTTGCCTTTCTCTTCTTTATAGCTAGTACTATGGACGATGGTATAGCAAAATATCAAGTCTGATTCATTGTAGAGGACTCACTCTCGTACCCTTTTCCTCAGTGGCAGCCCTACCGTTTAAGGCTAAGGATATACGTCGATAAGATTGCTATTTAAGGATATACGTCGATAAGATTGTGGAACACCCTACCATCTACGACTATGAGCCACAGTTATTTAAGTGAGACGTGTACCAAATTTGGCACACTCGCTTTCAGTATTTACATGACGCCATTAAACCAATTCAGCAAATTTTTTTTATTTCAGCAGCATCCCCTTTTGAATATTTTCCTCTCTTCTTTCCATCCTTCATATATCGTTTTTGGAAGCACGTAGATTGTTCCGCGATGAGTATTTACTTTTCAAACCTTTTGGGCAGATCTTGGCTCCTAGATAATCATACGTGAATCTAGTCGTCTTCGTTGATCATTTTTGGTTTTTACGATTCCTTTTGCACGTACGGAAATCACTTTAACTTAGTCCTCTCCTGCATTCAGTTTTAGAACTCAAGATTGTATTAAAATTGATATTTTCAATTCCCGTTAACCTTAAAAAAGTAATCCCATGACAACCCTCGTACGGGTCTAGGAGTTGAAGCTGGTAGAGAGAGAGAGAGAGCTTCATTACAATTTTTTAATCATTGTGAATACGAGTGTGGAGTGATTAGTTCAACGACTCACTTTACCCCTGATTTAAATCAGGTGCCTAATCAGAGCTAGGTGAACTCAAAAGCTTGGTGCGTGGACCCTCGTCCGAACCTGGATACGAACCAGGGACCCCACACGCAAGAAGCCAGTGCTCTACCCACTAGGCTACTCAAGCTTAGTTCGAAGTTAGCTTTGAATTTATTCAATTATTTCTCATTTATCTTCTCAAATATCTTATTTTTCATTGTGTTTCATTTTGATTGCTGACACTGTAGTTGGATTAACTATCCAGCGATATGAATAATTAACAAAAGCTATAGAAAAAAGAGATTGTGCGGAGTGGTTAACGGTTTTTGCTTACGGCCGCCATATTGTATGTTACTAACATTTGTGGCCCGCCTGGTTTAGGGGTCCTCGAATCTATCGATAATTTAAAAGGCTTCCTTAATGAGCTTGTTCATAATTATGAAAGCTACATAAATTCCATTATTTGGAAATCGACTGCACGCTATTTGTATCCTGGCGAGTGTTAATGAAAATAGATCCAACAATTTATTTGAGTAAAGTTATTTTCCAGTTAAATTGAAATTTATTCCCGAAAACGACGTTGGAAAATGGATCTGAATATCTTAAAATATTTGTTGACTTCCTGTTAGATATTTTTCAATTTCACAGGAAACGCTTAGTTTTCGAATAAAGTATCGTCAAGAGTTTTATAAATACATTAAAATTTTAATTTTAATAAGTCAAAGAATTTAAAACAAAAAGAAACTGAACGAAGGGAAACATTAGGATCATTTCCAATTTGAATTGATATGAAATCAAAATAAGTATTTGCAATCATTGTGTCCTTAAATTTGAAATCATCTATACATATCCATGGACTTAATGAAGAAAAAAAATCAGAGTATCTCGCAGTTTATTCGTTAAATAAAAAAATGAATGAAATCAACATAGAAACAAATTATTATTGACATTTTTACATAAATCGCGTTGACCGCGATAGTAGATTGATATATACATGCATATAATAGAACATTTGCAATACATATGTATTAGAAATTTGTGAAATGAACTGAGTAACAAAAAAGAGAAATTTATAATTATACAAAATATATTAGAATACAATGCAAAACTGCAAAACTCTAAAGCTATCCAACATATCATATTTTTACGGAATTTAGACTATGAAATTATGAACTAGTTAACTAATAAAGCAAATATACATACATATACAAGCATACAAATATGATCTGATGATTAAAAACATAATATTAACAAATGGCGTTATGTCACGAATATTTAAGAAAGAACAAAAAAAACGTAGTTCAGCTTGTGGACAGATTATAACTGTCGACGACTAGCGTTGATGAAAAACGAGTGAATGGTGGTATTGTGAAAAATGTTGCAGTATAGACCTTATTCAAAACGCTAGTAATAAATATACCAAATATCACGATTTTTACATACGGGAATCGTGAAATGAGAAATATTGATATATTGTAGAATACATTATACAAACCCTTTGTTGTAATATGTATTTACAAACACACGCATGAAATATTCTATTGTTCTTCTTTACGTAAAGCTATTTTTCGAAAAATATAACAGAATCTGATGATTACATTCTCGAAATTTGCATTTTCCACAGAAATATGAATGTTGAAATCATTTGACACTATGTTCTGTTCCAATATTGAATAATATATCAGATATACCGATAACAGAATACATAACGCTTATATTAATGTTAACAGCGTTACATTTAAGCTATGATTGTAAGAACTCAAGATGTTAGATTGTAAGGGAAATATTTATTTTTAAGTGGAAACATAAATTAAAGAAAGGAATAAAGGATATATGTAGATATACAAAAATTATATAGTAGTTGTTTGCATCAAATTCCGAGAAAAATAGTATTAAGCTAAGTTAAAGTGTCACTCACGTTAACATATTTGTTCGATTAAAATACACTTCTTGTCTGTTGGCTCGTGAATTTCCTCTTCATTTGCTCGTCAGATTTGCACAAAACCAAAGATTTCAAAAGATTCTTTCTCATTGTAGTGTTTTTCTACTGGAAGCAGTTATGATTCAGTCGAAACAAAATCGAAATAAAACGCGACTATCTGCCTCTCATAGCCGATAGAAATTTTAACCTATTGATGCTGATATTTGTTTTTGTAGTTGTGTGTTTTTTTATTTATTCTTCAATTCCCTGTTCGTCCTCTGGTCGTAGCAGGGCAAAAACATGCAGAAGAACACTCAAAAACATACAGAATCTAGACTAGAAGACAGACAGGACCAACACAACATCACAAACACCAGAAGACACAAACAGACAGAGCAAACAAAAATACCCTAAAAATGAAACACACATTCTTTTGATATTTTTAGCTAATTAAAGCCAAAATTAATGCTAAACCGGAAAACGCCGAATCTGTTCGCTGTTTCAACTTCGAGGTGAATATAGCACATACTACAACCATTTCAAGAGCATTCTGCATTATCATCTACATAATGACGACATTGCACGGGGCCATCATATGATCATATTGACATTCGCGAAATGTTTGTAAATACAGCTGTTCTATCCACGATGTAGATTCATCTTTTCTTTAAAATATTTGACGAATATTTTCACTTTTGGATATTAATTTAAATTGAATAATGCATTGGCAATTAGTCGTAATAAGTGTTCTTTTGTTCGCGAAAAGTGTCGTTACGAACACGAAGAAATCAGATCCGACACAGGCCGATATTGAAAATCATTTATCATCGAAAACGCCTTACCGAGTTATAGCTAACAAAAACGATAAACAAATTATATATCCTGGTAAGTTTGTGACTTCGTGCGTGATTGTTGCTTATGTGGTGCCTAAAGCCAGAACTGATGTTACCTTGAAAACAGACGTGATTTTTCACTCTAGATGGTATTCAAAAAAACTTAAAAATCCTACTTAGACTGCAATGTGAAAACAAATCCAAAAAATAAAATAAAACTATTATAAAATTGATTAAAAATGTTTTTTTCAGGTTGCACAGCAACAAAAATTTGGGCAGTTGTACGACATGGTACCCGAAATCCTAGCCGAAAATATATAAAGTGTGCACGAACGCATCTCACAAAACTACGTGATAAAATAGTATCATCAACTAAATCAAATCTCAACGAGCAACAAATACTAGCTCTGAAAAAATGGACTGTGAACATAAGCGAAGACGAAGAGAAACGCCTGTTGCCCGAAGGCGAAGATGAAATGATCGAACTAGCAGAACGAATGCAAAATCGATTCCCTAACTTACTGATAGACTACTATGACCCTTTCTACTACAAATTTAAGTATACTGCGACTCAAAGGACAATGAAAAGTGCCGAAAGCTTCGTTACGGGTTTGTTTGGCCGACAGAATATAAGACAAGTAACTTATCCCGAACCTTTGCATAAAGATCCTGTTTTAAGGGTGAGCTGATGATTTTCAGTTGTCCGCTAAGTTTGTTGAGCTTTAATTAACTTTAATTCTCTTCAGTTTTATAAGCTCTGTAATCGGTGGATTTCAGAAGTCGACAAAAACCCAGACGCCCAAACAGAAGTAAAAATGTTCCAAGAGGGCGCTGAAATGAAGAAAACAATCGATAAGGTCATGAAAAAGGCAGGGATTACTGGGCTGACTGCAAGTAAATTTTTCCACGTGATTCACATGAAAACAAGATGTTTCCAATCAAAACTATTTTTATTGGATTTCAGTCGATGTTCATCAAATATACATGACCTGTGCGTTTGAAACGGCATGGAATAAGTTTGAAATGTCCCCTTGGTGCGCGCTTTTCGATCGGAAAACTATTCAAACTCTAGAATTTTTAAAGGAGTTGGAGCACTATTATATCGATGGCTATGGTCATGAGCTGACAACAAAAATTGCTTGTCCTGCAGTTACTGATATGCTAGATCACATAAAGTAAGATTAAAGTGGCAGCTACAGAATTTCATACAATTTTATTTAGTATATTGTAAGATATATTGTTTATAACTAACTCTATCTTGCTTTCAACAGCCCAGCCTCTGTTCATCCAAATGCAACTTTCTACTTTTCGCATTCTGGTACCATTCTCAAAATGTTAGCTCATCTGCATCTATACAAGGACGACTTTATACTGACACATACGGATTTCGATCGTAATCGAAAGTGGAGAATAAGTAAGATTGATGCGTTTGGAAGCAATATTGCATTCGTGACATTTGAGTAAGTAAAAACGAAACAATATTCAACAAGCCAAATTATTTTCATTCTATTTTCAGCTGCAAGAAAGAAACTAAAGTTTTAACTTTGCATCAGGAACGAGTTGTACATATCCCAGGTTGTCCTCAAAATGAGGATTTATGTAACTTTGAGAAATTCCAACATAGTTTAAAAGACAGTAGGGAACATTGTAATTTCAGTGAAGTATGTAAATTATGATAGTTTAAAATCAACTAGTTTAACAACTATACATATTTATTCAGTATTATGCAAAGTAGTTTAGGCTTTTATTTGGCCATGATTGTTCTGTTTTGATATATTTAGGGACCAGTTTTATAAAAATACGTATTTTTTTAATGAAATCGGTACAAATTTATAATAAATCAGAATGACAAATATACTAAAACAGTTAAGAAATTTGAAAACCAAACAATTTATCATACAACAGTGATCAATTTTCTACAAGAAAGTACTCTAAAACAATAAATAACATGATAAATAAGTAAACGCTGTGTTTGGTTTTGAAAATTTTGTAGGCTAAAGTTTTTGGGGATTTTTCATGAGTGATATTTCCCAATGCCATTCAATTTTCCGGTTCCGAATCAAATCAAATTTTATAAATGATTTGGTGCATCATCTACGATAAAAACTCAGTCGTTATCTTTTCTGTGTAGTTTTCCACTTCTGGAACGAAACAATTGAACAACTAATTAATATACATTGTGTATAAAAAGTAATGAATTTGGAAAAAAATTATGGCTTTCACTACAAACTACTAAAGTTCTTCAAAGTAGGGCTCTTGTGCAGTGATATACTTTTGCCAGTGAGTTTTTCGTGCTTGAAAGACGTTTTTGTAGGCGGTTTTGGGAATGCACTTCAACCATTGCGTCGAAACCGATTTAACCTTCACTACGGACACATAGCGACCGCCGTTAAGGGTAGATTTCAAATTAAGGAACAGGAAACAGTGCCGAGGCTGGAGAAGGGTTCCGATGCCATTCCGGGCCAAGGTACTGACAGCGAAGCAAGTGCGGTCGGTGCATTGTGATGCAGCTGCTAACTGGCGGCGATGACTGCTTTCTTTCAAATTGCTTCAGTTTTTAATTACTTCCGTTTGCTTCAGTTTTTAAGGACTTCCGCGTAAAAAATGCCATTGAGAATCTACATCTCACACACAAATTCATATTGGGTAATCCCCTTGCCGTCAAAAAAGACAATGAGCACGGCTTTTCTCTCTGGCTTGCTAATTCGAGCCTCATTTTTTGGCGTGGCGATGCTTTTGTGTCATTCGGAGTTTTGGCCGTTTTGACTCGTGTCGAACTCAAAAATCAAAGTTTCGTCTCCGATGTCTGATAATTTGGGAAAATTTGGAACACTCTTCGAAAGATCTTTGCAAACAAGCACACGGTTTTGCTTTTGGTCATCAGTCAACACTTTGGGACGGGCTCAGCGCAGATTTTTCTCATCTACAAATGCTCGGTAATGATGGTGTGAGCAATGTGTCTACCATAATTTGAATACTCAACCACCGGTCTGAGTTCAAAAGATGACGCACAGGTTTCACCTTTTTGTTCACTTCTGCATACGGCGCGGTGCGATTTTCGTCTTCCACCCTCTGGAACTTCACTTTCTCCCGAAATAAATCCTTAATCACATCCTTAGATCACAGCAGTAGCTGCTCCCCAAACTCTTGCCGAGCCTATAACCGATTATCCGTATCCCACAAAAAGTTTGATAGCATAACGTATCTCTTCTCTGTTGAATTTTTCCCTTCGACCGAGGGTAAGATCTGGGTCCACTAAAAACATGACGTCTACCTAACGGAAGCTCACACGCGACTGACGCTTAGTGCGCTTTTAAGCTGACTTTTTCGTCCACGAAACCTGCCTAAGGTGAGCGCGATACCACCTAAAGTCAATTGATTTAATATAATCCAACTTTTCTAACTATCAAAACTAAATATTTCAATTTAAAGACCAACTACAGCTTTAGATTCTGGATATATTTTAATTTCTTGACAAATGTCGATATTTTGAGGGTAATCTGCACTGTTCTTCAGTACCTATTTGTTTTATCCTAATGTAAACTAAACACCTTGTGCATACTGCTGTCTTAGCTAATTACCTACTAATTACATACTTAGGAGCATCTCTTTATTATATATTAATTACATATTTCCCTTTACATTTCGTTTTACTATCCATCAAATGAATACTCAAGTCAACCTGAATAATGGTGATGTATCGTTGCCTTGGTCGATGTTCAGTCGTCTACAAATCGGGGTTTTCCATAAGTTTAGGTCCTCGTATACATCTTGTTTTCGTATCTGCAGTACCTCCTTAATTATCTCAACGTTGTCCCTTGCAATGCTCTGCTCCCCTAAGATGTTTTCAACTACTGCTGGTCGCACTAAAGCCGTTTCTTCTCTTTACTGGGACTGCTTCCCGCTTGTGTTCAGTTAATATAACATCAACTCAACATCAACCTCTGTGTTTAACCGATATACATTTCATTGCATTCCACGCAAATAATTCTCTAAATTCGACACTTCTGTTTTTTTGTCTTTCACGAGTTTCTTGTTAGCCCTACTTGTGGAATGTGTAGAATATACGGGATTATTTAGGTACAAATATGGTTCGATTTTTATTTTGTGAAGCTGATACGCTACCTCTTTATTTAAAATTTATTTTGCCTCGCACGGCTACTTCCCATAAAGGAAATTTTTATCCAGCACTCTAGATCTTTTTGTTCATAAATTAAGCTATTTTCACATTATGAAAACTTTAATTACGCGATGTTGCTTATCTATTCATTCTCTATTGTTTGAGATAGTAAATTTAATGAGTGTGCAAATATTTTGGAGCGCAAGTGCACATAAATAAATTAGTTTGGTTCACTTATAGGCTCTCGATACGATCGAACATTTTCTACAGCTGGGCTTACGAACCAGTGCATTTGTTCTCGTTAGCAGGTAAACACCTATTCTTTAACAACACCAAATGCACTGGTTCACACGTCAAGTTGTAGAGCATGTTCGAAAGTGTGTAGAGCGTATTAGTATCATGGAAGAGTGATTGTATAAGACCATATTGTTTATTTGCTCCATTTCCTTGATTTTGATACACATTTAAAAAAAAATTGAAACGCTTATTTGTCCAAACAAACCCGATGTTAAAAGACAATTCACACATCAACCATGCTATGAATGTACTTAATCCAAAACCATTAACGTATTATACATTAAGAAATAGTCATTAAGAAAATAGAATAACAAAACTTTCAACCCGAATTCGGCGCATTAATTCAGCACCAAATCACAACTACATATACTTTATGGTATTGCTTAGCTACCTATGTTTCTCGCACTTATCTCGAAATAAAGTCACACATTCGGGAAGAAGTGTTGTTGGGCTCTGTATTTTCTAATTTTATCTTATAAAATTATTTTCAAGCTTATCAGACCTATTTACTTTTTACTTCCATCACGGCCAAGATAATAACTGAAAACGTGACACTAATTACACTCTCACCCATTAATGGCAAAATTAACGACTTCCAAATACATTCAACTCAACGAAATATTGTTTATCACAAAAGTTATTTGCGTCTCGTGAAGAAAATATTTTACACGGCCACATATCTCGATGTCTGCAGGCTTTACCTTTTCTTATCAGTCAGAAAATGTGACAATATTCGTACATTTTTCAACGATTTCGAAAATATCAAATAATCTGTTGAAGACGTTAATAGTAAACAAAGTGGATCTGTTTCTCATCAAAAATATTTTTTTTTTATTTACGGTCAACAAATTTTCATACAATATAGATTTGTAAATAGAACAAAATTTTCTGCGTTGTAAAAACTGTTGTAAAAAAATCAGGATGCAATAATTGTGCTTTAAGATACTGTTACGAACACTTTAGTTTAAATAAAAAATTTGTATAGAATTTACGTCTGCAATAATTAACTTGTAACAATTAACAGAAATAAATATAATACTTGTAAGTAGCTGGAATAGATCTAGTACGCATTAGGGACTTTGTATCCAGCATATACAATTCGTAATCAAATTGCATCATCACATTTTGTGTACTTAACTACGGGAATTACAGTTTATATGTTTATTACAGTTTACAGTTTCACAGTTACATTTACAGTTTACAAATTAATTGTAAGCCAATTATGAATATTTATATTTGTATTAAGTATTAGCTAATATTTATGTATAACATACTTGCATATAACATTTTGAAAAAAAAACTTTTGACGCCCACTGAAAATTAAAGTATCAAGGGTACAGTATGGTTTACTACAGTAAAGTAAATATTACTATGGTAAAGTATATAAAAGAGGTATTTCTCCGGAAAAAAAATTTAAGAGTAGAATAAGATTAGAGGATTTAGGCAAAACATTTTGAGGCGTTTGTAGAAAAAACGGAGAAAAGTATAGAAAACAAAATTTATTCGACTATTCATCTTAGGGCCGAGAAGGGTTTGATGATTCACAATTTGATCAAGTTTTTTATTTTTTATTTAATCATGCTTGAGATTCTCAAAGTGATAATTGAGAGGCGACCATACCGTTTATTACTGAACATATGTATGTAACTATGTGCTGAATTGAGAAATATTGACTTACATAAAATTCTAAAAAAAAAAGTATTTTGCTTTTCTTACAAATCGGAAAATTCGATACTCTCATTTTTTTCTGATCTTAACTATTTAACCAACTTCAAATAAAATATTAAAATTAAAATAAAATAAAGTTTATTTGTGATCAAAACTAGTTTTTGGCTTTAAGAGCTCGTAGCAAATTTGAATCGAATGCAATTTTTTTTACATTGAAAATTTTATAACCACAGTTAAGGAAGCAATTTGTATGGAATCTGTGAACTCGCGATTCTCAGGACAACCAAACTGAATCGTATCACCGGAATAGTACCGGAAGCAGTAATAATTTTTTTTTGCAATCATAAGTATTTTTAAAGCATAAATTTGCATCACTGGAGAATAGATTGGTCATTTGTGAGCAATTTCTCGAAGGAGAGTCCTAATACAGTTATATTTAAATAAAGGTGTTAAAAATTGTATAAGCCATCTTTAAATTGAATTTATCTTTTCAACTATGAACATGGATTGGAGTGAAAAGAAAACAGAAAAGCGACAGAAATAATTATGCTTTTAAAGCCTTTAAAGGTAAGTGCTATTGAACGATTCAATGAAACTTCGGAAATATGTGATCGACCACGTTTCGCCCGTACTCACGTTGTTCGAACTCTAGAACTCTTACAAACCACGGAAATAAAAAATTATGGCAAAACAAATACAATTTACTTCAAGGAGTATGTCTCGCATTATTAAAAGAGATTTAAAGATGGGTGCTCTTCAAAAAAGTTGGTGGTCACTTATTGACTGATATTTTAAAGAACATACGAATGAAGGAGTTTCGGAATTTGCCTAAGCGGTACGCGGATGGAATGCCTACAAGATTTTGTTTACTGATGAAAAATCCTTTACGGTAAAGGAAAAAAAAAACAGATTGATCGAGTGCATGCTCATAGCTCCAATGAAGCTAAAAGAGTGGCAAAGAATGTACAAATAAGCTACCACCCCGATTCTTTTATGGTTTGGTGGAAAGTTATGATGACCTGACATACGTTCAAAACGGATATAACGGCTTCCAAGAATTTTCAGACTGATATTTTATACGTCTTTATCTTTAAGACCATTAAATCAATTTTAATTCAAAGGAAAAATTGGAAGTTTCAACGCATAAAGCTAACTGAAACATGGTTGCGAAAACAACTTTCCAGAATTTATTCGAGCTTCCAGATTGCCCTGTACGCGTGCTGATTTAAATATGCTGAATTGCAAATTTTAGTCCGAGTTGGAAATGATGACCGCCAATAAGGCATGTATTAAAAGTATTCAAAATGTGTATTTTGTATAAGACTTTATAATTAATTAATTATAACTTTAATTATAATTAATTAAAACTTTATAATTAATTGAGTAATAAATATATACTTTGCTGCACTGGTCATTTTTACTTTAATAGTTCTCATTTCTCGTTTTATATGTGACAGTATTTATGGCAGGACTAAGTACTTTTAAATAGCCACAAACGACATTTTTCTTTTAGATTTCGATGCTTTGAGCGCATTAGGAATGATGAGTGACGTTCTTAACATTACTTAACGCTGAAAAATCAATTCAACTAGCCAATGAATAGCGCAACTATTTTTTCGGCCTGCTACTCGAGAAAGTTATAATCAAAAGTTAGAGCAAGAATAATAAGGACAACGTCCTCCATGATTCAAAATAATTTCAGAGTTAATACTCAAATATTCGAAACAATTGATTTATGGGAATTCACTTAAAATGTAGCGAGGATATGTGAAAACGGAGAGACGAATATGCATAGGCTAAATAGCTTGGCTCCATTCAACAGAAAAATACAATAATTTTACATTATTTTGAACTTTTATGATTTACATATATATGTATAAAGGAAACAAAAACAGATAATACGCAAATTAATTGTGTACAATCATAATGCAAATAAACACATTTTAAATAACTTGAAGGATAATAAATAAACTCCGCACATAAAATACTACACTATAAGTTTTTCAATCTTTTAACCGCTTCAAAATCTCTAGATTTCAGCTTAAGCTCTACGATACTATATACCCATATCACAATAAAGATTCTAGTTCAAATAATACTTAGGAGTATGCTTATATCAATTCACTCTTCGTCTGCGATTTTTCGACCACGGTTGTTCTTCGTCGCTAACAAATATCAAATACACGAAATTTCCGGCAACACTTATTCCGGCTGCCATATAAAAAACAATTTTCCATCTATCAAGTGTTTCATGTCCATTAATAATTAGACCTATAACATATGGTGCCAGAAATCCACATGTATTCGCAGCTGCATTTGTTAGTCCGTATAGCGTTCCAGCGTATTTTGGACTCAAGGCAATGTGATTCATTTGATTACCAGGATATACCGCACCAGAAAACGCACCCAGGCCAGCCAACATAACCATAACCCATACCCAATCGCAGCCGACCCAACCAACACCGATAAGTCCTATAGCTGGAAATATTGTCGCAATGGTATTCCATAGTCGATACGAGTTTTTCAGAGAAATGTAGCCCTTGGCCAATAAATAATCAGCACACATTGATGACAGAATGCCGAATATCCAACTAGTTAGGTACGGAATCGAGCTAAGTGTTGCATTGGACTCTATCCCAAAATGTAAAATGTTGTCCATGTAGGTGGGAAGTTCAGTAAGCTGAGTGTAAAACGCCCAGGATTGACCACACTGAGTTATCAGAATAGCCCATACAGGCACCGAAGTCAAAATTGCACCAAATGGGATGCTTTCATTTTCATCACTCTTTTCTGGCGAACCGTCATCGTCGTTCTTACTTCTAATCGATCTTTCAATGAAATTCCTTTCGTTAAGGCTAATACGCGGGTGATCGCGCGGTGTATCAAATACCAAATACATCCAAAAAATGAACCATATCACTCCTAAAACACCAAAAATATAAAAAGCTAAGGGCCATCCTCCTATGAATTCTAGCGAGCAAAGCCATCCAGCTAGCGGAAGCGATATAACAGTGCCAATATTCGAGCCTGCATATACGACTGCTGCAAATCGGCTTCTCTCCAACGGTGGGATCCAATGCGCTAGCATAGCATGCATCGCTGGATATGTGACGCCCTCTCCCATTCCTTCTAAAATTCTTACCAGTACTAGCGCCGGAAGACTCCAGTTTGCGGCAGGTGGAGTGAGAAGTGTGAACAAGGCCGTTAAAAACACACCAATGCCATAAATCAATTTGCCACCGACAATTTCCGCAAGCCGTCCTCCAGGCACTTGTGTCACTACATAGCCATAGAAAAACGAGCCTAGTACAATACCTTGTGTCGCTTCGTCCCACACGAAAGTCCCTTGCGGTCGTGGCATCGTTTCGTTCGTTGGAGTTGTAATCGGACAGACATCTGTTACTGTCTTATTTTCTTGCGGAATAGCCGTTTGGTTGACCATCGTTACGATCGCCACCGATAAATTCACTCTCATCGCATAGACAATTGCAAATCCAAGGAAGCCCATAAAACCAAAGACATGACGAGCTTTGGGGAATTCGCCATCATCGTCATCAATATCTGTAAAATAAGAAAAGGAAAATAACTATCAAGCCTCCAATTTATTTTAGTTCTTTAAATGTATGAGTGCATTTATTTTAAATGGCATCGATTTATACGTCTGAGACATCAGTGCTTTTATCGCATCCTGACATCTGTAGTATTCTTAATGGATATTAATTCTTTCGGCTTTTTGAACCCCCCGGAAAATATTTCAGTGATTAGGAAGCCTGAAGGCTGCTTCTACATCGCGGTCTGCAGAGTACGCGCACCTATTTTTGCTGCTGGTTTGGATCCGTCCCTTTTAATGCTGAAGGCTCCTGTGCTTGTTTATTGGCTCTATTCCTGCCCATCCACTGCGGTCGTTTTGATATATTTTTTTTAATCAAAGAGTGGGGACCAAGTAGTCACTACATCTTGTGTGCTCCTGCCCAATACTGCCGTGGCCAAATGATCTTGAGTCGTAGTGCTCCGATCCCCTAAGCGTGACAGCGGCCTCTGCGGCAGTGCCTCTACCAAAAATTGAAAGATGGAGTAAGGCGTTCAACGCAGGCGAAGGAGTTGTGCTTAGCTTACCTGCAATACAGAAAGCCGCTAATTATTGAGCTTTGTTCCGTAGTCTTTCGGATAGGTATGGTTGTTTTTACCTGCTTTGGATATAAATACAACCTTAGCGGTCCTCCAGACTGCAGGTACATTACTTAGCACTAGAAAACTTTTGTAAATTGGCACTAGCCAGGATGTGGTAAGCATTCCTGTCTTTTGGAGCATAGAAGGCATAATTTCATCCGGAACTGGGGACTATGACGGATGCAAACATGCAAGCAGTCCGGAAGCTGAGTATCTACGAGAATTTTCAACGGTTCCGTGGTTTTGCATGTCAATTCTTCATCTGGCTTGCAAACTAAGCTTGGATTGACAGCAGACTCAGTAACATCTCTTTCTTTAGCACGGAAAGTAATATTCACTACTAACATTTAAAATGGTTTGAAATCGGCGAAAAAACAGCGCTATAACATCAAGCATTTTTGAATCATAGTTTATATTTTAAAATGGAACAGCAGTACCCAAATAGAAAAAGATATGACCGTAAATTTCACCTTAAAACGATCTACCACATCAGGAAATTTCGTTCTAATCAAGCTTATTATGTAGATTATTTTTATATCTACAATAAAATTTTACGCAAAATTGTCGTAAAATGATTGATTCTTCGAAAACTGACATTTTATAGATAATAACATACAACCAAATAGGAAAAGTAAAACATACTTTCGTTGATTGAAAAAAATTCTCAAGCTTTTTCTATTTAACCGGCTCTAACTTGTCCATGTTTTATCGCTTACTTTCATGGCGTAATAAATCATTTATTTCTGACGTTATCATAAAGATAGATGATTGTATGAATTGAATAGAACTACATATGTTATTCGGTGTTTTTTCTTTGGATGCAAAAAATAGAGGAAGTCCACTGTCATGGGGAAAATAATTTCGAAAAAATGAACGATAAACGAAATGATATTTAATCGCACATACGTGATTCCAGAAGAAAATATGAAGTGTATTATTAGGGGTATATGTTTGATAAATGATCTACGTAAGCGAGAGTAGGCGTGAATACAATAAAATTTCGAAATGTTGGAATATGCCATTCAAATTATATAGGGAGTAGAGGAGGATGACGTTAATTTGCAATTCTGGTTCTCACAGATGGGTACATAAAATTTTTATCATGTTATCATAAACGTGTGTGAGTTTATACAAACAAAGTTGTTATGCAAACGGTTGGATTAAACGGGCACAGAAATATGAGCTTTATAAGCAGATAAGTTTAATTTGCTTTTTTTAAGCTGTATAGTACTGACGGCTACAACATGAGATGGACATCTGGATGTTTTTCATTTCGATAAGAAAGCGTATTGAATATGTTGAGAATATTTACAATAAATGCATTTATTATGTATATTAAACTCATTTGAGATACGTATATAAGCATAAACCTTGAGCAAGGTTTTGCCAGCTATTTATTTACTTTGGCATCAAACAAAAATATAAGAAACCGCTCTATGGTTGGAATTACACCCATATTTTAGCTTCCTCATTCTCAGGTGCTACTGGATTGCAAAGATGTCACAAGCAAACTAACTTGAAGTAACTTAAACAGCTATTTTCGATTCATAGTGTATTATTTCAATCCAAGATGCCTAAAATAACCAATACACCGCAAACAATCGAATTCATCAAACAACGCGGATGGAGCGAATTTTTGGATTATTTTTTGAACTTATTTTACTACAAATAAAAAGTGTTTTTAACGCCCTACCAATCGTTTATACATTTTCCTATTCCTTATTTAACAGTTTTCACGTTATTTCGTTTTTTATGAAATGTTATGGGGTGTACGAATACGGAATTTGTGTACTGTATATTATTATCGAATGGAAGTGCGTGAAGAGCATATTTAAATCAAAATTGCAAGGCAGCACATTTTAATCACAGCTTACTGTATTAACATATTGATCAATCATATAAAAAGCATGTTTTCTTAAAACTTCTAATATTTAAAATGCATTGTGTTAAGATATTTTCACAGGTTGAACACCATGTCTGCGCAACAAGTGTGCAAACATTACCTTTAAATAACAACCAAAAAATGTGAAATCGTATCCAAGGTCATTAATGTGTTTCAATTAAATTATTTTCATTACTTAATCGCGAACTGAATTAGGAAAATAACATTCACCTGCAGCCGTTCCAATCAGAGGTGTACCATCGTAGTCTTCGTCATCCTGGTCATCGGCGTGGTCAATCAAAGACCGAGAATGTACTGTAGCAACTTTAGACATTTCTTCGTTCTAATTTTTTCAGCAATCCTCCATATAATCAAACGTTTCCTAAATTAGCAAAAATGCAATAATTTTTTGCTTTATTACAGCGATTAAACGTCAATGGAATTGATTACTCGCCACACTTCCTACGCAACTTTAATATCGGTTTTGACTTTAAACCATATTACGAAGAACTGGTGCACCGCGATATTAATCAGACTTGTTCGATTCAGCTATCACGATAAGTAAGAACACCAAACAAAGCTTTTTTTCAATTTACTGATGACTGAATCACTACTTATCTACTGTCGAATCGACTGAAGCCTGTGGCTGAAGCAATCTAGCATATGTTGCAATTCTGGGAAATGTTTGGGCAGGATAGACATTTTTTGATGGGATTGCTTAGAGCAAGGAGATTATCTATGAAATGTGCAACACTAAACACTGGCGGAAAGGAAAATAGAAACTCCACAAAATAAGCAGATGAATTGCAACAAGTCAACTACAAGTCACCCACTTCACCATTCGCGAGCCAACTGACGGAAAACAGCATATCTGCAAACGTCAACAAAATTAATCATATGTTTAATGTAACAATTCCAAGCAGGAGAGGAAGATAGAGAGAGGCGGAAAATTGTTGACAAGCTGAATCTGCTGAATTCATGCCTTTGTTGCTGGCCGTTGGCATGTGTTTATTGAATATTAGATAAAGTAGGTTTATTATTTCACATATGCGATAGCTAACCCCGATTCGAGATTCCTCTATTATATACAATAATGTGGGCTGTTACAAGTCAGGGTCCAACCATCAAATCCGCTTTAAACGCGCAACTTAAATTCATAAATAAAAGCAAACTTGAAATGACCTGCTAGCATCTACATATTATACTTTTCGAATGACTTGGTGACAGCTTATTATTTAAGATGTTTAAGTTCCAAATTAAAGAATCATATTTATATTATATTTTATTGAAAAAGACCAAACAATTAAATAAGCAACTTCATACAGTTAGTAATGTTCCTTCCAAAACTGGACTCAAAAATATATGACGTACAATCTATACAAAAAATGTTACAAGTGATTTTTTCAAACAACGAATCTGTTAAAAAAAAAACTATGCGTCCTCAAAAATGACGTTTCAAAATCTCCTTGACTTTTCGGCGCCGTTCTTAATTTCATTAAGACGTTAAATGCTATTTAATTACTGTATGACGAAAATCTCAAAGGGTTAAATGCGCACTGGCACGACCACAATTTCAAAACATAGTTAATAATAAATTCACAATTCAATTAGCATCATGTAGACCATTAAAATGTAGAACTTTTAGCTTGGCTATAAAAACTTGACAATTTTTGCATTTGGCTTGTAAAAATGTTTCTTATTCTCCATCGATTGCATATTTTTACTAAAAGAACTTCCGCATTTGGCCTGAGTAGTTAGTTTTTCATTCCTATGTCAGTAAAAAATCAAGGCATTCTGATTATCAACTGCATTTAGTTTGCAAAAGTTACTCCGAATGGAAACACAACAGTTTTTCTTTTCCACTGCGTTGCAGCGACGTATACATTTCTCCAATATGTATCCGATAAATCAATAAGATCGAAAAGTGAGTCCCATTTCTTCTTCCCTTTCGTTTGCGACTTGATCGCGTCGTGTGAGGCGGTGGTAAAATATTCGAAGTGATACGAGTTTTCAACTATCGTTACACTTTTCAGCGCTTCGAGGACCATTGGTGAGTCACTTGTTGTGTAATTGCGACCTTCGATGTACGAATGCTTTACAAACCATTCGATAGGAGCGAAATCCGAGCCAACGCAGTTCTTATAGTTTCGGAATGTGAACGGAATCGAGTGTTGAAGCCGGCCAATGCAATTGATCCAGAATGTGTTGAAGTTCATATTGTTTACAAGTTCGTAGGCTAACGCAATCTTTTCAGTCCAAATCGTTGCCATTCCGCCTGTTTCGCCTTTGGCAAGTGAAGCAGCTTCTTTTACAGTCCGCACTGCTTTCATGACCACAATCGGGGACAGGCCTGTTGGCTTATCGAAATGCTCGCGACCAAACTCGCAGCAAATCGTAGGAACCACTGGACCGTCAGTGTTCGTTAATTCAGGGACAATGGTTTTAGCTTTCAGTTTGTTAAGAGTTTCAAGGCTTTCGTTGAATGAGCTTACAAAGGCACAATCCTGAAGCATTTCTTTGGGATATCCTCGAAGTTTTGTTTTTAATTTTGCTACAAAGTTTTCATAGCAGCTTTCTTGAACGTAAACACTTTTGATCCGCCACGGAATAACTGGATCCTCAAACGAAGATGCCAGCGTATGGGCAGCAGCGTCCAAGTCACCCGAATCAAAAACAAACATTGTGCTGTATGGGATGTGCTCTTCGACGGTCTCATCCTCAGAGAACGTCTCCCATGGGTCTTTTGGAGTAACGTTTTTGCCGCCCAATGTTGCGCAGAAGAATTCATTGAGGAACTTCTCTCGGGATGCATTGGATTTGATGTCAATTGAATAATAACCACAATCGAATGCTAGCAGCACGTTATGAACCACTTCGAAGATGGAGATCCCAGCTGAGGCGTCATATAGTGGTGAAACGGTAGGAATGACTCCTTGTTTCTTCGGATTTGAACGTTTGATGTCCAGAAAGAAGCTTAGAGCAAGGTTGATGTGATCTTCAGCTATATGTTTGGGTATGCAGTTCTGGTTTGCTTCGATCGATGATAAATTGGAAAGTTTGGCTTTTATCTTGGCAGCCGCATCATCGGCCGATATTGGCGATAGAGTGAACTTGTTGATCACGTATGGAGTCATTTTCAATTTGTTTTCCTGAAATTTAATTAACTTGGATTACCTAACATATTACGATATTTAATAAAGCTCAGATAAAATGTTACAATTTTGATAGCTCCATTTAGTAATATAGTACATAGAAAAAGTTATATGGCAACTTTCGAGTAATTTATTTCAATACTCTCGGCCCAATACAAGAGTTAAGACAGAAAGGAGCTCTTGGAAAACCAAAAACATACGCGAAAAATACCCGAAACTTAAAGCTTAAAGAAAATTTGTTTGATAATCTTCATTATACATGTTGTTTAACATTTATAATTTCATAGACAAATAAAATTCACGAATCGATTACAATATGTCATCGTTGAGTGTAGTCTCTCTAGTGACATTGAAAGTGAAAGCCCCTACTAACCTTTGCCGGTTATTAAACACACGGCTTTTATTTTTACACTCTTGGATGCAGAGATTTACTATACTAATTTACTAATTCTGGTTAATAGTTTAATAAAAAGTATGCGAAAAATACCAAATCAATCCAATACAGTGACAATTGTGAGAAATCTTATCAAGTTAGATGTATCATCAATCTCAATCAGTCACGTTGGAAATCTTGATAGTATGTTTTTATCTCCACAAATGTATCACAAATTCAATAAATTAATAGTAATTAACATCATATTATAAATTAAACTCAAAATGGAAAACAAATTACGCATCAATGAGCTTAATGCTGTCTGTCACTTGTAACCACTATCTCACCTTTCCAGAAATCGAATCATCCACATCGTAACTAAGATTTTCAAGAGCATCTGCACTGATATTTAAACTTTTGGCCATTTTCTTTAGATGAAATTAGACAGTTTCCCAAATGAAAAACTTACTTTTATGATTAGAACTCCAAGAAAGCCGTAAGTCTGAGTCGGCAAAACTGTTTCGGGCAAAGCAAAGACTTTTGTGTTGATAAGGCGTTGGATTGTACCAGATTATACAATGCGTTGATTGTACCAGCTCATTATGCTCGTTTCCTTGGTTTTTGGCAACGAAAAATCTGAAAAAGATTATAGTCTCTATAGCTTCTCAAAATGTGTCTAAAAATGGTTGAGTAAACGACGCGAAACCTACGAAAAGGAGGCCGAAAATGGCGATGGAGGAATCGAAGAAATATTTTTTTTTTAATTTTAAATTAATTAGTTTAAAAAAAGACACCCCAAAAAACAAGCGCAGCACAAAACATTGAATTTACGATAATAGGTCTGTTCCCGTACTACGATTAATTGCAATTAATTGCAATGAAGCGTACTAAAACGGACTAAAAAACTCTGTTTTAGTACGCTTCATTGCAATTAATTGCAATTAATCGTAGTACGGGAACAGACCTAATTACAACTGTTATACTGAAGATAGTACTAAAGTGCTATTTTACAAAATAAATTTTTAATTTTCAGTAGAAGAAATAAGGGGGCTAAATTCAACTACGTGTTCTTCATAGCTGTTTGGACGATATTACCGATGCATATAAGACTAGTATGCACGAGGCTTTGGTTGCACCAAGGCCCGCTAAACTAAACTAGATGCGTTTTGGTAAACTGATGCTAAGTCGTGAAGATTAACTATTAGGCGCGTTTTTTGCTCCCCTTATCCATAACAGAACAATGCTAACCAGTACAGACGCATTGGAAACAAGAACAACTTCTGTTGTGGAAACGGGGAGTTGTTGTTCCCGATGCGTTTGCATTGTTCTGTTATAGATAGGGGGAGCAAAAAATACGCCTATTATTTCTGATATATTTGGCAAATCCGAGTGCGGGGTATTCTTTCAGCTGTAGAAAAATGAGATTCTGTGGACTGGTTACAGATTTTTTCTTAAATTCACCATTTTAAGGCTGGTACTGAGTTCGAGTTCACGTGAAATTTTGACATGTTTCCATTATCTGGTCATTCTTTCGAGCGAAAATTTTGACAATTGAGAAAAGCAGAGACAATGCTCATTTCTGACGGATAAAATGTCATGAATTTCACTTTTCGATTGATTTTCTTATTGGAAAGACATTTTCACTGCTCCATTTTCAAATTGAAACACCAAATGTCACTTTTCCGCTCGAAAGAATGAACTGCACAAACTAAATTGGCGTGAAATGATTGACAACATGTTTCAGTGCCATCTATGTTTTCGAAGCGAAAGCAACTTCAAAGCAACTTTTCATGCTAAGAACACAGTACCAAACTTGCTTATTTTCAAGCTAAATTTTCGCCGAAACACATTTCACGTGAAATTTTGTATGAAAATTTCACGTGAAATCGAACTCAGTACTATGCTTTACACGCTAATTACTTTTGTGGGCCCAGTTTAATTTTTAACCATTTTCAAATACAAAATGTGTTTATCTGGCATCACTGAAAACCTTTAACGTCCTCTTGCGTGAAAGAAAGAAACCATCAATCTGTCAAAATAGTCAGATGTCATCTAGTCGACAGTCGTCGAAGAAGATTGTATTTGAGTGGGTGTGCATGCTGTGCATGTCAGTCCGTAATTTGTTCGTGGAATAGCTCGTAAAATCTTCGACTTTGTGTGAATCTCATTCGCGAATTCTTTTCGATTTTCCTCAAAATGACGGAAATTAATACATTAATGGGTTCACAATTCGTGCGAGTCAAGGTACGTATGGTGGTGTGGAATTTTAATTACTGTACCGCCCGTAGAATTACATAATTTTCCGCTCGTGGGTCGCCGACGAACGCCCCAAATCTATTCAGAATGATTATCACCTCTTCTACTTTTTCTTTGTAGCTAGTGACTTTCGTGCATTTTATCTTCATTGTAAACTCGATGCTGACCTATACGTGGCCTACGGCGTATCTGTTCTACAACATTTTGTTTATTGTGTCGCTGATGTGGACGATTCACAACAAGGAGTCAACAGATGCGGTTCATACGGTGAGTACGAAATCGTAATGATGCAGCAGGTGGCTGTCGCCACGGTCGGTGTCTGGCTCATCGTCATCTACCAGCACTTCTGGCAGCGAGCCAGTTTTTATTAGTTCAATTGAATTTGCGGTAATAGCTCATTGCTTTCGTTCCTGGCTGTCATGAATTTAACTAATCTGATTACGAGCAACTGGCAGGGAAATTATCATAACATAGGCTTCCTCGCAAAAGTGAGTTTCCTTGTAGGGTACGCTGACCCAGCAAGGCACGCAAAGGAAGTAGTTTTGAATGCATGCATATTATATTTCCCCGACTCTGCAAAGAGCTTCTTCCATTTGTTGTTGGTTTTCGTCATACATCGGCTCAAACCGCATATCGTATCATATTTCTACTGGCTTGGACATGCAACTTCGACAGGCTTTTACTCGATGGTAGTAACTGCAAACATAGATCCATACGTGACATGACCCTAAGATCCTTATGCTCACTCATTGTTAGTGTATGGCGTTTTATTCACATCTAACGGCGAGCATTCGTTGCAAATGGAACAATTTAGCCGAACAAATGTCGACTGACCCATCTGAGACATTAGAAGACATCAGAAACCAATTCAACAGATTGAACTATCCGAGAGAATCAATCATGTTGCTATTTATTTCGCCGTCAAATTCAACACACGAAGATAATAATACTTCCGTAACGTCGTATATGGCTTCTTATTTGAATGAACTTATGCGATGTGTAATCAATACGCCCTGTCGCGGCTAGTATGCAACTTATTTCACAATTTTCAGATTGAAATGCAAAGTGCTAAACTAATTGCTTGAGTACAGTACATCAAGCCAGTTCGAAAAAAGATTGTAGAAAGAGCTCAATATCAGTCCAAGCAAAGTTACTTGCCTACAGTAGTATTATAAAGAGGTCACAGACATTGGCAACTTTATTGTTTGTTTACGTATCGGCTAGAACGCTGGTTAGTAAATGAAGACTCGTTAGTGATAAGATAAGCGCGGTGTGCTTTTGATTTAAGTCTAGTAATAATTCAGTTAGTGGAATGTAAATTTTGAGCTGGTATTTAGTTATGAACATCAAACATAATTAGAAAGTATCTAGTTTTCGGTGATTTTTCTGGTTTTATTCGCTTCAAACCGCTTATTTTTGAATCTTATTTTGAAACTTACCACTTGTACAACTTTGTTCGAATTAACCCTAATGACGCAGGAAAAAAAACAGTGGAAAAATCTGAATTGAGTTGTTTTGGAAAAGTCGTTGTGAATGGCTTTTATGAATTTTAATCTAGAAATTATTTTCAATAATTACTTTAAATTTGCATTACAAAATTCCATCGGCAATTGTAATTTATTATAACATGAAACTCTCCCAAAAAGACGATATTCAAATTCAAGTTAATAATACATTTTCACGTGTGAACAGCTGTGTTAAAATCATTGAAATTTGAATCGATAAGTGAAGTTTTTTCTAAACAATATACTTGTTCTTATGCAAAAGCTATGTCGTGTCCACTGCAATTATTTTTAATAATGATTACTTAATGCTGACCTACTAAAATAGCATCTACATAACGACTCCTAACATGATTTATTTGCCATTACTTCAATGCATTTCTTAACAGCCGATGGCTTCTCTTATTTTACACATAATAATTCTTCGGCGTCGACATAAAATCGATAAATCCATAGGAAAACTAAATTCAAAGAGAACTTTCCACTGTGCACCTTTGAGACCTGAATAATTTAGCTCCTACCAAACACTTGCGTTTTTTGTACGTTTTTATATGTTTCCTGGGATCGCCTTGATGACTATTCGCACGAAACGCAAGGAAGACGGTGACTTTTAATTATTGTGTTTGTTCGACTGGCCGTAGAGCATAGTCGGACTTGAAAGATTCTACGATAAAGGAGGCGACTGACGATGGTATGAAGTTGCTTT
Source organism: Nemotelus nigrinus (assembly GCA_947369275.1). Classification (NCBI taxonomy): domain Eukaryota; kingdom Metazoa; phylum Arthropoda; class Insecta; order Diptera; family Stratiomyidae; genus Nemotelus; species Nemotelus nigrinus. Next base: position 13,818,666 of record OX376374.1, read on the forward strand.
TACTTTTCCGACTGACCGGCTTTTTTGTGCTTTCATGAACATAATTGAACTCAAAATAATAGTTGCGGTCATTGATATTATTTGACCTTTTTTTTTTTTTTCCAAAGAAGAGAGGAAGTTAAGTAGCTCATTTGCTTATAAATAAATCTATGTAGTTTGTGGCAGTGTTAAAAAAGAACATTTATTGGTGTTCATAGTTTAGAGAGGCTTTTAGTTTTTTATTAGCCAGAACAAAACGTTGATATCTTATGAATATTATTTTTTTACAATATATCTTCTTCATGTTGATTTCGTACGTATTTGGGATTTTTTATTCCATATGTTGTAACGTAGGAGTCTCTGGTTCGAGTTAACCTAGCTCTGAAGAGGTACCTGAATTAAATCAGGAGTAAAGTGAGTCGTGGAACTAATCACTCCACACTCGTATGCACACTGATAGTAAAATTTGTTAATGAAGCTCTCTTCCAATGTACTCTACTTTTCTCTGCGAGCATTGCTGGGCTCAGATATGAATTTTGGCTCTTTAGAGAATTCGATTTAGTTTTTAGATTTAAATTCTAATTTGGAAGTAAATACCTTCTATGAATATATAATTTTAATGTTATCAAAAAAACATTCAATATTTTTATTTACATTTTTCTTAGCCTACTATATAAATGAATTTTGGCGTATTATATAGTGTTGTGTGGATATGTGATTGTGGGTTGTGTTATGTGTTCCCACAAGTTTGTGTGCAAATGGTTTTTCTAATGTCGACTCTTCACAAAGGCCATCCTGGACTACTGAAGGCCATTACTATTATATACAGGGGCAATGGCTTGTAGTGGTCGATATTGATCGAGCATGGATATGGTTATAGCAGTGGATGGCTGTGGGAGCGGTTTTTCTCATCTCAAAGAGGGCTATCATAAGCAATCAAAAAATTAGGACTGGCCCATCTAGTGGTCCAGTGTGTAGACCCAACTTGGCTATAGTGACCATCATAGCAACCATTACAGTGGCATATCTTGGGCCTTTGTTAGAAGGGGCCATGAGGTACGTGTATGTCTCGTGTGTCCTGGCGGGGAATCTGATAATATTCATGGTACTATAGTTTGTCTATTTTGTAAAAGAGTCTTAAAGCTTTGTCGCGTATGAATTTCTTTACTGTTTCGATCATTACTACGGACAAGGAAGCTAAAAAGACGAAAAAATGTGTCGATATTAGTCACAACGTGTGAACAGCGCAGGATGAAATCAGCTACCTTCAAATTTCAATTTCATGAGACTACCAAACAAAAAGTAGTCGAATGTGATGGTGTCAGGCTTGTTGCAAAAAGACATCACAAAACATGGAAACATTATGAGCACGAAATCTCGCAGAGTGCGTCATTTAAAACTAAAAGATCAGTTTGTAAATAACTATAATCACTTTGCAAAGCGACAGGTCATTAACATATAAAATAGAATCAAACTTGAAGTTACAAGGAAGGCCATTGGTAAGCAAAGTAAAAAGGAAAGGGCCCAAAGATGTAACCTTGGGGAACACCAGAAGTGGGATAAAAAGAAGAACAATAAAAGCCATTAAAAACAGCACGACAGGTGATGACATGGATGTTACAAGAAAGCCAGGAGGTAAAATTACTAGAAACATCGAAATTGCATAGATTTGACAACAATACTGAATCTTTGTCAAATGAATTCGCGAAGTGAGTGTAGATTGCATAAACATGTTTAAAACCTTTGTCCAACGAACAGGTGCAAGAGACTTAACAAACACATTTGGAATACCATTAAGGCCACTCTTCGAAGAGATATCAAACAATTATCTTAAAGTTTTTAGGATTAGCCATCACAATATCGACATGAAAAGAGCATATTCACATGAGGCTTCCTTGAAAAAATGTTAGGAGAGAAAAATTAAGAAGCGTAAAACTCAGCAAATAAATCACAAATATCGTGAGGAATAGAGGCAGTAGTTTCCTCCAACAAAAATGTTCCAGGAAATTACAGATAACAGAGGGGTCATACGACCAAAAAAGTTTCGAATTACAATAAGATAAACCTGCTTCAATATGTGCGAAATAGTTACGTTTAGCTTTTTCTATTTTTATAGCCACTACTCACAAAGACCGGAAACTTTGAAAAGCTTCATCAGTAGAGTAGGAAGTAATTCATTTCGGGATTATCGTACTCGCACAGCTCTTTAAACACTACCGTAGAAAACTAAGGAGTTAAAGTACTGCGACGAAGACGATACACAATTTCATTAATTAGAACCCTTTACAAAAAAGAAAACCAGTTGATAGCAGTTTAACAGGTTGTTAGACCGACAATTTGATAGTATTTATGATGTCTTTTCTTTCGCGAGATGAAAATTGCCTGGGTTTTGTCTTCCATTGGTGAAAGTACTCAAGAAGCGTGTTAATCGGTGTGTCATCGGCGATTAGTGATAGTTTAGTTTAGCTTTGAGCAATTCAGGGTCGTCTCCAGTGTATATACTATACCATATTAGAATAATGCAGATTCTTGGAGAACTCCAGCCGGATGAAAAGTGTTTGTCAATTCTGGCACACAATTTTCTGCCCTTCTATTAACGATCTTCCTTCGCTTATTAACTCACCCTGCTTTTTTTACGCTGATGATCTTAAAATTTTCAGAGTGTTTGAATCCGCTAGTGACTGCTTCATATTGCCGAACGATTTGGATGCTTTGGCTACCTGGTGCGCAGCGAATGCCTTCACCTTGTATGTTGTGAAGTGCCATCAAATTTCTTTCACTCACAAAACATCTCCCTTGCACTTCTCCTACTCCGTCCTTGGCTCCCCTGTCAATGATGTTGCTAGTTTCAAGGACCTTGGCGTGATTTTTGATTCCAAGTTGAAATTCGAATTGCATATTTTACACATCACTGCCAAGGCTTCTCGTTTTTCCGGCTTCATCATCAGATCCTCTAAACAAACGTTTTGTTAATCTTTCCACTTCTCTATATCTGTTTTTTTTTTCCTTCGTTCGTAGTGTTCTTGAATGCTGTTGCCAAATTTGATGTCCACATTACGGATACTTGAGCGATGCGGTTGAATCCGTGCAACGCCGATTCCCCCGTTCGTTGTTCTATAAGTACAGTATTCCGTATTGTAATTACAGTATGCACCTCTCCATCTTTCAAAATCCTTCCCTTGAGTCACGTAGAATGTTCCTCGACGAGTGCCTCCTTTTTAGCTGTGTTTAATAATACTTCAAAAACAACGTTCTGTCATATTCTCGAAATGTATCATAATTTAGTCAATTTTTTGTTTTTTTTTTTTCGGTCGATTTAGCTTTTGATTCCTTTTTGTATTACTTTTCCATTCTGAATTTACTAATTTTTTTTTTTAATTTTCATGTGTTTTTTATATATATATTTTTATTTTTTCTTCTTGTTTAATCTATAATTGAATTTATTCTGTTGATTTGGACAGTAAATAAATAAATAAATAAAAGAAAATAAGAGGGAGTGATATTTAAAACTCAGGCATTGTAAAAAGTAGTCCGACATGCCAGATTTTGATTCGCTATGTCGAATTAATTAGCCCAGGCGATTTCATAAGATTAAACTCTGTTCGGATATGTTAGACCACCCTTACTGGAGTTCTGAAGTCTGAAGTGGTTTGAAGCCAAACTGATATTCCGGGAAAATGTTTGCTCTCGAATACTTTTTCGTTTAAGCGTCATTTCAAGTATTTCAGTTCGTTTACCAAGATCCTCACGCCCTCAAGTTCAGCAGACCTCGTAAGGTTCAAAACTGATTAAACTTGCGGCTGCTCGTTTAATGTATTCTTCATACCCTATGTCGTCCTTAGATAAGATGTTCTCCTGTAGATAAGATGTTCTCCCCTAAAGCATTTGCTTTATCTGCACTATTTTGTTGTAGGCCTTGTGAGCCGCAGATTGGTGGCATTAACGATTTGTTGATTGATATGGAGATATGTGACCACATATGTAAGCTGGTTTGCTTCCCGCTACCTGTGCCTCTAGCTTCTCGCCGGAGTTGATTGTTCATCCATATAAGTATCTTAATCGACTTAGGAGCTCATAAGTTTAATTGCTCGATTCGAAACAAATAAATAAATAATAGGTCTCCCGTTGAACTCAAGTATAAATGCTTTGTTCATTTGCATGTCATCATAAATCGTTAGATTCTAGGTGAACTACTTCATAGCAGATATTAGTATTGATGACCCATCCTAAATAAAGTTAATCCTCCTGACTTACGAGAGCGTATTCTTCTATTGCCAGCTCCTGGGAGTGAGAAAGATTGTTTTGAAATGAGTGGAAAAATCGCTGAATATTTAACTGTCTTCTGAATAGTGAAAATCTCGCACTTCCAGTTTCACTTCTGCTCTCTCTTCAATATTTTTTTAATGCGGTACTTACTGTTATACTGCCACAGCAGTCTATGTTACAGCTCCTAGTAACTGTGCAAAATACTTAACACAAGTGAACGCTTAGTGTTTTTTCCTTTGGATTTTGCTACCTTTAGTTGCTTCTTGCCTTCTGCAAGGTTAAAATTTTTCGCAACAAGACGGGAAATGGATAAATCTAGATTCCTGCATAGTATCCTTTTCAAAACTTGCAGGCTATCTGTTGGATAAATTAACCGAATTCAGAGACAGATTTCTACACCCTCGAATACGCTGTTTGAGAGAATGTTTAGAAGTGTAAGGATAAATATCTTTTAGTACAATCCTTTAAGTGGGTCGTAAATACCGAGCACAAGACCACCGCTGTTCGTGAATTTTTGCCTTCAATAGCCTCAGATTTTCCTGGTTATACGTCGTGTTACTATTTTCTTTTCACGAAACCCGAAAGTAAAACTTATGCCCAGTTTTATAGTAGTGAAGCCGCCATGAAGCTGAGTGAGGCAATTCCAAGAAATGACGTAATAAAACCATTAGTTGCCTAAAATGTGCCTAGCGGTTTATTAGTACGGAAGGGTTGTATTTTGATTAAAGGTAAATCATTTTCGAAAAATAGCTGTTTTATTTTAATTTAAAAAGTTCCGTCTATTCCGACACACTATGTATGCACTTGCGTTATAAATTCTGCCTTTAAGTCTACTTTTTATATTCAATGCAATTATGTTGCGTTTTAAAATTAAAAATTAGTATCAAATAAATAAAACTGAGAGGTAGATCATGCGTTGCAATTTTTTCCTCCATAGTAACACATTTCAACTGACTGCATTTTGCCTTGTTAAAATTATTGTAGATAATGATAGATTCATTAATAATTTTTGCGAAATCTGAGTTTCATGCAACGTCGACATAAGTATAAATAGCTACGAGTATTTCATAATTGTATCGGCCATAGAAAATCAACACCCGCGTATATATCTTAATCTCTTCTTCTCTTCTACTATTTGCCTTAAAGTTGAAATTTAATCAATCAACAAGCATGCAATATATTACATTGTGATATTCAATTCACCAATAGCACTGTAAGTAAAGTAAAAATCAAAACATCTACAGAGTTGGAACTTTCATGCCCTTTGTAAAACTCTTACTACGCTTCATTCTTCAAATTCTTTCTTCTATTTATTTTTTTGTTTGTTTATATAGACTTAATCGATCTTCATCTAATCTACTGACCAATAAACTCGTGGTAGAATTTTAGTAAACAAACATTGATCATCATTATGAAATCAGTCGCTCATGATTCACTTTCAATCTACTGTAGTTTGATAAGAACCCAATCACTGCTTTAATAAACGTTTATGACGATTGTAATCATATAACTATAAACTTTATCAATCTTACTGTACATTGCGTATCATTAATCAGTTTTATATATAACTTTTTTCATTTTAGGCCGTACTCATAGACGCTTGTAGCATTGTGTTTGATTTAATCTGCCTGATAGCATTCTATTATCCAATCAGTAAGTTATTAATTTTATTCTCATAGCTTATATTCGAATGCCTAGAATTGAGATAATGTAAAGTTGAGTGTTCAAGTTCAAGAGCTAAAGCTATTTTGCATTTATTGACTAACCATTTCATGCATAATCGAATGATTTTGATCGATCAGCTCGATGCTATAGTTACTTTTACAATAAAAACCTTTGATATATCAATATAAATTTTACTTTCAACTTTCATCATGAAATTGCAAATATTTTTAAATATAATGTCCCGCATGTAAACAGTGATATTTACTTCTCTAATGGCTTTAAAATGACACCAAAAATGTAAACCCATCCAAAACTATTCGTACAATAATAAACTTTATTCTAATTCCAGATGGCTGGGCTTTAGCATTTTCAATTATTAATTTAATTTGTCGCCCGTTCTCGGCATTGTTGCTACACCGTGAATTCACTGAGCGTGGAGGATCTCTGACTAGCGGCACAATATTTCCAACGACCCAGCAAAGAACCTATCAAGATATCGATCGTCCAAATCAACCCGTACCAACAAACAGTCAAGGACCAAATGTGGCGAGCATTTTCTGAGAAGAAGGCTACTAAGTTAAAAGCACACAATTTACTTACAACACGTATCGGACTGGTTTCGACTGTTTATCATTGTTTTCTTCTTCTTCTTCTTTGTAATCTCTTTTGTAACTAGTAGTTTAACAACATATTTGTTTTTATTTAATACGATTGAAAGCGCATTTTTGTATAATTATATTGTATATGCTTAGAATTTTATACAAACATATTATAAACTAAATGAAAGAAATCTAATCTTTGATATTTTAATGAAATTATAAAATTGTTGGCATAGGTCTAATGTATAGATTAGAATATAAGTTAAATCTTTATTGTGAAAATTGTTTTTATTTCATAGTAGCTTCCGAAAATCAATTTGTATATTATTAATGATATAAAAGACGTTTGATGTTGTGTATCGTTGAAATTTAAGGATATTTGTTATGTCAATACTATGAAATAGAAAATCTCACTTATACAAAAAAAAAATCGAATACAATTTGAATCTCTACGTATATACACACAAAAGTCCACACTGACTATTTATTAAATTAATGTGAGCGGAAGCTACACTGCCTTAGATGCATCTATACAAATAAGTTACTCAGGATAACATGAACTTGAAAGACAACCGTAAATACTAAACTAACAATTAATCGAAATATATCTCTATATAATACCAAACTTGATTTATCTGATTTTGTTGCATGTAATGAAAGAATAAAAATACACTGTCTGGAAATTTTAATGGAATTTATAACTTAATTTAAGGCTTTTGATTTAAGGAAGAAATTTCCTTATTTCAAGCTTGCGATAATAGTAGCTTACGAAATAGCCAATGAGTGTGCTTCTTGTTCTTCGCAATGTGCTGCTCGCGAGTAACAGCACTCCAGTCAGTAAGTCCCGAGCCTGACATATAAACGGCGCCAATATTGCAAATCCATATTATTTTTAGACAATAAAAATCTTCAAACAACACGTGGCTAAATTTCATGACAATTTGACAATTACTTTGTGATTAGAGAGCTATTTTAGTGAATCAACTTTTGTTATATCAAAACAATGGATTCAAAGCAATTTTGTGTCTTTATTTATCATTGAGTTTTAATGGAGTTTTAAAAACTACCATAACAGCAAAAGCTTGCTTTGATAAGTGTTATTCGAACTCTGCTCCATCTTAATCAACTGTTGAGCATTGGCTTGTCGACTCCAAACGTGTTCGTATATATATCGATGATGCTGGATGCCTAAATGAGGTGGGTACACCGCAAAACATAAAAAAAATTCATAAAAATGTTTTTGCCAACAGTAAAATGGAGATTGCTGACACTGTAAAGATATCGAAAGACAGTCTTCACCATTCGGCATGGACATTTGGGTAGGTGAAACGTTTTTTTTTATCGAAGTGGGTGTCGAATTTACTCACTGTGGACCAAAAACAACAACATATCGATTCTGAGCGTTGTTTGGAGGAGTTTAATCGTGATAAAAAGGATTTCTTACGTTGTTATGCTACAATTGCTAAAACATGGTTCCACTACTACACTCCAGAGTCAAAACAATAATCATTTGAGTGGAAAGCAATGGATGAGCCTCGTCCAAAGCGGCAAAAATGGCAAAAGCCAGCTAGCGAGGCTACATCCCATCCGTATTTTAGGCGGCGCTTGGAATAATATTCATCGACAACCTTGAGAAAGGAAGAAGCATAAATAGCGGATATTAAATGGCGCTATTGGTGCGTTGTAATGCCTAGTACTATACTCTTCGCGAAACGAATTCAACGGTCAAATCCCATACAAAAAGAGCTTTTCAATTCGTCAGTAAAGCTCTTTTGTATGGGATTTGACCGTTGAATTCGTTTCGCGAAGAGTATAGTACTAGGCATAAGGACGAAATCATATGAAAAAGATTAAAATTCTTTTTCAGCGAGGCAATGCACCGTGTCACATGGCACAAATGGATGGATTGCACTTCGAATTGGTTTGCCAGATTTGGCGGCTCTTTAAAAACTTTTAAAAAAATGCTCCAGGGAAAGAGATTTGACTCGAACGAAGGAGTGATTGCCGAAACTGAGGCCTGTTTTGAAGCAAAAGATAAACCATTCTACAAAAATGGTGTCGGGAAGTTAGAGATTGATGATTGTTAGAGAATGATTGTATCACTCTTAAAGATGACTATATAGATAAACATAGATGAATTTTGCCGAAACATTGTGTTTTTATTAGGTAGGCTCAGAACTTATTGACTGACCTGTTATGTTAACATCAAGTCATATTAATATGTTAAATAGTCCCACTACAAGCCTTGTCGAGTCTGGGAATTGAAGTTAGTAGAGAGTAGAGACTTCATTCACAATCATTAGTTGCACCTCTATCGAGTTCTGGTTAGGCTAGCGGCATTGAAAACAAAATCCTACCTCAGTGATCTCACTGAGGTGGACTATCTAGGCAGCAAAGCCGTTCGAGTAAAACCTCATTGGTTCACAATAGAGGAGGAGAGTACGGAAAACGGTTGATGCGACCACTACTTGGAGCGGTTGCGTCCATTGTGGTTGCGCCCATCAATGACGCTTCATAGACTGACACACATGAATTTTAAATCAACTATATCACAACGCTAGACACGATGGATTAATTTTGAACTTGGGTTTGATGCAGCTTTTGATTCGTATGAATGCAAGATTAAAATGGATGCTGCATTTTGCATTTTAATTATTTCGTCACTGCCTTTCTTCTTTGTACATTTTTTTCGTTGAAATAAATAATTTTCTGTTCAACCAATCACCTCAGCAACGTTATTTACTATTGCAACCTAAACAACTTTATAATTTATCTTAATGTACTCACGTTGTTTGATCATTTGCCGAATATGTAGATTATTTAATCGTAATATTCACTGAGTTTTACCAATGCAGTTCGCATACAAGGTAATTTTATTTAGCTTAATTTTATAAAAATACTTCATTGTGGTTAGGTTGTTAGAATTGCGTGTCATTACTTTTCTAGTGGTTGCAGTTTTGGATATAAGTAAGTTTTTACTACAGACAAAAAATCACTTCTTTGCATTGATAGCGTTATGCCTTTGCTAGCATTTTATATCACGACCCAATTCTGTGTACTTTCTTATGAATATATTTCCAAGGTATTCCCTCTATTTAAAGGAATCCCTATATTTGAAAAAGATTCCTTGTACTTAAAATAGATTTAGTTACAAACTCCAATATTTAAATTAAAAGTTTATTACCTTTAAATTAAAAGTTTAATACCTTATCACATTTATTTAACAACACTGGTGTAATACAACATAAATTTATGTAAACTGACTCACTAAAGCAAATCAATAGTTGAAAACTCAAAAATATAAACAAAATAAATAAGAATATGACAACTTCTAAGGACATATAATGTCCTTACAGCTGAATTTAGAATTTCTTTCGGATATAACAAATTTAAAACTAGTTTAATACTCAATCTACTCAATTTTAAACAGTGTAACGTATCATTCTGAGTAGTAAAAGCAACTAGTATCTATTAATATTGAATGAAGAATACTGAGCTAACATAACATAACTTTTGATAGTGACTAAAATCCTTCTCGTGCCGGTCGAAATTCATATTTGTTGCCATCGTTTTGTATGCACGGTACCTAGAAAAACAAAATAAGTTTTATATCTGATCGATAAATAGGGATAATTAATTTGAAAACAATACACATTACGGATTCTAAGCCAGACAGTATATGACCGTTGTGATTTGACTTTGAATGGATCGTGTCTTTTTGCCCCCTTATTTTTACAGGTAGAGAACAATATATGATGAAAATCGTTAAAACATTTTTTTGGAATTCGTGGTTGTTGTTTTAACGCTCATGACAGAGGGGAGCAAAGAAATATATGCGCAGCTGAAGTTCTTAGAAGCAACGCAGAGGGAAACAAGTTAAGGTCACTTCAAAGTATGAGTATTCGGGTAATTTCTACTGAAAACCTTGAGAAAAATTGCATTTGAATGAGCAGAAATAAAAATTTATAGTTAGGGTGATTGTCTTAAAAGTTCGGTCTGCTGCAACCCTTTTTTAAGCCCTTCGCTGTCTCACAACACAGGTCAAACTCGTTAAAAAAAAATGCATCTAAAGTAAGTACAGTGGCTATTGTTCCGAAAATTGCACTTTAGATTTCGTTTTGACGAGACTGGTTCTTGTTATGAGATAAAAAAGTTGCGCGTGCCCCACTTTTGGAGCAGGCTGACATTAGGAGCAATCACTCACTTACTTTAGGTTGCACGATTCCTATTAATCGGTTCACCTGGTCGTTAAGTCGTCCTGGACTCGTCAGATCCAGATCGACTAGTGCCCTCGTTAGATTGTTTTATTTAAAAAAAAAACCATAAAATTTAAAAAAAAATCGTTAATGAATACATCCCGTTGATGCCGCCGAATCGTGATTTTTCGCTGCAAATAGGCCTTTTGAAATTACTGAACCAGTTTCAAAAGGCTTATTAGCAGTTTTAGTTTAGTTGATTTTTCGTTTTTTTCATTAAAAGATCGCATTAAGAACGAAAATGTAGAGTTGAGAATCAAGCAGATCAATTAAGTAGAATTATTTGCTATTTTTCTAAGACAAATGCCAATAAATTTGACGCTATATCTTGAACAACTGCTTTCTATAATTGCCTGTGAATGATCATAGAGAATTCCAATCCTTTAATCAAGGTCAAGAATCCGTCACAACCCAAAACTTAACAATGAACAGATTTTGTAACTTACAATACCTTACATTATTTTGTAGCTTCACAACATGTCTACAAAATCTTAATAGTAGAAAAAAAAATGTTAAATATCATCTAAAATCATACTCACTTGTACTAAATTGAAATATATAGATCCCATTAGCTGAGCTGCAGACGTGTTTGTCTGTTTTAAGCAATCAAACAACATATCATCGCATGTACAATGGGATCTACAAAATATAAACAATTAATTCCATTTAATAGACCCATTCAATGAAAAAAAAACTGATTTACTTCGTATAAATGGATATGTTTTCCAAACTATAACGGTTCTGGAATGCTCGAACTTTAATCGGACATAGATCATGGGTACGGCAGCATCGATCCATTATCATTTCTGTTCCCAAGTCCTTGTATGTGCGTGCAATGTCTCCAGTTCCACACCATTTGGTACCTACAATGGTTTCATACGAATAAAATAAAAACAGACGTATACATATGTAAACAGACGTATATGTGGAATTAATGCAAATAAGTAATTGATTACAAATAAAATTACACTTATTTACCTGGTATGATACCATTCAACAGAGGCAGTGGATTTTGTGGAAATAATGCTTGTTTTGAGTCCACTTCACGTTTGTTATCTCGTCGAAATTTATTGCCAGCTTCACGCATTTTGTCCAACATATCACATTGATCCATTAGTTTCAACATTTCTGGAAATTTGATTTCGAGTGGCTCGTTTATGTCGCTAAGTTTTTTAAGAAGTCGTTTGCCTTCGTCGTCCTTACTGAAAATAAGAAAACAGTAAAGATTTTAGGATATTTGTTTGTTTTTAGTAATTATAAACTTTCAGATATGTTAAATATATGCTACGTTCAAAAGGATCGAGAAAATATATATTAAAAACAATCTTATTGCAGGTAGAAATTATTATTGCAGAATTTTCTTGCAGAGAGAGTGTCCTGTGAGTAGAATAAAGTCGCCAAAATCAATAGAATCCCAGTTGAGCACTTTGTATATAAGGTAGCCTTGATGGAGCCTGCCCGATCAGCAAGAGTACATGCAATAAGAAGAGCCCCTGATAGAACCGGGAATTACAGAACTTCAGGAAAATACCAGGAAATTCCTCAATTAAGCTTGTAAGAGCTACACTGAGGACGACTGGATCACCTACAGAGCCTCGCAGAGAACTTACAAAAATTTGGTGATGATCTGTAAGAGGGAAACATTCAGATCGTTATATCAGGGACTTAAAGGTCCATTCGAGGCATCGATGCGGTGCAAGGGCATAGAAAAAGAGTAATCAGCTAAATTGGAATGTTTAAAACACGCGGACGGTGGTTACAAGTCCAAAACTGGCGCTCCGGTTATTGATATTCAGAAGGCATATGTGTCTCTGAACAAACCTCCTGCTCTTCACAGCGGTAGGAAATTCTCGTGCAGAGCTAAATCTGTAGTCGCCAGCGAAAAAGTCAGGGATACTATCATGTTCTCCGTGCCTGGATGGCATCCATACGGTTATAATAAGGGAAGGAGATGACCACCTCGAGGAGCTCAAAAAAAATTTTGGCCATAGCTGGCTCTGGAGTATATTCTCTCACCTTGGCGACAGGCTTAGGTAGTACCTAAGCTGGGGAGATGACTACTCAAAACCAAAGAACTTTACGCCGATCAGCTAAACTTCTTTTATGTAGAAGTGCCTGGAGATTTTTTAACCGACACATACGAACAAGGCATTTAAGTCCAACCCCTTGAATGGTTAACAACATGCGTACCAGCGAGGAAAATTGTGTGAATCGGACCTTCATTCTCTGGTTTCCTATTTCAGAAGGTGAGTATGCGATGGGGATATTTGTGGATATGGAACGGGCCTCTGATTGCATGCATGACATGGGTGACGTCCTCATTAAATGGATACATGACATGCTGACGCAGAGATTGTTGCTGTCGGAAGCTGGAAGCGACTGCTACTTGTGAGCAGAGGTGATAATTGAATGTTTTAAATGAGGTGTCCTATCACCAATCCTGAGGAGTATGCTAGCTGACTCCCTACTTAACGAACTGGCCAATGTGGCGAACGTGGCCACACCAGCAGTCAGAATTTGCTCAAGAAAGAATCTGAACATGGTATGTAGAAGTGTACAGCGGGCATTATATGTAATTGACAGTTGGTGCTCCAGGCACGGTCTTTCAGTGAATTCTGGAAAAATCAAACTTATTTTGTTTACCAAGAAAAGAAGATTGAAAGAATTAGTGCTTCCTAATCAAAAGGGTGCAACTTTTCAACTTTCAGATGATGTCAAATATCTAGGAGTAAACTCCGACAAAAACTTCTCTGGATGAATTATGAGGGAGTGAAGCTTACTCAGGCTTTGAATGCTTTCGGACAGTGCAAGAGAGCTTTTTCGGAAATGGGTTGTTGATAGTGACAAAAAAAGATGGATGTCTTCTGATGTGGCCAGGAACACTAAGGTCTTATTATCAGAGCCCAACCATGTGTCTGCGCAATTCCTACTCAAGAAGAGTAGGAAAGATTGTAGAGCCATAACAGGCATACCTACGGACTGGACACAATTGCCTAGGAGGACATATGTACCAAATAGGTGTTGCACACGATGAACTTTATCCATCCCAACTAGAAAGAGCTGACACTGCGGTGCATTTCCTCTGTGAATGCCCAGCGTTTGCGTGTCTCAGATATCAATGCTTTGGCGACACGTATGCAGAAAATAGCCTCTTTTCCTCAATCATTGAACTTGACTTTCGTTAATAAAGCTGGGAAACTATGGTAGGCTGGGGCATGAGTACAATGGGTCTTTCTGGCCTAGGTTCTTAGAGGTGCCAGGCTATAAATAGACCTTCGGAAAATGGAAAATTCGGAATCGGTAGATTAACGAGACTATATTTTTGTACAGCAAGAACTAGGATTTCCTGGAAAGACGTGAACGAATTAGCTTCGATAGACTAAAAAGGCTTTCTTGACTGCCAGCGGTTAAATGTGTGGAATTTGTTGTGGTTGTTGCTGTTGGCTGTGATTAGATGGATGTATGTTTTGACTTCTTCGGAGCTATATGAACCTATCTTCTTGAGACGTATTTTTTGACCCTTGTTTTTGTTCCTGAAAGTTTCACTTTCTAAAAAAAAATTAACTAAAACGATATGAACCCTAATGCTAATAATTCATCCCCATATTTTTCCAAACTTTCATTCTTCATCGACCAATTTTTCCAAGTGGAAAATATCCCAAAAAATATTATGAGAGTATTAGTAGGTGGAAATCATTTTCGCGACTGTATTATTCTGATTGGAAATCGATACTTGTACTTGGTGAATAGTTTAAATTGTTCAAGCTCCGAAAAATATACTGTAAATAATATTCCAGTGTGACCGAATAATATCATGTATTTTATATTAGTTCTTGGAATGCATCTAAGCTTCTAATATATCCTCGTGTCTGCATAATAACTAAAGAAATCGCTCATCAATAATAAAATGATATCTAACCGTGTGACCTTCATTATCAATACTTTATTTCGTCTGGCCAATGAACGCAACGTTTAAAGTTTACGGTCACGCTTAAAGATACTCTAGCATGTAACGTTAACAGCTAGTTCACATATATTATAAATTCCTTACTGGACTGAAAAGAAGAGAAAATGGTTCTGATAATAAACAGAATATCGATTTAAATGTCTCGTTGACCATTTTGGAGGATATTGTGTACTCAATTATTCACTTGATAAGCCTTTGCACATATCTAATTCATTTATCGAAAGATAATTGTAAGCTAGACAGGTAACTGGACATTGAAGGATTCTTTTTCAATGAACACTTGATGCTTTGGTTTATTTAACACTCTGTTGACTTTAATGAACCGCTAATCGAAGTAATTGCATGGTCATCGCTTGTTTTCTCAAAGAAGGAAAGAGACAAGATAAATTGTTTTATTACATCGAATACTCTGAATGTCAGTTAAAATATTAGATGTTTATCAAACCTTGGTGAATATGACCGTAAAAAGCATAAAGTAATATTTATTGGTCAACTAAAGATACAATAAGTGACAGTAGAGGAATGAGACAACTGTAACTAATATATTTTGTCTATGGGGAAATATTTCTGTCAGTTACCTCTAATATGAGATTCATGTAATCTAGTGTGTAGAGCACAGGCTTCTAGTGTATGGGGCCGCTGGTTTGAATCCAGGTTCGGACGAGAAACGTCGTAACAAGAATGGAGCTCAGGTAGCTCTGAAGGTACCAGAGTCAACCAGGAAAATGAGTTGTGGGACTAATCACTTCAAGCTCGTAAATGTGTGCATGATGTGTGTACTTTGAACACATGAGGATACGTACAGCTAATACGTAGTAGAAATAACTACATCACCAATTAGAATAAGTATAAATAAATGAATAACGATTTAAAATTGAATGTGCTCGAGAATTTCGGTATGATAAAAAATGTCTAGCTCCTTATTTCTTGATCGATGGTAAAATGTCGATTAATGACAATCTACTTCATAAACTTCTTCAGTTGCATGCTTTCATAAAAGCTATTTACCATAATCATGCGAGATTATTGTGATTTAAGTCATCGCATTAAAAGATAATATTCAAATCACGAAAACCCAATAAAAAATTCTCTCGGAATTTACTGTTAAAATGTCATTGTTCTCAAAAAACGAGTTTTTCGAGTTCAAGTTTAAACCATGACAAGTTAAGTTGGTAAACTTATCCGGAAACCAATTTATTTAAGAAAATAATACTATGAAAAGCTTTAATTTGTAAATGAATTATTTATCATCATATTTTGAAAGCTTATTAATAAAAAACTGAGAGAAACTGGTCGATTTTTAAAATGCGCCCAGTGTGGGTTATTGGCCACAAAGCCTTCACTACAAAGCTTTATCAAAATATGCATAAAACAAATATTGGTTTTAATATTTGAAGCTAAATTGGATTTTAGGGAGATATTTTCTTAGAACAGCATTTATTATATATAAATTTAACAAAAAGACCACTAATATGTGTCGGAAAAAATATCAAAGTCAGCAAAAATTTTAAATGCACTTTGAGGGAAAAATCTTTAGCACATGGCAGCGTTTCAAAAGTAGTGAGCCTAGAGAATCAGTCATTCAGAATCACAGTGGAAGAGTTGAAATAATTTTAACGCTTTGCCATCAAGTGATGAAAAATTTAACACACATGGAAATTCGACTTAATTTTTGTAGCAAGCATACATTTTCGGTTTGTGGTTTCCGTTTTTGTTTTAGATCGAATTTCTGAGTGTCTCATTCCAGTATCAACTCGAAAGTCATATTCACGACAGTTTCAAGATTAAACTTACTTTAACTAAAATATAAAAAAAATTATAAACATTTTCCTTTGCGTATTGAATGTTTCACGGTAAGAGCCAGGTTGCCAAATTGTTAGGCATACACATATAATGATTATACGATTTTAACTCAGCTTAAATTAGGCAATTGAAAAAAATTATAGAAGGGTTCTCAAGAGATTAAACTGTTGTAACAAAATCGAGTAATAGAATTGGCAAAGAGATGAAACCGTATGGCTGACCTGTAAATTATTTTCCACTCTTTTTAGGTTGTACTTTGCTAACTGTAACATAAAAGCTTGAACAAATGATGTTCGATGCGAAAATTCTACACGAAAATTCAAAACAGAGTTAATCTCAAAATGTTGGAGTGATAAATTGATGAAAACTCAATTTTTGAAGAAAATGTTTGGTCGTTAAAATATAAATTAATTAGAAATAGTAAGGCACAACAATTGAATTAAGGCAAGTAAAACTTATTTAAACACAATATTTTAAGCTATAAAGCATAGTACGCAGCTCTGCTGGGATTCCAGTTCTCATATAAAGCTTGGCTAAAAAAACATGGTACAGGTAACGAAACTAAATGGTGTGCTACATAATTTCGTCACCTGTGCCAAATATCTTTACAGTAGAAGCCATATTTAATTTAAAACATGTCGAATGAAATTTTCAAATTCAAAATATTTTTAATTCAATTTACGCTCACACCAGTGTGTGACACTTCTCTACACAAAAATATGTTCGTTCAAAAATAAATATCAAAACTATGTGCCGAAATCCCGGCACAGCAACGTTTTAGCCTTTACGTAAATTAGTTAGAGAAAAAATAAACTCTTCCCAATTATAGGAGTTAAATTTTGGGTACAGAATAGTCCAATAGATCTACCCACAAAATGTGTGAAAATAATGTGACAACCCCTTCAATAAAATTACTTTTACAAAACACTTTTCAAGCTAGACTGAATAGAAATATCATGTTTTCATAATTTTAAGTACATTTGGCGATAGTTTTTTGTAGGAATTACAAATAATGTCAGATAAATCTGCGCTGAGCCTTAACTTTTTTTTTGCGCTTTTTTGGTACTTGAGTGAAAAATTTTACGTTAATGCTATGAAATTTGTTTCGTTTTTTTTTTATATTGCTCTTAAAGTAAACATGCAAAACTTTTAGCTAAATGCAAAAACACCATCATTTATTATTAAAGTCGCATTACAAATAGGTTTTTTTTCATACTAAGAGTTTGTGCCTCAACTTTTTTTACCCACTGCAATTATTAATACAGGCAGAAATAGATGGAGAGCTTTTTGCAATTAAAATACTACTTTACTGTTTGCATTAATAATGAGAATATTAATGAGCTATTTAATAAATAGTCATACACGCTTAAATATCTTATCAAGGGTCTTTTAAAAAATAAAATTTATGTAAACTATTTTCACACTACAAGAAAAGATCGTCTTTAAAATTGGGAAGATTGCAGAAACAAATGATGATGGCAGCCTCTCTCTTGTTAAATTTCAAACATGCATTCCTATTTTAATGCATCGGTCACTAAAACTCCTGGTAAACTAGTAGGAAGCTTAGATAACGTCATCTATTTTAAAAATAAGTAAGCTGGGTACTAATCTTTCAAATATTTTAAAAATGGCATGAAAAAGGAAAAAATGAAATATCATCGGAGACAGACAAATATAAATTAAATATTTAATGTAAAATAACAGTCTAAAACTATTGCTATTACTGATATTATAGACACTAAAGTATAAGGATAATATAAACCGTTTATAATAATATTCGCAATTTTTAACTGAAGGGCGATAGAAAGAGAACGAAACTAAGATCAAAAAAAATATTTAATCTAGCTCATAATCGGATAAAAAGACTTCTGGCCTTAACTTTTTTATTTCCTTAAATAAAATTCACGGTCCAAAATTGTACGATCCAAGTTTAGTTCGTGGCCGATTCGACTAGTAGTTTAAAAGCTTGGCATTCTTTAATTTACTGTCCGATACAACAAATTATAGCCCATCGCATCGAAACCGGATCTGAAAACTAACCTCAAACTTGTTGAATTCAGTGAATTTTACATGTTCTTAGAAAATATGTTTTGCCATACCTTATAGTTCCAAAATATATATTTCTGGATACCACTTCTAAAAGTTTTAGACAAATTTGATGCAGCATCTTTAAAAAAAATACAACGAAACATGATCAGACTTGCTTTCGCCAAATGCTCTAGTATCAACTATTTGTATATGTCTTAATAGATTAAAATCACATATTTTTCTGCCTGCACCCAATCAATTATGTAGGAAATTAAATGTTAACCGTAACTCAAATTGAATGTACATTCACAGAAACCACGGTCAAATTCCAATCCTAATGGACTTTTAATAAATAAGACAGTAAAAACTGGTTAAGACGATGAAAGAACTGTACGCGGCAGCATTCGAATCGTTTCATTTTCTACTTTCATGTAATTATATCTACATAGTTTTCACATCAAAAGTATTCACCATTCACGAACTACAATATCACAATCAAGTACACAATCGAGTAGATCTAAGAGCAACCAAGACCTGTATTTGAAGGCTGTAAACAAACCTTTACCGTGATTCTATCAGCCAAATCAATCAAATCTTCACCTTCACATTTACTCACAGCAAAGCAAGTAAGTACTCTCGCTAACTATCTCTAGTTTACTCTGACTTCGCAAATTGGTACAGCTACCAAGTTCCGATGGTCGAAATGCGGATTCATTTATTTCTTGTTCATTCATAAAAATTAAATTACATAATATGTATGTATGTCATAACAATTATCATGATTTTAGTCAGTGTCCGAAGTTATAACATCGACTCGTGTGTAAGCATCTTAAGCACATGCGAGAAAAACCATTCAAGCACGCAGGTATCGTAAAATGAAACATCACTCTCACTTTTGAACTGACGAATTTTTGTCGAATGTTAGTTTGAACGATGTTAATTTATTTACATCCCACAACAGAGGTCATTAGCTTTCACTTGAAAATCATTTGGAGACTTGATAGTGTCATTAGGAGATTATATTCATGAAAATCGTAATTTAAAGATACAGATTTGTGGTGATGTACACGTGTTTGGATACAAAGATTGTAGACATATCAGAATATCCTAGTTTACGGAGGAATATCATAAATGAATGCTAAATTTAATTATGATTTAAAAGTAGACAAACCTTTTTAGGTTACCTGTACTAACAACAGAAATATTGTAATTTTGTTAGGTTTTTTATGCTTAGCTCTAATCAATTTTCTCTAGCGAATGTACAAAAAGCTGTACCAAATTAACGCAGATGCAACACCTATGAGTATGATCTAGATGATCTACATAAAAAATCTTAAGATATATCCGAATTTAATTAGTGAAAAGGGTTTTTATAAGTTTAGGTACAATTTTGAAGAAAATACTCAAACAGGTAAATCGAATGGCAGACTCACCTTCCTTTATTGAGACTTAGATCTCGTTAGGTAATAGGAATCAGGAAGTACATACAGTGGCTTCCAAAAGAAAGTTATCACCAGAGCAGTTGCATTAAAACATACTTCTATAAAGATTTTGAGTGCAAAGAAAAGGTTTAAATAAGAAACCAAAATAATTTGAATTAAATTTGGAGTTTTTTCATACTGTTTCCATCATATTTTCGTCTATGTTACTTAAATTATAAATGGGGTGCAAACTAGATCACTTCTTCGTGGTGCATCCTGGGTTACGCTAAATTATCTAGATTCTCTTTACGACCGCTTCCGTTCTTGGACATCTCTCTGACCAACGATTTCGTTTGTTGCACTTGAGCTGGTGGTCGGAGCATTCGGGACCCAGTCGTCTTCAGGCGCGGTAGTGACGGAGTAAAATCCGCTTCGTGAACGGTTCCTGGTTAATACGATCATCTCCGTCTCGTTAAAACCTTGGTAGGCCTCAGAGTAGTTCTCAGTCTCGTCGCCATTAAGTGGGTGGTGTATGTTCAATTGAGGTGGGCTCCTGATTAACACCAATCTGGCACTGACTACTTGTCCCCATAAAGGCTTGTGGCAATCCTCGCATGGCCTCTTTGCTTTGCATTAGATTACCATCGGATCATTAAGGTGACAACACATTCGGATTTGAGATAGCAGCTGTGAGTGGGGACCTTTTTTTGCATGAAAAATTCTTCAAAACCTAGACATGTCAGACACAAGCCTGGCAATAAATCAAATCTACCCACAAATGGGGAGGCGGCCTAAGATCGCTGTGCCGTCAGTTGCAGCTAAAGAAGCCCCAGGAAGTGGAGATATGGCGAATGAGCCAGTTCCGCGGACTGAGGTTAAGGCTGCTGTAGTTCGTGGAGACATGGCAAATGATTTAGCTCCAGTAGCTACTGGGACAGCGGCTAAGCTATCAGAAAGTTGTGGAGTCATGAAAAATGAGTCATGGACTTTCGGCTCTTCTTCAACCCTTGTTTCAGGTGGTTCCGGGGTCTTTGTGGCCAGTGAGATGGGAAGGTTACGGCGAATGAGCCAGCCCGTCCATCAACAAGCGCTACTTCTGGTGTCGCCTCCTTTTTAGTTACGCAACGCTCCTCCACCAACTCATCTTGGGCTTATGGAACTAAAAAGGCAGCTTCAAAGCTCTGAGGAACGCCCCCCTGACACAATGTCCGACTAGGACAAAAAATCACTTCCATGCACAAATTGGGGAGCACCCACTCAGTCTTAACCCTACAGTTTCAGCTCAGAAACGACAGAAGTCTGCTGAGCAGAAGAATCAGAACCAGCAGGACTACAAAAAGCAGAAAATTGTGACGACTGCTTCAGGAATAACTCGATCATTTAGTGAAATGGCCAAAGAGTGCCTTGTTTGCCAACAAGGGCAATGGAATCATCTCCTCCGAAAACTGGCCAAAGATAAGGCAGGCTTTAATTGGGAGTCTGCTGCAAGCTGCAAAAGCTCAGTTCGAGTCCACCATTTGCGGTGAACGACGTGGGCTGGTACAAAGCAATCAGGCTGGTTGCGTGCGGAGACCAACGATTGGCCTATTTCTATAAGTTGGGGGAACTCTGGCCAGGTGCCAAGATTAAGGTGGTGCTTAAGGACGAGATTCCTGGCTGGCCAAGATGTTATTTCCACTCGGATTTAGTGGAAGTCCTCCCAGATACACCTTGTCGTCCTATGGAGGATTGCGAAGTTTGGTGAGCCAGTAGACAATCGGCGGGAGGAACTCTTCATCATAAATGAAGAGGCACTGCCGGTCTTGGATGCCCGAAAGGGTATTATCAGGTGTGGGTTCGAGAAATTGGCTCTACGGATATATCGAAGAGACAGGCCAAGAGCTCTGTTTCGAGAGATCCGTTACCTGTAGAGCTTCACCCGACGGCTTACATAAGTCACGTGTCTGTATTCTTGTCAAGATAACCATTAACGTCCTTGTATTACACAATCTCTGTGACAAAATATATCAAAGATCTTGCTGGTTTGTTTTCTGCTACATGGCACATGATCACGGCTCTAGCCTTCCCTGCGACATTGCCAAGGGTGTACTTTTGTGCGCCATTTTTTATGGGGGCTGACTCTAATGCTCATAATGAAGTATGAGGCAGCTCCAACGCAAATAGCCGAGGTGAAGAGCTTTTTGATTTCATCTTTGCTCACGACCTCTTTATCGCCAATACTGGCCGCGATCTTCCTCACCTCAAACCGTAGGGAGGTTCTTGACGTTCTTTGCCTAACTATTTGCCTCCTTCTTCTTTGGAATAGTTCGAACTTCGATTCATTACTAAAACATACCTAAAGTCAATAACCTTTATTTTTAAACTTTCGCACTATTGATGAATCACCCCTTTCAGAGGTGTTTGGCCGACCATACCAGGATAAAACTCTCAAATTACCTTTCTTTTGCTTTTTAAGGATTTTTCTCACTCTACTTTAACATCAAATAAACTCGTTTTGTCATATCTGCAAGACGCTCAAAATCTTTCCTCACTTGACATACAACGTTTCTTCGCCATTCCGTAAATAGTCACGAAATTTATTTTGAAGGCATACACATAAAATCATTGGGTCTGTATGTATTTACAATATAATAAACACGTCGATCGCTGACGATTTTCTAAGACGGACTGATTGCATGATACTACTGTCAGCTTACTTTCGCATGCTTGTTACAAAGGGGCCAGCGGAGGAACAATAAATTAAAGTAATTAATTAAGAGTAGGTAATGGAGTGATAATGAATCCTTGTTTGTAGTAAAATAAACGAAAGACAATTTTGTTTCCAGCATATATAGTCTTCAGATAATACATGCCATAGATATCACCTTACTTTTAAGGACGCTGTATATGGTGTATGAAAAATTCTCGGCCTGGCAGTTAAATTGATATTTAATGCTTTTAACAATTTTCCTTTTTCAATGGAATCTCTATTGACATTGATGCGTTTCATCTAGTGATGTTCCAGTGTCATTATCCCATCTCTGTAGTGTTCCTCCGGAAATGCTGCAAAATAGCAGTCGAAGAACATTGACCAGTGAGAAAGATTTTGAGGTGGGAAGAAATGAAAGCCCTAGGCTAGCAATTCTTAGAAAAAGTGCACATCCTTGAATTCTCCATTGCTAAGACACTTTTGTGGGTAGGCACATTGGCTTGATGGAAAATGATTTTTGAATTGAAAACGCTTGAATTTGTTTTTGGGCCACTGTGAACACTCAAGTGTAAAGCCATATCAAAATACAACGGACGTATTTTTGACTTCGTTACAGTATAAGCGATTTCACACATGTTTGGACGCTGATCCTCTAATACTACATCGTAGTCGTAGTGCATTGTTTTATTTCACTGTGGGCCATCTCGGGTTCTGTCACTGACTATCATAAAAATTGAAGAAAACGAAATGCAATACACATGAAAGATCCTCACTTGAATTTCGGTCGGCATTAAACTTTCATTCAAGAAGCTGTTTATCATTTCACGATATTCAATTTTTTCCAATTACAGCAGCACATGCACCGCAATGCAACTAATTCAACCTTCTGCCTACAAACAACTGCTGGATGGAATGACTTTGCAGTTTCATATGGTGCTTACTGAGCAGCTCTGCAAACCAGTGATGGGCATTTACTACATTTGAATTGCCACGTATGAATTGCCAGTTTCATTATTATTATTCTTTTGATGTACAGACAAAAAAAAACTAAATGTGCGGTCAAAATTAAAAAAAAAAACTAATAATTTAAAGTTATGGAAAACATCATATCCTTTGTTTCATCTCAAAGAAATGAAAGTGGAATATTAACCTCAGAAAATAGTTTACAGTTCATTGTATGTATTAATATATGCATGTAAGAAGTGAAATATCCAATTGCATTTGGCTACGAATATAAATAATATTGTTAATCATTGACATACAATATCGAATCATTAAACTGCAGGTTGTTGAAAAAAAAGCCAATTTATTTGATATTATGTACAAGTTTATTTATTTCATTTCCAAGTCATTAACCCGCATTTGTTATTTTTAGCATAATATTCATGTAAATTTTGCAACGATGAAAATTAACTTTGCCAATATGAATGTTTTACATAGAATGAATATGTAGACAATCTAATTACCAATTAAAAATTAATAATGCATGAGCTGTGTGAAAAATTAATGAGCATGACTATTAATCGCTTTACGGTTAGTGATTGCTCGTTTTATTCATCTTATTCATCACGCACAAATATCTTAAGGGAAAATGATACCTGTATAAAATATCTAATAGAAAAAATTACCAGAGATGTACTGTATGTATTTCTGCATGATCATGTAAACTTCCCACGTATTAATAGACAATGAGAGGGTGTGCAAGAAAAAACCACAATACTTGTTTTTTCGCAATGTGCTAGAATATGCATGCGATGTTTCGAAAACTGTATGACAGTTCGATGGCCTAAATTTTCAATGACTTATTTATTGTAGACGTATGTGTTCATGTTTTTAAGAATGTAGGTTTTTGTGTTCGAGGGAGTAGGATACTTGTATTTTCAAGATTGAAAATGAACATAATTGAAATGTATACTTAGAATAGTCGTAGCTAACTAATAACACCGCGTGAATTATTTTAGGGTATTGCAGCCAGAACAAGAAGCAAACTACTACTTGAACTGTTATCAAAAGCCCAATAACACCTTGTCGATCGATCTGATGAGAGAAAGAGAAAGCAATGGTTAAAAAATTAGAGCAAAACAACCCCAGATGGAAGTATGTTCCAAGAATATTGTTTAATTTATTTCATTTTGCTGCAAATACGAATCGAGATATATAACGCTAAGATTGATTTCTAATTGTATTCTCCAGACTAGTTTTGAAATTAGAAAGGGAGAAGCGCATAAAATATTGTACGAAAACAAAATATGGACGATATTCTACTTTTAGAGACTGAAATTCTGCTATCTGCGCAAACCACATCAAGTATACTCAGCGCGATCTGATTTGCGGAAAATTATGGCAAGGTCTGTCCAAATGCAGTGAAAATCTACAAACCACGTAAGACTCTCTGTCTTACATGGTTTGTAAACTGGAAAAAATGAAGGAAATATCACCAGTGGCACATGTGAAATTCAAAAAAAAAAAACACACAGAAACCCCTAAAAACACTGATCTTCGAAGAAAATTTAAGAAATTTTGTAGATTTTGATTACATGTTCTATCAAAGGGGAATTTCAAAATTTTGGAAAGTAAAACAACTGCTGCTTATTTTCATTATATGATGCTCATCACAAGAAAATTTAATGGTAGCATCTTCTAGTATAAAAAGAATGAAAATTATTATTAGTGGCAACTCTTTACCAGCACTGCAACCTAAAGTCTATCACAACTGCTTTTCGTCAAGGTCAACTCACTGTGTGATTGATTTTATTCTATCCAATGATTGCATCGAAAGTCACAGGCATAGAGTTGTCAACCCATAAATATCCAAAAGGTGAAATATTTAAGCATTTGTTACTTATTTTCATTGCAAGTGCTTATCGTCTGAATGACAAATACTTGCAAACGCTACCAGCACTATAGCCAAAAGTATACCAAGCCCCTTTCATGATAAGGTCAGCCCATCCACTAAATTTCGTTCCGATCTCATACGATCAAAGTTAAAGACGTGGAGAGAATTTTAGGGCTGCCGCCCGTTAAATATTAAAATCTTGCAAAATTTAAGCATTCGATAGAATTCAAGTTGTCACAATTTTGCATGATTATCCTGTTCGTAGGAGAAATTTTGAAATTAACACCTCAAAAACGAGCTAGAGATATCAGGATGTTCTGCGTTCCTGCTACGCAATATTGACAGAGATTTTCCTACACCCCCCTAACACTCCCCTAATACTCCCCCTGGAATGTGCATACACCCCCCCTAACACGGACAATTTTCCTACAAAAACGGACATTTGTGTCCTTTGTTCCAAAGAGACACCCCTCCTAAAATTCTGAACACACCCCCCAAGAAAAATGCCTGAGAAAACCCCTGAATATTGACCCGGCAGTCTAAAGATGTCACGACAGTATATAGTACAATTGAAGTTTAGCAAGAGCCCGAGAGCGCCAACTTATTCCCATAATCTACTATGTGAATTTTTGCCGTGAAAATCTTGACTGAAAGACCTATAAAACTACAAGAATACAATAAAACAACACGGCCACTGACCCAATTAGAAACCACTTTCGTCAACATTGATTGGAAAAATTGGTCAAATATTGAATATCTTTTCGTGAAATGGAAACGCATAGGCCATTAGCTCGAGGTTCTACAAAAATAGTACATGGCATGGTAAAAAACTTTTAGCATCAGAAAAAATTAATTAATGAATGAACTTTTAATGTTCAAACAAATAACTCAACTATTATCTTTTTAATTTGGCTTTATTTTTACCGAATATTTGCAAAAAATTCCAGCAAACTTTTTGTAACTGCAGTTACATTATTTTGGCTTGCATAATATAAGAAATTTGGTATCGCACTTTCATCTTTTAGAAGCGTTTTCAGTGGGATAGTTGAAAATTCAAATGATTCATTACGTTGGAACATAATTTTGGTCGGTATCCTCAACTATCGTAATTGTAAACGTAAAATTTTTCTTTTCTCATCAACAACCTTAGTCTTTCACTCTCATATACATATCTCTTATTTGCTCCGTATTAGACCCATTTAGATATTTTTTAAATATTCATATGCTTTTTTCTTAAAACAGAGAGGCGACTTAATTCAAAAACTAATATCGCCAAAACAAAAGATCAGCTTCAAAGTTGAGCTATCAAGCATGTTAACAAGACTTTCTATGACGTTTCCAAGCATGATGTTACTATTAGAAATTTGATGACCATGCCATCACCCGTAATTAACATAGATCCTAACTGCCCATTGAGCTCTCTTTCCGAATCTTCGCTACAATCTCTGGAATAAATGTTTCATTGTCAGTTGCTGGGTGCCTCAACTTTTACTTTCATTCTCACCTTTGCGAATCCACCTCCCGAAACCGAAAACAATACCGTAGCCCCTTATCAGTCAAATCACATTGTATTCGGTGAAACGCAAATAAAGCACTTGTTGCTTTCACGGCATAAGTTATGCAGTTGCAGTATGCAAACTGTTTGTACTGTGCATAGTAATAAATCACATTACTTTCCGGTGCTTGATTATAATTTGAACATCACAGTTGCCTCCAATAGCATGCATGCCGGCAAAAGACTGTATTTTGTTGAGTAGCATACTTAATCAGTGAACCGTGAAATTTCGTTTGAGGTGTAATTGATTGAACAATTTGAATACGATCAAGGCTCTATCTGTACATATTTTTAAATATATACCTGTCTTGATGAAAATGTGGCTTAAAAAAAATTTAATCAACTGAGAATGAAAGACCTCAGTTCGGACATAAAATTTAAACGTCTGTTAGGAAGTTGTAATATTGGGTTTCGTTTTCGCGATGATGGTTGCTGCGATACTTGCTGTCATGACAAAAACCATCACTAAAACGTTAATTATATTGGTACGTCAGCGGGAAGTTACTTTCATTAAGATGCTAACGATGTGCAAATTATGATGATACTTTCGTGGACTGTACCTTTCATTGTGGATATAAAGAATTAACAAGTGGATTTATAAAAAAAAATTAGGGAAATTTATTTAACTATCACACATCATCCAGAACTTGACTGTTCGACATTTCCACGTTATTTTAATTACAGAAACATTTCGGAGTAAACTATGATTTTTTATTGCTGCGCCCTGATGAATAAGACCTTGGCAATGAATACCTGTTGTATCTTGACTCAAAAGTTGCTTTCTGTGTAAATTTAACTGCTACAAGGTTGGGTTTTGTAAATATTTAATGACTTCTGCGATACTTTCAGAACGTTTCAAGTATATTTAGCACTGAAAAATATTTTTTGCTACTTTTCAAGTTTAAAAATGAATTCAAAACCTATAGATTGTGCAACACCTTTGTATTTGTGATTTGAATGATTTTTTAGCTTAACCTTAAATCATCAACAATAACAACGTAAACACAAGTTAAATACATGAACAGTTGTAAATAAAAAGATTTTCAACCTTCAATGTTAGTTCACTAAAAGCAGTCAACTGGAACAATAGAGTGAAGATAGATTCTGTGAATCATAGTTTTTATTCGAGCATGACAGTTACAGTAACAAATAGCCCAGTGAAATCCGACATAAAAAAGGCGAAACTTCGGAAAAATTAGGGGAAAGCTGAATTTTTGTGTGAACCTTGGTACTGGCGTGTTGAACAAAATGTCAAAAGTCCCCATCGATCCGAGTGCTGCGT
The DNA here is from genome assembly GCA_947369275.1 of Nemotelus nigrinus. Taxonomy (NCBI): domain Eukaryota; kingdom Metazoa; phylum Arthropoda; class Insecta; order Diptera; family Stratiomyidae; genus Nemotelus; species Nemotelus nigrinus. The sequence goes on from OX376374.1 coordinate 13,847,012, forward strand.
CGCTTTTTATACGAGGTCAAATGTCACCAAAAGTGACCTTTCCTAAATATCTCAGTAACGGTTACGTCTTCAGAAAAACAATGTATGACGAATTTGTAGCTTAGCAAATTTCCAACAAAAAAGATTATATAGCTTTTTCCTGCAACCATAACCGTTTTTGAGATATATTGATCTAAACATTTGTTACTAACAGCACCCTCATTCTCATCGGCATGTTGAAATTATCCGATCTTGATTACGACTTGGCATGTTTGTGAGTTTGTTTTTTTATATTTCAGAGGCGCATAAAAAAAAACATGTACACAAACTTATCTACCAGACTCCAGGGTAGGTGGAAAAGTGTACTCCGAAAAGTTACCACCATCCCCCCGCCCCCCTTTGCCATAAAACTTGTAGAGACATCTGTTCGCTACTCTCTTCTCCGAAAAAAACTATATTGCGGCGTCATTTATGGGATATTCCACGAAAGAGCAGGACAAAACAACCAAATTGCAGGTGGAAATAGGTTTTGTAACATATCATGGGCCTAGGAGCATGAAAAAGCACGATAATATCATGGCATAATTCTGTAAACGCTCATTCCTGACATTATTGGAGCTCAATCCGATGCAGATTATCCCCGAATAATCAGTTTTTTGCCAATCCTGTGATGGCTGCATAAAGCCAAAAGGATATGACACGTCTCGAAACCAATTTGCACCTGAAGTTACGTGACCTTGCCCTGATTGTTCATGGGATAAGACGGTATGGAAAAAAAACTGAAAAAACCGGGTATTTCGGGGTGGTTCGTTTGCAGGGGTGGGTAGGGTGTGGGAAGGGTGTGGATGTAGGGCTGGTCGTGTGATGTCAAGAATAGGCAATTAATAGGATAAAAAGTGATCCTACCTTATTTAGCAGTGGGCAAAGAGTAGGCAACGAGCTCATTTCTGAAGATTTGGGATGGATGCTCAGGGATACCGTTTTATGGCAAAGGGGGAGGGAGGAACTTTTCGGAGCACGCTTTTCCACCTACCCTGGAGTCTGGTAGATAAGTTTGTGTACATGTTTTTTCTATGCGCCTCTTAAATATACAAAAACAAACTCACAAACATGCCAAGTCGTAATCAAAATCGGATAATTTCAACATGCCGATGAGAATGAGGGTGCTGTTAGTAACAAATGTTTAGATCAATATATCTCAAAAACGGTTATGGTTGCAGGAAAAAGCTATATAATCTTTTTTGTTGGAAATTTGCTAAGCTACAAATTCGTCATACATTGTTTTTCTGAAGACGTAACCGTTACTGAGATATTTAGGAAAGGTCACTTTTGGTGACCTTTGACCCCGTATAAAAAGCGACGCAGCACTCGAATCGATGGGGACTTTTGACATTTTGTTCAAAACGCCAGTATCAAGGATCACACCAAAATTCAGCTTTCCCCTAATTTTTCCGAAGCACCATGTTAGATTTCCCCGGACTAAAAGCCCTCCGGATACTTTGTCACTTGCATGCGAAGCTTTGGAATAACTTTGTGTTTTTCGGTATTTGTTTGGCGTCGCATGCTTAAAACTCAGATGAGATTACTCAACTGTTGGCATACAATTCGATGCTGTAATGAATCAATGTTTTGATAGTGCTTTGTCGAAAAGCTTATTGGGAACGAGTTCCTGAATAAAAAAATTCGATTACTGCAACGCAAAAAAATTTTGTACTGCTGATCATCGACTCTCTTGATTTTTTTTTCGCATTTCACAAAAAGATGCGATAAATATACGAATTGTATGCTTTGTCTACACAGCCAAATTGAAAATTTTGAAATTTCATATCGCTCAAGAACGGCAACCCTTCCTTAACTTACCACTATTTTTAGCACCCAAAATTTATGTTCACAGGATCCGATAATCAGATCCAATTCAATTGCACAGCTGCTTTTTTTAAGAGGACCAAACCGTTTGATGGCTATACTGGCAACTCTGTGACAGTGGTGACACCTAAATAAATTTTTTTTAAAAAATAATGCTTATAGACCTAGTTTATGCGAGAGCCCAATGTAATCCCAATTTGGGATTATCCCAAATATCGCGTCGTATAAACGGGCAAAATTGGAATTGGGATTTTATGAAATTCGAATTGCGTATAACCATAGAAACTTTTTTTATAGAAACTTGTTTGCGTAACCATAGAAACTTGTTTGCGTATGTTACATGTTGCTACTTCCTCCAACCAATTTGAATACAAATGCTCTATTCAGCGTTCCACAATGTTGTGGAAAGTACAGCAGGCACTAGTAATTTTCGGCACTTAATTATGATTAACGTCTTCTTTTGCAAAAATAAACGAAATGACATTAGTTTTATCCAAATGCACAAAACAAGCGCCGTCACATATTTCATATGTATAATGTGTAAATTTGCTCAAAACAAGACCCTTCATGTTGAAGAATAACATTTATTGACACATTTCATATGCACACTCACACATAGTCATCGGGCGTACACCCAACTGTTCGGGTTTAAGCTGAAATCCGAATTTGACCGTTTATACGACGTTCTGACTGGTATAATCCCAAATCGGGATTACATTGGGCTCTCGCATAAACTAGGTCATATATAGATTTTAACGAAATTTACATAGCTGATGGGCCTTATCATACGCCAACTTTGGTAGTAAAAACTCGCTATGACAATTTTCGTAATTTTTTTAAGAAATGATTCTACGATTACATTCTCAAATGTTAGTGACCTTGTAGTGAAACTAAAAAATCAATGTTTAATTTTTTCAATTTTTCGCGGGTGGCAACCATAAAAATCTTTCCACACCTATAACACCTGGAATTTTTTGCGACTCTCAATTATTTGATTTTCATAGATGCAAACTATTTACATTTTCAAGCGAATGACAATGCCCATCCGTTGAAGTGAATAAAACTGAAAAATCCAATAAGTTTTCAACTCATTTGCATATGCATTTTATGATTCAAGTATGATGATGAGCTGAGTCTGAATTCCATAAACCAACTCAAACCATTCACAATACTAAAAATACAAAACTTACTTTCATCCACTATAATACCCACTTAGTTTTAGCATAAATGCAATCCATTTAGCATAAATGAATCATGAATCATTTTATTGAATTACTACCGGTTATTAATAGCCTAACATAAAATGACCTACTTGTTCGTAAATCATAGATCTATTGCTTTGTTATCGCCTCCGGTCATTTTGCTCAATGAATTTTCCGTTGATTATCGCGAACGAACTACTACGAGTTCGATGATTCAACAAAAAGTTTGACGATGACATGTGTTTTTTTTTTCTGGTGGCGCAAATCGAACATAACGATGAACAAGTAATTTTTGCACCGTAATTTCACTTTCAAGCATAATAACGGACGAAGTAAATACAAACTCATTAAGATCCTATAGTGGTCGATTTCAGATTGTTCAATTGATCTGTAACTGCAATGAAATCGGATATCGAGAAAGTCGTTATTCTTTCGGTTTGTTAACATATATTCCGTTTGTTCCGAAGACAAATCTGACATCGGAATTGATTATCAATTCGAATTGATCAAAATGCCTAACTAAACATGATGGAGAATATTTGATGGAAATGCTAGATGCGAAAATAATTAAGTAGTTCGGAGTTTCTTTCATCGCCTAAAGAATAAATCAAATATGCGTGAATCATTTATTGAGTTCTGATGGATAAAAATTGAACCAAATAAATCTGATCCACTTCACGATTTATGTGTTGAATTTAATAGACTTTCATTAAAAATAGTTGGCGGCAGGCTTCTTCGTTGGTCTGTTATTTTATTCTTAATAAATGCAATTTTGGTTTGACCTGTTTACAGATTAGCTTGTCCGCAAAAACGTGACTTAGATGTCTGTAATTTGACATCGAATGTGGATATAAGTATGTTCACCTTTGTCTACATAGTGTGTTTGACCCACCTTTCCCATTTGTTTTATTCCTGAAGATTTACTTCAAGGACAAGTATACTGTATTATTTTTTCTTATCAATTTTTATCAATTTTATAGTGAATATAGCGTTTAAAATGTTATCATATTTATTTAGAATTCATTTGTGGAATTCATTTTACTTTTTTCAGCATCAAATGTAAGGTGGCAGGAATTCTTTTATGTGAGAGTGCTTCAAACATTTTTTAGATTAAGTTTTGCCTTCGTTTTTGTCTTTTTATTTTTGTCATCTTCTCCTGTTTTGCTGAATCTTTTTTGGAAGCTGTTTTGGATGCTATTAATCTTCACTGAATAACCTGGAATCACTTAAGATATATCTGAGGATCTTATCAAAATACTTCGTTTTGTGACATTGTTGTAGCATTATAGACTCTTTCAGGTGTTGGCTTTTGAGTTTTGATTTACAGTGGTGATTTCACAGTGGCAAGCTCAATCGATAAATTCCTAGACTTCTGAACTTTAATAGCGACACAATTTTTCAGCTTATATATACTTTCAGTTTAACTATATCTTCTGAGGCATTCGAAACTCATCAATTTTTTGTGGAGCTAAAAATAACTTAATTCATAGCTTTTTTCCATCTTTGCTTAGGTTTCAATTTTATACAAAACTAATTGATTCCAAAAATTTAGCGCCAGTGTTAATGTTACTTTAGGAGTTAAAAGAAGAAGCGAATATGTTATTGCGTTGCCCTAGTTATTTTTAAGATTTACTGCATTTTATTTTAACAATGCATTTTCGGCTGTTCAGGAAAGTTTTAAGAATTATCTTCACGAGATAGGGTAGTGAGGAAAAATTAGTGAGTTTGCACACGAGCCTATCTTGCCACACACCCTTTCAATATCTGATCTGTCAATTCCCACAGACTATTTCGCATTAAATAATTGTTTGATTTCCCTTACTCAAAATAGTTTATGTATGACTTATCCTCTCGAAACAACGTGGTTGGGATATTTACGATGCGATTAAGAATGTCTAACTTCGTTCCCGGGAAGTAAACAGCGATAATGTTTACTTACATCTCCTTTAATTTCTATGCTGAGTTTTTCTGTCGCTGAAGTAATTGATGCTGTATGCAACTTGTGATCAATTGAAATAAAACTGCTAATTCGTGGAAGAAGAATCATAGATAGGAATACATTTTTTTTGCTTAAAAACACTGACTATATCTCATGATTGCGTCATCCGATCAAGCTGAAATTTTCAGGATGTATTGAAAAGGTTCAGGTCCCACCAAAGTTTAGTTTTTCTACTCTTTGATGATGGGCATTTTAGTGATATTTTAGGTAGTTACCCTTATAGTTTTCTCAGCTAACTTGTATATGATAACATCTTGGATATTTTTTATTGTGGGTACTGAAATCTTAAAGTACCCGTGTAAAATTCAGTCCTGATAATCAGAGCTCTAAAGTTATTGTGCGTTCTGGTAAATGTCAGATAAAATTATGCCAATCGTAACTTGTATCATGGGAGTGATAGCTTTTAGTTCAGCTTCTTTTCTATCATACATGCCTTTAGTTCAGAACTTGGACCTCAATTAGTTCTTCTACATTAAAACTTCAACTTTTTGGGTTTTATTTTTTTGTTTTGTTTTTCAATGGGATTAGTAGCTTTGCTTTCTTAAAGCTGGTACTGAGTTCAAGTTCACGTGAAATTTTGACATGTCTCCATTATCTGGTCATTCTTTCGAGCGAAAATTTTGGCAATGGAGAAAAGCAGAGACAATGCTCATTTCTGACGGATAAAATGTCAAGAATTTCAATTTTCGATCGATTTTCTTATTGGAGAGACATTCGCACTGCTCCATTTTCAAATTGAAACACCAAATGTCACTTTTTAGCTCGAAAGAATGAACTGCACATACTTAATAGGCGTGAAATGATTGGAGACACGTGTCAATGCCATCTATATTTTCAAAGCGAAAGCAACTGCGAAGCAACTTTTCATGCTAAGAACACAGTACTACTCTTGCTTATTTTCAAGCTAACTTTTCGCCGAAACCAATTTCACGTGAAAGTTTGTATGAAAATTTCACGTGAAATCGAACTCAGTACTATGCTTTAAGCGTAACTTAGAGGCAGCGATCTACTATTTACGAGTTCGAATCTCATCACATGCTCATGTTTGTACTTGTTCTTCTGGGGCTACATTAACCACTGGTGATTGGAAATATCAGTGCTACATTAAAGTTTTGTATTTCAATTCATTTTTGTCCGAAAAATAATATGGGTTCCTCATTTTTTCCGAAATGTTTTGATTGAATGATAAAATAGTTTCCTTACAGCAAAGAATTTGCTCTTATTATCGAATCTAAAAACCTACAGACTTTGATAAAATTTGAGTCTCCATTTCTTTTTGCAAGTATAGGTTCTCTATTTGGCATGCAATAATCTTGTTAGTTACGTACTGCATTAATTTCTGAAACTCTCAACTTGCTCAAGTGCTTTACTAGACGATCGTAATAGTTTTTATGTAAGCTTCAAATTTATATTAAGTGTTTTCGTCAAGTGGGCCCGATCTGCACGCATCCTCCGCTAAATGAATAGGGCCGTGTACATTGTAGTGTAAGTCAACCCATAAACTTTTTAAAAATGCTGAAATTAACCTCCTGAATATTCGTTGCATATTTAATGGTAAACATAGACACTAAAGTGTCTATAAACTGAGGAACCTATCAGCCCTCTGAGAACTACAGGCCCGGTATATAAGAGAAAAACTCTAAATTGATCTGCCTTAAAATATGAAGTACATTTGAAGCTCCTTGTATTTCTCTGAAATTCAGAATATGAATAATTAGAATATACCACTTATCCCTAGGCAAGAAGTAGCTTCGAGGATAGAGTGGACGATTTTCAGTTCAAAGGACCGGAGGTCAAATCATAGAGTGGGGAAATCATATTTATTTAATTTCAAATAATATAATTAATACAAATGTCTTTTTACTTTACAAATCATCTGGAAGTATATTAGCAGTAAACGCCTTAAAGCAATATATTGACACGTTCCATGGACTCCAAAATATTTTTGAATTATTTTTATTTACAGGAATAAATCAGTACTGAAGAAAAATAGTTTCCAGAATCTCATGACTACTGATTTTCAGTATTGTAGAGGCATTGTTTAAGAAAGATTTCAGGATCTGTTATCAAAACCTGAAGAATACTTATCAATTTCGAGACCCAGGCAGTTTAGTAGATTTCATACAATGCTGATTGAATTCATTATAATTTAGATCGTTTAGTATTCAAAATGTTCCGCTGTAATTTTGAATGCTTTAAAACTGGGAGGGGATAATTATCCGATTGAATTCCGTTGGAGTTCCGCTATGTTACTCGGGTAGGCAAAAACAATTTATAAAATTTCGAATTGCTATAACTTTTGGCAGTTATCAGATCAACAAAATTTACAAGGCGCATGAATGTTTATAAGATATTGGCTAGATATAGTTTTTGTTGCTACAGCAAACACATAAAGAGAACTACTTCAAATCATGCCGTCTCCGGTTAAATGTTCGTTTCTTAGGGAAAAATCAGTCAATAGGGGAAATAAAGCAACAAAGGGCTATCCTTCACAATATTACCAATTTTTTGAGCACCGACTAATGTAAACTAAGACTCGACTAATGTAAAACTCACAAAATTTGTTGGTGTTTTGTAAAAATGGGTCTGCTACGAATTTAAGGGGGTAGTACCGGTTATAATTTTGAAAAATTCACTTTTTTGTTTTTTGCATTTTTCAATTTATTATACCTTCAGAAATCACGTCTCAAAATTTTACTAATATATTCCCAAAAATAAAGAAGTTACGGCAGTTTACGGCTTTTAATCACTGGTGGAAAAAAGATGAAGAGCGCATAAGTCAAGCAGAAAAAGCGGCAAAGGTAGCGCTTTTGGCCAAAAAAAAACTGCCCAACTGCAAGAGCAACTGGCTTATTTGGACTCAAGAATACTTATGTATGGTCCAGGGATTGCAGACTGAGCAATTGTAGGACATAAAAACATATTCTTTAATTAATATTCAATAAATAAATGGAAAAAAAAACTTTAAACGCGTTTTTCTCGAAATGACGTTTTTTCAAACTGCGGACACTTATTCTTCGGATTGGCCGAACCGATTTAAGTCAAATTTGGTGCACTACTTGATTCAAGTATCTTGTGTGGTAATCTACCACAATATAGACCAAAAATTAGCCCAAAAAAATTTGGCAAGCGAAACAAAGTGAAAAAAATACGTTTTTTCGAAAAATATTTTCAAATAGCCGACATTTTTTTTTCAATTTTTTTTTTTTTTAAATATTGTGGTAGATTACCACGTAAGAAACACTCCTCTTTAAAATCGGTTTGGTTTTTTTGTTTCAGATTCTTTATTCCTGAGATTATCTGTCCGCAGTGTGACGAGGCATTTTTCGAAACGTCAACTTTGGCGCCCTCTATAAATAAGTAGAAAAATGAAAAAAAAATTAAGAAATATTTTTTTTGTAATATTCAAAATGTGTATTTTATCCATGCAAATTTTAAAATTTATACAAAATAAAGGAGGTAAAAAAAAATATTTAAAACTTGGCTGTTTTTTTTAGCATTCTAACCGGTACTACCCCTTTAATGAATATGCTAGTAACACTGTGAATTTGGTGTCATCTTAAGAAACACGCAACCAACTAAAAGCTTTCTGCTCTATAGCTTGTGATGCAAATATTGAATCAACTTGAAATTCAAAGAGTAGCTCAACTCTAATCTGAAGATATAGATTGGATTGATAGTGTTTCGGTTGCTAAACTAAACTAATTTTTAAAAATTAATTTTTATCTAAACAATGCAAGATCATTGTTATGTCTATATTGCATCCACATTCTGTTATATAAAATACGAATTAAATTTCGCGATAAGTAATAACTATCAAATATCAAACAAAATACAAAAGATGCATTGGTCAGCAAGTATTCGAAATACTGTATACCTGCGAGAGTACTTTTTTGTTTGAGAATATAGTTTTTTTACTATTTACTCATTCTATCATTTACTTTATTCACATTTTCTACAAGAATAAAAAAGCTGTACGTTTTTTTTTGTTAGATTTAAATAACCTTTTGTCACATGGATTACATCGTTGGTGACTGAATATTTTTCATCCTATGGTTTCTTTTTTAATTATATCGCTATCGACATCTTACTCCTAGCACTTACTTCCTTGCGTGTGGGGTTCCTGGTTCGAATCCAGGTTCGGACGATGGTCCGCGCACCAAGCTTTGAGTTCACCTAGCTCTGATTTAGGTACCTGATTTAAATCAGGTGTAAAGTGAGTCGTGGAATTATTATATATTAAAAATTTTAATGAAGCTCTCTACCAGCTTCAACCCCTAGACCCGTACTAGGGTTGTCGTTGAATTACTTAGTAGAGTAGTAGATTTAACAATCAAAGTGATATGTAGTTTGAAATGTATAATGCGAAATGCATAATTAGAAAACATATATTATTTATAAATTTTATGAAGCTTTTTAGCAAATTTGAAATCGTTTAGGAATTTAACAGCTCTAACCGAAAACAAATATCGTGTGAAAACAACTCAAAGTACATATTCCTAGTATAAGATCAACTATTACAATGACATTGAAAATGACTTAAGAAATAGTGTATCATTTCTGCAATATTTTAATGAATGCATTATTTCCAACACTTTCTTCAGAGTTCGACGTTAGTCTTTCGTGTGACACACGTTTTGATCGTTAAAAATAAATAAAACTTGCTTTTAGTTTCATCGTACTATAACTAGTGACATAAATTCTAATTAAGGCAATTAATGTGGTTTCCTCGAACTGACAAAAAAGCGTGTTTTGGTTTTCATCAGAGGTCTTAACGCGTGGAACTAACAAAATCAGAGGTCTTGACGCGTGGAACTAAAAGCTCGTATCTAAAAAGTAGCTAAAATATTGATGGTAGGCGTATAGTGTCAAAACATTAATTGGCTTTAAAACTTATAATTTTTTATAATCTTTCAGGTTGTTCGATTCATAAAAACCTTATGTCTCTCTAGCATTTCATAATCATTCGGAATCTTTGGAACATCCGTAATTCTAATACTGTTGGTGCAATTAAAAGTGAACTTTTTCTACGTTTCCAAAACATGTAGTCGTTAATTAATAAAAGAAGCTTGGCTGTTTCGTTTGATTTTTCTTCGTAATTGACAACAAATAACCATTAAATGCAGGCAAAAGTTGTTAATTCATACATTTGTAAGCGAAACAGATAAATGCTTCATCCATAAAACTATTTTGATTCGGGTAAATGCACTCTACACTGTATATGTGTGTACATTTTGCTTGCATATGTTTATACATCTCTATGTATATACTTATTGCGCTGATTGTGGGATTGTATTGCAATCGAAAGACCTCAAAGTTTTGCCAGAAAATAACTTTCGCTTTTGACTTTGAGTAATGTGTACTTTTGTGAGTCAATAATTGTTGTACTTATTCGGCATTGGAACTGCAATATCGTTAAAAAATTATCTTCATTTTATTATTTCATTGAGCTACTTTTTGCTATCAATTCCAGGACGTTAACATGTCATTTGTTTGATTCAAGCATGCTAAGTTTCAACGTAAATTAGATTCAAGTTATATCAAAACTAGTGAAAATGACACAAAACAGGTTCAAATCATTCAAGGTTAATGACATATCCTGCTTGATAGCTATAAAATCGGTGTTCCAATCTCGTTCTACACTTTTACTGCCGTTGAAAATTGCGTAAACGCACTAACAACTTAGACTAAATATGTAACCGGAATATGTAAATAAATAATTTTCACTTACTATATCTCAATAAATTCACAGCTCAGCAAAAGTTTATCGGGCCCCAGTTCAATAACAGCTATGGTCTGATCGTGATGGTAAATCATAATCAGCGAATCATTTTGCACTCGATATCCGCTACGGAAAAGTGAAGACAAATCATTTAGTAAAACAAGTTCAACGAAAATTTGCATACATTTACATGCACAGATACGTTTGTTTATGAGTAGATATCAGGTATCTGATATCTATCATACGAGTATAATTGATTTTAACGGTCAGTTTTCAGTTTCAATTTACCTGTATGTTTTCATTTGATTCTGCGCTCGTTTCTCGACGAATTGCTGCGTAATCGAATGCAACGATCGGTACGGTGAAAATGATTTTGCAAATGAAAAGTTCAGGGTTGGTTTTGCACCGGCCTGACTGAGCAACGCAAGAATTGCACTTACAATTACACCGAAGAGCTGTAATCGGCGCCGCGTATTGCAAGTCGACATGATCGTACTTGGCTGTGGTTTGGTTTTTTATTGCTCTTGACAAACACTGATTGCACTTTGAAATGTATAGATTGCTTTTTAAAACTACGTGCACACGCAATTCACTGATTCACTTGATATGGACACTTTGAACTTTTTTCCACGGTTTAGTCATTAAATTAACGCATACTCGTTATGATCTTTGTAATTAATTACAGGTTTGTGGCTTTTCAGACCTACGAATAATCAAACAGAGATTAATTACAGCTTGCACGATACGTTCATATTTTTGCTGACATTCAGGTAGTTACTTTGCATCTGTATTTACTTCAATATTTGAAAATTGAGGTTTCTTTATTAGAAAACAGGGGCAACATTTTTGAGACGCTAGACTTTATGCTTTGAAAACGCTCTAAAAAATAAAAACCAGATTGGTCCTGCTGCATCAAGTAAATCATCTCACATCTACTTTATAAAATGCGAACTAAATTATCGAGATCATAACAGATTTTTTCCTTATCTAGGACATCTTATCAAGTTACTGCCAGAGTCTTAATTCACTTGTTTATAAAATTCATTTGGCTTTGATGAAGAATATGGTTTTAGGTAAGCAAGCAAATATTCGATATTTCTGAAACTTTTATCCCTTAGAGAATTTAGCATGGATCGGAATAAATTTTAATTGAAAGTCGAATGGCTCTATGTCAGGAGAATAGGAGGAATGTAGTAAAACTCTTCGACCCAGCTGGCTAATAAAATTCTTCAGTTAATCTTACGGCATAACGCCTCTCATTATCATGTTGCAATATTACTGCTTTTCTGCTTCTCCCAGCTTTAGAGAAACCATCGCAGCATAATGAATTATGCCACCGCTGTCTCACCAAACGCACTATAACACCTTATTTAAACTGAGGGATGGTTTGGCGTCGGGTACGGCCAGTGAATTGTTGTCTTAAAACCAGATCGAAAATAAGACAGCATGCAGTGCCGTAATTGTTCTTTTTATGGCTGATTTGCACTCACATGGTAAAAAATGTTGTGAGCACACTTTTCCACCTACCCTGGAGTGTGGTAGATAAGTTTATTTACATGTTTTTTTTATGGATCTCTTAAACAGAGAAAAACAAACTCACAAACATTCCAAGTCGTAATCAAAATCGAATAATATTAACATGCCGTTGAGAAAGAGGATGCTGTTAGTAACGGATGTTTAGTTCAATATATCTCAAAAACGGTTATGGTTACAACAAAAAGTTTTAGATCTTGTTTGTTGGAAATTTTCTAAGCTACAAATTTGTCATACATTGTTTGACGTGACCGTTACTGAGATATTTAGGAAAGGTCACTTTTGGTGACCTTTGACCCCGTATAAAAAGTAACGCAGCTCTCGGATCGATGGGGACTTTTGACATTTTGTTTAACACGCCAGTATCAAGGTTCATACCAAAATTCAGCTTTCCCCTAATTTTTCCGAAGTTTTGCCTTTTTTATGTCGAATTTCAATGGACTATAGTGCGATTTCCTTATTATAGAGTAAATTTTATTATTTGCACCAGCTTCTGCGTAGCACCTAAAGTTGATTTAATCTTTTTTCAGGCAAATTGAAATTTGTGTAGAAGCTTCTTTACTAAAAGATCACTCATTACATTTATAGGTCGATCAACGTTTCCATGGTCATCAGTGAGAAAAATATGAGACTAATTAGTTCGTATAATGGTTTTCAACTTAATTTCCTCGTTAATCTATTCACTGAAGCTAGCCAACGAGAAAAAAAAGTTATCTTAATGATGCTCTGCAATAAAACCTGCTTTCAGTGAAAAATAGAGCCCTCTACAAAGATAAGCTAATTATCAATGGCATTGAAGACTTCAAACAATTTTGGAAAAAATATGGATTGAAATTCTTTTAAAGAGTTTAGAAAATCTGATCTAAGTTTTCTTCTTTGAAAATAAGTTTGTTTCTCTGGGAGCTGTAAAGATTGAAAATCAAACCCAAACAGAATACCGTATAGTGTAGTATTGTGGCATTTTTAGACTACCTTCGGCATGTTAGGGTATTTTTTTAGGGATATTAGGGTAATTTTTGCTTTAAAATGGTGTCAGTTTTAGTAGAACAAGTTTTATTTTTATTACTACAGAAAATAATAGACAACCAAAATTTTATCAGTTTCTTCGAAATAGCATTCAAAGTCACTCCATGACCAAAAAATAAAAGTGTGTCTATATATTTCATAGTTGAAATGAAAGTTATATTACCAAAAAAAGGTAGATAGGTCTTAATGTAATCAATGCAACAAATATTCAAGCTTTCAATAGGAAACGAACATAAATTTCCACGTGCTAATAGTCTTAACTACCTAACCATTCAAACTAAACTGTGAAGAGAAAACAGGAATATTTCGCTTTGAATAAACTTGATTTTCGCTCCTTTTCTCATCGATATTCATTTCTTAGCTTATACATTCAATTAAGCTCACGAATTTTTCATTTTTAGCGCAATAATTTTGACTTGATTAGGCAGGTTTTGGGTGAAACAAGAAAAAGTAGTTTATGTTGCTTTTAATTTTAATTGAAAAGCTGCTGCGGAAATGTATTCACAAAAACATCCTCGCGTGTGTTATATCGACATTAAAACGAAAAATTAACAAAAGGCAAATCATAGAGAATCATTCAACAGAAATAGCCGCCAGTTTTATGCATATATTATCTAAGGAATGGAAATGCATATGCGGATATGAACCAGTCATATTTATTTATTTTCTCTTTTAGTCACTGCTTGTGGAAGAATGGAATAGTAAGCCGTAAAGATGTATGATAAAAATGCAAACGCAAATATAAGCTTTATTCTTTACATACACTGCTAATCAATAGAATACATTCATTTAGGCTATATTTCCAAACACAATAATTTCATTCTTCTCAGAACACCATTAAATTGCATAGAATTGGTAAAAGCAAGATGAAAGATGAGATTTTAATATATTTCTGCTATTGTGACATTGATGAAAAAAGACTTCAACAGGATGGACTCATGATATGAAAACGGACAATGATCAATAGTTAGGTGTCGACAGTACGCTGTTCAAGACAGTAACTATCAGAGCACCATCAACAATATTATCTCTGATAGTTGCCAAAAATGTTTAACCATCACGTATTCGAAGGAGGGACTACAAATACATCCCTTGTTTCTCGGCAAATACATCTAAAAATCCATTGACCACTTACAAGTCGACCGAAATATTTTGTGCGTTTGCCGAGCTTTCTTTTGTCGATCCCCATAATAGTGCCAGGATAGCCGATTTTCCTGTTGTGCATACTGACTCAAAAACTGCATATTTCGCGACAAATCTGAGCCGCATCTGCAATGACCGTTTGTCGAAGCATCAAGCATCAACTAATTTTCAAGTTTGATGGCATGGTAGAGATGTTCTATACTATGCACTGAATTGGCAAATATCCTCCAAATTTAAGTGAGTACCGGAAATCGTAGAAATTTTAAACGTACACATGTACTTTTGCCGCTTGAGATATCCATCTTGCTTGTAACTTATCCGAGTACATCTTAAAAACAAGAGATCGCGATTTGTACGAACTTTTTAGCCGTCATTCTGTCACTAAATTGTTTAAAACGCGAATCGAAATGCAAAATCTAACAGATATAGATATTTCAAGGGCAATATGCCATCTTCTTCATAAACAATACCGTTAGAGGCGTGCAGGAATGAGTTCGCAGCGGATGAAAAAACCAGCGCCCAACGTGGGCTATTTCCACTAACTTTTATTATCATTTCAAAGGAACAATGTGAAGTAGATGATAGGATGGGAGTGGAAGATATAGAAGAAGATCAGATGTTTCCATTCTGTTCGTTGAACTATAAAGGCGATGAAAAGAATTTGAAAAATAAAACAACATATTCCATTTTAGACCCCCACATGTGGCTTCATGTAAACCACTTTTATAATGTTGGCCGAAGTCAGCCACATCATCATCACTGCTTTTCATCCCCTTCCAACCTACGATCCGATCATCTAAGCATTTGCCGAAATTGTTTTTATTGATATTAATCGTATTAAGCAATAAGATAAGATTTGAATTTTCCTCTCGGCTGGTGTGGGAACAACTACCGGTTGAAACTCACAGGACATAATAGCACATAAAGCATCCGCAAGAGGAATGATGGGTAGCTTGTATTTTTCGCAATTACATCAAAACGCAAAACAACTACAGGTTCATGCTGAAATCAGCAATTGAACTTTCGTCGAGATTTTTGAAATAGGAATCGGATAAGTGTCAAAGAAGTCGGATTAAAGTGTCTAAAATTTCAGTTTTAAGGAAATATTTAAATATTCCGTTTGCATCCAGTTATGATTTAATCAGAAATCAATATTTTTAGCAGTTTATACAGTACAAATTTTATACAGTTTATACAGTACAAAAGAACCAGCTCGCAATTGCAACCTTCAATAATACAATTTGTTATACAACAGAAACCAATTCAGCATCCGTAACATAAAAAATCTGCAAAGCTCAATTGCAGATCAAAGTGATTATCTACTATGTCAAGTAGTATTCTGATGTGGTTAAACGAATATATTCGCTGACTCAATTACAATCAATTCCACCATAATAGACATTGATTATGAATTCTGCACATCGCTTCAGCTTATATGCAAATCAATAGAACAAACGTGCGTCGCTTAAATATGTTTGTCAGTGTGCATTATTGATCAGCATTAAAACTTTAGTTAGTAGATGGACTTGTCCGAATTGAGTATCCGATATTTCAATAACTATTTTTAGTTTGCAATATTTAGCATTCTAAATATGCAAACGAATGCTGTTTCCACTAATCATCAGATAAAAACTACGTATAAATTACCGGCCACAAAATCTAAACACTTCTCACATGGCACAAATCACATATGAAATATTAAAATGGGAATCTAAACAAATGCCACTTTATAAAAAAAAAAAAACCACAATCATACATACAGCACTATTGGCTGACCATTGGAAATTCGGTCACACTACAACACACGATAGGTTCAATTGATGATTCGCAAAAGATTTTACCAATCAACTCGGTAAGAAAATTCGATTTCACTTATGAAACGTCTTTATTGTGTTAACCGATTTTGTCACGGCTTTCCTCAACGTCTGTTTCACCGCGGCCCGAAGCTATACTTCCAATACGCGTCAACCAACTGAATGCTGCTTGCCGCACTCTATACCCGATAGTGGCTCGTATCCACTTCTTCCGTCCAGTATCCACTTCTTAACCGAGTTAGTATCACCTGTTGAGTTCCACACTTACCTGAAGCACAACCAGAAGCTGAAAATATCGAACGACCGAAGAGATACATATATCGTGGTCGAATCGAGGCCGGTATTGGGTCGGTTGGTTACCATGGTGTAGGTACTCACCATAATTTTAACCACATTGCTTGCAACAATTGACGTACTTGTGCCATACCAACTATGAGTTGGCGATCGAACCAGATGAAAAGCGCCAACTACCTTGGATGGATAGTTAAGCTCTCCATCATCCGAGTCATGGCATCTTCGTGATGACACCTTCATTAGCGTACTTATCACGAAACCCATGCTATCTCCTTTGATCGTTGCGAAGTGATTCCTTAGAAATTGATTGAGTTATGTGAATCGGAATCAGTGGAAATGGATTGCTTCATGTTTCGAGCCAAATGGAAAGCGAGTTTCTGAATATGTACATATGTATGTATGTATGTAGTTGCATGTCTAGTGCGGTCTCACATTTTTCTCAAAATAATGAAAAAACAATTATTTATCTAATTTCTCTTGTATGAGGCGTTAAATACATTTTAAACGTAAATATTAGTTGGCATGTATACACATTTAACTCTGGAACTTGTTTCCAAGATAGATGAAATCTATGAGTACCACGAGTTATGCTTTTTAAACTTCATTGACGATTTTGTACACATTACAGAGGCAAATTGCTTCATTATTGGCTGTAATGGTCGATTCAGGATTTCGCTCGTGCTTCACCACACTACATTGAACTGTGTGAATTGTTTAGAGGAAATAGTACGTAAGCGACGTGTAAACAACTGAACAAAAACGACACAGAAAAATATGTATAAGGAAGGAGGAACATACTTTGAAGGGTTTGTCAAAATATGACCTTGGAAGTGACGAAATATTTTCGAGGACGAGATATTTCCGACATTAGATATAAAGAATAAATGATGTTCCAACAACGAAATTATTTCGAATAATTTACGCCTCCTCTTAGAAGAAAATAAGCAGATTTTCACATGTTATTCTAATTGTTAAGTAGATTTAACCGTAAAGTAGATTTAAATCTTAGCTCAGTAAAATTGTTTGTTTGGTAGCGGCTACTATCACTAGGTCAAATTATTCATGTATTTTGCAGTCTAATATATACTTAAAAATCAGATCTTCCATAAATATTTAAAACCTGTTGTTTTATTTAAAGGAGTAAAACTAAAAAGAACCAAACCATAACATCATTTGAGTAATTTTTCAGCGATAAAAAGTTGTTCTAAAACTCAATCGTTAACATTAGCTAAAATCAATTTCGAGTAGCTTAATCGAGTTCAGAGAATCTAGATATTTACTTTTTACTTTCATAAATAAATTTTTGAATTTGCGTCACTCTCATTTCGATGCCAATACACAAGCATTTTGTACAGTTCCCGTTAAATCTAGATTATTACTCAAATAGGTGACTTAACACTACTCAGTTGAAAATATAACAATAATTCGTTAAATTTCATTCAAAGCTTAAGAAATAAGAAAGCTCATTTGTTACAATACACTCAATAAAACTAGGCCGTTACATGTGTCGTCAATCAACCTAAAGATTAATTTTCTTTTTCTTGGCGGCGAAATGTGCCAAGTCACGTGGTTTGAAATTGCAACCGTACCAAATTCGAATTTTATATGCCGCTATACTACTATTTTCCAAGTTTATTATAGTCGAGCCATCGAATTCTAGCCGGGAATCGCTTTCGATTTCAGATATCGATGGTTTAGATTAAACTTCAAATCAGTTGGAGTCCGCTAATTTTCTTACACATAATAAAAATACTTCGTGCAGTGATTTTGTCTTGGAATGCTTTGTTTCGAAATTCGGCTTAAGAAATTCGATTTAAGTAAGAAAATGTTATGGCGCTTTTAGTGACAGTGGAAAATGTATAGTGGCAGGGTTTCTTTATTTACCAATCAAGTGCTATGATCGATGATGCCAAATTACGCTGCCTATTAAATATATATTGCAGCATTTTCCTTTGGTTTGAATCTTGAATAAAACTGTTTCTTTGCGAAGTGTTTGCTATCAATATCTACCGAAATATATTATAAACTACTCGATCAATAGAATAGTGCCATCGAAGTCCTTTCAAAAACGATTAATTCAACTACGGTGCTGTCAAGCAACTAAAATCCGGTACTCAGCATATACTTTTTTAATTATTTAGTATTTACTTTTAAAAGGACATCTTGAAGGCGCTAATCTGCTTATCAGATATCGTACCAGGCGCTTAATCATTTACTATGAAAGAAAATATTCGAATCTATCTGAATCTCTATAAATGAGTGAGCTTCCAAAAACTGCAAAATTTCGATAATGAAATGAACAGAATTGAATAACAGAATGAAAGGAAAAATTGCCAACTGTCTTTGCTACACATTTAATCAAAGATGCTCACTATTCATAATTTTCCATTATTTCCATTATATTTGGCCCAGTACAATACATTTCATGGTGCAATATTTTTCAAGCCAACTAAAAGCTACGAACTTTCTGTTAAACTACCATTTACGAGTATGATGTTATCTCGTTTTATTGAACGCATCTTTACTAAAGATGAATGTTTTCTTTTCTATGGTATCTGAACACCTAACACACTATGAAAACCCAACGAGAAGACTAGAAACTGAAACTGCGACCACACAATGGGTGCTGGTTTGCCGATGGAAGTCATAAACCTTACACTTACAGTGGAAGTTGATGCTTTCTTTAAACTTTTTCTACTCCGGGAAAAGAAAACGACAATTAACTATGCAATAAAATACTGTAATTATATAGGTATTACTTGGCATCGTTTCTGACCCACATTTAGTTGAAGTGCGTTGAATTGGCAATGTTTATTTTCCTTTTGCAGATTTTTTTTCACTTGACTTACATGGTCAGGAAAAAGTGCACAATTCGAGCATGTCGAAGCTTTGGTATACGTATTGTGTGTAAAGGGCAACCTGAATACATAATTTCAACTAGCAGCGGTGTACTCGTATTCAGCTTATGGTCAAAGTTACGGTGGCTGAATGATATTATTGACATAACAATATTTAAGTTTAATTGAATAACCTGTAATCATGTGTCCCTCAGCATGCTGGAATCATATTTTATTTAATTTTGATAATATTTTATTGAATCGTTATTTTTTTTAGGTCTAGCTCGACTGTTTTCATAACTATATAAACATTGATTCTGCTTTCGGAGGCTTATTCCGCAAAATGATCGAGTTTCCCGTATCAATTATTCTCTGCTATGATAAGCATTACAGCTGATATATCATACATTGTCTATGCTAATTTATAGACAAGAAGGGAAAAGTGATCACAAATTGATAGTCTTTATATTATGTTGCTTTTTATCACCCCTAAAATATAGCATGGTGTACAATTAATGGTTTACCACCCCCTCTCCACCGCTCTGAAAATTTCATTCTGAACTTTTGCATTCAAAATGTGTTTCAATTATTATTGATATCCACATATCTTATGCCAAATAGCTCCATCATATTGAATGCCGGTGTGAAAGTGCTAACTCCACAATTTAAATAGGAAAAATCTAAGTTTTTCTGGAGATTTATTCAAGAAGCAGATAACAAATTTTCTATTTTTCCAACGATTGTTGCTCAAATACACAATATTGTTGAACCGGGATGTCCAAAAATTTTTGGATTGTCCATGGCCAAAGCCGGAAAATAATTCTCTATAAACTTGACTTCTTGCATGCCTCAAAAACACTGCTTAAAGAGACGGCTGGGGATCCAAATCCCATACAAAGCTATTAATGTTTATGCACCTTTTGCTGATTTTTTCTTTATTTGGTTTTTAGTTTTCGCAATTTGTTTTCACTTTGGAAAACTTAATTATGCAGCTGTTCAATTTTCCTAAAGACCCAACCGTAGAATTTTGTCCATTTACTTAAAAACACCGAAAAAAGATTCATTAACATTTTTCAAAGCATGCTTGAGAGAAATGTATATAAAATCAAAACACAAAATAGCGTCATCGAAGTTGGAAATGTGTCTTGATGCCATTTTTGGGAGTTTGTAATTTTAAACCAAATTCTTAAGCTTAAAGAACAATTTTTTCTTCAAAAAATGCATTAAAAGGAACGTTTATGCTGCAAGAAGTAAAGTAAAAAGGAAATTGGAAGAGATGGCAGCTGAGACAGAAGGTACGCAGTACGAGGCAGGAGCTAACTAAATTCTATGTATCTTTTATATTCAAAATCATATTTTTCTATACTTTTACTCATATGATAGTCATGCGGAATGGCTTAAAATGCTCACAACATATCTATCAATTTTATAATAAGCCATTAAAATCTGAAAATCGACCTTAGTTTAATTTTTTCCCCCAGTGTATTTTGATGTTGTTCAATATTGACCATTGTCCAATTTTTTTTTCATATAATCAGTGCTAGGCTACCAATCAGGGGTGGTTAAAACAATTCGTTTCATAATTTGAATATTTCGTTTTAAATCATTTATTTGTTGTCCTCATAGTAATCCTAAATACTTGCTAACTGCCGTAACAAAATTATTGTAGCATGATTTGCATATTCAACGAAGATAATTTGTCGTTTTTCACATCGCAACGAAGAATTTTAGTTAGTATGCTTGTCAACTAATACATTTTTTACAAAATTTTCCATATCCTCGAATGTCCTTCTATATAAATATTTAAATATGAATGTAATATTTGTATTTGCATATTCTATAAATATTTTTTGAAAAAAGACAGTCACGATTTCACGCTCTCATTTTAAATTATGAAAAACAAACGGTTTCTGTGCTTCGTGTGCACAAACTGTAACATTGAATGAGCTGTATTACCAACATCAGCTGCTCAAACAGAGGTCAAATTTGCGAAGAGACACGACATTGAATTTGACGTTGTTTCTGAACTGTCAAGATTCCAATTGAAAATGGCTGTGGAGCTGATTTTAACCAGGTATGTGCCGGCTTTTTGTCGATTACAATGAAAAGTGTGATACATTTGAATATCAGATTGCCATTTTATTAAAGTTTGGGTTGGCGTGGTCAGTATTTTATTGTAAGGAGTGCATTTACTGGACTGAACTCATCATGTTTCTACGTCAGCCTCTACAGGCTAATCTCCATTCGAGATACTGTTCTGGAAAAAATTTGCAATTCATTGACCTAGATATTGCCTATTTGATATCGAGATATATTTCTGAAGATTCAGAATGCTTTCTTAAAAACCATCTGAGGCTTACTTTGAATGTTCTATTGAAGTTCTGTCAGAATTTGCTTACTTGAAAAGTTTTGATAAAACTGTGCAATATACACGGCTTTGTTATGCTTGGTTGAAACTTAGGTCATTAAGAAAAAACCGTACTCATCTGATTAGAAATTAATTGCAAAATACGAGCGGAAAAATATATATAATTAAAACGCGAATGATTGGTAACTTCTTGAATACACATTTCACTCCACGGTATTATGAGCTAAATATTCTCTTACTTTTCTTCTTTAACTAAGTAAATATAATAATTTTAACGTTCGTCAATTCAATGAACTTACTATAATGAAGCAGCAAGATACTAAAATCATACGCAATTCTCTTATCATGCTCGCATTTAATATTGTGTACAAATTATAGCGGTTCGGATAATCAAGGTAATAAAAGCTTTGTAATCCTGAGCGATACCTGGCGAAAATGCTAGAGGCGAATAATATGTTAAGTAGACGACCAACTGACAACTATACTTAAACGCCCTAGGTCATAGAACAAGCTCATGTTCTACAGGAAGCTTGGCACAGAAGGCACCTTTCAACATTTTAGCTTGGTAGTCAATAATTCATTTGGTTAGTCTTGTAAAGTTGATATTTAACTTTCAAATTTTGTTTCTGTTTTATTGAAATAACGGTTTATTTTTTTAATTTTTGCAAGAAAGCATAAAAATACAAATATTGTCTTCCAATTGGTATGTAACACGTTAATTTTGATTTATTTACTTATATCGAATAAAACAATTGAAATGTACTGAACTGAACCACAGGTTAGAGTCACTCACTGTACATAGCACTGTATTTCCAATGATCAAGAAATAATTTGAACACAGTCATCGAAACAAAGAAGGATACTTTCCTTAAATATCTCAAACAAAAACGAATAGTTTTATTTAAATTGGGACTCATTTTTTATTTTATAGCCAACTTTTTTCAGTAAAATTCATCTCAGCAAAAAAAATCTAGTTATAAATGTCTGTAGATAAAGATGCCAAGGCTGAGATTTAAATCTGCTGCCGCTTATTCCCACTTAATACTACAAAATAAGACTCCGTAATATTATTTTGAATGAATTTATGCAAAAAATAGAAAATTGTAAATTAAAAATATAAAATTAATACTTTCAGTATCTGTTCAATACAGATAATCCTTGTTTTCCAAATTGAAGCTGCTGAAATTATTTGATTATTAATGCTATTGAATAGACTGAACTCACGTCTTTTGCTATCTACGCTATTAGTTAGTACCTGGGAGGTACCCCCTGGTGCCTGTTCAACGCTACAATCGGCACGATTGCATAAAATCTCTATGTGAATTGTGACAACTTTATCAATAATTTGATTGATGGTATCATTTAATTTATGTCTTGTCAGATAAGATAAGTGTGAATGCTATGTAAATTAAAATTTTTCCACCAACTAAAAAAATCAGGGTAGTCATATTTTCTCTTAGTTGTTTCCACGTTCATTCAATTTCGTTCCGTTCATGAAATCAGATATAATATTGTTAACTAAAAGTCAAAGAGTTTTAAAAGTAACCTTTTATCTAATGGAAATCTAATAATAATTTGTGTTAGTTGTGTCTGGTGACGAATTAACTGAAATAGTATGGTTCTATTTGTGGCCTGAAATCCTTGCGATAAATCTAAAAGTTTGGTTTATGAAAACGCTTAAAAAATTTTCTAGGTCTAGTTAATAGTTATTTTCTAATTTTTAATTCTTGAGTCATGAATTTGAAAATATTTCACAAATTATAAAGAAATTATGTTGTTCCATTTAAACCTACTCCTGGTCGATTAATCGATAGCGAACAAAATTAAAAAAACATTTTGAACCCCGCGCATCATTGAATTCAATAATAATTGAACTCCATAATTAGTAAATAGACAAAAAAAAGAGTTATTCCAGGCTTCAGAATAGAGTGGCTTGATCATCCTTCAATCTGGCTATAACCGACATAAAATACTACAAGCAGACCCAAAAATATTGTCTCCCAAAACAATTTTAACAGTTAACTTTACATCAATTCCACAGATTCAAAATGAAACTCACAATCATAGCAGTTGCTTTCTGCTTGCTCCATCTGGCATCGACTGTTGATCAAACTAATTTTAAGACCTGCGATCAAAGCAGCTTCTGTCGGCGTTGCCGTAAATTAGAACCTGGAAATTCACAATTCGCTTTGGTACCGGGCACCTTAAATATCTATTCGGACTCGGTAACAACAGAATTAGTAAATAATGAAAACGGCCACTTGTTTGTGATGAAACTGGAAGCATTGCAGGTAATTTCCTGAAAATAAATGTGTAGTGCATTAAAATGTTTAATTAATAGACTCATTACCGTAGGGAAACACATTCCGTCTTCTTGTCGACGAAAAAACACCACTGAGACCTAGATATCGTGTTGTCGATGCTCTAAAAGCGAATCCAATTCCAGGAAGGTATTAATTTTCACCCTACGCTAATTATTTCAAATACTATTAATTGACGTTTCCCTCAGCATAAAAGTTAGCGAAGAATCCAATCAAGTAGTTCTTACGTCAGGAGACAATAAAGCTATCATCTCAGGAACGCCGTTCAAAGTAGACTTCTATCAAAATGGCAAACTGTCCGTTTCCGTAAATGCAAAGGGTTTGATGCGTTTCGAACACTTACGAAAGAAACCAGTAGCTCCACCAGACCCAGAAGACAATGAAAATCCTGAAGTGCCCAAAGAAATTGCACCGAAATCGATTGAAGACGATGATCCCGGCTCGTGGGAAGAAAACTTCAAATCACATCATGATGCGAAACCAAATGGACCGGAAGCGATTGCACTGGATTTCACTTTCCCACTGGCACAGGTGTTGTTTGGCATTCCAGAACATGCAGACGCGTTTGTTTTGAAGTCAACGATCGGATCGGAACCGTATCGTCTATACAATTTAGATGTTTTTGAATATGAACTGGACAGTAAAATGGCTCTTTATGGGTCAATTCCGGTTATTTATGGACATGGGTAAGGAGTTACATACGTCTGGAGTACACTGAGGTTTAAGCATGACAATTTAAATTTTCAGATCAGAGCAGACAGCCGGCGTATACTGGCAAAATCCCTCAGAAACGTGGGTGGATATTTACAATTCCGATGTGGAAAAGAACGTGATGTCTTCAATTGTAAACTTAGTAACAGGTAAGCGTGTCATACACTGCGATATACTCTTAGATTAAATCGATATTGTTCATCTGCAGGCTCTCGCAAAGTTGAACCGCCAACTGCAAACTTTATGTCTGAAAGTGGAATCGTTGATGCTTTCATCTTACTCGGACCATCTCCACTAGAAGCTTTCAAACAATACACCGATTTGACGGGTAGTGCTCCGTTGCCGCAACTGTTCGCACTGGCATATCATCAATGTCGTTGGAACTACAATGATGAGCAAGACGTCAACTCTGTGAGCAATAAGTTTGACGAGCATGACATCCCAATGGACACAATGTGGCTTGATATCGAATACACTGACGGGAAGAAATACTTCACCTGGGACCCTCATAAGTTCGAGCATTCTTTGGATATGATTCACAACTTGACGTCGTTGGGAAGACACCTAACAGCTATTATTGATCCTCATATCAAACGTGAGTCAGGATATTTCTTCCATCAGGATTGCACTGATCGGAGCTACTACACTAAAAATAAAGACGGAAGTGACTATGAGGGCTGGTGCTGGCCAGGATCTTCAAGCTATCCAGATTTATTCAATCCGGAGGTCAGAAAGTATTTTGCCGATCAATACTTGGTTGAAAATTTCCATGGGAGTACCAAAGACGTTATGATTTGGAATGATATGAATGAGCCGTCGGTTTTTAACGGTCCGGAAGTAACAATGCCAAAGGATAATGTGCACTTCGGTGATTGGGAGCATCGCCATGTTCACAATTTGTATGGGCATATGTTTTTGATGGCTACATTTGATGGTTTGAGCAGGCGTGATCCAAATCAAAGGCCTTTTATCCTGACAAGATCACACTTTGCGGGTTCGCAAAGATATGCAACTATGTGGACGGGCGATAACAAAGCAGACTGGGGTCACTTGGCTGCCAGCATCAAGATGTGCTTATCTGAGTCCGTGGCTGGATACTCATTCTGCGGAGCTGATATTGGAGGTTTCTTCGGGAATCCTGACGCAGAATTGTTCTCGCGGTGGTATCAAGCAGCAGCATTCCAACCGTTCATGCGATCACACGCTCATATTGATACAAAGCGCAGGGAACCCTGGCTATATCCTGAGGACACTAAACAAATCATTCGAAGTGCGTTACGCGCTCGTTATAGCTATCTGCCGTTCTGGTACACGATGTTCTACGAGCATGAACGAGAGGGCTATCCAGTGATGCGACCACTTCTTACACACTATCCCAAAGACAAGAACGCGTATGCTATTGATAATGCATATTTGCTGCAAGATAAGTTGCTTGTGCATCCAGTCGTCCAACAAGGCGTTTCTAAAGTCGATGTTTATTTCCCAGCAAAAGAGAACGGCAGAGCTGAAATTTGGTATGACATTGATGACTACCGGCAAATAACAACTCTGGGATATGAAGCAATACCAGTAGATTTAAAAAAGGTACGTCGACAATATTCGAACCTAAATTTACCCACAGTTCTTTTCCACTTCGTCTTATAGATCCCCGTTTTTCAACGAGGCGGAACTATTGTTCCGAAGAAGGAACGGATTCGTCGTGCTTCAACACTCATGAAAGATGACCCGTACACTCTCGTTGTTTGTCTCGACGGAAATCAATACGCCAAGGGCACCCTCTACATTGATGACGAAAAGAGTTACGCGTATCGTAAAGGCGAATACCTGTATATCGAATATGAATATAAGGACGGTGTTTTCACGAATCGGTATGTTGTGATGCTCTTGTCAAATTATCATAATCTCTCATATTTGATTATTTTCAGCTTCATCGATAGGAAATCGAAATTCGCTCCACGATCTTGGCTCGAGCGAATTGTCATAGTCGGTATGAATAAACAGCCCAGATCAGCCAAGCTCAAGGCAAGCGTTAGTAATGCTGCTGATTTGGAAGTTTTACATCAAGGTAATGCTTTCGTAATACGTAAGCCAGGAATTGGAATGGCGGAAGATTTAACCATTACCTTAAAATATTAATTAATTTCAATGCGGTAGAAGGCACTTGCTATCTATGGAGATATGATTGTTTTAGTGGAATATATAGGCTACATTATAATGCTTTAAGATTATTTTTTACTACTTGATCTGATTTATCTAAGATTCGAAAATTATAGATCAAATAAAATCTTGAAACACAGAAAATAAACTGTTATTTGCTAAATGATCACACTTACGCATAAAAATAATTGAACACATCTGCTAGAAATTGATGAATTAATTGGCTATGCATGTTTTTCAATAAACAGAAACAGTAGGTATCGGTAGTAAAACGACGATTAGAGCCACTAAAGTTTTAACGCTGAACCTAAAAAGCGTGGAGAAACATATTTCTAAGATTTCGCTTATATTTCAAGGCGAAATACATGAAGTTTCGTCAGCCTACAAAAGTTGGAAATGTGCATATCACATACAGTACTTTAGTAAGAAGCTAATTTCTTCAAGAAATTATGATCTCGTCCCCATACACAGTTAGGGGGAATTAGTTCTGCTTTGAAAGGTTTATAGACATTAAATTATGTTAGAGAATGCTAAAGTTTTCCTAGTGAGCTAGTACTCAAACTGCAAGAAGCAAAAATTATAAGCGGCATTTCCAGCTAGGAAACTCAACTCAACTCCACGCAAGAGACCTCATCGAGTATGTCCTTTAATAGACGAAGATTAAGAAAACCTAGAGCTATAATTTTCCAGTTAAAACATGTTATGTTGTGTTGTTAAATTATGGTACAAACATATCTTACATTGTGACGCTTATGCGTTAGTTTATATCCGTGGCATACTCATTGCTTAATACAAAAAGTTTAGGAAGGCTTTTTTCCATCGTTATCGACAATTCAGTGTAAAATTTTAGGAAAGGCGAGAAAAATTCGAGCAATTAAGACCCAAGTCTGAAGTACCCTCAAATGATTCAATCACATATCCCGACAAATTGAAAGGAATAAACCCAAACAGCCGTATACCAAATTTAAAATTCTTCTCCAATTAACACAGAATACATCACATCATAACAAAAATTGAAAACTATATTATATATAACAATTTATCTTCGTTTCAATTAAATATCAAATCAGGGTCTGGAGCACCTCTGGGATGTTTGAATTTTGCTGGCTTGTTTTGTCGTTGAAAGCGTCCTTGTGGTGGTTGTTTTTGTGATTGCAACAATGACTCTTGATAGTCTTCTTCCTCTATACGCTCCGTAATATTAAGTGTCAATCTCTTGACTTTTTCATTTTCTTCGCGAATCTTTTGCTCTTGAAGCTTCAAATTGATAGCAAGCTGACTATCCGATGGTGCCTTGAAGGTTTTGAACTGTTGTTTGCCACCTTTACTTCCGCGTAACATTAACACGAATGGGACGGCATTCTCGGCTGTCCCATTTTCAGAGTTATTGCCGCTTTGTTGCAGCTGATCATACGTTTT
This sequence comes from Nemotelus nigrinus, assembly GCA_947369275.1. Lineage (NCBI taxonomy): Eukaryota > Metazoa > Arthropoda > Insecta > Diptera > Stratiomyidae > Nemotelus > Nemotelus nigrinus. The sequence continues at coordinate 13,875,403 of OX376374.1, forward strand.
CTTGCTGTTTTTTGTCATCATAGGAACGGGAATATCTTTTGTGCTTGGCTTTACAGTGTCTCGAATACGTTCCTGGTAGCTATCACTTGCCATTTTTTCGAACATCTTTTCGAATTCGAGGTCCTCGTGCGTCTTTTCGGGACTTTTGGCTGGAATTTCTTCCATTTGCTCCATAGGAGAGTCCTAAAAAATACATGTTGAATCCATGACAAGAGAAGGGATAGTTTTAATTACCGGTCGATCGTCATCGTTGTCATCTTCGTTATTCGTTCGCTCCCGTATATCGTCATCCGAGTCCATTACTGCTTCAGACGTATCTTCAGTCATCTAAAAATAATTAACAATTAAGCGTCATTCTAGACCAGATGAAATTATCACAAATTCGTCAAAGACTTAAATACCTCATCAAATTCACTATCCTCACGGATCACTTCTAAATTATTCTCCGCTTCCGTGTCTCCAGCCCCGTCATGGCTGTTTGGTTGACTGAACAGTTGCGGATATAACTCACGTTTGAGCTTTTCAATTGCTTCTTGAGCTTGCTCTAAGTTCTTAAATAACTAAATGAAAATAAAAATAACATGACTACAAAGTGCCATTGAAACGCGGAATAGAAACGTACCTTCAACTTTGGACGGACCGTTGACATACAATCTTTGTACATATGATCGACTAGGATTGGAAATAGATCCGATGTATTCTCCCGACTAAATATCGGATTGCTTTTTTTGTACCAATAGTAATGTTGGAAGAAAACCAAAAAGTAATCCAGCCGCTTTCTACTGACTGCACTGGTAAAGTATTGCCCGCAAGTATCCAGCAAAGTACACGCCAGCTTCAATCGGAAAAGACTGTCGGGTGGATCTAAAGGTGAGTAGACTCCTTCCTCAGTTGACACACCTAGAGAGATAATCGAATACAATGTGTTGAGAACATTGGCCGATTCGATCAGGCGATAGTTGTATAGCTCCCCTAAATATTTCGCCATGGCAATACGGCGTTGTGCTAGTCGAGGCGAATGAATCTCCAACCCGGCTCTGATGTCTTCAAAGACAATATCGATGATACGAGTTACGGCCTTCTCTTGGTATGAACTCAATCCGGAAACTAAATCTGCCAAGCATCTGATTAACGGAAAGCGAAGCAAATATGCTTTCGACAAACATTTGCAAGCATAATTAAATGTTTCCGGATCTTCCCAATTGAGTCGCCTCATCAGCTTTATGCACTTGTCAACGTTCGCTTTGCACAGTTCCTCAAATACTAGATGCCGTATATACTCGTGAACGGGTGGCCGCACTTTTTGTATACTAGCCACAGTATCGGGTGGTTTTACTAGATAATATACACTTTCGATTTGTGCTGAATGCCTGGAATCGAGTGCTGTTACAGTCTTCAGTCGAATCATTTGCTCCAGATAGACTTTTGTTCTCAATCGTGTATCACGGCAGTTGTACAAATAAACACCAGCTACTTCCAAAAATGCAACAGCCATTTCGATTTGATGATGCTGAAAGTCATGTAGGAGAATCTTCAAACAAAAGAGTGCTTCGATTTTCGGATACAGTCCGAATTTCACAAGTTCTCCAATGAATCGCACTACTTTGATTTTCGATTCAATGTTCATTTGATTTTTCTTCTTAATGTGCCATTTAAATTCCATTTTGAGCATGTAAGCGAGATCGGTGGCGACATCGTGAGAGACTAGATTTATTGTAGCTACCAAACGCGAGAGAAAAGGTAGCAAATCAAGACGAGTTCTGAAATAAAATAGGTTTTTGAAAAAAATTGATAGTATTGAATCAAAACAAGCAGGATTAAGGAATGTATTTTTTCGTAGAGTAAACTTTTAACTTTTGAGGAAAATTGGAAAGGAGCAGTCAGTATTTGATCTTACCTTTGAACGGCGAAGATACTTTTTGTTAGCTTTTTTCGATTATTCTTGGTGTTGAAATTTAGTAAAAAGTCAATAGCTGCAGAATCGATAAGTTCTTTGTTAACACAATTGTTTAAGTTTTGAAGGAACTGCTCGAATTGTTGCTTTGTACTGCCGCTGCTAGAAGAGCTGCTAGGCATCGATGGCGAAGGAACTTCCTCTACTGGCGGCTCGGGAGTACCACTGTGCGCAGGTGGGTCTGAAGAAGTCGACGGTGGATCATCAACATCCAGCTGATCAGGATCGATGTCAACATCGAGAGCTTCTTCCGTCAAAGCAGGTTCATCGAGAGGTGTGTCCTTTTCAAAAAATATCTTTAAATGCCTTTAAACTGTCAAGGGCATATAATAAAAAGTTTACCTGTTTAGGTGCTGAATAGTTTGGTAAAAATTGTCTCAGATCTGGTAAGTCAACATAGAAGCTTTTAGTCTCCTCATCACCCCAAGGATCTAATTCGCCAGCTGTGCTGTCTTCGACTAAATTATCCAACACAATACCTGTTGTGCCAGCTTCTTGATCCTTCGGTAAATCAGGCAATGGTTCCGATAGCAAATCGGAGAGAGTTTGTGCTGAGCTAAACAATTTATCGAAATTCGCTTGCATCAGTTCGCATTTCTCACGTCGTTCGGTGGAAACTTCTCCTTTTGATTCCATTATCCGATGGATGCTGCGTGTCATAGCTTGTAGTTCTGAATATTCCGACTTCAAATGAATACAAAGCGTCTTAAAATAGTCACGAAGCATTGCTTTCAAGTTCTGCTGCTTATCAATATTTAGAAAATTTGACCTGGGTATAGTGACACCATACTTTTCAGCCAGATCAAGTATTCGCTTTGGTACGAGATTTGCATACTCTTCTCCGCAGTGTCGACAAAATGAGAGTATAATCGAGAAATTGCTGTGATCTTCTTTGTCCTGGGATATGATGTTGGTCAGGGCACTTCCAAGTAGCGACAATCCTTGTCTGTTGCTAATCACACCCGAACTTACCAAGTCTGCGAATAGTCTCAAATCCACTCGCATTTTGCTTGCATTTGATATTTTTTCACCTGTTTTTATTGGCAATATTTTGTGCCATGCTTCGACAAATTGCACGCCGAAATCAGCGTAGATTTGGTGAAGTTTTGAACAAAGCTGGACGACAGGTGCAACGTCATTCATTTTAAGTTTGGCTTCCGATATCGCGGCACATATTTCCGAAATGTATTTGGTTAAGTTCAGGCCATTCATATCCTTCAGCAGAGCTTCCAGTTGCGAACCTGCATGATAAGGTTAACAAAGAAATGTAATTAACAGACATTGCTAATCATTTTTAGAATATTATATATATATATATATATATATATATATATATATATATATATATATATATATATATATATATATATATATATATATATATATATATATATATATATATATATATATATATATATAAATATATATAAAATAAAGTATGTTGTGTGATATTTTGTTTTTTACTCGATTCAACAGTCGTTTTATTGCATGAATTAATTTGGAGTTGCAACGTAGTTTCTTTTTCAGAAGTATTTTCAAACAATATATTTTTACCTCTTTCCTTATATGCACACTCTCCATCTCTCAATCAGTAGACACGGTTCGCATACATATCTTCTTCAAACAAATTGCTATAGTAAGTACTACCGAAACAATTGAACACGGTTATAAGGGAAGCATCGGTTGCCACAATGTGTTCTTGATTTAGAGAAAAAATTATGTTCAGCTTTTTAAATATAATCTGTCACTTGTCTAGGAAGCAACTATGAATGATTTGATAGAAACAGATAATGCCAACGGACGGTGCGTACTGAATGAAGGAATGATAGCGTGGAAGGCAGGAAGAAAATGAAATAGCAACTTAATTACCTGTAAACTGTTTCAGCTTTTTAACAAAAGCTGTATTCTTCTTCAAATTGGAATCGAGCCGCGAAAAGTAATCTTCGTCAGGCCGAACGCATTTCAGATTATCCTCTCGCAATTTCGCCTTTTGGGTAATTTTTGATTCCAGTTCTGCGACGAAACTATTGAGTTCTTCACGTTCTTTTGCCTCCGCTCCTTCAGGTGACTCCATGGTGGTCGTTTCTTCGCCTTCTTCACCCATATTTTGAAGATTCTTCCGTTGTTTTCGATAATATTCACCTGATTGGGCGCTAGAACTCAATTTTATCGCACGAATGACATGATAGTTCTAATTTCAACAGCTGATAGTATTGCTGTCATTTGTAGTTTGTATTGCTGACAATTTATATATAGATAATGCAGTGCAATGATATGGCGCTGATTCTGATGTTTTGAAATACGTTACGTTTTTTTTCAGATTTCTTTATCGATTTTATTTTGCACTAAAGATCGACTACTAAAGAACGACTAAAGACACGAAAGAAGACTACTAAAATAAGAAGCAGATACCAAAAGATAATAAAATAGAAAGTGATTGAATTTATACGTCACATTTCGGATTAAAACTTTAAAATACATATGATTTAAATAAACGTAAATAAGCAATTCGATTTAAAATGGCAATAATATTTATAGAAGAAACTATGTAAACTCTAAATTATTTTTAAACTATTCGCTCTGGGATCACCTTATTAATTTGTCTTATCAATTATGGATTCATGAAAATATTTATTTCTCGAATATAGTACCAATTTGAAACGCCAGTCATGGTTCATCTAGTTGCGGATAGGCTATTGTAAAATGCAAACGTTCCCGTACGCAGAAGGCATGTCGTTTTGACAATTTCTATTTCTGGGACTTTTTGTTCGTTTATAATCCTGAGTAGCTAATTAATACTTCGATTAAGAAAACTAGCGCTGTAAAGTTTGGGCTCGAAAAAAGCTTACTTAACTTCAGTCACTCAAAAGAACCTTTTAAGGAAAAGATTAATTATCTAAAACAGAAAAGACATGCTTGAATCATAGGAAAGATTCAAAATACTTGATGATGCTGGTTACCTTAGCCATTTTATGAAGAAGAATTTGGTTGGGATCACAGCAAGTTTAAGTTGGAATAAATTTTATAATCATTATTATAAACCAGGAGAAGGTGATTGCTTAGAAAGCACTGTGTTCATTACTTGAAGAAGGATTGTTTGGAAAAAAATAACAAAATAGTAGATAAAGCTCGACATTCGACGCCCCTTAAATACTAAAGAGACCTAGAAAAATGCAGTTGATTTCCATTGATACAAATTATTTGAAGTATTAACCCTGAATAGAAAGAATGCGATAGTTGTCTTAGGTATTCTTTCTTCTAAAACTTCGATTTTATCACCGATTTCGATTGAATGAAACTTCAATGATCCAAAATGCAGCAACCATTGATTCTAAATAGTCAAGCAATTCCACTTATTCCCACTACAAATCAAATTTCCGTTGACAATCTTGTTCGTCTTTGCGATTAAAATTTATAATATTTCGTAAAACTTTTCATTTATTTCTTCGAACATGCCACGGAATATCGGAAACGGACATTCATCAAGCAATTCAAAACCTTGGGGCTATATTTCAGCTCCGAGGTGCGTTGTTGAGGTGCCACCACCAAAACCACCGCTTAAACTTCCATCTGAGATGCAAGTATGAAGATTAAATTTCGTAAACTGCATGCAAAAATAAACTAAGGTGCTGAAATATTTCAGTTGACTAAGCCAAATACATGGAAACAGACTTTGGGATATGATGACACGGAAATTACTCCTCTAACAGAATTGCCGGTGACGAATTTTTGTAGAGGTCCAGTCATTGTTCCCAAAGGAATGTCCACAGACCCAATCCATTATCCGAATTTAGTGACCGGATTTGAAAGAAGTCCTCAGCATGCAGCACGTGCATCTTTGAATGTTCGTTACACAGATAAGGATTGGGTGCGAAATTGTAACGCAGTGCATACGGAATCGAAGATGACCAGGTACATTTAAAATAGAACCAAAAGTTTGAGAATTATACAGCCAAGTAGCAAAATACTCTTTATGTTAAGATATTTAAAGTATTTAAAAAGTTGTCGTCAGATAGTGAGTATTTGAGTGATATAATACTTGCGTTGCAAAAAGAATATAGAGAATTCGATCAAATGAAACAAAATAGTATTTTAGATTCTTGAAATAAAAAAAGGATTTTGAAAACTGTGGTAATAAATTTCAGCATAACTAACACGTTTATAACAGTCAGAGAATTATTAGCTTCATATTTTGTCTTGATTTCTTAAAGCCTGTATAATTTATGGTTTTTTTTACCTCCTTCCTTTCACTCTCTCCATCACTTTATTAGCATGCACAGTCCGGGTGCATCATTTTCCCTTTGGGTAAGTGTTTCATAGTGCTTCCTAGACAACTAGTTTGTTAGTATAAGACAGCAAAGAGCACAAACTACTTATATTCAGCCTCCCTATGAGTTCCTCATCATTAAAATATTCTATACTAATATTAGGAGTATTAAAGCCCAGCAAAAGTATTATCTGATACAGATATATTTTTTTTCTCGGTCCCCCGGCCCTCTTCTTAAGTATCTATCTGAAGAATTTAAGTATCTATTCTTCTTAAGTATCTATCTGAAGAATTTATAGCAGATAAGAAAAGCAGCGTCCAACGTGGGCTATTTCTACTAACCTGAATCTTACTATGAAATATAAATAATAGGTTAAAGTTGCATTCGAATTAGAAGATAGTAGTAGGTTGCTCTCGAAGTATTGGTATCTACCAATAAATTGAAATTTATTTAACGTATTTAAAAGAAAAAATTGGTATCTAAATTAAAATAATTGGTTCTGATTTTGGAAAAAATTAAATCAGATTAAATTGACTTTCCGGCATATTCAATTGCAGATATTTTTTTCTGGCATATTCAATTGCAGAAACATTGGTGGCGGGAACGTGATTTTTCATCTTAAAAGTATTACAATTGCAAAATGCTCTTAAATAATAAACAAGCTTATGCTAGGAATAAATTTTAGGTTTATTTAATTTAAATATTATTGTTGGCACACATCTTGACTATTCTATTCTTTATCAACGGACATCATTTAAAAAGAATAGTCAATGAATTCTCAAACACAGTCAACTATCTTTTTCATTCTTATAATATCAGGACACACTATTTTTTGTTTTTATTATTACTAAAATTCGAGAGATACCTAATTATAGGTATGTTCTATGTATCAGCTTCAGGAAAATTTGGGCGCTCGTAGATTCCAAAGCTTACCCGCAAGTTTATCAACATCATTTTTGCTGACGTGTTATAGCTTCCTTTCTGCTAAATGTTCTGGCACACTATTTCTAAGTGTCAACTAATCAGCTATGACAGGTATTTGCAGTAATTTGGGAGCATGAATCTTCTTCTTGTTTTGCAGGTTTTTATCCGAAATGAATTTCTTTACTTTTCTGGTGTTCGGTCAATTTTCCGCCACCACAACAGGAAACTGATGTGTCACAGACCTAATGTAAGTACATAGTAAAGAAATGAACATGGCAAAGAAATTAAGTAAAAGTAGGTGAAAGATTATAACAGAGCTAAGGGAAAAAACATTGCAGATATTTCACGAAAAGGCTGGTTAGCAGGACACCCCAACTGAACCAAAGTCTAGAAGAGAGCCTGCCAGCTAGGTGTGATGGTAAGCCATCAAAGAAGCAAAACAAAAAAAGAAGTGATGCCACTGGACACATCACACTACTCTAGAGACACCCATTAAGTCCTTTAGATAGGCGAATGGTCCATGCTGCTGTGTTAACTTTTGGCGGTATCTTTAAATAAAAGGAAGCTAATTAGTTTCGATCCAGAGTAGCTGCAATAAAAAGCAAGTGTCTGTAAAGGTTATTAGGCTTTTAGTAATGGTTTAGCTTTACCAGACTCAGCTGAGATATGATAAAGCGCGTTCGCTAGAAAAAATAAGCTGAAAAACAGTACACAAGCGGTTAGGGGAAATGAGATGGACCTAGTTAGAGGTAGACAGGCTCAGACCCTAAATATTGTAGGGGCTTACAGCTCACAAGCAGCCAAAGGTCCCTTCGACAAATAAACTACTGGCTGATCAGGCTCAACTGTACTTGAAAGGAGGGTGCTTTTCCGGGTTATTGTCCAATGATTAGGCAAGTATTTAAAGATCTAACCATTCATTTTTAAACCACGAATTAATTGAAGAGGTACAGATGCAACCAACACTATAACTATTTATCTTAAATGGAACTAAAGTTCTAATCACAATTGTCCTTAAAATATAAAAAACTCAAATCTTTTGTAATAAAAAATAAACTAAGCAGTAAGACGATCTCAAATGAATTCATTTGAAGTGCTTTATGTTTGTTGTTCATTCAATATTCTGATTCTGAGAAGAAAAAAAATGCAAGTTCACATTTACCTAGAATGTTAAAATTAAATTATGTTATGGTGGCTTCTACCATGTACTCTGTCAAGCTCTCTGCGTACTCAATACTTTTTTTGTATAACAATTCATTAGAAAAGAATTGTAGTTTTGGTCTTCGTAAGGCTTTGTTTTATATTATTCATTTTGATTGTTTATTAATAAATTATATAGCCAGTTTCAAGGTGAGAACAATAACCTGCCGTTACTCTCACAGATATGCTATTCTCCAACATGAATTATTTTTTAGAACCATCTCAGTACGAAGTACTATTAATTGACTGTCACGGTGATTTTGATGCACATTAACGTGTGCGAAAGCAGACGCATACAAAGTAAAGTAAAGTAAAGTAATTCCATGACAACCTTTTGTCAGGTCTAAGAGTTGAAGCTGGTAGAGAGCTTCATTCACCAATTTACAATCAAAGTATACAACAGTGGAGTGATTAGAAGCAAACAATGTGGATAGAAATATTCTAGTCAGATAATTTCTGAATATTCCAATCGAAAGTTGGTAGACCGTTTCACATCCAACATTTTTCTACTCAAGAATCATTTTTTTTTTGTATTTCCGATTGTGTTAAAAAAAATTGTAAACGGAATTATTCGAGCAAAATTATTGATTCATCGATGCATTTTCGGCTTTATAAGGTGCATATCCTTTTAATCGGTATTTAAATAGCATTTAATCATAAATAGCACTCAAGAATGTTTTATATATTTGTTCGTTTAACTTGATTCTAATTAGATATGACACACGTGATAAGAGGAAGGAAATAAAAGGAAGAAAATCTTGATTAAAATTTGTTATATTTATTTTGGGCTGGTTATATTTATCAGCTTTTGATGAGCTCACGCTTCGACTTCATAGTTTCTTCTCCAGGCTGATTTCCCACTTTACTCTTGCCAGTTGTCCCGCAAATCCAATGATGCCTTTGGTTCCGGTATGATGCGGCGTCCTCCTTCAATGATGTAGCGTCCGGTTATGGTCCTGACGGTATCCCGAACCTGCTTCCCAAATCACTTTCGTCATCCATGAGTGCTCCTTTGCCTATTATTTTAACCGTTGTGTTGTATCTGTGAATTCTTGTACTTCTTCCCCAAACTGCCCTCTTTCTAGAGTTCTTCAAAGTACGATACTAGGTCCTTTGTTATTCCTGGTGTTTAAATTGAGCACGAGCCTGTTAAAATGAAAACAAAGATTTACTACGGTTTTAATATTTAATATTTTTTTTGGAATTAGGATGAATTGTGAACGAGTTCGTTTTGATGCCGTTCGTTTGATGCGTGAAACAGATGAAAAAACAGTAAATGGACAAACCGATGTCAAATATCGTATCGAGGAACGAATAAAAGACATGCTTTTCTGGCGTAATGAACTGAACTCTGAGCTGGAAAAAATCAAAGCGGAAGCCAACCATTTATCTGATGTGCGGCGTAATATATCTAAATCTTTGCAAGATTTGGAAGCTCCAACACATATAGCTCAGGAATGCTTGCGTTTACGCGAAGGCCGTCAAGGAATTGAAAAGGAACGAGATTTCGTTGAGGAAAGCCTCCTTAGGGAAGTCGACAATCTCCGAAATAGTCGCAGAAAACTTGGTGAATTGCATCAAACTATTGATCATCAGTTATCCGATTTGCGTAGTTCACAACGAGCTCTTGAAGAAGATGTTGTGCACAAAGAGCAGACGCTATGCATTGATAGGATCTGTCAGGAGCTGGATAATTACAGTCGTGGCATTAGTTATCGTGGCGGCATTGAGAAAACTGCAACTGCGACAACTACTGCTGAGACTTGGACCGAAGCGAGTGCACAGCGTGTTGAAAAGTGAGTATTTGTTTCATAGTATAATTTTTTGACCACACCTTTAGAAAATTGCAATTAGAAAAAAGGAAACTTATAGAATCATGAAATATGTATGTATTTAAGAATTTTAGTTTCTTGCGTGAGCCAGATCACAGACCCTCCCAGCTTAAAGTTAAAAGTCAATCATTTTTGTTGAAAGTACGTTACTATTATGGAGTTATTGTTCAAAGTGAAAAGCTTCCAAACTGCCTTATACCTATTGAAGATTTTATATGCTTATTTCGCTATCACTGAAGATATGTAAAATTTATAACTATTTTAATTTACCGACTAGATCGCTGGCGGCAAGGGCGAAATCTGCCGAACTACGGATTTCATTAGGCACCCTTATATCTGCTATCGCCAACACAATTCAAGAGCATTTTAAAAATACCAACTGGGCATTTGAACGAGGACAGGTGACCTTATCAAACGAAATAATGAAAATTCAACACTATCTCAGCACAGTTAAGGACGAAAAATTTCAATTGGACAAGTATGTCACGTTGCTGAAGAAGGCAATACAGGACAAAACCAAACCATTGTTGGTCTCTCAAAATCGTCTTGAGGCAAGGGGTCATCGTGAAGGTTTGGAACTTTGCGAGTAAGTACGGTTTATAATTTGATTTTGAGCTTCAACGGTTTAGAATTTGAGGTTCGAAACAAAGCATCTAATCTTTACACATTCTTTATCTGTACGAGTATAATCTTGATTTATTTGTTTCATTATAAAAGCCATTCATTTTATATTTTCAAGGGACTTTGCACACAGACGTTTAATCCGTGAAATCAATGATATTCAAGATTCGATTGAAAAGTTACACGATAAATTGATTGAAGCTGAATCGAAATATCAACAGCTGTTGAAGACACGAGATAACTTGGAAAAAGATTTAAAGCGGAAAGTTAGTAATTTATTTACAGATCGTGAAAAGTGTATGAGTTTGAGACGATCGTTTCCTGTCGATAAAATGGTGAAATACTAATTTATTTACTGTAGCATATTTATAGTTTTTTTACAATTTATATTAATTATTTGTTGTGAAAGTTTAAGAGAAAAATATAGATAAAAAACTTAAGAAATATTTGTCTTTGTGATGGCTAAACAATTAAATCACTATGTGTTTGCAAACTACATGTGAATAACTAAACATATATGGTTTTATACATACATAAATATAGTTAGAATTCGAAAATATAATTCAACTAGGTTTGTGAAAGCTACTAAGTTCCTGGTAATTACGGTAGGGTTAAGATCTACATGATTTGCTATACGCTAAAAAACAAAAGACAAAAATGTAAAATCATTGGTTGATACCAGGTTGACCGTAAGCCAACAATCTGGCAAACGTAAAAACTTTAATAATCAAACAACAGTGTCCTAGATGACCTGCTGCCGGGCATCGAACATGACGCCGGCATTAAAATAGGCTAAATGATTTGCGCATGAAATGTGTGTTCCTTCTACAGGTTCAATAATGCAAGCTAATCAGTTGTGGTTTGGAAAAATCGTAATTGCGCAAGACTTCTGGAAGAAGCTTGGTCGGCAGGAACTTGTACTTTGGAGAACAGTGACTAAATGAACTACAAAATTAACATTTAAAGCAGTGCTTGACACAAGAAATCAAATGAATAAAATAATTGTGGAGTTAGATCTGAGATCATTGAGCTTACAGCGATAAATGAGGGATTATACACTCTGCGTCTGCGACTCGTCCCCTGTAAAATCAAACTCCTAAAAGGTACAAAATCAGGAAGAAAAGGCAACGTCAAAGCCCTTACGCAAGAATCTACCAGTACGGCAATTGGTGCGAAACCAGGTTTTCTGGAATTCTCTACTGTAGCAAGTCTAGACTGGACTACCGGTTGTTGCATCGTTAAGTATGGGTATGATCATGATGATGAATGAAGCAGCCCAAAGCTGCCCAAGGTTGACATAAAAATCTTGCTTGTTGACTTTATGAAACCGTAAAAATGTCCTCAATGAGTCACGGAATAGAAGTAGTCCGTATATTGGCAGTGAATACCTTAAGGATTGGCACGAATAATATAAGGATTATAAGTTTCGGACTACCTAGTTGTTAGCGGTTCAAGAAATGGCTAATGGCATAACTCTGTTTGCACGGAAGCCTGTTAATCACCGAACTAGATTACTTTTTATTACATATGCTAATTGATTGCCACAGCCTTAATAACATATTCTATACGAATATATCAGAGAGTCAATATTGAAACAGCTACACTTTTAAGTTCTCACACACTATTAAGTTTTTTGACCCTTTATCGAGAAGCATATTAGGATAGTAGCATTGAACAAAATGAAAACTCCCGCTTAGTTGTTATTTTCAATGTATACTATTCTACAATACAGGCGCACAAACTCGAGTATTAAGGGGGGAAATACATGTAAAATAGAAAAAAAATTGCAAATTTCAGATTGATTTAAAATATATATATTGTTCATTCAGAAAATGTTTAATATTAAATCCTTAAAGTACATGGGTCACAGTAAATGAAAATATTTTTTTAATAATTTTTCAACACAAAATGGCGGCGATGCGAGCGAATGAAAAAAACACATCAAAAACTGCCTCGTACAACTTAGCGCCTTATCTGGGGAACTTGCACCATTCAGAGAAAAAAAATATGCTAATGAAATATATCATTCATAGGTGAACCAATAAAATTTATAGAAAAAATTAAATTTTTACATTAATTTTAGATAGAACAAAAAAATCGATTATTTTTCAAAAAAATCACGCTTTAAACATTACTAAACAAATTATTTGCAATAAAATTTAGGTAAATTGCAATAACATTTAGGTTCAACGAAGAGATAATATTCTTTTGTAGATGTGGTATAAATTTAAGCCGGATCGATTGAATATTTTTTGAGATATTTTGTCCAGCAGTTGAAAAATTACTACTTTGAGAAAAACGCGTTTAAATTTTTAAAGCTCCACCGACCTGGGGAACGCCGCGCTGCCTATAACTCGAGAACTAATACGAATATGGCTTCAAAACTTTTTTGGTATATTTTAAGAGCATTTCAAACATTTTGATGTAATAAAACAAATCGATTTTATTTTAGCAGTTACATGTATTTTCCCCTTTAAAGCAGCGTTTGTTGAATTGGAATTAGCAGATGGTCAGTGAACTGCGCGCTAGGAAAAATTATTTTATAACTCTTTGAGTGCCATCTGATTCATATTTGAATGGCAGCTATTGAAGTGTAAACATTGGCATTCAATTTTGTGTAAAAATTAAGCTCTTCTGCCTGAAAAATACATAGCAAATTCAGCTGTGAGATTGAGGTAAATATGGCTACTTTAAATCAGGTTGGCACTCAAAGTGTTGATCCATTAGAATTTGACACACATACAATCACTGATGATTTGAGAAGTCTTAGAAATGAAAAACGTTGTCATTTTCGTCAGCTAGTATTTTTTGTTTCGGTGAATGCGAAGCCTGAGCATATGGAAAACTCCGATGGATAGGTGACTAAACACAGACCAAGGAAACTGTGTAACACCGTTGTTCAGGTTAATTTGAAAATATATTTTATGGGGAGGAGAATAATGAAATTAATATAGATAGTTAAATGTACTTAAGTATGTAATTAATAGATAATTATCTGGTAATTAGTATTAGTCAATACTTTAAAAGTAAGCAAATTAAATAAGATACCTAAGTTATTTTAAGATTACACCAATAAACACTGAAGAAGAGGGCAGATAACCCTTGAAATATCGATATATGTCGAGTAATTAAAATAAATCCAGCTTCAAAAGGAAAAACTTGGTTTACATTTAAATACCTACTGACATCCTACAAGGACTAATTGCGAAACAAAGGGTTAAAGTTGTAGATACTTATGATAGAGCACATTTTACACAAAAGGTTTGATGATGTGAATCTTAAGGGGACCTAAGTTACATTTTGCCACTCTGTTGTGAATCGGTTGTCAATACTGACATGAAAAGCTTTGTCTTTGAGAAACGATTCAATAATATGGAATAGAAAAGGGAAGGAGACTGACTATTCTCTAATTTTAAAGCAATTCGAATTCTATCAGGCTTTATATCACACAGACTAACTCCACGCATGGAATATTGCATTAGTTATGTTGTTATTAATTTTAACATAGTTGTCTTAGGCAAACATTGGCAAACACTGAAAGTCTTAGGCAAATACTGAAAATGCTTATAGCCGCTCGTTCGATGTGGTCTTCACAGCCTAAGTTTTTTTTCTGATAGATCTGCTCGAACTGTAGCTCTAGAGACAAAAATACTGGCTTTGTACACAAAATTGACCTTTCAATTCTATGTAGCATGATTTTTGGACATTAGTACTGAGGTAGCGACCAAACAGTGTTACTCCCAAGACCGATGCTTTACATTGGACTCTCCCACTTTGCAGTCTAGTGTTGAAATATTCTTCCACGTATGACGCTTATAAGTCGGTTTGCTTCCTTCGTTAATCTAGCAATTCCCCGGAGTTGAGTCCTTCTCCATGTAAGTAGCTTCATAAAATTAAGAAGTTTGAAAGGATTTTTTTCGGCCTCAACCAAAATTGTCTTCTTTTATCTACTTTGCAGCATTGTTGCAGAAATTAGTATGATTCAAATAGCTTTCAGTTGGTTTTCTTCTGCCAATTACACAATAGTTTTTCAATTGCAGAAATTTTCTATATTCGAAAAAGAACCGGCTTGTGATCGGATACCAGCTCGTCGAAGACGTTGATATGCACATATTAATTGAATACTGTACCAAGAAGTATATTTTCCTGGAACTAGTACCTACTTTCACTAATTTGACGATCTTCTTCTGAGAGTGTCACCTCTTCAGCCCAAATAATCCATGACCTCAAAAATGTATATTGATTGCGGTTTGAAAGTTGTAAGGCCAACTGCGTCATAGCCTCATTAGGGATTTGCAGGCTTGATTATGTGTATGTGATGTATCTATTTGTTAAGCTCGATTCCAGCTTCTTTACTTCTCACCGTCTTTCATGGCGGTTCCTGCAAGGAGGACTCGGCCTTCGTGATCAATGACTGCACGAAGGTCTTCTGTGAGCTCCTGTGGCGTAAGAGGTCGATACGCTGAAATTAAAACAAACTCGTTTGCACTTTAGTGGCAGTAGCTGTCATTCCCTCAAGAACGGGAGTATCTTTCATCATTGCCAATGTGTGAGTAGATTGAGTCAGCAACATTTTCAAGCATAAAAAGTGAAAATGAATACCTAAACAGTCAGGAATAATACTTCGATTCTATACTTTATTGCCAGACTTTCTATTGATTGTAGACGAGTTTCAACTGATAAACTACACGAAATTACATCAAAGACGATGCTGCTTCATAGCAAAGTGATTTGAAGTATTTTGTTGAAATTGGTTTTGTGAAGGGAAATTTTCAAACGTCTGGTTAGTATATTTTCTAGTCATTGCTCATTGTGGCAATAGAGAAACCATAAGAAGATGTACAAGAATCCCATACCACCTCCAGAAAATTTTGACAATATGCGTGCAATAGTCTTTGTTGGCTTTTGTGGCTTTTATTTGGCTCTTACCGGCAGGAACTTTCAGATGTTAACTTTCGAGAATTCGTTTTATTCATTTTAAAATGTCAGTGGTCGATTTGCATTATAGGTAAATATAAAATTGTGAAGGACCAGAAGGATCATCAGAAATCCGTCGACATTTTCAAATAGAAGTTCTTTAAACGCACACGCTAATTGTTGAAAAACATCATTATTGTTATTTTAGGTTAAAACTCTACCAAAAGTATTCCAGAAACGGTTATAGCGTCAAAAAATTTACAATGTGTCAATATCGTTTATAGATTTGGGAAAACTTATAGTCTTACAAAAAGGAAAGCTAATGCTGGTAGCTCGAATTCGCAATAAATATAATTTACATCTAAACGCAATATGAAAACCTCTTTGCTAACAATATTACATTGAAAGTTTAAGCAATTGATTCATATAATCCAAAAGTATTTTGAATAAACTCTGTAAATAGTACTTTTTGTTGAGATCAAGTTGTTTCTCCTGTTTTTCAGTTACTCTGCATACTCGTATTTGCTTCAAGTACTCGACACTTACATTTAACTCAATAAAGCTTGCTGCGGCAAATGGACTTGATGTCACATTACGACATCAAGCATAAGATCTACTATATTTTAAATGTTTATTTCGAAACTTCGATAATTTTGACAATTTTTATGAGATTTGTAAAGTTGGACGTTATTTTTTGTTATTTTGTTTCAAATATAGCTGAAAAGCAACCAGGTAAGTCGAAATACTATAAAGTGAAACAGTATTCTTGAAAAACTCTGTGAAACTGTATTTTTTGCGAGACCACACGATTTGATTTTTTCTCAAGTATCAATATAAACGTCCACTGAATTAGTATTTGATAATATTACTAACGGGAAAAGAGCGCCGCAAACCCAAGCACTTCTCGCGATCGATGAACAATGCATTGATCTTTCGCTTCATATCAGCTTCAAGACTGGCTCGTGTGTTGAGCAATTGTTGGTGTTGTGCTTCGGCTCTTTGCAGTTTCATGTGGAGATTTGCAACTGAGTCTTGAATATCGCAAACTTCCTGAACGAGTCGAACCTGTGCAAAGTCCCTGAAACGGTGCATTAGTTAGATCCACCAAGTGCAGTGTAAAATCAAACGGAAACTCTTACTTGCAGAGTTCCAGTCCAGTTCGGTGTGAGCGTGCTTCCAAGCGCGTTTGGGCGACCATTAACGGGTTCGATTTGTCATCGATGGCTTTTCGCAGGAAAGCAATTTGTTTTTCGAGATCGAAGATTTCTTGTTGCACTTTGTGCAGATGCAATTGCATTTTACTCTTAGCTTCAGCCATTTCCGATGATCGCCTGTTCAGGGAATTGTTTGTGTTGATCCATTGGTCCCAGACCGCAGAACTGACTGCATTGATGAGAGTTTCTGCCTCGCTTCGGAGTTGGGAAGAGCTTGTACGCTCTGATTGTGATCTGGGAATAAATACATTTTTTTAAAAATAATTTCACAGATAATATGATTTGCTAGTGGTCACCGGTTCATTCTGTTCGAACTTGCGTGTGCCCATGTCTCGGCTGTGCTGATAGTCGGATCGTATTTCTCAATGCTGGCATAGTAATTGATACTACGACTGTAATTATTCAGTTTGTGACAAACACCATCGATTCCAAGTGTGCCTTCCTTGTGCATTAGATCCTGCTCTAACTCATGCTGTGACGCTCGTAGCTGCGCAAGCTGTCTTGCTATTCTATTCAACAGATTCTGAAGTTTTTGCTGACTACTCCGCAGGTTATCAGTTTCGCGAAGGAGACTCTTCTCAACATGGTCATGAACCATCTCGACACCTTCTCGCTTTTCTCTCGCATAAAGACATTCCTGTGTTAAATGGAGTGGTGCATCGAGGTCAGCCAGAGCCTTCTCACTATTCAGTTTTGTGTCACAGAGCATCGATGTCTCGGTTATTAATTTTTCCCATTCAGTGTTGAGCTCATTACGCCAGAACGTGACATCAGTCAAACGTTCACCTAATCTGCGGCCAGCATCTCTTTGACCCTGTGAAGTTCTCTCGTCGGTTTCACGAATAGTTTGTATGGCTTCAGCTCGAACGCGTTCGGAACTGTTTCTGTAAGCAAACAATAGTAAATATATATGTAAGTATACTTTTAAGGACCGATTCCAAAATTAGATTTTTGATTACATTAAATATATCTTGGAGAAAGTATCTTACACCAAATATAATGAATAGTTTAATTTACTAATAAATAAATTTTTCGAAACTTTTTACTATACATATACGAGCAAGAGAAATCCTCAATTCACCGTTATTACTTGAACTGAACACTTATCAAAAATTCCAATCGATGTAATGGCATCCCACAATAAGACCATCTGCATTAATGTAAATAAATAAACGTTGCTGAAAAAATACCTCAACGGATACTCCGTCCTAGTTGCAAATGCAGCTTTGCTGTTTCGGTAGAATTAAATTACTGGCAAAGTCAATTACAAGCGTACTGGTCGCACATTAATCAGTCGCGGAAGCATACCAAATTGGATCGGCAACATAAAAATGGATGATAAATATCTCCGGGGCACTTTTCGTGCAGATCAAATTAAACGAGGAAGTGAATGTAAGTAATTTTCGGAAATTACTCCGTAAGTGACACAAATACCGGCAGGATGCATTTGCGGCTTATCGATAAAACCTCTTGCCTATAGGTACATATAGAGTACAGGCGGTTAAAAGGCAAAAAAAAACCCGAGATAAACAATACTTTCAACTTAAATTATGAAAATGACTTCATAAAATGTTCTGCAGAGAAGCATCCTGCTGTGGAAATTTCCTACCTGTTCGCATTCGACTGGGAGTACATGTCCAGGCAGTGATTGGACCACTCGCCAGGGGTGAAACGCGTGTACAAGGCAGTCCGTGCGGCATGTTGAGGATTAATCTCGAAGCCTGTCACCAAGTTGGGGAATGTTAGAGGCTGTGAGGACATTTGCGATGGATTGTAATGGACGTTTACAGTCTGATGATGGATGGGTTGCGGAAGATGTACCGGCTCATTTAGTTCGCATCCGAACGTGGGCTTCCACGAGTGTCCGAGTGCCGTCTAAAATGGATTGCGAAAATGAAACGGGATTAGGTGTGCACAATTTGTTGCAATAATTAGATAAAAGTTGGTTAGATACTTGGTAAGGTATTCCGGCTCTGGCTGGTATCGGTGGACCAGCGGCGGTGTCCGATGCCATCGAGCTCCATGGCTGCAATTTCGAAATGAATTGTGAATAAGTCATTGCGACACTCGCTGTTTACACGATAAAAGCACCGCTTATATTGAATTGACCTGTATAGTCCCAATTCACATTCGAAGCGCCTTTATTGGTAAACATATTTAAGTAATTAACCTGAAATTATTTGCAGAAAGTATGAAACGTATGGACTCGTGCTGGGTAATACAAAACATATTGGTAGCGTGTAGTCAAATATATATGTTATAGGATCAACTTAAGAGAAGATATAAGTAATAGGGTCAACTTAAATAAAATATATATGAAATGTTGACAAAGTTTCATGATGATAGCCTTAAAAAATAAGGCAAAAACCAAAAATACAATCCGCTCGTATTTGAGACCAAACAACAATTTAATCGATATAAAAAATTGGCAACATAATATTCATTTACTACCTTTCAATTATGTTGTGACTGGTGATAATTTATTCCCCGAAATATGTTTCGAATAATAACCGAATTTTCAGGTCGCAATAGATATTTGAATAAATATTTAATTTTTTCAAAGTGATTTTTTAAAAATATTTTAAAATATTTCCTGTTCCCTTAGAATACAGGATCATATTTAACATTTGGGAAGTCCATAGACCGGAATCAACGTCATGAATCAAGATCAAAAATTAGTGGCACCAATTGTAGCTAGCTCATCAACTATGCATACCATCGATTGGGACAAAGTGAAGGTAGATCCTTTGCCAGATAAATGGCGACTGGCAAGCAAACGGAAAACGCGGACAAGTAAAGTGACTGAAAAAGAAGTAAAAAACCTCAGAACTCTAGCGAAGGCTATAACACAAAGAATTACTGTAGATAAAAATGAAAATTCAAAGCAATATACATCACTGAAGTATCAAATCTTTTAGATTAGAACAGATACTTGAGGAAAGTAAATATCAATGTGAATGTTGTTTGTAATATCTTTGATGTTAACATTTTGCAGTAAAGATATGATATCTAAAGTATTTTTAGTTAAACATAAAGTGAAGTTTTATATAAAATCATTTGCAAGCCTTGAAAAAAGTTATTTGAAAATATAGATAAAAGCTTAACTTTTTTGGATAGTGATGAATTACAAGAATTGTTCATGATAATATATGTAAGGATTTTTGAATTTTTTGACTACTCTAATACTGTTGCATAGTATTTCAGTTAAAATAATTTTTATATATCATTCATTTTTCAATCGTTTTTTGGTAAATCCCTTTTTGGAAAACAAGTTATCCTTGCATATAGATCAATTTATTAATAAAAAAACACTATTTAGGTAAATATAATACATGATTTGACACACACTAAAATTAAAATACCAAAATTGCACAAACCGACAAATAGTAAAAGAATAGATGTTCAATAAATGGTACAAGAAATACTATTGTTTTGATAAGAATAAGCCAGCAACTGTGTTACGCTGAGTCATTTACCCCATAATGTTATTTTCATTTTTATAGAACAAACGGAAAAAAGTCTAGCGCATGTGAGCCATTAGAAAAACTTATTTTCGACAAAAATTTGTGGAATCGTGTTAGTTTTGAATGCATGCTCTACCATACGCGCTCCTAATTACAACCAACCTATATTGAAGATCGTATACGGTTTTGAAACAATGACAGCATAGGAAGCCATAGGGTACAACAGTTTTCAGGGCTACCACTCGAAACGGCTACCACTCATAATTTAGGAAAGTAAAATACTTGTTACTTACTTTTATTAAATCGTATACAAATATGTTGGTGCCATATCTTAATACTAAAATTATGGAAATGTCAAGTGCTGGCTGCACTTTTTTTAGCAGTTAAACCAAAAGTCTTTCATACCTGCGCCATATCAAGATCAACATACCCGGTGATCAATGCATTGGAAGTTATACGGATAGAATGATTTTTGGGGCTGCCATCCGAAAAATTCCCAACAAAGAACATTCAAATATATGTTTCTCATTTTCATTTTAGATGCTTATAATATGAAAATGTGGTGGAAGCAGCTGTTTGTATAAGAATAAGAAAAATACCTGGTGCTGGCAATAGAAGTTATAAGGCTAGAACATTTTGTAGGTCTATCACCATCGAATATTTGAAAATGTTCGACAATGAAACTTTTCTTATGAGTTTTCACTAAAAAATCATTATTATTATTTTTATCTGCAAGATCATTATAATTTGAAAATTGATTGTTAGGATCTCTTGGTAAAAAATGAAAAAAAATACTACAGCTGGCAGCCATATCCTGATTTTTCAAAGCTTGCAACGCTTTACCAGCATTCAACCAAAAGTCTACCCTAACTGGTTTACATCAAAATCATTTAACTCTGTGAATTTTGTTTTCATCCGATGACCAGATCGAAAATTACAGATATAGAAAGATGTTTTGGGGCTGCTATCTGAACAGTTTCCAATACTTGGAAAATTTAAACATTGATTGTTCATTTTCATTTTAGATGTTTGCTAGATGAACACCCAATGGTAGATGTTTGCTAAATGAATATCTGGTGCTGGCAGCTCTCTGCTAAAAACATATTATATCTGCTTCACATTGAAGACAACCCACCCTGTGAGTTTAGTTTAAGTGTAGAGAAAGATAAGTGAGTCAACTCTTTTCATTTTCCAAAACAAAAAACCACTTTGACCTTGAAATTGCGCCTCCATTTACTCAATGCATTATCTGTCAAAACAACCTGAGAGTGGGTTGGTATTTTTTGTGAGAGCGAGCCGTATCTGCGAAGATGAACCACAGCGTAAAGAGTTAGTTCCTAACCAGCGTGCGGACTCCGTATATGTATACGGTCCAAAACTTCCAATGAACTGGCCTGAGATTGTATTGTTGATCAGCCTGGAAAATTGGAAGAAATCGCATGGAACAGAAAGAGGTGCAAGATAAGATTCGACAACTACATACTCAGGCTAGATTTTTCGTTGCTCACATACGACTCACTCTCGCAAAAAATACCAGCACACTCTCAGGTTGCTTTGACAGATAATGCATTGCGTAAATGGAGGCGCAATTTCAAGGTCGAATTGTTTTTTCTGGAAGATGGAAGGAGTTCACCCACTTATCATTCTATACACTTTGGATGAACAACGAAACATCTAGCCTGACTATGTGTTGTCGAATCTTATCTTGCATCTCTTTCTGTTCCATGCGATTTCCTCCAACTTTCCAGGCTGATCAACAATACAATCTCAGGCCGGTTCACTGGATTCTTGGTCCGTATACATATACGGAGTTGACACGCTGGGGAGGAACTAACTTCTTACGCTGTTGTTTTAGTTTCGGTCCGATGACTGCATTGGAAGCGATACAAGTCAAAGGAAATTTCAAAGTCTTAATATTAAAGTTAAACTAAAAGATCATTACCATCTGAAAATGCAGTACACTAAATAGTTAAGAAATGATAAAAACTTACAAAAACTACTATAGCCGGCAGTTGTATCTCAGTTTATAAACCAAATTTCTACTAAATTTGGCCAACAACAAGGTTCATTTACCATAACATTTTTGCTTTGATTTCAAGGCTGCACCCGAAGCTATAATGCAAAAAGCTTTCATTTTATTGATCAAATTTTCAAGATTCAACAGACGAAAACTACCATAGTTGGAAGCTTTATTCTGATTATTCAACCAAACTTGTTCCAAAATTGATATGAAATACGCTCGTCTGGTAGGTTGAGCACTGGTTTCTGGTAGATGCGGTCTCTGGTTCGAATCCACATTTGAACGAAAAATCGCGTAGCTCTGAATATGTACCTGATTTAATCAGAAGTAAAGTGAGTCGTGGAACTAATCACTCCACACTCGTGTTAACCTTGCTTGTAAATTTGTGTATGAAGCTCTTTACCAGCTTCAACCCCTAGATCCAACAAGAGTTGCCGTGGGATTGCTTTACTTTATCTCTGCCACAGGGTTGCCCACATTTCAAAATCGCTTTTGTCTCAGACCTGGTCCCACTTAAGGTTAATACAACCTGTGAGTTTCAACTAAATCTGACTATCGGGTCGTCAGTTGCCACGAACTAAAATTTCGGATGCTAAAAATAGAAGTAATTTGGTGAAGGGTTACCGTTCTTGTGCAAAGTGAAATTTGAAAATTTTTAATTTGGTTGTAGACGAAGCATGCATTTTATTCAAAATATTAATTTTTTCTTGAAAGCATTTTTTTAGGGTGGTCGTTGGCTTAAAGGTATCCTGTTTAGGTACATTCAGTAGCTAAACAGTTGCCCGCACATTCATGAAAAACTATACTAGCATATTTATAGTGCTCATCATTGTGCCCTGTGAATTTCGCAATGAACTGAAAAATCTGTGAAGAATCTTTCGTAATTTGAAATTGTAAAAGTTTTTGGCCTACTTGTAGGCACCTAGTGCCCACATGGGGCTAAAAATAATTTCAAACTATTGTCATACTAAAAATAATTTCAAACTATTGTCATAAAAAATGATTGATTTTCCTTTCCTATGCTTTATTTTTGCAAGTATTAATTTTCCACAGAAATATAGACAGAACAAAAGAGTTGCAACTTCTCAAATTTCAGCTGGATTGGATTATGAATTTCGGAGAAAACCCATTGAAAAGTTGTTGTGATATTTATATCTTGAGTTTTCCAGGACAATAAAGTCCTGGAAAACTCAACACTCAACACGCAATTAGGAGCACATATACGTTATATTGAAATTCATTTATTTACGCAAATGTTTAGCCAAATAAAAACAATAGACTAAAAAAAAATCAGTAACATGAAACCCTTCTGCTTTGCAACTTCTTGTAGACGATTTGGTATGGTCATTATGCTTTCTACATTTCTCCTTAGGAATGGATCCCCATGCTTCTTTCCATGCTTTGAGCAATTGGTCCATGTTTGCAACTTTTTTATGTTTTCCTGCTTGATTGGATTTAAGGCAATCGGACAATTAAGGACTCGTTGATGACCAGTCCTCCAGAAGCTCTCTTGATTGTCTTGCCGTGTGTTTGGGATCGTTGTCGTTGTCTCTCTTCAGCTCCTGGCAAAATGATATTTTATAAGATATCGAGGTACTTCTTTTGGTTGATATTCCTTCTTTACGGTGCATTGGCCCAATACCAAGCCTAGAGATATACCCTCAAACATTGACGTAGCCACCTCCGGGTTTAACAACGGTTGAAGTGTAGTAAAGGTCGAATTCCTTACTCATTGGAATCTTTCAGGCTTAATGTTCTCGTGCGGTTTTCAGTTTTTTCTTCCGATTAACTGCCGTTACCAGGAGATTCTTTTCTTGGCTCTCTTGTCATATATTTTGGCTTCCACAAAACATTTTCTGACTGTTGTCATCGAAATAGCAACTGATCTTTTAAGACTTTGTTCCGATGCGCTAAAAATTTGTCCATCCATACTATACGAAATCATATATTATTAAACAATAAAATCTTTGTCACCACATTTGAACGTAACCCGAAACGTGTTTTGTCTGGTGCGTCTGAAATTCCTAAATTGTGGAATTTACTTGTGCGCGCTAGACAAAGTTCCCACAGCGAGCGCAACCTGACCTGTTTGTCTGCAAACAGATTAGGTTGCGCTTGCAATTTTCATGGGAACCACGTTCGGGCGAGGTGAAATTTTTCAAAATACAGACAAATTGTAAATTAGATATAAGTGAAGTACAATTTAATAAAGAACCAGTCTAGTTGTAACCATTGGACAAGAAAGTGTTTAAATTTTCCTTTAAAACCTTTCAGCGGTAGTTGGGACTGCGTAAAATTTGTACAAGTTTATGCACTTGTGCAGATTATAGGTCGATACTTCGGGGTTGTACAAGTTTATGCGCTTGTGCAACCAGACAATTTGCTCTCGAGCACTGAAGCATTGAAGCTACAGCATAAGGCCAAGGCTTAAACAGCGGCAGTAGCGCACTACAAGTGAATACACTTGTGTCGACATAAGGTCTTGTCCAAGTTTATGGACTTGGGCAAGGAATAAAAATTTAATGCGACGTAACTACGTGTACTACGCAGATTCAAGAAACACAGATTCTGCAGAGAAGGAGAAAAGGCATTCCGCCAGGGCAAAGCAGCTCTGACTCAAAACACATACTGTAAGCTGTCTTTTGAGCTCTTTCAGCCCGGGGAATATTTTGGACAATCTTGCAGCTTTTCACGTGTTTCAGTCCGCCATAAACCATTTTTATGAAATATACTACGCGGCTGGCAATTTTTCAATATAAGAAACCTATACAAACCAGAGGAAAGCAACAATTAGTCTTTCCTATCGTTATGGAAATTAAAAACAATAGACAAAACTTACCGAATCACGTTTAAACTGTAAAGAATGCAATTAGCTTTTTGAAAATGATCATAACGAGTTTGCATTCCATCCTATTTATAACAAAATAGTTACAATGTTTCTAATTACGTGTTCACTCGAATTTTCGGGTTTTCCAGGATTTGGTTGTCCTGCCATACTTCAAACATCAAGTAACCCTTTACCTCCCTAAATTGCCATTAAATCGGGGATAAACTATTCCAAAGGGAATGAGTTATATCACATTGACAAATTGGGTTATTTTTATTTCTGTCGAATTATATGTCCGCAGCTATATATATATATATATATATATATATATATATATATATATATATATATATATATATATATATATATATATATATATATATATATATATATATATATACACATGTATGTATAAAATAAACCATCTAGCAATTCAATTATAATATGATTAATGTGAAAACAAAGTTAGTATTTAACTAAAAGGCTACTTATGCATTATTTTAATAATTTAACATCCAATACAGTACGTAGTTTTCCTGAAACTGTCGATAGTCCCGTCGTTGGTTGAACATGCTGCCATCGATATTCCATTTATCTATTAAATTCTCTTTGACCAGTCTTGAATCGAACAATCGGTTTTCTAAATACGATTCCGAATACCACTTCATGTCGCTTACGTTTTCTCGTTGGTATTAATTCGTCTTTAGCTTGCAGTGACTTCTCTTCACTAGAATGATTTTTCTTTAACGTTTCGAGCCACCTAAACAAAATCCGCTTGTTTTCACCACTGACACAAAACTGGGTTAACAACACAATCGATATAAACTTGTAGAAAATATGTCTTTGCCTGACACTTAAATTAAACACCACATAAAATGTTATTGTAACGAAAGGACGAAAAAAAGGATGATATGATTCTTTCGTTAAAAAAGCCCAATTTACATTAATGATGAAAAGCTTGTGCAACGATAATAGCTCTTACCAGCGGAATACTCGATTTTTTAAGTGTATATTTAAGAGTGTTTTTCGGAGCGAATGGAAACGGATAGAGTTTTTGCACTAGAGAGTCCTGTGTTTGCCAACATAGCATTGCACTAGTCACAAAGTCGAATCGAAACTAATCCACATCAATACAAGCGAAACGACGATGAGGAAACAAAAGCAGATTGTATCGGAATTCCGCAACTGTTTTCAAAGGAAAATCCTGAATCTTTGCTATTGATCAAACAGCTCAAACAGTGGCTGAATCCCTTTGCATTCGACTAAGTAAATGATAGAGTGAGTAAGAGGTGGATTATGTACATAAAGACTCATATTGAAATCGATTCGCTTCATCGAATAAACTGTACAGGAAGACTGGGGTCATTAATAGTAAATAAGTGACTTCCGGACTATTTGCTTTCGCAAGCTACTAATCCAAGCTTACAATCTTCAAAGTGTTTCGATGACGGCTGGAACTAGACTTTGTCTAGATGCAGACTTTGACAGATGCTAACGATGTGTTCTAATGACCAGGTCTTTATGAAACATGATGGATTAGTTGTTTGGCAAGGCAATGATGCAGGTATATTAAAGGACTAGAATAGTTATGATTGTGTTTAAGTACGGAAATGGTCTTGGGATTCAAAATGAGCTTTGTTGGGTGATAGAGTTGAAATTCAAACGATAAGCTGAGACTAAGCTTTGGTAAACTTCTATAAATATGGAGTTGGGATTTTGTTAATATTGCGGAATGATTACAGTCATAGACATGAATAATATATTTGGGGTATACGTTGATATGTTTAATTGATATTTGAATTAACTTTGAGTGGCTTAGCATGTTTGAGCTGAGGTTGGGATTAAGTTTCTGATGCAATATGGTATATTATTAAAAGTATTTTTTTGTTTCATTTTACGAGGTCCGTAATTGGAATCTAAAAGACAAGGAAATAGTTGTAGTTATGAGGGTATACTAACAGTGATAATTGGGTAAATTCGTATGTTGTTTTCTATATAGTCGCTGGATATCATTTGAGTAGACCTATAAAATATTACTTATGAACGCTATAACTTAAAAAGACTTATAAAATATAATACGTGTATGGAGTGGACTTGTGGTGGAACGCAACAGAGAGCAAAACCAATGTCAAGGAGCTAAGAAGACTGCAAAAATTAGTTTGCATAAGTATTACGGCTACATTAAAAACCACCCTAATGACCGGGTTCGAAATCATACTGGCGATGATGCCCCTGGATTAATTTAACCTTAGCACCCTTAGCGGCAATACGTGCTAAAAGTGCAGGCATGTGGTACGATTCAATTCAATGTGGCTACAGCGGTATTCTTATAGAAAGCCGGAGACGCCATGGGTGTCTTTCTGAGGACGTTTATTCAACGGAGCGGAGACTCCATTTGTAGTATAGACTGTTAGACCATGCTATTGTCTTTTAGACTGAAGTAGTAGTGGTCCATTATTGGAACATGAATCAAACCAATGGCAATTTGCGTTGACAGCAGGGCAGCGATTCTCATTCTTCTTTCTTACAGATGCTCTTCGGGAAATATTAAAGCGTGCAGAGTGGACGTGAACGAAATGCGTCGCATAATCCGATCGGGATTATGTGGGTGGCAGGTCTGAGTGGTGTCATAGACAACCAAAAAGCCAATGGATTGGAGAGAAGAGGTTCAGGAGCTAGGAGTAGCTCCAATATTACTGTACCACTAGTTTGTTGACACTGCTAACAAACTAGATGAGGCCATATGGGCTTAGCCAATGTCCACATGAAAAAACAGGACGGACTTTAGGGTAGCCAAAACATTATGGTCAATATTGTTGATTGCATGTTGCTAGATTTTTGATATGACTAGGAAGATTTGCCAGCATTTTGATTGGTAGCTTCCATATAGGTATAGGAGGATAAGCAAAGTGAAAGGGGTTGTACAAAGAAAAAAACATAATCTCGAGATACACGCCTACGGGCGTTAATTGTGTTTTTGCTACTCTTATTATCTTTATACTCGAAGAGCTCCTCTGAACGTCCTTATTTTCACATGTGATTTTTGATTTGAATTTGATTTGAATTTGAGACTATTTTCAGGGACCCTGATTTTTGGCACTTAACGTCTGCTATGATTGAGTCTCCTCAGAAACCCTCCAACAACGGCTTGCCAATGTGGAAATATGTTCGGGAATCTGTCAATATTTCCCCCACAGATGGGATTGAAAAATTTACGCTTTCCTCGGTATGCATGCATAATCAATTAAAGTTAAAATAAAAAGGAATATTTATCAGCAAGAAAGGAGTGCAAGCCTTTGTATTGTTTTGTGATAACGGCAATAGTTTATATGAGCAATTGTTCTAGGTATCTTTCTTCACACGAAATAAAAACCCCATTTAAAATCAATAGCGTTTATTTCCAGTCCAAATATAATAAATTCTTTAATTTTTCAGATTTCATAATTCGATTTAGCAATTTTTTTCACTGAATATATCTGCATACTCAGTTTTAGACTTACTTTACACACTCGCGATTACATTGAACAATCTTCTATTAATTCGACTTATTTCACTTACATCTAGTTTAGTTCTAGCGAGATGAATGATGGCATTTGAAACTTTCACTACAAATTCACTTTGAATTGATTCGCTGTTACTGAAATTCCCTAGTTGATCTTTTCACAGTTTTAAAATAGACCTAGTCATTTGAAGTTCAATTCATCTAAATTGTAAATTTTGAATCAGCATTACATACATATATGGATATATCTAAATTCAATTAGATGGAATATTATTTGACTAGATGCAAAACTTGAATTTTCGCCAGATCAGATGATTCTGTTAAAAATTTATACGGAATAAATGTTTTCGATTTTTCACTTAGCCGAATGATTTTCACTAAAAACAATTGAATCGAAGAATTGACTTGGTATCTAAAAAAATTTCGATATGTACAAAGTTCGTTTAGGTTTTTTGTTTGTTGGAATGAACGTGATAGATTTACTTCTCTTCGCAATCGAATCATATATATATTAGATTTTGCTATTTTTTATGTTTTTTTTGTCAGTATTTTTATATAAACTTTTCCGTTACAGGTTCTATATTTCACTTATAATCTGAATCACTATAACTAACATTTTACATTTCAGCTCTTTTTTGGAAATATTTATCAAGCTTTTTAGTCGTACAACATGATTAATTTTATGAAAATGGTTTAGTATCGCATTGAAATGAATAAATAATGATTTCATATAAAATTTTCAAAGATATATGATTTTCTGAGCGTGAATATACATGATTTATCATAAAGTCTTATTTGAACGGTTTAACATTTACAACTATGGCATAGAAGAATTTACAGGATGCGATTTCAATGGAAAGTCTATCTAAAAAAATGATCTTTTCACGACATTTAATCCTAAGCTATTGATTTTTGCTATCAACTGTCTTAATACATGCTTGTTTTTTCTTTAGAAAAAAATCAGCTTTATAGAACAAATTTCTCACTACTTTTTTCCGTACAAGTTTTTTCACTCAAAAATTTCACTAGTAGAAATCAGTCAGCCTGTTTTCATTGTTAAGTTCTAGATGATATTGTACATTTGTCTATTGGAATTAAGAAGCTTTTATGCTCAATCTAGCGTATGTACTAAAGTTTGTCTGTTTGTTTTCTTATTATCAAATGTCATTTTTGATATGCTTTAATGCAAGTTCTGTGCAAGGTTGAAACATTTGTATTTAGAAAGCGTTAGAATTCTTTCAAGATAAATTTTATTGAAAATTGAATTCTTTTTTTTATTTTAGTGAAAAAAAATTTGACTCTGACCGGAAAATTAATGTCAAATTATTATTTGTATAAGGGCAAATAACGAGAATAATCTTTACTTTTTTATTAGTTTTTTTTTCTTATTAATTTTTCTTGAAGAAATGCTTAATTCAACGGTATTCCTGATTAACTATCAAGTTAGCAAAAAAAGATTGACAAATATTATTATTCACCTGATAAGATACAATTTAGACGGTAACTAGTATAAAAGTTGACAGTGCGAGTAAAAAGGCACCCTAAAGGTTCAGCAAGCTAATTTAATAATAGGTCTGTTCCCGTACTTGAATCTATTATAATATATTAAAATAGATTCGCAGCAAGTCGTTTTCGTACTTTTGCTGCAAGCCAAATGCAAGCCAAATTTTGCAGCAAAAAGAAGCCAGCTGCCAAATTCTGTTACTGCTGCAGTTTGCTGTAGTACGGGAACAGACCTAATGAATTTTGTGCATGCGAAATTCACAAGTGATATACGTATGAAATAAAATGCATTGTGTGGTGCTGCTAATGATCATGATTTCTGTCATTTTTCAAATGAGTCCGAGGAAAAATCTGGCCTCTACTAGCACCAAAAAAAGGACATACTCGTTGCAAAAGGCATGATTCTGAAAGCGTCGTCTCTTAAATTTTTGGTATCGAAGCGGTAAATTTTCATTTAATATCAAAAGACACAAAAACAGAGGTTGGTGCTAATAGCTGGCCATTTAAATAAAAAATTATTTTTTCTGGGACATATTGTAAATTGTTTTTTTAACAAAAGTCTTTTATAGAAATTTTTTTTATTTTTTTTTTATTTTTTTCAATTATGAAATCCTCAAGTATGAATCACACATCGTATTGTAATGAAGTTCTCTGGGCTTCCAAGAATCTTCAATACTAGAGACACACTACAGTCGAATCTCGTTTCGCGAATCTCGTTGAGCTTTTACTCAATTGTTTCAAGCAAAGCATATTGGAAATCTTGACGCTCATTAGAGATTAGGAGGAATTCGATTGTAGTTTGTCTCCAGACACTAAAAACTCAAAGTTATAATACATTTATACTCGAGACAAATTACGATCGGATCTCGTTTCGCGAATCTTTTTCATCTTTTACTTTGGAATATCGAGCATTAGAAATATAGAAGCTACAAGTTCATTGGAGATTGGTGAAATCAGGTTCGTTTATAGTCTGCAGTATAATATTTGAGCTTTTTAATTCTCTTTGTTTGACACACTAAGGTAAAAGCTCAACGAGATTCGATTGTAGTATAGGTATGTTTCCGTACTTTCAGCAAACTGCAGCAGTAACAGAATTTGGCAGCTGGCTTCTTTTTGCTGCAAAATTTGGCTTGCATTTGGCTTGCAGCAAAAGTACGGAAACGACTTGCTGCGAATCTATTTTAATATATTATAATAGATTCAAGTACGGAAACAGACCTTATGTCTCCAATATTAGTGGATAATGTTCAACTTTAGACAGTTCAGTGATTTGCTGAGAAAGTAGTGGTTAATTTTGCTAAAAAGAAGTAAAAAGGTTACGAAACGTCAATCTATGTAGAAATGAAAAGTGAAAATATAATGGAATTTTCGAGATATTGCGATCAATTATACAGAGTGTTGTCAAATCTTTAGACGATATACGGTATTTTAAAAACTAGACGACCTCCCAAGCTTGATAGAAGTATTGAAAGTTTTATTAAAAGGAAAATGAAGGAAAAGCCAAAAAGTAGTGTTCCATTCCGCAAAAAAAGTTTTGGAAGAAGTCATAAGTAAAACGGAAAAGCAGGATATTATAGTAGAGTTGCCCGAAAAAATATTAATAATATTAACTAAAAAAAACTTGAAACAAGATTGGCCTACCTTAAAGCATAAAGAACAAAAGCCTACAACATTGGAAAAAAATGATTTTCACTGATGAGAATAATTTTAATTTGTTGGGTCTTGAAGGTAAAATGAGGGTTTGGAGGGCAAAAAATACAAAATTGTAGATTTGGAGCTCTTACCTATCTGTTAAAAACGCTGTATCAGTTCTTGTATGAGTGCTAACGAAGTAGAGAAATTGGTTCCCATTAATAAGATTAACAACCATATAAAATATACATACTACTGTTCAAAAAGAATGTCCAATTGAAAGTACAGAAAATGACCAATGAAGATAACTTAGTGTTAAGATTATGAACACAAACACCCCAACACCAGAATGTGGATCCTTTAAAAAATATAATACCTTCTCCTGGGATTTATGAGGAAATATGAATTAAAAACCAAAACAAGCCTTACGAGCGAACGGAATACCATTGTATAATGGAATGCAATAAAATACGAGAAGGCTTGTGGATTCTATGTTAAGGAGTACGTACGATTTGGATAGTGCAGTTTTATGAATACTACTCTACTCTCCATGTTGTTGTCCGTTCAAAAAGTATCAGCAAAAAAGTAGCAATACCAACTTGTACCTGATATAGAAAATTCTTCTCATCTCTTGGTATGGCACTTATATAGGGTACAAGCATAACATTTGAATGCATGGAAAAAGTCATAAAAAATATTTTAAAAAAACGTATCAATGACAAAAAGTATCAGTCAAAAGGACCAGAGCCAAAGAAGAAACAGTACCTGATACAATTTTTTTTTGTCACAACCCACCTCTAGCAGTTATACATATTATAATTAAGATTATTGAATGTTCATTTTACATATTTTTCGCTGTGTTCATACTTTTTGCATTAACTGTATTTATAATAGATGCAGGAATGTCAGATCACTAGACAAGGCTGGGGTTGTTAATGCATTATTAGCTAGATTAGAGATAGATGGACTCGTTGTTTTAAATAACTTTTTAATTTTGCAAATAAACGTCTGTAGCAAGTTTCAATAGCTCTGCAATCATGGAAGATGTCAAGTCCGCCATAAAAAAGCCAGACAAATGCGGTGGAAGCTGCAGACTTAAAGATTTGCACAATGTGTTTTAGTCATAAATGATGAATATCTTATAAATATAAATTAAAAGTTTTCGCTGATAATGTGGTCAGGGAGTGGGCAGGGACTTCTGATCAACTCGTCACAGTGGAACAAGGGATCGAAAAATAGTCGGAGTTTAACATCGATGTCTACCAGATTCTCGTGGGCTATAAAGAAGCATATTGAAATGTACTGTATAAAATAGTCCTGCAATCCAGCGAAACTAACGTGACGACGAAAGTGACCAGATCACAGGTGAAGACCAACGACCAACTGGCTGTCAAAACTGTTGGGCTAAAGCAGGACTAAAGACAAACTTGCCTCCCTGTTGTTCAGCTAGACACTCGAATATATGCTAAGAACGCTGCTTGCTGCCACAAGAGCCACAGTAGAATATAAAGTCAGCATATGCGGGTGACATTAAACCTCTTCGTGCTCCTTCAAAGCCGCCAAAGAACTCCTAATTAAACTTAACGAGGCAGCCAAGAAAGTAGTCTTTAATGTGCACTTGTATGTGGGAATAAAATAAGTTTCCCAAAACATATTTTTACCTGCTTAAAGGAGGAGTTCACAATTTTTGGCTTGATTGGCGAAAAAACTCATCTGGCAAATAAAATATTCAAAAAAAAAATTGAGCTGTACATAAAAACTAATCAACCAACCAATAATCAACCATGTGAGACCAAAGCGGCCACAATTCCACAAAAATAGTGAAATTAATTGCCACTAGTACACCTCATTTTATCAATTCCATCGAAAAAATTCATTTTATCCCAAGACAATTATTCAGTTTTATACATAAAGCTATCCTTCTTTTGTTATGCAAATTCAACGGAATATAATTTTCAAATTACGTAATTTTTTCGTTCCACTTTGAAAAGTTGTTTGTTGGTCGCTCAAGTGCCGCAACTAAATAGAATTAGGTCCTAGGACCAACGAATATTGTCCATAAAAAACAAGACACCAACTATCACCATCGTGCACTGCCATCGCAAAGTTGTTCAACGTGGAAAAAAGCCATTCAGCCTCTTCTATTTTGGCCTTACCCACTTCCTATTCGTCGTCTTAAGGATATACATTGGATAAAAGGGATATTTAAAATTTAAATTTAACGAAAAACAACAAAAGGCCGGACGACGGAGATGACAAGGAGTGCGAGTTAAAAAGCTATTTGTCTAGAGATGGTGATCTAGTGTTTACTTAGTTTAAGCTTCAGCTCTACGTAACTAGGAGTAGGAATCAATTCAGTTTATACCGTAAAATTTTTCGAGGAAAATGATATATACATTTTAAACTTTGGGCAAACAATGAGGCAAATTAGTATAGGATTCGAGATTTCAAATTGAAGTATATGAGTCATTTGCTAAGTTTGCATTTGTTATTTCTATTGAAACTGAGGAGTCAATTGACAGAAATTGTAATAATAACACGATATTTAAAATAAATTCTTAATTTTTTACGATGCTTCCAATTATTAACAATTTTTCGTAATTATCAATTTTTCCTTATGCCTAGTACTATACTCTTCGCGAAACGAATTCAACGGTCGAATCCCATACAAAAAGATCTTTTCAATTCGTCAGTAAAGCTCTTTTTGTATGGGATTTGACCGTTGAATTCGTTTCGCGAAGAGTATAGTACTAGGCATTACTCTAAACTGTTCTTTTTTCTCTGAGAAAGCTTGGAAACTGAGAAAAATGTTGTTTGAATCATCGATATCTTCAATGAATATATATTATACTGCAAGGAAATCTTGATTTGAAAAAAATCACCGCACAAATATTTACGACAAAATATTCATCAATTGAAATTTCAATTGTATTGCGTTTTTCAACAGAACCACAATGATGCACCCTTCAAAAATGCATTTATTTGAGCTTGAATTTACTTCCCAACAAATCGCTTTTTGCTGATTCCAGCCATCGTCTGAATTTAAAGAGTCCTCTAGATCCCAACTCCTCAGCATTAACATCTCATCTCAGCCGTGGAAGAATTTGCATTGCATTCGGTCGGTTACTTTCTACCAGCTACAAATATCGTCCTTGTTGTCGCTTACCCTTGGAAGATGTTTTTGTTGACGGAAAGGGATTTTCTGGCTTAATGAAGAACATTTATCACTTCTCGCTGCCAAGATACTTGTCGTATCGTTGTCCTCTTCTCAACTTCATTCACTCTCGATCTAAGCCACAGTCCCACAATGTCACCTGGCACTTGCTTATCTATAAAGTCTCCAAACGGTGACCCCCTTCCACCACACCTACCAACGCTAGACACCTTGACAATGTTTCTTTGTTCAACTTGGATCTCCCGAGACACCGAGCTTAATTATTACGATGATTTTTTATCAAAGGAACTAAGAGCGTAAGAACGATGTTTTATCAAAGATGGCTGGAGTGCTCGTTGCTTGTTCACTTGGTTGATGTTGGTTGGTGTTTTCATTTCGAGATAAAAGATTAGCTGAGATTATGAATTTCGACGATATAGCAGTTCGTGGGTCGTCAATAAAACTCGACGTTGAATTTATCTTTTGGGACTTGGAGGGTGAAAATTGTGAGACAATATTGGAATTGTTTAACTGTGAAAAATATTGTAATAACTTTGGCGTGATTTGGTGGGGTGATGCGTTTTGGACGAAAGTATAATTTGAATGTGTAAAAGTGGCGCTGAGAAATGTATTTTATTAATTGGTTCGGTTTGGGTAGACAGGTTGGATTAATAAAAATGTAGAAGGAGCTCGAATATGCTGGCTATGTATAAAAGCGTAGACACTGAATAAAAAACTGGTGCTGCGTGAATTGACTTTAAAAAGTCAGGGAAGTCTTGAAATAAGTAAACTTTCAGCTAGTTGGATTAAAAATACTAATCGATTTGAGCTTGCAGTGCATAATGCATATAAAGTTTCATTAATAAAAAATTACAAGCAAACATAATAAGTTTCAAAGAACTGAAAACTTTCGAAGAATCCTGTAGCAAGTTAAGAGATTGTATTTTGGTTATATCTGAGAGATAACTTCACTTTGCTCTGAAAAGATATTTTAAGGCGTAGTGGTGAAACAGTGTCTTCCAATTTGGAACTTAAAACATGATTTTATATCCTGTGTTCAGTACAAGCGCATTGACGTCTATCTTAATCTTAAAAGTGAATATAAGGTCATATCTTGATTCCGGATTTCAGAGCGAAAATGAAGTAAAATAAGAAAACGAAGGTCTCAAAACAATGAACTTATTTCAAAGATACGTTTTCTCTTCGAATTATCTTTTTTTTAAGACAGCTATGCAAGAACTGGTCATTCTGCGACTATGGCTACTTGACTGACGCAAGCAAAATTAGCCGACAACAAAGATTAACTGATCATTATGATTTATCCATTCTACTTTGATGTTTCGGTCTTGAAATGAAAAGATTCATTGCAATAAAAAATTATTTGTTAGTTGATTTATATGAAAATGTAAGGATATTCAGAAGCAAACACTGTATTTTGGCCTAAAAATAATTTTTCATGCCAAAATTTTCTTGTATGTTTTTCTTGTATTTTTTAAAATGCAACGATTCTATTTGCTAATTTGTTATAATTAGATTCGACAATTTTATTTAGCACGTTGCAATTTTTTGCCAAAAAATTGAATAAGTTTAAATTTTAGTTGAGCTTATTTAAAGCGTAGACCTAAGTTTCAGGATCTTTGTCAAAACTTTAATAAATTATGTCGCTCTAACACTTCATCTTTTTTAACAAATAAATTGAGGTTGGAGCTGCGTTCAAGATCAAAGATTCAAGCTTTTTGATAGAAATATGAGTAGTTTCAATTTCTGACCTACTGATGCTGACTATTAATGGTTGATTGATAAAAGAATCTAAAGGAAGTATCGCTCAGTAAATGTCAATGCTTTGAACTATTTATTAAATTGAATTAATAAAAAAACAACAATTTACTGAAGTTTTTGAAGAGAATCCATCATACTGAGTATATTTGTGTTATTTAGTTATTTATATTTTAGTTTACTAAAACTAGCAAATAAGAAATGAAATCTTTGAAGGTGAAAGCGTATTTGTTTCATAAAAATTTTATTGATAAAACTAGAGGCAGAAGTATGAATTGAATTAGTGAAAATCAGTGAATCTGCAAATTAGACTGCTCTTAATTTTTCATTGACTCCTGAATAGCACATAGCTAATGAAGGGATCATACAACAAATACTCAACTTCTATAAATATTTTTACTCGTTTGTTCATTCAAATATTTACTTATCATCCCATTATTTAATTTTGATATTCATAATGCAAACAAACTTCGCCAATTCAAACTTCGTCAATTTTTGGCCATTTGCTTGAAATTTTCACGACGACCCGCGCTGTAAATTACTGATAATGACATATGTAAACTACTGATAATGACATCTGTTTTCAATCTTCACTACGAACATAGCAATAATCATTTCTTAACAACAATTTTCATGTGTATAAGGATATATTAATCCAGGAAATCATTCGATGGTTTTTGTTTCAATATTTCTGTAATCACTTGACCACGTTGGGCGCTCGATTGCATTAAAAGAGAAGGAGCACGCTTATAGCCGCAGGAGTGTGGTATGTTTGAAGAGTATTTGCTACATTTATATTAATCGATTATTTGGCTTATACTCCCCAATTCCATAGATTAAATATATTAGCATAGTCCTTGCTAATATATTTATCTCCTCAGTGAGCTAGGATTTTATTTCCTTATTATTTATTCCATAGCTATTTTTCATTATGATTTTGGAATTAATAAAAAGTATTGTAAATCTAAATGAGTATATAAACTCATTGCTATGTATGATGTTGAGATCAAGAAATGATTAGCAAAAAAAAAAATGGTGGCTGGGACCGGTGTTGCAGAAACTTTGACCTTTGTTGGTTATGCCAGGAAAAAACGAACAAGGCAATATTTTGTAGAAACTATTGTTGGAAACTATGTGCAGATTGTTTTTCAAGAAACATCTAGAACAAAACGTGAAAGCTAATCACTACAGACAGGGCGGTTTATAAGTCGTAGTAGCTTTGTAATAAAAACCTTCAATATCTTTATATCAAAATATGTGCATCATTTTAATAATATCAATTTTTAAACTTATTGGAGAGTTTCAAGAGCAGGTTTGCTAAGCTGTGTGAATCGCACAGCTTGATTTGATTTTAAAAAGTCACTAAAATTTCTTCGGTTTCATTAATATCGACGGGGTAATCAATAAATGTAAATCAAATTACTTATTTCCAGAAAACAAATCGCCTGAAAAAAAAACAAATGAAATGGAAATCATTTGTCTTTGAAAAATCGCTTGTTCATACCGATATGCTTCTTTAGTAACTTCATTTTTGTTTATTTGATGGGTTCCCCGTTTTTTAATTAAACGTAAAATTTTACTACACAACTTAATTTGGTTATATGAAAAAAGTTGTCAAAAGGATTTTTAACAGAATAATGCAGTACCTGAAGTAAGTCATTTGCTACAATATCGTGTACTGAATAGTTCTTCAATCATTCATGAAGTGAATACACAAATACATGAAAATAAATCTAAGTTCAAAATATTTCATGTAAAAGTTAGAATGAATACCAAATAAAAGACCTAAATATCCATAAAATCAGATGATGAACACAAGATGATGAAATATTGAATGTAATCTTTGCTTTAAAAAAAACGGTCTTATCTGAAAGTATAGTAAAGCTTCCGACAAAAATGACTTTTTAACAAATGTACATCGGTTGCCTGATTATAGACACTTAAATTCGTTAGCCAAACTACTCTTTAAAATCAATTGCAAATTAAAGACTGCATTACAAGAATAAGTCACCTAAATTGTTAAGGCTTCCAAATTAAATCCAATAATTTCTAGTTCGAACAGAATATCCAAGCTAAAAATTGTATGAAATTCCGGTTTTGTTTCAATTTAAGTCTATT
This sequence comes from Nemotelus nigrinus, assembly GCA_947369275.1. Lineage (NCBI taxonomy): Eukaryota > Metazoa > Arthropoda > Insecta > Diptera > Stratiomyidae > Nemotelus > Nemotelus nigrinus. The sequence goes on from OX376374.1 coordinate 13,914,329, forward strand.
AAATGAAATGTTTAAGTAGAATCTCCCCGCATTCAACCCGTTCGAATAGCTGATTTACAACGCATGGTCAACATTTCTATAATTTTTCTGACTTAAATTGAATGCTTGAAAATCCATCCGAATTACAATCATATTATTTAAGCAGCAATAATTCAATTCCATTTGATTTTAATGAAATTTAAATTTGTGGACCTTAATGCAATCATCCTTTTATAGTCTGTAAACAAATTATCTGTATTAAACACCGGTCAATCCAGGTATAAAACTAATTCCCAGCATTAATTACGAACTTAATATGCTTAACATTTCGAATAAATACATGGAATTTACTCGATGCACTCATAGCTCAGTTGATATTTCAATTTAAAAAAAAGTCGAAAAATTCCATAGCACGGACAGCTAAATCGTCAATGCAAAGGCTTTTGCAAATACGCTTTCAATCGGTCGAAAGCCATTGAAATAAAATGTATCGGGATGGACAGTGCCGCCACTTTCCACAGCATACATTTACAAATATAGCAAAGTGCGGGATTTTTACCGTCCAATTTGTATCTTTTGTGTAAATATAATCCACAATGGGATTTATTTTGGTTTCATTTCTTCCATTAATGCATACTTTTTATACTGTCAACAAAACTATTATTGTTTGAATTTGCTTCCTCTTGATTTCATTAGCATTCATTAATTAGCAATAAATAAATTATTTACGCGAATGGTTCAATTTCGATTTTTTTTCGGTTTCCAGTTTTCACAATCAATAGAATCAAATATTGAATTGCATAATACACTCGCGCCTGTTTATTTATGTCCTCAGACATTTCACAGCACATTTATTCGTGTGCGCGATTAATTAATAAATAATTATGATTCTCTTTTTATTTAAATTGTAATAAGGCCACTCTTCATTATCTGTTTACTCTCATATATTTTATTCAATAACGGGTATGATTTTTTTTTTAAATTTCATTTTATTAGAGGAAAATCGCAATTTCAGATTTCTATACAATATGCATTACTATAATAGACTGTGATGTACAGGGTTTGTGAATTTTTTTTTTCGCAGGAATTTCAACAGGCAATTCGAAGTTCATATCGATTTTTGATAAGTGAAGTGTGAAATTCGGCATGTCGATATGTGTTTTCAGCAGATGAAATTAAGATATGGATTCGATAAATTCCTGCTACTGGGGTTATTTCATGAATGGTTTTTCGTTTGATAATTGTGATTACTCGGAATGGCCTATGGTTGATTGGCCTGGCGGGAATTACATTTGTGCAGTTTTGAATCGTAGCGAATACGAAACGGGCGAATAATCACACGAATTTTCAAGCTTTCGATTAATATATGTATATATAACGGTGGGATAAAAGCCTCGAATTCAAATCGAATATATCCTTTCGTGGATTTCAAACATTTACATATGAAATTCTTGGGAATTAGTGAAAATTATAAATAAACTAGATGTTCTTTTATTATTCACTTAATGGAAAACGATGTATCTGTTGAATCGAATCAATTTAAGAGTTGAATTGGCCGATACGAATATTTCTGGTAGAAGAATACTTTGATTTAGAGGAGAATATGGTGCCTAGAATCTTTGACTATGACTGCACATTATTTTGAGTTTCTACAAATGATAATATGTGAATAGTTCGTTATGAATATACCATGTAAATAGATTTAAATTGAAATAACACCATATGAGCCGTATGTAACACAATTACCAATCGAAAAGCTCATTAGTCTTTCATTTTATATTTTCGTTTCATACCATCTTTTAAAGACCTAAATTCTACTATGTATTTATAATAATTTTTGACAATATTTTACAATTTTTACAACAATTACATCACTATTTCAATATCGATTTCAACTTAAGCCACAGTTAGATACATAATTTAATCATGATATGCTAAACAATTTATTCTAAAATACATTATACATTTATAAGCTTTTTTGAGACTATCGCACATCATTCGACTGCCGCAAAATTCAGTGAATATTAAACATGCGTCGCCAAGGCACCCTTTTTCAGGTTACCGTTGGCTGGAAGTATGAATTGTCCTGATGGGCTTGCAGCGATTAGGGATTGTGTTGTCTGTTGGGACTGCATCAACTGCTGCTGTTGGAGCTGTTGTTGCGCTGCTAATTGCTGAATCGGCTGTGCTTGTAGAATCGCCTGTGACGGTAATGTATTTGTATTGCCGATTAGTAAGCTAGTACTGCTACCTAGAGCGAGAATACTACTATTCGCTGCGTTGTTGTTGTTGAGTAGTTGTGATTGTGGCATTTGATGCGTTGCCCGATGATAGGGTGGTGGGGCTGGTGTCGCCGCAGGATTAGCGGTACTGGGTGGCGGGAGTGGTGGCAGTGATGAGTTCGATGTACGTAAATATGGATTACCGTAGGCTGCACTGTAGCGTGGGTCTATGCTTAGGCCGTTTTGAAGAAGTGATTGACCTGAAATAGCAGAGAAAATTTGGATGAATATTTGAATTTGTTAGTTTTTTTGTAACTTTCTCTTATTTCAAAATTTAGTTTCATGATATTAGTATTAAGTCAAAACTTTTGTTCTTCTTGATTTGTCTCCGCATATAGAATGAAAACTACCAGTAACATATTCAGTGTGCATTGATTACATTTTCTCAAAATCCAGATTGAAATCATTGCTATACCACTGATCAAACGTTACTCCCTCCGAAGAAAGGATCAACAAGCGTAGCTCAATCAATATTCGAAAACGATTTACAAATAAGAAAGCTATTCAAATCGGTTCTTGCAATAAAGTCGGAAATTATCTGTACGGACTTTAGTAATAAACATTTAATTTGCGCACTGTTTATAACATTTTCCAATTACTCTTGGAATAAAAGCTGTAGCATTTCTAGCCACTTAAGTCAACAAGATAAATAAAAAATATACTTTACTCTATCGGAAAATATTCTTTAGTTTTTAAGAAACTTTTCCAACACTTGTAAAACCAATAAGACTGATACGCGCCCAATGTGGGTAGATGTTCGGTTTCTCAAAACTATTCGGTGGTTGCAAGTTACAGTTAAGCTATGATTCATCTGCATGTTACTTTAGGTCAGAAAATCAGGTCACTTCCCTGAAATTTGTGTAATTTCCTGAACTGAGATGTCTAAAGAAATTAAAATCAAGTGTATTTTTGAAATGTAAAGGCAAAATTCAATAGTTTTTCTCATTGCTGAGAAATAAGTTCGTTGTGGCAGTGGACTTCAATGCTAAACACACATTTTTGCCTCTTGACTTATCACAACTATAGGTAATGTGCTCTAAAAAACTCCAACCTTTCGGCTTGAGACATATTTCAACTGGTTAGCCAAATAATTCACTGTCGGATATTAACAAGCTCATTGACTTTGGTGTTTTAAAGGGAATACCTCTTCACTTCGCAGACGCAGTTTTTAGCCTCTAGTCGGACCACTTCCATTATTTTACTGAATATGAAACCCTATTCCGATAAACGTCAGTGCACAACATCTAAAGATATTAACTAGGACAAATTCAGGAGACATCTAACAACAATTCAAACTTGTTAATCTGTATTCTGGACCAGGAATAAAATGTACATGCAAAGAATGATAGCTGCATGGATAGCCTCAAACAAAGGCTCAATCTATCAAAACTCTCAGATTACTCGTGGTGACACTAACAGAGCACACCGAGTTTAAACGTTATTCGCTGTGGAAAATATTCAAAAAATCAGCAAACCTGCCATCAGGGAAGCTCCACTGAGAACTACCAACAGAAGCTGGGTCAGAAACGACGAAGAGAATTGGAGTAAATTTTCACATTAAAGTAAGTTTTCTCAGCTCTCAATACAATAGTAAAGAGTACAATGGGTCCTTTGGCCTGAGTGCTTAGAGGTGCCAATGCACTTCTCCCCCAACCTACACACAATAGCCCAGAATTCAATATATTATACATACCACACGGCAGATTAAAACTTCTGGCTATTGTTAATTATATAATTAATTAGAAAAACATATTACCATTGGCGAGACCTGCTCCGGAAAGTTACCAGCCATATATCTCACCACTAACGCCAGGATCGAGCAGTCTTCAGAATCAGATATTTTCCAGACGCATGAAAAACAACCGTGATTATCATAATCTCTAACCTTGCAAAGGTTCGTCTCAATTGAAATCATATTGACCTATTAATCTACTACCTCGCGACTCCAAAGAACTTAAAAATATGATCCCAAAGCTTGGGAATACGCTCCATAGCATAAGTTTGATTTCGAAAATTAATATTATACTATTATATAGTATTCAAACATAGGAAGTACTGTCAGCAGTTTTTCACAATATAGGTCTAGCTTTTGACAAAGTTTCACACCAAGAGTTTATCTAGAAATTAAGTCTATGCCTATGCTCTTTCATGAGGTCCTTTCATTTTACTTGACTGACCGTACTTTCTAGGTTCGATATGAAAGTTTTTCAACTGAAAGACAGTATGTGCATTCTGAAGTTCCACAAGGAAGTGTGTTAGGACCTGTACTTTATACTGTATTTACTTCTGACATTTTTTAGTTTTGTGATGAACAATCCCAGCAACTTTCAAGGTCGATATCGCTATACTATGCTCAAATTTTGCCAAAAGGGTCTTATCTACTGGAAACGAAAGAAATGACCCACAGGATCTTCTGCAATCAACGTAGTACAAATTGTTTTACGTCGCCAGATGTTTTAAGTTTTATTTTAATTATCTTTTCATGAATACATCCACTTTCCTTATTTTCTAATATTATACTCAATGCCATTCGCATCACTATTTAGCTATTTTGCTCGGTCTGATAATCTGTGAATAAGCTACTTGCTTCTAAAGTGTACAGGTTTTCAAATGTCTAAGATTTCCGAACTTGGCAGCAGTTAATAAAATATTAGAAAAATCTCAGTCTAGATATGAATCATTAACATCATTTCGTTCTGAATGCCAAGCTACGAAGTTTTATCAGAAGTCTTAGCAAATTTCTTTTAACTCTAAGCCGATCCTTGCTTACGGATGCTTGTTTTGGTGGCCAGCAGTGAATAAGACTACCTTTGCTAGCATGACGAACCGAATTCAGCGGTTGGGAGCTCTCTGGACCCCAGGTGCCTGAGCCTCGACTCCTTCGTCTGCTCTGAACGTCCTGCTTCATCTTCTTCCCCTTGACTTCTTCGTTAGGGGCAATGCCGCAAATGCTGCTGTCAGGTTTAGGAAATCGGGACACTACGAGTGACGATCCTTCGGTCACAGCAGTGGTGAGCGCGAGTACGAGCCGGGATATCAAGTGACTGTGGGAGATAGGCAAAAATGGAATCAGTAAATGGGCGCAGCAACTCTTTGCATCTACACTGACGGCACTGAAACAACTGCTGGAGTGGGTGCTTCAACATATTCTGCAGATGCAGCTATGGATGCTGCTTTCAGGTTTCCTAATCACTGTAGTATTTTTCAGGCGGAGGTTTTTGCGATACGTAAAGCCGCAGACCTACCACATACCAGAGATACCACAAGTGAGGAAGTCAGCATCTGTGCAGAAAGTCAAGCGGCGGTTAAAGCTCTGATGTCTTACACATACAAATCGAAGTGTGTGCTTGACTGCGTTCAGGCCCTGAATAGACTGGGCAACAACAGAAGAGTGAAAATTTTCTGGGTTTCCAGTCACAAGGGCATTGAAGCAAACGAGAGGGTGGACCCGTTAGCCAAGTACGAGTCTATTCTTCCCCTGTCAGGGTCGGTAGACAACCAAATTCCAATCCAAACAATCAAGACCCTATATAATGCAAGGTGCAAAGTGCAGATGGCGTGCAACTCAAACCTGCAGGGTAACCAAAATCATATGGGGGCCATACAATCTCGCAGCGACTAAATACCTGCTCGAATTACCGCGGACTGACTGCGAGCAGCTGGTCGGCATCATTACTACATCTGTAGCAGTATGTACCATGAAAATGGGACTCCTAACCAGCGACACCTGTAGGAAATGTCAAGAGCCGGGAGTTTCAGAAATAATCCAGCATTTCCTGTGTCAATGCCCGGCTTTGGCGAAAACAAGACAGCGCTGCTTCGATGAGCCCTGGCTAGTGGATCTCTCGCGCGTGGCAGAGCAGAGGCTGAAGGACATCCTTCAGTTCGCAAAAAAGTCCGGGGCCTTCGATGGCCGTTTGAGCTGGACTTTCTTTTTCCGGGCCCATTTATCTGGTATCACTATGTACCAAATAAGTCTATGTGGCCCTGTGTCAGTCAGTATAACATAGCTTAAGCTAAACAGCGACAGCTTCAAACCTCACTTCATACCCTGCGACTACAAAAAATACCCTAGGATATTAAGATGATAAGCATTAGTAAACCACTGACTCAGCTCGTAATACTTGGTAATTATAGCTGATTCATGGCCATAAACAAATTTCTTTTTCAAAATTTAATGCCCATATAATCTCCGAAAATATGCAATGCAAATTGTGGTTCTCATGTGAAACATTCTAGCCATAAGCTATTGATGCGGAATTCATTAGGCGAATTGTGGTCGTCAGTAATTTTGGGTTATATTGATTGAAAGTGCGGCTCAATACAAACGACCAGCATGTTTGGACAGTTTTAGTTGTATTATATTTCTTTTTAATTGAACATCCATGTGCACCGAAATTATGCGTGATATTAATTAGGGCCCAAATCAAATTTACTTTGTTTTAATACCGGCTCACTTGTATGCTTGTATGCCATCGAATTAATACCTATTATGGGAAACCTGGCAGCAGTGAAGTTAAGCTCCGCCGCTATTTTGGCCAAATACTCAACAGTAAAACAACGCAAACAGACAAACTTCCCGAGTATGATTTTCAAAGTGGAAATTTTCGAAACAAAAGCCTGAAACCACGGATAATTTATGCAGCCACAGCAAAGCAGATCGCCGTAAATTGATAAAAACAGTTCTGCCGAAACGGTACCATTTATCAACTGGCCGAACAATGGTCGCAGTCAATAAAGTATTGCAAATTTTATCGAACAAATTCCGATGTAATTCAAATGGATTTCTGGTCTGTTCTCGAAACTTTGTATCGCAGCGACGACGTTCCTTGCTGGCCGTAAATTTATTTCCGATACGAAAACATTAGCGCATATGCACAAAAGCATGCGGAAGCGACAGGACAGCATAGCGAATTGCATGGACCACATTGGCGCTTTCATAGCGTCGCATAAATTCCAGCAATAATCCAACCTCCGTTCGAATATCAATTTAATAAGCTGCCGCGGAAGCTAGTAACGGATCGGGTGACTTAGGGATGCAGTGAACCTGGAGCTTGCATCGCCGAAAGTCTTGCAGAGACTAGATGGAACAATCGTTTGCTTTTCGAACATTGAGGAATAGGTACGGCAAGGAGTAAATGATATATGTTGCACCAGACAATGCGGGAGGAGATACTGTTTGTTTTGGACAAAAGGTTATGTTAAGGCAATTTGAGAAGTTATCTAACATTTTACAAGATATTGATCCCGCAGTGTCTGTTTTCGTTGAAATTGGCATTTGGTGTTCAGATTCACACACAAGAGCAAATGGAACTTCAGGAATCGCTTTTGCATGGAACTGAATGTCACAGAATCCAATTCAAATTGAGATTGAAATTCGTGAAATTAACCATTGAACCAGATTCATGACACACACTCAGCCGTAGTCGATTGCGTGACATGAGGCCTGGTTCGGTTCGTATCGTATTGCCATGCATGTTCCATCAGGCAGGTTCCGAAGGATGAGTTTCGATACAAGAATCATTCCATGACAGAATACTCACCCAAAAGTCCGTTCTGTAATGAATTCAAACTGCTCTGCATGTTAGGAAGTCCATTATCCTGTCGGAGATCATTTCGGTTTCTCGTTAAACTTAAATTTCCGGACGGCAGTTGGCCGTTCATGTGTGCCGCTGACATTGTTATTGTTGTGTTGCTTAAGCTAGTGCTATTACTCGAACTGTTATTGTTGTTCGGCCGAATGTTGGGATGTTTGGGCGCCGGCGGACTATAATCACGGGAATAGTCCACATATGGCACGTAGCCATTGTTCTGTTGGCCGCCGCTTTTCGTCACGGCAACCGTTCCTGCGGCAGCAATCGCACCAGCCGTAGTAGCTGTGGCAGGATGTAGAAGCTGTTGTTGCTGCAAATGTGCCAAACCATCTGTATAATCTCCCGAATATCTGTGGATGAACAACAAAAGACAGTAATTGATAAAAGTTTCTTTGTTGAAAATGTTTTGAGCGGTAAACTAGAATGTTTGAAACTCAATGGTCAAGGTATTAATGGTTCAGTTTTAGAAATTTCGTTAGCAATCAAACGATTTTAGAGGCGAAGATTTTCAGACTAGCTTACGTTCAAAAGTACGCATTCATAAAAATTCATTACAGTTGGTCTGAAACAAACATTTAAACTTGTTAGTGCAAGAGCACATAGAATGACTGCAATGTTGAATGTGGTAATTCTATCATTCAAAAGCACACGTATTTAGCCAGGCATGTATGTTGATATAGTTTTTAACGCCTGTAGTACTTTTGATCTTCTTCATTCCTGGAAACAAAATCTTGAAAAGTGTTCTCAAGTGTTGTCTCCATAAAAAAGAATAAGTTGTTCAGGTATATATTTAAATTCCTAATGACTAAGGACAGTAAGATACTCAACTAAGGACAATTTTCAAGCAGATTGGTGTTACTTCTCAAAATATTAACATTTTAAGCCATTTGAAGTCATTCAATTGAAATTTTAGACTACTTGAAACCTTTACATGTTTCCGAGTTAGTTTATTACTTGAATCAATTTTTCCAGAATTTCATATTTTTCTAGGCATAAAAGCATGAAAATTAGTATGGGAGAACAAAAAACAATGGAGAACAAAAAACTGATAGAGCTGTGCTAGATATCCGAAAAATATTGTTGGAATATCTGCTGAAACGTGCGCGGAAAACAAAGAATATTTTAAGACAAATCCTGCTATTTTTGCGACTAAGTAGCCATATCACAAACTTTTTTTTAAAAACAAAGTAAACGGTATAAATTTTATACTGGGATGAAAATACAATAAAAAAGAATAAAATTTAAGGACCTATAGTCCATTCACACTGATGCTAAATCAGGCGATTTCGATCAGTTGATCGATTTAGAGCTAAATCGACCACAAATCTACCTCATTTACCATACATTTGTTTCGGCTGTTGACAGTCGAAAGCACAGATATGAAAGAATATGGATACGAAATGGCTATTCGTGTACCCATACGTGAGTTTGCCTTTTTTAATACACGCACAACATTGCTCTCTAACAAAAATTCCGCTTAGTGCGCCCCTTTCTACCGCACTCATAACAGAAAATCCTCAATGCTGTGTCTTAATGCTGTGAACACTAGATAGGTGTAAAAGCGTGCAACGGGCAACACGGAAAGAAACGTCAATGTCAGTTTGATTTGTGTTGGGGACTGAAAACATTGACTTTCAGTCAAAATTTGTCAAATAAAATTTGAAAATTTTTCGGCGTATTCGGTGGAAACGTACATCTACGTTTGTGCGCAATAATTTGTGTCGGTTTCACGCATAAATTAGCGGTCAAAAATTATCAAATAGTGCGATAATGAAGTGCCGCAAAAGTAGCTACCGAAGTGTTTCGCAGGGGATATCGTATTTCGGGTAAGTAAAATTAACCTTTGGCATCAATTTCGTTTTGTTTTTGTGTGAAATCATAATTAATTTCATTCATAGAAAGCATTTTAATGTTCTTGCGTGATTCTGCAACATTTACAACAATTTTCACGCAAAAAATTTTTGTGCACATAAATTTGAATGGCGTTTCTCACTCCAAATCATTTTGAACCAGTGTGAACGCTTCACCTGATTTACTTAACAGTTCCTAAATTTACCTGATTTAGAATGTAGTGTGAACGGCTTAGCTATGTTCTTGAAAATTATTGTTTTCATACATGTTTCTTTGATGGTGACCAGAACAGCCAATTTCTAAGCACGTTATTATTGATCAATGCATATTGATCAATAATATTGACCGTCTAAGGAGGTGCTCTAAAGTTTCGCAAACTTATGTTTTCTGTATGACAGACAACTTTCGCAGGAATGATTCAAATTTTCTGAGTGCATTTTTATTTTCTGCCCGTCAAAGCACAGCCTAAAGGCACATTTACATTGCAAGTCAAAATGTAGAGTAGAGTTTGTTCCTAAGAATAAGATTTAAGCTTTGTTTACCAAGCATTGCAATTCGTGGTGAATAGCTAGTCGATTCGTCGAAGTGTTTTGTCTCCTAAATATTTCCAGCTTTGGCTGCTCAAAACTTCTTTACTTTAGATTGTTGTGAACACAGTTTCTCAACTCTTCTGTCTGTTGTAAAGGCGCAGCATCGTTTTTGGTGCGTGCAATATTATGCAATGAAATTTCCTCACTATGTATTGAAATGGATTCTGATATTTAAATCTTTTTGTCTGCTGTCAAAATACAATATGGTTTCAGTATCTGTGTACATTGAAAAAATAACTAGGACCCTAAAATATCTATTAGCCGCAAACTCTTCTCAAAAATATATTTCCCAAAATATATCCCAAAAATATATTTCTCCACTTTTTTTGAATTCAATCTTGTAAGCTCTCAAATTTCATTCTCGGAAGATCTCAACGGAAAAGACTGTCTATTTGATGTTCAAACGATTACAACGGGTATTGAGAAACGAAAATTAGCTGGTGCAATAAAATATCACGTAGACCATTTCACAAAATAAACCTTTGTTTGCCTGTATTATTAAGAATAATATTGATAAAAATACCAGCAAAAAAGTTTAGCATGAGGACGATTCTCAACACTCGAAAATATATGGAGATTCATTGGAAACAATTGTAAGTACGTAAACAGAAAGATAATTAAAAAAATTAATTTGTCTCTACTCACAGCTACGTAAACTCAAAGTCTGATCGTAAATGACAGATTTTAATTAGCAACTTATGGCCTACCAACTAGGCTACATAAGTTACAAAACACTGTGGCAAAATCCTTCTTAAATTCACTTATCAACAAAAGTTATTTTTACTCCTCAATATTTAGTTGATGCTGCAAAATACACAAATAGCATCCTCTAATAATCTGCCTTCTTCCTATGTGATTGTCTCAAACTTTCTTGTTAATTGGATTGTATAATTGACTATGCGAGCATACCAACAAACATTATTTTCCCTCAAATCTGGATTTTTTGATAAAGCTAGCTGTACGTTAAGTAATAGTGACGACTTAGAAAACATCCGCAAACCCGTATTTGCGGCTGAAGCGTTGTTGTAAAGGAAGCGCAGAATATACTTTCGTATCGTTTTGCCTTTGACGAAGCTTTGTCACGGTAAATGTGGTCTCGGGAATTTTAATGAAAATCAGTACATCCACATACTTACTTATGGATATACCACCTCACAAACATATGCCAGTCACTGAAAACGACAGGAGTTTGAAGACAAGTCATTCCACGTGGATAAAAGTAAAAAGCAAACTAAGAGGATATCGAGGAGGTTTTTTGGGTTCGTGTCATTTGTTCTGGTTTAATGTCACACTTTTCAGTCGAATCGTTTCGTTTGTACTATGTTTATATGTACTAGGCTAACTAGCACGAACGTTTTTGACTTGGTTGATGTTCGTCGTGTAATTATTTACGACGACATCTTCGCTGGATGGAAAGCACTAACGACTGAAAGAGCGTTAATTAGCGACACAAAATGAAATGAGGTGGTTTCGTGAATTCATGGTGATTTAGCTGATTAGATTTTCTTTTTACGTGATACTATCATATAAAGCATGATGATGATAAGATTTGTTTTCGGGTGAGTAAATATAGGCAAGTAGAAGTTTCAAAGAATTTTATTTTGGTTGAATTAACCTTGGTTGTCTTAAATTGTTGATTGATGTTCATCTATTGACTAAGAATAAGGAGAGTTGGAATGATAGTTGCCATTGGAGGAATACGCTAAGAAATCAAAAGTATCTACACGTACGAATAAGAAAATTAGGAGTTGGAAATATGATGTGTGTATGAAATATGTGTAATATGGTTGAAGTTTTGAAGTAACCCCTATGATAGACTACAGTGAGAAAACAGAAAATTGAAAAATAACGTCTCTCTGTGGCGTAGACCCATAGATACTCTGCTAATCTAGCCAAAAAAAATGGCGTAAGCGGACGTGATCTACATTCTGTCACGGGTATTTAGATCCGAAAACGAAATATTGGTGAGTCTCGGCAAGTTGGGAAGAAATGTTCTTCTGTGCATTAATCAAAATGAAACGAAACTGATGAGGCAAATAGCGAAAACGATACCCTGAAACAAAACATTATAATTGACGACTGCAATTTACACGTAGCAGCTTGATATACTGAGAAAACTGAGAAGGAAACCGAAGAAATTAAAAGACGTTCCAACTCTCAAACACAGCTTTTAAATCCATCCTGGCGATACTCAAATTCATACACGCGAAAGCAAAGCTCCAAGTGTACAAGTCAATAATTAGACTTGTGGCCTATGTTGCGGTTGTGAAACCTGGGTTCTCATAAATAATATTGGAGGAAAGCTGACTACTTTCGAAAGTGAGTACTCACTAGGATAGTGGACGGACACTGACACTGAAGCAGCCATAATAGCGAGTTGTACAATATTTTTGACGAACTGAAACGAAGACGAAAATTAGAGGACGAAGGTCGATCATATGAAGTAGGACTGTAGCGCGACGAAGATGATTTCGGGGCTTACATATTCTACTAATTGGTAGTATGTGCAAAATTGTGTACATCCATACAAATTTATTTTGTATCACTACCAGCGTAAATCAGGCAGATAACTGAAATAACAAAGCACTGTCTATATCAGAGTAAGTTGGGAAAGGCGTCCCAGTAAATTTACCTTTTCGAAAAAGTGGTCCAAAAACTCTTTTTTCCACGGCAAACGTTTTTGGGCGAATCAATGGAGCGATTAATTTTGTTCATGCAAATACTCGTACTTTGTGTGACAGCTAAAATGAAGGGGCTAGGAAAAGCTCCAAGCAGGTTTCGGAGACATCAAAATGCTGACGACTGGAACGTGTGGAGAGAATTTCGAGAAAACTCGGATTCCCACAGCTGAACCGCAGAGGGAGCATATAAGACGCGAACAGATCGCCGAGGGGGGAATGCTTATTAAATGTAATCTGAGCCTATGTTAGACTGTTCAGAAGAATATAGGATATATCTGCCTGCCGAACGAATTGGCACAAAGGGGAGATAGAATGACAGCAGATTCACTTTAAGTGCCATTTTATTCAACTAGTGACACTTGCAGTACAAAATGGTGCGTGAATCGAGTCCTGAAGAAATACCTCCTCCGAAATAGTTGACATAGACACTCGCTGAGTAAAAAGAGTTGCTTTGAATAAATATGTCGCAGAAGGAAAAACCTGAAAAGTGGAAGAAAACTAGCAAATAGGTACGGCAAAAAAAATGGATGACTGAGATGGTGAAACCAGCTCCAGGTAAAACCTGTGCAGTAGCATTTTAAGGCCATAATGCGGGACCTGGAGGAAGGCAAAGCTGGTGACGTGAAGGCCACTTTATTTTCTCCTGATAAAAGGAACAGAGAGCGGCCGTGGTAGAGATGGACGAAGTGCTAGCCCTTGAAATCCTCGCGGCCGGTAGAATCAGGGTGGATATGACATACGCCTTAGTGAGAATGTGGGTAGAAGTAATACGATGGTATCGGTTCATGCACACACCAAGAGCAAATGTAACAGTCCCGACCGTATTAAAAGCTGCTGGAAATGTGTGTTTCTACAAAGTATAATTGTATGCTTTGCATCGAGAAGCACAATGTTGATATCGCGGAACCTCCGTAATCCTCTAAATTTAGGAGCAAGATAAGAGGGTATGCGACAAAGATTCCTGAACGGTAGACTGATAGGTATCCTGAATACATTGGTCATCAATTGGCAATTTTATCTCTGTCTATCCCTAACGGGGCATGGTTATTTCAAAAGGTACATTAACAGAATGGGTATGTGAGTACACCGTAATGTCGGAATTCTGTAAATGAGTAAATTGCGTGCACGTGGTTTACAAGATTGAGGAGAAACTTCAAGTCCACGATTGGCTTCATCACGTCAGAGCCGATAGTGGAAAATATGCTGCGTTATGCTATGTTATAGCGCCCGGTCTCAACATTCGGTGATGAAATACTTCGCACAAAGCTAGCCCAACTAGCAATTTTGGTGTGCTGCCACGTTGCTGACACTAAAAAAAGGCTTTTATAGTGGCAACAACCTGCCAAAGATACGTTTTTGCCACGTACGAAAATCGTTTATATTACCCAAATGGGGAATGAAAAGGTACGTTGGCATTTGGTGGCAGGAACTATATTTTGTTACGTTCGGTGACAGTTTCAGGACGGTGCCGAACACGATTCAAAATCCAAATTGATACTCATTAGACAATACTACACTAACACAATAAAACATTCATTGGTTGAAACATTTCATGTGTTTCAATATGTATTATACCAACACAATGTATTTGTGTGGCTATGACGAAAAATTAGCACAAGGTCAAAGTTGCATTTTGAGTAGAAGTAGAATTAAAGTAGAATTCTTAAGAGAATATAATGAGGATGATATTCCAAATTGCATAGCCAAAATGACCTACAAACTGAAATTCATCGTAAATATTCACATTATAGGACCGGAAATTGCAATGCGCCTGAGCAACCTGTTAAAATTAAAAAAGGATTTTGGCGAAAATATAACAAACTTAGATCTAATGTAAAATTTTTTTTATGTTTTTTAGTTTTTTTTGTTCGTATCAATACCGTCTATACGTCCCTGCACAAAATTTAGGTTATTTTTCCATAAGAGCACATTTTGTGTCTCTCAATAAAATACAGTCTGTCAAGAATGAGTTTACACATAGAAAAAAAATTCAATTTTTCATCTTTCTAATTATAAAATACTACTTTTTATTTATGTGAATGAATGTTTTTTTCTTAATTATAGTTATTTACATTATTTCCAACCGATATATACAAAAAAAAGTACAACTTTAATGCAAAACAAGAACGAAAAGACCAACGAAAACAATTATTGCAATTCTTGAAGTGTCAAGAAACTCTTTACACAAATTATTATTGCATTAAATATTTTACATATTTACAGGATATTTAATATTATTTGGTATATTTAACATTTGGTATGGCCACCTTTGGCATCCACCACACATCGCAACCGATTTTTCATTGAATGAACCAACTTTTGCGGGTCATACGTGGTTGGTATTTTTTGCAATTCTTCGAGTATCGCCATTTTTAAGGCAGTTCGGTTTTTGGGTTGCCTTTTAGCGACTTGTTGTTTTAAGTAAGCCCATAAATTCTCGATGGGATTTAAGTCTGGACTCTTGGCTGGCGTATCCATCACTTTTCCGCAGTTGTATAAGGGCCACATTCGCACCATGTTCGCCTTATGTTTGGGATCGTTGTCATGGTAAAGCTTACAATTTGGTTTGCTGTTATGCATAAACCCAAATTTCTGCGCACTGCTTGCCAAATATGTTTTAAGGATATGCAAATATTGTTGGGCGGCCATGGTTGACTCGATGAATGCCAAGTCTCCTACTCCTCTGCTTGAGAAGCACCCCAAATCATAACGGACAACTTACCAAATTTTACAGCCGGAATGATATTTCGATTTTCCAACGATGTTAAAGGCTTGCCCCACACTGTAGCCGGTCCATCATTATAGTACAACATCATTTTCGTCTCATCGCAGAATATGACGTCGTCCCAGAAGTCAACGGGTTGAAAAAGGTGCATCATAGCGAAAGAAAAACGCTTTTCGATGTTTAGTGCAGAAAACAGTGGTTTCTTTCGTGCAGCTCTTGATGAGAACTTATTTCGTAGGATGGCCTGTCGTACTGTTTCATGGGAAAAAGCAGCATCACACTCTTCCTTGAGTTCCCTAGCAAGTGTTCTGGTCGAAATCCAGGGGTTTTTATCAAGCTTCCTTATCATAAGGCGCTCTATACGTTTAGATATTTTTGGTTTTGAGCCCCCTCCACACTTTGGCTCCAATCTTTTCTCATTTTCAGCACGATTTATAACGTTATAGACTGCCATTCGTGCTACACAAAACATTTCCGACAGTTCCTGTGCACTTTTACCTAATTGGTGATTATAGTATATCATCTGAACTAACTCAAAGGATAATCTTTTGCCTGGCATTTTAAAACACAATATCTCACTTATTTATGCGTATTAGCTAAAAATTAATGACACACTAATGATCAAATTTATAGAGCTTTACAATACAGACCAAAAATTACGGTAAATTTACCGTATCGTTGCAGTAATGCAAAAAAAAACTTTTGTGTAAAGAGTTTCTTGACACTTCAAAAATTGTAATAATTGTTTTCGTTGTTCTTTTCGTTCTTTTTTTGCATTGAAGTTGTACTTTTTTTGTATATATCGGTTGGAAATAATGCAAATAACGATAATTAAGAAAAAAAAAATTATTTACATAAACAAAAAGTAGTATTTTATAATTAGAAAGATGAAAAATTGAATTTTTTCCCTATGTGTAAACTCATTCTTGACAGACTGTACATTTTTCTTGGACCTTCATATTTCAGCTATAAAAAGATGGCCGAGTGCTGATCTGCCACTACAAAATCATTGTTACTGCATAATTTTACTTCATAGTTCCCATAACCTGCACGAGTTTTCCAATCACGTAACAATTTCAACTATATGGTATCTATAACCACACATGTGAAAAAATGCCACTCTATGGTACCAAACATAACTTTATAGTCCCGAAGATCCACTATGATGTCTACTTTGACTTTATATTGACCCAACTGCAACTGTAAAGTGGCAATTGGAACTTTCTGCACAGTTTTCCTTCCGTTGTCGAACGAAGTGTAAATTTATTGTAAACATTAAACAAAAAGTGCGATTAATTCATTTAATGGGGCAGGCACACTTCGAATTTTGAAAAAATCGATTTTATTTTCTTTGCATTTTCAATCGGGCAATTCTTTATGGAGATAAATCACTTTGAATGAAGTCGTCTCTATTGCATAAAGCGTTTTTCGCATGCTTTAAAAGCATTTTTCTCGAAACTATGTTTTCGAAGTCGCTGTTGAAAACGGCTTTATCGATCAGCACGAAATTTTTCTCACTTATGTGATAAGTAATTATCCTCTGGAAGAACGAAGGATTTTTCGATTGGACTATATTTTTTTTTTTCAATAGCTGAAAATGTGAGTGAAATATTGGTCGAAAATACAATTTTGAATTTCATCAACCGCCATTATTCAAAAAATCAAAATCTGCCACAGTCCTTCGTTCATCCGGAGCACTATATCATCAATTTATAATCTTCGACTTTTTTTTATTTCGGACGATCCAGTGACAAGCTACAGTGATCACGGCAAAATAATTTTTTTTTGGACCCCTCGAAAATTTACTCTATTTCGACTAATTTTCAACCTTTTGCCTTAAAAAAATTACAATAGTTTCTACAAATATATTTCTCTCAAGAAAAAAAACATTTGTTATTAATTATTTTAATGTGTCTAAAAATAAATCCTAAAAAAGAGCTTTTTTTGGACGTCCCAAGTGTACATAGCCCCTTAAAGTGTATGGGAATCTAATGAAAGATATGACAAGAGGATACCACAATAAGAAAAGAACGTTTCTAATACTTTCTAGTAGAAAACGCCACTAACTATTGTAGTAACGAAAACTTTATAGGGTCTTTCATGACTAATTGCCACTAGGCTAAACCCAATATTAAATCAGCACACTTAATTGTGTTTAATAAACGATATTGGGAACGTTTTTGCCACCAAAACGAAAACCATAAATTTGATCACTTTATGGTGGCCAAAAGTAGTAGCAAAAACCAAGCAAACAAATAAATAAAACTACTTTAAAGTGAACAGAATTTTCACAAGTTTTTAAAACGTTTTCGCTACTATTTCTATACTATAACTGGAGTTTGAAATTTCGGATGATTATGGTTCCGATGTGAACGTTGCCACCACGTTGCAAATGGGTGCATTGAGTGGCTTTTCACATTGCCGTGTCAAAATAAGTGGAAATAGCGTATCGATAACTGCGATCTGGTGGCAGTTCACTATTATCCAGTATTCGATACCAAAAGTGCTAGTTGGGAGAGGAAGGTTACTTTACCGACTCACAATCTGTGGCAGTTTTCGAAGTAATTTGGCACCAATTACTGAGCAAGCACGATCAAATCGAAGCAATATGAGAGTGAATGCCGGCCCGGGACTTCGTGGCTGTAGAAGTTCGTTTTTTAGCAAATGAAAATTTACACAACCCGCAATTTGTGAGCCAAGGTATCTTTTATGAAGTTTTTTAAAAAAAGAAGGCCAAGAAAAAACGTTTCTGTTTAAACTTATTGGACATGTATTCAGTTTATTTTAAAGCAATTTCACATAAGTGTTTATATAATTTTTTGGCCCATTGCAGTCAAAGTATATGAAAGGAAAAGTCAAATTTATAAATAAAAACTAAAACGCCCACAATGTAAACATTTTTTATCATAAAATGGGAAATAGTTACTATTTTTCATTACCATCCAAGAGTTCGATAGATAAGGATAGGTTTCAATTACACGAAACACATATCTTTTTGTGGTTGATAATTTTTTTAAAATTTCATCCTCAGCAAAATTACTTCATGCCTCTTCATCGAAATATTGTACCCTTTTTTAAGCAATCAGGCAAAATTAAACGCTGAAAACAAATAATATTTTATAAGGCCATCTTTTAACCAACAACTGTGCCACCTGGAGCAGCCCACTTTTGCCAAGTTGTAGATGAAGCAGAACCAAACATATAGCCAATAAACACTGAAGATGAGGGTATATACCCCTCGTAATACTGCTGTTTATAAAAAAAATGGAGTTTTTCAAGCTTCTATTTGTCCTTCTAATATATTTAGTTTCAAAATAATTTTGAATTTATCAGTCTTCTTTGCAAAAACAATATTTCAACTATAAAAATTCAAATAAACTTGGTCCAATAACGTTCAATTATCAAATTCGTTAGCCGATACCATGAGACAAACATATACTAAAATAATTTGGCATTGCAGTAGACATAATTTATTTCAAGCATTCGAGTCAGGCTAGTCGCAATCTCTAGTATCGTTGCGTTTTTCGACGCTAAAACTGCTTGATTATGTTTTTACTTGATTAATTGTGATTGTGAAGGAAGTTCCCAAACGCTCAACTAATTATCAAAAAATAATACTTGTATTTATATATCTTTAATGATTTAGTACAAAATCAAAGTAGAAGGCCTACATTTATATTATTATTTGCATGTCAATAGCGAACTTATAATCTTAATAAGGGAAAAATTTATTTATTTGCTTTGCTCTTTATGAAATTCAAACAAAACACAAAACCACTCATCGACTTACCGGTAGTCATTTGGAATTTTCACTGGACCAGCCAGCTGCACACCTATATTTCCTCCACCTTCACTGCTCCCGCATGTCGAACCCAGAACATTGGCAGCGAGACGCGTTGCTATGCTACCCGTTCCCGAACACGTTTCCGAGAAATCGGGTTCGCACGACCCTGCCCGGATATCTACTTTCAAATCACTAATATTCGACGACCGGTCGCTCTCCTTGCATCCTTTCTCGTTGACTTGATGATCGGCCGGAATCACATCGGCAGGTGGCAGTTTTTTCTTGCCTTTCCTAAAGTATAGAACGAGCAACATAATGATCATCATTACTATCGCTACGGATGAAATGGCTCCGACGACAATCATCAGCAGCGGAAGGCTCTCTGAAAGCAATGAAGGAATAAAGTGAATGGTCGGGAATTAATTAGTGTCCTTAATCGAAAATCGAGGCAAAATGTTGTCAATGGATATGATGTATTCCGTACGTGAGAAAAATTGAGTTAACAGATTCGATTAAAAATCGAATTTGATAGGGTTTTCGCTTTAAAAAACTGTACTTGGGTAATTTTAATACCGAATATAGTTTTCTGAAATATCCCTCAATTTTTCAACTAGCCCGATATTCATTAGCTTTGCACTTGGGTTCGTGCTAAAAAAAAGCTGTTACGCTCATTAAGCTTCTGTTATTTAGTGTTACTGCACAACAACATCAATACTTACTCTGTGCGATGAAATCAATCTCGAGGACATCGCTACCGTAGTCATTAACCACGGTACAATTGTAACGACCGAAATGCCGGGCCTGGCTTTCGCGAATAATAAGCGTCGACTTGACACCCTCGGGCATCGGATCCTCTAAAATCGAGTAGTCCAAATCGGTGCTCGTATTTATTTCACGACCATTGAACGTCCACGCCACATATTTCGCTCGAGGAATGCTAAAAGCCGCACACTCGATCCGTGCGTTATCGCCAACGATTCCGAATTGTGTCCTTTGCGCCGTGATTGCCGGTGGCCGTTTCAAGTATATGGTTGCTTCCGATCCTATCTCCGTGAACCCCATCACACTGGCCTTGCAAAAGTATCGGCCGGCTGTCTCTTCCGTGACAACGATTGTCAAGTTGGGTGAAGTACCGACCACCTGCAAATTAATGACAATGAAAAAAGCTCTTTAGCGTTAAATGAATTCGAATTGGCGTTGCGAGTGTTTTACGGTGGATTTAGAAATCGTAAGACTGTAAATAGGAGACGATTTAGATTCGCAATTAGTTTCTCATCAAAGGCTTAATTGACGGCGAATAGATTGGAAAATTTGCTGGATGTTTTGTCAAGCGGAATACTTTGACGTTTTGTAAAGGTGTTTGAATTCAAAAATGCTTTATTTGGTATGAAGGTTCTAAGCGCAACGAATGGCAAGAGGATATTGGTTAGTGATGCTTATAAAGAGCTTGATGTGATGCTGATAATGATAAAGTTTCGAAAAAAACTGGAGATTTGATTCGTTAAAATAAGGAATAACAGGTTTTTATTTGATTGGTTTCAGAATAAGTCAGGTTAATAATATATTATATTTTTTGAATGAAAATTGCATTACATATTATGTCCCTAGTTGGAAAGATTTTCATTAAATATGTATTTTTGTTATCTTCATAGTAGTTCTTTTGAAAAATAAAAAAAAATGATAATTCAGTAAAAATATTACGAAAGATACGTCAAATAGCTCCAAAGAATTTTCAAACACAAAATATCTCATTCAACGAAAATGGTATGGTTTGTGTACAAATATTGAAATCAATGTAATACACGGTGTATCATCATCGTTATACCATAAACCATACATTCCTGTTTCAAAACAGCAGAGCTCTTAGACGTAGTACCCCCAAGATACAATCGATTTTTGTAGTTACACAAATATTTATATGCATACGTTATGTGGCTTTGGAGTAACGTTGACATCTATTCAAAGATAAATTTATGTGTTTATAGATATAATTGCACTTTATTTGCAGCAGACGTCATTAGTTTTGGATTATCTACTAAAATCATCACAAATTATATGAATGCACATCATTTATTTGGGTGACTTATCAATGCATCTACAAGTGCTTCAAAGTTTCTGCATGATGAATGAGCTTACGAATACTGCAGGGTATCTTGGCAATGTATGTGATTCCATATGCTTGGTAGATTTGGAATAAATTTTGTAAATATCATTGCGTGAATAATAGATTTTAACTAACATCTGCGAAAATGTCTCCATCTTCATTAGTCGAAATTTCAAATGAAATAAGGCAGATAGAATACATGAAAGTATGATTAAGAATAAATAAAAGATGATGGCATTAGAAGTGCACCATTACTAAAGCTGGCTATCGGGTATAAGAGTAAATACATATTTTGAGTTTATTAAAGGAGTCCAACTTACAGCATCTGATACCTCCGTGAGCCATACTACATCAGCAGGTGGATTCCCATCTACATCACACGTGAGTGATACTTTTGATCCAATATCGGCTTCTACAGACTTTGGAGTTTGTCGAAAAATCGGACCGTCTAAAAACAGAGAACCAGATTTAATTTTGTTTTTTTTTTAAAGAGTATGAACAATTCACAAAAACATTCGTAAAATAGTTGACACACATATTCGAAAAATCATTTCAATAATAAGTTGTCTAACGTAAATTATGATCTCCGATTTTAACATTTTGGACACAATTAACATTCAGAGTAAACTTAAATGTATCTTAATAGCAAACATAATATTAAAACGGTGGAACTTTGATTACTTTAGTGACATCGAATGAGCTATATGTCGAGAACAAGGAAATGTAATGGAAGCTTTATATTCAACTTTATCAATTTTATCAACTATACAGTCTCATCTCTGGTTCGTTCATGTAAAATCCGATGTAAAAATGATTTGTATTGTAAAAATACATAGTTTCACACAAACATAATTTGCTAGCAGTTCCAAGAATAAGAAATAAACTTTGCACAAACATTGCGCCCAACGTGGGTGAAGCATTCTACCGGCATGAATGAGACAATACAATAAAGCTTTGACCTTTCGTGAGCACTATTCATTTTCAACTTGAATAACCAAAAGTCATAGTATGTTCTGGTGCTATTCAAATGTTATCCAAATACATTTAGAAAGAATTCTGCAATGTAATTAAAATATCATGTTTACTTACAGCTAATATCTAGTGTTTCGCTCTCTTCACTTTTCCCAACTGCATTGAAGACTTCGCATTTTACAATGGCATCATGGAATTTTCTCGAAACGTTGTGAATAATCTGTAAAATACATGAAACTTTCACATTAAATCCAAAAATACTTGAGAAAAACATTTAATTTTTGGAACTGACGTAGCATAGCAGAAATGAAATATTCATCGATATGAAATTGATTGCAATCAAAATGTTCTTCTCTTGAACTCTTATTTCAATTTCATATGGAATTGTCCCAATTCCGGATCTCAATCACCAAAAGTTGAAATTCCATCCGTAGGATAACCAAATACAGTTGATATGACCGAGCTTTTCAACTTGTCACTTGTACGTAAAAACAAAAATGCCTACACTGACTCGCTAGCGTCTACTTTTTATGCTGACGTCGATTCTGGAGGAAAAATGGATAAAACTTACCATTTCTGTTGTGTAGTCTCCGACGACAATTTCGTCATTGATATACCATCGATAGTTGAGGTCGTTGGGGTTGGCATCTGCATGACATGAAAGTCGCACTTCAGAACCTTCAGGGATTCGACCTCCTGCCAGTGCACCGCCAATCACCGATACCGCAACCTTGGGTGCGTATTTTACCTGAAAGTACAGATTGAATACACTGAATGAGAAAAAAATGGAATATGCTGAATACAACGGAGCACAGTTCGTTTATGATGGCTCAAGATGAATAAGCTGAGTGAATCATGAAACAATTTGAGCATGAAATAGTCAGGAAAAATCCTTTTGGAACGTAGGATGTATTTTGAAGTGACGTTCACTTGTCTAGACTAAATGTAGCCGATGCAAAGTTGTTCGTGGCAGAAACACAAAAAAAAACTGAACCTGGGACATATGTCAGGATTTGAGGATGTCCCTGCGCTTACAAGTCATTGAGATATGCTAGTTGGTGGACGCAAGACATGTTATGTTACTCTTACAAGAGATATGAGGAGATAACGGACTTGAAAGATAAAATTTTACTATGTATGATCTGAAGAAATTTGATTTTAGTATGATCTGAAATTGCACTTTGCTCTTAGTTTTTGCTGAAAAAGTGAATGCGGTGGGTTAAACAAGAAGAAAATTGCATGATGGGTTGTGGTATTGGAAATAACAGTGCTTGAAATTCAACACGAACATGTAAACACATCAAAAATCAGTGCAAGATGGGTGTTAAAACTCCTGTTTTAATTAGAAAATTAATTTTGTGGTCTGCACTGCAAGGAATTTCTGAAGCTATGTGATGAAAAACCAGGGGACATATTACCAAGAATCGCTAGGAGAGACAACGTGTAGGTCCGTCATGTTGACCCAAAAACAAAAGAAGAAATAAAACAGTGGCAAAAGAAGCGTTTGGCGACTCTCAAAAGACCGAAGTAGAACAGCTTACAGGAAGAGAAATGGCGACAATATGTTAGAACTAGCAGGAATTTGGCTAATAGATTATAAAGATTGAAATCTGAAACTTGCTGTCTCACCAGGGACGTTTAACTTTAACTCCTAACTAAAATTTTTATTGGCCTGGTAGCTCGATATGAAAGAATTTATAATCTCTCAACACATAGTTTTATTGTTTTTTCTAAACCATCTTTTTAAGTGAGAATACACAACTGCAAAACTCCAGACTAGCAAATAGCAGCCGGCATTTTTCAGGGCTTTTATTAAAGCCCTGTTAATTTAATATTTTGGCTAATTAAAGTTTTGGTTTAAATCCTAGCAAAATTATTGCAATCCATTCAAATTCAATCAAATAAAAAAAAACTGCTGTTGAGTTTGTAGGACTGTCCTTAATTAATTTGCCAAACATAAGTGCAATCAGTTAACTAATTTGCTCCAGCAGCTGGCTGGATAAGTATATTTTTGTTGTGCATCTCGATTTTGACACAGAATCAAAAATATCAACAAATAGGGTCTCAAAAATTCTGTATAAAACAAAATTTCGTGTACGGGGTCGTTGCGAATGTTACATAAACTTTACGGTAATTTACTTTAATCGAGAACACAAGCCTACGATTATTACAAAGCCTCAATAGACGGTCCAGAAACCATTGACGACATGAATCGTTCTGAATAAAAACTGACGAAAACATTGAAAAAGTGGGGAAAATGGTGGTCAGCTAAAAAATCGTCACGCCAGTAGAAGAGGTATAGCACTACTCAGCACGTCTCGCGAGTCTGTTTGCTTCACCTTGGCGGACATGAGACGCGTCGCTACTTGACTAGTTAAGCTTAGTCATCACCCAAAACAGTATAATGAACAAGGACACGCTAGACATGTTGGATTGTGCGAATTTGAACTGTACAATCAAGGAACGAACCGTAAATGGCGATGAGACTTTGACTTATAAATTTGACATGCGAAGTGGCCAACCATCATCTGAACGGAAGAACAAAAAACGAGCTTTAACTGAAAAAAAAACAAGCGAGAACTGCTCAAAAACCATAGTTATACTCATTGTTTTTTTTTATTATTCGAGGTGTGGTCCACTCGAATGGCTAACCGAAACTAAAATTGTTGCTCCATATACCCGTTTTTAGTCGATCGAGAACATAAAACAAAATTGGTAGAAACAGCTAATAGATATTCCAAGAAAATCCTACAAAAAATATTTCGAAGATTGGAAATAACGCTGGCATATGTGTGTTGCATCAAATATTTTGAAGGTGAGAAAGTAAATATTGATAATTGATCAATTTGCTTACTATGTCCAGGAATTTTTTGTCACACTGGATGCAATGCATGCTTAAGCTTTCAAATGCGTGCTTAAGCTTTCAAATTAAGTTTTCAAAGTTTTTATATAATCCTAGTTTTGGCTACAGTCCTCCAGATGAAAATGCCAGTTCTTTTTTTGATTCCAGATGATCCGCCTGTCATATAAACTATTAACTTACTTATGCTTCACATGCATATCGTAAAAACGCTGCAAAACCTATTTCGTATTAATTTTTGCCAACAAAAATTTATGAATGGCTGCATGAATTAATGAAAAAATAGTCGATTCAAGCAATTCAATTTTCAAAGCTTGTTCGGAGCAGCTTCGCTTCGTGAAGAAGGATTTGTTTTCGTAGCTGTGACTTTCTATAAACCTTAAACTGGCAAAAATTTCTTTTTGCATATGCGCTGTTTTAAAATTGGTTTTCACTTGCAAAAGATTTCGTATTTTAACGCACACATTCAACTTATTTAGTGTTAAATTTCAAGTCCAAGCCTTTATATCTCACGAATTTATGTAGCTCGTATACATTGTGTATGATTAGCATGAGTGTTTTCAGTTTTATCAGTTAGGGAAACTTCAATAGGAAAGGTGGGTTTCTTCTGAATTATTCAAACAGTCAAAGTAAAACGTTTCAGGCCAGTTTTCTTGGTGATCAGTTCTAGGAATCTACCTCCTTTGACGTACGTATATCAAGGTCTTCAAAACCAAAAAATCTTTTTTTCTTTTCAAACTAAATACATTATTATTTCATACCATTTTTAATACTATTAATGAAATATACTCAGCGCCCAGCGTGGCAGCAGCACAGAATAAAAAACACTTTCATTACTTATTCCGTCTTCTGCGTCTTCATTCATTTTTCATTCCTATCTAATCCGTATTTTCATGAAATATTTCAAGTTGATAAGAAAGAACGGGCCAAAATTATGCGATAATTTGAGCTTATCTAATTTTATGGCTGATATCTTCGCTTAATAGAATAATACTTAAAGCACAAAAAGCTGAAAGCCATCTGGCCGAAGCACTCATTCCTAGTAAAACTCAGATCACATAACTTGAGAAATGAAGCACAATTCAATTGAACCGCAATAGAAGATTGCATCTAAGATACATTTTCTATCATTCGTCGGATTTAGTTGGATTCAGGTGTGGTTTTGCGACTACGGCAGGATACTCACGAAAAGATCTGTGGCATTGTCAATTTGTCGAGCTATACAATCTCCGGCCATAAGTCGTTACAACATGTATGTATTCCGTTACACGAGATCCACGTTACGCTCCAGCAAGAAGGATTCTTGTGTGCAAATACGTGAGAACGACGAGATGAGAGGCACACCACACTTCGATATTATGTGAGACAGCGAGGCAGCAAATCTCCGAATAGGGTAAAAAACACTTTCTGTTTTATTTTTTTGTTGCTGTTATTTTGGCTGAGTTTCGGAATGGAATTGTATCTCTTGGAATTCTTCTCGACAATCTTTCATGTCGTTTTGTTCGAGTTTGCAAAATAATGGGAAATTGTCGGGGATGTTTTCGTTTTCAAAGCAATTTAACGGATCGGTGCCTTTCGAAAATAGGAACCTTGGCAAACCACCCTTAGGTCTACACATGTCGCTCTTTGCATCCTACTCTTTTGTTTTCACAAATCAAGGCGGTTTCAACTCAACGCTCCTTTTTTCCTTCGTTTTGCAACTCGAGTGCTGAGTTTGTAGATGTATCTATCTGTGTTTGGCCTTCATCTTTGCTGAATTATAATAATATATGCCGAGAGCGATAGCATTAATCACGAGCCAACAACAACAAGTTACCGACGCCACCCGTATCCGAAATGTGAATTAGAATGAAAGTCGCTCGTTTGATGAAAAATCGTTTATTAAAGTTATAAAAACGTCTTCAATTGCGAAAATTGAAATTTATAGCGCAACGAGTCCGTGTCTCTCGGAGAGATAAGGAACATTCGACCAATTTGGCGAAGTAACGGAAATGCAGGAAAATCTGAAAAACGATCTTGATGCGAATGGTTTACATCACAGCGTTTTTTCCGTGTTGCTTTACGTGATGTGATACGATTTTTAATGGTGCAGATGTATGATTTAAATAGGAAGGAGGGTGTGAGTCCGTTGCCTGTCGATCCAGTGAGTTTTTATGGTGTTAATGGGTATAAAATCAAGGCTGATTTTCGAAGACGTTGAGAAACTTTTATGAAAGTGTGGGGTGATTCAAAGAAATTGAAATGAATGTTATATATTACATGAAAGAAAAGAGGAATACTTATCAATATTTATTTACTAGAGAGGAATACTTATCAATATATATTTATTTTCATGGAACTATTTAAAGGCGTGCATTCACATTTCACTATTCTGAGCTGGAAGTGAGTGCGAAATTCGGAAAGGTTTCAATATTCATGGAATATCTGTGAAGGATATCAAAGTTTAGGCATGAAACCAAGGCATCGTAGCATAATATAAAAATCAGAAGCTTTATATATATTTCTATAGATTTTGCTCATAAAAAAATTAAATTACCCTCAAGATTTTCCAAACCTTGCTCTCACACCTTTGCGACAAACACGCTAATATCGTATGCATTTTTAAGCTCTGCGACAAACCCGACGAGTAGCTACTTATTTATTTAACAAGCATAAAATATAACTTACCTCTAATAGGAGCTTTGCGGAACGATACGTTCTGTCTGCAGTATTTTGTGCCTGGCACGTGAATGTTGTGTTGTGGTGCTCTTTTTTCGGTGTCAGCTTCAATATAGACTTGGCCGTAAATCGCCTGGCATCTGCAAGTGGCTCCTTAACATATTCAATGCCTTTGGTTAGAACGTTTCCAAGACCATCAATCCATGTGATCTGCAACGAAACCGAAATTAGCTAGTCGTCTTCGAGTGCAATTAACATTGTTGTGGAATTTTACGGTACTAAAAGGCTGAGGTCAAGCTATCGTGTAATAAATTTGTCATTAAAGTTTGATGAGTTGTATGTATCATAATATTAAGTTTAAATTCGAAAATTGCAAGCACACACATTATGACATAAGATGATTTGGTTTGAAATATGTATAATAGAAATTTAAAAAAATAGAATAGTTTTTTGAGCGGAAAAATATAGATTTTTCAAACGCTTAAAATAACTGTTGCGACCAAAAGAGATACATAATAGTTGCCCGTAGATCTTTCGTCATCAGTGATGAGATATCATATGAATCCTTGACTTGTTCTCCAGAGCTGTAGGAAAATGCATTTTATTGAACTTTCATTAGATTCGGCTCGTTTATTGACTTCACGCGTTCTGGTGTAAAACTTATGCTTTATTTTGGTTCCATAAACTTTTCATAGCTATAGTTGAAACTGGGACTGACACCAGCTTCAAACATATTTCTTCTGGGCTACAGTTGACAACAAACGAATGTACACAATTAATAACTAGAGCAAAAGTTTATCTATTGCAGATTAGTTTTCAAAGTAGTTTAATCCTTACATTGTCACTGGTATCTGTCTACCTACAATTCCCTGATAGCTTTTCTTTGTCTTTTTTTTTGCATATGTGTGTATATATAATAGCTTTAATTGAAATACTTTGTGCTCCGAAACATCAGCAAATTGAAAAAAATCTCAAAGGAAACTATTCCGAAATGTTATCGTTATCCCCGAATCGACTAAGCTGGAGTCAAATCACAAAAACCATATTAACATTGCCTCAAAAGGAACAAAAACTCCATTGGCTCTAAATGCAAACTTACACTGCTTTAGCTATTGTACATATTACCGTACAAAAGACTATACTACTCATATTGGGCTAAGCAAAACTCATCTAGAGCTAACGACTCCCATAACGAAAGAGTAACGTGCTCTATTGTTTTCTTTCACCGGCCTTTCAAGCATTTCTTGATTGTGGAATGGTTTCCTATTCACACATGAATGCTTTCCCTGTACTAACACGAGCCAACATATGTGAAATGATGATGGCGAACAGGACGTACGCTATCGATTTTTTTCTACAAAACTTCTGATTACAGTCGCACCCTACCGACCCCGGGTTAGTGGCTAAAAATAATGGCACAAAGGTGAATTACATCTAGTAGCAAGTATAAATGCTGTGGCAAATGTTCACATACATTCTCGGTACGTATGTAACCGTAGTCAGACAGTAAATCTGACTCGTATGAGGATTTTTATTTCACGAGTGGTCTCTGGTTTGCACCTTTCGTTTGTTAGCCGGTGTGCCAGCAAGATTTTCAGGATTGTAACTAAGATTTCTGAGTTATTGCAAGGTCATGGTATGGTGAAGTGTTGGTCGATGATCAGCAAGATGGATTATTTTTTTGGTGGAAAGATTTAAGTATTTAAGCAAGTTAGCATTGAACATGAAAATGGAAATGGTAAGAAACCAACACTAGAGGATTATTCGATTGAATAACAGATTTATGTTTTTAGGCTTCACTACGTCGTGCTGAATTTGCTTGTTTATTGGAGCAAAAAGATAACTATTCTCGCCAAAAGTGCTGTTTAAGTATAATTTATAAATACTGACAATTTCTTAGAAGACGAAAAGCTTTGACCTCACTTCAAGAAATAATCAATAATAAAGTTCACTTACCTCAGCAGCTGGTTTTCCGCCAACCGATATACATTCCAATTCGATTTCACGGTCTTCAGTCGTAACGAGAAAATTTCCTTGAATAATTTTCGGAGGGTCAGGTGGCACCAGGACCGTGAGTGCCGCAAACCGCGAACGGATTCCAGGTTGGCCTGCACTCCCTTCAGGCATCAAGCAAAGCGAGCGAAATTCCATAAAACGAGGTCGATTTCGCCATCCATTGACGATCATATCATTTATCATAGGTTCCATGCGATTGAGGCGAACAGGCGCGTACAAAGATACATTCACGATTTTCCGTTAGCATATCGTTACGTCGTGTCGTGTTGAATTCGATACGTATTTTTCCCGATAACCGACACGGGCGACAAAAGCGATGACAACAACAGGTTTTCAGGCAAGCATATCGATGTATGCCAACCGGGTATCCGGGCCGAGTAAAAATTATCCCGAAAAAAGTTGTATGCGATTTCACATAAAATGCATAAATTAAATGTTCCGGTGACATCGTTGGCAGAAGCAGCACCACCACCAGTCATCGAGTAGTTGTCAACAGGAGTGTAGGATATAGGTACACCATATCGGATGCCGGAAGAAGCGTCGTCCGAAAAAAATGTCACCGCATACACATACATTTACACGTCGGTATCCACGTACATCCACACATGTCCCCATTGATAAACGGTCGTGAAAAGCAAGCCGAAAACGAAACGAAATACATGAATTTTATTAGAAAATTATGCAAATTTGAACTGGGATTATGAGATTTTCCTGCAATATTTTGTGCTAGAGCTCCATTTCGTTTCCCAACGACGCAACCTATGTTGAAATATATTTTTATCAGATCTGACTTAGTGTATTATCATATGTAGATAGTACGATGCGAGTGGGAGGGATAGGAAAAGCGAAACGAGAACAGTGAATACTACAACCCGTCATATATGCTGGGTTAGTTTATGATTTTCTCTTACTTGTCCGAGCTCTGCTTACCGTGTATCTTCCTGTCTTGTACCTAACTCAATTCAAGGTTTAAATTGGGAAAAGAGTGAAGTTTTGGTGAATGTGTGGTGTTAGCGTTAGAAAAAGATGTTTACGTACTGAAAATTATGGCAAAGAAGATTTTGTTCCTTTGCATTCCAAAACGGCCTGCATTTACTTGCAGGTATATATTTTTTTCCAGGATTATTGGAATTAAGTTTCTAATATTGATTGTACTTCTGTACTTTCACCGTCTTAATTAGATTATTTTTTATAGTTACCAAACAAAATCATGTGTATTAACCACTGCAAGTTTTAGAAACAATCAGTGATTTCGAATGCAAAAGAATCCAGTACCATGCCAGTGTTACATTATCTCATTGAATAAAGCAATTGACGAATTTCAATTTCATACTTTTTTTTTCTTAATCTGGACAAAATTTGATGTGTCGTTGTGGCTTGAAGTCTATTCTGTCAATCGGAAAGTCTCACCAAAAGACACACGAGGGCACAGTAGTGACCCAGTGTGATACAACTGTTTCTTAGCCAGTGAACTCTGGAAGTCATTTGGTTCTTATGATGAACCATTCAAAATCTATTAAGTCTTCTTGCTAGAGCCGAGGACTGGTACGTGAGATTTTTTAAAGTCACATTGTTACAAGAAGATTCAGTTAGTTTTAGAGTCTTACAAACTATGCTAAATGATGTGCACCCTTCACACAATGGCGGCTTGCGACTTTGAGACTCGGGGATGCACAAATATTTACTACGACTCAGACGTGCTAAGCAAACCAGCTCCAGGTTCTGTAGCGAAACAGAAACCGGAAAGAAAAAGGCTGTGAATAGTATTGCGTCTATGCACAAATATTTTTAGGCCATTTGGCAGCCAGACAGGTCAGGGTATTTTTCAATTTCTCTACCTAAGAAGACGCGGCTAGCTGAGCAGCGTTAGCGCTGCTATTTGGGAACATTCATTGCAAAGTTGTTATGACCATCGATTGTGTAATGCTTGCTATACGATGTATGCAAAGGTTTCCTATACGATGTGTGCAAAATAAATAATTACAGCGTGCATTAAGACAATATCATTTCAGTGTTCTATGTAGCATATTTCAATGCACTGCAATGAGCTGTATGTTCTGTATTAGAATGGAACGGGACGTTTGGGCATTTGACTAAAACGCTTAAGTTTTTACAGCGTTTCTGTGAAGTTAGTTTTAAGGCAGTGTACTTTAGCTGATAGAAAGTAAAACTATTTCGCATATAGCATTACACTTTTTGGAGGCATTAATTTGATTTTGAAGGTCATTGATTCTTTCCGGACTGCCGGAGGTTAAAGTTACGTCTGAAAAGTACTTTTTATCTTCGAATGTTATTTTAATATCTGACAAGAATTGTTGAGTAGTGCTATGATCTTTTAGTATTGGAAATAAATCTCTCAGCAAACAAAACACCAGGCTAATAAGTCTGGATGACATCACTTTGGAAGAATAGTTACCAGGCATCGGGATTATTATGGTCACGCTTGTATTTCAAACTTCAGCAAAAAATCGGACTCAAGGATAGCGTTGAACAGATTGGAAAGCCAAGAGAATACGATCTGTTTGAGCATAGCGCTGGTGATAAGATCGATCCTTGGAAATTTTCGAGAGTAAGTTTCCTGGATTATAATATTTTTACAGTACTAATTGTTGTCAAAAATCGGTTCGTATTATCTGACGGCGTTGACAAAAAAAGCTAGAAAGTTCCTGGTTAGAGTTAAATTAAGCCGGGCTTTGAAGAAAGCCGTGTGCGTTTGGATGCGTCGGAATATGGGATACCAGGAATAACTAGAACTGGCAGTATAGAAGTCCCAGGCATGAAAACTGGTTCATTGGATCCAGTATTCAAGGTTTTAAGATGCAATTAACTTTACTTTTAGACTGTGATATACTGGTGAACCTCCTCATTATGGCTGTTAGCACAATCGCTACATTTTGTAATAGTAGGAGTTTGTTTACTCTGAAAAGTGAACAATAGGTTTCAGTGTGACAATGTTCATGAGAATTTTCAAATTCCATGGGGCCTTTATGTTAGATCGGCTCTTCAACGATGGTTCTGTGGTGCATATGGCATCGAAGGCTATTTCATGAATTTGACCTCTTTGGCTTGCTGGTTTCGGGCTTTAGTTCTACTTAGAAGCAGGTCTACTCCAGTTTTATTTTGAGGCATATGAGATACAAAACGGGCTTATTTCTATCATGTAAGTCACAGCTCCGAAAAAAATCGTTGAGGCCTATGCCGAACCACTGCGTGTTCCACCCTATAAGACAGTGGCCCGTGAGAATGTCCAGTACACAGCAAAAAGAACTACGGGATAAACTTAATAGCAGACTGATGTGGCATTTATATATAGAGTCCCGGAACTGTGTTGCTATCGTATAGAATGCCAAGGACTTCCTAGTATTTATAAAATATAAAAGAAAGCATTCGCATTCAAAATAAAAAACTGATCATTAATTTACGATTCTACTGCTTAACAAAATCAAAATATTGTTTGTGGATACATAAAACGAATTGAAGCATTTCAAACTGAAAATTCTTCTCACGTAATCAATTTCCAAACTTGAGTACATCGTTGTTTATCAATTTGGCCAGTTTTGTATACTACAAAATCGAAAAGTATTTTCATCTCCATATTCCTGTTACATCGGAAAATAAACTTCAAATGCACACACTCCCACACGGTAGCTTCCAAAGCACGGTAGCATTCAGAGGTGAGTGAATAATATTCCCACGAATTTCTACTTTTCGGCATTTAAATCACAAGAGAACATAAATTTAGTTGAAAGCCAAGTACACTGTCAAAGCAACACCTTTAACTTCGGCCTGATCGGGGAGAAAAAACCTAATTTGACATAAGAAGGTCTTCAGGCAGACAAATGATAAAGGATAGACGTAGTATGTAGTAGTCCTACGTGAAGAAAGCCAGTCTATCACCACGTCAATTTCACTGTCAATAATCAGTTAAATTTGAGATGAGGTTCTCTTATCATCCTGGTACGATTTTAAAATAATTTCTTCCTGATACTCTCCCGTCAAGATCAAAAATAGCTGTGAATAAAAAAGGATATTCCCAATTGAATTGCCAAGGATACGGATTCGGAAGATTTAAACGAAGGCATCTATTACTTGCCGTCAGGATTTCATCAAGTTGATTTGTGCACTTTGCTAGTGGATATCGTTATTGCTCCCGAATCGCGAAGAAAGTTTTAGTTGCTGCATACGTGATGAGCAAAGCGTCCTTTTGTTGATTTAACCTGGCCAACTTTTATCGAGTTTGTGAAATTTTAATAGGCAAGAACGAATGAGTTTTGTTGGTGAACGTTTGCTACGAGTTATGTGAAGAAAATCGATAAATAGTAAGTTTGAGAATTTCAGACATAATGTAAAATAAAATCGAATGAATCTTAAGTGAATCAAATCCTAGTTGTAACTTGAGACGTATAGGCTAAGCAAATTTTCTAATTTCTGATTTTCGAATTTTCAAATTTCTCTTGTTTTTATTACGCATTATTAAAGTTTGAAAACATAGCTTTTCAATTTTTTTACACTTTATTCAGATTTTACTTTTTAGGTGCGTTGAGTTTAGAGACGATAGTCCATATTTTCTTGACATCGTTTCTTATGAATAAATTCAAAAGCTGTATGGATTAGTCTTTTTACTGTTTATGAGGTGCTGGTAATTTTTTGTTGAAAATTTATTTTAAAATGGTTTCTATAAATTATTTTTGTGTCCTCGTGCTGATCTTAATTTTTTTTGTAAAACATTTACAAGGATGCATTCCATTTCAGCAAAGTGCTTGAAATATTACTGAAAAATTTAAAAATAAAACATCATCCTTTGATTTTATTACATCGAATAACGTCATGCTTTGTGGACATTTCTATCAGATTCTTCGTAAAATGAATTATTAACGAGCAACTAGCACAAAATTACTGTCAGGAACTAATTTATCATCGGGACAGATTTCTCGAGCAGCATGCCATCCACGTAGATAAGTAGACAAAGAAATAAACGAGCACGAGTCTGTTCTTCTATCAATCCCGAATCAGGACTGAAGGAAAGTTCAACGTTTTCCGTGTATCTGCTCGAGCTCACTCATACGAAAAAAAATCTTGGATAGTAAACGAAAGTAGACTGAAATGTTTTTACCTTTGGGTCCGGGTCCCACCTGACACTGGTATTTCGCATCGTCATCCAGCATAACAGGATAAATGTCCAGTGAGAAGTCTCCTGTGGAAGAAAGTATTTGGGAATTATCATCGATGGCGGAGACGTGAGTACAATGATGAAGGAGGTGAGCACAATTGATTAGAATGTGTGGAATGCATTAAATAAAAGTGCGAGAATTTGTTAAGCAATATGCAATATTCAGATACATGATTTTATCAATGAAATTATTTATATTTCCAATGATTTGCCTACAAAAACGAAACAATAAATAAATAAATTGCTTAAATTTTAAAGATATTTTTGAATTTGGGATGTGAAGGTATTGCTTTGAATTGTATATGCTGGAATTTTCATATTGCGACGGGCTCTTGGTTAAATAACCTCCGTTTCAAACAAGTGCCAACATCAAACATGTACAAGGGGCATTTCACGTGAAGCGGACAACGAAAAAAAATCGAGGTTCTGGATTTCGTTCATATTGTGCATAATGGTACTTCTAGAAGATATGAATGTGGATGCAAAAGTTTTTGTTTCTATGAGGTTTAGTTGCCGAGTTATGGGCTGCTGAATAATTGACGAAATTGATAAAAGGTTTTTTTGAAAGCGGATTCTGAGATTCAAAACAAAATCTAAAAAACATTAAACATAATGATTAGTATAGAAAATTAGCTGTTCTTTTTAATTTTGAAATTAGATTTGAAAACCGGAAGTAAAAATTTGTGTGAAACCGGAAGTAACAATTTCAACTCGTTTTTTGAATAATTTGGACCAGGTTAATTTTGTTTATTTTGGTAACAAAACAAAGCTTGAAGTATACTTATTTGATCATAAAAGTTTTAGAATGGGATGGCCAGTAGTTTAGGAGGTAGGTGAATTTCAATACATGCAAGTCGCATGGAACGTGCTACCGGGAGCTTGATTATGATAGCTAGTGAATGTGAAAGCAAAATATTTGTAGTAAAACTGTTATTTATCACTTGTATCACTTGTATATAGAAGATAAAATATTAAAAATTGCTAAGGCTGATTTACTTAGTGAAAAAAAGTTACTTGTGTATGGACAAATGAATTTATTTCATAATTTTTACAATTTCACTCTCGTTTCTTAAGCTAGTTCTTTTTTTTAATAACTAGAGGTATTTCTACGATCAGTTTTTTCCTGCAGATTCGACATAATCTCTTTTCTGCTAATATTCTTGGATTTTTTCTTAGGTCTTTAGCCTTCCGATGAAATGTTAAATCGAATGGATTGAAACATCGATAACCGAACGGAGACATAATACACATAATTAAGACTCTTTAACTTATCAACGAAAGTAATAGTCATTGCAAGCGTTGAACAGTAACTCGAAAAATAACGGAAAATTTGAATTGGCTTGGCGTCAAATATATAATATACGCGTAATATATTTTAATTAGGTTTTTATGGGAAAATAAAACCTTTTTCAAATAAGAGATGGCGCTATTAATCACATTTCGAATCAATTTTTGTTTTCGAGCCAACTAGTTGTCCTAAGGAAGCTCTCGGTACCACGCCCCATTCGACTTGTATATATTGAAATTTACCTACCTCCTAAACTACTGGCCATCCCATTCTAAAACTTTTATGATCAAATAAGTATACTTCAAGCTTTGTTTTGTTATCAAAATAAACAAAATTAACCTGGTCCAAATTATCCAAATTACGAGTTGAAGTGTCTACTTCCGGTTTCACATAGGAAAAAAAAATATTTTTCAAATCTAATTTCAAAATTAAAAAGAACAGCTAATTTTCTACACCAATCAATATGTTTACTGTTTTTTAAATTTTGTTTTGAATCTCAGAATCCGCTTTCAAAAAAACCTTTTATCAATTTCGTCAATTATTCAGAAGCGCATAACTCGGCAACTAAACCTCATAGAAACAAAAACTTGTGCATCCACATTCACATCTTCTAGAAGTACCATTATGCACAATATGAACGAAATCCAGAACCTCGATTTTTTTTCGTTGTCCGCTTCACGTGAAATGCCCCACAAGCTTTATTTTAACTTGAAACAGAAAAAATGCAATTGAATGATTGTTGAAAGCTACTTTTTAACAATACTTTGAATACCCTTTTCAAACTCGTTATCTTTCAAAAGTAAACACAATCCTATCATATTTCGTAGGCAATCAAGCTAAAAAGGCGCTCCCAACGTCAAATGCAGAAAGAGCGAAATTCCATTTAAAATTACATGAAAAAGTACTTACCTTCTTCATCGCTTCCAATCATCGAATATCTTTCGAAACCACTCAGATTACGATGCTCGCCGAGTCCAAAGTCGTCCTTTGTCCATTGCAGCGCACCGACCTTGTCTATGACGCGACACGGTAACGTTACTCTCGACCCAACAATGGCCGTTTGATCCTGTGGCTCCATGGCGAATCTTTGACCCGTTGTATGCCGATCGCTACTTGTCACGACCGGTTTGCCGCAGTCTGCTATCCGTACCAGTATGAGAATAATTGGAAAGAATATTATTTTGTAAGTGTTTCTTCGTTGCTGTGCCATAGTTCGCCTAGTTCTCCTATCGGATCATTAACCGTTCACGTTTCGAAAGCTTTCGCGTTTCTTGCGATTTTCTGCTCTCATCGATTTCATTCATATAATAAAATAGAAATCGCTTCTGCAGTACACTTTAAGGACCGAACTATAAATGAAGTTCATTTTTCTTTAGGATCTCCTGTCAGTCCCGTCTCTAACGCCTTCGCCTCGCCAGCCTTCTTGTCTGGTTACTTCTGCTCGATGACTGTCTCTTCTTCAATTCGTCCTTGATGAAAAGAGGGAAGTGTTTGGCTGTAGTTTCTACATGGTTTTTGCTGCGATTGAATCACTTTTCTTGCAACTTCAAGACCTAGTCGGGGTTTTTTCTGGCTCGCCCTGACTCTTATCTCGAGATACTGAAATGAAAAAAAAGTCCCGAAGGACGAGAGGTCATAATGCAATCAAAAAATCCAGATGTTGAAGGAAGTAGGGCAAAATAAATAAGTTAAAAGAGATCTTTTGGTGTATCATCAAAGACAAAATCTTGGGATAAGTAAGCGAATTGACTTTGGTGGATGGGAGAAGTCCTCGTTACGAAACTGAATCGTTTTCTGAAGGAAGAAAGTGTTCTCGTTTCGAGCATCTTGAAAACCAAAGACGCTTGATGTGAAGGATTTTCTCGGGATATCTTGCCGCCATTTAAAGTGCTTTTGGATATTGTCAGATAAAGTTAAAAAGAAATTTATTAGTAGACTGTAGCTGCAATGCGTACAATGCAACTGATAAGAAAAAAACGGATGAATGAATTCAGGGTGCTTGTAAGGGATTCATGTACAAAAGATGCAACGGATTGGATCGTGCGGAATTTGATTGTTAAGACGAGTTCATGTCGTTGATTGTGAAGTTACTGGAAATAATCGAAAGTAGAGGTTCGAAATTAATTGAGTGAAGCTCTTAAATTTACTAACGCTAACGAAACTGCTCTAAAGTTTGCGATTAAATTTTCACCTTATTGTATGGAAAAAAAACTCCCACCATAAAATTTCTCCGCCCATCTGTCTAGTTTTTTTTTTTTTAGCTTGTATTAATTTTCGTATCAGAATGTGAGAACGTTATGCAATACCAATCAGTCCGCAACAAAATCGATGCTCAGAAAACAAAAATTTAAATAACATTTGGCTGCGTAATTCACATAGTTTATTTTTAGAGACTTTTTTCTTATTGCTCCCAGAAATTCACTTCTGTCTAAATATAAAGAGATATTTTGTTACGTATTCTCGGTAACGGGGGCGAATCGTCAAATACTAACTGTAATGGAAAATATAGAATATTTGTGATATAATATGTCTATTGACATAATATCTGGTGTTGTAGCTTTGCTAAATGGGTTTTACCATGATGGAATATTTTTGATATGTCTCTGCAGACCACAGGTGCGTTCAAATGTATTCTTCGCTTGAGCTGAGAATAGAATTCTGCGAAGGAGGAGTCGAAAGAAAAATAGCATAAAATAAGGTAAATTACGTAGTATCGAATATTATATACAGTACATATGTACATATTTGTTTTGATCAGTGATGAGATGGTTGGAATGCAGTAGTTCTATGGAAATATTTT
Organism: Nemotelus nigrinus; assembly: GCA_947369275.1. Lineage (NCBI taxonomy): Eukaryota > Metazoa > Arthropoda > Insecta > Diptera > Stratiomyidae > Nemotelus > Nemotelus nigrinus. The sequence goes on from OX376374.1 coordinate 13,953,683, forward strand.
GGATGACCTACATACATACATAAGTAAGTGTTGACTTTGGCGTATTTGTATTTCCAGAAGAATATTTAGAGACGTCGAAATAGTTGAAGGTTAGAAATGTCAGCTCTCTTATTACAGGTAACGGTCTTCTACTGCGTTCGCTGCTATAAACTTCGGTCGTGTTTTCTAGCGAATTCGATTTATTCTAGTTTTGAGCAATTATATATAAACGATTTTTCGTTTTGACATCGAAGCGAAAATTGAAGTGTTTGTCTTTAGAAGATAAATTTAAGCTAATAAACGAGTCGGAAAGTGATGCAAATAAAAAAAATATAGACTTGGCAATGAAGTATCGACTAGTACTGTTTCTTCTATTTTGAAAAATAAGGACAAAATTAGAAATGCTGTAGAAAGTGACTCATATAATGAGAAACGATTTAGGAAACCCATGTATGAATGTTTGGATAAAGCCGTTTTTAAGTGGTTTGAAGCAGCCAGAAACGAGAACTTGCCCATACCCGGGGGACTAATTAAAGAAAAAACTTGAGATTTTGCAAAGTTATTGGGGGAGTCAGATTATAACGCAAGCACTGGTTGGTTGGATAGTTGGAAGCGAAGGTAAGACAACGGAATTTATTTTCGAGAAAAAAAAATGTATTATTGCTATGCGTTGTCTCAGATATGATATTTGTTAGATATGAAGATTTGCGGTGAGAGTAATGACGTATCGGATGAAGATTGCGAGTAATGGAAACGCACTGTTCTACCAAAATTATTAGAAAAGTATGAAATGCGCAATGTATTCAACGCGGATGAAATGGGGTTGTTTTTAGATGCTTACCGAATAATACTTTAACCTTCAAGAACGAAAAGTGTCACGGAGGGAAGCACCGCAAGGAGAGAGTTACGTTACTGTTGGGTGCCAATATGGACGGATCAGAAAAACTTAAAATTTTGCTAATAGGGAAAAGTAAGGGCCCTCGCTGCTTTCGAGGAGTTAATTGGCTATCAGTTGATTATAAATCAAATACGAAATCATGGATGACAGGCCAATGCTTTAAGGAATGGCTTTTGAATTTAGATAAAATGTTTTCACAAGCGGGGAGAAAAATGTTCTTACTCATTGCTAATCGTCCGGCTCATCCTCAAAGTAATCAATGCAAGTTACGGTCAATTGAACTTGGGTTTTTCCCACCAAACATGACATCAAAAATGCAACCGCTCGATCAAGGAGTAATACAGAACTTAAAATGCAATTATCGTCGAAGAATCTTGAAGAAAATCATAAAAGACATGGAATCGCCTACAAAACGTGTTATTACATTGAAGGACTGTATAAATGAGGTGACCAAAGCGTGGAAGGTTGATGTTAAGTCTGAGACTATTTCTAATTGTTTTCGCAAAGCGGGATTTGGTCTTCACTCTGCATGGGAGGCTGATGACGACATGTCATTACATATCTTGAGAGAAAACTGAAACGCTACGGAAGCTGATGTTCGAATCTTAGAATCTGAATTCCAGACTTGGATGCATATAACAAATCAATCGGAAAGTGAAGACTTTTTCCGCGATTATTTACAAATTGATGAAAATCTAACAACGACAGAATTTCTAAGTGATAACGACGTAATCAAGGATATTCGTACGGAATTTGTGGAGACGTTTACAAACGAGCCTGCGAGCGATGAGGAGGACATAGACAATTCGAAATTGTTCAAAAACCGACAAAAAAATCAGTTGATGACCCTTTGAAAGTTTTGTATTTGTATTTGCAAACAAATAAACATACAACAACAGCAGTTTATAACGCTCTAACTGATATTGAAACCTTTTTTGACAATTCGAATAAAATTATGGAACATCAATCACAGATTATGGAATATTTTATGGAAGTTTAAATGATCAAATCATTAAATGCCTATCTAACATATTAATTGCGTTTTATTTCTTACATTCAAGGTTTTGAATGTGTAATTCGATTACTCGAAATCTCGATAGCTGGGATTATTTTAGAGGCAGATGGTAGTTTGAGCTATCGAAGTTCAACTGTATTTTCCGTTTCCGATTGTCGCTGGATCATAGGACAGGTAAAGAAAATCCCGAAATTCCGTGCACCCAAATTAGCGCAGGAAGCTAAAAAGTACCTGGACAAAAATTGTAATCTTGAAACTATAAGAAAGATTTTCAGAAAGGCAAATTACAATTGAAGAGCATCCAGAGAAAAGCCATACAACCGTGCTTAAAACCGAGTAAGTAAAGTGAAATTTGTTCGAGAGCATTTGGTGAAGGATTTAATATTCTGCCATATCGTCATTTTTGTGGAACGGACTATGTGTGGAAACTGCCAAACACAGAGCTTCAGCCACAAAATTAAAGCAGCACTATCAAACACGGCAACTGTCATGTGATAGCATGGGGGTGCTTGTCGTCCTTTGGAGTAGAACATTTGGTGTTCATCGATGGAAGCCTAAATAAATTTCAGTATTTGAACATCTTGAAGGCGAATCTACTACAGAGTGTTGAAAAATTCAATCTTATAGACGCTTTTCGTTTTTATGAGGACAACGATCCGAAACACACTTCTGGACTAGTGCAAATCGGGTTGATTTTGAATAGCCCGCATCAAATTCAACCGTCTATTTAGTCGGCGGATTTAAATATAATTGAACATTTATGGTCCGAATAGGAAGCAGGAACCAGGACGATCTTAAAAGAGCACTACAGCATGAACGGGACGCCATTTTGCACGAATACACAAAAAAAAATTGGTATAGTCAACACAGCCTATCTCCAGGTGGTTTTAACACAAAATGTTTATTCTACAAATTATTAACAAAAAGTTATAGATAAAAATGGTTATAGCTAGATTTAAGGACTTGCTTAGGCGAACATGATTTAAGCTGTGAGGTAATTTTCTGAGTTAAACATGAACTCAATTTTTTGTTGTTGAATGAAGTAATTTTGTGTCCTTTTTTCATAAGAAATAAAATAAACGACTACGAATCGAAATATTTTTGCCATTTTCATACATGATTTTTTCATATATTGGAAGTCTTTAATAGTTTTACCTTGTATCAAATACTCACATCATTTAAACTGTGAGTCCCTGTATATGCATGTCTGTTGAGTTTGTATCTGCCTGAAATATGTTGTTTGTATCTATTTTGTTGTAAAAAACCACATTGAAAACCAAAATGACTTTTGTTAGTTTTGAAGATTTTTCCGCAAGATAGTTTATTTAGACTATCTTCATTCTATTAGTATTCAAACGCTTCGTTTTTTTTTATCTATTAGGTGTAGTTCCCGCTGTTTGTCAATAGGTGGCTGCAGCAGTAAGTGCTGATCGATTTTGACATATGTATACAAAAAGTCATGAACGAACTTAGACATATGGTAAACAAACCGTTTTGACTCATTAGTGGTTTTGTTTTAGCATCATATACTTTTGGTCGTGTGAAACTGTCTGATTTTGTGCCAAATTTCCGGTAAACGTTGATTTTCTTCTTTCATTCGAAGAAAACGGCGGCTGAGGCGCATCGAGAGCTCCAAAAAGTTTATGGAGATGATGCTCTAAGTGAAACAACGTGCTTCTTTTATGGAAAGGGGGAGTTGTTGTTATTCCCAATGCGTCTGCATTGTTCTGTTATAGATAGAGGGAGCAAAAAAACGAGCCTAGTGTTTCAGTCTGAAATTTATGAATGGCTCCACCATCAGCCTTTTATATCTAATCTCGATATTGAACAAATCTTGAAAAATGGTTGTCAGAAGAAAAGCTTTTGCAGAATAAATGCTATGTTCAATCCTGTTAGATTGCGTAGAATTCGAACAAAATTAAACCAAAAAGCTTCACGAAATTTATGAAACTACCTCATTAGAGTAGAAACAAAACGAAACAATTAAAATTCCACTTTCGACTAGAAGTTTCGGCTTCAAATAGCCTCAAATCAATAGCCACGATGACTCCAAAGTACCTGAAACTATCATAACCTGAAACTATCATAATATACTAAAATAGATTTGCAGCAAGTCCTTTTTGTACTCTTGCTGCAAGCAAAATTTTGCCGCAAAAAGAAACCAGCTGCAAATGTCTGTTGCTGCTGCAGTACGCGAGCAGACCTAATGCAACAGTACAAGGTGTTGACAGAATCACCCAAGCCTATAATCCTCCTATCTAATTTCTGCTCTTCCCCCTTCTCCGTTGCTCAGAATTTCCATTGTCACCGTTGACTACTAAAGAAATTTGCACAACATATCACTTTGAATTAAAATCTTTCCACATGACGCGATTATTAAATTTTCATCATTCATGCTACAAAAGTGAAGAGCATTAAATTTTCTTGTGCATCAACAGGAAACGTACGAGAAGCAAAGAAGAATACAAAACTTTATGTAAAAATAGTCGTCCGTTTGGTTTTGTTCGAACACTACAGCGGAAGGATTTACAGGGAACTCCATGGACACTGAGGAAACTTATACTATCACCATAAACATTCTCTTTTACATGGGTGGATCCGTAGTGGCCCTGAGTTTCTAAAGCTGAGAGAATGCGAAGCCGGAAAAGGACCGATATGGGGAATCTAAGAGAAGGTTCCGGGATCATTTCTAAGCAACGTTATGAAAAACAGGATGTAAGGGACTACGGCAGGGGTTTCGTATAATTTATTTTGTGCAAGCATTGATTCATGGATCTCGTAAAATTTTACATGCTCCCATGTACGAGTACCTACCGTTGCGGCAGTTCTCGCTGATAATGAAAATACGACATGAAAGTGCTGAAAGTGAAGATTCAAAGTGTTCTCCACATCAGTCGTTGCATTCGCCGCTTTGGAAATTTCATCAAATCCGAATTTCCTTAACGACATTATGTCCTTTTGATTCGTAATGTGATATTCTGTCTAGATTGTGATGAAAGTGCAATTTTGAGTCACGTTTCTCATTATGTCACTTTTATATTGTTTCGTTTAGTCTATGAAATGTTGGGAAATTTCGAAACATCATATGAAATGTATGTGCGATGCTAAGCGTTTTACAAATCATATGAAAGTAAAACATTTTCCGAACAGTTGAATAGTAGAAAACTCCAAAAGCACTTTGGACAAAAATGTGAGAAGCAACTTAGAGAAAAGCACTTTAGAGAGTAGAACTTTCAAATGCCTTCGAGAATTGACTTTAGCAGTTGGATGAACTTATGGCAGCGGACTTTCAATTTGAGTTTCAGTAGAGACTAGTTTTCACGAACATTCTGCCTCGTTTGTTTTCATACGTGTAGCCGGCTTAGTTCAAAGCTTTTCCCGGAAAACGAGGTCAAACCGAACTTTTTACACGAGATCCCAATTTGGGATATAGATTAAACCCAAATTTCTAAGCTTGGGGGGAATTTTCATTTATGTTTGCACAGACTGTGTACATGCACAGAAATTACTGATGAACTTGATTTGCAAATATCGGTTTTGTACTAAGTGTTTCTATATAGGTATGTTCCCGTACTTTCAGTAACTGAATTTTACTGAATTTTCCTGAATCATGTGGTGGGGAATTTCATGAAAAGTACGGGAACGCTCTCATTGTATTTCCTGAAAATTAACAACCGAAAGTGTCAGTTTTCGGTTTTTGGGAGAACAATAGTGATAATAAAGTCATCCTAAGCGGTAATAAATTATCGCCACAAAAATATTCGACCTTCATAGCAACATTACGCAAAAAATATGTTGCTTGCCGCGCACATTTAAAAATATTTACTCCGTTTGACACTTTTCAGTATTTTTCAGTAGCTCAGACCCTACTGAAATTTACTGAAAGAGGGGAAATTTTCAGTTTTCAGTAAAACGGAGTACGGGAACAGCTTCATTGCAATTAATCGCGATTAATCGCAATTAATCGTAGTACGGGAACAGACCTTATGTGTGTATGTCAAGTTGCTTCATATAATTGTATGGCTACACGAAATTTGAATTTAAACCGGTTTTAAATCCAAACTTCGTGTAACCATACAATGTGGCGGCTTCGGACAATAACTGTTTTTCTTGCGTGCACAGATGCTCACACGAAGTGTACAGCGATCGTTAGAAGCCGCCATATTAGAAATTCACTTGCATGTAAACGCTCTCACGTAGGTAGCACCGATCGCTAGAAACAGCCATTTTGGAAATTACCTTGCATATACTCGCTCACACGAAGCGAACCCCAATCGTCAGAGGTCACCATCTTGGAAACCTACACAAAACTATCATGTACATACAAACACAATAGTGTTTAGCGTAAGCTCATCAAATTGAGTATGCTGTTTGATATCTCGTGTAAAAAGACAAAAAATTTGGAATCTCGTGTAAAAAGGGTTATAGATAGAAATAGAAATTAAAATTTATACCACTTTTGATGAGCATTGAGTCGATTGATATTAAAGATAAACTTACGGTATATATGAAAATTTCGTATACAAGCTACCAATTTATCGACTCTCAGGACATTGAACTAAATTTGCTACAAGCGAATAAAAGAGTGCAATTAGCAGCTGTCCTGCATAGTGGCTGACATAGCACGCAAGTAAGCCTAGGCCATATATAAAATATCCGAGTAAGCACAATGCTGATAGTTTGGCTGATAGAAGTACAAAACAAATCGTAAATAAAGCCATAAAAGCGGTAAACGTTCAATGTTTTATCGATTAGCTCAGAGTAAATATTTTTCCGAGTGTGTAGTGTTTCGGGAAGGTAGAAAATAGTTTTGCATAGTAAATTAATGTGAATAAAAGGTGTTAATGGTTTTTAATCGGTGATAGAAAATAATAGTTATTCACAAGTGTCATGTGGTTTCATAATTTATTCCTTATGTGGACTCATAGACTCAATTTTTCATTATAAGCTGTAGGCATAGAAAATTTGCACTCTTATGTACAGTAGCTATTGTAAGTAATTATTGTCAAAATGATTCTTGCTTCTATACAAGCTAAGTAATATTATTAGCATGCGTGATAATGTGGAAGAAAATTAATATTAAAATAAAACCGACAAGGGTCAGCAGCCCAAAATAGCATCACCGCTAGATTTTAAGTTCTTTTAGGCTAAGAATATACAGTTAAAAATAGGCACCTTTCTCAATTCAATTTATTCAACATCCCAGTTCAAGACAAAGCCAAAAAGTGCAGCTACACTTGCTGGACTTTGATTCAGTTATCAAATGACCAAGAAACCCAGTGCTGCCAACCGAGTAGGAATGAAATAAACTTGCATGCTACTCCGGACCATTTATGCATGCCGAAAAAACGCAGCTCATATCAGCTGAGTTATTTCAAAGTTCCAACGTTCTATTCACTAGCTATTCCAGTCAGCTGTAAACCATGAACATAATCCGACAGGCAAACTTCTTAATCCAGTTTTCATCTCAACAGCGATATTTCAAAACGTTTGCTTCAAATTATCCAGTCTGAGGACAACAGGTTAATTTTGAATAGGGCTAATTTATGAACTGTGACGTAAATCACAAACAACAAAAATGGAACGCAGAAAGCCATCTCTGCCTACGAAAACTTTGTCAATTATTCGCAAAGTGCACTGAAAAGTTTCCACGCTTAACAAAGGACGAAAAAAAAATCCACCTAACTTTGGCAAGTGTAATTTTTTTACAAATCACATTCCATTATAATGACACGAAAATCGTCCACACATTTCATTTTCAGTCCATTAGTCCGTTTTCAACGTTTTTACATTTGCCTTCTCCGTCGCCATTGCCATAAACTTTTCAATTTTTCTCTCCTGTGCAAGCATTTACAAATGACACTTTCTGACACTCTTATCCTACATCGCGCCTGGGTTTGAATGCGAAAAAAAATACGGAGAAATGGCTTCCCGGGCTTTTTGGGCTTCGGATCACGGCGGGAAACTGGCTGGCTGCTCGGGAAGCGAAGGGATATCCGCAAACCGCCTCAAGCGGCATAGGGTTGAAATTGGTACAGTTTTTTTTACCGATGATGCTAGAAGACAATTACATAAGCCTTTTTTCCTAAGTTGAGCTCGAGGTTCGAGTCGAATGAACTCCACGTAATTTTTTCCTCTTTTTATTCCATTCAGTCAGCGAGACTGCTGGCTGATTTCCTCGAATTTTCCGTTTGTCGTGTCGTTTGCCATACTGCTACGCAGTACCTTTGCAAAATGAAGAGGATAAAGACGAGAACGAGCTGAATAAATATCCTGGCGATGATGTTTTTTCTGTAGTGTGTTGTAGTTGGGAGCGGTTTAGGTGCCAGAGGATGTGCAGTGTTTAGATACGGAGAGAATGACAGTAGCGGAAATGATCAGAGAAATCGTAGAGAAAAAGTGGTGGATGAAAAGGAATTTCGAAGGAAGGAAAACGCGATAAAGGGATTTTAAAGTGAAATGCCTGTGCACCAAATAACAATTTCGCAGCGATACAAGTAGGTGCTGAGGTATATAGTGGCGCCTTGAATTTGTGTAATTGGAACAATTCTTTGAATTGATTTGCTTATTGTGGAGCATTGCAGTAGTTGTGGTTTAAATAATTTTATGTGCATATATTAGATTAAATGTGAATCGTAGAGCTAGAATTGCGATATTTACGTATTAAGTCGTTGGGTTTGAAAGCAAACTGTTTCCGTTTTTAAAATGCAGAGAATCAACTGTTTCATAAATAATTGATAGCAATAGGAGCCAACTGTACTTGTAGACAAGGGTAATCTGGGCGCTCTCCTATGCATGCTAAATACCTTAACATAATGGCTAAGGTGGTCACACTGTTCTGCCGGTACTGTGTGACTGAGCTCGATGATGCTCAGCACACATTCTCTTCGTAAGTTTGATGCGCACCATTGAGTCCACGATCGGAAAGGGCAACGTCTGAGATGATCATCGATGTAATGATGCGAAACGAATTGAACTGGCGCTCAGTCTCAACATACGTTGAGAAAGTACCGCGCATAAAGTGTGAGGAGGGCTCCCTTGCCTACCCATGAGCTGTGGTAGTTTCTGAAGTCCGTGTTTACCGATAAGTGCATCAGCCCCACCGACTCGGTAGTTCAAACCTCACATACTCCGTGGTGATACGTCACCCGGGGATCTGGTAAGCAAATTTTTACCATTCACACAAGGGGGAAAAATAGCCGGTGCAGTAAACTTGTGACACCATTTTTTTGTATAGTAGAAGTATAATGCATTTGAGAAGTTAGTTAGCTTTAAAGGACTATTCCCTTTTGCGTATAACCTGATAGATTCTGAAGAAGCTGGCCCTGAAAACATCGATATTTCAAGAAATTCAAATATTGGTTGATTTAAAAAGTATTGAGAGATTTTTTTCATTTTGCAGTCAATACTTTCTTGTACTCAAAATGAATTCTGTTTCAATATTAATTGATCATTGTTGTCTATGAATTTTTGACAATTTTGTGGTAGGGCCATAATTCCATCAAGATAAAACTTCTATGGTTTATCAGCGAAAAATTTGGCACAGTTCTTTTTTGAAGACAGCTTTAGATTATCAATTGGAGACAGCTTTAGACCATCAGGAAAGTTTTGCAGATATTGAAATAAATGATAATGCGAAAGTGTAAGGTCTGGATTATATCGTCGCTGTGAAATCAAACCGGCATATCTGCAAAATACACATTCTTCACTAGAGCGCTTTAAAGTTTTCGCATGTGGGCTATTTCCACGTGAATGCAAAGCGGCAAAACACCATTAGACGGGTTTTTATTCAACTTTACGATATGCCGGTGCGACATAAAAATAGAGGGGAAAATAAGGAATTTTTTGATACCAAAAACTCAAAAACTCAATTTTTGCAGATATGCCGGTTTGATTTCACAGCGACGATATGATGAATGCTCAAAAACTTCCCTTTTTGCCGCCGCATGAAAGATGTGTGTGGTGTTGTCATGTTGAAAGACAACACCCCTTCTGTTGATCAATTCTGGTCACTTATCTTTGATTGCTTGCTCTAATCTGGTTAATTGTTGACAATAAAGAGCAAAAACAATAGTTTGACCAAGTTCTAGCACCTCATAGTAAACAATTCCCTTCCAATCTCACCATACACTTAGCACAAACTTATTTAACCCTCCCCATACACACTACAATTGGAGCACCTCCCTAGACACACCTGGGTCTATGGAGTCCTGCCGTTTTTTTACCATACTTCGAATCGTTTTAAAATCTGAAAAAATGCACGAGAGTAGATCGCTATCTATAGAATAAGAGCGTACATTGGATGATGGATATATATGAATTTTTATTATTGTTATTTAATGGAAATCGACACAAAACACGAGAAATACACATATTCACTTAAAACATCATAGCTTTTTATTAAATAAGTTTAAGAAAATTCCACTGTACAAAATGTTTCTTGATATATAGTAGATGAAAGAAAAAAAGGACATAATGAAACTTTGAAAAAAGTATAATTATTATGGCAACAGAAAAAGTACAATTTTTTGGAGTCGAAAATTCGTTTGAAATCACAACTTTTGGTCTGAAAATAATGTAACTCAAAGTTTTATACTTTTTTTTATTTATTATTACTTACACTTATTCTTATTAAAATAAATAAAGTAACTGAACAAAATTATAAAATGCATTCATTGCGTACATGAAGCCTGTGTTCTTTGCAAATGGCTTTTTTACACTTACAGCAGCAAAATCTTTTTTCCTGTCCTTATCGCTGGGGCAAAAATGACACCTTTTTCTTTTCTCCAATCTGTCAGTTAAATCATGACAATAACCCGGATCATCGATATTCCAAATGGAGCATATTGATGAACGTATATTTTTGCGCAAAGATGGTTTTTCCAATCTCCTTTTCATTTCTTCGCTCGTTAAACTAAGTGCTAACGTTTCAATAAATTTAGATCTGCCCAATGCAGTGTTCGCTTCATTAAAATTATACAAAATGTTACAATTAACTACTGCTTGATCTAATATACCGAAGAAGAGCTTCATTGGGCAGCGATGTGTCGTTCTACACGTAGTGTAGTATTTACACAAAAAATCAAATGTGTCTGTTCCACCTTTTGTACTATTATAATACGCTACAATGTCCGGTTTTTGCATTTCCTCATCAACGCGACCTTTCTCTTTGTGGAAGCTACTAACCAGACAGACCACTTTGTTATTTTTCGGCGTGTAAGACACTAGCGAACAATCATTGGAATATGCATAACGTGAAACTCGTGAAACTCGACCATTTTGCGGAATCAGCCTCCGAAGGCAGAATCAATTTGGAATTGTTTTTGTGGGATGATTTAAATTGAACAACTTTTTATTAACATTAAAAATTTTAATCTACATTGAAAATTCTATTTTGACAAAGTGGTTTCGAAAGTATGCACTCTTTCTCATCAGACACCAGCACACAGTGCATACCGTTTCAATATGCTCGGCTTCGATCAGCTGTAGAAATGATGTACGTTGTCTATGCTGATTTATAGACAAGAAGGGAACCGTGATCAAATTCAATTACCTTTACTAAATGTGTTCTTACTTTTTGACTTCAAAATAAAGATACGTGGACGAAAGTTTTCGCTTCTAAATTAAATTGACGAAAAGGACTTTTTTTTAACAAGAACAGGAACAAACTCTAACACAATTTATTTCTTCGCACGGAAACAGCATTCGAAAAACTGAGGGTAATACTAACATTTAAACGGGCTTTAATACTATTTCTTAACTAGGCATACAAACATCTTTTGCTGAGGCGACAGTGATCATAAAAAATGCTAATGCACAGATCGATCATAAATCGCATCTGTGAGGCGACAGTGGTCATAAAATGTATTAGGGTGCACATGATAATGTAACTAGAATACACTTTTTGAGAAAAAAAAATTCACACTTTTATGCTTCCGTAGACACACATGGGTCTGTGGTGTCCGCAGCCAACTTTGACAGCTCAGCAATTCATGAAGAACGGAGGACCGAGCGCGACGTTCACTACGCCAGTTCTCGATCCAGGTACAATTTTTTAAGTGGAGGTTAGAACCCGAAATATTGACGTACCTGTGAGCCCTGACGATTTTCAAAAACGGCCGGACACCACAGACCCAGGTGTGTCTAGCGAGGGTTAATAATCCTGGCTCTGAAGTCGTTTGTGTTTTTCATCTTTCTTTGACCATGATGTTTTTCGAACAATATTCTTGAATTTCACCCATTTTTCGTCGCCAATAATTATGTGCTTCAGAAATGGGTTGATTTCTTTACAGAAATTCGGTCAATCAAATTTTTCACCAGCAAATCATGCCGTACCCAAAAATCGAGCTTCTTTGTGTGCCCACCTTTTTTCGAATAATTTTAAGCTGTCTTATTAATTCTATATACAGCAACTTCTGACTCCAGACACGTTATCTGATGGTCTTCCTCAACTATTTGCATGAATTGATCGACTTTTTCATTGGCTTTAGAAAGGTTTATATTTCACATCGAAATTCCTGAACGGAGGCTAGCAAGCTAGTAACATTCTGTTGCATTTGATAAAATATCTTGACCGAAAACAACATAAATTGTTTCGGATTTTTTCCAGCGATAATGTTGCAATATTGTTAAAAGAATGGTAATTAAAATAAAATTTAATTCATTTTCACCCAAATATAGTTTTTGACACGATTGACAAAATACTACAAGGTTAGGTTATGTTAGTGAAGAGGGCTACTGGGAACGTGGCCAGCATTAGGCCACCAGTTTGGGCCCGTTTGCCACCCTCATAGACAATCACACGCATTCACACTTACAGACATGGCACTGGCGGGATTCGAACCCGCAGGTTCCGTAGCACGCCGATTTTCGGCCTGACGCCTTAGCTAGCAGAGCTACCGGGCCACCAAATACTACAAGACTGTATTGATAAAAATTGTAAATTGAAATGTCACCCTTTAAAGTATGGTGCAATATAATTAGTGTTTCCTGATACTTGCATCTAGTGACAAAACTCTCTCAATACATTTTAAGTTAACAAATCTTCCGAGAAACGAAAATTTGGTCTTTAAAAAATATCTGTACTGATACTTAACAAGCAAAACTTTAAAATTAGTGTGCTTAAAATAAATTGGGTTGTCCCTCAAATAGTTTCTTTGAAACCATAGTGCCGTAATTCACTGAAATGCATTTGGAACGTAAACCTTAACAACTGGGATTAATTGATTCCATTAATGATGACAGGAACAAATTGCTTATTTTATTGCTTTAAATTATTTTATGTCGAATAGAAAAGCTAGAACATGTTCGAGTGTCCCAAGCATCTGAAGAACAAACAGTTGCATTCATTTTTCAGAAATAATAAAGCAGAACAGCTTAGTCTCTGTTCACCTGGACGTGTAAACAAATATAGCCAACTGTCATTTTTGTAATTACACTTCTCTCTCGTACTTATAACAGCTAGACAACCTTATTCTCGTTTCCTTATTTCTAGGAAAAGTTGTGCGTAGTAATTTAAATAGATCCGACAAATCATCTCAATTGAAAGAGATTTCACGGAAAGTGCACATTAGCATTGTAATACTAAACATGAACAGTGGCAATGCACTTCTTATTTCATTCTCTTTAGATTGTATTTACAATGCAACAATAATAATAGCAGCGAAATGACTAGCACGAAGAGGATGACGTGCAATATGCTTGAAAGATACTTGAAAGGATTAACAGTTGGTGATGGAAATAGTAGGAAAGATGTGAAAAATTTGTTATTGTAAACAGAGGGGGGCTTAGTTTGAGAATATCTGGTTCTTGGTGTGAGCAAAAGCAGTTTATTTTTGTAATTTTTTCTAACCAATTAGACTTACACAAATCTCAGAATAATGCAAATATGATGTAAAATTAAAGGAATAAATAAATATTACATGAAAAAATTCAAATTTATATTTTTCAAACCTTTTTATACCCTTTTACACTTTTGATTTTCTTTGCATATTACATATAATTAATCAGGAGTTCAAGTTATATAACATAATTTCGCCACATAAATACTAATTAAATGCACTGTCACATCATCTATTTTCCATAAAGTAGTTTCCACAACGCAAGATTTTACTGTTTGAAGTTACCTTAAAAACTTTATGCTGACAAGTAGCAGTTTTGGGTGCCGGAAACTTTTAATGAAGAGTTTAACGTAACGTCGCCTTTTGTGCGCTTGCTGTGTTTGGCTGAGTGCACGAGTTTCTATGCAGGATACAAAGTCGAGTGGATGGAACAGAACGCAAAACGGATGCTCTTTGGATGTTCATTCAGCATTTGTACAATCTTTTTATACTATGTACTTATTTTCGAGCACTTTACACCAAGAAGCGTGCAACTGGGTAAGAAGGTACGGTTTATGCACACATGCTTAATTTTTCGTCACTTCGGAGAGAGTTTTTCTTTTTTGTTGAATTACGAACTTTAACAAGATCTACGTTGAGGACACGGACTGGATTGGATCGGATGCAATTTGTGTACAAAGTTTCTTTCCAGCAACGTTGGGTGGCATTTTGCAGAGTGATTTATCTTCTTGAATATTTGTACGAGTAGGGAATATGTTTTGTGATAACGTTTGTGAATTCTAATGATCGCAAGGACCATGCCTGCAACATCAGATATCTATGACTAGCTCTGCGCTAGAACAAAAACATCGTAATAAAATATCAGCTGAAAATATAAATCATCACGCAAACGAATATAAAACGTTCTTTGTCAAATTAAAAGTTTTGGTCTAATGCACTCATGACTACGAAAAAGCTTCGAATGTCCTGTGTGAAAATTTCATATTGTCTCGAAAATTTGTCGTCGCCCGAGAATCTCCTGTCTGAGTTAAGGCCGTCATTGTACTGGAAACAAGCGAACGTACTGTCTTCTCTAGTTCAAACTTTGCATAGTGGTTCTTTTTGCTGATTTAGAATGTCCTAGCTATGCGAAATGATTATTTTGGTAACAGCCACGAACAAACATTTTTATTGGGATTGTGAATCCAGTAGAGTCTCTTGTCATGTCATACCAGAGGGTATGTCAAATGAAATAATATTGTGTAACGATAATTTAATAACTGCATGTGAGAGGATATTTTAGAGACTAAAGAACCTAGAAACATGCAACCTGCTCACGAGTAGTTTTGATTTAACAAAGGATTCTGTTAGCATCACGTAGCGAACCGAGTCAAATTGTCAACACAAAAGATGAGATAATTGGGTTTGGCAGCTCAGACTTAATGTGACAATATGCAGAAGCCATGGAAGATGATTTTTATTTCACAAAATATAAGTCTTTACTAGTTATTAGCTTAATCTTTCAAAATATGATAAAAATACTTACAAAATTAGTTTGTTCTACAGTAATCAATAATCTCGTTCAAAAAATGTTTAAAATGTTGTTCTACTCATAGTATGTTAGACGAAACGATACAAATATGCTTTTTCATAAAATTCAAGTATTCATTGTCAATGCTTACCGACTTTTTAAAACATAAATAAAAAATATGGTTTTGTTGTTGAAATTAAGGGATCACCTTGCCAAGCCTGTCCATAATTAAACCTTTCAGCAATCCCATTGTGGACTTTTCATTCGGTCGCAATGCTTTGAATAATACAAATCTCCGAAACGTGAATAACAGATTTACCTTTGTCTGTATTGACGTAGATAACAAAAACAAGCTATGTAAATAATAGAAAAAGCATCTGCAAATTGCAAACTTTACATCCGTTCGTAGAAATTGTGAAGAAAAGATTTTTCGTACGGTTTCTGAAAACTTCTTGGGCAAAAATCAGCACGTGTATTTCAAAGTTAGTGGGAGGAGAAGACTTGTTATTTTCTGGATGATTTCTTAGAGTTCAGCAAAACAACTTCTGGTGAAAAATATTCTAAATTATTTATTTAATACTGTTTTTCAATATACAATAATAAAGATGAACATTTCAAGCATTTATTTTTTTAAACTGCTGATACAGTTTTCAGCAATTATATAAAAAGGTTATTCACTGTTTTTACTGCAGAGCGAATTTCTCATTTTGCAAGCATCTGTCTTATTGTGACTTCATTGATATTTTCTTTGTCCTGTACAATACTAATTCTAGATTGATACCTGTGTAGCACTGCAATATCAGCAAAAACTTCAGCCTAAAACTTTTCAGCAACATTGATAACTGCAGTTTTAACCACGTCATGTAGCCTTCACAGCTATATTACCGAACAATTCATACCTTGAGGTTTCATTAAAGCTTGCTTTGCGATTGCTTTATCGGGAACAACGATTTCACATCAGGCTTAGGCCAATTTATATCACTTAATTGTTGCTGCAGCCATCATTCATGGTAATGATTTCAGTGCGAATGATTTTGTGTGAGTTAATTTGTGTTGAAAAAAGATGAGATTTTTGAATAGCCGGTGAAACGGTAATCTCCAAACCATTGATATTTTAAGCAGTGATTTGGGAATAAGATATGATGAACAGAGCTTACTATAAAAGTACAAAATAGAAAGATAATTTTCAGCAGTCAAATATAATAAAAATATCTTTAAAATGAGCTATAAATAGAAGTAATTATTTTTCACTTCTGATTATTCTCAATATGATAAGATATATAGCGTTCCCATCATACTAAATATAAAGATAAGTCTAGTGCACTAGAAAAACCGATTATTGAAGAAAACAGAGGAAATGGGTAAATTTTGTTACATATTCAATTTGGTTGAAATGTTAATTAAGTTAATTTCTTACACTCACGGAGAGATTATTGCATTTAAAAATTTAATGATGGCATTTCGCAGTGCACAAGTAGCTAAAGTTTCGGTGTTAGTCACTGTATCGGAATTTATAGGAGCAGAAGGACTTTGAGAACTACCGCCCGCAAAAATGTCAATACATAATAAATTCAAACAGTGGCTGCTTGCCTCGATTATAAGCATCTCTTGACGTAATAACGAAAAAAATGACAGGTTCTAGCAACCCTATGCTAGTACCGGGACATCAAATCTGCTTCACGTTGAGACGAACCTATTCTGTGCACTTTGTTTTTTAAAGAAAGGAAGTTGAAAAGATTTTGTTGGCTGCGGCTCAGAAAGTATCGAAATTTAACTAAAATGAAAAACTACCGAAGCCAAAAATCCATCAAAAATAGTTTATGTCTAGATCAAATCGCCTTATCAATTGCATTTCAATTCGATAGCTGCATGGTTAGTTAAAGGAGAGGATGTATTTTTAGGATTACCGCACGCATAAAAATCAAAACGTAGTTGGCTTATGTTTATTATAGCAAAAATACAATGTGAAAATTGATTGATCTCTTGGTTCAACAACGAAGAAAATCATGGTTTTTTTTTGTAGATTTTGCAACCACAAATCTGTGAAATTTAGCTTACAATAAAAGCAGCCTACAGTGTGAATTATTCCGTTTTCATCTGATGATTCCATAGGAAGTTATGGGGATAGAAAATGTTTTTCTCTTTCGATTGACGATATTTCAAGATGCAACTACATTCACAGAGTTGCCCAAATAATTTAGTTACTTCTCCCAATCAAGATCAATATACCCTGTTTCATATTGATTTGATGATCTGGTCGTGAACTCTCGCGAACACTATTTCCGGTTGTTCAAAATAGCTAATTTGGCAAACGGGTACCGTTCTTGTGCATTCGATTGTGCATTCTGAAGCATTTGATTCAAGCGACATTTTTTCAGAAGACGCCATGATTTTAAGTTCATTTATTATCTTACCAAAGATATTTTTTCTACAGAGTTGTCCCTATATTTATTAAATATCTCATAGACCTATTCTTTATAAGCAGTAATTCGTTCTATGAATTTTGTGAAGATTTGATATTTCTGCCAAAAGTTATCACAGCTTCAAATTTTACTTTTAGGTGCTCAGGGCCCGCCTGGGAGAATACTTTTCCAAAGTCAGTCATCAAAGTTAACGATAGAGCATAATCTGTGTTCATTTTGCATACTTGCTTTTTCGAATTGCTCTATTCTATAGAAATATAAGAATACCTTAAAAATCACTTAAACGTCCGCCACCGTAAAAGGCTTGAACATATATATGTATATATATATATTTTAGGTTGACACCAACCTACTTCATATATACATCAATAGCTTCTGAAAAATTTTAGTTTGATTGGATCACGCACTTCTGCTATAATGTCAATCACAAAATTCGACTCGAATACAAGTTCCGAATTCACGTATCAGAAAAAAATTGCAGCGATCGGACTCACAACTATCAGAGCCACAGAAAAAAGTCACAGTGAAAATCACAGAAAATGATACAGCGAAAAGTCTCAGCGAAAGAAATGTCAGTGGATAGAATTTCAGTTTTGACTGTCTCGGTGACGTTCGACCACAGTGATTTCGATCGCGGTGGTTTTCCAATGTGATTTTTTTGCTACGATTTAGTTATTAGTGATTTCTTTCGCTGAAATTGTGTCCGCTTGCATTCCGCTCGCTTTGATTTTATTCACTTTGATTTTAAATAAGTAGTGACTGCTGCTAACAGTGATTTTTCGTTCACAGGGAAAAATATCAGTGATTGATATATCGGCTCAAAGCTAGAGTTCATATGCCTCCTATGCAGTCGTTTTTATCTTGAGTTTGTTTTGACATATCAAAAGACGACGTAATAAAGTATTTATATATTAGAGACTAAGAGGCACCCTACATGATCAATATGGATGGTGATATTTGGATCACGATACAAAGTATTGACCGTGTAGGGTGCTGTATTAATGGATCACGATACAAATCGCGAAAACATCCGGATATTGTGAAATCCATCAATCAATGTAGCTGGATTGCGATAAATATTGAACGTGTAATCAACCGGTCAATAAATTTTCGTCAGTATTCAGTTAATTGGCAATGGAGGAAGACATTTTAAGCGGCAACGGTATATTTTTTTTACATTTTAACCGCCACCCCAACATACTCTTTTCAACAATATTCACCATGCTCATCCATTATAAATATCAATAGCCCAACAACTTCTAGTGAATTTATCATGAACAGTTATCCAACATAACTATGTGACGATTCTGGGAGCTCAGCAGCTCGCCACAATATCATCATCGATTATAGGTCTGTTCGCGTACTTCAGCAAACTGCAGCAGTAACAGAATTTGGCAGCTGGCTTCTTTTTGCTGCAAAATTTGGCTATATTATAATAGATTCAGGTACGCGAACAGACCATATATCATTACATCACTCATTTTGCAAACATTAATTCGCAAACGTCTACACCAAACGAGATTATCAGGCGTACTGACGTGTGATCCGATTGAACGTGTAGGCATTTGTCTTATTCCATCAATATTTACTTGAGTATCACGATCCAAATATCACGATCCATATTGATCGTGTAGGGTCCCCCTATGAAATCCCACGAATGTATTTTACAAAAAATTTACATAAAAGGGTCGTTTTGCGGACTCAACAATGAGCTCTTTAGGTTGCTTCTTTAATATTCGATTAATTTGATTTCTGGTCCGATAGTGTTTTAATGGCGTCCTGTAAATTTTTTAGCAAGATCGGACAGTGTACGACTTGCTGACAATATTTTACTTTCAGATTACTGGTTATTTCACCAGAATATTCCAAACTGATTCAATTTAAATTTTGTTTGCCTTGTCATGTGATTTTATGAATATTTGCGAGCTGGAAACTAAGTTTTCTGTTGAGATTTCCAGTTAAGAAATTTTACCTGTGCACTTTATATTTTGGAATGATCAACTTAAATCTTTAATCTTACTAGCAGAGTATGTAAGGTTCTGATAGCCATTCGTTGATTGTTTTTATTTTTTCTTGAATGTTGCACAGCTTAAATGTCAATCATATTTTTGTTTTGAATGTTTAACAGCTCGAGCTTTTCTTTCACACTTCGTTTGCTTAGTGCTTGTCACTATGTATATTTATTCTTCACTCATAAAAGAATGAGGTGGTACCTTATTCTTTTATGAGTGTTTCCAAAGTGAACTCTCCAAATACATTTTTATCAGCTTTCGTTTTTAACATGTAGACTTCTGTGATGATTGCAACTTCTGTTCATTTTTTTTTTCTTTTTTTCAAAATAATTCATTTTACAGGCGAAATGCCTAGTTAGAAAATGAATAAAAATATATAAAGAATTAAGATATAATAAAACATTAAAATTAAAAATAAAAAACTCAATAAGAATAGAAGTACAAAAATTAGAATACAGTAAACTAAAATTAGTTAATTCAAGGACTATGGATATAATAACAAAACAGCAAAATACAAAAATACAGAATAAGAATATAAGTATAAAATTTGAATGCAGTAAGAGTAAAAATAAAGAAAAAAAAGATTATGGATGTATAAATAAAATGATATAGTAGGCGAAAAAAGTGCACTACGAACAAAACTTTTGAACATTCTAATAGACTGAGGGAGAGAACCAAGCTGAAGATTATTATACGTCCTCAGTAAACGTAGAACAGGCGAAAGAAAAAAAAACGTCAGTAGGTGCAAAAGGTACATTGAACATTGAGGTTGCCCTGATAGGTCTGTCATGATGGCGTGACGTAAAAAAACACGTCAAAGATAAAGATAAATAGCCGCAATAAACTTTAAAAAGAAAACATTCATCGAGGTAAATTCTGCGCTGGTCATCTCGAGGAATATTAAGGGTTGATAAACGTTCACTGTAAGGACAATATGGTAGGTTGTACTTGAAAGTAAGGCAGCGAGTAAACCTTCGCTGGAGTATGGAATTATTGGAAATTATACATATATATATTCTCTCTTTCCTTTTTTTGTGTTTCAGCATAATGTTTGCTGTTATTTTCTCTAGTCTATCTTCTAATAAAACGTAGCTCTTTTTATTTGTAACTGCTTTTCTCGATCCTGATCCCTTTATTTTATAGTTGTATATTTTATTTTTTCCAAAACCGATTTTGTAATTACTTCTGAGATGAATATAATCAATTGGTGTTCCATCTTTCATTAGCAGAACTTCAATGATTTTAAGCTTTGATTTGAAACTCAGTTTTCTTTAACACTCCTTAGACACACAACCTTTGATCATCCAGTTCATTTTTATTTGCTTTTGCAGAATCGATTGCTCTTGCCTGGTATACCGACAAAAAAAACCATAAACATTTTTAGTATCTATTTTTATCAGTTTTTATTGATATTTAAGAAGTATAAAAATGTATTCAAACATTAAAAAAAATAAAAATTGATGTAGATACAGGTCGGCGAAGTGAAGGCTCAAGAAAAAAAACTTGTCTCATGGTTGACATGATTCAAACCTTCCTGGTGATGTGAAACACAAATTTTTGATGAATTGTGTAAAAAGAAGAATGTAGAATTATTCTGACGTAGGCGATTTGAAAAATTTTTTTTTTCGCAAAATGGCGTTCATTTTAAATAAAAGTCGTTTTTTGCCTCATTTTTCAACTATGGGAATTTTTCATAAATAGTAGAAAAAAAAATTTAATAGTATTAAGAGGGTTTGTGTAAAATTTTTACGTAAATCGGTCCATTACAACTAGAGATATCATGTCAACCGTATCGAAAAAAGTAGTTTCGAGAAAAACGCGTTTAAAACTTGGAGTCCCGTTTCGGGCAGTCTGAGCCGTTTAGTGGTATGTTATACTTAAATTTTCTTAACAGAGATCCCCGTCTCATGCAATGTTCCTTCTTCAACTTCAAAAGCGAGATTTTCGGGAGCTCTTTGAGCCATACGAGCAGTTCGAACTTCTTTAGAAGCTTGAGAAGCTCGTAGTTTGGAGCGGTTAATTCGTTGTTGATCGCATTTGTTGGTTTAGTTGGCGTGTCACAAAAATAACTGTAACTCCAAAAATAATTTGAATCCTCTTAAAGACTTATTCTTAAAGGTCTAAACTTTGAAAATATGCAAACAAAAAATAAAATAGATTTGACCAAATTTCTAGACCAGACCACCCTTTTCAGTTCTTATTCCTATTTTTATGTGCTCTTTCCATTTAATTTATTTTAAGTTAGTCAAAAGATGTTTTTTCTTCTTCTTGGAAGACTGGAAATATTTTCGTGATCCTAAAAGTAACATATTGCTGATTGCTGTCCTTACATGTCCTTGATAAACTACGTCATTTAAGCATTTCAGGCATCCTTCATTCCTGGCTCTAATGAATGAATATCTTCCCCACTTTAACCTTCATCTGATGACTCTCGATGCTATATGATTTTGCTTTTTCGTATTTTCCATTAATGGTCTTCCCAATTTTTCGTGTGCTATTCGCTTCTTTAATGCAGGTGAAATTAAGCTTTGACGCAGCATTTCAGGTACTAACGACTGCCTATATATTCAATCGGGCCTAACTGGATTGAAAGTTTGGTGCACTATGTTTACCAATGATAAAAAACCAACTCCTATATTCTTTAACTGCGCTTTTTCTGGTAGTCTCGTGTCTCATGTAGAATAACGTAACAACTTTGGCGTCCTACTGGTCTTATAAGGAACGCGTGAAAGCTTTGGACTATTCTCCGTTGCATATTAACAAGCTGTTCTTGGATCTATGTTTCCTATATAAACTAAACGTTGGCTTAATTTCTTTTTTAAAATTTAATTCAGGAGTTATTTGACTCTTTTATCCTCCAACTACATCCTTGACTATTTTTGCTAACTCATTTCTCATCATCACTAGCCGATGCTAACAATGCTAATAATGATGAGCGCCAATGCGATTTCATTTATGTACCTGAATAGTCGCATAGCTCGGACACCTTTTTCCTTAGCTTTGATTCTATTGATTTATTTTTGAAGTATCCAATTTGCAGTCAGATGATTTATCAGTAATCTGGATTTCTAAATAAATAGATTCCACACAAGATGGCAAGTATTTTCATTGAAGTGCTACAACAAATCAATTTTCATCTCTCACTTGCTGAAAGCTACGGAATTCTGATCAAACAAAAACTTATGTTATCGACAAAACCCTCTTTCTCATTGCCACATCGGTAGCCCTTCAATTTATATTTAGATCTAACTTAGCGACCACATCTGTAACGCCTACAATCAAAATCAAATCAGATTCTGAGAAAAAATGCAACCAGCTTCAATCATCATTCATCATCATCTAACCGACAGATCTTTCGAAAAATTCACGAAATTAAATTTTATCCTGCCGAAATAGTATGACCCAAATCCGAGGTGAAAACTAAAAATGAAATCTTTCGGCTTTCCTCCCCTATG
Source organism: Nemotelus nigrinus (assembly GCA_947369275.1). Taxonomy (NCBI): domain Eukaryota; kingdom Metazoa; phylum Arthropoda; class Insecta; order Diptera; family Stratiomyidae; genus Nemotelus; species Nemotelus nigrinus. The sequence goes on from OX376374.1 coordinate 13,976,815, forward strand.
ATCCATCAATTCGACCCTAAATACATAATACCATATTATGTCCATTCGGAAATTGATCGATTCACGTGCCATATAGCTGGTGCTTTTTCAAAATCCAAGGATTATTCCTTAAGACAGCAACTCTGTCCTTACGAGCGCAAATAATCGCTTGCTCCTTTGCTCGATAAATAATAATTCTACCTTACCGCCCAGCGACTCAGCTTGCACATGTCAGACCATATTGGTACTGCTTTTGAGCGATGACCGACCACCCTACCCCTCGACAAGTTTCGTGGCGTTTCAATACATACCGCCGACAAGAACATTGAGCAAAGAAACTGGGTCATGTCAACTGATCCTTTTGCCAGGCCTCGAGTCGTCTTCGACAAACATGGTCATGTCGATGTCGGTTTTCATGTTCATATGAAAATGTCCTTCAGTTTTCTTCATAAATTTTTTATCATCAACGGAAAAGTGTGCTCATTTCACCGATAAACGGCGCAAGGATTTCTAGCTGATTCTACATGTGTCCCGATGTCGTCTTTGACATCGTATCCAGGTCGCCTCTTGGTAAACTGCATGTCCATTTCTCATTGCCGCAGTCTTGATGGAAACTCTTCGCAAGCACTCTGACGGATGTAGGAATGATGAAAATTTGGAAAATTGATATTTTCAAGTGGGACTTGCTTGTTAGGTAGAGTAATATGAAAATTCGGGTCAAATATACCCTGTGGAGATAGACTGGGCTTAACATTGCATTAGAATGTTGTTTGCTATGTTTGTGGCGCAATGTCAAGGATGCCAGACTCAAACAAGCTGTGATGGAATGTTTGTTTTTCGCCAAAAGTGTTGAAGTTCGTACGTTCGTTGTTTGTGGTTTTTATGTAAATACTTGTTATCGAGATGTGGTTTTCTCTGAGCATGTTTAATTATCGGGAAAACGTTTTTTTGATTTGAGTTAGGTGTATCTGTACAATTTATCATTTCCTATCACATTTCCTAACATCCTATCGGATCAGGACTTCCATTAATTGATCAGGAAAAAAATATCATTTTACGCTCTTATAATCATTCAAATCATTAGAGAATGTGATTTATCAATTAGAATTAAACGCAAAGCACTTGAAAATAACATTTCAATCGCAGATACCATGCTGCTCCGCAATAAACATTGTTTTGATACATTGCGCAGCAAAGAAAGATGAATTTATATTTTAAAGCTTGTTGAAGATTATTGGTCTTGACATATTGAACAATGGATCTTAAGTAGAGTTCCTCCAATGGAATGTTAGAATTATTTCAAAATATTCAATATTTTGGATGGCATCTTTCTGAAACACAAACAAATATCTAGTATGGAATTCGTTATTTTTCAAACTTGAAAAATATCCGAAAGTACAAGCCCCCATATAATGCAAGAAATTCCGCTCGGGCATGGTGTTAAAAGCTTCAACACATCCTTGAAACTTTCACTAAAGCGATTCATTTCAACAACTAAACCCATTTTTTGACTAAAAATAAATTCACTCAAATTTACTCGAGAATATTCTCCTCAGATTTTTCTCTTCATTAACCTCGAACTCACAAAAATCACACTTACCAAAAAAAATCTACAACTCATTCAAACGCAAGCCCTATATCCGCGGCACCACAACAACTCGAATACTTCAGATTCCACTCAAAGTTCAGTTTGTAGGTGCTTGGTCTTTTAGAGGAATTTAATTGGATTTTCTAAAAGTTATTTATAAAAGTATGCACAGAGTTTTTCAGTAATAATTTCTGTATCTGTACAGAGTGAATGAGTGATCTGGCGAGCCGATGCAAACAAAGATTCACGAAGAGTTGCTAATTAAAATAACGTCCGGAAAGTCAGTCGGAAGGGAAAAAAGTTGTAAGAAAAAATTAATAAAGTTTTTAATGACTTTTTCTCGTTTCGGTTTTGTAATAGAAGACGCAAGTAAAAATATTTACGGACGGAGTAGAAGAAGTTTTTCTGAAGTGAAAAGTTTTTCGCTTCGTGCTCTGGCGTTTTATTTTTTTTTGTGTCTTCCAAGGATGCATGTTCATTTTCATAGGCGAACGGATATTAATTTCAGATTTATTAGCGTTGAATGATTTGATGTAGTAATAAATATTCGATGAGCTGATTTTTGTTTGTGTTTTTTTCTTTCATCAGGAAACTGGAGGATGTAGCAGGAAGAGTAAGGTAAACTCTCTATTTTTCTTCCCATAGTGTAGTAATGGCTATGTGAACTTTGTCTTTTTTCCACAAATTTCAAATGCTCGTTGTCATTTATTGATTTGGAGCCAATGATTTCAGGGATGAAACCGAAATTTGAGTAACATATTTTTTTGTATATACATAAGCTCTTGCATATAGTTTCTTGGTATATATAATTCATTAAAGGAATGTCAAAAAACGAAAAAATTGAAAAACACATCAATGAATCTTCAGATTAGGTTACTGGGTCGTCCGATTCGATCTATCTGTACACCGGTTGAACAACCTTTCATATTGTAGAATCTTAGTTCGATCATTCAGGCATTCCAACAACAAGAGGGCCCTATTCGTTTTAGGAGCTAGGCTGGAAATCAGGTATAGTTACACCAGTTTTTTTTAATTAACGAAAAGTACTTTGAATTTAATAAAACAAACTAAGGATGGTTAAAAATTGTAATGTTTCAAATATATTGAATATCTTTTCCAGAAAATAAATTTTATTATAGCAATGGAAATAACAATAGAAAAAATGATGAAAGGTTAAAATATTGCAACCAATTGTTGCATATTATGTTATAAATGATACCATTTCCGTACCATTTATAACATAACGGTAAAAGGAAGCAGAATAAATATGTATATTAAAAAATACCAAAGAGCTCTGTCCTCAGAGTGGTAATTAACTCCACTATAAATGTAGCTACTTAAATAATTTATATCACCTTTTTGAATAATCGGTAGTATAAAGTTTCGGTGTTCTTTACCAATAATGATTTGTGATTTTATTGAACGAACGTGATAGGAGGTGGCAAGTCTACTACAGTTGCTTGTTTGTGGACAACAATTTTTTTAAGACAATAATAATTAAAAACATGGAGTCACCATGGACTTTTGTGGGTGGTTTGTTAGCTTCTAATATCAATACACTTGTGCATTTTTGACAGTTTTCCAACGGCTTCCAATTTTAGGCTTGATTTTTTCGACACACTCAGCTTTGAGCGTTTTCTACTGTTCTTCTACCTGCATGAAACTTGCTAAAAGATATTTAGATTTAGTGGGGAATGGATACTTTTTACATTATTTTTATGGTGAACTAAGTTTATTTTTGTGTGTGCCTAAAATTTATAAATTTTAATATGACATATTTTATATCTTATTAAAATTGTAGCGCACAGGAACCGCAAAAAAAGCTAGAGGTAAAGTAAGCTAGAGGAGTCGTGTGGATTTCAAATTAATTATCTACCTTATTAAGTGCAACCTGTATTTGAAGGTCAAAAACCACTTACAGTAATTTCGAAAACAAAAGTCAGACAAATTTGCTTCATGTTAGGATTGACCTATACTTTAAATTTCATTGTTTCAATGTCGACAAAGGAAGCTACAAAGCAGAAACTTTCATTTGCAAAAATGACTTTTCAAGATGGCACGGCAACAAGAGGATTGTCAACATACTCATTAAACTTCTACACTTGGTCTTAAATGAGAAGTTTTTTAAATTTATGCCAAACAAATTTATGCTAATCAAATGTATGCTAACAATATTTCAATGTGCTTCTGAACAATGCAGCTGAGTTGCTGAGTTGCAATCAATTCAGTGCAAACCCCATCTCATTTTGTCAACTACGAAAAATGTAAAGAAAAATTCCCACACTGGGCGCTCAAGTTTGGTTAGTGCTTTTTTTACTCAAAGCTTAAGTATTTCAATAATTACAATCCAGAATAAATTGTTGTACTCATTTTGAAACATAATGATTTTAAAGACAGCATTTGAGCTTTCAAATTTCGTCATACTGAATACCAATACATACTGTAAATTTCAGTTTGGTCTGATGATCCGGTCGTGAGTTCTTATACTTTCAGATGCTCAAAATAAAATAAAATTAAGTTATTAAAAGGTTAACTTTCTTGTGAACTGTAAAATTTGAAAAATTTAAAACTGGCAGGTTGGGGTTTGTGATACTGAGTTTGTTAATCGTTTGTATTTTCCCCGGAAAGCGATTAACTCTCAAGAGTATCCATGATTTAAAAGATTTTTATCATGTGCCCGACGTAGCTACAGAGTTACATTCATCAAAATTAAACAAGCCTGTTTCTGGCAGGTATCAATACTTCCCATGAATTTTATAACTGTCTGATGTGTTTGTCAAAAGTTAACACAAATCGCAATTCGAGAAAAAAATCAGCCGACTTTCTAGGTACTCGGCGCTCACATCGGATTGAAAACTCAAAAATCGTTATCATAGCTAAGCTTGAAGCTATCAGCTTAAATTTGGCTTACTTGCTTTTCCAGAAAAATTTCTTCTCGTAAATATATAGAAAATTCAGTAAAATGTCCTCCGAAACCAAAGTGTTAGAAATATCTTAGAGACCAGACCTATTTCTGACATACGTACATAATAGGACTAAATCTATACTGTGTATATCTTTACTCTATACTATCAAAATTAAAAATCTTGGCTGAGAACTGGTATGGCGCAGAATCTATTCCGAGACACCTGCAAGCTGTAAGGAAACCAATTTTACATGTTAATTGATAAGAGCTGCATGAAGTGCTGTGAAATAACTATGATTTCTTGGAAAAGAATAATAGTGTTTTTAAGTGTTCAGTCATTTCAATCAATAGTGAAGAAAGGAAGTAAATTTAATAAATTTAATTAAGAGAAAAAGAAATATCATCAATATAAAAAAAATATCATCAATTCGGAAAAAATTCACTAAATCCGACGCTTGAATTCATTTGTTGTATATTTTGAAATTGAGGGATAAACGATATTTGAAATTTAATATATAAATTATCGACAGAACTTTCTGTAGAATCAGATATGCAACTAATTTTCATGTGATAGGTTGATTGAAACAGGCTTCAAATGTATGTTTACATGTTTTAATTTTTCAAATATCCGGCCAATGAGAAAGAAAAATATTATCTTCTCAAATAATCCTACTTCCACTAATATTTTCTTCTTCAAAACGGACAGGTATTCCATACCTTTTCACTTTTACTGCATTGAAATAGTATTCATATCTATTTTTGATGTCTACGTTCATATCTATCATACTCGACTGATATCATTCATATTTTATGTTGCAACTTCGAATAACGAATCGCACAATATGCTTTCGTAACATCTTTGAAATACTTACAGTACAGACTACGAACAGCAAGATCCGTACCTGAAAACTGTGAATAATAAAATTTTCGACTGAAACCTTGTAGACTGCAAAAGAATTTGAAAATGTCATACTGGCATTATACACCGCAATGTCCAATGCATATTATGTCAATGTTTGAAAATATGAACATTCCGATGATTTATTCATGTAGATTTTGAAACACGGTTGGTTGTTTTTGTTGCATAATCTGGTTGAAGATTGCATAAATGTATTTACTGAAATTTCACGATATGCGGTTGCAGTGTTATTTATTTGTGGGGGAATAGTTTTTCTAATATCATTTAAGTAATGGAAATTCATTATTTTACCGTTTTGAAAAGCTACCAGTGTAGCTAATAGGCTTGAAAAATTAAGGTTGGTGATGGATATCAATGTCTGGTAAATCTGACAGCAGAAGCAGTCCAGCTTAGTAAAAAATTTAGATGAACTACTCAATTAAAACAACAACTTTAAATGGGAAGGAAGTAAAAAATCAATAATGATTTGATTTCATAATACGAGGACTACCCTAAACAAAGAAACAAAATACTTTAGTTAATTTTTCTAAATAAGCAAGAAACTTACTTCGCTTTGAACGATGAACAATTATAATAATTTGTTAAAAATTATAGCGAAACTAGACACTAGCTTCTCGAAGAGTTGACTTGCACATATATCCTGCTGTATCACTTTTGGATACTTTTAGTCCAATAAGATAAGTGCTGTCACACACTTTGCCAAAGTGACTGTGGCTAATTGTATTTCAGGAGTAACTCTCAACGAATCAGTGAGGTGGATAAATCACATGCGTTTACTGAATGAACACCAACACCAAACTATCTATGCTGACGCAGAGCCTCTTAAAAGATGATTAAGCAGCATCGCAAAACATTATTCCCTAACTTATTCCAGGTCCCCAGAATACCTAAACTAACTTTCCTGAAATTGTAAGCAACCCCTAAACTCATTATGAAAATTACAAATCCACATAAGCTGAGCTATAAGTGCAGTATATTATTTGTTTACGCTTTGTTTTAGTTAATATAAGTTTTTAGGTTAATATAAATTTTGATCACCCTTATTTTAATATATTACTAGCAAATAAAGTAACTTCATTACAAACTTTGTCAGGTCTTGGGTTTGACCCTCGCAGAGAACATCATTCGCCAATTTACAATCAATTTATAAGAATGTGTAGGATTAATTCCACGTTTTACTTTACCCCTGAGTTGACTCAGGTTCCTATTCAGAGCTTGGTAAATTCAAAGCTTGGTGTGAGGAATCTGCATTCGATTCAGAAACCTCAAAGCCAGTGCTCTACCGACTACACCACACGAGCTTATATATTATTAGCAAATACCAATTTTCATATTCCTATATGTATGGTCCAGTGAAATCCGATACAAAAAAGCCGAACATCGGAAAAATTAGGGGGAAGCTGAATTTCGATGTAAACCTTGGTATTGGCATCTTGAACAAAATGTCAAAAGTCCCCATCGATCTGAGAAGTTTAAGAGGCGCATAAAAAACATGCTAACAAACTTATCTACCACACTTCAGGGTAGGTGGAAAAGTGTGCTCCGCACTAAGCAAAGCTTACTTAAGGCCGGAGCTAGGTGAGAAAGCCTTTTTTAAAGGAACATCTAACCAAATAGATTTCTTGGCAAAATCTTACTTATATCATGTAAAAACCTGGTGCAAATTTTGTTGAAATATTTGCTCTGTTTTTCAGTGCTCACACTGGGAAAAACAGATTTCTCCACAACAGTTTTGGTTGGACGAAGCTAAGACCAGGTGTTTTTGATTTCTCTATGTTTCAATCAATGATTTCTCTATGTTTCTATCAGAATACCACATCATCAAATTTTGAAAGTTAAAAATTTGCTACTTTTATATTTACTGCTGACTTGACCGATCACTTTCACTCAAGCCACACTTTCCGCACAACTAGCATTTGGTCTTAAGGTCATCTTGCATTTGGTCTTTGGTCATCTTTATAGGTTGATAATTAGTTGATTAAAATTTGGTGATTTTTTTTTCAAAAAAAATTATTTCGAAAGAACAAGTTTACAAGTTTACAGTTCACACTTTTTTCGATATTACAGATTATTCATTAGAATTTCAAAAATCATTTTACTTAGTGATGAAATCTTGTTTTTTAAAATTTACTTTGAGTCTTTCATGCTAGCTGATGCTAAATGTATCACACTAATATTCAAATTGAAACAATAACATGTACAATTTATGGGGATATGATGTTTAAAAAGTTTTCTTTTACTAAAAATAAAACATTTTGAATTTACTACTTTTTTAAAGTTCATCAGCTTTGACAGAAGCGCCTTTATTTCTAAAACTTACATAATTTTCGTATTTCACAGCTAAATTTGCCAGTCGCTACGTTGGTGCCGTCAGCTGCTAGCAAACAATACCAACACGCCGACGTGTAAATAATCAACAAATGTCTCCAAAAACCCAACAGACAATCTAAAAATAAACACTAAATCCAGTTTTTGATAGAACATGGACTTAATCAATGACATAAGACAAAAAAAAGAAATTAATTTTAAATTCTTACTGAAGGACAGAAACTTTTAACAGTTTCATGATGAGAAACCGAAAAAAATGTTTTCTACTTCATACGTTGGCTGCAATGTTCGTTGGTCAGCATGACACAGGTGATGGGGATCAACTGTGAGTGGTCAGAGCGTGCATCCAGCTTTGAAGCTTCCATGAACGCTAAATCGATAATTTAAAATATTTTGGCAGCTTTTTCAAAAGCCACGTAAATTGTACTTTTTTACTACTCCAAGCGATGCTTTTTAAAAAGTGTTTTCAAAAAAAAAACTTGGTTTCAAAAATTTTTCCACCTGTCCCTGGCTATATTGTTTAAGTCCTCGAAAGGCTTTAAATAAAGTACACTTTCACCCAGACGTTCTTATTCCTTTTTTCTTCGTGGGTACCGAAGTATTTCATGGCTTTATCACCATCTGACAACAGAAATTGCCTGACCAATCTGAAAGCTTCTCATAGCTATAAATGGGAAAGTAAAAGAACATATTCGTTTACTGCTGCATAGCCAACGTAATTCAGTGTCTCGAAAAATCTGGAATAGTTATTTTTTCCACTTAACACTTCATTATAAATTCATAACAGTTCAAATAAGTTGGCTCTTGTTGATTTCGATACCAATTTTTGGACAATATTGTAGTTACAAAAAGAACTAAAATCTAAAGCCACCGCTGTGCACCATGATTAAATGTCTAACGAGTCAGTACTTCATCTCAACATATCAGATTCAGATAGATGTTGGCAGATAGCAATCGGAAACGGCATCATATCTCTGCATCCGTATAATTAATTCCGAGCTCGATGTGCAACATGTGGTGAATAAATTTCTATTTTTAATGCAATTCAATAACTTAAGCTCTGCAGATAATTTTCTACGATCCTTTTCCGACCATCTCAACCTTCAATCGTCTGATCACAGTATCGTCTCCGCGCTACTACTCTACGACCAGGCTTTTGCATAACAAACACCTGTGCTGTATCGAATCCAGTTGTGCGAAAACGGGCGGCAAGAGACGAGAAAAATTCATCCGTCCACCGCTCTTGGATGCACATATATACACATATATAGCATTTTCCAGAACTGTTTCCTTCAATTTTCCATACTTTTAGATTTAACGGTTTTTCCCTGTTCGTTTTTTTCTGCCACACTCGTTCCTCTCGCTTCTGCCGTATTCGTTTCACGTTCGAGAAAATACCCTTGTGCTGAAAAATTTATTCTTGATGGAATATTTTTACATGACAATTTTTCTGTAATTTTGGGCGAAAATTGTTTTCATAATTATGAAGGGATTTGCACGAAATGAAGCGCGAGCGAAAAGAAGATTGCGCACGGAATTTTATTAACTTTTTTTTCCTTTTCAGCCTTCACCCACCTTTCATCGGCTTGTCTTGCTCTCTTTATTATTCTTGTTGCAGGTGAAGTTTGATTGGAATTAAGTTATTTTCCTTTCCTCATTGATTCAATAACAGTTACACGGATGTATTTTGAATGGGGTGCCGGAGTGTTACACGATGATTGATTTTCATGCATCTTTTGAAGATTTAAAATTAAATATTACAGATTGAATGGATTAATCGATTTTAAAATTATGAACAAGAAATTCGTATACTTTTGCATTGATTAGAAGGACTGCTGCGATAACTTGCGGAGTTTGCATAGAACAATAATTTTATTGCTTTTTCCACAAAAAATATTTAAAGAATAAATCCAAAACAAAAAAAACGCACATCGGATGGAAAAGTTTCAGACATAACCACTTTTCTCAAAATTTCTCAGCGGTGAATAAATAATAGCACTGTAACCAACATTTTCCTATTTCAGTCAATCGAAGCTGACAGTTCGAGCTGAGTCCGAAACGTCCCGTCATTATCACACCACGTTCCATCAAAATATTTGTAGGACTAAGTGACAACCGACCCCAATCTCACTCAATTCACATGAACTTAACCGGAATATAAGCAACAATTCATGTGACATGAATTAATCCTATCTAATGCTAGGCTCACATCGAGTTTTGTGGCCATGAACTATTAGCCTCAATGCATACATATACATACTCGTACAGGCATTCATACATAAGCAGAGATCCCGAGAACAAGTTATCGAACATTCAGTAGTCCTGTTTGCCCGCATTCTGTGGAATTTCTGCGAAAACTCCGGTATACTAGGCACAAAAATTGGGTTCCAGTTTATATGAAAACAGCTTACGGAATTGACAGCTGTCACGTTTGGACACAAATAGTCCCGGCGGCCATAAAATAAGTTCCTTTATATCATCGACAGTATTTCAGGGTAAAGGCTCAGGATTAGCTTTCAGTTGTTCATGTGTACATGACCATATTTGTTTCGAAGCACACAGAAACGGAAAAGCAGGAAAATGCTGGTCAGAAGTGGGACGTGTACCGACCTTACGCGGGAAAGTTGTTGCGAATGACATGAAATGAATTCTCCGATATCGTTGACAGACGCTCGAATGATACAATTGAGCAAGGGATTGGTAATTATATCATTCGATATTTTTTTTTTAGTTCTAACGAGGTCACTGTTATTACATACTTCTAGCTATTGTTCTGCCATTGATTTGTACCTGTACATGCTTTCACATCCAAAATGTGTAGTTGAACTGGGTTCGGGCTATTTCCATTGTTCGTAATCGTACATACATATATGTTTTTGGTATGAGCAGTGATTAGATTTTTATGAAGAATAGATTTGTGTTTTTAGGGTTTTGTTGATTTGTTTGGATGTTGGTTGTTTGATTCGAATGAGACATACAACTGTGGTTGGGTATTTCTCACGCTTTTAGATAGGAATCGATTAGTCGCCAGTTCCCACCCGATTCACTTTGTATATGCTTTTATTATATTGAATCATAAAGTTCAAAAGAAATTTCAATTTTTTTCGAAACTATAAGATGAGGATAGTTGATGATTTAGATAAGAATTTTTTTAATTCCAGCCAATCTATTGCAAAAATATTACAGTCTAATTTTGAATGCAGTCATTTTCCAGTTGAGTTTCCTTTTTTAAGAAAATCAGTTGCAATGTTTGTTGAATTCGAAAAATATTGAAGTGACACTGAACCATATTTTACCCAGACTTATTCCCACACTGGGCGCGAAAATTTACTTGATGTATTTTCACTCAAAGCAGTAGTATTTTTATAACTTTAGCTGAAAAACAACCTGTTATACTCAGCTTGGAGCAAAATAACATTGAAAAGTAGCATTTGAGTGAAAATCTCAGTAAGATCGTGAAATTATTGTTGAAAATATGCGTCTTGCATAGTTTCTGAATGTAGAAAAAAAGACCGTAAAAACAGTCAGATGTGATTTTACAATAAATGAAACTATTGTAAAAGCACACCTGATGTATAAAAGCTATCCTGCATCAAGACAATTATTCTTGATTCAACTCAACTCTTTTGATTGAAACTGATAATCTACTACCGAAAAAAAGTGATTTGGCTTATACAAAAATCAGCAATTCAAAATATTGTCGATTCAAGAAATTTTAATATAAAATTAGTGCTGAGTTTGCATTTCCGAATTTTCTACAAATACTAGTTTTTAAATTCTGTTTTATTTAAAACTAACATTTCCCTATACATATATGCCGATTTTTCACGCTTATCTTTCACCAGCAACTATCGTTTAATTAGAAAAAGGTTCAACATTTCATGTCAAAATATTCATCTTTTTGGATCGGCTTCATGGGGAGGAAGCTGGTGGTAAATTAAATCTTATTCATCAATTTTTCGTTTTCAAATAAAATTTTTTCAAATAAATAAAACATAACAGCTATGGGTCATAAATCTACTTGCACTTGTTCCTAATGATTATTTCATTAGTAATTCAAACGTTTTAAGCTCAAAATTATTATTTAAGTTTATATTTTCCCACTTTTATTCCAAATTTGCCAGTATTTTTCCATGTTTTTTTTATACCTAAGCACTGTTTGATTTTATTTTATCGAGAAAAGACGGAAACATGAGAGTTTTATAGTATTTGTTATAATATATCATACAAATTGACCCAGACAATGAGTTTTTTCATTGTCTGGGTCAAACAATATATCTATGCATCCCGGAAAAATATTGCGCTCTGTTACAACAACAGTTAAAATATACTATTTCTTGATTTATTTTTGAGAAATAATAAGATGTTTCGTTATCTTTAATTTCTATGTTCTGAGTTTACTCTATAAGGTTGATGATTCATTGAAAACAATAAAAAAATATTGCGAATAGTAAGGCTATCGAGCAATCTTTTGTTTACTTCATTGCTTCTGCAAGCGTAAAATGATAAAAATATTTCCAGTTTTCAACACAATTTTTTTACGGAAAATAATAAACTAGTAGCCGAAATCGAGCCAGCTATCAAAAGCCTGTCAAATCAAGGAAACGATTTCAGGCGAAAAACTCACCTGTCATTTTCACTCCTTCTATGGATCAGACTATATATATTTAATTTAGTTGTTCCGATGAAACAGCAGTTTCCATTTCCGTTGGTTTGAAACTCCTTTCGAACAGCTTTAAGTGCTGCCATTTTCTAGTCTACATATCGTTCGAACATTCGACCCAAAATCAACATGGACGTAATGTTATTATTTTCTTTTCCTCATTCACAGGAAATTACTTCATTCGCCTTGCCCAATTCCAAGAAAACTTTTCACACAGTTTTCGACTTATCAATGGTCAACCACTCACTAATTCAGGTAGCCAGTTCACGACGTGAACAGGTTGTTTGCTACAGAGTAGTAGCTTTCGACCATTTGTTAATCTCTTTTTGGAAATCATTTAACACTTTTCCGACGGACAAAATTTTCCTAGCTACAACAAAGTGGACGTTTGATTTTTTTGCGGTCGGTTGGAAAATTTGGTGTGAAATTCGCATCGTAATCATTTGTCGGTGGAAAGGTGTAGGCCCGTTATTAATAAATCCAGGAAAAAGGTAATTTATAGTCTCTGGTATATAGGTTCATAGAGGAATTGCGTTCCGGTAACGGAAATGTTTTGGGGGAATTTCTGATGTGTAGCCTTGATTTGTGATTAAGGTTTACTTCCTGGAACAGGAAGCTAGCTGTCAGTATTGAAATTTGATTACTGGAATACATGCAAGTAATGTTTCGAAGCATCGATTTATAGTTTTTGAATATGATGTTCAATGCATTATATGGTTCTTTCGCTCGACGCACATCTGAATGGGACATCCATTCGTTCATATCTTTTTAATATTTAAACTTTTTTTTGTTTACATTTTGTTAAGCCAGCATATTAAAGCATGTTGTGATAGCTTAAGTGAATTTATCGAACTCTTAAAATAAAATTTGATTGAGTTACTTATGAAACAACAACCCAAACCATCAAAAATGACTTGCAACATTGAATTACTAGCCTACATTTCGTAAAATTAAGATCTATGGCCAATCAGAAGGCTTATTTCGTAGAACTAATCAACAATAAAGGTTATCAATTTGGGAACACGGTTCCCTTCTTGTCTATAAATTAGCATAGACAACGTATATCGTCTCTAATGCTTATCTATCTATGATTCAGAGGACGAAGAGGAATCCATCGTCTGTTTTATGCGCCAGCATCCGGCTTTGGAGAGAGGCAGAATGGCTTAGCACGATACATCGTTCTACTCTTGCCTGACTAGCCTATATTTTTTTGATTTAACACAGATCTTGAAGTTTATTTTTTTTTAAATTGATCATTTAATGAGTTCTATGGCTGAAGAAGAGTACTATAGATTTCAATGATGGCATCACAAGCCGAAAGATTCGAAAAAATTGATTGTTACTGCCCGCAGCAATTTAAAAATATAAGCAATTTAGATTTATTTAAGAAATTTAGATTCATTTAGGAAATTTAGACCTGTAATTCTTATTTTGAGTCATCGAGTGCTAATACTATGGAAAAGTAATACCAATATATCTTAGTATAAATATGAAAAGATCCCTGGCGTTAGCAACTTTATGCTACTACTACAGCCGATCAGAGTTGTTTTACTTTGAAGTCAATTTATTCTGTGTAGGTCAATTTAATTGGATACTATGCAAAATTATTTTATTTTTGTTTGGCTTATTTTAACCTGGCACTTTTGCATCGGGGTCACCCGAATATTTACCAAAGTTATATCAGCTTTGGTCTTGCTCAAGTTCTGTACTTTCGGTGAGTATCATTTTGATCTGGTGATCCGATCGTGAACTCTCAGTACATGATTGATTTGGTGATGGATTACCGCTCTTGAGGGATGAGGCGTTTTAAAAGTTTGAACCTGACAGAATGGTTACAGCACCAGATTCACTCATTGCTTCTATTTCTCCAAAAAACATTCCAGAGGCTCAGTGGCTTGAAGGATTTTTCGCCTGCTTACAATTGATAGACGGTTCAAAACCCACTAAAATTTGTTTAAAAATGACAATCACTGATCGAAAAACCCTCAAGTATCTTTCTTACAAGCAGTAGTATGTTCTGGACATTTAGCAATGATCTAAAGACTCTATTACAAGGTATCACAGCTCGAAACTGAAAAAAAGCCTTGGATATTCTTAAGCAAACAGCGTCAGCGTCCATCGAAAAGTGTCCTTAACGTTTTCATCAACAAGCCAATAACATGTTCACGCACTTGAGTTACTCCAAATCTCCTGTGACAATAGAAATATGAGGGTACCTACCAACTCAGAACCCACTGAGTGGTCATGGTGTATTCACCATGGCTGTATTTAAGCCAGGGACCACAGAAGCTAGCAGCTACACCTCCTTAATTGGATATACCAGTTTTCTAAAAAAAAAAAATTATAACTAAGAGTCGATTTTAGTCCTTAGGACAAATTTTCCCCAATTTGCTTATGAAACATTCATGTGGTATTTGCATGTAAAAGAAGAAAGGAATATGGCAGAATCACCAAAAAAATAGATTAATGAAAAATAATAAATACTATTGCAGCAACACTAAACTGTAAAATCTATTTTTTTTAAAATGATTCATTGGTACGTATTCTACCGAAAATTGGTTGTATCGTCTTGAATCAAAAATGGACTTTGTGAAATATTTAATTACCCTCCAGTTTCAATATCTGGCCAAAAGAGTAAAATAGATCCCAGAAAAAAAAACTTCATCTGAATTGTAAACGCATTAGGGAGCTTGCTTAATGATACACATTCGCCATATGAAATTTATTGTCATTGAAATCAAATTTACATTCCTTGTTTTAAATATTATCAAATTGTCACACCTACCGACACGTCCGGTGTACCGATTTTACATCCATGACACTCATAGACTTTCACACTATGGTAACAATATCGTTCTTTTAGACAACTGGTAAATCCAAAAAAAAAAAAAAAAACAAGACAGATAAACTACATTCATTTTTCCATACCGTTATCCTGCTGTATGATATAAAACTTTATGATGAAAGGCCCCGATAGGATTGGTGAGTGGTGACTATTGTGGCGCAAAGTTGCACATACGCTATGGTTTCTGTGCTACATATGAAGCACCCCCACAGGAAAGACTTGGACAAGAGTTATTACTCCAAGTGCACGTGTATATCATTCAGGTGAGCGCACCATCATCGCTTTGTGTGCACAGTGCGAGAACCATTGTGCCATCATGATCCTGAATAAAAATATAAATCAACACATAGGTATGTGAAAAATGTCACGATATTTCAGTTAGTCGTGTTGGGGCGATTGTTTCTTTTTGTATCTGTTGTTTTATTTCGAGTGGGCTTTGTATTCGAAATGCTTACAAACAAAAAGTTATCTTTGATGTGATGTATGCAGGAAAGAATATGGCCAACTGAGTGTATCCGCTTGAACCCGGTTGGAAATTATCTGCTTGTAAAATTCATATTGTCGCGATACTGAGTTTAAAGTTCAGGGCAGAGGAGAAAAGTATTATGTAATTCATTTCGCTCAAGGCTAGTGTGAGTTTCAATTTAAAGATATATGCTTGTTTGACTGATACTGACAATTTAAAAACTAAGAAATTTGGTTGGAGGTATCATTTTTGGAAAAACTCGTTTATATCATTGTGGTTATTGAAGCAGTAAGGCGAGTTAGCATGAAAATCAATGCTTGCATTTTATCCTTTGCTATCTTTCAGATTGCGTCATTAATAGATTGTCTGGAAAGTCAAGTTTAATGCACTTTAAAGCAAACTCTGTAACTTAAGGACGAGCTTATGCGAAAGGAAAATCTTCAAACCGTTTAAACTTTAAACTAATTACAAAAATCAGGCAACTTTCAACATCCCACAGCATCGCTTTTTCTAAGGACAAAAACAAATTGAAACTTTCCTCTTGATTGTCTTGCCTGCTATTCACCCAATCGTTTCTTTTTCATACTCATCCTCTGGACATGCATGTAAGTCCCCGTAGATTTATTTGATATCATTCGATCCACGTAAGGACAACTCTGACAAATGCCAGTTGACACTACTGATGACAATAAGTTTCTTGATTACCTTGATCAGGTTCAATCGACTGTTCCTGGAAAATAGTCAACGGTTGATGAGTCGAAAAAAAGGAAACACAGAAAACGAGCCAATTAGGAATGTTGCAACATATGTTGTTGGTGTGCCTACGCGAAACTTGAAATTGAATTGGTCAATTGAATTTCATTATATGTTTCATACATGGTAAAAATAAATGTACTGTGAGGCAAAAGCGGAGAGTGAAAAGGTTTTAGGGGGCAAAGCTATTGCCTGGAGTTTCATTTGAAATTCAATTAATTTGCTGTATAATTCAGTGTTTTGTACAGGTGCTGATATTTTTGTGGAACACAACGGTCACTTAAATTGGAAGAGTAAATATTGATTGTTTAAATAAACGAAAGTGTTGTTTCATTAAAATTTTTTGTCATCTACGTTTTTTGAAATGTTCTCGTTGTCAATACTGGATCTGGCTTGCACTGGCCGTTTAAATCGTTAACGTGACTGGGGATATAATTATGGAAACTTTAGCTAGCAAAATGCAATTTGATGCTTATTTATTTGTTTATTTATTTATTAATTGACCGAATAAACGGAAATAAATCGAATTATATACTCGACAAAAAATATAAAATAAAACACAAAAAATAATAAAATGAATAAATTCAGATAGTAGAATCAGAAGTTAAATTGACCGCAAAAAGAAACTAATACAGAGGAATAAATTAGTAGAAATTCTAAGCATATGAAAGAGCGATATTTCTCAAAGCACTTTTGAATAAGATCACTTTCGGGGAAGATCCCGAAGGTTAAGGTTATTATGCTGACGAGGCAAACGCAAAGTAAGGGGAAAAATAGGGGTATGCACGGGCAAAAGAAACATTAAAGTAGAATAAAGTTTAAGTGAATACTGGAGTCAAATAACATACAGCCATTAAAGAAGGTTTTAGTGAATGCTGGGGTCCAATATTATGCAGCCGATAATAACATTAACTAAGTGGCACGCGTCGAGGAACATTCTGTGCGAATAAAAAAGAGGGATTTGTAGAATGGCAAGGCGGTTAAGGTATTCACATTAAGAATTACTGAACTTATAGAATAGCGAGCAGATGAATATGTATTACATAGATTCAACCACATTGATCGAGTACCTATACTAGGCGCATCTAATTTGGCAACAGTATTCCAGAGCTTTATGGCCGGAAAAAATTGACATAAAGACGTGGAATGCTTAACAAAATTTTTCGAGGATCTAATGATGAAGGCAGGAAAACGAGAGACCCTGGCAGTAGTATGTCATATACGCTTGTCGAATTCCAACTTGGAGTCAAAGATCACAACAAGGTCCTGGAAACTGTTAACAGCATTCAGAGTGAAGAAAAGCAGAGGGGATACTTCGTAAGTGAAGCGTATTTGATGACATTACACAACACTCAGAGTAACGAATTTCGCAGCGCAATAGTTAGCTAGCACACGCAAATCATTTGCAACATTAAACAGTCAGTATTGAACTCAATCATTCTGAAAATTTTGAGGAAGAGGAAGTAAAAATCGTAAATAGCCAAAATGAACAAAATGAGCCATGAATGGAACCTTGCGGAACTCCTAAAGTAGAAAAAAACTGTGAGGAACAACAAGAGCTATCACTACCGTAGGAAAATAAACGAAAAAAAAGGACATCGAAAGACTAACCCAACTAACTTGGACAGGAAAATTCCGTGGTTCACAGAATCGAACGCTTTGGCAAAGTCTGTCAATAGGCTATCTACTTGCTTTTGCTAGTCGATTGCGGGAGTAACGGCGTTTGTAAATGACAATAAGTTTGTTACCGTTGACTTACCTGTAATGAATCTATGCTGTTCTCTAGCAAGACAAGGCCAGATGAAAGCGAACACGCTAATCTTCTTTCGAGGAACTTATTAAAACAGAGCATGGTACGGTTATTAGAGATGCAAAAAATGTCACCAGCTTTATGAATAGAAATTATGTTTGCGCATCCCCAAAGTGATGGAAATGCTTAGATTAAAAATCATTGACAAACGAACACAAAAGGTTGATGCGAACAAGAATCCATCTTGTTTTGTGAATCAAAAATTGACTCGAAAGAAGAATCGTAGACTTAAACGGCGTACTTTGATTTACGAGCCTCATAAATCGAACAACCCTAACTGCGTTAGGACAACCTTGAAATAAACGTAAATATAATGTTTTCTTCGTCTCTAACCTAAAATACATCCAAATAGCAATGACAATTTTCATTTTTTTCTTCTAAAAATAATCAACAATTTTTTTTAAACCTTTAAAAGTAAATTTGAGTAAATAGTAATTCAACTATGAAAGATTTTAATGGCACATGGCTCCTTCTTTCTTTTCATATAACTTCTACTTACAAGTATATCTTGTTTTACTTTATTCGAAATCCTCAAATAGATCATTCAGGTTGAAAGCTCTATCGATTCGACAAAAATGTTAATGCTAATGCTATCAGCGTATTTTTAAATCGAATTGAGTGCCTCGCAATCAACGCAATTTTCCCCATGCCTACATTGTTCTATATCAATTCAATATACTCATCGAAACGATGTAGATTTTTTAAGGAACACAATGAATTGCCATCGGGGCAGGATATTGTTTGGATATAGTTAATGGATGTTGAATTTTCCGTAGACCCGCAGATACATATATAAAATAGAGTAGGAGATTATGTATGTTTTCGCTGAATAAATGAATATTGACTTCAACATTTCAAGAATTCAACCATAATGCCTATCTTACGAAACGTCTTCGCGAAATAAGTATATAAGTGTCGGTACTTCCTTGAAAAGCCACATTATGTCAATCGTCGATGGAACCAATTCGCACCTAGTCGTCTTAAATATTCAAACTTAAATTGACAGCCCGCCCCACCATTGAACTGGAGCGAATTAATGGTAATTCGACGAAATGCAAATTCGCAACGTTCTAACACATGCTAAAAACGGTCGTTTTACTTAATCAGCAATGTGAACAACTCACAGGCTTCAGCTTCGTTCAACTTTGCTGATATCTTAGTAGAAAATGTAACATGAGTAGTTTACATTGCTAGGACTCTTCGAGTGCTAATTAAATTCAGAAGTTAGTAATGACAGAAGCGCCATCAGGCAAGAAGTAAATACAAGAGCACTGTGTGTGTGTGTGATGACGTGGATAAAGCAAGAGTGTTACTTGATGCTAATGAATATGTAGTAGATGAAGAAAATATGATTTAATGTGAAAGTGGAAAATAGAATGTGTGGGAAGAGTTTCAACAGCCATAAGTCTAAACATATGCAAATCAGACATGGCAGCTGATTGATATAGTATATGCTTAAATATATGATTTACCATTCTCTTTCTGGTAACCAACCGTTCCAGGTATGAGTTGTGTGAAGTTAGAAAGGCACGTGTAATGTGCATCCCACTTTTGAAATTGTACTGAAAACGTTTGATGTTTGACTAAAAAATAATATTGATTTTATCCTATGAAGAAAAATCTCTCTCGTTCGAATAAAATCTTTTTTTTATCTGAATGCAGACCAACAACTTTTTTTACATGGATGCGAAAAATTTTCATGAAGTATAGATTAATTCCATTAAATTTTTAAATTTCACATCTAGCACTGATGGGAAGAATTAAATTATTAGAAAAAGAATATTGGACGAGATGAATATATCATTCACTATTGGCACTATTACAACGTAGTCGAATGAGCTCTTTGCCAGAGAAACTAAAGCTGGTGTATAAGAAGTCAGTGATAAGAGTGAAATTTATTTCTTTTTCCGAAGAAGACTTACAGGAATTTTGAAATTTTGGTTGGTTTTCCAATTGATGCTAGTTGGTCGGATATATCACTTAAATTATGATAAATAGTACAGAGTCATAAATAACAATTGACTCAAACTCGACCGTAGTCAATCCAAAATACTCTAGGCTCCTAATACTCTAGGCTCCCAGTTTTTCATTTGTGGATGATGCGAAATCATATCACTAAATTTGGACGTGATGATTTAAATTGAACCTCACTCAACAGTTTTGCAGAATTCTAAGTTATTCTTTACGTAATGAGCACATAGATAAACATTTCGTTCTAGCTAGTTTTCTATTTTTAGTACTTGTATAATGACAGTGCTTCCGCAAATAAAAGTCATAAATATTGGCAAAGATCCTAGTCGCAATTATCTTTTCTGAGAAAAATGTCTGGAACGCGATGTTTTTCTTCTGACTTCTCATATTTCTGTCATATCATTGAATCTCAAATAAATGTGGTTAAGGGAGAACCTTGTTGAGATACAAAGTGTAAATGATATGCTTAAGTTTTTCATAAATGTGAAATAAATGTGAAAGTTTTAATTTCAAGTGAACTCTATATCCTCTTCAGTGTCACTTTATTTTAAGAATTTCTGTGTACGCTCTCTCATTTTTCGGTAATTTGGACCTGCTTTTTCTGGTGATATAAGATAATTTTTGAGAACTCTTTAATAGGAGGACAAACGGTTTCAATAATTTATGGCAAAGGAATTTGAATTTTACAAAAATGGATGAAAAAGTATGAATATTGGTGTTGAAATCAATTAAACTTACGTTGCGTAGTTGTCATAGGCAATATATAAGGTATCCTTTCCACAATTTGTTAACTCTGCCTGAAAGTAAAGGAAATAAATATAATTGCCTTCTGATACATAAAGTATGATTATTTTTTTTTTAAGAAGTTCTAAACATAAAACGATTAGTTATTGCAGCAAAATAGAATTTCTTTCAATTATGGCGATGAAATATAAACGAAAGATAACAAAAACCGATTACTTACAAAAAAATTAAGTAAGAAAATACGATTAAAAAATTCATTGATCTTCGGTCAAAGGTAACTTGATTTAAGCGTCTTATAAATGCAAAAATGATTGCGACAGCAGACAAAGTTCCTGAATTCTGTTGACTCGTAACAAATTACGGATTCGAATTGAATCAGCAAAATCCAATATAACTCTATGCTGTAATTTGAACAGGAATTATTGTTCAATGAACAGAAAAGGTTTTGTGGATAGGAAAGGCGAGTAGCATATGAGGAGTAAGCGATATTAAATTTAAAGAATAAAGCGCATGTGAACTTTCACTGCACACACGCGATGGCTTCTGAAAGGTTTAAGAAACAGACAACACAGACAATCCTACTCAAACAAAAACACAATAAGAATAAAGCAAAAAACAAACGAACTCATGTAACATAAAAATCTTAGTGGCAGCACGACGGATAAGTTCAGAATCAGGCAAGGCTTTAGCGATGACTTCCGCAATGTGAAGATTAAATGTTCATTCCGGTCAAAAATCAAAACTTAGTCTTAAAATTGATTAACGAACGACAAATAGTGATTGAGAAAGCAATAAAAACCGGGGAAAGAAGAGAATTTGTGAGCAATGGTTATTTGATTACATTTGCTTAAGTTCAAAGACAACAAATTGAGATTACATCAACTAAGGACAGCACATAGACCATTTTGAAGAAAATTTTAACCGTTACTTTATAATAACTCGTGCCAGTTTTGAATCGTCAGCATAAATAAACAAGAAGAATTCATAACGGTCATTTGTTAAAATGAAGAAGAGTAATGATCCCAGGATAGACCCTTGTAAGACGCCAAAAGAAAGATAAAATGGAGAAGAGGAAAAGTTAACTAATGTAATTTTACACAAATACGATCACTGAGATAGGAAGAGCACCAACAAAGACATGGACAGAGAAACAGTAGGGCTGCTTGACTTTCTTCAGCAAAAATAAGTGACTGATCGTGCCAAAAGGTATTGAAAAGTCGATGTACACTCAGTAAACTTATTTTGACTATCTAACGCAGGGTCAACTATGTTTATGCAGAAAATGAGGTAAGTCAAATTATACTTACTTCACACATTTATGCTGCTCAGCAGAAAGGAAAGAGTGAATCATAAGATACATTCTCGAGAGGACTATTTTTCAAGTAGTTTACTAAAAAGATGAATTGAAATAGGACGATGATTGGAAACGCTTATTTTGAAAATAGGATACATGTGAGAAACGTTCCAAGCAGAAGGGAATATGTTGGATAATAGGGTTATATTGAATAGAATAGAATAAATAGGAAATGGGACGGACATACACTGAAGAAAGAAATGGACAATCGGATCCATGACCAGTATTTGAATTAAAACTGAGTGAAAAGTTCTTAACTTCAATAGGGTTTGCGTCGATTAGAAAAAAAGAAGAAGGAAGGAAAAGGAGATGAGACAAAGGAACAAATAAGGAAAAACTTCTAAAAAAGAGGTAAATATATTTATAGGAAATTCGCATACACTCTGCGAATATGGTCGAGAATGGAAGTATTTTTTGCTCCGTACACAAATGTATGACCAAAAAGGTTTAGTTTTCCTCGAACAAAATGGATGACTCTTGTTTTATTACCATTTAGCTCAGGAGTATATTAGCTAAGGAGTGCAGTGTGTTAAATTTTACAAGATCAGATTGAAAAATCGATTTTCGAAACTTTTTCCAAGAAACATTTGATGTTTGTAGAGAATAGGTTCAGATTTAACCGACAATTGATACTTTCGGTACTCTTATCAAAAATTACCTTCAAAAAAACTAAGAGCATGAAATAAATTCAGAGCGTCTTTAAATTTATATGATATTGTTTCAGAAAATTTTGATACTTTGAAGGCGCCGAGTGCCTAAAAAAACAACGAAAATTTGTTGAATTTCAGATATCGATAGCATCTCAATTACCAAAATTACAGGATGAATCGATGCTTCTAACTTAAAGGCCTAGGTAGTTTTTCAAGAACTCTAGCTACGGCAAAATCACGAAAAAAATTCTTCAAATCATCGACTCCCCTGAAAATGTTTCACCTTTTAGAAGAAAATGCAAACGCTTGATAAATTTAATACTTTGTCTACCCTGTCAAGGTAAAATCTACGAAATATCGCATCGCAAAAATAGTAGCCTTTCACGAAATTATTTATGTTCGGCACACCGGAAATTTATAAAATTGTATTGCTTTTAATAATGACCAGATCTAATAGAAGCTAAATGAAAATACTAGCAATCCTGTAGCTGTTGCCCTATATTGAAATAACAATCAACAAACTGTAAGCTTTGTGCTCTGTAACTTCCGATGAAGTTATTTTATAAAAACAAATTCTAACTGTAAGTTGACCTTGA
Source organism: Nemotelus nigrinus (assembly GCA_947369275.1). NCBI lineage: Eukaryota > Metazoa > Arthropoda > Insecta > Diptera > Stratiomyidae > Nemotelus > Nemotelus nigrinus. The sequence continues at coordinate 14,000,386 of OX376374.1, forward strand.
CGTAAGCCAAATTCGCTAGGCTTTTAGTTTAAAAATTAGTGTTAACTACGGTAAATCTTCTTGTAACAAGATCCTACCATTCAATTGTTTCTAAGATTAAGATCTTTTAGTGAAAGTAAGCAACATATGATTAAATTTCTAAACTTTCGAAATATTTGCGGGCGGTAATTTTCTAGCGATAGGGTTGCCAGCACCAGTCATATTAGTCATTTTTAGATCAACATATGCTACCGTTGAATTTTCAAAAAATTAACATCTTGCAATAACAAAATTTTCATTCCTTTAACTTTTGATGCGGTCATCAGATAAACGGAAAATCCACAGAATATATTGATGTTGACGTGAAACAGCTGTTGTAAAATTTTGGTTGCAATACCAGTAATCTGAGGATCCTAAAAAAAACATAGCGCCAGACGCCATAGTTTATAGACTTCTGGTGCTATTTACATAGTCGATTTTGGGATTGTGATAAAATATAGCGCCACACGCCATAGTACATGGCGAAAAATAGAAAAATACGCCATGTACATAGCGTGGAGAACTATAGTACATGGCGTGGAGGACTATAGTACATGGCATGGAGGACTATAGTGCATCGCGTGGAGGACTATATTACATGGCGTGGAATGCTATAAGCATAGCGTCTGCTCCTATGTATTTTTCGCCATGTACTATGGCGTGTGGCGCTATATTTTATCACAATCCCGAAATCGACTATGTACTTGGCGCCAGAAGTCTATAAACTATGGCGTCTGGCGCTATGTGTTTTTTCAAAGGTCAAAAGAAACGTTTTTTGACCAAGCCCACATAAACGTTTACGTTGGAACCGGTGCATTTGATTTCCCTTAAGAAATAACGTATCATTACCCTTTGTGGAACTTGCTGACATTTATACGCCCCCTCACACAGCATGGCTGCGAGCTATAATTGGAGCTATCTTACATTATGAAAGAAAGAAATTGTCAGCTAGATTCTTGCTTAAGCTAATTCTTTAACTAACCTCCCTGATGTCCTTGGGTTAGATTGCAAATTGAAAATAACTATTTTATTACAGTAAAATAGAAGTTCGACTTCAAAACAAAGCACTTAACTCAATTCATCTGATTCGGTATGACAACTGAAGCCATATTACATAGCTCAGGGTACTATGTAATATAGCGTGTGGGTCCATAATTTTGAATCATTTGCGAGGACCCTGAAAATTTATTTACCCTGTTGCTTCCGATGCAGTAATTGAATCAAAGTTGTCGATGATCTTCAATACAGGTTGGAAATCTACATATTTCCTCTGCTCTTTTTCCAAAATCAATTTTTTAGCGGTTCCTATGCGCTAGAGTTTTTTCTTTCAATTAAAATGTAACTATCTGCGAATCAATGATACTATAATAACTGAGTAGCACCTACATATTCATTCGCAAAAGATCTTGTTATACTATATATTACTGGGTTATAGATTGTATGTCACCAATTTTCTAGCCAATCTTAATGTGGCTTCGTTGATTAAATGGAAAACGGAAAATGCAACAGACTCTAGTTAGACATGTAACGGCCGCGTCAGACTGACCGAAAGCTGGGAGGTACGGAAATCCCGTCAATACTTGACTATGTGCTTAAGGTTTTAGTTCACGCGGCATTGTGGCCTAACCACCAAGGTGGAATTAGTCATGCAAAATTATATCAGATACTTTTTGACCAGGGCTAGTATTGAGAATTCAAGATTTTTCGTTCGCGTGCTAACGAAACCAGAGAGTGTTCAGGATCAAACATATATTAACATAGCGCTCATGTCCTTGCTAGATTGTTTTCTTACAAACTTTTGTACTAATTCCTTTTATCATTAATAATCACGTTTGTTTCAATTAATTTATAGGGTTTGTTTCTTTGAGTATGCAACAAAGCATGTACATACATGTAATTATGTTATGCCCACGTAGACCAATTCGTGTTAGCATGTGAGTTTCAAGTGTATGAAATGAATCATTATCACACATCAAACAAACTACAGGCATCAAAGCTACACTAGCCACAAAGCAATCTGTGATGTAAATCATTTTAAATTCGTTCGTATTGATTATGAATTAAAATCTCTAGCGATTTCAATCCCTGTGGTTTGTAAAAAAAATATCAGTAAGTTTACGTTCATGTTCCATTTCTGTCAACTACAATTAATTACTACTCATTCGTGCAATTCCATCTGATGCATATTATTTTGTATCAATGTGCTGACGCCAAACATTTAATACTCCGAAAAATACATTTTAATATTTAAACTTCAATTAATTCTGCATTGCATGGACAAACGGACTAAGCTTGAAATGTATTTCTAATTTGAAACGTGGGTGATGTTTTATTCAAGCGTATTTCCGACCGTTGCGTTCTATGCGATTCCGTTTATTTCCCAGAGCGCAATATTCAACTCAGTTTATTTAATATAAATGCACAAACGAAATAGAATTTCAAAGAGATAAAAGCTTTTCTCGCAAATTCTCGGGCTATTCATGAAATCAGCAGCTGTACATTGTCATATTAATGCCAAAAACGCACAAAATGATTTTTTTCGGTGTCCCATGCTATGAAGTGGTTGAACAGACAGACATTGGGGACAAAGAAATCTATATAAATGTCAGATTTGATTGTGGCGGTGGTTGTGGTTGTAGGTTTTAGTTTAAAGATTTATTTTTTGTACCTTTGTGCTATTTGAATTGTAGGTGCTTTGTGGATATCATCCTGTTCCGTACAAACGTTGATGAAAACAGTGGTTTTGAACATTTCGACTAAAACTGAACGTTTATGTATTCTTCTTCCTTATTGTACACTTTTGCAAGTAACTCGCATGAAGAACCCAAAAATAGATCCTGTCATGGTTTGATCTATTTATTTTCACCCTAAAAAAATGCTGCACTGGTCTCTTATAATTTCTTACTCCTGCACTGCATGCATTACTTTGCTCTCAATCTGTGTGTTTTTCTTCCATTTGCCAGAAATTCAATATAATAATTTTACTGCATTAAACGGATGGCCTGATCGTTAGAAAGCAGCTCGCTTTGATCTCTGTCACCAAACTGTATCCGGATATCCGAACAAATGTATGTAAGTGTATTGGTTTAGATTTAGTTATGAGCGTACCGCAAGGGGCTTGCCTTTATCTGGGAGGATAGTGTGCACTTTCGCAAATTACTAGTCGTGCATGCTTGACTTGCTTCCATGTTCGTACTTTGTGTTGCAGGCATTCTGGTCGTATCCGGAGATGCTCACCACTCTCTAAAATTGAAAATATTTTTTTAATATACCAGATCCTGGTCGTAGGAGCTGCTGGCTTGACGGTAAAAAGTGACCTATCATGGAGAAGTATCTAGTTGGTTGGTTGACGGTCAATTTTATGTGTCTGCTTTGTGAACATTGCTTAAATAACGACATAAATTCATGGGATAACTACTTATAATGAGAAACTTCATGAAGCAATCTTGTTATTGCATCATAATTTGAGGATTTGAATTGTTATGAAAAACTACGACATAATCTGAATTCCAGATTATGTCGTAGTTTGCCATAATATTGGGACTAAGAGGTCTTAGTTTATTTTCGTTTTACTGGGTCGTGAACGAAAAGTTAGTTTCGATTTGACGATTGAGACTTCGGGTGTTAGCATTCAAGTCAGCAGCTTGTTCATTGATATTTAAGTAAATTTCTCTCAAAAATATTGAAACAAATGTACAATGGCATAACAGTATTCTTACCAATAGCTTGCAATTGAAAAACCTGCCTTACCTGGGAAATTTAAACGTCATCTAATGGATCATAACCAAATATCTGCCAGCATAATGCAAAATAACCGTAGCCTTTTGAGGTGTAGCCAACTTTCAGCCACGAGATACCCTCTTCCCTTGAATTGAACAGATTTCGAAATTCACAAGAAACCTATTGTTCACATTCATCCAAATTCTATTGAAAGAATTGCTTTTCAGCTTAAAGCTGTGGCATAAAAAAACTTGATCCCATTCTCGGTCTATAATCGATTTTCTAAGAATTGATTTTTATTTTTTATTCAATTTTTTTCTTCTTTTGGATACCACACAAGGACATTCTTTTCTCGAATCGATTCGATTTGCTTTAACCGATTACGAATCGAAAGACGTCGACAGCGACGGCTAAGGACTTGATTCTTGACGATGGCATTGGTATCGACGACAGAATAAAATATTGAAAAATTAAATTGTTTGTATTTACTTTTTGATCAGGCATCATCAAAAGCTTGAGCCTTTGGTTGCAGTAGACGTTCCGCTCGTGCTCTCTGTTCAGCTCCTAAAGATGGTCAAAGGCGAATTGCTTTTTGAGATTATTTTTTCATGAGGATAGGATTATTATTTGCACTTGCTTAGCTTCGAAACGATTGCCATTTTAGTGCTTTTGAAGGGATTTCGAAGAGTTTTAGAAAAGTTTTGTGATATGCTTGGCTATTGGGCTTTTGTTTTTGTTTGGCTGATGATTTGCTGAGCTGCTACTGTCGATGAAAAAAACACTTTTGAACTGCAATTTGATTTGATTTTCAGTTCCGGTAACTTTTTTTTGTATGCAAATTTACAGGCAGCTTTGACTCTTTTTCCATAAAAATGTAGATTCATACAAATATTGGAGACAAAATGGGTACTAAATTCCAATACTTGTCAAATAAAATTATGATTCCTAGGACTATTATTTGCCTGGTTATTTTGGAAAAAAACGGTACAATATTAGCAGCGTTTTTTCATGCAGCATGTACATATGTACATGTATCGAGCATGCATAAAAAACGATCCAGAGTAGCAGGCAAGCTTATTTCATTCCTGTTTCGTTTGTTTGTTAAAGATTTGTCAACTCAAAATTGAAGAGAATAGAGATTTGTCAACTCGAAATTAAAAATGTCTACCTAGAATATTAGAGTCAGGTTAATTTCTTTTTAAAACGTAATCGAGGAATATGAAATCTGCTGACAGTATTGATTTTGTTGAATGCTCGAAATCAATTTTAATCATATTCATCCGTTTCGATGTTTCCTGGTTGCTAGATTGGCAGGCAAATTTTGGGGAATTTACCACTATAGCCAACACGATTACGAAGCCCACTGATTTGAAAATTGTTCGTACTCTGGAAGTTGTTTCACGTGCATTACCGCTATTCTGCACTACTCTGTATAGAAAATAAATGCACCTATTGTTTGTTTATTGTTTGTAGTTTTAGTTTGTGAGAATCAACGTAATGTAATTTATATAAATCATATTTTGCAGAAATGGGGGTCAGTGAGTGGTGAAAGAAAGTTTTATCAGCAAAAATATATTTAATAGACTTGAATTCAGTCTGTTGTGTCTTAGGACCTGAAGTTTTTGCCAATCGTTTTGGGGAAGTTTGCGAAAGATGATCGTCACCATGAAAGGCTGAAAAGTTACAACAATGACAATGCTGAAGATACTTGAAAATACTAGAAACTCGAAACATAAATAAGTCCTAGTGAAATGGGCATGGCAGCAGCACCATCGATAAAGTATTCAAATAATTTAGATTTGAAATGGGTTAGGTTTTTTTTTGGCTGACACAAGGTCTTCGAGATTTTAGTCTGTTGGACTAAAATCTCGAAGTCGAGAAATCAAGATGAATAGAAAAGTAAGCCTTAATCTGAGATAAAAAAAATCGCTTGAAAAATTCTATGAACTTGAGATACATTCGAAAACTAAAAACAAAGACAATAGCAGATTTTTCCGCATGAAATTTTACTACTGAAGTCACAAAACTATTTTGAAAGTGAAGTATAAATTAAGAACAAGACTTATTGTGCAAGGGAAATTATACAAATATTGAAAATAAAAAAACAACAGCCAAGGAAACTGAAAAACTAAGATATGGAAACCTTGTTTTGGTTGGTTCTATTCCAACGTTTTGCTCATTTATTATTTTTCTTGAAATAAGATAGCCAAGGCTAAAAGTCTTATTTAGCCGACATCCACAAATCGACAAGAGATTGTTTGTCGTAACGGCCATTTGTCTACAGTAAATATTTATCAAAAAAATATGAATTCCAATTCCCCAGCTTGCTATCATATCTTCTTTTTAACTTGATTCTCTAACGTGTTGGTTAATAAACAGTTCTTCCAACATAATATTTAAACTTGCTTTTTACTGATACTGATATCAAATCCGATCATGATGAAATTTTCAGGAGCTGTTGGTGACGTTTTTGATTTACAGTAAAATATCCTTCACTCTTTGGCAGCAGCAGCATTTCTAGAGAGCTCTATATTTTTGGGCACATGAAATATGTTTGTGTGATTTTTGATGAATATGCGGCAGCCCTATAAATTAAGGGCAGCTCTATAAATAACCCAGGTCTAAACAAAAAACTTTCAAACGAACGACCTTTTTGAAATCTTTTATCTTTTTAGAAAAAATGCCAGTTTTTAAAAAAATGTATGCTTTGTCTACACCGTCCAATTAAAATTTTCAAAACTTTTCATCGCGCAAGAACGGTAGCACTTCACAAAACTACCTCTGTTTTTGACACTCGAATTTTTGTTCGCGAGAACTAACAACTTAACGTTCAGTTCCAGTTGAAATTCGCAGGATGTATCGATCGTTAGTAGAACCAGATCTGATAGAAGTAGTTTGTAGCTGTGGATGAAATTGTGGCAGTGGTGCCATCTTGAAAAATCGTTAAGAATAATAATTGGTTTTCCCCCCTATAGCTTCTAATGCAGTCACCAAGTTTCAACGAAATTAGCACAATAGGAGGACTATGGTGTAAGCCAACTTTGGTAGAAAAACTAAGAAAAATAGGAAAATTAGTTTAGAGTTGCCAGCTATGGTAATTAATTTCATATTTTTGCTAGGACATGCCGGCATCAAATTTTCAAATGGTAATAACCTTCTAGATAATATTAATGATTTTGTTGTGAGAATCAACCACCAATGACTCAATTTTAAAATATTTAAATCTTTGCGGACGGTAACCCTACAAATCTTTCTACCCATATAACTCCCTACGCAGTTATCAGATCAAAACGAATTTTGAACGTTGGCTTCGTTTTGACATTGTGAGTAAAAATTTGGCAGCAACATGCATTTACGGTATTCTCTGGCTTACAGCTGCTACCATTGAATTTTAATGTGGAAATGTTGAAATTTTTGGAGATTATTTGAATGGTAGCCCCAAAAATATTTCGATTTTTGTAACTTCCGTTGCAGTCATTAGATAAAAACGAAATTCACAGGGTGTATTGGAGCAGTTGGGATAAGATTTTGGTTGCATTACTAGAAAAGCGTTGTCGTCAGCTCTGAATATTTTCATTTTTGTACTAGGAGATGATTCCATTCAAGCGAGTTTTTTACTCTAATAATTCTTGAAACACTTTTGAGGGGGTAAGTCTTGAAACCTTTCCACCTTTTGGCTATCTTTTGGCCATCGGATCAACATTATAAAAGACCTTTGACACAGGTTGGTTGAAATAAGGACTACATTAGGTAGATTGTTTTATTCAAAATCTACACCATTTCTGAATTTTCTGTCTCTGCTCGTCCTCTGGTGGTAGCAGGGGCAAAAACTTGAAGAAAAACACTCAAAAACATACAGGAACTAGACGAAAAGACAGCACGATGATCATAAACAAGCAAAAAAACACAAAACGTCCTCAAAAACAAGCACACAACCACAAAAACTCAAAAAAACACCATCGGTAAAATTGTCTAACGGCTATGGGAGGCACGAAGTCGAGTTTAGCCGAAAAAAACTTACCATAAATACAACATTCTTTATTAAAGATTTAAAAGATGTGTAGCAAGCACCGACAATGCAGAGAAACTGATATTGCATAACTAATATTGCATTACTTTTGGTCGGAACTGAACGCATTAAAAAGCTGCAATAAGAAAAAGCAGTTTCCGGAAAAAACAGAATATTTTTCATATTCCGTCTACTCCACTTACCTACATTAGGTTTTCAACTCATAAGTACCTACACTAAATATGATTTTTACTTTTTTATGCACATAAGTACACATCAGAATTCGGAAGAATTTTATCTAGAAAGGTATGATTTCTGATTTTTCCCAACACTGTATAATATAAGTATGTTGAAAGTTTCCCAGAAATTGGTATTTTTAGTGTTACAAAAACCACCGGAGATATTTGACGAAATTAGTACCACCAAATGAAATCGGAAAAAGCGCTTAATGTTTTCACGGTTTGTACAAATCCCACATCATATTTTTCAACGTTTTCGAAAATGTGAAAAAAGGTTTTTCTATTTAAATAAAACAGGTTGGATTTTTTTTCGGGCGTTTCATCATAAAAACACACGTCAAAATATCTATGTGCATATGTATGTATGTATATTGTGATTTATTGATCAGGCAAATAAAATTCTTTAAAAGCTCTCAGGTCAATGCAAGTCAAATTTCAAATTGGCTGCGATATCGACGCTCATTAACTGTTTATTTTTTAGCGTATTCCCAACAGAGAAATCGATGAGCAAAAAAGGAGCAACTGGATACCATAAGTGTGTGTACGATACATGAAAAAAGTATATAGTGCCTACGTGGATGCATGAAATTTTATCATTACCTAACGATCATTTCGCAGAAACGTATCTTCTCGCAGCAGTTGTTAAAAAAATGAAACAAACCAAACCTACACGAGTTTTCGCATGTTTTGTTTTTCCTTAACGCAACATTGTGCAACCTACCAACGAACGAAAAAATATAGCATTTTCTCACATTCCGCTACACAAACATTTATTGGCATGTAGCCAAGTGGGTGGCGTGTGATGGATACGCAACATACCTATCATTCCATGGATCTATGTATACTATCTATATGTACTTGTGTAGATTCTGCGAATTTATGTTGACATGACACCCTCTCATCCATTACACTTCAATTTGTACACTTGTTACATATGCGCGTATGTCCTTGAATGTGTGACAGTATGTTCGCGAAAAATCCTTTCGATTCATGTAAGTAGAAGAGGCGATGAGCTTAGAATTTTTGAAACAAATGATCTACTTTTATCGTTTTCAATTCGTCCTTGCGGAACTTGCGTAAATTCAAGAACTTTTTCATTTATTCACTTCGCCATTTTCAAAAACGGCATTAATAAAACAGAATAATTTTGGAGAATAAAATTTCTGACAACGGCACCAAATTTGTATCCTCGCATTTCAAATGAACTTACCATGTTATTCTATTCGAAAATATTCCGACACAAAGTACGAACAATATCATCTTCAACTCCTTGTTGCTATCAGCTTGCCGTTAAGTGAAATGGGAGCAAAAATACAGATCTGTACTTTGCCAGCGGCGACACATCCCTCTAATTCCAAACGACTTCATCTTAGAGTCAGTTTTGCCCGCCTGATCCTATATCGGGCTCGACATCGTACGACAAGGCTGCCTCCATGCTAATAATGAACCGCGGATTCCACATATGAATGCCGTCACGTATGTGTTTATAAGCCTATTTGTCAAGTAGTTTCCTTCAGGCACAATTTACTTTCAATGTACATCTGTGTTCTGTTCGCATCTCTTGTTCGGATGTTCGACTTAAGTGTGACGGTGAGGGACGTCTTCGTCGTTATCGTCGTTTCCTCGAGCATCCTTGAAAGTCAGACGTTGGTGCTGAACGAGTATTTTGGACAGCGACAAAGCCAAGGGATGTGTGAATATGATTCATATGGAAGTCACGAAAAAGGATTAGTTTTGTCGGGGCGCAAAAATGATGTTAATAAAGTTTTGCGTTTCGTACACTTGGCGAAATTGTTTTTGTTCGAGAAAATTTCAGAATTTGCAAGTTGATAAGAAAGTTAGTTGGTGGATGAAGTTATGGAAATGAGTTTACTCACATAAACTTTTCATTCCATACTTGAAAGTGTAGAATCTAGGTGATGATTGTGAATGTATATTTTTTGTGTAAATAAGTTTGATAATGTGTACATGATTTCAATGTGACTAATAATCAGATTTACTAAATTTTCAGGTTTCGTTGGTTGAATATTTGCAGTCAACAGTCACTCACTAAAAACGAGCTAATTCGGGTTGTTTGAGTGAATTTAATTTAATTCAATTCGATTCAACTTTATTGCTTTCATAAATCAGTGAATTTTTTCAAATTGATTACTTAACAAAATAGGTTATCACTACGCGCATTATTGATGCGTATAGGTAGATCCTTTGAGAATTAAGTCCAGAAAAAAATGTTTACCCTATTTGTTGACACTTGTTGTTAGTCATGAATGCTTATAACATTACATCCGCAATTGGCGTCGTGCCTATACAATGTAATTTTATTGCACTATCCCTTTTAAAATATTTTTCATACATGAATTATTGGCTCAGAATTATCCTAATATATAATAATACCAACGGATAGTTTATTTAACCTGTGTGATGTCAAGCATCGCTTTGGTTATAGAATTCAACTATGCATTTTTTTTTGTACTGGCATCACGGGTTCAGAATTAAATAGGCTAATTAGTGAAAAATAATAATCATTCATGGTTTAAATTGGAAGCTATATTTCCATAGTCCTCCCGAACAGGTTAGTCATGGCGTAAGGTACTATTACCGTCTAAAAATAACAAAAAATCAAATTATTGTTTTTTTTACATTTTTCGACACTTTAGACCTTCGAGAAAAACTTTTAGCGCGCGCATATCGGCTCCACGCAAGTGTTGTAGAACCATTCACCGCGTTTTCTCGAAATAACGTTTTTTCACACTGCAAACAGTTAATCTCCGGATGGGCTGATCCGATGTTAATGAGCTTTGTTGCGTTTTGTTTGTTAATATATTTTGCACGCTAATTTACCACAGTTTGGAAATAAAATAAATAAAAAAATTGTGTAAGACCTCAACTTTGACGCCCTCTATTAAAAAAAAAAATTTTTTGTTTACAATTTATAATTTAAATAATGTTTCATATTTGTATATATTGGTTGGTGTAACATTAACTGTTTGTCCCTTAATGTTTCCATGTCTTTTTCTATGTCCTTTTCCTTTAAGCTTCACACTAATTTTTTAATTACTTTTTAACTAATTTTTTATCACACTAATTATTCTATTGATGGCACTATACTTTCTTGTGTCGATCATTTCTCAGATCTTGGGGTCACATTTGATCGCAAACTGAAATTCTCTCGGATTGCTGGCTTCGTTGTTAGTTCTTGCCACAATTCATTTAATATTGCTACTTGTATCCACCTGTTTATTACCTTTGTCCGTTCTGTACTTAAATACTGCAGTCAGGTGTGGTGTCCTCGTTTCAAATACCTCTCTGACGCTGTTGAATCAGTTCAGCGCAGATTTACACGTACTTTACTTTTTAAATATAGTCTGCCGTATTTACCCTAAAGTGAACGTCTATCTCCTCTTAACATTTCTCTCCTTGAGCAGCGCATAGTTTACTTGGATGAGTGTTTCCTGCTCAAAATTTGTCGCGGCTACCTATCTCTCTCATTAGCATTTTTGTTCATTGAGCGGGACTCCGTCAGGCCAATCAGGTCCTCCATTCTATTTGAAGTACCGTATGCTCGTACTGACACTTTCTTCTACTCTGCCGTTTTGCGACTCTTACGCACTCACAATAGTCTTCAACTTGGTCCTCTCCCACAATCTATTGCCTTTTTCAAAAATATGGTCCGTAGTAAAATTTTCGATTCTAATTAATAAATTTTATTTTCTATTCTTTTTTATAATGGATTCTTTCTTTTCTTTTTTGCTCTACTTAATTTTACTTTCTTGTTTAAAACTTTAAGAATTTTTTGTATATTTTTATTTTTATATATACTTATTTATATGTTTCTAATTAATTTTATTTTCTATTTTCTTAATGGATTCATTCTTCTTCTTTTCCTACTTAATTTTACTTTAATTAATTTACCACTTTAGTTGTTTTTTTATATACTCATATTTATTTTTACTCATTTACTTCTTACTATTTTTTATAAGGCCAATTTCTTGTTGAAATGGTTATTCGTTTTTGTAATGGATTTTTGTTCTTTTTTGCTTTAATTAATTTTACTTTATTTTATTCTAACTTTAATTATTGTGTATACTTATATTTATATATTCTTATTTAGTTCTTATTATTTTATTTTGTTCTCCGTATCCAATCTGTAATTGGACAGTTTTGCCTGTTGCATTGAATACGTACCAAAATAAATAAATAAAATAAATAAAATAAATATTTAATAAAAATGCTGAGAAATAAAATTTTGAAAATTTGCTAAATTTTGGCCTTAAAGATTGTAACAGTACCTTAATTTTGAATTTGTTGACTACTCTTATGCCTTATAACCTTTCGCTTAAACTTTCAAATTTGATTTGGGGAAAACCCCATTGTCGTGCCTATTGTAAACCAACATGGGAATCCGTATGTAAGTTTAGGTCTTATCAATTGTTGTATAGTAGAAGTTTACTACGTTTTTTCAGTTTCGACCTTCTTCCTATTAACTGCGCTAACATGGTTCTCTGGGCGCTTTGCCAGTTGCATTACGAAAGCATATGCTTTTAGGTTTTTCTGGATTTACCTCAATGTCTCAATTTTCATAAAATGCGTCCATTAGGCTCAGATGCTTCGTGACTGATTCCGCTCGTTGTTTTTTTTTTTAGCAACAAGCAGAAACGTAAACCAGCGTGTCTTCGGCACATAATATAGCAGTAGAATTGTCGCTAATGTTTTTCCTAATCAGGAAGTCATACAAATGTATGTTATGCAAGGTCGGTGCATATATGTTAATTAATTGCCCTGATGTCTTTGACGTAATTCATGATTGGTCATCGTAAATTAAGATGGTATCGTTACTTTTTCAAGAGAAAAATAATTTACACTTGTATTTTGCATTTACCTTCACTTTATAAATTTCAATCACTATATCTTTGTTTTTAAATGCCTGCACAGCACTGTACTGCCCTGCACGAGAAAAGATTATTAGTTAGGTTTTTGAAGGTTAAATTTTTTTGCTCGTTTTTTTCTAATTAGTAAAAGTGATGAGAGGTAGAAAGTCCGGGATGGATCTCACACAAAGGTCCAGTACCGACTTCGGTTCGGCTTACTCTTGTTTAAGTGAAACAATAGAAGCTGATGCAAGAAAAATATTTATCGGAATGTTAGACATATGGCACAGAATTTGTTTTTTTTTGTTTTCTTATGTAATAAATAATTTATTTTCGTCTAATTATTTCAAAACCGTGTGAATCTTATGATTCTGATTCTTAAAATATAAGTAGTAATGTGTATTTATTATTTTGTGTTGACTGCTTCGCGCTTGCATTGATATAGGTTCTTAAGTAATAACTGTACGATTTTTTTTTGGAACATACTGAAAATTTACTCATTCGACATCAAAGTGGATCTAAAAAAAAGGCGAACGCTGAAAGGCTCATTAACTAATCGTACACAAGATTTTTTTTTGTTTGTCCAACTTTTTCTTTCCAAAATGTAATTTTTCACACCACCTCACACGAACTTCGAAAAAATATATTTTACGTGCCACCGACTATTCAATGAAAATGAACATTTATAACAAACACACTACTATGCTTTTACAATTATTTTAAAAATCTACAAATGCCACGCTATACCGAGCAGCCTAATATATGTCTAGTTGTAAAAAATGAGCTCGAAAAAACTTTCCGCAACGTCATCTCATCAATGTCTCATGCAAATTGAACCAAAGCGCCATTAGATTACCATGATTTCTTCTCACCTACAAGTTAAATCTAAAGTTAAATCTACACCTCAGTGGCTCTGTGGATTTCCCTACATCAAACGCGCTTATTCCGTCGCCATTGTATTATATCTTTCCTAAGAACATTCACTCGACTTTTCGTCACCACACCCATCCTATTTTTTCGTCTTACTTTTATCTTTTCTGTTTGCAAGACCAAAAAGTAATATTTCATTTTTTTTCGCGGCATAAAATAAGGTTGCGTTGCCATTTCATCTCCCTCTGTCTATTATTTAACTTTCTAATGCAAAAACTTTCATTCGAGATGTAAAAGAAAAAAAAATGAATAACAAGAACTCTGAAAAGCGGGTCAAAGAGAAGAGAGCACTGCGACAAAGATAGAACAACGATGGCGTTCTTGTGCTCAGGAATGGAAAACATGCAATAAAAGTTTTTCCATTCTCTGAGTGCTGCTGATGCTTATAAACCGACGGATTGATGGAAACGGGCTTCTACTCTATGATCTATGCACTGCGTCTGCTATTCTCTTGGATATTTCTGAGACAAAAAACAGAAAACTAACGAGAAAAGAATGAATAACGAAACACTACAATAGCACTATACAGCAAAAGCAACGGAACTTATCGTATCAGTGATCTAATTCTAATTTAGCAGATTTCTTTGATTTTTTCTTATTCAGGCTGAGATGAAGGTGGCACGCATTTCACAAGTCTGTCCTTGTTAATTTTTCAAAGTGATTTTGTCTCTTTGCCGTCACATAACAGCTTTTCAATTCAAGAGCCATGGGAATAAATGACACAATGAAGGAGGCTAATATAAAAATAAGCCTGATACGAAAGTTTGACAAAGCACATGCGTAAAATTTGCTGATGGGTAATTGACATGAAAGCCCCCTTTTCAAATGGAGTTGCTTTTGTTTCTCCTCCCTTGTTCCGTCCCAGCCATTAAGTGACACACTTCCTACTTTGTCCTCATCTGCATGGATTCGATGCTGGTGCGGGAAATACAAACATGATACCAAAGCTACCTATCGCCACCTCTCGACATCATCGTTTTTCATTGGTGTGCAAACATTTACTTTAGCCAAACAAAATAAATTTTGTTAGAAATATGCTGCTATCATAGGTTCCCAGGAGACCCTAGCAGATTCGAAGGTGAATGGAGCGCTGGTGATATTTATTGTTTTTGTTTTTGATTTAGAGGATATTTTCGAAAGCAACAGAGCTAGGAGCCTCACTTTCGAAGCAAGAGTTGGGCTGAGGGTTTTCCATCAAAGGTGATATGATAGTGATTGAAAATATAGGAATGAACGATATATGTGTGAGTACCAGCTTGATTTTCAGTTGAGATAACAGTAACGGGAAAAAAGAACAAAAACAGCTTTTAGTTTCATAGCGGAAGAGCATAAAACGTTTGTACAATGACGCTTGAATTCGATGAAAGCATTTAGTTTAGGTACTAGTCCCTTAAACATTTGCCATGTGTCAACCTTTAATGCTGAAATTCAAGATTATTTTGAATTTTACAACACGCCACTTGATTTTTTAGTGGGGCAGAAAGAAAGATAACATAAGCATTTCCATCACAATATAATTATTTTCCAGGATATGAAAGATTCAAAAAAAAAAACTAGAATATATTTTTCACAGCAAAAAACACGAAAATAAACTTACTTTACTTTTTACGCATACAGCCAAACTAAAAGTATTTAGGCGCCCCGGTCGTATTATCCAGCTCTTACTGCTACTGACGCTTTCGTAGCTATAAGCAACAGATTTTACGACCCAACAAGCCTGTCTGAAAGTATCTCGCTCCATAAACATCGAAACTATTTTTCCACCGCCTACTGACATTTTACACCATTTCGCGTAGCCAAAACTACAGCTATTAAATTTTCAAATCGCACCAGCTAATCAAAAGATATTTATGTCCGGGGCGAAATGTGAATCGTCTTTACGAGGGTCTTCCACGGCGGACACACTTTGCTATCAAAGAATTATTCACAAGCGAACACTAACCCAAAAAGTCTATCGGTTCGTCAGTAGGCTTTCTAGTAGTCGTTTCTCTGCTAAGCGTACGCTAGTCACGAAGGTACTTGAAAAACGTATTTTTCTCTATTTTATGTTTGCATTATATCACTTTGGAAAACTAATACAATTTGTTCTCCCCCCCAGCATATCCTCCAGACATTTGGCTCGTTTTATTTTTGAAATGTGTAGCTGCTGCGTTTTGAGGATGCTCTATTGCAGGGTGAACGACAAGGACTGTCCAACTGACCGGATTCGTAGGAGCACATGTGGAGGGTGGCAAGCAAACGTATGAAATCGCTGATATAATTTCATTCAGAGCATAGGGAAACGGGTGGGTTAGCGGTTCGTATGGGGCTACTTAATGTGGCCATAGACGTGCCACTGCCATTCAGGTGAATTGCTCGAAGACAGGTCTGACGTGAAATTTATTATTGGTCCCACTAGTTCCAAGGATTTCCCGGAGAAGTGTTTTTTCTCCATTTACTCTTGTTTATGGCTATCGTACAACGTGCAGAACGATAGAAGTGACGTTCGTTGACGTGAGAGTGGAGACGTAGCGCAGTGCTGATGCCTTAACCCCACAATATAAAATGCTTTTCATAAATTCAGCAAGCGCTCTCACTGAGTCTGTAATTCATCAAGCCGGAATAATTGATTGTGGTCATAATACACAACTGTCAAGTCTCTGTGTTTATTAGCAGCATTAAAGCGATGCGGTTTTGAATTTATCATTCAAATAAAATACGTCAACAGTTTAGCAAGCGGGTTAACATAAACAGTACATACATGCAATAAAATTGGAACGCAGTCGTATCGCTGCTGGCCGCAAAGTGTAGAGCATAAAGTAACCATCAGAAAAAGGATTAAGGAAGCAAAAAACCGGGTTGACTACCAGACCCTTAATTATTCTCTCGGTGTAATAAAGCTATTTCCTCCTGAATAATTTCGCCGTAAGCTTCGGCGCTTACCAGTTTTTTGCGTATGCCAGTACGACTATTGCTAGTAGAGCTTTGTCAAATGGTTTTTACAGCGTTTTTCGTTGTAATAACGATTCTGCCTGCAGGCTTCCTGGTATTTGACTTAGCTGAAGCTAATTATGAACAAAAAAGCCAAATGTTTTATGTCGTCATACTTCACTGACTTGGCTACCACTGTTCACCAACTCGACACCGTCGCCTATAACTATGTTACTGAACTTACCGAACTGAATGCAACAGAAAACGAAAAACTGCAGCTAACAGACGAATGCAGTTGCTGCCTGGTTAGCAGTGTTGTAACAAGAGAACGAGGGTGACTTGTGGAAAGAGAACTTTCCACCGAATAAACCCATAGCTGCCGTTTGTCATTGCCATGTTGCAGTGCACCATCCTTGAATGTTCGATGGAAATTGCATTTGAGTTATGCTGCGATATCGGGTTCGATGAATTCAAAGAAAATCGATAAGTTTGCAATTTGACGTGAAGATTAACGTTACTCGTAAAATAATTTTTCTTGTGATATTTGTAAGAAAATAGCTACGTTGCTACGAAGTGTGAATTAGAGTAGAGAATAAATTTGCTTTAATTGAAAATATTTGACGGATATGGAATTTTCTCGTATATTTTTTGTGTATTTTTGGCGGATGGAGTTGTTTTTGTTTGAAATATAGTAGATAGTGCTATTATTTGTCCATAGTCAATATGCATACAAGTAAGAACGAAAGTAAAGAAACTCTTTTGGGCAGACTAAATGCGATCTACATGCTCCTTATGGAGACGATACAAAGCAATCATATTCTAGGCAAAGTGTAGGGAAAGATAAGTGGGTGAACTCCCTCCATTTTGGAAAAAAAAACCACTTTGACTTTGTAATTGCGCCTCCATTTACGAAATGCAATATCTGTCAAAGCGACCTGAGAGTGTATTGGTATTTTTACAAGTAGTGAGCCGTATGTGAGCAACATAAAATCTAGCCTGAGTATATAGTTGTAGAATCTTATCTTGCATCTCTTTCTTCCAACTTTCCAGGCCTATAATCAGCTGATCAACTATACAATCTCAGGCCAGTTCATTGGATTTTTTGACCATATACATATGTATATGGAGCTCGCAACAAGAACAAGAGAGCAGAATATGATTTTAGTCATACGAATGTCATTCAACTATTTAATTCGTCTTTTTGAGAAGCCATGTACAGGCTTGTCATTTATCATTATTGAGTCAATGTGATCGTTAAAAGTTAAGGGAAGGTTCTCTCAGATACGGTCGAAAATAAGGCAAAGTTTGAGAATTTTTCGAGGGATAATGAAAACACATACGAAGTTCTGGTTTTCATTATTTCATTTGTTGATCATTCTTAAAACGTTCAAATTTTTATTACGACGAAATTCAATATGGTGGCTCCAAAATGGTGGCTCTCCTTGGCCTCTGCACGCGGGACATCGTCCGGTCACTTCAAGTTTGCAGCCTCTCGTCAGTGATGGGCATTTACTACATTTGTAGTAGATCTGCTACTTTTTCCTGCCTTTTTCTGAATATACTACTCTACTACGTAGCAAATGATATCTACTACTTTTCCCAAGGAACTACTTTTTAGTGAAGATGGCACTGATGAAACTTCGGTGAGCTATTAAGCATTAACTGAAGCACATCTGCGTTAAGAAAAGGCCGAGCGTGTCGCAACTACAGTAAAAATCCTGAGCAGTGTTTTCGCTATTCGTCTGGCTAAGTTCTTAGAATTCAGATAAAGTAGTTGTTCTCGGTTTTTTTTATACACTATATATGTATATGTCTAATTTCTACTACTTTTTTTCTGAATCTGCTACTTTTTTTAACAATTTCTGCTACACATTTATTCATCCCAATGCCCATCACTGCCTCTCGTAGTAAACTGATATCAGTCATAGTTTAAAGTGCTCCGGCAGACGCTGCGCGAGGCGGGCGTTTCGAGCAGCGGGCGATATTCGTCGTTAAGGATATGCAATTTTGTGACGTATCGGTTATTTTTCGCAAGTGCTGCCACCTAAAGTGTATTCCAACACGAACAAGTATGTGATAGTATAGATCGTAATTAGTTCCGGTACATAGAAAGCCATCTGAGGCCACGCGGTGAATAAGCTTTACCTGACCGTTCCCCAGCGCGCGTGAGGTAGGTGCGTTTGAGACCTTCTATTGCGATAATTATGTTCCAGATCGGAATATACTTTTGCACACATATTCTAGACGTATGTAGCTTTCATTTTTTGTAAAACAAAAAAAAAATCGATTTGTATGAAACAATCTGAAAGAACCTCCCCTTAAGGCCGCGTTTAATACTAACGGTTTGCTAAAATGCCATTTATGGATTAATTCAGATTAAAGGAGTATGATTCTTGGGAGGATGAAATAACTGCACATTTTTCAACATTTCTTGAAAGTCGGCTTTGAGTTCACCAGTAAAAAATAGGTGCCACATTGAGTTGAACAACTCTACAATCGTCAAGTGATGATATTGCATTGAAAATCTTTGCATCATTAGCCTAGATTAAAGTGGCGGATCCTGGGGCAAAGGTGATCAGGTCATTAACATACTATAAATAACAAAGAGAAGGGGACTAAGCTGCTTTGTAGGAAACCTAATATGGCAATTATTTCAGTTGATAGAATGGCACGAAATAGAACGTTCTGTTTGTTTTTCTGCGATTTGTAGAATAAGACCTAACATAGCCAATGAACTTATTGGAGCATTCAAGAAGATGTAGTCTACTTATAAGAATGGCATCAAAATGTGTAAATGTAGTCAACTTGGAGACCTTCTGAAATTCTGTTCTATTCTATACTGCTGAGTAGTAAAATTCCAACCAGCATTATAGAATAGAAAAACATGTTTGAATTGAAGCGCGACGTAAAACAATTCAGTATCAACAAACACAGAGTCCTTCGCAGGGGTTTTCCCTGACGCATGTCAAAATTATGAGATCTGCTTTGCCTTACACCGACTTTCCAAACAGTGTGGGAAGAATAAGTAAAATATTGAAATATTGAGTAACAGAAAGTGTGGATGGGTTGAGGTACAAAGGACACATTTGTTCCATATTCGATATATATATGGGGCATTTCACGTGAAGCGGACAACGAAAAAAAATCGAGGTTCTGGATTTCGTTCATATTGTGCACAATGGTACTTCTAGAAGATATGAATGTGGATGCACAAGTTTTTGTTTCTATGAGGTTTAGTTGCCGAGTTATGGGCTTCTGAATAATTAACGAAATTAATAAAAGGTTTTTTTGGAAGCGGATTCTGAGATTCAAAACAAAATCTAAAAAACATTAAACATGATGATTGGTATAGAAAATTAGCTGTTCTTTTTAATTTTGAAATTAGATTTGAAAAACAAATTTTCTTTCCTGTGTGGAACCGGAAGTAGACACTTTAACTCGTAATTTGAATAATTTGGACCAGGTTAATTTTGTTTATTTTTGTAACAAAACAAAGCTTAAAGTATACTTATTTTATCATAAAAGTTTAAGAATGGGATGGCCAGTAGTTTAGGAGGTAGGTGAATTTCAATACATAAAAGTCGCATGAGGCGTGGTACCGGGAGCTTGATAATGATAGCTAGTGAATGTGAAAGCAAAATATTTGTAGTAAAACTGTTATATATCACTTGTATCACTTACATATAGAAGATAAAATATTAAAAATTGCTAATGCTGATTTACTTAGTGAAAAAAAGGTACTTGTGTATGGGCAAATGAATTTACTTCACAATTTTTACAATTTTAGTCTCGTTTCTTAAACTAGTTGTTTTTTTTAATAACTAGAGGTGTTCCTACGATCAGTTTTTTCCTGCAGATTCGACATAATTTATTTTCTGCCAATATTCTTGGAATTTTTCTTAGGTCATTAGCCTTCCGATGAAACTTCAAATAAAATGGATTGAAACATCGATAGCCGAACGGAGACATAATACACATAATTAAGACTCTTTAGCTTATCAACGAAAGTAATAGTCATTGCAAGCGTTGAACAATAACTCGAAAAATAACGGAAAATTTGAATTGGCTTGGCGTCAAATATATTACATATGCGTCAAATATTTTAATTAGGTTTTTATGGGAAAATAAAACCTTTTTCAAACAAGAGATGGCACTACTAATCACATTTCAAATCAATTTTTGTTTTCGAGCCAACTAGCTGCACTAAGCAAGCTCTGGGTAGCTAGTTGGCTCGAAAACAAAAATTGATTTGAAATGTGATTAGTAGCGCCATCTCTTGTTTGAAAAAGGTTTTATTTTCCCATAAAAACCTAATTAAAATATTTGACGCATATGTAATATATTTGACGCCAAGCCAATTCAAATTTTCCGTTATTTTTCGAGTTATTGTTCAACGCTTGCAATGACTATTACTTTCGTTGATAAGCTAAAGAGTCTTAATTATGTGTATTATGTCTCCGTTCGGCTATCGATGTTTCAATCCATTTGGTTTGAAGTTTCATCGGAAGGCTAATGACCTAAGAAAAATTCCAAGAATATTAGCAGAAAATAAATTATGTCGAATCTGCAGGAAAAAACTGATCGTAGGAACACCTTTAGTTATTTAAAAAAAAGAACTAGTTTAAGAAACGAGAGTAAAATTGTAAAAATTGTGAAGTAAATTCATTTGCCCATACACAAGTACCTTTTTTTCACTAAGTAAATCAGCATTAGCAATTTTTAATATTTTATCTTTTATATGTAAGTGATACAAGTGATATATAATAGTTTTACTACAAATATTTTGCTTTCACATTCACTAGCTATCATTATCAAGCTCCCGGTACCACGCCTCATGCGACTTTTATGTATTGAAATTCACCTACCTCCTAAACTACTGGCCATCCCATTCTTAAACTTTTATGATAAAATAAGTATACTTTAAGCTTTGTTTTGTTACAAAAATAAACAAAATTAACCTGGTCAAAATTATTCAAATTACGAGTTAAAGTGTCTACTTCCGGTTCCACACAGGAAAGAAAATTTGTTTTTCAAATCTAATTTCAAAATTAAAAAGAACAGCTAATTTTCTATACCAATCATCATGTTTAATGTTTTTTAGATTTTGTTTTGAATCTCAGAATCCGCTTCCAAAAAAACCTTTTATCAATTTCGTCAATTATTCAGAAGCCCATAGCTCGGCAACTAAACCTCAAAGAAACAAAAAATTGTGCATCCACATTCATATTTTCTAGAAGTACCATTGTGCACAATATGAACGAAATCCAGAACCTCGATTTTTTTTCGTTGTCCGCTTCACGTGAAATGTCCCATATATGTCATAAAACAATTTAATGACAGCATTTCCTATTAAAAAGAGATGATGTTGTTCAGAGCTGGAGGCACTTCGCTAGAACAGCAACTAACAATCTATCACAACTGCTTCTCACCAAGATCAACATACTCCGTGAATTTCACTTTTATCCGATACCTGTATCGAACGTTACAGGGATAGAAAGATCTTTGGGATTGGCATTGGAAGCTGTCAGACAGATAGGATTTATTTGGTTGAAGGTGTTTTAAAAAGGCATCACAGCCACAGGGTTGCCAGCATATTTATTTTGATCTAATTATACCGTCGTGAGTTCATGTGAGCACAATTTTCGAATGCTCCCAATATAGATAATTTTATGGGGGGCTAACTTTTTTGTACAACGTGAAATTATGAAAATTCCAAACTGACAATGTGAGAAAAACATTAAATTTATCCTTTTTGGTTTTTTCGATTAATTGAACATTTTTTTTTAACGGGGTAGTACCGGTTAAAATTTTTAAAAAATCATTTTTTTTTTGTTTTTTGCATTTTGCAATTTATTATACCTTCAGAAATCACGTCTCAAAATTTTATTAAGATATTCCCAAAAATAAAGAAGTTACGGCAGTTTACGGCAGATCGCTGCTTTTAATTACTGGGGGGGGGAAAGATGAAGAGCGCATAAGTCAGGCAAAAAAAGCGGCAAAGGAAGCGCGTATGGCCAAAAAAACTGCCCAACTGCAAGAGCAACTGGCTTATGTGGACTCAAGAATACTTATGTATGGTCGAAAGATTGCACGTTGAGCAATTGTAGGTTATAAAAACTAATTTTTAAATAACATTCAATAAATAAATAGAAAAAAAACTTTAAACGCGTTTTTCTCGAAATGAAGTTATTTCAAACTGCGGACACTTATTCTCCGGATCGGCAGAACCGATTTAAATCAAATTTGGTGCACTACTTGATTCAAGTAGCTTGTGTCGTAACCTACCACAATATAGGCCAAAAATTAACCCAAAAAAATTTGGCAAGCGAAACAAAGTGAAAAAAATACGATTTTTCGAAAAATATTTTCAATTAACCGCCATATATTTTTTATCATTTTTTTTTTTAAATATTGCGGTAGATCACCACGTAAGAAACATTTCTCTTTAAAATGCGGTTTGGTTTTTTTGTTTCAGACTCTTCATTCCTGAGATTATCTGTCCGCAGTATGACGAGACATTTTTCGAGACGTCAACTTTGGCGCCCTCTATAAGTAAGTAGAAAAATGAAAAAAATAAAGAAATGTTTTGTTTTGTTACCTTCAAAATGTGTATTTTGCCCATCAAATTTTAAAATTTATACAAAATAAAGGAGGTGAAAAAAAATATTGAAAATTAGGCTGATTGTTAGCATTCTAATCGGTACTACCCCCTTAAGTGGATGTGGTCCATAGACCATAACTTAAACTTTCTTTGACTTTCACAAAGACTCTGTCGGAAATTATCGCAATTTAAAATTTAACAAATTTTCTGTCCCTACATTAAGTTCTTTATCGCCATCACAGGGATTGAAAAACAAAATTAAATCGAAATATGCCAAACATATTTGTTAATACATACTGAAACATTCAACTTTATCAAAAAACGCAATCCGGAGAAAAATTCCCTGAATTTTTTGCAAAGGTTCATGATTTGGCAATGTCTTTTTAAAAACGAATTTTCATCGAAAATTAGTAAAAATGATCATTTTACACTGAGGGAACATACACTATTCAGAAGTATTAAAATGGACGAAAGATCTGGATTACCTAGGATTTTTCAAAATTGATCCGAAACAAACAGATGTAACTAATCCAATTGATCGTACCGTGTAAAAAGGTTTTTAAACAACGGGGCAAATTTGTTTTGTGGGAACACGTGAAAATTGAAAGTCTCATTGTGTCGCAGACTTAGATAAGCGTTTGTATGTCACTTCACAGTGTCGTTGTGAAATTCTCCTGCAATGCATTCACCATAAAAAGGTCGTAGGTGCCAGTAGATATCATTTTTAGTGTAATTGACTCTCATGAATTATTTAGTTTACTGTCTTTTATAAATCTACGCTAAGCGAAATTTTTATACGACCTTAAATTTGAAAGTATTTAAAACATAAAACACCTACATTGTTCTGCATTATTCAATTTTTCAAGCTCTAAAAAAAACCTTAAAAGCTTCCGAAGCAATCGCCACAAATAAATATTTTTTTTCAAACTCCCAAAATATATTCATCACCCCATCATCGGCGCCACTCCATTCATACAATCATCACAGTTTCAATCAATCTACTCAGCACTCATGAAGAGCAGTCGAAATTTTTCTATTTGAGGAAAATTGATTGCGAAAATTTAAGAGGTCGCCACGCGACTCCTATTCACATTTTCTACAATTAACCACTTGTCGCACGAAATGACCGCAACGTGACCAGTTATGAGCCTCATGAATTTTCCCTTCAGTTACAGTGGTGCTGGTTGTCCTTGGAGGATTGAACAGCATCGGTAGCGGTCAGTGATGCCTCCACTTGCGACCGGATGCCTCCAAACTTGGTCTGAATGCGAAGTGGTTACGAGCCAGGAAAAAATGGAAAGAGAAGCATCCAGCTATTTAGATTGGGCTCTCATTATGAACGGCTATAAATTCACCAGCGATAGCTTCAACTCGTTGAACGTATGCACGAGCTTGTCGCACGAATGAATAAGAACAAAGCAAGTGAATGAAAAATAAATGTTGGGTGATATGGAGTTTAGTTAATGTTATTACTAGTATATCTGATAGAAAAATTTCATGTGAGAACGTTTGAAAAAACACCGTTTACTCTAGTGGTACTTAAAAATAATGTGCTTGATGCTATGTTTAAACGCTATGATATTTTTGGTTCAATATCAACAATATATAAATATAATAACGAGTATTTGAACTGGACTTGACTTTTTCAGCTAAATTCTTCTTATAACAAAACAGCTAAGCCAACAAAATAAACGTGGTGAACCAAATGTAAGGCGGTAACGATATTTACATCACCTAATTTCAGTTCTCTAATGCAACGACTTAGTTTTCAAGAAGTTACAAATAACAACCAAATACCACTCTCAATTTCAATTTAAAGCTCATTTAATACGTTACTGCGTCCGTAATTGCATTTTAATGAGCTGTTTCTGGTGACGGTCAGTTTTATGCTTTTCCGCCTGCATATGGCAACTAGATCGAAAATCAGGAAACAAAAACTTCTAAACTGACATTTAGCAACCGCTTTTTCGACCCCCGACCAACACATAAAACACATTTCGGCGAAAGTATTTAAGTCTGAAACTTCCTAATGATTACAGATAGTATTACTCTAGCAGCCTCACTCTTATCTCCCCTAATCTGTGCTGGCTTGCAAACAGACTTCCTCTCGAACGGTTCGGTTTCCGTAGCTTCTGGCGCGGTTTGAAAGCACTCAATCAGCAAGAAGTTGACATTTTTGTGGTGGTAGTGCTTGGCAGCAAATGTGCTAATGGCATTCATGGGGAGAAAGCTGGAGATGTTCGAAAAAGACTCAGTGACAGGCGAAAGATTGATAGAATGTGCTCAAAGTGCTCGAATAGGCTGTTTGCGAACATCTACTTTTTTAAATGATCCGTTGTTCAGGCGACAGCTACAATTCATTTATTTTGATTATTTTGTTAGGGCTATTTGATGGGTTTTGATATTATTATTATTGTTTTCGTTTCGAAAGAGATTCTTGGACGACGACGTAATCCATTTATTTGATTTATTTGTCGAGTGAGATTTTTGGAACGTATTGTAATGTCAATGATTTACATTTAGATGAAATAATGAGGATCTGATTTGCAAATGCAATTTGAAGATGGGAAACAAGAAGAAATAAGGATAGATATCAAACTTGGATGAATGATGGCGCCCAGCGTGGGTGAATTGACATACGTAGCACATTAGAGAAGTAAGGTACTAGTTAGGTAGTTTTATAAATATCTTTTTCACCCCAGAATTATATTACAACGTTGAAAAATAGTAGTAGCATAATGCAGTCCATAAATTATAAAATGTTTCAAGCGATGTAAAAATTAACTCGTTTGTACTCAAATAAGGATTAAAATATTATTTGAATAAAACAACCATCTATAAAAAAATTAGCCATAAACAGCTGAAAGCATCCTTCCGAAAAAAACTTCCGACAACCAGATATTGATTTTTGAGGATAATTCACTAGTACAAGAGTGTTGTTGTTTTCAAAGTGTCTGTTCTCTTCTCTTCTGGATAGAGAGGCAAAAAACGCACCTATTGTATTTGTTGCATTTTTTCTTTTTGATAAGTATAATAGGGTGTGTGTGTGTGTGGGTTGGGGGAGAGGCGCATTGGCACCTCTAAGCACTCAGGCCAAAAGACCCATTGTACTCATTTCCCCCTGCCTACCATAGTTTCCCAGACTTCTTGATAAAGTCTATAATCACTGATAGGGGAAAAGAGGCTATCCTCTGCATGCGTGCAACATCCCAGCCAAAGCATTGATTTCTGAGACGCGCAAACGCTGGGCATTCACAGAGCAAATGCTCCGCATAGTCAGCCTCTTCTAGGCAGGATGAACAGAGGTCATCCTGTACAACACCTATTCGGTACATATGTCCTCCTAGGCAGTTGTGTCCAGCCAGAATGCCTTTCACTGCCCTGCAAACTTTTCTGCTCTTATTGAGCAAGAATCCTGCAGTCACATGGTTGGGTTCTGAAAGGAAGGCCTTCGTGTGCCTGGCCACACCAGCAGTCGTCCATCTATCTTTGTGAGCATCCACTTTCGAAGAATGGCGCGTGCAGATGCGGTCGGCACACCCAAGACGGGTTCAGGGCCCCGTGGTGGAAATCCCGAACCTTGCTTCGCAATGACGTCAGCAATTGCATTTCCCTCAACACCACAGTGCCCCGGTACTCAGAGCAGATGCACCCTATTGAATCTGGCGACAGAGTTCAATCGGTCATTCTTGGAGAAATTTTGAAGTTAGACAGGGGTCTACGCAGCGCCATCAGTGGAGCTTGACTGTCACTGCAAATAGCAATGCCTTTTCCCCTCCATCTTTCCTCAGTTGCCCAACAGGCAGCTCTCAGGATAGCAAATATTTCTGCTTAAAAAACCGAAACGTGCTCTCCAAGAGAAAAAGCCCACCTGTCATTCGTTGAATGCAGATAGACACCAGCTCCAGATCTACCAACTGTCCTCGAGCCGTCCGTGAAGAAGATCTCAGAATATCTGATACAGATCTGGATCGTCCCAGTTACTTCTGCTCAAGAGGATTACTTCGTACCATCTTCCAAAGTCGAGGAGGGGCATCCGAGCGTCAAAAAGGCAAAATATTGGCCGTACCATAATACGAGCCTAGAGAATGAGCGAAGAAATTAAGCAAAAGATAACAATGGACCCGGCAATGAATGTAGATAAATCAATCATCCAAAAGCATTGGTAGAGCATATCAAAAACCAAAATATCTTACGTCCAAGAACATAGCAAAACAGAAGACAAAAATTATACAGGAAATATAGCTGTTATGAAACACGGAAAATGAAAAGTCATTCAAAAATCAAACTATAATATGTCATATTAATTGAATAAATGAGTTGATATCGGACTTCAGCTCTATTTTTTTTTAGCTATACATTTAAATTTAGCTGCAGCAAAGCATTATTGTTATTTGTGTAATGAAAACGATATCTAAATATATGATCTTTACTTGGCCAGTAGATTGCATACAAAACTGATAAAAATACCAATGGCAAATAAAAATAAATAGTAACGGAAACAGTAATAAAATACGTAGTCAATTTATTCTCAACAAAAATATATGTACTTACTGCTCCTTGAATATTATTTTTCATTTGTTATTTACTCTTTTATCTTTCAGTGTGAAAATAAAAAACTTTCTCTTTCTCGTACCCGTCCTACAGAACTTTATCTTAAGTATTCTTATTCAATTACAAAAAAGGCCGAGACCATAAGGTCAACTAATGGCGAAGTCAAACTCAACCTATGAAATTACAGAAACACTTTATCTATTCTCTTTCCGTGGTGAATAAAGTGGATTGAGATATGCTAGTAGAGTTTCATACAGAAAGACACTATCGAAGAAAGCTGTCAAATAGAGAATCGTAGTAGAGATTTTCTCTATTTGCGAGTTACAAAAACAAGGCATTGATCTAGGTTTCATGCTCATGCTGAACGATTATACGGCTCAGACATATGCTGAACGATTATACGGCTCAGACATATACGACCATGCTTGAGGAAAGAATATCACCAATGCTGCGCGACTCCAGCAACGTAGGTGTCCACGAGTTCTGGGAAGAGCTCAAAAACATAATCAAGAATGTGGCAGAAATCGTTGTAGGATACAAAGCCCGACGAGCGCGAAATGAATGGTTTGACGAAGAGTGCAGAAACTCACTTGACGCGAAGAACGAGGCCTACAGACAATGGGTCCAACGTGCAACCAGAGCCAAGAAGGAAAAATATGACGAGCTACGGCGAATATCCAATAGAATAATTAGGCGTAAGAAACGGAAATACTTTGACGAGCAGTTGCTGAACATTAATGTAAACCTAGTTAGTAAGAACACCAGACAAGTGTACAGACTAGTAAACATGATCAAAAATGGCTACCAGCCCAGGACTAGCCTATGTAAGGACAAAGATGGAAGCATTATCAGCGATACCGAAATTATTAGCAAACGATGGGCGTCCTACTTCGAAGAGCTTCTGAATCCGCCATCAAACATCCTCGCAGCAGAAGCTGAGCTCCATGACGATACCATTGGACAGCCCCCATCCACACAATCCCCGACAGTAGAAGAAGTTGATCTCGCCTTGCGTTCACTGAAAAGGAACAAAGCGCCGGGCGCTGACGAGATACCAGCTGAGCTACTCAAGTCTGGTGGGGCGAGTTTATTAAGTGCGCTACATCAACTACTGCTGCGAATCTGGGAGACTGAGGTGATCCCAGACGATTGGCGCAGAAGCATCATCTGTCCCATACATAAAAAGGGAGATAAACTGCGGTGTGAGAATTACAGAGGCATCTCCTTAGTCTGTACGGCCTACAAAATCCTGTCAAAAATCCTGGAATATAGGATTAAACCGTTCGCGGAAAAAAATCATTGGCGAATATCAAGGCGGTTTCAGATCTGGTCGCTCAACAATCGACCAGCTCTTCACGGTCAAGCTAATTTTGCAAAAGTGCTGGGAATACGACGTCGACGTATACCAAATCTTTGTCGACTTTAAACAAGCATATGACAGCATCAACCGAGGCGCTCTATATAGCATCATGCTGCAATTTGGTATACCGGCCAAATTAGTGAGACTTACAAAGATGACGATGACCAACTCCGTATCACAAGTCCGGATCCAGAACAGATTGACGGATCCTTTTGAAACTCTGGGTGGCCTGAAGCAGGGCGATGGAATAGCGCCCACGCTCTTCAACCTGGCACTTGAGTTCGCTATTCGAGCAATGAACCTGAGCACCAGCGGCACGCTACTTTTTAAGTCGACACAATTGGCAGCGTACGCGGATGACATTAACATCATGGCTCGAAAACTGACCGATGGAGAAGAACTTCTGCTTAGACTTGACACCGCAGCAAAGGAAGTTGGACTACGAATCAACGAGGACAAAACGAAAGTTATGATTTTTGGAACGTATTGTAATGTCAATGATTTACATTTAGATGAAATAATGAGGATCTGATTTGCAAATGCAATTTGAAGATGGGAAACAAGAAGAAATAAGGATAGATATCAAACTTGGATGAATGATGGCGCCCAGCGTGGGTGAATTGACATACGTAGCACATTAGAGAAGTAAGGTACTAGTTAGGTAGTTTTATAAATATCTTTTTCACCCCAGAATTATATTACAACGTTGAAAAATAGTAGTAGCATAATGCAGTCCATAAATTATAAAATGTTTCAAGCGATGTAAAAATTAACTCGTTTGTACTCAAATAAGGATTAAAATATTATTTGAATAAAACAACCATCTATAAAAAAATTAGCCATAAACAGCTGAAAGCATCCTTCCGAAAAAAACTTCCGACAACCAGATATTGATTTTTGAGGATAATTCACTAGTACAAGAGTGTTGTTGTTTTCAAATGACATTAACATCATGGCTCGAAAACTGACCGATGCAGAAGAACTTCTGCTTAGACTTGACACCGCAGCAAAGGAAGTTGGACTACGAATCAACGAGGACAAAACGAAAGTTATGATGCAATCTAGGACAAGGACGCCAGCGCACACGACCATCAACGTAGGGGACCTTTGCATCAAATTCGTGGACAACTTTGTGTACCTGGGTAGCAATCTATCGAGTGACGCCAACGAAACTGACGAAATCAAGCGACGGATACAACTAGCAAATAAGACTTTCTTCTCGGTCCTCCCTATCATGATATCGAAATATGTGCACAGAAAGACTGAGCTTCGCGTTTATAAAACTATTATAAGACCTGACCCAAGCCTCCGAATACATGATCGATACTTTCGAAAGGAAAGTACTACGGTGGATTTTCGGGGCTATCCGCGACCGAGATGGATGGCGCATCCGGTACAATAATGAGTTGTACGAACTTTACGATGAGCTTGAAGTCTCAAAAATTGTCAAACTACAACGGTTATGTAGCAAATAGATATTGGCCGAGACCAGGCGAGCCGAAGTCAGACGAGGCCGCCAACATGTGGACGGCATTTGACAGCTCGTCCGAATCGCCTTGGCTCGTCCTCAACATCCATTCCGATCGGATGTGGCACGAGCGCCTGTGACACCTGTCAAAGTCGCTCGTCTGGACCGTCCACACACTCGGCTCGCCTGGGCTCGGCCAATATCTATTTGGCACATTACAGTGGGCTGGGCACGTGCAACGCATGAATGACGATCGCATGCCAAAACGTGTCATGAACGCAAGACGAGTCGACGGAGCGAGGCCAAGAGGTAGACCAAGAGTTCGGTGGGAGGGCTCAGTGTATGCGGACGCCGAACAACTATTGGGGTTCCAAGATTGGAGGACGCGGTCACGTGACCGAGACAATTGGACGAGTTCGATCCAGGCGGCCAAGGCTTGACATCGGGCTGTTGTGCCACGTTGATGATGATGATCTAGGTTTCCGTAAAATTTGTAGTCAAATTTGCAGTTTTAGGTTTTTAGTTTTGTTGGTTCGAATAGAAACTCAAGCATTTCGTTTGCGGAACAGAAGAATAAGGTACTGATTTCATTTTGCTGCTTTGGGTAGCCAAATTTGAATGTAACACAAGGACACTTGTGTCACCTTTAAATTATATGCGGAAAATTGAATTCAAATATATTAATCAATTTGTGTTTTTGATTTTGAAATATACCTTGTATTGATAAATATTATGTAAATTGAAATTTTTTGATTTTGAATTTTACTTATTAAATCATTACAAAAGTAGACACTTGCTCCAAGAGAAGGCAGCAACACAACCCACACGCTTTGACAACGCACCGCAATTGCTAAGTTAATAAGTGGCGGCTGACAAAATTAACGCGAAGCATTTTATTGGTCAGATTTTAAGCATAGCTTGAAAAAAAGCAAGCAGTTCCTACTGAAATGCCCGGCAGCTACTTCGAAAAAAAAAATTGTTTCTCGTGGCTCAGTTGACCCAAAAAGCACATACCCTTCAGGAGACTCTAGTTTATATCTAACTAACCTCCAAATACAATGAACATAATCATTATAAAAACCATCAATACAAACTCATATACTAATTTCACGAAATTTGGAGAGCTAACTTTCACGAAATTTTCGAACAATCGAATACTAAAATTAATAAAACTTTCATTATGCTTATAGCTGCTCAGCTCCATATGCATTTCATAGCTCACGAAGTGCCTAATGGCCAACATTTAGATAACGGTCGACGATGCTTTTCAGCAAATTTCCGAAATTCGATTTAGGACCAAGCTAGTTTGAAGCTCCAGATGATATTCAATCCCATTTCAAACTTCCAAACAAAATGATTCGCAAACAGACCTTCTCTTTCTCTCGATGAATTAACATCCAAGCTCCTTATTCCAAGCCAATCAATGCAACCACATCGACTAGCTTAGTCTAGTCGTTTTCGAAAATACTCCCTCCCTTGTCATACAGTACCACTTATGACACTCAGCACAACTTTAATGGCACTATTCCATATTGCTTTTATCACGATTTAAATTTATGAAGTATCTATGTACCTACTCGAGAATAATCAGATTACTCAAGATAAGCATAATGGCAGGCAAAGCTCTTTTGTGCGAAACTCTCATTTCGCCAGATGAAAGCAACACAATTTCCTTTAAGCAGGTGGCGTGTTGTGGCTCTTGTTTTGTTGTTGTTGGTGAACTGTCGTTTGTGAATCTACGATATATGCCCTATAGTATTAGTATTTTACAAGCACTCATGCTACACACTAGTCGAGAATGTCGAGAATCCTACGGCAATTACTAGTCTCTTCTTCGACAAACCTTTAAGGAAATTTCTTTTCATTTCGTCGCTATTATGTTGATAAGGCGATTTTCAGATGAGCTGCTCGAGAGGGTTGTTGTCGAGCAGTTTGAGATTTTGTTTGTCATTATTTACTTGGCAAGAAGAGCAGACGGAGAACTGTAGAAAGACCGTACGAAATTGGAGCGGAAGGTGCAAATAGTAGCTCAAACGCAAACTAATTGGCAGGTATCTGGCGAGCATTGACTTGAATGCAGATTGTTTTTTTTTTTACATTTGCACCGGAAAAAAAAACAAAACAGTTGACTAAGCTCAATACAATGGTCCCTCAGGCTTAAAAAAAAATAACAGATTCATTAGTTATGATGTTAGCCTCAAATCCAGAAAAAAAACTTGTTTATTAACATCTAGCAATACGAACGGCTACTTAAGTAACAAAAATTCAATTTCTCTAGTCTATCCGTTGTGCAAACTAAAACACTTGACAACACTTACATCAAAATACCCCAGATTACATTTAGTTTACTCCTGGGAAGTTTACTATTGCTTTGCCCAAACACTATTCATCCGCACATCCTTGAATCCTCGCTATACTTGCTGACGAGCTTACCCAAAATATATGTACATCCGGGCCCTCGACCGTTTGATGTGCTGTATGCTTCCAGATCTAGTTCCAACTTCTTCTTCTTCTACTTCTTCTTTCCTGATCAATATTAAGAGATAGCATTGCTGTCTTGCCTAAGTTCAAGGATTTAATTTAAGAGCCTTTTGGAGATATTGAGTGGTAGTTTTTTGGATGAATAGCGTGTCTGAACACATAAAAAAGGTCATGGAATGGATAGATAGAATAGCCCTTGGGGGAGCCGACGATAAACGACTTTGAAAGACATCAACCACAAGAACCACAACAAAAAAGTACAAGCTGGCTCGGTTTTTCATCGTGTAATTGTTGCGTGATGTTCGTACACATGTAAGTTTGAGCTGAGATGATTGAAAATTCGTTGAAATTGATTTAAAGCGGATGAAAAGAGTTTTTGAAATATTTATCTGTGAATTGTTCACAGCTTTGAAGCTGTTTGTGATTTAAATTGGAATGATGATGTAGATTTCGTCTATAAACTTGCATTGAAATTTAAACTATTAAGCAAACTATGTCACAAGAAGCCATTGTGTTTGTTTCTATGCTAAAAAAGTACAAAAAATTGCCTTTTTTTATCTTTTTTGCAATATTATGTATTAGCAATGAATGTCGGTAATATATTGTCTGATATATCTCTAAAGACCATAAAATACGTGTGATAACACGATGACATATTTGGGTGTACAAAATCAGGACCTAAATTTTATCCACTCAATTTGATACTCAATCACTAAAAATTGATTGCTCATTTCAGCTTTTACTTTACACTTTCACGTTACATACATTCTGAAAGTTACGCTCCACTAAACACAGTAATAAGCCATTTACCCTGGGGAATCTATACTAAATCGCGTCTGATCTCAGCCTCTATTGGCCTTTGTCATCTTCAAATACCTTAATCATTTCATAAAACCCGAAAATATTGGCGTCCTTGCTTTCGCTCCAGGCTCATTTAATCAAAATTCTCGTATATGAACGGCTTTATCGTTATTCATTACGTCAAAACGACAACAAGGCTTATTATCAAATTGAATGAATATGACTATAGCCGCTGCATAAAAATAAAAGTTAATCATCCCGAGCCAAGTACACTTGCTCGAAACGGCTAGCCGCCATTGCTATTATCTTCGTTAAATGGATAATTTGAAAGCGTATCTAAACGACCTTCAGTCTCATTAAATCGACGGCATCGACAAACTTTTCTCAGGTCGGCTGTCATGTAACAATACCGGGACCCAACCTAGCCGATTCTACCTTTCCCATCCCCTGACCGCTCATCAAATAATTAATACTCCCTGATCTTCTTTGTGCACCCGCATCTTTCTACTATTCGCTCATCACTCGAAACACGACAGGACGTCTGCTCATCCCTTCGTCAAGAGTGTGCGAATTCGAAAACGCTTCGGGCACTATTGCCGTGCCGTATCTCAGTGAATTTGTGTTCCACTTAAGTGACTTATTGGAGCGTTTTATGACAACAATCTTCTTCCAATGAGTTTTTATTGAATCCTTAAAACAGCCGATTTATTCGAATCGCTTTCAATATTGTATTCGTAGGAAGAGTGGAGTCAGTCATTTTTCTATGTGATTCCATTAAGAATCGGAAATCATCGAAGAGTTTCTCAATCAGTTCCGAAGCAAATTACAACGTCTCCGCAAGCTTATAAAAGCATTCGGAAATTTAGTTTTGGATGAAAGTCTTTTGAGGTCAGGATTTGGTTTGTTTGGATCTTTTATTCTACTAAGAGAAAATGGCAAAGACAATTCAGATTGAATTTGATATTACGTTTAGTTAATACACTGTGTAACACAATTTTGTGTTCATGATAGCAGAGGGATGGTTTTGAAAAAAAGACAGAACATCTGGAAAAAACCATAGTATGAGTGACATTCCCAGTTTAACATTGGTCAAATGAATTCAATTCAATTGAAAAGGTTTTACTTCATTTTTTATCTGTACACTCTTCATTTTACTTAGAGTAAAGTTAACAATAAAAAACTTAAAATCTAGCGGTTATACTGTTTTGGGCTGCTGGCTTTTGTTGGCTTTATTTTTAGTATTTATTGTCATTTACATTTTAGATCTTTCACGAAATCATATCACCCAGCCTGTATAGAAGCTGGGATTACCTGGGCAATAATTACTTATATTCTATCTTTATGGTCAAATCAACAAATTTCCTTGAAGCAAAAAAGCAGGTTTTCAAAATATTTTTTTTAGCAAATATATGGGGAAAGTATTTGCGTGTCTGTTAGGAATACTAATTATTAGTGCTAAAGTTAACTTTCTTTTCGAAAATCCGAGCAGTTAAATATTCTATAAATAAAAACAACGAAAACAGGAATTATTGAAGAAAATACTCATAAAAGCAAAAAAGGTCAAATTCTATTAAAGAAATAATTCTGGTGCGCAATAGCAAGTTGCTATGTGATAACAACAGTAACGGTACAATGATGTATCTTAGGATATTAACGTACTGTTTTATGTCGTGACGGATAAGTGTCACACAAAATATATTTTTAATTTTACGACGAACTTGACCCCACCATTTTGTAAATTTGGGCTATCAAAGATAAATATGGTTTTCTGCAACCAAACATTTCGTATTATTCAACAAATAACTTGAATTGGAACAAAAGGACTAGCACTTGTGAAAAAAAAATTACGCTTATCGTATAGCTAAACGTTTCAAAAATATGGTCCCAAAAATTTGAAGTCAATCAGAGCAAAACTCTCGAAGCTATTGAATACTTAGTCCCTTCTATCATTGTTGCTCTATGCTGTATCTCTTCTATCATTGTTGCTCCGACAGCTCGGAGCTTAGTAGTCAGTTTCTCAAAACAATTTTTAAAAAATCCGTGTGCACTGCCATTTAAAAACCACATTACCGATTCATTTCAAACTTCAAATATTGCCTCAAAACGATAATTTTTAGAACTTTCTTTTACATTAAGGGGGTTTTCCACCTACAAAAAGTGAAAAATAGCATTTTTTTTCGTGAGAAATAGCAATTTTCACTTCAAATGACCTCCAAAAATTTTAAAATTAAATGAAAATAGAAATCAAAGAACGTTGGGGGAGGATTTGATGATACTTTGATTAAATTTTAATGTTTTTTTGATTTCCGATAATTTTCAACACAGCAAATCGTCTTTTTCCAAAGTCGTTCTTGAAAAGCTTTTGTCACCGGTTTGTTTGTCGATATTTTCACATAAAAAAATAACACAATGCTGTTGAAATGATAGCTAACAATGTACAAAGGTTTAAATAATTTTGCTCTCTCTATATTTCTAAAAAAAAATCGTAAAAAAAGTATTTTTAATCACACCGAAACCCTTACCCCTCCCTTAAAAGAAATTTAACCTTACAAATTTGGTAGCAATTTGAGTAGGGTCTGCGCGTTAAGCTAATACCGGAGCAAATATATCACCAATGAATGGCAGCTTTTAGACATCATTACCTAGCATTGCTGAAGATTTTGTACACAAGAGATTTTTCAACCTTTGAAGCAGCAACTAAGTAGTGTTCTTATCTTTACTTCTTCTTGGCAATACTTGGTGAATTACAAGCATTTAATTCAGTTTTGACTAATAATGAGCTCTCTGTTTCAAAAACAGCTATAAGGAGCCGCTGTGATAACATAATTTCAGCCTGACCCGTTACCTTCGCGTGACATTAGGCCACTACTCGCTAGTGACTAGTTTAGTGGGTAGTTTGAGGGCCAATTTATAGCTCGTGGAGCGTCACACTTGCCTACAACTTGAAACAGCTCTAAGAAACGTTAGAGGAAAGAAAGAACCGGTAATCCTCTGACTTAGAGCTTTCCTGAGCCTAATATTTTCGGTTTAAGGACCAATTATGTTTAATGAAAAACCGAAATAATCCACATTCGATTAACACGAAATTTTTAAATGCAATTATCTTCACAAATTAATATAGTTTATTATATTTTATTATATTTTTAATATATTCAGTAAACCTTTTAATAGATAAAAGAAAAAAACTAATTACTCCAGGCGAAACACAAATCATTCAGAAAGAAGACTAAATTACAATAGCAGCAGATAGAAAAACATTCTTAAACATAAAAATAATTAAAATTTTCTAAATTCCTGCGATCCGGATGTAGTTTGCTTATGAAACGGACTGTATTCTGAACACTTTTTCTTATTTTATTTTATAACGATAATAGACAAACGGTAAACTGGGTTTTTATTTTTCCATCGGTTTTCTATTACTTTGTTTGAACTTGCTTTTCACAAGTAGAAATTATTGAGACTTAAGGCTGGTACGGAGTTAATCCTGAAGCTAAATTTTGACATGTTTCCATTATCTGGTCATTTTTCGAGCGAACATTTTGGCAATGAAGAGAAGCAGAGACACTGCTGCTGACGGATAAAATGTCAAGAATTTCAATTTTCGATTGATTTTCTTATTGGAAAGACATTTGCACTATTCAATTTTCAAATTCAAACACCAAATGTCACTTTTTAGCTCGAAAGAATGAAATGCACAAACTAAATTGGCGTGAAATGATTGGAGACATGTGTCAATGCCGTCTATATTTTATTATTTTTTAATATTCTATTCATTGGTAGTTTTTTTTCCTTATCTTATTTTAGATTTTTTTTCGTATTTATATATACATATACATTAAATTTATGTTTTGTTTGGCTAGTAAGTAAAATAAAATAATCACCATCATCGGCATTACAAGCGGGGTCCGATCTTGGTATCCCTCAACAAGTTTTTCCACTGGCTCGAATGTAATCAATCTAATTAAACATCCTTAAGCTATGGGTTGCCTGGTCAATGTCATCCCTCAAGCGCAAGCCAAATCTGCTTTTTTGTTGTTTAAAGTACTTTCAGATACTTTCAGGAATATTGCCTTTTTAAGAATGAACTCCGTCTTGAAATGATCCTGGATTTCGAGCTCCAAAAGTTTTTTATGTGTTAAATCAAAATTAAAAATAACTGTAATAATAATCAATTTCTGAGCAATCTTGATAAAAGACGAAAATAGTGTTTTATTATCTTCTTTGTTTCGGTAAAGTTTAATCTGGAACTGATCTCTATTTAATAATGAACATCAATATTCTATTTTATAAATGAGTTCACTGAAATCATTCTACGCTTTTGATTTTAGTATTTTGGTAATACTGCGGCCAAATGTGTGTTGTGCATTTAATCAAACATAATAAAGAACACAGGTCCTTTTTTCCTCAGTTTTTTGTGCAAATCTCAATTCTATGGGTGATTTAGCCTTTTATAGCTAATCTTCATCAAGGGAATTTAAACGCCAAAAGGCCGTTTGGCAGGGTATTTGCTTCACAAACTCAGTTCCAGCCTATATCGGTCCATCTGTGCTCAATAAACTCCAGAAAACTCTGGAAAATTTTAAGGTCTGTGGATAAAAATCGGCTGATTCGCAGCCCCTACGAGGCTATTTGTATAAAATAAGGGTTGCACACAGCTAACGATGCGCGAAATGTTGACTTATTTTCTGTTTATCAGCCTTCCCTTTGCACCCGAGTCCGTTTTTACCTATATCTGCTATCCTTCGCTGCACCATCCCCTGCAAACTTTTAAATACATACAGAACTTTACTAAATTTTACAGCACCAAAAGCCATGAGCTTGCGCGTTTAAACCTAACAGCTAGCAAAAGTTTAATACTTTTTGAATACTTTTTGATTTTTTTTTAGTCTTCAATCTAACATCACAAAAGACATCGATTCCAAGGAATTATCTATTCTTCTGTGTAAATTGAAAAATATATTGTGTTCTCAGCTTCAAAGACCTAAAAGCATGGTTAAGACATGTCAGTAAATGAGCATTTCTCTGAAATATCTTACCCAAAGGCGATAACTGAAGCTAATGAAAGGAGTCAGAGTACTTTCACTATACTGTTTAGTCAAATGTAAATTTTGTATCAATACATTTAACAAACAAAACAAAAACAAATGCCACAGCTTTCCTTCTTCATATTAAATTTCCATCCGACACTAGCCTGCGGCACTTGTTCGAAGGTCATGCATCAAATGCATCCTACACCTCCGAAACGCCCAAATTCAAACTTCAGAGCACATTCGAGTTAATTCTCCTGACAATTTTCTATGCAAATTTAGTTTTGCGATCCAGTGTAGTTTGTATTCGTGCACCCAAGCAAACCGTCAGAGAAAACATGAACTTATCAAAGAAACTTGAAAGTGAAATGGTTAAGCTCTGGTTACGGACTGATTTTGAAAAGCACATATTTTTCCTGTAATGGCAGCCATATAAAACGAAGTAGTCAGGATAATGACGTAAATTCGGTTATCTATCGACCGCTCCGGATCCCTTGGGCCACGTAAGTGATGGCAACTGATTAAAGTAAAACAGTAGTAAAGTCTTGTTTGAGAGGAAATTGAAGACGGGCAAAAAGGATCGACGAAACTTTTCATGTTATCCTCAGTTGCCGTCCTACGTCTACATTCGTAGTACGTACCGAACGTACGAAGAAGCAGTCGGCTTACTCCATCCGCAAACGGACAGACATATCAAGAAGCGACCATCAAATGAAGAGGATATGAGCCCGAAATGACAGTAGTTGGTTGTATTAAGTGAGCCTGTAGTTTGTTTGATGACACCTTCCGTTCGGGGTTAGTTCTTCTTTGAATGCGTTCCCATCTACGGTTATCGGTCTGAACGATGCCATTTCGGAACGGGTTCAATTCAAGTTTAGACTATTTGCTGTTTAGTGCAGAAGTCGTAAGATATTTCCGATCAATAAAGATGGCATGAGAAGGACGATTGTTGTTCCTATTGGAAAAAGAGTTTGTGCGAGAAACACTAATACAAATGATTCAAAGGCAGAAAAAAAATGAGTTGCGGAGAGAAAAAGTTCGATTTCTTGCCAAATGATTTAGGTAGTAGTAGTTTCAAAAACCATAAAAGACGTAGGCAGGATACAAAAATGTGGGAAATTTTAAAATTTTTCCCGAAAAAAACCAGACGGTGTGATTCTTTTTCAAGAAAATAATTACGTTTCCTCCGAAATATTATTTCGAATAGAAATCACTTAGTTCCGCTTCACAGAATCTTCTACGATGAGCCATATCACTCCAACTTAAATCCATTATGTTGACTACTTTCGTTGTGCCAAGGGCGATGGTTTCATCGCAAACACAGCTAATGCTGTGCTGTTGATAGAGTAGGTTCGGTGCACACTTTTTCGGAGACTTCCTGAAAATTGTGTCCTTTATGGTTTTATGACCTAAATTCAAGTTTTTTCCAATGATATAGACAGACACTTGAGTTTTGGAGCGATAAGCTACAAGTATGGGAAAACGTTATGGTTGCTGCTTATGGCTGGACATTATTTTTGGTAATGTGAGTACCGAAGCAAAAAAAAAACCATAAAATGTAGAGAATGCGAGCAGATATACAACATTCTTGAATACCAGTTTACGGTATGGGAAAAGTTATCTCAAATAAATTTCGCTAGTCAAGCAAAATTTAATTTGTCCAATAAAACTCATCTAGTTTGAAGTGGATCTCAGAGTAGGATAGTAGATAGAAACAAAATATTGAATTAGATGAAAAAAGCTGGTTCAGCTCCGTTCGATAGTGGAATTTCGAAAGTTTAGTGTGTGGTCATGTTGCTGATTGGTGTAAGTTTTATGACGCAGTAATTTTGTTGATTTTGTGAAGTAGCTATTGACGACACCATAGCTTCATTTGATGTTTGTATCTGGTACGAAAACATAAATATGGAACCATAATTTTTTTTATGGTTTTTTTTTTGGAGAAATAGAAAATGATATAATACACCGTTGTACAATGTAACTTATCTGAAAAAATAAGTTTTTCTTGGGAAAAATATCTCAAGCAACATTAAAAGCCTCAATTAAGCTTCGATTTCCGACTAATTTTTTGTAGGTTTTTCGATATTAAAGTAATTCAACACAGAATTTTCCAACTTATATATCTGCGTTCAGACATCAAAATGAGACTATTTGGGAGAACATTCTTGCTTATAGCTTGATTTCAAATACAAACTGCAAACCATTGGCACCTGATATCGAAATTTTCGTGGGGTATTACGATAATAGAAATCGTACCGTTGGGACGAGTGAGATATAAATTTTAAACAAAATTTGTTTTAAGATAATTCGTTTTCCAGCAATTTACGGGTTGAAAGCAATTGAAGAAGATTTTAGGATGGCCGGAAACTACGGTCAAAAGATCCCGAAACAAAAATTCATCGTATTATTGCTGAAACTATTTCAACTCAATTATGTTTTTCAAACAAAATAATACGCGCAGGCAGCAGTTGTTCCGTGAATCTGCTGAAGCATTTAGCAAGTAACAAACGTTATGCTTAATATCAGAAAGTTCCTTTTATAAAGACTAAAAAAAAACCAAAGTGGATAAACGCGAAATTAAGCTCAACATATGGAGTGAGCAATCTTTGACAACGCTTCACGCAAGACAAAAAGGACCAAAATATTCTTCACTCTTTCAAAAACAGCAAAAAATTTGACCAACATAGTAATTCGACTGAAGCAGTTGATGTGTAGTGATGGGGAAAATAGTGAAATACAACTGGGAATGAAAATTCACGACAAAGTGATGCAGCTGCCTGAGGCGGAAACTTGTTTTTGCTGGAAAAATATTTAGAGCATGAGTGACACGGTTGGTTTTATTAAATAAAATAATCAAAAAATAATCAAATACATTAAAATATGTGGAGATCTAGAAATACTTGATAAATAATCTACGCTTTTGCAACCAAAATTATGAAGCCAGAACTTCAACACTAGCTTTTTTATGCAACCGCTGCTCAGAATTATTTTTACTGTTTTTTTTTTCACGAAAATTAGCATTAAAATCAGATGTTTTTGTTTGACAGTAAGTGTTTTACAGTATCTTCAGCCCTTTGGTGGCACCAGGTGTTTCATTGAACTTCTAGTAATCCACATATATTTACCGAAAAATATTTGGAAAAACCTAGTGCAGAAAGTAAAAGTGCTGAAAGAGCTGTTTAAGATAAGTTGCATTGTAAGCAAAACTCCTGCGCAGCTGTTGTTTTCAATGCTACCCTAACCCCCTCTCAATAGAAGCGCAAAAAACGCAGCTATTGTTTCTAGCTTGAATATGATACTATTTTGTAAATTTTCGGCCCTACGTCGGCCCTGCTTTTAGGCATTTAGCGACTGAAAATAGGCAAGGACGATTTGTAAAATTTCGAATTGTGATAAATTTAACGCAATCATTTGATCGTCTTCAAATTTACAGGACACATTCATGTGCATATGAAATATGTTTATTTGTTTTTTTTTTATACGTTTTACGAATGTCTGGTTAACTCTGCTGCTACAGCAGTTATCTATATTGAAAATCTTCGAATCAACAACCTCCCTGAAATGTTTCTGGGTCTAGGAAAAGAACGAAATTTTTTGATAAATTTCATACTTTGTCTATAAATTTCATACTTTTTATCGGTAGCTCTTCACAAAATTTTCAACCCTGAAATTTGTGTTCGCGAGAACTAAAACAACCCGACACTCAAATTTAGTTGAAACTCGAATGATGTATTCATCTTTATTAGGACCAGGCCACATTGGTTGAAGTAATTTGAAGTTGTGAGTAAAATTGTGAGCATCATGAAAAATCGCTTAGAAAAATGAAGACTTTTTGCCCAATCACTTCAGGAATTTCACGTAGTTTCACAATCTGCATATTTCAATGTACATATTATTACATTAATGCTGCATACACATAAATCCAGTCTGAGCTCATAACTGCTAAAAATTACTGTAGTACTAAGAAATTACCTCGCATAAATAAAATAAATTCATTCATTTCAATAGATCGCAAATTAGTGTGGAATAATCGAAATATCTGGAACAAAAAGTGTGAGTGCTGGAGATAAATCAAATTCAGCAAAAAACATATTTCTAAACATTAAAGTTTCATGAATTTTTTATCTTTTTTGACTGTAGATACTATTATCTAATTTTTCGAAACAAACTCAATATGCAAATACGAATTTTTTTCAATTACTTGAAAGGAAGACCATCTTTCGTAAAATTCACCATTAAAAAACTACCATGGGAAATAATATTCGTGTACCAGTTAGTATCCCTCAAAGCACAATTGCATAAAACAATATTTTATGAACCACTAATATTTTTAAAGAAACTCACATATATCCACGAAAATTTCATTTTCCGACAAACGCAAACGAACACGTATTTACGACTACGGTCACATAAAAGAATCATTCGGCAATAGTCATAATATCCGGGTTGTTCCCAAGATTTTCTTGCCGGAGTTTATTAGCATCCCGGTGCCACGGAATATGCATGCTTTTCAAAAGAGTTGATATACGACTCTGATCTAAATTATTCCACAACACTGTCCAAATAAGCTACGATACACTAGCGTGTTGTTAATAATTTACCTGCTGCCCATTACCCAACATTTTGCCAGCAACCATCCTCCACCACCTTGGCTAGCCCATGGTTTTCAGGTGTACCCTGATGCTGGAAAGGCTGCGGTCAACCATCAAGTTAACTGTTGTAACCATTGTGATCGTTTGACGTGGCGCCGAGCGCGGTGGTGAAGATACGAACGTAGTACACAAGATATGCCAGAGAAGCAATTGGACAGAGTCCTTGAAAGAAGAGCTGGTCTATCCGTTTCTATCCTTCGGCGTGTTATGAATTAATAATTGCGGTGAAATTTTCAAAGGATAATTTTTTAAAGGTGAACATAAACATAAAACGAGCTATACGGCGTCCGGACGAGAAGATAAAATTGAAAAGGGGTCGGCTGTATATTCAAAGAAGGATATTCGAAATGGCGGCTAATATTTCTT
This sequence comes from Nemotelus nigrinus, assembly GCA_947369275.1. Classification (NCBI taxonomy): domain Eukaryota; kingdom Metazoa; phylum Arthropoda; class Insecta; order Diptera; family Stratiomyidae; genus Nemotelus; species Nemotelus nigrinus. Next base: position 14,044,390 of record OX376374.1, read on the forward strand.
GAGTAGATATCAAGCCGAAATGAATGAGCCATCAAAAATTGGATTATGGTCAAAGAGTTTCGTAGGATTCAATGTGAAGTGGATTTATAAGAAATATGTTGCAGTGGATACTATTTCGGCGGGGATTTTGGATTTAAAAATTCAGTTTCTGTTGTGGTTTGGTGTTTTCATTAACTTAATCCAAACAATTTATAAAATATTTACTTACTCATTTTAGTTGTTTATCATTAGATTCGTTTGAGTGATTCATTCCTTACGTGAAAATAAAAATGAATGATTACTCAGCACAATTCTCATCTAAAAATACAAAGTATTCTACAACTCTCATTTAACTTAATGGAAATTAACCTTAATGCTCTCACTTGATATCTTAATTTCGAATCCCGACAGATGTCCTATCAAAACAAATGAAGTATTTCAAACGCGCCCTTCGTCAGATTCCAATCACAAGAATCGCATCACATAATGAACAAATTCCACGCTATTAAGGACTCTATTCAAAGAAAATTGCTAAATTAAAGGCATCCCGCCCCACAATTACCCCTTTTCCAGGTCGTTATCAGCCAGCCGCAATGCGTATAGTGCTGTCCGACAAACATCCCTTAAATTTAATTTAATTTCAACAGTTGATTAAACATCTGCCCGAAATTCCATCCCTGTCACAATCATCCAATCGTTGCTGTTTTGTTTAGCTTGTCTCAACTCGAATCCCAGCGGACTTGTCCTGCTGTTGAGTACTTTTTAACAAAAGCTACGACGCGACACCAATTCGATGTCCTGTCGAAGCGAAAGCAGCAGGAACATCGCTTGTCTTTCGACGATCACCAGCTTTGCCCCGCTTTCTAATAATCAACCGCAGCGCCAGATTCGAATGCAGCCACCCTCGTGCCTCGAATAAATAGACAATACAGCACAACAGCGCCAACGAGGGTGCTGTGACATAAATAATCTTGTGTTGCCAGCTGTTGACGATTAGATGGTAGGTTTGGTGTTGAGCCTCGGCATGCCGTGCACCATCCACGCTCGATTCTTGACGAAATCATTTGGAAGGCAAACATCCTTAATTCGATTTCCGCACAATTGAGTGAGGCGTTGACTTGGAATTAATTTTCGTTAATTGATGAAATTTCGGCGGACGATCTAAGGAATGTGTCATGTATAGGTTGGAATCTAAAAGCAGATGCTGAGGTCGTTGCGGTGAATGCTGTAGGTCGCAAAGTAAACAGTGAACGGTTCAAAGTTGTTTGGATCAAGGGTGAATTGTTGATTCATTTGTTAAAAGCATGTTCCGTTAAGTTTGGCAACATTTTTTTTGCTGTAGAAATAGTATTAACATGCTTAAAAACGACGGCTAAATAAAAAAACCAAAAAGCTCCGATGCATGAACTATGAACAATTTCTTCAGAAAATTCTTTACGAGTTAGAAGATCAAATTTTTTGAAATGAATAAACTCAATTTGAACGAACATATGAGAAACGCATCAGGACACAGCTGTTTTTGCTTCAAATGAAAAAAATCTGTTTAGCAGTATTGTTTTTAAAACACACAATCAAGAATTAGAAAATTTGAGGGTAGAGTCAATGCGTGCTCTGTGCAATACTTTTCTCAGAATATCCAATGTGCTCGGAATCCTCAGAATAGAGAGATTTAAAGAAATAAAACAAGCATATAAATATACAAAATTTAGTGAAACAATTTCACTACAAGGATATAAATCTACAAACAGAACAAATCGAAAGCATACCTATCCCAGATTTTCCTTTTGGTTAATCCGAATTTTCCGAATTAGTAGTAGCTTGTGCAAATCGCATACATATGACGGGAATTTTCTGTTTGCGGGGACATTCACTACTACTAGCACTCGAAACAAGGCGAATCACTTCAATTCTTACTGCTGTTCTCGATTCCTTAAATGTCTCTGTTCTGAGTCGAAATTTTATACATTGTTCGCGGGTATACTATGTTGATTTCGAAGTTCGGTCTAGATGATGTAAGTAATGCGAAAACTAGTTTTTAATAACAGAAAAAATGCCAGAAATGTAAGCCACGTGAAAGTATTCCATCAATTTTTTTTTTTTTGGAAATTCCAAAAAATTACTATATTTTTGGAAAATAGTTTTAGTTGAGAAAAAATAAGACGAGCAATTTTTCGTAAGACCCACTAAACAATTTTGGGCTTCAGTATAATTTATAAGTACACTAGCACTTTACATGATTTTATGTGGTGGATCAGCTTAAAATTTTGGATATTTAAATTCAAATTTTTAAAAATGTTCCAAGTTTTCGATATAGAACCACATCTAGAGGTTGAGTATTGACAAAGGTGTTGTTTGATTGGCTGCTAGTATTGTCTTGTATAACAAAATTTTTTTAAACATCAAAACGTTTTGAAACACGAGCATTATTAGTGACAAGTGATGAATTTTCGACCTATGCATATGACCCCCTACCCAAACGGCAGTTAACTTTATGACCCACCCAAGACTAGCCAAATCCAAGAAAAGTTAAAAAGATCGTAAATTTCTTCGGAAAACTAGACATTTTCCCATCGTTTAATTAAAGCAACGTACTTCTAGAGAAACTTGAATAGTGCAATATCAACACTTCCAACAACAGTGCAATATCAACACTTCCATAAATACTCTTTACATAAATACATTCCACAACTCTTCACAAACATTATACACTAATTAACATGTTAAAATACAAGTAGCCTAAGCTGAAAAAATGTAATGTCACGAAAAAAAATAAAATATGAGTATGAGTTGTCAATGTTTTGTGATAAGCTTTGAAGTTGTAATTGTTCTAAAACGACAAACGTTATAAAATAAATTACTTAGCATTAAATAATTCCATTTATAAATAAATGATACTATTCCTTATAAAATTTTATTAATTTTTCGTATTTGATTTTGTGTGTGATACCTCATCCGCTGATGCACGCTATCCAGTTATTGATCTAATTATTTGATTGATCAATAACCGTACTTCTGTTTGGGGTGAAAGAGGTAGGAGAAATACCTACGCTTAGGATCATTAACAGCACAGAAGTTAAAAAATTTAAAGAGTCTGTCTCTTTTCGCTTTAGATTTGTTGCTTCTCCAAAAGGTGTGCTCGAAGTTCATACAGAGGTCCGAGTTCCTCCGATTTAGTATACTGAATCAGGTTCTGTAACTCCTGTGTTGGCGGCGAAAGTATGGAATCAAACAGGAAATAGGCTGAGCCAATAACCACGCGTTTCAGCCTGTCATTTTCCCAGCTGACAGATTTGGACTTGAAAAATATGCGCGAATGGTAGCATGAACACATTACACACGAGTCTTTCATCACAAAAGATCTTTACTCCCTTGATTGAACTCAGTCTGCAGGTCATGCTGTTAAGAACCCGAGGCTATTGTGCAAGTGCCATGTGGCTTGCTGCTTTGTCAATTTTTTGCTCAGAAAAAAGGATCAACACTTGACATGCTGCAAGTTGATCCCAACAAACTTTATGCCTACGGGTATAGCAATATCCCGTAACTATGACTGCGGACCCATGAGGCCATGATAGCTTTCGCTGGTTTATTATGTTCAATTTGCATCGTTTTGCTCCCAGTAATCCGTTTAAGACATTTTCGCCCTGAACAGGCAGCACCGGCATCACCTATTAACTTTTCCACTGCATCGCATCGACGTCCTTGTCTGGCTTTGTTGGTAATTTACCCTTCGGCGCAGCTACTTACGTTCCTTACGACTGAGAGCCTCCACAGTTTTCTAGAGTTCACAGAAACCAGCGTTGTTACCTTCTGAGTCTGCTGCGAATGCCTCGTTTGCACTATCCCTTTTCCGTTTTTGTGAAGATTTGGAAGAAGGTATGTTTTCGCACTTGAAACTGAAGCTGTACTCGCCTTTGCGAAACTTGTTACCACAGCAGATGCAATCAGCGAGTTCGGACTCGAACTAGCCATGGAATTTTTCACAATGGTAACATTAATTCTTCCACTGAATCCAGGGAATTCCATTGCAGCCACACATTAAGTTAGGACCTGCAGAAAACGAGTCCCTGCTATAGCGAGCGAGCTGAAAATGGGTGAATTTCCTGTCACAGTTTGGCTACATTTCATCCTCATGCTGTTTCCACTCACTCTTGGCGTTACACTTTCTGATGCTTACCACTTCCACCACATCAAGCTGGGGCCTGATCGGAGGGAATGTTAGAATATCAGATTCGAATATTGCCATATGCTGATGATTGACTAGATCTGCCTTATTTTGTCTTAAAAGCCAGAAACTGGACATAAGACATGCACTTTCTAAGTTAAATACATCGTGACTTTGTGTTGAAAAATAATCGGCTTTTTAAGATGTGTCTCCCTAGTGATTGAACTATATAATAAAATAACAGTAGTATTATAATAAAAAAGTACAATAGAGCTGAATTTCAAAGCTGGAATTGAATTTATGTAATAAAATTCGAATAAGATCGACTATAGTTCATGTTTTAAAGCTGCGATTCATCCAACTTTTTCAGAATAAAAACTAATATAGAGTCTGAAAAGAAAAGTAGTGTATTACATACTGACACAGTTCAAAGTACCCAGATTTGCTAGTAAGGGTATAAATCATCCCAGAAAATTTTCTCACCAGAAGTGAACTAAAATTTAGTAAATAAAACATTATTTTCATCAAATATCAGTTTTAAACAGCTTCTTAACGTCTCCATACTGTCAATAATTTTTCAATTGAATAAGATGCCATTTGCTCAAATTCGTACAAGTAAAACGAATTGCTACTTTTCATCCAAATACAACAGAAAATAAAACACTCTTCTGCCAAACAGCATGCTAGAAACTAGCTTCCGGAAATTTCCTTTGATACAAAAACGATCTCGAAATGAAATTCCTTCGTATTTTGCTTGAATTTCATTCGATTTCAAGCCAACCTCCCCGATAACCCTTTCTCGCTCGATTACAATGAAAACATAAATGGCGGTGCCATCATCGCCACTGCTTCATTTCAGTCTGCTTCGCGCTTTTGACAATAGACATCGCTTGAATGGAAACGACTAGTACGATCCGTTCGAAGACATTCGGGGAGCAATGTAGCGAGATTCTGGTACGCGATAATAATCGCGGAAGGAAATTAAATCTTCGCAACACAACACAATTCAATATTGAGTTGTTTAGTTCAGGCGGAGCGAGAAGGTTTGCCGTCATCCCCATGCTGCTGCCACCATTCTCCCGAGAATACCAGAATAATTGCTTCGTGCCTTCTCATCCAGTCAGCATCCAACGGGAAGCGAGCAGCCGTTGCAGGTACGAATCGGTTCGAGTCCTGGCTTCAGTAACTAGTGATTAAACGGTAAGATTGCACTTGCCAAGAACCAACCATACAAGAAGCGTTTTGGTAGTTCCTTCGAATCGAATCGACGTGTAAAGGAAATGTAATTGGGAAATTTTTCCTATGCTACCAGAATTTTTCTCTCTACCTAACGGATCTGTATTCCCAGCGTAACCGGCGAGAGTATCTAAATGTTCTGCATCGACAACGGTAGCGGCTTTGTTATTTTAGTATACTTTGAGGAAATTGCTGTTGCCTTTTTCACGATAACAGACGAGGTGCCTGGTGGTGTGTTGATGCGGGACGGAAGCGGTTCGTTAGACGGCAGTGTGGGCTGAAGAAAGCGATATTAATGCCGTTCCTTCTACCTCACTTTATTCTCCATTGTGCTTGGTTGGAATTACTTTTGGGACCGATGCGAAACACTTTGATTGCTTCCCAGTGCATGTGAAAAGTTTACCGTGCAGATACTTTTGTAATAAACCGTGTTCGGAAGTTCTTGAAGAAGCTAAAATATTTTTGGATGGGGACGGGGAAATGTTTTGAGACGTTGAATTTGACAAGTTTTGAAGCAGTTTTGTAACTGGCGGATATGATGTTAAAGTGATTTCATGTCGTGGTAAGCGTATTATTGCATTCAAATCAATTACTACAGAGTGTCGAAATAGGTTACGGTGAATAAAATTTAACACTAAAATAAATATTCTTTATTTTTAGAAAATATTAGAGGCATAGAAGAGACATTTTCAAAACGGATGTGACGCAGTACAATTACAAGATGAAAATCACAAATTGAAAAAATCATAGATTGCTGGTATTGAAACATTATAAATTGTTTCAAACTTTTCAGAACTCTTTTTTCTAGGTTCTTTTTGTTTCTCAAAATTGTCCGAATCAGGAAAATTTTTGACCAAACATTGTTTTTAATGTCCTTCGAGCACTAGCCTGGACGCATCTGATTTGTAACAATATTTGCATATGCTGCTTCATAGAGCTAACAGAATCAGAAACCTGTTGGGTACTGGCAGCATATGCAATGCGGCATTGGTGCTCAAATGAGCAGGCGAAGTCGGCAATGACTTGTTGAGAACGGCATACACATACGTGGCAAGGAATTGTGAATATGCAGGATACTCAGTCGAGATGAGCTGACTTTGAACTTTCATCGGCAGCAGTAACTGCCACTGCCGAAGTGTTTGGGGAAAAACGGTTTTTAAGATTGTTTAAAAATCGAAAAGTCATCACATTGCTAGGTACACTCCAAAAAATTTTGGTTGAATTTTACCCTTATAATAGTAGGAAACTGGTTTCCTACTATTAAAGATGTAAATTTACAAAAGTGGGTAAAAAGAATATTTTACGTACGACCAAATTATGTAATTTTACCCTAATAAATGATGTAATTTTATGGCTTTGGCGCAAAGGTGAATAGCAAACTAGTAAATTTACACTCTTTTTGCTTCAATTTAGAAAAAAACTGTGTATTATTCAGCTGATGTGACGTAAAAGCAAAAAAATGCACATCGAATGTGTAAAAAACTTTGTGATTCGTAATTCTAAACGAAAAAATGAATATATTTCCTATTATCAAATTATTAATTATAGACCCACTTTTTAGAGTGTAGTGACCAAAGGCATGAAAACAGAGTATTTATTGAAAGAATATTCCATAATATGATTCAGTTAATCAGGATTTTAAAGTGATTTTCATCGATTAGGGGAGTAATCTAGCTTCATGATTATATTGGTGGACTTCAGTGTAGTATTAAAATCGCGCCTATTTCGCAGTATCTACATGAATATGTTTTTGTATTTTTTTGTGTTATTAATTTGTTTGACCATTCATTCAACGGGCTTAAATCAACAGTCGACTGTCATTCCGGAATCCTCTGATTTTTTTTTTTTGTAATTGAATTAATTTTTTTAGAGATCGTTTTTATTAATTTTTTTTTTTTGATGATGGGTTTAAATTGAATTACATTTATTTTTTTGAATAATTTTTTTTTCTTATTTTTTTATCTAGAATATTTGAGTTATTCTTTGAACACCTACAAATAGTTCTTCGACGAATTGGGACTATAATTGGCGCCACTTTCAAAATAATGTTCTCCCTACTTTTGAAAATTAATACAGCGAACTGCGAAACATATTACCAACGAAGGCAAACTCAAAAGAAAAAATGTGTCGCTGACACGTTATGACTGTTACTCATAAAAGTTCCCTTTTTTTTAAACCTCGGTTAAAGTAGAGCCAATTAATACGAAAACGCAAAGAAATGCTTACAACAAAGTGTGACGAATACAAACAGAAACGGTGAAGTACATACTTATCTTCATTTCACCACCCACTCCATTCAACGCTTCATCTAAAGAAACATTTTCCTGAAAACGAAAACATGCCTTTTGTTAACCTTTTCAAAGCTCCCATCAAAACACATACCAATCGTACAAAGTGCGTGAAAAGCGACAAAAACCAAAAAGAAATTTTCATTTCAAACTCAAGAATAAAGTCAATTTGAGAGCTGAACCAAACGAAAAACACCTCAGCCATCACCTAGATTAGTTTTAAATTACTCCTGATAATCCTCACTCGAACAAAACGCAGCTCATTGAACCGATGACGCTCAGTAAACGTTCACGCTTCTTTTGACATTCACATTTCTTTTCGTTTTGCAATCACGACGTCCCGACAGAGGATTTTCTCGGAAAGCATGGGCTTATGTGAGGCTAGCCAACTTTTCATGTCGAACAAATTATCCTAAGCTGATTTTTCATTGTTCTCCTTATCAAAACAAGTATGAGACACAAGAGTGTCGTTGATGCTGAAAATCACAAAACACAATTGCGAAATGGAAATTTCACTTTGGCGCACTATGAATCTTTCCAGACAACAATAACAGAAAAAAAAACTAGGCTATAGGTTTTTTAAAGCTTTGCAACGAACGGTTGGTTACCTAATCTTTTCCTTTCTTTCTTGCTTCCCGATAATCTGCAAGGACTCAGATCCATGCATATAAAACCTATGTCACATCTTCTTCGACTACTTTTGTAGGAGAACAAAAGCCACGCGCAGAGAACGTAAAGAATTCTAAAAAAAAAATATTCTGCCGCTATGAATTCCAAAGATTGAAGCAGTTTTCGTCCTTTTTCCATACTGTATCGTCGCTAACCATTGTCTACACTGAAGCAAACTTTTTCCGGCTTGTAAATTTATTGCCGAAGATAAGTTCCTCCATGCCCCGGTCTTACTAGGTTTATTCATGCGACAGAGGTAGGTAAGACAAGGATTGCCTTCGGTGCTGTGAACAATGACATCGTAGCGGTTTTGTGCCTTGAACAACACTAGGTATTCAGTATCTTATCCGACGATTTCAGATTCCTGTTTCTGTTCGAAGAAGTAAAAGTTTCTAATGAAATTCACCTTTATGCCTCTGGAAAAATTTTGTAAGGATAGCATTATTACAAGGAAATATGTATTGCGCACTATTTTTTTTTCGCTGAGATCTCTGTGAAACGTTAACGCGAATGCAGTTGAGAATTACAGGAGGGCTATTTAGGGTGACGAAAATCAGACTAATGTGATGCAATTTCAACCTTTATTATTCTAATTATATTTCATTTCCTTATAATGTATACTCATATTATCAATTAGCAACGCATAGTTTTGTTGTGATAAAATAATAAATAAAAACTTTTTTCAAGCAGCTCATACTCTAAAAATACTTTAAACTATTTATAAAAGTTTCTGAGAAGAAAAATGAATGTACAGAGTGATTCAGGTAAAGGTACTTTAATGTTTACCATGTATTTCCGTCAAGTGAGCTACTGAAAAAAATGTTCCAAATATGTGCATTTTTTATCATTTACATCTCAAACACACACACACCCAATAACCATCATGGATTTTTTACCAGTGCAAACAAATATCATAAATGCATAAAGTACATCAGATCCACAAAAGGTCGTGCTCCTTATTTGCGATAATTTAGAGATTTATGTAACTTATTTGTGAAAGACTGACTATGAATTTCATACGCAATTTTCGATTTTGATACGCATATCCAAATTTTTGGTATGTCTATTTTTCCAAAGTGGTAGTATTTTTATATTCCTGCTTGCTACAGAGACTGTTTCTAAATTCTTTGTACCCAATTGGTAAAATAAAGTACCGATCATGCTATAATTTTCCCAAGAAAATTTGGATTCTAAGAGCATCATCTTTGCTCAAAAAAAAAAAGGATTTTCGTTGCTCACAAATTTCTCAGAATATTGATTTATACTGGCTGAATCGACAGCATAGAGCAAACACTTTAAAAAATTGTTAAACCCACGTTGGGCGTCAAATATTTTCAGGCATTATTTCAAAGAATTATTGAGTTTATCTTAAATAAACTTTGTTTTATTACATTAGAACATGATTTAACATCATAGAGTTGATAGGTGGACTGTCACATTTATTAAAATGACCTGTCAATATACCGCATGGAAGAAACTACTTATATTTGTGCTAGTTCGATGCCAATGAAAACTATATCTACCTGTATGGTATGAAAAATAAATATGAACATGCAAGTTGAAATAGCTACATTTGATTTGAGTAGAAGCGCTATAAAAATTCTCTTGGTAATTTACGAAAGCCTTGAAGCTATTCAATACAGCTCTCTTGAAGCATGTCTCATTTAAAGACTTTCAAAACTCAGTGGAACTTGATCATATTTACTTATTTTCGGTAGTGCATATTGCAAGCATCTACAATTTCTCCCGTGCTTATCATAAACCTTTTTTCTGACTTTTTTTTCAATTTTCAGTTAACACCGGATTTGAAAACGACCTAGTCTCTTACTCTATTATATTCTACCAAATATGACAAACCTATCTTTTGTGGAAGTATGTTAGAATCAATAGTGAAATTGTCCTCTTCCATATATTTGCATGCTGCAGAAAAACACAAATCATGGAGAATCTCCGAAGTTACTAAAATGTAGATAGAAGGACGGCAGATTTGTTTTGGTTATGTAACCTTTCTTCAATAGTTTTCCATCTCGTCTGGTTTATTCACGTGAAAATGGAAAACATTTAGCTGCATATTATATTGGGAAACATTTCACTGACCGTGCACAATACAGATAATATATAGCTAGCCGAATAAATTCAAGTTAAATTACTCTTTTTGGTCTTTAACCTACATAGCTCCTTCGGAGATGTTTTCGGTATGCTTTAATTCTGGCTACATTTGACCTTCTCAAGAATCGTGTGGGTGGAATGTTATTAAGCTTATAGCTTATACTAGTATAGATAATATCAATTTTCTTCGGAGTTTATTTTAGTTACATGATTCTGTTTCATAATAAAACTCAGATATATTTTTGCAAATATTAAATGTTATTTTCAATCTGTATTTAGGTCAAAAGGTTTAATTTCATATTACAAGACTCTCATACATAAGAATCGATGCTTTCTATTTTCATTCTTCTCATATTAAAGCTATGTAAACCTGTTTGGTATTCTTTGCAACAGCTAAAATTCAAAATTTGTTTTGATCAGAAATACTAATTCATTGCTGAGAAAATCACATTCGTTAGTGGAAGTAATTGAAAAGCATGTCGTTTATTAGATCAGACTTGCCTTTTATTTTCGGGCCGAAATCCATGAATTTTTATTATTTTACAATTCATGCAGATACATTCCGTAGAGCTCCGAATATGCATAATACAATTTGAAACTTTTTGGTTTTTAAGTATTTTTCTTCAGTTAGCAAGCTCTCAAGCTCTGACACATATCAACTTAAAGAACAAGTCAAAGTAACTGTGCATAAAGTTACCACAATTCTTCTGAAGCTAACAATCATCGTTTTCCACGAACAAGAGATTACCAAAGTCTAGTGACCCCTCAGCTGAAACCTTCCATTTTCTTGATTATATTGTCAACGCCATCGTTAGCCAACCTTCTTTTCCTCGGTAACAACATCAAAAGGTTGCTACATAACAATCTCGTTCCTACCTTCATCAAGTAGTAGAACTTTACAACAGCAACACAGGTCGTCTGATCCTAACACATCCTCCACTTCACCGTCCAAGAGTTACTTCAAAGAAGCGTTCAGAGATGTTGTGTCTTCTTAAATTTTTCATGCTCCTAATCAGCATACCATTTGAGCACCAAGTTTTTCTTGATTTACCGCTTTTCAGAAAAAAAAACACAAGAAGAAAAAATTTATATGCTTCAAGTTGTCAGGAATTGAAATTTTCCCTTTGCCACTCAGCCGATGAACGTACATACTAGCAGGACCTTTGTATGTTTTACAAGTTGCTCTGGAACGGATATCCTTCAGATGAGAGGGTACCTATGTAAAGCGCTCTATGATGTCGAGAGATTGCTGATGTGCGGCTATGTTTGTATGCAGGCCTTGTAAAAAAAATCATTTTCCTGGACAGAGATCGTATAATTTTTATATGTGCTGTAAATTTCCTTCAGTTACAATTTGTCGTAGAGCTTTGTTGCCACGAAAACAGAACGGAGGTTGTTATGACGAAGGGAATATTTGAGATTTCTCTATATCGTGCAGGTAAACGACTATAGGGAAAATAATTAATGAGATATTATGGCTTACAGGTAACGGCGGAAACCAGGTGACAGGGTGCTGACGTTAGGCTTGTAAATTACGTATTTAGTATTGCTATTAGGAATGCAAACGGAAATCGATTTTGATTTCTACCGCAAGTTTTGAGTGTTATGACACAAATTTACTCCTTTAAGGTTTGTAATAGAGAAAAGTGTTTGAAAATGTGGACTTTGAATGTATTTTATTTTCAGGAATGATGTAAGTTACACCTGAAAAATATTTGCAAGAGCATAAGGTAATAGCGTGGCAACATCTTCACAGAGGCATGTTTATCCACGCTTTTCCAATAAAACTAATCAGCTTACATCACCTTCAAAGTTTAAAATAGATGTCCAATAAATCAAAAAAATTGAATTTCATCCATTTGACTGATATCTCTCTGCAGTTTGGAATCCACCGGACAGTATCCTCCATTAATGCTTCACACATACCATTTATCCCAACTCTTTGATCGGATTTGATACACATCCGAAACTTTTCTTTATCAAAAGCATACTTTTGGGCTAATATTTCAGAAAGCAATTGTTATTTGTCTACCCACCACAGCAGTACAATTCCGTTTCTGGGTGCCTTGCCGTCCGACTTATGTCTGCATAAGTAAGCCCGTAGTCCCGAGAAGGACGCGGACCAGCATTAACCGACCCAAATAACAATAGACCAAAGAACAAAGGCTTTGTGAAGAACTAAAGCTGAAGCTGGAATTGATTTGAATATTTGATAAGCCTTACTCGTACATTCGTCTCGGATTTTTTTCTATTTTTTTCCAATTTGGGTTTTGTCCCTTTTTTATTTTTCATGCAAAAAGTTTTTGTTTTCTGAAAACGAAATGCTATTAGGAGCCGAATAAAATGCATACAGTTTTTAGGATACGGCAGTAGTGAATGAAAAATATGTAGTGATCGTACTTGTTGTTGCAGCAGGAAAAATAGAGCATTCTGTAGACAGTTTTGCGATTCCGAAAAGCACAGAATGAAGTGAAGGAGTAGTAGCTGTGAATAGAAATAGTGTGCACACAATACTAATATTCACTCAACTGCTCATAAACTGTAGTAAGGACTATCAAGTAATGGTTTCGCTGCAATACAGTACTTGTCAAATAAATAGACAAGCCTCAAGTGCATTTAAGCAGAGTGCGAGAGAACGAAATCATCCAGATTAAAAATGGTGCTCTAAATCTATCATCCTCCATCATTTTTCCCATTCAGGGATGAAAAAGTCTTATCTTCGAAAGTATATCCCTTAAAAAAGGAAAATGGGAACATTATTTGTTTCTGAACTAAAACTATAAAGTACTTGCATTATTGCTTTGAATAAATTTTGTGTAATTGTCGGTATTCATTGTTAGCTATAAAGTGTTTTGAATATATAGGTTACCAAAAAGATTCTTGAAGTAAAATGTTGGTGCGTAATTGTATGGTCGACATAATTGAAATTGCTTTCCGTTCGTCGATACATATTACGTAGAATCTTGAAGCTTCAAATATTTAACTTTGTGTTCTGTTACATGAGCAGAAATTCGGTTTTAGTTTATCCGCAGCCTCCACTTGAACCGATGCACTGCCAAAACATTCACTGAGCTTATTAGCTTTCTTCACTCAAACTTCACCATTTTCGATGAAAATAAAACCATTTCACGGTATTAAGATAAAATCGATGTATATAAATTTAATAATTGCACAAGCTTCTTTTTACATTTTCGCTAGTTTACCCACCCATCGGAAACATAGTGATGTGAGGCGCTAAGGGACTCTCGAATGAAATTCATAGTTTTTGTTACGATGCTAGTCGTAGAAATGAAAATTAACGTGGCCGAGGCTGAAAATAATGAACACTATGGAACCACGTCGTATTGAATATCGATGAGTCGCAGTAGTCCCAAAAACATTTTGCACTAAAATGCAGCTTGTGCAAATATTGCATAATACTAGTAAATATTCAGCCAATCGACCGTTGGCTAGCGAAATGTAATCCCATTATAGAAACTTTAACGGGCGAATGGGTACATAAAATATATTTTGTCGTTTCGTAAGCAATTCGCATAAAAACGTTTTGCATATGACTTGAACTCCATGGGGTCGTCGTATTTTATGAGTTTATTGTTTCGGCATGAGTATATATAACAGTTGTCTGCTAAAATTAGAATCCTGCTTAAATTTTCAGCCTAGTTGACTGAAATGCATGAAATGCTTGGAAACTGTGTTTTTCGAAAGGAACGAGACATTAAATAAATTTTTAGAAGAAAAAAAACTAAGCTTTTTTATTGAGTTTTAAGATGATTTTTTTATTCTTTTTTAAAATTAGCAAATCATGTGCGAACTTGAATTTTATTTAAAAAAATAAACGATTTTTTTATCGCCTTTATAAAATTTAATCATTTGAAAAAATTAGCGACAATGAATTCCGCTCATTAGTTTCAAGGAGGACGCTGTGAATGAGCTGAAAATTAATATATGAACAAAAAGATTGATTTGAAAAAAAATCAAGCAAACTCGTTAGGACCCCAAGTTTTAAAGTCCATAGAATCACAAAAAAGTTGGACATGCTCTTTTTTTACAACAACGGCAGATACAAATTTTTTGAGAGTATTGACTTATTGATATTCTCACTCGAAAAAAAACATTATTTTTGAATTACAATTTCAAGGTCCTAGCTAGTTTATCTCAAACCCATGGTAAGTTTTAAATTTTGCAAACAATCATAAAATCTAAAAACAAGAGCTAACGTTTGATGATCACTATTTTATTCATATATTTTTATTTCATTATATTTTTTTTTTCAATGCAATGGAAAAACAAAAAGTGCATTATTTGCTCACATAGTTCTTCAGTAAAAATGGACACAAGAAAGGAAAGTAATTAAAAATGTTTCTAAAATATAACAAAAATATCGAAATGAAATAAACCATAAGGCCGATTAAAGATTCTTTTAAGGGGGGAAATACATGTAATATCGAAAAAAAATTGCTAATTTCAGATTGAATTAAAATATATATATTGTTCATTCAGAAAATGTTTAATATTAAATCCTTAAAATGCATGTTTCACAGTAAATGAAAATCTTTTTTTAATAATTTTTCAACACAAAATGGCGGCGATGCGAGCGAATGAAAAAAACACATCAAAAACTGCCTCGTACAACTTAACGCCTTTTCCGGGGAACTTGCAACATTCAGAGAAAAAAAAAATATGCTAATGAAATATGTAATTCATAGGTGAACCAATAAAATTTACAAAAATATTTTAAATTTTTACATTAATTTTAGATTAAACATAAAAATCGATTATTTTTCAAAAAAATCACACTTTAAACATTTATAAACAAACTATTTTTTTTAAAATTACAATAACATTTAGGTTCAACGAGGAGATAATACTCTTTTGTAGATGTGGTATAAATTTGAGCCGGATCGCTTCAATATTTTTTGAGATATCTTGTACGGCAGTTGAAAAAGTACTACTTTAAGGAAAACGCGTTTAAAGTTTTAAAGCTCCACCGACCTGGGGAACGCCGCGCTGCCTTTAACTGACTATAACTCGAGAACTAATACGAATATCGCTTCAAAACTTTTCTTGGTTTATTTTAAGAGCATTTCAAACATTTTGATGTAATAAAAAAAATCGATTTTTTTTTAGCAGTTACATGTATTTTCCCCCTTAATGTTATTGTAAATGTAATTGCACTGATGAAATGTGGAGGACAAAATGTTAGCATTTTCGTATTCGGTTTATTTCTCAAATTAATCTGAATCCTCATCAGAAGTATTGCAACTGGAATCAAGCTACTCTCCAACAAACTTGCACGCATTGGTTCAATTTATAGTCATGCCCCTTGATAAATGACTTTCGCAAAACTTTCACCATAATTTGCAACACACTGTCGTTGATGAACACACATCCAAAAACAAGTCGATGCTCTTTATCATAGAATACCTTTACATGCTTTCCGCGTCACGAAGGTGAATAAGCATTTCGAAATTTGAGATTGACTGCATGAAAACGAAGAAGTACAACTCGATTCAAGTGGTGGGGAAGAGCCCTTACAGACATGATAACAGATCTCTGATGGAAGAGGAACATAATTGCTGGAAGAGCTAGAAGAAAAGGTGACTCTAAAATTTTCACGGAATGCAAACCAGCTTTGAAACACCATCAGCTGTCGGATCATTTTGATCCGTAAAGAACCGGTGAGGAGACTTCTTACAAAACACGACTATTACGGAGCGCATGATGATATATAGGCCAAATGGGTTGAAATTCTCTACGCTGGCAAAGGGGAAGACTTCTCTGAAGTACTAGAACTTCAATTTCAAGAAAACTTCTCGCTGGAAGATAACGTTAAGGAGAAAAGGGAAGTTTCTGAATCTATTGATTAAATCCTTGCCTTAATGCCATTAAAAAACTCTTGAATCCGGTCCGGAGGGATCAAACAGATAATAAGAGGATTGAATAAGGCAAAATCATCTGAACTAGAGTGGATTGAAAATGACTAGCTACACCTCTTTGAAAACTGACTTAACTGACTTAACGGGAGCATCGGAAGGTTAAAAAGAATGGCATTATACTAGGTTTATAATTTCGCTTGATCTTTGAATCTCCTATTCTCTGTAGAAAGTCGCTGAGCGTCTTCTTTTCGATCCAAACAAACCATCACTCATAAGCCTTGCAGATTTTTGTTCCCATCTTACAAGAGTGGTGCAGCATCTGCAGCTTCAAATTTTGCCAGATGGGTTTTATTTGTTTGATAAAGTCTCGCATGCAGGACTAGTTTTCAAACTGTATGCATTCCAAAGTCATACAACACCTTCATACAAGTTTTCGCATCTCTCCTCAAGGGCAGAATTTTCTATGTAAGGATCAACAAAAACCGCTCCATAATACAGACAACAAAAGGTAGAGTCCCGCAAGGTTGACAACATTCCCCAATGCTGTATACAGCAGATCTTCTAAATATGCCTAATGGAAAAGCGGAATATTTGCCAATCTATGGCTCAAAGCATACAGAAACCATATGTTCAAGTCCTTTAAAACATATAAATTAAAACATATACAAATGATTAAAACATATTTTGAAACAAAGAATTCAAAAAGGTCCAAATATACCGTTACAAGGATAGCAAGTTACTTGGACGTAATAATTTCGTTTGCCGCTGATCTAACTGTTGTTCCGGTAGCATTGATGGTGAGAAAATAATATTTCCCACAAAAGTACGATATGTAAACCTTGAACGATGTTTAAACCTCCTGACAGAAAAGCGTTTGAAAAAAATGGATCAAACGAGCGCAACAGAATATTGCTCATAATTGTTTCTATAAATTATTTCTACGGATGAGTCAACGTTTTGGGTGCTTTACGCAATAGGATGCGTTAAAACAATGAGTGGGATAATGGGCAATCTGCCTTCTGCTTTAGTCTCTATCTGCCTCTTGGTGACCTAATATCATTATTTTTTTCTGCACCTAAATTTTAAAGCATTATAATAAAGACCAATAGAAACTTAAAAAGAGGGGTAATTACCCACTTAATATCAATATTTGTAAAATATTGAAATATATCTAGCTTCGAATGACAAAAATGATATCTCAAATAAAATATTTTCTTATAAAACAATTTTTACTTCAACTCTCTGACATGTTCCGTGATATACACCCAGTATCATAATATTGGATGAATTATCATAATTTGTTCTACCGCGAGCGAGTTCTGTTCCTATGAGTGAAAACAAACTCAACAAAAGTTACATCCATTCTATATCCAACCGTATACAAATACGTTTACATCAGCAACAACAAACAAAAAAAACAGTCGCAGCTTCAGCCCCCGTTAGGAGAAACACAGCCGGCAATTTCGATATGACAGTGCAATTTCCGTACTTTTTCTTTTGACCTGCTCCTTACTTACATCCACCGTTTTACAATTCACATCCGGACGCGTTCTATTTCATAATATTTTCTTTGGCTGAAATTTCATTTACATGCGAAAAATTGTGTCAGACGCCTCGTCCGGGTACACGTTCAATTTCTTCAAAGAATAGTATCAACATAACTAAGAAACGTCTTTCCTTATTTTCTTTTTCTAGACTTGCGTTGAGTCCTTGCCAGTGCGCCTTGTTCTCGGTGTCGTCTCATCGCCGATATTACCGTCCGTCCATCTTCAGCACGGAACTTGATTGCGTGCGAATAAATTTACAAAAATATTTCGTTTCGCGTTTGATTTCTTCTATTTTTCCCCGAGGTCTTGTTGCCTTTATTAAATTGAGGTAAATATACTTACATGCCGACTTGCGTGCCAGGTAGGGTTTGCTAAGTGACAGCCAAACTTTGCGAGCAGATAGCTCATATGTCAAACGGGGAGCATACGATCACGGGAAAAAAAACAAAAATTGGACGTAACTGTGAAACGCCTTATGATAACCATTCACCATTTTCACTATTTCATTGCATCTGACAGAATGTTGTTGTGATACAGCCTTGAATGGTTTGTTCGGGAAAATAAGGATAGGTAATGATGAATTTTCGCGTTTCTTGCGGAAATGATTGGCACGTTTTGTAGAGAAAGTGGGAAAAGATCGTGAATTTGAATTTCATTCAGCTTGAATTTGGTAGTCGATAAAACATTTATTTCACTTAGCCTGACAATTTATCTTTTCATGGTATTTTAACTTCTCCTTCGATATGTCTATTTTTCTTAACAGCTTCTAATACAGCAATAATATTTCTAGTTGGACGAAAAATATTTGATACTTATCGAGAAGGACGATATTTCTAAAGGGAACTGTTTTTAGTGAAGAAAAGCAAAGCAAATTGAATCTACTCTTCTTTTCATATCTTAGTTGATGACGGCCCATTTTCAAGCCAAACAATTCTGTAAAACATAATATTCAACAAACGTAACTATAAAACAAATAAAAAATAATGATAATAGGTATTATTTATTGAATTGGTTGTATATATTATTAGAAAATGAAATAAATAAATACGAATGATCATGCTTCAAGTTTTGAATGTAGCATTTTGTTTCGTAAATTGTTTTGGTTTTTTTTTTCTATCAAAGTTTAATGATTTATTTTTATTGTGTTTCAAACAAAATCAGCTGAATCTGAAAGTAAACAAATCAACCATTTTTCATATAACATTTAATTGAATTTTACCAAAGCAAATTGGTTTGATTCCGTTTTCAGCAGTGATTTGATGTGTATTGAAGGAGGTAGGGCAAATTTTTGCATGAATTATTTTATTATAACTAGGGAGATTAAACAATGAACGTGATTTTAGTATTTTTATTGAAGGTTCAGGAACAATTAGTCTCTTATCATCGAAAGCGCGCTTTCGTAAAGCGCTAATATTGTCTAAATTTTTCGGACCACGCATATTCAAACTATGGCTTCCTAGTATTTTGCGCATTTTACCTAACTTCGCAATATATATAGAAATATTTTATGTTTATTTTCTGAGATTTTTTTCAGCCAGTGCATTCCCCACTTTTCCCACTTTTGCTTCGTAATTTCACAGGACTCCCTTGGAATAATTCACAGAAAACGTACAGAGGCGTCATCAGTATTTTAAAAATGATTCATTTCTAAGCAAGCGATTTCAAATTAAAATCAGTATATAAATGTTCGTTCTACAATGACATAATTCTACAATAAGCCAAGCAATATTTTCATATTTTCACATAGTATTTTGGATATTTTGATGCCTTTTCAAATCAGCTTCTTTTAGCCAGCTCCAGCACTACCTAAAATCCTTCAGTCACTCTTGAACAGCTGCACGTATTATATGGACGCGAAACTTTGGGCCATTCTCTACTAATTCCAATATTTTGATCTCAACCAAAAATGTTTCACCCGGCTTTATATTTTCGCTTTGATAAATAGTTATCGATTAGCGGAGAGCTTCGAGTGCGAACGGATGGGTATGGTATAATTGTATTCAAAGAAAAAGGGCACACGTATCTCTCCTTTGCATATGAACGCAGTGATGCTGTCAGAATTAGTAAATATCGACATTTGAATTGAATGAATTTTTTTATATATTTTTTTTAATTAAAATTTTTTTCTCCGAATGATCAACACTTTTCGTATGTATTTTCTATTATACTTATTTTCTATTATTTTTGGAATTTTTCAGATAAACATGTTTGTTTCAACTTTACTTAAGATGTAAAAATCCGACTCTTGTACGCACCAACCCATTCGCAAAAATAAACAAAATTTTTCAAAAACATATTGTATTTCTATTATTTCATCCTTGTATTCTTTGGTTTCTACTGCGGTAAATATTCGTTTAAGCTTTGTTTTAAGCAGATAATAATTTGACGTCTGAAAAATTAGGATTTAAAATGTATTATTTCTTGTTTTAATCAAATATTTAATCACATTAAAAAAATTAAAAAGTAGGTGGTGATATTTACTTCAGGCACAAATTCCAAAAACCCAGAACATATTTTTTTTGTTTTGATCACGTTATCCTTTGGATTTACGTTTCAACCCAAAATTCACTGTTGGAATCGCATTTCAGCCCAATTTCGTTATCTATCACACTATGGCATGTGTGCTATCTCTTCAAATTCTATAGATACATTCGCGTATATGTCAAATAGGTCCAGATCTCACCAAATGTTAACTGTCTTTAACTCTTTCGCGCCGGCGACTATTTTGGTGATATTTTGGATATGCCTATCATTCTAACAAAAAATAGTTTTCAAAAAAACTGAGTTAGCGAAATGAATTTTGAACGTGTTTCTAAAAAATATTTGATGAGGTTTTGGAAATTTTTAACCCTTTGTGGGCGTTAAGTGCCTAAATTGAAATCGGAAAAATTTGAAATTTTGGGAATTGCGATAACTTTTGACAGAGCTTTTCAATGACTACAAAACTTACATAACATAATGATGTTATTATGTTGTATACTTATGTAGTTTTGCATGAACGTCCTGGCAACCATGTAGCAACGGCAGGCGACGAAAGTGAAAGCTTTCAAACCATCAACTAATCTTGAACTATTTTCGCTTTTTAGAAAAAAAGCAACTCACATACAAATCTTATGCTTTGTCTACACAGTCCAAGTAAAACTTTTGAAATTTCATGTCGGAAAAGAACGGTAACCCTTTCCCAATTCACCTATATTTTAAGCATCAAAAACTTCTGTTGACGGGAACTCACGACCCGATAATCAGATACAGTTGAAATTTACAGAATGTATTGGCCTTAAGTAGGACCAGGTCTGATAGAAGCGATTTTGAAATTTGGACAATACTGTGCCAGTGCTGCCATCTTGAAAAATCACCAAGAAAAAGAACTGCTTTTGGCCCTATAAATTCTGATTCAGTCACCAGATTTTGACGAAATTCACACAGTAACTGAATCTACTTTGAGCCACGTTTGATAGAAATTTGGTTGAAAAATTAGGTTTGGACTGCCAGCTATGGTAATTTCAGTGTCTTAAATTTTGAAAATTTGCTCAGGAAAATAAAGCTCTTTATCCTATAGCTCCCAGTGCAGACATGGAATCATAACCAAATTCATATGGCAAATAGAATTTATTGTAGACAATATTTAGCAGAATTCTAGTTGGAAAAAAAATGATAAGGTTGCCAGCTATGGCTGCTTTTGTATTTGTTTTTTTTTGCATATCTTGACTAAGCGATTTTGTCAAAAAATATTCAAATCATAATGATATTGCAGTGAAAATATTCAACAAATATTACGATTTAGGAACTTTGAAAACTGTTACGGGTGGTAACCCTAAATTTCTTTGTATCCCTATAACTTCCATTGCAGTCATCGAATCAGTACGAAATTCACAAAGTAGGTTGACTTTAACGTGAAGCAGATGTGGCATAAACAATGTTTAAATTTTCTAACGTCTGGACATTTGTTTAATGGCATCCCCAAACACCTTTCTATCGCTTTAACTTTCGATGAAGTTATCGAAATTAAATTGGCTTACGATCTATTATTACTTAGGGTGTCCTGAAGTAGCTAGTGGTAGAATACACCTCAAAATCTGGACAAATTCTCCACCGTTCGTCGAACATTAGTGTTTCTAGCGGTTCTAATGCGCTAGGAGTTTTTTTTTCCTGCAAAGCGGTAAATCAAGAAAAACTGGTGCTCAAATGGTATGTTGATTAAGAGCATGAAAAATTTAAGAAGACACAACATCTCTGAATGCTTCTCTGAAGTAACTTTTGGAGGATGAAGTGGAGGATGTGCTTAGGATCAGACGACCTGTGTTGCTGTTGTAAAGTTCTAGCTCTTGATGAAGGCAGGAACGAGATTGCTATGTAGCAACTTTTTGATGTTGTTACCGGGGAAAAGAAGGTTGGTTAACGATGGCGTTGACAACATAATCAAGAAAATGGAAGGTTTCAGCTAAGAGGTCACTAGACTTTGGTAATCTCTTGCTCGTGGAAAACGATGATTCTTCGCTTTAAAAGAATTATGGTAGCTTTATACACAGTTACTTTGACTTGTTCTTTAAGTTAATATGTGTCAGAACTTGAGAGTTTGCTGACTTTAGAAAAATTCTTAAGTGCCAAAAAGTTTACAATTGGCTTATGCATATTCGGAGCTCTATGGAATATATCTGCATGGATTTTTAAATACATAAATTTCATGAATTTTGGCTCGAAAATTAAAGGCATGTTTGTTCTAGTAAACGACATGCTTTTCAATTATTTCTACTAACGAAAAGAGCAGTTTTTATGATATTCTCAGCAATGAAATAATATTCCTGTTTAAAAAGTTTTTAAATTTTAGCTCTTGCAAAGAAAACCAAACAAGTTTACGTAACTTTAATATGAGAAGAATGAAAATAGAAAGCCTCGATTCTTATGTATGAGAGTTTTGTAGTATGAAATTAAACCTTTTGACATAAATACAAATTGAAAATAGCATTTAATATTTTCAAACATTTATTTGAGTTTTATTATGAAACAGAGCCATGTAACTAAAATAAACTCCGAAGAAAATTGATATTATCTATACTAGTATAAGCTATAAGCTTAATAACATTCCACCCACACGATTCTTGAGAAGGTCAAATGTAGCCAGAATTAAAGCGTACCGAAATCATCTCCGAAGGAGCTATGTAAGCTAAAGATGATTTAGCTTGAATTTTTTCGGCTTTCTATATATTTTCTGTACTGTGCATGGTCAATGAAATATTTTCCAAGATAATATGCAGCTAAGTTCTTTCTACTTTCACGTGAATAAATCAGACGAGATGAAAAATTGTTGAAGAAAAGACTACATAGTCAAAACAAATCTACCGTCCTTCTATCTACACCTTCTATTTGCATTTTAGTATATTGGGAGATATTCAATGATTTGTGTTTTTTCTGCAGCATGCAGATAGATTTTTCTTTATTGATTTTGACATACTGGTGCAAAAGATAGGATTTTCATAGTTTTTAGAATGATGTAATACTCGTAGATTATTATTCAAATTCTGTGATAGCTCAAATTCTGTGATAGCTCAAAAATGAAAAAGTCAGTATTATTATTATTATTTATCTTTTTGAAATGAAACAGCTCAATTCTTCTATTTGCTTTAATAAATTATACATTGTGATGCCAACTTTGAAAAGTTCTAGACTAAATGCTATAATTTTTTGGCGGCGTCTTGCGATAAATACCATTCAGCGACTTTCTTGGAGCTGATCGACGTGAGAGTCATCAGCACAAAAAAAAAAGGAAGACCCCAGAAATTGCAAAAGATTTTTGGAATACGGCCAATAGAGAGTCACTTAACTTGTGCAATTCATGTTTAATCTGTGATAATGTCAAAATATCATTTGCTTCCAGTTAACCCTAGAATGGTACCCATGAGTAAATTTTACTCACATAGGGTATATATTTCGTCGCGCATCAGCCAGTTGGCCACTCTAACTGCAATGAGGCTAGAAGCTATATAATCTTTTTATGTTTAATGATAAAAGAAAAAATGTACATGATACGATTGTTGCCTTCTTTTTAGCAAAAACATGTACCTAAAATCATCCAAAAATTTACCGTACCATTCCAGGGTTAAATAAATTCTTAAAATTTGTTGAAAACTATACATCAATACTACTGCTACAATATAAACGTAGCAATCGCTTTTGAAATGAAAAGAAAAGAATTGATCGGCCTGTAAAATATTAAAAAAGATATAAATAACTATATTCTCGCGAAAAAGAACGTTCCCATTTTATTCTCAGCATGGAGGAAAAAAGTCAAACATCAGGCGACTGCCCTAAAATGTGAGTGCTTGGCAGTGGCGGCTCCTCAGAGGAGGCAAAAGAGGCAGTGCCTCCTCGGTAAATTTACAAAATATATACTCTAAATTTATCAATAAATAATATTTAAATTTTTAACAAAACCAGCATTTTGTTACCAAGTCTCCCCTTTTTTTGGAATTTGTGCATATGCAAACGTTTAAACCATTTGAGAGCAGTGCCTCTACACAAGCAGCTGGAAAAAACAACGCAAAATCAGTCCTATACCCAGACCAGAGCACTGCCTCAGTGTAAAAAATAAAAAAATGATCCGTCAATCCCAGCCGTCATATAGCACGTCAACTTTAAGCACAGCGAAAACGAAATTAATAAGTCTATCGAAATTAATAAGTCTGAGGTGCTTTGCATTTTTATTTCGTCAATGTTTTTATTCGGTTACTGAAACATTTACAAACTACCGAATAGAACGATAAATAATTGATATATGAAGAGAATGAGTAATTATTTCGTAGATGTTTCCGAAAGAACACAAAGAAATTATTTATCTGTGTTTTGAGGAAACTTATTTTTTGTATGTATGCACTAATTTTAGATTTTGTAATGTGGTTGATCTATAAAATTTAGCTTACTACCTGTGTTAAACTAGTATGTACATGTAAAAGTGTTTAAAGTATTTTATCGTGCAATTTAAGTAGCATTGAAGATTTTTTCTTGAAAGCTAAAACAATTTTATTATAATTGATTTCAATTATCGTCATGTAAATCAATTGTATATATAATAATAATACTCAAAATGAATTTTATGATGACTTACAAGGTATCCTATTCAATTGATAAACTTATCCGGAACACTAAAATTTAAAGAAAATATAAAGCCAGCCCCAGAGCTCAAAATCGTTAGAGCCGCTAGGAATGTTGAGCGTTTATTTAATATAGAGTGGTATGAAAAAATTTTCTGGTAGCTTGACCAATTAGAAACTTCTCGTTTGATTCGAACTCCAGTAACAATGTGTGGTCAAAGCAACGTTTCCCCTATAAAACGTAATTAAGGTCACTCAACGAATCGAAATCCAGGTGAATGAAGGATGTGATATGAAAAATAAAATAAAACGTTACGTTAAAACGCTAAAATGGTTCATTAACTTAACGTTACTTTAACCACGTCTGGACTTACCATTTGGAGGTCACAATGAAGCAGAGGTGTGTAATGTTTATGGCTAGATACAAAAAGTCGGTTAAATGAATTTCATAAAATGGACTTTTGAGCCTCAGGGATGTAACTCAGTCTCTCACTATTCAAAATATGCTTCATCAACCTTCATTTGAGTGCGTGCTGTCCATTTATGGTCTATTCCTCAACCGAAAAAAACTTAACAGTAAGCTCTTTGTTCTAGACGCTAATAAAATAATCCAAAAAAAATTACTATAATAGATAAGTTAACAACACATAATAAAGTCAAATTTAAGCATTCTGGCCACTTAAGTAATTATTGAGATGCCATTTAATGCGTTGAACAGAATTAAGACTAGTTTTCGAAATATCATAAGGCCACACGATTATTGGAGCTATCGCTGCGAAGTATTTTAAAACATTTCTTTCAAGAAATTGGAAGATTAACACAGCTGTATGACAATGCCGTTCAACATTTTGCCAAAAGAGAGCGAAATAGACATTACTTTCAAATAAAATGTTTCTACAGTGTAGTTTACATCGTATTTCATTATCTCACCCCAAAATCCCACAATATGAATTCGATATTATATTATTATAATATTATTTAACTTTGCTTAAATGATTCTTAAATTCACTGCCTCCCTGTTTCTAAATGTCACGAGCCGCCACTGGTGCTTAGCCATGGCAGTAGAAAAACATATGTAGGAGAAGCCGATTTAATTATTCCACACTATCATCAGAATAAAATGGGGTTTCGATTTTATTTTCTAGAGTGCTGGTTTCATACACAGTCACCGGCAAAGCTACGATGTGGCACTCACTTATTTGACAGCTAGTATTAGGCCCAATCATGGACTTTTCAGACAACACAGGACGAACAAACACAATAATTAAGACAAGGTGGGATTTTACCCCGCGGGCGTAGAGTGCTGACTCTGACTGGGACCTTTGCGAACACAGTTTCAGGCCTCTCTGAAGCTTCCCTCATCTACGTAGAAGGTTTGCTGCTGGTTCTACTAATATCATTAATATTAGAATAAACAACACAAAGCCTAATGATAAATGAAAAAAAATTATACCTAATTCGTAGCAAATGCATAAGAATCGACTCTTGGAATTTTCCGCAAATATGCCTCCAGCCAATTATTTGCTTTCCATTTGGCTACCAACCCATTTTCATTGCAAATTATAGTATCGTAAATGGAAGACGTATTCAGCCTAATAAATGCCAAATTCACTACAGCATAAATAAATCTAAATAAATGTATGAAAATTTGGGTCTGCTAGCCTATCTCAGTTAGGCATAGAGAAAAGCAGAAAATGAATCCAATCAGACGATCGTTTTATACCGTCAAACTGCGACTTTCATTCGAAAGAGCCATTACAATCCAAGAATATCAAAAGAGCTTCTATCATGAGCAATTAAGTCCTTCTACCGAACTACAGCAAATATCGATTATTTGTAATGAATATTTAAACAACTGTGAACTCAACGGGGGACCTCGAGACCAAAAATACATTTTCATCCAGGTTTCCAAGCGTTACTTGCAAATACAAACTTGCAAATACTCTAGCTCACATATAGGTATGCTCACGTATGTCCCGATTCTGACCACAGTACAGTCGGCAACAATGTTTCGCACTCGGACAATGAAGAATCCAATGGTTATCCTTCATGCCTCCTCTCACCTTACAAACTATTTTCAACTAATAAATTGATACTACCTGATGGCCGGGTATGTAGAAAAATGTGTTCAGAGAATGTCGAGATCTATGTTCGTATGTATCTACATTGGTGCAAGGTGCACATTTATCAATACTATCGAATAACTGAATATTGCAGGAATGTCGATAAATCGATAATTAAATTGCCAGGTTGCGGTTGTTCCTCGAAATTAATACATTTCGTGCAATGTTTCGAAATTTATGGATTCACCCGATATGCATGGTATGTGTGAATTTAAAGGGGATCGTTTTGTCGTCTATAATTTTTGTTGCTGGTTGGCGTAGAAAAAAAATATTATTGATTACACGAGAAAAGTGGAGCAGTCTGGATGTGATCAGATAACTGTAGTGCTGGCCACTTAATCAAAACTTTTTTTTTTCAAATTTATATGAATGACGAAGTTAAAGATTCTGCCATCACGAATATGATATCGTCAACAAATAGCGTGAATGAATGTTGATAGTAGTTAGGTTTCGTGCTATTCATACATATTTCGTTTTATTTAGAATGTTTAAAATTGACATATTTTCCGTTATGCTTCCTATTAATGAACGCTTACGACACTTTATAAATCCCCCATTTATTTACCATACTATATCAATTCCTTAATGAGGGTACTTTCACTTCGACTAATTTCTTTATGTCGTGGAAAATATCCGTTCCTTCCATTAAGTCGTTCATATGTCTACTTTTTCGGGACCATACTGAATTTCAGCGCTGAACGGTAAACACTCATATATGATACTTTCATTTTATAACCATTAGCATCGGCATGATAGAAGAGCGTGTCATTGCCAACGGGAAGACATACAGATATACTGAAAGTACACAAGGAAAAAAAATATCAATAAATTCTCTCGTTATTTTTCGCTTAGTCAGTGAGATGAGTTACATTTTCGGGATGAGAATTGCAAAAGACACCTGAGAAAGACATTAAATTAGAGTGAAAAATATTTACGAAATTGCTCACGTGTGTCGTTTATGTTGTTTGGAGTGATATACACCATGCAGGTATGACGGGTTGAGCCTAATTGGTACGCAGCTATGATTCATATTCCGAACTGATCTCATAAATATATTGAGTGGAAGGATAAAGGACACCATTCGAAGTCACCATAGTTGTGATCGGCCTTATTTTCCTGTCGGATACACGACAATATTTCTATTTGAGAACTGAGTGCTATTACATGCCAGCATGATAGTCCAGTGAAATTCGACATAAAAAAGCGAAAAATTAGGGGAAAGCTGGATTTTGTTGTGAACCTTGGTACTGGCGTGTTGAACAAAATGTCAAAAGTTCCCATCGATCCGAGTGCTGCGTTACTTTTTATACGGGGTCAAAGGTCACCAAAAGGGACCTCTGGCAAATATCTCAGTGACGGTCACCTCTACAGAAAAACAATGTATGACGGATTTGTAGCTTAGAAAAGATACAAAAAATTACAAAAAAATTACAATTATAAAATTAATGAAGAAAAATTACAAAAAAGATGTTGTAGCTTGATCTAAACAGTTGTAACAAACAGTATGCATTCTCTCAATGGCATGTTTATATTATGCGACTTTGGTTACGACTTGGAATATTTGTAAGTTTGTTTTTATATGTTTCAGAAGTCCATAAAAATAAAAATATAAACAAACATATCTACTACACTCCAGGATAGATGGAGAAAAATGTTATAATCCTTTTTCAGAAATTCTGAAGATAATGTCAATAACAAGAGGACATGGTAAAATAAACTGTCATAATACATCTCCAGTAAAAAACATGACTGCTCAAAAATTCAATAGCATTCTACTAAAACGTGCTGATAGAGTGCTTCCTCTTTTAACAGTGTCCAGTTTTATGAAAATTCATAATGAACAAGTACCTATTGATTGAAATTATATTATTTTAATATAACTAAGTCGAGAGCTCGTAGGACAAGTTACACTTGTTCCAGTATAATTTTCTATCTCAATGTGCCCACAATCGCTTGCCACATCCGACTCTTACCGCAGTCCAGGAAAAAGAGAGCTCTAGATCGCCTCGCCACCAACGACGAAGGTTTTTCTGAATCCGCTTCTGCGGTACTTTTCCAGTTTAGCGGCATGTGATGCACTTCTTGAATCGCCCATACCCGTGTCAATGCACTTAGCATTCGGGCATTCACCTTGATTCATAAGTGGCACATGAGGCCTTGCCATCTCCGGGTAGTCTCGAGTCTCGTTTCATTTCCAATCTTTCCGACCGCCCCGCTGCTACTTCGGTGGCAATTCGATCTGTCATACTCATCGTAACGTCAACACCTCGTTTTAGTGGATTTGCTGATTTGTGTTTTGCACGGCACTTATGGCAAAAACTATACTGGAACAAGTGTAACTTGTCCTACGAGCTCTCGACATTAGTTATCGGATAACTTGGATCCAATCGCAAAGGCTTTTAATGAGGAAAACGAAGACATTTTTTTTGCGGATGAGGCAGGCGGCACAGAAGAACAGGCCTAAAACATCCATCGGTAATTTCTTTGCCTTTTGTGATTTTCTTTTGAAATTAACTCGGTTGTGGCGACTCCGGAACCTACAAGGGTTGGTCTGCGTCGGGGCCATGAGGAACGGCGGTTGTATACACAAAACCAACCGCGGATCTTATGACTTAACTGCGGCCAGCTGTATCGCCACCAGGGTCGTCGCCCGAAACATCTCTACGCTATGATAAATAATTTTCGCCGCGCGGGTGTATCTTATTTTCACAAATCGAACCGTGACATATTTTGAGGAATATTTTGACAAAATTTAAAAAAAACCGCACAGATACGTTGAAAAAGCTTACGGTAAAACTAGACTATTGTGTAGAACGGCTTGAAACCACCCAGCATGAGTAACAGGCATGATTTTTTATTTCAGTGTAGAGGGTGAAGTGACAAAAGTCGAAGTCCAGCCAAAATACGACTCTATGAGCTGACCGATGCAGACAATATACAAACAAGCACAACCAGTACTTTCGTCAATTTGAATACTCTTCGTTTTCCAGTCCAGTCCAAAGCAAAACAACCCAGGGATCGAACAAAGCAGCCAAAAACTACAACTCAAAATCTTCCAACCAATTCTAAACTACTCAGCAAAAAAAGCCAGTTATGATTATTAACTGGCAGCTAGACAATTGTTTTCATTGGCAAGGATCCTTAAAGTGAGTGGCCAAAATTATAGCTCTACCAAACAGGTCTTTCTGGGCATCCAGTTTATGCCAGCAAAAATAAGAGGCCACAGGAAAGTAACCAAACTCCTCAGGGACATCAACGCCGAATATGATGCATACTCCTCCGTCAAAGACAAGAGCTTTAACGTTGTTATTCGAGGTCTCCATGGCTTCTAAGGTGAAAAAGGTGAAAAGATGAAAGAGGATCTCAGGCGACAGATGTACTTCAAAGCTTTCTGTCTCAAACCACCTTCAGGCACTCTCACCGCGCTCAAAACCAGAAAAATATATTTATGAAGTAACGGTTATCTGAGGTATTTAAAATGTTACTGCCATCAAAGACCGCGTACGATAATTTCAGAATTCCAAAGTTGCCAGCAATTCGACTATTTGGATACGGTTTGTCACCTTCAAGCTTGTTGTGTCAAATCTGACGGGATCTATCACTTTAAAAACTAAAACAGGAAAAAATGGCCAAAATGTGCGAATTGTCGAGGTGAACACACTTTCAGTTATAGAGGCTGTCCAAGCCACCCTAAAAACCTAAAAAGACCAATAATATCACTATTCTTACTATACCAAAGAAAACTGTCAAGCACCGAAAAAAAACCATTTACTAACTAATATTGCATTCTAAACGTCACGGAACATATAGACAAAATTTCTATTTTGACATGGAATGCTGATTCTTTGCTTCCCGAACCAAAACAACCCGGTGTTGATAAGGAAAATGTGCTGATCCAGCTTTGAAGAGACTTCAAAGTTGACAATAATTATGGAAATTTTCGCAAAACCAAAAATCAAATCTAATTCTCTAACTTTATCCTTGACTGGAATTATAGGACGACTGATAGGGGAAGAGGAATCGCAATCCTTGTATAGAGGGACATTACACATCGTTTCATTCCATCATGATGAGTACATAAACCACCCTTATTAAAATCCAAACCGACATTCTTGAGTTTAGCGTGGTAACAGCATGCATACCTCTGAGCGCCCACATTTTCATTCAACACTTTTATAGACTTTTCGATCATTAGAGTGTAATCTTTGTTGTGTGAGACCTCAGTTCATTTAACTACTTTTGAGGAACTAAGAGAAATAACCAAGATTAGAGTGAACGTTCTTGTATTTCTAACTAAAGTTTTATATGAACGTGTGTGCACAATTTTTTTTTCCTATGAGGCTTAGTTGGCGAGTTATGGGCTTCCGAAGAATTGACGAAATTGATGAAAAGTTTTTTTTGGAAACCGATTTTGAGCTTAAACATTTCTTTTAAAAAACATTAAACATTCTGTTTGGTATAGAAAATTAATTGTTATTTTGAATTGGAAATTAGATTTGAAAAAATAAATATTTTTCCTGTGCAAAACCGGAAGTAATCATTACAACTTGTCATTTGAATGACTTAGACCAGGTTATTTTTTATTTTCATAGCGAAACCAAGCTTAAACTTTCCTTATTTTACCATAAAAGTTTAAGAATAGGATTGCCAGTAGTATAGGAGGTAGGTGAATTTAAATACATACAAGTCGCATGGAGCGTGGTACCGAGAACTTGCCTTTCGTTGTCCGCTTGACGTGAAATGCCCCGTATTTTATAAGCTATAGCCTCAAGTCCAACCCTGCATAGCTGAAGAAAATCGTGACTTTGTTAAAATGAAATCTATTCTTTCTAATCTTTTGTCATTTACTTATGCTGTTACATGACCTTTTGATTGACAAAAACAAGTAGACGTTTGAAAAACCGATTTTACTAAAGCTTTTGATTCTGTTGACCAAGATTTGCTGCTCTTGACGCTGGAAGGCTGTGGATTTTCTGACTTCTTTCTTTCCTGGTTTTCCTCCTATGTACATAATCATGCCTGTATGGCCTCTATCAATTTCTGCTCTTCATCTCCCTTAGATCCTTAGATCTCAAATTCCGCAAGGTTCCATTATTGGTCCCCTTTTGTTTAACTTTTTATTGGTGATTTCCTCTTTCCAATTCATTGATTTTGCCTTTTGAATGTTGATGTCTTCAAGAAATTTAGAGTTATTGACTCGCTGCAAGAGAGCAAGCAGCTGCAAAATGGTTTAAGGGTACGGAATATCTGGTACACCGCCAAATCTCTCGTTCTAAATGCCTCGAAATACTATCAGATATCTCATGCTTATAGAAAAATTACCCTTTGTATTCGTTTATGATATTTCTGGATCTCCTCTTGGTGGTCAAAGATTTTAACATCGTGTTCCACACTAACCTTAGATTTGTCCAGAACATCGTGCACATCATAACCACAGCGTCTTGTTTATCGGATTTTTAATAATATTTATACCTTTGTGCATCTTTTTCCTTTGTGCATCTATACCTTTGTGCATCTTACAGATTCCCTAGAATCTGTCCAACGTGGGGTTGACCTGTTCGTTACACTTCAAATTTATTTCCCTATGTTGCATACACTGAACATCTAGCCCTATTCAAACTCCGTCCTTAAAAAAGTATTCCTTGATGAATGTGTTCTCTTCAAGTTACATAACTACGAGTATTACGTTCTATGAACACATTCTGATTCTAGCAGCAGAAATGTGCTAGACAGGGTTTTTGCATGGAGTCCATCAAAATGTGTTTGTGACAAGCCTCAGAGCCAAAAGATATTATCCCAGTCGCACTCGCTAAAATAGCCTGCCTTGAGGCATATGAAACAGCCAGCGATTAAAAGCGTCAATAGAACTCGTTTCTGAAAAAATAATGTATGCTGTAGAGGACAACACGGTCAGTATTCTAGCAAAGGACGAAGGTAATCCTTGGAATCTCACTAAGTCAATCACCGATGAAGTATAAAATGTGGAAAAGAACTAGAAGTACAGACGTAAATGAAATTTAAGAAATTAATAAATATATTTCAATATATTTTAATGCTTTGATGTTTCAAAATTAACTTGCTTTCTTTTCCAGGACCTTTTGGCTGAAAAATCTAAAAAAAATAATATATTTGTAACCGAAACACTCACTATGTCTGTAATAATTGGAATGACATTTCTAGGTTCTCATCATCTTTTTTTATATTCAACAAGCGACCTGAAAGCTAATGTATTCATCAAATATTTAATTATCTTAATATAAGAGCAAAAATGAAAGAATCAGGGGAATTTCAATTATTTCATTGCTAACATTTTTCGTTTTCTTTTCAAACTCATAAGCAATTCAAATAACGGAGGATTATTTGACAAGTCTGTTACAAATATCTAAAAGGAACAGGATCCTACAAAGGCTAGTCCATTTCATTTGCATTCTACCAGCCTAAATGAAGTCACAGGTACAATTTATTTTTCTTCATTTGAAACACATACCCTGAAGCAACTGAGTCATCTCAAATATCCAAACGCAAAAATTAATTATAAATTTTCTCTTGTGCAAACATCTCAACAGTATAAATCTAAAATGTGTCCCATTTTTCTCTAAAGTATATCATTTTTCTTACATCTTTAATTCTTCGCTGAAATTTATCAAAGCCACAATGTCTAGGTACTGTGCCTCAGTAATGTAGGTACGTGTTAGAGATGAGGCGTATATACTGGAACAGGTATATGGAACAGGTATTTTTTTGGAACAGCCAGTACCTAGTACGAAATTCAAAAATACTAGGTACGAGTATTTTTGTGGACTATACATGTAATCAAGAATTTACACAATAAATTTCGTCCATTTAATTCATTGCAATCAAACAGTGACGTAATAGTATCCTAATATTTATATAAACTCGTATTTCATACTTGCAAGTGCTTTCATACTCACGAGTATCTCGTACGCGAGACGAAAATATTTGCAAGTACGAAAATACTCGATACGAGTATATACTCATATCGTTCCAAAATATTCGAATACGAATATACTCATATCGTTCCAAAATATTCGAATACGAAAATAACGTATCGTTCCAAAATATTCGAATACGAAAATAACGTATCGTTCCAAAATATTCGAACACGAAAATAACGTATCGTTCCAAAATATTCGAATACGAAAATAACGTATCGTTCCAAAATATTCGAATACGAAAATAACGTATCGTTCCAAAATACTTGCAAGTATTTTGGAACAGGTATTTTTAGAACAGGTATTTGGAACAGGTATTTTTTTGTACTCGTACTAGGAATACCTAGTATGTGAAAATGCGAGTACGACCCAACTCTAGTACGTGTATATTTCCGCCCCACAATAATACGGTCATCTACTTCATCCAGCAGCCGAAAGGAGACTTCTTCAATTTCCCGTAATATGTAGCCACGTCGAGAATTTCTGCTTAAACTTCGTTATTTTTTTTGTCTTCTTTCATACATACATATATCTACCATTCCACAACTTTCATGCGACCGAAAAAGACGAATCGAATATTCTTGCCGTGCTTTACTGCTACTGAGGGCACCACCAGCGAAAAATGACGGAAAACGAAATAAACAGCGACCGGACGGAAGCCACGGAAAAGACGCAAAAAAACAAACCGAGACAAAAAAGCACACAACGCAATATGAAATGGAAAAATATACATAAGTATCCACTTCAAACAGTAATACAAGACAAAATATACGAAAACCAACTGGCATAGAAAAAAACATGGCAATGATAACCTCAATAATGACAGAAATGATAAAAGGACGTTCGAAATGATGCTTAGGCCAGCAGTGTGCGGGCGCAGCGCGCGCGACGACTGGACAGTGTTCAAACAAAATATCCCCCCTAAATTACAACAAATAATTGCTGAAGCAAGCAGATGTCAGTTGCTCTGAAAATTTGTCATCCATCGCCACCGCAAGCAGCTTGGATTCGTCGTAGCGTAGCCGGTTAAGGAGGTGTTGGGTTGGGAGCTCGCCGTTTCTCAAGATTTTGATGATGCCTTGATTTTGAGCAGTGCTGCCGGCCAGAGTTTGGAGACTTATTTGCATTAAGTGAAGTTGGAAGTCGAAAATGGAATGCAACTCTTAAAGCTCAAAAACTTTTCTGCAATATGTTGACTCAAGATCGATTTTTTCGGGAGTTGATGTAAATTCAAAAAAGAAAAAGCAAATTTTATAACAGTAGAATTAAATACGGTACCAGCAAGTTGATAAGGTTTACAGCAAAAAGTATCGGTTTTTCAAGGCATCGATGTTGCAAGGCAAAGATTTAAACGCCTTTCAAAGTTTTTGTTGAAACGAAAAACCTCTACGAACATTTTCTCAACAGTAACTCCTTTTTCAAAATGAAATAAGTCATTATGAACTTATAGCAAGGATGGTTTCCATCTGCTGACCGAACTAGTTTCCGCAACCAACCGATCTCGCTCGTCCATGTAATGCTGTTGTCTTTTCTCCTCGTTGTGCTCCGTAATTACTTTTGTTTCCATTTTCCTGTACCAAATTTTCGATTATATCAGCTTTGTGGGCCAGTTTAAAGGAACGAATCCTCCAAAATATCTACAAAACCACCACAAACATCTTTTCTCCATCGCAGCTTCCAGCAACTTGAAGACATCGAATGCGGAGCAGAGTAGTCGAGTCCTAATTTCGAACATGATTCCATGGGGCCTCAGCAGGACCTCCATCCTTTGCCAAGCGATGTCCAGAGGCCGTCCATTGTCATTTTCGCTACACTACCTCTAAATCTTGGCGACGAGAAGCGAAGACGTGGCTTTCTAGCAGTCGAAAGCAGAACGACGGATATGGAGCGTAATAATTCTGTTGAACGACAAAAGCGACGGAAGCTGGCCGGCTCAGCGCCCAGTGATGGTACTGGTTGCTGGGAAATTTGCGGAGATTGCTGGCTGTGTGCTTTAATTTAAAATTGTCAGGGCGGTACCTAGTGGATTGTCGGGGCTGTAATGAACAAACGCAGCACATTTTCTCGGTGTTAATTAATTTTTTAGTCCTGAACTCATGATCTCGGATCGGCAACGATGCCACTTGCTTACCGCATGCTGCCGCGACCATACGTTGATAGGTTTCGAGCGGGACTTGGACCATTGTTGAGTCAAGAAGGGATTATGATAATGGAGATAACAATAATTACAATGGTGGCGTTGATGACTGCAGCGTCGTCGGACACTTTACTCTGTCTTGTGATTTAGTTTCGAAATTATGAAATCTCGGGAAATTGCAGAAACCTGTGTTATTTAGGTCTGCTGATTAAATTGTTCAGCGTCGGAGTTGTTTTCGTAATTGTGATAGTGAATAGAGTGCTTGGCTTGCTTGACATACAGGTTCAAAAGAAATGACTGTTTTGTTTGCAAATGAGTGTCTGAAGGATTTAATAAATATGTTTGTACAATAAGTTCCGCCAAATTTGGTAGAGTATTAAACATTACGCTCTGAAGAGTAAATGTGAATGAGCTCGCGTTAAAATGTTACAGTTAGAGTTTGGTTATGGAAGACAATTTGTTAATTATCGTGGCATATTATTATTTTAGTTTTTTAGTGAGCGACAATTGGATCTGCTTATAGAGCAAAACCTTACTGCATTTCATACAAATCAAACAGGTCGGACATCCAGCAATTTATGCAAGAGATGTGAGATGAAAGAAAACTCCATACTATTTGCGACTGCCCGGCCCAAATTTAAAGGCTTCCCAAGATTCGAGAACGATCCAACAGCTGATTTAATTTTCCGAAGTGTCAGTAGGCAGCTCTAACTAATCGGCAAATTATCGATAACGTAGGCAGCAACCTTCTTCTATAGCCTAACCTAACCTTAGTTCATGTAGAAGAGAAACTTGTTATTAAAGTAGTTTTTAAACCGTATTCATTTCAAATGAAAACTTTTGCCTCCAGGGTGTACATAAACAGCAAAATCTTATGACGACCATCGATGGACGGCGGTTCATATGTTCCATATTTCAAGCATAAATAAACAATGAATATTTGCTTGAAAATATGTTTGAATATTAAAATATAAACATGAAAATATGTTTGAAAGGTTCCATCTATTCTATTCGTATTAAAAAAAATAAGGAAAATCACTAAAAAAACGTACTTTTAAACTGTTTTCTCTTGACTACACTGCTCTTTATAAAAAATGAGATGGGTGATATTTCACTCAACAAAATTTTATATAAAAAAAACTGAGGAATGGATAAGAGTTATGTAAATGAAAAAATATAATTCGTTTCACCTCAGAGTAGGAATGTAACTGCTACAATCACAGTAATTCTAGTGAGTTAATGCAGATTTCTTTCCATTTTGTTCTAATTATTGATCTAGAAGTATCGCCGGAAAGTCCTTCAAAAATCATTTTCTACGGCTTAATTTTTCAGATTTCTATATCATGCAAGCCGGTTAGTTTTCATTTGAAAAGAGCATATCAGAAGATCAGTTAGTGTTAAAGTTGCATATGTTTTTACACTAATAAATTGCCCATATAAGAAAAAACATTTTCTTCTTCAAAACTTTAAAGCGAAACTAGTTCAAATCGGGAAATATTATCCGGAGCAGTATCTAATTTTTTGAAAGTATTTCTGCTGATGCTAAAAGTGGCTACACTACAATTTTTTCCAGCACAATATTTTTGTTTCAAAATTAATTTGCAGTGAAATTAAGAAATTTCAAACAATTTATTGTTCTATGCTTTTCAATAGATTGTTGTTTTTTGGAAATTAATTTTGTCATTTGACATTTTACTCTTCTATAGCTAAATTTCATTTTTTGAAACATCTAAAGCCTTATCTGTGCTCATTTCAATGGTTTTCGGGTTACATATTTGTTTCGTCACCAAATGAAAGAATAATGTTCAGCAAAATTTGTCTTACCCACATTGGGCGCAAGCTCAGAGCTCAGTTTTTAATGCCAAAAAAGGATAAAAACTCTTTGAATTTGCCCTTGAATCAGCCATAATATGCCATTGGGTAAATTTTGTTAAATTTTTTGGCGCTACGGACTTAGCCCAAAGAGAGGAACGAAACGAATGGTTTTGTTTTTGAGTGAGGTAGACGAAAGTGTTTTTTTTTACTTCTGTAAAAATATTTATAATTGATTGGCAGAGTTCGTGGTAGTATAGAAAGTATATCGAAGGTGTGTCAACGCAGTTCATTGAAAAATTTTTTTGTTTGTATGATTGTTTTTAAGGTCTTGTTTTAAAGAACATGAACATAGTGGAAATTTATTCCGATTTTTGTAAGCACTTATTCAAGAAAAATTCACACAGTTTGCTTATATATTACTTGTATGTATTTTGACTTGCCTGCTTTCATAAGAGTATGCAAGTACTTTAGGGAAACAGTAAAAACCGAAAATAGCATTGACTATGTATAAATGAAAATTAACCAGGCGAATGTCATAGCCTTCAATATTAATAATGCATAGAAATGATATATTTTGAATTTCAAAGGATGAGACATTTTGAGATTTTGAATTTCAAATGATCAAGCTCAGTTTACGCGAACTGTGGTTGTTTTAATGCGGTTATATAATTTTGAAATAATTAAGAGTGCCAAATTTTGTGGAGCGTTTAAAATTGTCAAAAATTATTATTTAAAACTTAATAACAGCATAATAGCCGATTTTGAGTGTGAAAATATATTTGCATTCCATGCTTAACGAGTCTATCAGCAAGGAAGCACATTGTCACTGTTAAAGAAGAAGTCTCATTAGAAAAGCGCGTTTTTCAATGACGTATTTTCTTATCAGTTTTAGAAGTTCTGGATAAATACCGGAGCATTTGGTTTTTTCAAATATCTTCGAACAGCCAAATAGACATTTTTAAAATTAAAAAAATTTCAAAGAAGATATTTATAAACCAAAGGGCACGTTTAAAGTTATTTGCTTTAAATAAAAATCAATAAATCGTCCCGGTTTAAAAAAGGCAAAAATCAATAAATCGTTCCAGTTAAGTGGGGTTCTAGTTACATTTTGGATTTTTTTATTATTGATTAAGATGGTTTCATGCACATGTTAACGTACCTTAAAAAATATCAGCACTTTTTCAGTGCAATATTCAATGATAAAGCGATCTTCCAATCCAAAACGAATTACTAATTGATTGAATAAATATATGATTCGATATCGTTTCAGGATTTGCATACAAACAAAATGGGTTTCGATGTGAACTTTCAATATAGCCAGAAATGAATTTCACGCAAAAAGCTTTTCATCAGATACCTGTAAAGATATTGAAAAAAAAATTATGATTAATCAATCAAATAGGAATTTATTCATTGGCGTTTTGAATACGAATTTCAGTGAATTTATAATAGTGAATTTATTCTACGAAGTGATCCTTGGAAACCATTTAGAATGTGAAACCACTGAACTGATCATATTATATAATCGAATTAGAAGAACATTTTTTTTAATTACAAGTACAAAGCGAATATCTGTGATTTGATTTGCAATGTAGGGTTTTTTTTCTTCTATTGACTTCGTAAGGATTTTTTTACAATCATATTTACATTTGAAATGCTTTAACATTATCAGGATTTACAATATAGTGAGCAAGTCGATCGCAATCAGCTCTGGTTTTATTTGGACAATACATTAATTCATATGGAAATCCAACTGCTATAATAACGCAATAAGAATTTTATATACTCCACCACAGGATATAATTTATTGTTGATCTAATCGAAATTGGGTGCCTGTGAGTTTTAAGCTTGAAATTTTATTTAAGAAGCACGCACTGTGTTTAAAATCGTTGTGTTATAGTCGTTTCACGCAAACAACAATACTCGTACTGAGCATTCTATCACTTAAAAGCGGAAAGCGATCAAAAATGGTTTTACGAATTAGCGATGAGGAGCAGAAAACGTGCGAAAATGGGTATTCAGCGACGTCAAAATCTATCAGCGACGTCTATCCATCTAATGATTCATAGAATTTGGGCTTAAGCGTCTTATTGTGTTTAACTTTTTTGTATTTAACTTTTAAACCAACAAGTTAAACATGATTTCATTACAATAAAGGATTAACTCGTAGTATGGAGCTGATTTTTGGTTCTTTAACAAGCTATATTTAAAAAAATAAATGCCCGCCTTTTGACATGTTTTTGGCTCATATTCGTGTGTGACCAACGACCTTCGATACGCAAATCATTTTCATTAAATTGCCGCTAGGTGAACATTATGTTTTGATCGTCAGCCAAAGAAACCAGAACTTTTTTGACGCAACAAAGTCTTTTCAAAACCCCCCGGTAACTAAAAACAACTAGAGTTCCAAAATTTAAAAGGATTTGTAAAATGAGTCATTTCGCAAAGTTTTATAATTTTCAACAAAAATATTCATATATTTGTTACGCAGGCACTAGCCTTTTTCATGTTTTAAACAAAAAGAGTCATTCACACCTATTAGAACTATATTATAGGGACTTCAGCAAGTCAATAGCTTCAAAGCATAAACAAAATAAATGAATTTTCTCTTTTTGGTCTCAAAAATGTAGACTTTTCACTACTATTTGTGCCGATGATCTTGAGCATTCAAACCATTTCTCCGAAATTACCTGAATACGAAAAATCAAAATATTCAAATTAAATTGCTATCATCATTAACATGCTGTGACATTACTCTTCATGCAACCAAACCACATACAGTTTTGCAGCTCTAACCAATTTTGGTCTCCATAGGTATGTTCCCTTACTTCTCAGGTGAAAACTTTTAGGATTAAAATTTCCTCCTATAGTGAGAGAACATTTACCAAAAACCAGAAAAGAGAGTGAACAGATTTCGGTTAAAATTTACAAAACAAGAAGAAGAGCCTAAAGTAACGATTCTTTTCGTATCAGCGTTTCACTGATTCTCACACAAACAATGTCAAATTAATTAGCTGTTGGACTACTTGATAGCCAGAACAACTTTGCCAGAAATCGCCAGCAAAAACACTTCGGGTGAGTTCTTGCAAGGAGGAACTTTTTTCTAATCGATAAACTATATCATTTTTTTGGTTTCTTGCCAGCACCAAGCTTAAAAGATATTAAATAAAGGAACAGTCCAAAAGTAATAAAAATATTGGCATTGATTGAAATCGGTATAAGTATGCGTAGCTAGAACTATCTATTCTAGCGGTTTAAAGATTATAATGACACCAATGTTTGATGTCATTATCGTCTTGCACTTTGATTAATGAATATTCAAGGTAACTTAAACACAGGTGGACAAATGTACTTTTTTTTAATTTTTTAACAGACTTTTCAAAAACTAATATCACCTCTAATAAGGGTCATGTGAAAATTAATTCCTATTTGAAACCATTTATTTTTTTATTGTTTGAAAAGCCACGTAAGATTGGCCTCTGTCGCGGGAAAGATCAGAACGACTGGTTTGACGATGACTGCAAACTAGCTACTGAACGAAAGACTGCTACATACCGATCCATTCCAAAGAACGCGGACGTGCGCAGGGACTTATTGCGATCTAGGAAGAGTCGAGAAATAAGATCAGAGGACCAAAAACAAATTTTGGGAGGAAAAACTTGTTCGTGAAATCAATCAATATATGGAGCAATCCAACCATATGCGACTTGAGAATCACCTATGATAGCATAGCCTGAGTAAAAGTTTACGCTGTCATGAGACAGTTCGATATCTTAGCAAAGCTGATAAGACTGACCAAGATGGATGTGCAAAGCTAGATGAGTCAGCTAGATCCCCATCACGACCACTTAAAATCAACAACGATCTGCAGAAAGGGGACGCACTCTGGCGCTATAAAAAGTCCACTTAACTGGTAGTTTATCCTGACGGCGTTGGCATAATGTACCGAAACGAACGACCAGTCAAAGAATCCTTCTTGAAAATCGAAGAGATATCAAAGAAGAACGGTAGTATACTTACTAAGGTAAAATGAAATACACCGCCACAGCACCAGTACCGAAAATCATCAAACCCACGTCGGCAACAAAGTACACAGAAGTCCACGTTCGAAAGAAATAGATGAATAAAGCTTCGAAGAAGTCAAAATATTCACCAAACTAGGGTCAAAAACCACAGCCGATAGAAACTACGATAGAGAAATCCACCCACAAATGTTGGAAAACTTCTGAAGTCAATCAACTTCAAGTCCAAGCTCCTGCTGTACAAGATCATGATTTTACCAATGTTGGGTTCTTAGCAAGAAAAATCACGAACTCTTATCGGCATTCAGGAAGGTGGATGTTTGGCCCTCGATATAAGGATGAACGATTCCACCACCTAAGCAACAATGGAGTATATAAGAGATATCGTAACCGTTAGGTCGCTGATAACATCAGGCTCAATAGAAGCGAAAAAAATTCAGCTCGGAAAGTCTACAGGGGTAGGGTTATTGGAAAGATATGCGAAGGTAGCCCCTATCACCGGTGTAGTAATGGCGTATGTCAAGAGGGCAAAAATATGCTGATTATACCAAGCTGAACGACGGTGGGATGAAACTGAAATTCTCTGTTGCATCAGACCTAGGTCAGATCACCAGTTGCTATGCCGTTAATGATGCTAAACACTTTTTGAAAAAGCTAATAAACATCCTAAAAAAACAAAAAATTTAAAATAATTGTAAAAAAAATCGAACACGTTAGGTAATACTTTGTTACACTCACAAAAGCTCATAGCTTGGTGTAATTTTTTCACTGCCAAATTCATTGGGGGTCATTTTTACGATGAAGATACAAATTACTGACTGACAACATAATGAGGACTGGGCTCTTGTGGATTGCACGCTGAAATAATGCAATTCGCCATCAGTCGATAATTTCTTGTGAGGATTTGTAAAATTTTTTGCGTGTGCTGATTGATATACTGCAAAATAAGTGAGCCTTGAACCATTTTCATTTTCAATTAAGTCCTAAATGACTTGTCCTAAATTGGATACACAAGAGTACTTTGTTATATGCAGCTGATGAAGCCATACGGCTAAACTTGTATTTAAAACATAATTCTATGATCCGCTTCCCATTTCGAATGAAGATTTTTTCAAGTACAATTCCAGTTGTAGTGTTTTTAAAAATTGATATAGATTCTTCAAAACACTCTTCCTCATTATTATCGGCGCTAAAACTTGGGTCCGGCTCTCATCCTCTTGCACAAGTTTCTTAATCGGACCGATGTCTTCGAATTGCACCCTCAAAACGTATATTTTGACGTCTCATCCTTTTGAACTTTCAATGTTGATCAAGCTTTCCTATAATTTTAGGATGGTGCTGCCGATCAAATTTCGAGATTTTCACACGGCTATTCGACTGGCTATGGAGCACACTTTATGCTAACTATTGGTCAAAATTTCCTTGGGAAACTTAACCACTCGAATTATAAATTAGTTGAAAATGGCGTCAGCGCTAGTAAGTGCATTTTTAAGTATATATGGCAAAGGTCATCGTTCTGTATGCTAGCCAGCATTATAAATAGTACACTTTTAATTTTGTTAATTGTTTTT
This sequence comes from Nemotelus nigrinus, assembly GCA_947369275.1. Taxonomy (NCBI): domain Eukaryota; kingdom Metazoa; phylum Arthropoda; class Insecta; order Diptera; family Stratiomyidae; genus Nemotelus; species Nemotelus nigrinus. The sequence goes on from OX376374.1 coordinate 14,087,965, forward strand.
AATGTGTACCAATTTTTTCCTAGCTTGTAAAAAAAAATATTTTAATAAAAAAATCGGTTTTTTTATTATTTCCAGCGAAAGCTCCTGGTAACCAATAATAAAAGCATAGCCCAAAATTTAATAGAGCATAGTTCATAGAAACTTAAGCTATGCGAACTCAAATCTTTCGCAGAATTTTCACAAAAGGGATGATTTTTTTCACTCATTCTCAGAACTCATTAGCCAAATACATTCCAACATTTCCTATTATACTACAGACAATATTTTTCTAAGTATCGGTCCTTGACTTTAAGTCTTTGTTAGCATGCTAGCCCATCATATTTTATGTCGCGAGTGTTGAAAAGAGCTTGCTGGTGTGCACACTCGAAAAGTCAAAGCCTGCCAATCTACCTTTCTCGGCAAATGTTTACGAAAAGTATTACATCCGCAACCCCATTATGGCTGGATTTCCATTGACAAAATTCTCATACTGTTCGAAATACCTGCACAAGGTCGACACTGTTTACTTGCGTATTTAATGGGAAACAATGACATAATGCCCCCCCCCCCCAGTTCTCAGCTCCCCAAACCATCTGCAGCTAGCTCTCTATTTCTTAGCTAAATTAGGCGTGACGAATATCCTTGACTGCCTAGGCCACGTAACAGGTGACAATGACTTTGATAAAACGTTGGGAAAACATTTTTAAGGGCATTAAATGGTAACGATAGCACCCTTGTGCTAATGTATGCTGAACATCAAGAGGAGGGACACGGGTGGAGGACACATGAGGTCAAAAGTTTTTGTAGAAATTTAATTTTCCAAGTGCCACGTCTGCAGTACATATTTATTACACAATCGAATCAACAGTTTGATGTAGGAAGAAGAAAACATCCGTTCAATTTTCCCCCACAGGAAACAGGAATAGATGTTCCGGGTACGAGCACATTCCGATGGCAAATCCGTTTATTCCTTTGATAGAATTAACATACAAAGTACCCAGGGAATTCTATAGTGAATTGCTGGGCACAAGAGCTGGACTTGTATCGATATCGGTTGTTCGAGAATAGTATTTGCTTGAATGTCGTTTAATGTTGGGTTTAAATGAATTATTGAAGCCACAAGCATACATTTAATTCAATTACTCTAGTGTTTGTTTAGGTTTTGTGTTTTAAATGCAAACTTCTTTGCAAGTTAGAGATCTAGATTTACCTCTAGACAGCTCACAAAAAGCTAGATTCTGGGATTTCCAACACTATTCACAAAAACATTTTCGTAAAGCTGCTGTTAAACCCAAAACCAAATTCCACACCAACTTTGTCCGACACATTCCTGCATTTATTTCAAGCACCAGACCGATGGGAATTCAGCTAGTGTAGCCTACGGAACTGAAACGAAGAGCGGCAAACCCACTGGAATTGCGTAAAGTGGATTATACAGAGCTAATTACGAAGATTGAGATACAAAATATTTTTCATAGCTGCCATATGGAATTTAATGTGCAGTAGAGACTGTTTGGCTGGTTCGAGTTTAGTTCAGCCCCAATTCTAATCAAGCTTTCACCGGAACGCTAGTCAGCCCAAAATGATTAATGCGCCTTCTATGAATATTACGGTGCGACAAATTGTTACGGTCGTAAGGCTCGAAGCCGCCGCCCCGTTAAATGGTATACTTTAATTAAAATTCACATTAGAGTCGTACCTGTCGCGATGAGCGATGGCACGTTTATTCGAATCGACTTTTGAAATTTAATTAACTCGAAGTAAGTGACACAAGGCGAAGACGGGGACAGGTAAGGACCAGAACCGTTGCTGCACAGAAACTGTTTTTCAGCCGAGTCAATTGAAGTTTTGGCGGAATGATCGTAGGTACCGTCATACCTTTTCAGAGGCAATGGGAAAATGTTATGATATGAATAAATATGGACTTGTTGTATGTGCTTTCGGTGTTTTGCATTTTGATTTGTGTTGTTTTTATTAAATATGATAAATTTTTCATTAACCAGAGACTAGAAAGAGAGTTTCGAAAAGATTGGGAAATGAGTTATACCTATTTATGACTTTAAGAGAAAAGAGATGTGAAAATGTGAGTGTTACAACTGGTGAGCTTTCTTTGATTTGTGGAATTGAAGTAATGAGGAGAGTGTAAAAATACACAGTAATTGCTTCAATTGTAGGTGAAATGCTTAAAGTAACGTTTGAATTCGTACATCCAGAAAGAAAAAATATAAATATGTGACATTTTAATTTTTTTTTTTCAATATTACAGAGTTCCCATTAAAATGCGGAAGTGAGTTTTTAAAGCACTGAAGGAAATTGAGTAGCCTTGTGGATGAATCACTGGTTTTTGTATCTGGGGTCTCTGATTCGAATTTAAGTTTGAACGAAGAACCGCACACCGAGCTTTGAGTTCACCTAGCTCTGATTAATCACGGGTACAGTCAGTCCTGAAACTTATCACTCCACACTCGTATTCACATTGATTATAAATTTGTGAACGAAGTTCCCGACCAGCTTCAACCCCTAGACCCAACAAGGGTTGTCGTGCGGTAGCTTTATTATCTTAAAGCACTGTATTATTTTCAAATACTCGAAAATTATCTGTGAGGTGCCCATTAATGAGTTTGGTATTAGCGTTTTACAATCAAAGTGCACTTTCAAGACCCATTAGCTAAGTCAAAAGGACTGCCAATTACGTTCAGAGTCCAATTTGACAAAGTGGACTGAAAAATTTTTCATTTTGGGAATTATATAAAAAAATTATATATTTTATACCAGCTCTGAATTTCCGGTCTCAACCGTTGCTAGTCAAAAAAGCAATGTCGCATTTTGGTTCATAAGAGATGCTTCGAAACAAAATTCACAGAGAATAAGAGTTAAGTAAATAATCAAGCGTAGAAACATCGGTCCAAATGCCACCGACTTTGGAACAGTTTATTGATTTCATATGATTTTGGAACTTTCATGAAATTTTACCCACGCTGGGCGCAATAATAAAGTACGCCATGCTTGAATGTCACATGTAAAATAATTGTACCAGAAAGTTAAGGGCGAAAAGGAGACTTCGGTTGTTGTTTTAGCTAACGGATGTTTCAGAATTTTTATGACAAATACAAAATGTCATGTTGTAACAGGGCTTTCGAAAAAATTCCAGGGGCTTAAAAAATTTCTGGCAGAAAAAATTCGTAAACACACGAATCCTGAAGATTATGTTACTTTAATGAACACTGCTTCTAGCTACATACTCTTCCTTCCTTCCATTCTACGGCTTTTTCAGAGTTTGAAAGGCACTTTCAAAAATAATGGTTACCAAATGCTTGTGAAAAGTGACTCTATCTTGTTGGTCTTCATCTATAAAACAGGATTTTGGGAAACGGGAATTTCAAACCTTAAGTAAAAAAAGGTTTTATGATATTTCGTATAAAGATTAAGTACAGTTTTAGCTGTTTTTTAACTGTATGAAAAACATTGACTCAAAAGTTGTAAACTGTAACTTATTGGCGGTGATAGCGAAGGATTTCCCTACAATGTGAGAATCATTTCCAAGAGATATTTAGAAAAAGATTTTCTTTTACCATCAGTCGTTTAAATTCGATTTTCAAATTTGATAAAAGTCTAAAGGCTATGAAAAAGCAAAGCAATAATTCGCGCAATTGAATTTTCCTTAATCGTTCAATTAAAATTACCTAAAAGCTATCTCTTACTTTCAACATTTTACACATAAACAGCATAAAGTCCTTTCAACAAAACATCAAACATATCCATATTGCTACAAGTTTTTCCTCTTTCAATTAAACCACTCCTTCATTAAACTGACTGACTGTAAATTTCCAGTTGAAATCTTGTTGGAGCAAACGTTTTCTCGTTCTCGTTCTCGTTCAACCATCCATCATGAAGTATCTGTTTCGATGTCACCACAACAATGTGGTCTCTCTAGTCACGTGCATGACCTAAAAGCACTTCGAGACTACTTACAAAATGTAATATTATTGCGGGTGAAGCTAAGAGATTTGAGTACTTACTGTTGCAGCAACGTATCGATGTCTGCCATACTAATTTGAACCAATCCTTCGTTTATGAAGGATGCAATGTAGTACTGTAAACTTTATGGTTCTTGTAGATAATTAAAATGACGTTGGTAATGCTTTAAATGAGAATTATTGAATATGTGAGTATTATCAAGTATTTCTGAGATAAGAGCTGATAGATACTCTAAGTATAGTTTCCGTCGCCGAAAATGAGAAGTAACAAATTGTTAAATGAGTGAATGAAGTTGAAAAGGTGAAGGAATTTCTGAATATTTGTGATTTAACAATATTGCTGAATTTCAAAGCTTTTAAAATTTAGTTCGATGCATATAGTATAAATATGAATAAATTAAAATTTGAGCCGACTTTTTTTAAAAGTATTGTTTAAAATCAAAAGAGCTTTTCGAATCAGTGGCTAAAAATCTGAAGTTTTTTAAGCATTTCCAAACGAAGAGAAAGAACTTCTGGCCTCCTGGCGTTGTAGGAAAGAAATGCAAAAGAGTCCCTCGAAGGAATTTTCATCCAAAAGGAGCAACGAGCTCCAGATCTTAAGATTATCTTATCAAAATTTCCGTGGTTGCGTGGATCCAAACTAATGAATTCAAGTTTTTTACTGCTTTAGTTTCGGCCGACATTATATGCTTACCGGTCTCACTGATGATATTTTTGATTCTGAAAATTCGCCTAGTTACACAGTTTTCTTTAAGGATCAGGATCGTTTAGTTAATGGGAAATCTGATGGTGGACGTGTTCTCATCCGTATTAATAAAACACTCAACGGAAAACGCTGTTGTGATTTTCCTGTCAGTCTTCCTGTTAGACGTATTTTTGTGCGTATCTCGTTACTTTCTGTTTAAACCTTAATCTTTGCTTGAATATCTATTCTCTGCAGTTTTCGTCAGATGGTGTTGTTGGCAGATAAAATCACGTTGTTGCCGTTTCGAAGGTTTATTGCGGACTGACTTATAACTAGAGAAACAAATATGAAGTTTGCATTTTAGCGAGTTATATTACAGAGAGTAATAGGGCGAGTGTTGCCATATGAAAAGGTTTTTATACTTTCAACACTCCTCCTCAACACGAGTATTATATAAATTTACGTAAAAAATTACAGTGACTCTGTATACAAATGGTTTAATTTATGGTTTAATACCTAGTTCATCAACAAATTTAGTATGTTTCGTCTTTGATAAATTTTTAGTTAATATATCGGCTTTCATAGAGTCACTTGGTACGTACATTAATTCAATTTCTTTTGTATTTAAAACTTCTCTAATAAAGTGGTATTTAATAGAAATATGCTTTGATCGTGCATGGTACATTGAATTTTTGGCTAATTGTTGTGAGCTTACATTATCACTATATATTTTGATAGGCTTATCATCAATGTTAAATCCGATTTCTGTTAACAATCTGCGTAAATATATTGCTTCTTTAGCTGCTGAACATAAGGCCATGTATTCAGCTTCTGTCGTACTTAACGCCACACAATTCTGTTTCCTCGATTCCCAAGAGAAACCACATCCTGCCAGGTAGAATACGTATCCAGTATACGACTTACGGTCAATGCTATTGCCGGCCCAGTCTGCATCTACGTATCCTTCAAGTGGTTTTCCAGTTGCAAAGAATTTGAGCCTTTTGTTCATCGTTGAAGCCAGGTAACGTAGTATGTGCTTCAGTCCTGCTTCGTGCTCTGCATGGGGATCTGCGTTGCGTTGCGCCAGTTTTGCAATGGAGTGCAATATATCAGGCCGAGTGTGAATGGCCAGATACATCAGCTCTCCGACCAACGATTGATATGACGTTGCGTCAACCCTTCTGCAGTCGCTGTTGTCACAACCGATCTGGAAGCCAGCATCCAAAGGAGTTGATGCTGATCTACACTTCTCCATACCATGACGACTTAAGACATCCTTGATATACTGGGTCTGGTCGATTGTAATTGCACCCAGTTCGCCTTCACGCTGCACACGAATGCCCAAGTATAGTTGTAATGGACCCTTGTCAACGCAATCGAAAGCGTTGGATAACAACGTCTTTATTTGGATGAGATCGTCTTTTGACTGACAACCTATAATAATATCATCAACATATATGGCGATCAAAGATATATTACCATTATAAATCTGCTTATAGAGGCACGGCTCATTGTTGCACGGTGTAAAACCCGCATCTCTCAACACCTGGTCTACCTTTTTGTTCCATTCTTTTCCCGACTGCTTGAGTCCATACAGCGCTTTATTGAGCTTCAACACTTTGTTTGGATGTGTTGTTGACTCAAAACCTACTGGCTGCTTCATGAAGACTTCTTCGCTGAGATTGCTGTTCAAGTACGCTGTGCATACGTCCATTTGGTGCAGATACAGTTTCATCTCGACTGCGACGGCCAACAAAATCCGAATGGTTGCAGCTCGAACAACTGGTGCATATGTGTCCTTGTAGTTGACACCATAAACTTGGCTACAGCCCTTTGCCACTAATCGCGCTTTAAACCGGTCAATGCTTCCGTCTTCATTCTTTTTTACATTAAAAACCCACTTGCACCCGATTATTTTTGAGTTGTTCGGTGGATTGATCAGCGTCCATGTATTATTCTTGATTAAGGCCTCATACTCGTCGTTCATTGCCCTTTTCCAGCTTTCTGCATTTGTTCCAGACAATGCTTCCTGTACAGTTTCCGGTATTACAACATTATTTCCATCAGTTTCTATTGCGCTCAGCATATTATATTGCTTTTTTGGTCGTCCTCTTGTGCCACTTCGAATAAGTTGAGGTCTACCTCTGCCTCTGACAGGAATTAATTGCTGTTGGCTTATTTCTGAAGGTATTTGCTGTTGCTCCTCCTTGCTTGTTGCCCCATCTGTTTCAGCTGGATCAAGATTTTCATTTGCTGCCTCTACTATTCCATCATCTGCGTCGTTATTTTCACCTTCTTCTGCACTGTCACTTACATAAGTAGCTTGGAACGGAGTTGACTTGCTATCATGGATATTTACGCATACATTCTCGTCGAAAAACACATCCCTGCGTTCAATCACACATCTGCCGCTAGGGTCGTACAATCTGTAAGCTTTTGAGGTGCACGAGTAGCCTACCATCACATATTGCTTGCCTTTGGCTGTGAATTTATTTTTTGGTCCTTTGTTTAATGATATAGCCACTGAGCCAAAAACTTTCAGGTGTTTCACCACTGGTTTTTTACCTGTCCACACTTCGTAAGGCGTAGTAGCATTATTCAAGGCTTTACTCGGTGACCTATTGCGTATGTAGACAGCTGTCGCAACTGCTTCCGCCCATAAGAACTCTTGACACTCTGCTTGCGTTAACATGCTTCTAGCCATTTCAACTATTGTTCTGTTGCACCGTTCTGCAACGCCATTCTGCTGAGGTGTTCGTGGCACAGTCAGCTGACGAGTAATTTCATTATTTTTTAAATATAGATCAAATTCTTCGTTTATGAATTCGCCGCCGTTGTCTGATCGAAGAACTTTTATTTTTCTTTCGGTTTGTCTTTCTACCATTTTATGAAATTCTTTAAATTTCTCCAAAACTTCAGACTTTTTCTTCAAAAAATAAACAAAGACTTTGCGCGACTTGTCGTCTATAAATGTTAAAAAATACTTGGAACCTCCAACTGACAAGGTTTTAAATGGACCACATACATCTGAATGAATCAGATCAAGTATGTTCTTTGCTCTGCTTTCTGTTTGCTTCGGAAATGTCAAACCGTGAATTTTGCTCTTCATGCATGTTATGCACTTGAATTCGTTATCTAAATTGAATTCATTAATTCCTTTTGCCAATTGTTTTTCGACAATGAGCTTCATGCTCTGAAAATTCAGATGGCCATATCTGCAATGCCATTTATAAGCATCACTTTGATTAGCTAACAGACATTTGTTTCGATTTTCTTTAAAGAAATATAGGTTACCAACCTTTTTTGCGACTAACACTTCTTTAGCTTGTGGTTCTATTATGCGGGCACAATTTTTATTAAATATTACATTTAAGCCACTATCTGCTGCTTTGCTCACACTCATAAAGTTTGCCTTCAAGTCAGGAATATATAAAACATTTTTCAGTGTGATGCATTCTGTTTCAGTTTGTATCTTAACATTGCCGATGCCTTTGGCTTCGATGTATTTGTTTCCCGCCAAGCCAACGCTCTCTGTGTGCTCAGTAAATTTGCAAAATAAAGATTTGTTGTAGCACATATGAGTTGTGGCACCGCTGTCAATACACCAACTATCTCTTTCAAGTGGAGAAGCTGTTGCCGCTAAAAGGGTGTATGACCGATGTTGCTGTTGTTTTTTATCAGCGTTTCCTTTTGTTCTGCATTTCGCAGCATAATGCCCTCGCTGTCCGCAATTGAAGCATTTTCCTTGTTGCTTGTCAACATTATGCCTTTCTTTGTTGTTGTTTGTGTTGCGATATTTTTCTGGCTGCAGCATTCGCTTGGGTTTCGCTTGTGCGAAATATGCTTCGTTGTGTTCGGGACTTGCATCTGTGCCTTGCCGTCTCGCTCCTTCTTCTAGCAGCTTTACCTTTAATGCTGAAAGAGATGGCAATTGATCACGCGCTTCAATCGCAACGACAAAGTTCTCGAAACTTTTTGGCAAGCTAGATAGCAATATTATTACGAGTAATTCGTCGGGCACATTTATGTCTGCCGAAAACAATTGCTCGCATATATCTGTAAATGTATCTAAATGCTGTGATACATCTCCCCCTTCCGACCAACGGAGATACATAAGCCTTTTAAACAGGCTGACCTTTCTTGCAGGCCCTTGTGGCTGAAAAATTTCCTCCAATTTTTTCCACGCAGCCCTTGATGTCGTACAATGTTTTACATGATTTAACATGTTTGGTTTCATGCACAAAATTATGCTGGCCAAGGCTTTATCGTCTTTGGCGTCGAAAACTGCCGCTTGCTCACGCGTAAAATTCTCTGCCTTTACGGCCTCACCGCACACAATTTGCCATAGCTCAGAATGCACGAGCACACTTCGCATTTGGATGGCCCACGATGAGTAATTGGACCCATCCAATTTGTCTATTTGAAAACTAGGCACACTCATTTTTTTATTTTTATTTAATTATCTACGACACACGATATAACCGCAGGCGACGCACTACCTGGGCCCATAACCTGTTGGCAGATAAAATCACGTTGTTGCCGTTTCGAAGGTTTATTGCGGACTGACTTATAACTAGAGAAACAAATATGAAGTTTGCATTTTAGCGAGTTATATTACAGAGAGTAATAGGGCGAGTGTTGCCATATGAAAAGGTTTTTATACTTTCAACAGGTGTAAGAACGATTCCTTGAGCAGCTCTTCTCTTACGTCAATAATCGTTTTTCCGCCGTTCACGTTCTGTTTTGTAGTGATGTTAACCTTCTTACTCTAAATTTAGATACTGATTATTCAGCTATTTGCTCCTTGTAGTATTTCATTATTAATGCCATTATTTCTTTTACCAACAGTAGAATTCTGGGACAGGTTTTGTCCAACCTTAAAAAATCATCCCTTTTTTGAGTGCTATTCTCTATCATTATGTGCCTTCTATTCCTCATTATCCTGCTCTTCCCTTTAAAATATCCAACCGTAACACTATGAAGTCTCTGAAATCTCCATCTATGAGGAGTCAAATCCTTTCCTCTGTTCGCTTAAACTTCCGCAAAGGTGATTTCACTGGTACGGCTACCGAAATAAATAGAATTAACTGGTTCTCTTTCTTTCTCAAACCTCATTCTACAATTGACATTAACTCATTGCCTAAAAAAAACTGAATCATGCTCCTTGAATTTGCAATGATGTTGTGTGTGTGTGTGTGTGTGTGTGTGTGTGTGTATGTGTGGGTGTGACCAATGCTCAGACCAATAGGCTCATTGTTTTCATTTCCCCCCGCCTACCATAGCTTCTCAGACTTCTCAATAAAACCTACGATGAGATAGGAGAAGAAAAAGATAGGAGAAGAGAGGCTATCTTTTTCATACGTGTTACGTGCAACCGCTGGGAATTCACAGAGTAAATGCTCCACAGACTTCTTGGCAGGATGAACAGAGGTCATCCTGTACAACACTTTTTCGGTACATATGTCCTCCTAGGTCCAGTCAGAATACCTGTCATGGCTCTGCAAACCCCGGAGTCAGGAAAGGAAAATTTTATTTTTTCTGGCCACATCAAAAGTCATCCGTCTATCTTTGTGAGCATCAACTACCCACTTCCGATGAGTGGCATGTGCAGATTCGGTCGGTTCACCCAATCAGGGCCCTGGAGTGGAAGACTCGAACCTTGTTTCGCAATGGCGTCAGCAATTGCAGCTCCCTTAACGCAGAGCAGTAGCAGTACCCAGAGCAGATGTTAATAAATTCATTCTCGCTTGTTGCGTTTACTTAGCCAGTAGAATGATTCACTGTTTGGTCCTCTACTGCAGACGGTACATGCTTTCAATTTTTTTTAAGGAATAGTTTTTTTTCATCTTAATCAAATATTGCTGCTCAAATTGTATTAAAAGAATGTAAAAACAATAGAGAGGATTGAGCTAGTAAAAGTGAAGTCTTTCAAAACTAATCCGCCATTTTAAGTTCAGACAAGGTGGCCTAATATTACCGCAAACGGCCAAAGGATTAAGATAATTAAGGTTTGGTAGGACTTGGACTTTAAGCTGATTTTAAAATTCACCAGGTTCCGCATTGTGACTGAGAGGATTTAGTACTAGTTGTATCGTTATGCCATCTCATTTTTATTAAACTTCTAGTGTAACCAGCTGGCTTGAAATAGAATTTTCAGAACAATGCACTTATGATTTGTAAAATATATTCAAAACCGAGATATTTTGTGAACTCACAACCCTCACTTCTATTATTGTTCGATGAATATATCTGGCAATCCTTACTGCTATAAATTTTGCAATCACACGGAAGTATACCGACAAATCGAAACATGTTCCGTGTAATCAAGCTTAAAACATCGGTAGCCAAACGACAAAATATTTTATTGTTTCCCCAAACACAATAGAATCACAGCAAACCCAAAATGTAAAACCATTTCTGTATTAGAAATTCATATGAACACGAGTTTACAAAGCAAAACCACTTCCCAGGACATTTCAAACAAAAACATTCATAAACTCGACCCATTCTGTACGGGAATATTATTGAATTTATGATGCTTTTCCCTAATTAAATTTCTCGAGAATGTCCTTTGTTGTTAATATCATTTAGACTAAGGCGCCGTAGAATTTCTTTGGTGACTTTGTACTTATGTATGCACGGGTTTATACCTAACTATTTGCTCGTATCCAATAGCCCAGTACCACAGTTACTTCCAAGGTAAATCCGATGAATAAGTGTTACCGAAAACATTCGACTACCGGGATCCATAAATTTAATGTCTTCTTTAAGATTGCCTTTTTATTTCATGACTGGTGGTATCTACCGTTTTAATTAAATTCTTCATGCAACGCCAAATCATTACAATACAGCAAAACTATCCAGACGATTTCAGAGTGAGACGATTCGAGGCTATGCAATGGATCCGAATTTCTCGATTTCCAGTACTGGTCTGCCAGCGACTACCTTAGTGCTAATGAGTTCTATGCACATTCTTCAGGTTTGCTGTGAATTGCAGCACATTTTAACGTATCGCATCAAGAAAAGGTGTTCGAAAGAGATTACAATGCAGCAGTTAAGTGCTGCCATGATTTAAAAGTTTAGAAGTTTCCCACTTTCATAATTTTTTGGATTTACGAGTAAATCAAATAATTCAATATCAAATTTCGCACATACAATAGGAAGATATTTTTAATAGACGATTTAATAGACCATTTTGGCTTCTAGCTTGTTGAAAAAAATGATCAAAATAGCTTCTCATTTTAATTATTCAATTAACTAGGTCTTACTAAGAGACGAAATAAAAATTCCAATGTAGCACTTGTTCCTATCTTATCTTGCAGCAATTTCTTATATTTTCATTTCCATCTGAAAATTCGAATAAAATCGTATCTCTTTATTCTGACAGAATTTTACCACCTCGGCGTGAATTCTCCGATGTACAACTATGATAACTCTTTTCTGGCATCATCGATAGCTGTAACCCAAATTCGTTCTCAAGGCTGGAAAAATCTTTTGTTCTATTTCATTCTCCGTTCATGCCTGGGCACTACTGTGTTCAAGTCGAGCACGTCGTTGCGATAACGCTGCACCTGAGCTCGATTAACTGGCCTCAGAACTTGACTTGAATGAGGTGAATCTGAGACGCTTCAATGAATTTCAATCGGTAAAGTGGCGCCCATTGTTGGAGCTGCCTCGATTTTTCGCGATAACCTTGCCTGCGAAGCAATCAAGATTATAGGCTGCCCTATGCGTTTTTATTGCTATAGAAATTATTCAACTTTGACTCTCAGCCTCGTTCCCAACTAGGCCCTGGGAAATCATATAGACATTAGACTGTTGGATGATTTTTAGCATGTAAGCGTTTGCCTAATGCTACCACTTCTTGAATCGACCGGATTTTGTTTTGATTTCAATCTACGGAACCATTTAAATGGTTAATTACGACTATGCTAATGGGTGGTGTTTGAGTTTAGTGCACTGATATATAATCGTACTTATCGTAGAAATTCTGCTAGAAATTGAAGCTGTTTGTGGCATGCATGTGTGCAATAGTTATCAAAGGGGAATAATAGGCGTATAATTTAGAGGCGTTTTTCTCATGGGCTTTGTCAAAGTTATGTTACACATGTTTTTTTTTATCGAGACTGCGTTATTGGGAGTTTTAAAACGCTAGCGTTCTTTGCATTATATTCACCACTAAAAATATCTATTGCAGAGAATCAAGTACTTGGCTTTCAAAAGCTATCCTGTTTTCCTCTACATAGATTTACATTGAGTTTATAATTAACCTAAGCACATTATTACGATACGCCTCGGCACAAAATCAAACTCAGTTTCATTTCACACAAACGAGTTAATTTTTATTTATGATATATTCATCAAGTCTTCAGAATAAGCACTATTAAAAATGCTTATACATAAAAAAAAATGCTCACACATCAAAAGACTCACTTGATTATTTAATTTTGGACGTTCTGTAGTATCCTTTTGCTTTACAATAGCTTCTGCAGACGTCTCTTCTAGAATTCACCAGTTTTTTTATAACATCAGTTGTTGTTTTATTTCACTCATGCAAAATACTCACCTTTAAGAGTACCTTACTGGTTTGCAGACTCGCTTCGCCTCAAAGTGATAAAGATACTCGATGGGAGAGGTTGCACAGATCATCACATTCGAGAGCAGCCACTAAACTAGTATGAAGAAGGTTTTGAATCATTGTTTCGTATTAATGAAAATTGATAGCTTAGTTTGTTTCATTGCTTCAATATACTGATTTTATATCAGAAGTTTATGTTTGTGATTGATTTTGTTGAATATACATCATATACCAAAACACTTAGGCTCTCCCAACACGGGTCGTTGAGCTATCGTCGTGGATGCGATATTTCTACGCTTGGTCGTCACAACCTTACCTAGGTCAATCAATGGGGGACCGTTAACGGAGCGTCAGCCAATCGTTAAGAGCGAGAAGCGTAGTCGTTTCGTTTTGAGTGCGTTTCAAGCGTTGTGCATTGCAGACCTCAAGCCGAACGACTAGTCTTTTATGCAATTACGATGGAAGACGGCAACGTACAATTCGTGGAGGAGGTGGAAAAATGCCCCGAACTGTATGATTTTACGAAACATACTGACGTTTTCTTGACGACCCGTCTGGGGACATGAAACGAGGATGACGACAATCGATTTCTCGCAAGCTTCACGCGTGTCACACGCATCTCTCACGCATCGAATGGCTAACAACCCGTGTGCGGGGTGCCTAAACACTACACACCAGAACGAAATAGGCTCAGGGTCAGATCAAATCGAACGATAGTGATGCGTGCAAAGGTGCTTTATTTTCGAGACTGAAAAAAATTGTTGGGCCGAAACTGCAAATACAGTTATTTATTTGAAAAATCAATCAGTAGTTTCAGCTCGTTAGGTTTCAACAGTGCACATTTTTCCTAGTTCACAAAACCAAAAATCAATGTTTGCATGTGCGATGCACATATTATTACATTAATGCTGCATAGACTTAGATCCAGTCTAAACTCATAAATGCTAAAACCACTATATTATTCCGTTCTCGCACAAATAAAATAAATTCATTCATTCAAGAATTTAAAAAACTCCATTTGTAGACTGAACTGGTAGAAAGCTATAAAGCACATACGCATTTGCGGAAGTCCAGTGATGGTACACATACTGCAAGAAAGGACCAAGTTGAACAGAAAGTCTAAAAAGAACGTACTTGTAAGTTTTTATGAGAATGTAAAAGGATTCAGAAGCTATGATAAACAAAAAAATATCATCACAACTAGTAAGGTTTAATGATCTTGGAGCAGAAAAATACGAGCATAACTGTTGTATTAATAGAAAGCACGCGCTCAGATTCATTGAACGATTTTATAAACTCCTCAATTATTCAAGTTGAAATGAATCAGACTATCTAGATTATTCTTCGATGTAACCCTGAGCATTGATTGCACCTTTCGCTATAAAAATATAGCTCCTTAGACTACGTCAACAAACTGCCTGCCACGTCATATAATGTTTAGGGACTTTACTGGTTGTCTTCGACACAAATACTTCTTTCACTGCACCCTTTTCTTCAGTAGTGTAAAATTCATGGCGACAAATATGCGCGAAGTAAACTTTGATATAATAAAGTCTCATCATCTACAATGACACAATCGAATTTCGTCACATATTGGGCCTTTTTAGACTTGTATTCTTAATCCAGTCCTATAACCGGTTTTCTAGGCAAGAGGCAGAAGAATCGAGGGGAAATCTCTACAAAAAGTGATGCACTTGGAGAGAATTTTTCATCACTTTTGAAACTGATTGAAACTGATGCAAATCGCTAACACAACTATAAACATAGTTCACGGGTCAGGAATTTTTCATGAAACACTCAAGTCGAAATGAGAAAACAACAACAAGCACACATTCATATGCATAATCGGTATATGAACGGTTCCGTTGCTTAAGAATACAAGTGTGGAAATGTTGATTGTTGTAAAACCAGTTTCAGGAGTGCATCAAGAATACAAGTGTAAAAAGGCCCATTGATCGCAACATTTTCGAGCCTTCGTTTTCGCTTATTTCGCTCTCTCCTCGAATTGCTCTGGAGCTTTCTGCACCATATGTGTTCGCAGGTTGTAACGTTTTTTCATTCAATCAGGCGTCGACTTTGATGTACCAGCAACTACTGTCATATCTCGGACGGAAATGCGAAACTCGAACTCGAGCTTTCTGACAATTTTCTTCGCTAAGTTCTTGACTATTTTTACAGATTTTCTATCTGATCCTTTTTCCTTGTTATAGCTATCTCCTCTTTTAATTCGCTGTTACTCGTCTGCCCGTCAAAGTGTTGCCAGGTAAGAGCTCCTGGATTATACTGAATACTAATATAATTTTCTTTCCTCTATATGGAAGGTTACTATATGGCTTAAAAATCTGGAGCAGTTATACACACGGAACATACACACATTTATATATGGAATGGCATATGCTGAGGCGATCGATGGTCCTGAGAAACAACAGTGGTTGCAGGCGATGTCATTCAGCTAAAGTCATTCAAAAAAAATCTAGTATGGGGAGGCTGTTAATACTCCAGAGAAAGCGAGTGTCGTATACAGCAAATGAATGTTAACAAAAAAACTTGATTGTGACAATAGAGTGTGATATCGCGCTAGATTAGTAGCCAAAGGTTTTACGCAAAAAGACGGAGTGGATTATTGAGAAATTTTTTCTCTGGTGATTAAGATATTGGAGATGGGGGCCCGGTAGCTCAGCTCGCTAAGGCGTCAGGCCGAAAAGCGGCGTGCTACGGAGCCTGCGGGTTCGAATCCCGCCAGTGCCATGGCTGTAAGTGTGAATGCGTGTCATTGTCTATGAGGGTGGCAAATGGGCCCAAACTGGTGGCCTAATGCTGGCCGCGTTCCCGGCAGCCCTCTTCACTAACCTAACCTAACCTAAGACATTGGAGATACATTAGGAAATTGGAAATATACGGAATGTCACAGCAGCCTTTCTTCAAGGTTACTTTAAAGAAAGTATTTTTATACATTTGTCTGAAGACTTTTTGTCTGAAGACAGGCAAATAAAGTATTGAATAAAATATTAAAAACGATAATTGATTAATATTAAACACGGCTGTTTATGGCTTCGAACAGCCATCACTTTCTTTGTAACAAAAAGTAGATGTCCTTTGAGATGAATTTTCAACCTTGCGAAGAGGAAAAAGTCACAAGGACTCAAGTCCGGTGAGTAAGGAGTTAAAAGAGCCACAGGAATGTTTTTACTGGCCAAAAACTCGTTTATGGAAATCACTGTGACAAAGCGCATTGTCATGATGCAGGATCCAGTTGTTCTTGATGTTTGGTCTCACACGCATAACCCTTTTCCGAGCTTCTCGGTAAAAATGTTGATTCACTGTCTGGTCTTGTGGCATAAAAAACAAACGACTTGACGACGAACAACCAAATAACTTGACCGAGTTCAAACTCGTACTGAACGTGTATCAAATGCGCCTCTCCACGCCAAGTGCTCTCAATGTTGCCATATCTAACGCTACGTTGTCAGTCTTATTACTATATTTACACACCTCGTATGTACAATTGAAATATTTCGTTTTTTGATTTTGATATAGTGCCATTATCAAATCAAAACAAAACGTCTAACGCCATCTATTAACTGATGCAAACTCTTATTCCAAATTGTTTCTGTGTGTCATGTAAGAGGTTTTGAATAACTGGCTCATTTCGTGACAAAGTTTCAATTAATGTTTTTCATTAGTCCAGAGGGCTTCCGACAAATAGCGGATTCCCAACTCAATTGGCAAATATATTTCCCGCCAAATCAAAACATTTGAGGAATCGTATTAATCTTATTAAACATTTAGGCCTCTTTAGATCGCAATTTTTTCAGTCAAGTGAGGTATTCGATTTCTACCAGAAAAAGCTGCTTTCACCAGAGACAAAAAGGGTTGAATTTCTTCCATCTACGAAAGAAACATATTTTGGAGATTGGACCGATTTTTCTTGGGACGCAGTCCATTAACTTTAAGGTTTTTTTTAATTTGTTTTTTCAAACGTTCGTCAAATATTTTTTACAGCCACACTGTGGAGGAATTACAAATGTCTTGATGGGCTTTAAAAGCTTATTACACATGATAAATCGCATAATATCAATACGTAAGTGCCATTTCTTTCTTTCAGTTCGCTATCAACTCTTGAACGTCAATCAAGACTCAATGGTGCGGTACAGTAAATTTTTTAATAATAAAGCTTTAACAAAAAAAAAATACTCTTCGTTTATGGTAAGTCTATAAAAAAATATGACGCACAACTTCATGAAATACTACTGTGAATGAACCAAGCTAAGATACATAATTTAGGTAAATTTAAAGAGCTCAATTAAAGACTTATTAAATCGAAACTTGGTTTAATTTTCTATTTGTAAATTCACGCTGAAAGCATTGCTGTCGTAACTTTCATGAACTTTCACATTCTCCTCAAACAAACACCATCAGGTGTTAATAACTGCTTTTCTCAAGATTGATTGTCTAATTTTCGAGCAATATGCTCTGATTATCAACATCCTGCAGAAGATATCGTAGAAACTATCATGACACTTCCAAACAAACTTTCGAACGGCACAACTCACCGTTTAAAACTAAATCCGACAGTTTCTCTTTCCCTTTCACGTTATCCCGTCATCGCTACATTTCACCGTCGCGTTTATTGAAAATGACATTCGCCTGTTTCCAGAAATAGGACTCGAACAGCTACAAGCCACAATGAGAAAAGTGCAGTAGTAAGCCAACCAAGCACGTATGTAGCGTCGCCCATACAGGGACATGGTGGCTTCAGCCCGAGGCCGGAATAATTCATTCCAGAGCTTATGCTTATACGCCTTTGCAGTACTTATGTGAAAAGCTTTTCTCGCACAACACAAGACTAACTTCCATTAAAAATGAAAAAAGTTGAGAAGGAGTTTTCAATGCGAAAAATATAACGTTTCAGCGTTCTTTCGTGTAGAAGAGCGAGGCTTAGTGCAAAAATCGAATGGAAAAATGACGGTAATAACAATGAGGTCGTCGCCTTTTTGACTTCTTCACCAAGCTGCTCGCAGGCTCTACCCTGGTGTTTCTGTGGCTTCGTGCAACCAGCTAGTACACATGCCATAGAGCGGAGACCGAAAAGGCCTCCAGATATTTCTGTGGATAATCCTATGAGCTCACTTACGGTTCAGTTGCAGGAAGTCAGTGATTTTTTTTCCATTCAACCAGGACATGTGTGTGGTATATATTAAACGCTAGTCACAAATATGTATATATGTATACCAGAAACAGATCTGAATGCCCAAAGGCAGGGGGTGGTGGTAGGCGTGTGTGTGCCGAGACTCGTCTGCATATGTAATCGGTAGTTAAAATTCGATCAATGTCATCATTTGATATTCACAGCACATTCGCACAAATGATTTATTTGCGTAACGGGTTCGGGACGAAGCGACGACGAAGGTCCTTGCGGCATTAATGTTGTCTTGCAACTGTGTCATGCTATGCATGACGAGTTGAAGTGATCCAGTTAGTGAAAGAATGCGGACATGAATGGGATGGTAGACGAACTGTTTGAATGAGCAACGAATGCGTGAGGTATAGACGGATCAGGACTATTGTTAGTGTTATCTTGTGATGGTGCTTTTAGTAATGTTGACCATCATAAATCCAAATTTGTGTGATCGAAGGTACAAGAGAAGGAAAAAGGAAAAGCAAATCACTGTCATTAACAGAGGACACTAAGGATATCGCCCATTTTTTCAATATCGACCTATGAAATATTTCATAAATGTTCATTTATTTTAACATATGGACTATCACAGAGGTCACCATCAACCATCTGAAAATATATCTTATCTTCCCGAAGGTCATCGACTACTGCCAAGGTAGACGGAAGTCGTCTTGTTGAAATTAAGAATGTTACAAAGAGAATACAAATAAAAAAAGGAAAAATTCACCTCTCAAAATAAATATTTAGTTGCTGCGTTAGTAGCCCACGTTGGGCGCTATTTGTAACTGGCTGAAAAAAACCCCAAAAAACAAGGGGCTACAAAGCTTCGGTTACAATTCGATTGCAACCGAAACAACCACTGGCTTAGCAACAATTTTTCTGCTCAGTCTGGAATACTAGAGTCAATTAGCTCTCTTTTTTCAACGCAATTAAATCTTTTCAAATCGTTTGTCAAAATACATACATTCAAAAGAGAATAACTACTGCAGATACGAGTATGATTGGACTTTCTTACTCTAAAAAACAATCTAGCATCTGCCATCTTTGTAAGTCCTTAGTCAAAACATAAATTAAGCACTACGTTCTACATTCTATTCTTTTATTGGCTCCACTCCAGCCTCTTCACAACTCATCTTCATCGTATTGTCCTGCCATCAGACAAATATACATTAATGCAGGATGCAGATAGCTGAGTAAAAACACTCCATAAAAATCTGATAGAAAGGCAGACTGAACAAAATACAAGTTTTGACATGACTTGTTTGGCTGCCTTAGTCACGTCATTTTCGGCCCAATTTGTATGTATGGAATTTTTTATGTTGACCGATTCAGATCAAAACAATAGAATGGGTATGAGACAATGGCCACAACAATACCAAAATATCATACAGGATAGGTACTCTGTCATATCGAGCAGTTTTCATCGGAACGTTTGCCATTGGTATTGCGGCCAAATCGTTTGGTATTTTGTTTCTGCCGAAACGACAAGTATTCGCACTGAAGTGAAAATGTGATGATGATGATTATGTTGAACCTACAGGAGACTGCTTGATCCCGTCTTTTGTTCATTGTTCCGTTTCGGGAACACGTCTTTTGATTAGTGTGCTATTCGCTTCGACGAGTGATGATTACGTTGCTGGCGCTAGCAGACGCTCGCTTGCCTCGTAAAACAATGGCACGCTTCGCAAGCACGAAAGGAATATGTCCTGATAAAAGCGTCCTTGCACTGCGATGCCATGACAGTTTGATGAATGACTCGGTGACATTCGATATTAATAGAAGAAGTATTTCGTATGCAAGCGACATTGTACGTTCATGTATGCTTGAGATTAGTCTGAGGCGACCAGTGTTGCGAGGGTTATTGTTCTCAGTAATGTTTATAACGTGAAGGATGCCAGCATGCACATGACTATAGCAATTAGGCTCCTGTTTTCTTCCAAAAGAATTTTCGATAGAAATTTTTGTATCAGCAAAATCGAAACTCAGAAACACCTTCTTTCGAGTTACAAGTAAATTGAATGAATATCTCCTTGTCGAACCGATAACACTTGCCATCAACAACAGGCTCATCTGTGCACTCGAAATTGCTCGCGTTCCCACAACAAGAAATATCTTCCCATTCCTGCGAAACATAGATCCGCGCCGACAATTCACCCCATCCCACGTCCACTCATCCGTGCTCGTCCTTATCCATTTTTTACAGCAGACGAAATGTTGGCAGTGCTGTTTTTGAACGTTGCCTGCAACATTTATATTACATGATGGCTACGTGTCTAAAATGTACAATATGAAACCTGAAAATATGATGACATAAACTTGTTTTGGTTCCATGCAATGAAGTTATTATTCCTAGGTGGATATCGAATTGAGAGATACGAGGGCGAAATTTTCCCCGTTTCAATATGACATGGCGGGCCCTCATTTTTCGCTCTGGTGCACAGTACGACAACACCCACACACATACACTGCTTCGCCATGACAAAGCGCCCGGACGAGCGGTACATTTTCAATAGGTTACTATCAAACAGCACACGCTATAATGTATTGATAATAGCTTGAAGGTAATTGATGCTGCGAGCAGCATCGAATAAATGAAATAAAAATAATAATTTGTTTTCGCGCCGGCAATGGCACGTAGGTACTACAACCACGTAGCCATTACCATTTCATACGGAAAGAATAACATTTATGAAATTAATATTTGAAATGAACGGCAGAATCTACGGTTGAGATCATGACTTCTTCGACCATGTCAAATGGCGTGCAAGGATACGAGCGAGGAATACTAAGAAGGCATTGACGGAAGAAATGTTGTGTAAGATGCCTGTACTCAATACATTCGCCTTCTAGCTTTGCATGTTTAAGGAAAACAAATGGAATATATGAGGTGAGATTTTCTGGAAATCTCAGAGTTCTATGTTTTTAAATTAATAGAATGGAATTTTCTAGCGAAAAACGTTTCGGTTCTTCTCTGTTACATCATTTAATAGTTTAAATTATTACATGGAATTATTTTGGTTCCTTGTTTTTGCATTAGTTTCATTAAAAAATTAAGTACCTCCATTACTGTTAAATCGATATGTTTTATTTTAGATGTAATTTTTTTCGTCAGCGTTTACAGTGCAATTTGCACTCAAGTGGAGCAGATATTCACTCCCGGCCAAGGAAATTGGTGTTTCCATGTTCGGAGGAAATTGGTGTTTTGAAAGACTAATACTTCCGTTCTAGACAAAAATTACCGGATTCGGGAAAACATTTATATCTTGCCTGGGTTAAAAATATAGCGCAAATGCAGGTTATACACAAAACTCTGAGTCATTCAGTTGGTGACGACGATCGTGTTAAGAGCATTGTAGAAGCGAAGTGTAGTGTGCAAATTCGTGATAGACTTTTTGTATTGTTTACCATAAAACTAGAAATGGAACGTGATAAAATGTTGGAAGAAGGTGAAATCAAAACAATTTTGAACCATAAAAAGGAAGAGTGGTCAGTGGAAAAAATATCGAGTTTTAGAAAGTGAAGCAAGGAAGCGATAAGTAATTTATTAAATGATCCCGGGAATTATGGGAAGAAAAAAGCGCTGGTCGGCCAAAGGTGGTTTCTGAACATAAGAGACGATTACTTTTGAGAGAATCTTCAAATTAGGCAAAAAAATTTGGTGTCAAAGCAAGTGTCAGGACAGTAAGAAGAGTCATATGTGTATGTCCTCACTAGGCAAACTTTTGTTAATTCAAGCAGCCTGTCAGGAGAAAGTCAGTGTGCTTTAAACCATGGGTGATCAGAGCGACTGATCAGAAGACAATATTTCAGTCATTGAAGAAAGATTGTATGTTCACGAACACCTCATGTCACAAGAATACTAAAAAAAATTATGCATTTCCCGTTCTCAGTGGACGATATCAAGGTAGCCTTTATATATATGATGATTTTCTAGAAATCTCGGTGCATGGAAACAGCAAGATCAAGGCAATGAGAAATAAACATGTTTCTTGTACCAATCTGAGCAGACCATAAGGAAAAGTAGCTTGCTTAAGTCAATCACACTTCTTGGACTTGATGCGCTGAGAAAACACATGGCGCCAGACGCCATAATTTATAGACTTCTGGCGCCATGTACATAGTCGATTTAGGGATTGTAATAAAATATGGCGCCACACGCCATAATACATGGCGAAAAGAACATAGGCCTCCACGCCATGTACATGGCGTGGCAGACTATATTACATGGCGTGGAAGACTATACTATATGGCGTGGAGGACTATACTGTATGGCGTGGAGGACTATACTGTATGGCGTGGAGGACTATAGTACATGGCGTGGAGGGCTATAAGCATAGCGTCTGCTCCTATGCACTATGGCGTGTGGAACTATGTGAAATCGATTATGTACATGGCGCCAGAAGTCTATAAATTATGACTTCTGGCGCTATGTGTTTTTTCAGTGCATCTGAAGATGATCCAGTTCACATCCAGCAAAACGCCACGAGTCTTCTCAGTTCGATGCTCCGAACTGAAAATTCCCGAGGGATAAATAACTTCAAGAAGCTTGCTGACATTTATACATCTCCTCACACAGCATGGCTGCGAGTTATAATAGTAGTGCCATGAGCCATATTACATGGTTCATGGCACCATGTAATATGGCGTGTGGGGCCATAATTTCTACGCCATGTAATTATGGCGCTGGGAGCTATACTGCATGGTTCAGGGTACTATGTACATAGCGTGTGGCACCATAAATGCTGCGCCATGTAACATGGCACCACGCGCTATGTAGATTCTGACATTATGGCGCTGGGAGCCATATTGCATGGCTCAGACTACTATGTACATGGCGTATGGGGCCATAAATAATGCGCTATGTTTAGCGAATCCAATCCCGGGATCCCGGATCCCGGGATCCCGGCCAATTTCTGGTCCCGAAAATCCCGGGATTGATGAGCTCTAATCCCGGGATTTTCGGGATCAGAAATTGGCTGGGATTTCGGGGCGGGGAGTCAAGCATTATCGGCAATCAAGTTACAGCAAGACTCGAAAAGTGCAAATAGAATCCATATTTATGAGAAAACAATTAGCTCACATCAAAATGCGTAAAGAATAGAGCAAAACAAACCGATGTAACAGTTAACAAGAGAATACAAAGGGGTTTGTAAATAAATAAGTATGGACTGTTTCACATTTAGTGCATTCGTTACATCGAATGATTTGAGGAAATTAATACTAGCGAATGCATACACAGATTTACCAAAATCCAACAATCAAAAAAAGGTTGTTGGCTATGCAAGCAGGATAAAGAAAATAATAAAAAATAAGATATAACAGGCTAGTATCTCAGGTGAACGGTTCAGTTTGATGTTTGATGAATGGACCTTGACTGCAAATAGGCGCTATATAAATATAAACATCTACTTAGTAAAGTCTTACTGGAGCTTAGTGCGAGTAAGAATATCAATGACAGCTGGAAACTACCTAGATATGAGTTTAATGTTTCTCTAGGAAAAGACATTGTTACCATCGTAACTGATGGGTCAAACGAAATGCGAAAAGTAGGCAGACTAGTTGGTACAGAGCAACATATTTGTTTGGCGCATAGCATCCACTTGGCAGTTTGCGATGTTCGCTATAATATGACGTCCATTCCAGATTAAAGAGTTGATGAAGCAGCTGATAGTCTGAACGACGACCACGAAGATTTGGATGGTCCTGAATCAGCTAACTACGTTGAAACCGGTCGCCTGCAAGACACGCTAGATCAGACGAAGGACATCAGCGCATGCATAAAGAAATTTCGTTAGGTAGTTTTATATTTTAAAAAAGCTCCAACGAAAAATAATAACGATCTTTAAAACTATGTCGGGTCCGAGCAAGGCATTTAACTGTCTCCTTTAAATGGATTGTAAAACAAGATGAAATAGTCTCTTGACAATGCTCAAATAGTTTCCCATTTTGAAAAATAGTATAAATTAATAGGCCTGCAATATTCAGAGCAATTAGAAGCAACAGAGTTTGATTCGATTCAGAAAATTATTGAAGTTTTACTCCCTGTAAAATTGGCTGTGACGGCCTTTAGTCGCAGACTTGTTAATTTATGCACTGCTAATACTTCATCAAGATTTGTCTTTAGGCTGTTAGGAGAAAAACGGTATATTCTTCTGAATGCTATGAAAATTGCAATATTGGACCGAATAAAAGAGCCTCAGTGGTATGCTAAGCTATCTCCAGAATCCACATTGTAGCAGCGAAAATTTACCAAATGAAATAAAATCTCAATTTTTGAAACCAAGCAACGCAAATATTAAAAAAAATACTACAATGATCTAGATGCTGAACCCTATGCTTGGTAGCCAAAGAAATGAAGAGTAGATACCCATATTGATCAGAACCCATATTGATCAGAACAAGTAGATACCCATATTGATCAGAACAAGATAGTCGTCAATTAACGCTACAAGAAGAGCTGCAAAAGTATGAAAATAATCAATCATGAAATACCGCAAGAAACTAATCGAATTAAAACCATTGCAAAAGAAATGAATCTTTTCAAAAGTGGTGGCACTTGCATAGTTTGGAGCAGGCGTACCAATATTTCTCGACCGTTTCCGAGGCGTCCAAAATCGGGAATAAATTTAGAAGCAGGCTTGGAGACGATACCTTAGATGCTATGCTATTGCTTCAATGTTACTTCCGAAAAACCTAATGAACTTTGGCCGAATTTTTTATATGTTACTTTATTATGTATCTCAATTCTAAGAGATGTGTTTTGTTGTTGTGGTTTTTTGTCGTGATTTTTTGTTGTAATTTGTAATAGACGTAATTTTTAATATCTGTCTTCATACTGTCAACGTTTTGGATAATTAAAATTATTGTTTTTATTTGCATCAATAATATAAATTAGTAATAATGCAATTTTTTATACAGTTTTGAGCTTACTTATTGTTGTAGTTTTGAAATGATGGCAAATTATATAATCTGTTTACTAAAAACTTGACTTATTTTGTTGTGTTGTATTTTGAATTTCAAATCCCGGGATCCCGGGATCCCGGGATTCAAGTTTTTTAATCCCGTAATCCCGGGATTGAAAATATGGTTCGGGACTGGAATCCCTAGCTATGTTACATGGCTCTGGGCGCTATGTGGATTTTTTTCAGTGTGATAATCAGGAAAGAAGGTATTCTGGGGTTTAATATCCACTGAAAGTCAGCACACACACATTCAAAAAACAATACCATTTACGTTCGATCATTGGCATACCCACAAAATGGCACCCTACCATTCGATGATTCACCGGCTATTATCAGTGCCCATGATCAGGAAAGTTTTAACTCAGAAGCTATGTATATTTCTAAATATATTGATATTCTAAATATATTCGTAAGGAAAAGCATATACTGTCCTGTTTATTTAGACTTTTAAGCATGATTCCACTACTTTTCGGAAATGAGTGGACGCCTCCATTGTTTATGGCTATAAGGGCTATTTTTCCATCATTTTCAATCATTTTAGCGAAAACATCAGGTGACAAGATTTCACACTCTTGTTTTATTTTTGAGTGCTTTTGGAGTCCGTGGCTTGCTATGATAGAATCGTGACTTCCAAAAACCTCAGAGAAAGAAATCTGGAATGGTCAAATCGGACGATCTTGCTGGCCAGTGCAAATTGTCAAATCGTCTATCACGGTTCTGTATTGCTTGCACTAGGTAAACGATTTACCTATTGTATTTTTGAAAAATCAGGCCCCATAGCATCGCTCGCGTAATAGGCACAACAGTTACGCAGTGACTTTAAATGAATGTTAAAGCTCTTCATAAATGATACGTGGATTCTCAATGCTCCAGAATCGCAAATCCGTTCATATGGAAATGGGTCTCGTCGCTCATGGCGAATTTCCACCAAAAATCATCCACTTCATTGTGCAGATTCAGGAGATCATGAGCGTTATTTATATGCGATTTACGGTATGCAGGCGAAAGATTTGTAAGGGCACATATTCAAGTCTTTTAACAAAATGCAAGCACTCAGGAAGCATTATCTGCACATTCCAAGTCATGCAGAGATATGACGGGAATGCCAGAAAACAATCTAGGGCTTTCCGAAAAGTTCTTTTTATCGTCTGAAGACATTTACTGCGAAATTTCGAATTGGGCAGAGAAATTCGCTGTCAAAAAACTCGAACGTACGTTTTTATATGGTAATGCCCACATTGCCGGCGACCGAACATCGGGCGAATATTTCGAAGCATCAGAATTTGCCAAATTTCTATTATTTTCCGAATTAGGCTAGCACCTCCGTTGGCGCCATGAATATTACTGTCATTCGTCAGTACATTGACAGCGAAATTTTCGCTGCCAATGTGGTTCACCACATTCAAAAGTGAAATTCTGCATTGAAATTCGCAGCCCCATTCAAAATTTCGCAATCAATGTGTTTTGGCCTTATTATAGAACGATAAAGCTGAAATCTTAAAGTTTCCCTTGCATATAATGACTATGACTATAATGACTTGCATGTAATCACTAAGAGACTCATTAAAGCTATTAATTTGTGATCATGGTTCGCTTCTTGTCTATAAATCAGACAACGTACTCGTATATCGCCTCTAAAGCTTTTCGAAGCAGAGAACATTTGATACGGTAAACTGGATCGTTTGCGGGATAAACCTCCGAAAGCAGAATTAAATGGAACTGTTTTTGTGGGATGATTAAAGTTGATAGATGTTATTTGACTAAGTGGTGTCGAAAGTATGCACTGGTTCTCATCAGACATTAGTTCTAGAGATCGGCAAAATGCCTCATGGCTCATGAGGCATAGCTCTTTCTTACAGTGCAGCGCCTGAAAAAAGCACAGCATAGTCTGTGAGCGAAAGCTTTCGTTTGAATAAACTTAATGAAATGCGAAGCGAACAGTGTACTGAGAGTGCGGCGCAATTCTGTAAAATACTCTAAAAAAGAGCGATCAGTGGTGTGTCATGAGGCATTTTGCCCATCTCTAACCACTTCCAGTACGCACTACGAGACTTTTCGGCGTTTCTTCTATCACGTGTTTCTCCAGGCCTTTTGATGCACCTTAGTGTTTGACCAGTTAACAAAGGACGACCGAGAAATTGGCGCCAAAACTCACGTTGGGCGTAAAATATTGATTAATTACTCCGTAATAATAAAGTTACGAGTATTCCGGAGTATTGTAACTCCAATAACTGAACGCAGCCTTAAACTTCAGATAGCCCCCAGCAGAGAGGAAGCCATTTTTTCTTTGAGCACTTTCAAACATTTAAAGTTTCTAGTTTTTATTAAAAGTTTTTCAGGGTAAAAAAAAAACTAAGGCTGTCCTAGTTGACGCTATTATGTCCAATGGGTAGTGATTTACTAGGTTTTATATTGCTTATTCACATCCTCTTTTTGAATTGACTTATCCGAATGTGGCCCATACCCGTCTTTGTCATTCATGTCTTATTTATTTATTTCAAAAATAGAAACATCTACTTTCACAGGATCGTTTGCAGCACATGTATCCAATATGCAAATAAAACTGCAGGAAATACAAATAATATATAAATTGGTTATGAATTATTTCATCCTGTTGGCTTCAAAAATTAAATAATCATCATACAATTTGTGAATCAACAGACAGATTCATACTTTTCATGAATGCAACAAGTTTCCGGAAATTCACATAACAAATGCTAAAATCTCATTAGAGATCGATTGTTACTTGCCGACAGCTTTACATCTTAACCAATTTGAATTTCCGTCACATTCCAAACTAATCACAGCATAAAACCCATATCAACTTTAGAAACTCACGATAAATATTGGAAAATGTCTTTCTTATCATCCGAATAACTTGAGTCGAAAGAATTAAACAATCTTTTTGAATATTCATATATTCTCCGTTTTTGTGATTCTCATAATTAACATACTAACTAATAAATACAAACATACTTATATGCATACGAGCTTGTTAAATTTGCATAAATGCTTAAATTTAAAGTCTGTGTGTACGATGAATTAATTAAAAAGAAATGAATAGCAATGAACTTCAAAATAATGAATAGCAACGAACCTGGAATTCTGTGCGCGACTCGTAAGGTGCGATGTCAGTTCTGTAGAACTTGCCTGACATAAGAAACATTGGAAATGTTCTGAATATTTTATCAACGGAAAGCCGTAATAACTTAAAGGAAAATTTACAATCGTGTTTGATGCCAAGTTTTTATTTTAGCGCAATAAAAATTTTAGCCGGTGAGGACTATAATAAAGTAAAGATGATTTTTGTGATATTGAATTGATTGGAATATTTTAACTACTGTATTTACGGATTGTAGAAATCTACAGTGTACGCACACAAGGTTTATCTTTTTGGCTATTGTAAATATTTATCTCAGCTTGTTCAAAAATAAAACATTTCACTAAATCTAGTTTCCCTGTTAGCGTGAAAAAATTTCGCGAACCTATCATCACTCCTTCGAAACTACCTGTACACTTATTTGTGAACCTGTTTGTCGTCGCGAGTGGGAGGTTGGTAGGCAAGGAATGTGTTTGTAAGTACTATGTAGGTGGACATATTGAATATGTGTTGGCGGCAGCTGTGAAATGGTAAAAATGCTTAACTCAAACGTATAAATCAAAGAAGGCGTAGAATTCCTCCAAGCGAAATTTATTCAATCAACTCGTGAAACTTTGGACTAAAAAACTATTCCTCTCAATCATGTATTGAATCAAAACCGCAGCTACGAACACGATATCACACTTTCGTATGCGAAAGTCTGATGGAATTGATGAATGATGTTGGAATATATGAAAGTATGCAACATAGCATTCCGCGAAATTTTATGGGATGACAAAAACTTCCGGACTAGATATTGCAGTCACAAATGTACCAATTTCAATCCGTTTTGTTGCAAAAGAAAGCAATTATAATTTTTTCACTGTGGAAATATGTGTGTAAACAACTTTATATTCAATTTTCCATTCACCGGAACCAATAACGGTTTGGACGAAATTCATGAAATTTCTAATCGTAAAATTATTCTAAGCGTTTGGTCAAGTTTATCTACCAAAAAAATATTCAATGTGGAATTGGGTCCAGTTTGTAGATACTTTTGTTACGATATTGTGACTATGTTTACCTAAGCAGTCGCAAAATTCGATAGCACGTCGGTAGATATTTTTTTTAATATTGAATTTATTTAGTTTGCATCTATTGCTTTTTTTTGGAAAAATAAATGTTTTGAGACAAAAAATACGTATTGGTATATAACTAGTTAAAAATCAATTATTATGATAGCCATATTTTGATGTAAATATTCATAGAAAAAATTTCGACAATAATTTAAGGCAATTATTGCCAAATAAGCGTCTAGTTCACGAAATTGTTATTTTTGATTTGAACACCCGAATCTTTTTTACAAATAACATAATCTCTTCTTCAGGTTATTGAAAATGATTCGTTGACTGAAGGATGATAAACATGTCAAAAAATATAAATTGTTTGAAATATAAACATATAATAAATAAAAATTTCAAATTCGCAAAAAGAGCTTCAGAGACTTTTAGCAAAAATCACGATTTCTTAGGTATGTTTCTTGATACTAAATATAAACTGCACACACTGTTTTTAAATTCAAAGAGCCAAAAAGTTGAGCGTTTATTCTCTTTCAAGAAACAGTTCTGCATTATCTCCATCCATTTTATGTGATCACATAAAAAACGTAGATAGGTAAGATTAATTTACCCTGGATGACACAACTCACGCGTAAACCTATCAGTCCGTAGCAATATCAGATAAGAAGACCGGGAGCTTACATATTTAGGCCAAATGGCTACCGAAGGTCCAAGACATATTTGCGAATTGAAGTATAGCTTATAGCCTCTGTTCTACCATGTCCGTCAGGTCTACCAGTCAGAGCTCTTAGAAGCAGCGCTGTCTGGTTTTCTCACTGCTAGCCAGTTAGAGAAGAGAAGCTTAATTGTCTCCGTGACTCCCAGCTTCTAACACTTTCTACAGGTGGCCAATAGTGAAGCCACCCAGCCATTTGCAGTCAGTCCGGGTTAATTCAATTGGGCATCTAGTAGCTGCGAGGTTGTATTACGCGCATATGATCTTAGTTACCTTCTGGATTTGAGTTCCTCGCAATCTACGCACCCGAACCTGCATCATATTAAAGTCGATCAAGGACTTGACTGTTTGGATAGGAATTGGGGTATCTACTGATTTAACTAGTAGTAAGCTGGAGCTTAGCTAGCGCAACAGCTTCCCATTCCTATCAGGGCCCTTATGATCGAGAATTCACGTTCCAATTTATATATGTGAGACTACACTGATGTTATCAAAACTTGACTCTCTGTGAAAAAGTTGATCCTGACAACTGCGCTATCTTCGAGGTGTATTATTTCAGCGAGTTTTCGTATCGGAAAAAATTACGGTCATTAGGAAGCCTGATAGTTGCCTTCAAATCGCGGCCTGAAAAGTATGCTGCAGCACCTATTCCGGCAGCTGTTTTGGATCCTTCGGTATAAATGCTAAGAGCTGCTGATCCAATTTGCTGATTCCATTCCCAAACATATCCTAAGGTTTCTTGATATGTTCGTTTGAAGAAAAGTAGTCCATGCCCTAGCCCGATACTGCTGTGGCCTAATGATCTTGGCTCACAGTGCTACGAGCAAAGAGGTCAAGCGGGGAAGATGAAGCAGGACGTTCAACGCAGACGTTGAAGACGTGGTTAGCACGTTGAGTGCGAGCGCGGCTAGGCAGGGGACGCCCGTGGCCATTCTGAAAAAGCCCATCACTACATCCACACGCGGGCCCCCATACATCAAACTTGCCCACACAATGCTCGCTGATTATACCTATTTGCTTCTAAGATTTAGTAATAAAATTTCATATATTTTATAAGTATATATAATTATTAAAATAAAAAAGCTATTTTTTTTATATAACAGTTGAGAAAAGAAAAGTTGATTTGTTAGAAAACAGTTACTTTTAATTAAAAAAAGAAGATAAAATAATAAAGAACCTACAAAAAAACTCTTTATCTTTTTTCGTTTATGGTTTGTCAGTTAATATATAGTAATGAACCTTGCAGAAACATTCCGGGTAGTACCTTACAGAAACATTCCGGGCAGATTTGCGCCCATTTTACATTCAAAAATGGTGTCAGTTATTTATTTGTTTTTTGCACTCTATCGTAATGTAGACTGAACCGGAGCTTTTCACCCAGGATGACACCGAGATCTTATATGGTGTCAACCCTACTGAGTGCCGTGTTGCTGAGGCGGTACGTATAATGAGCGCGTGCAATTTCGCGAGAGAAGCTAATTACGTGGCACTTGGCAATGTTAAGAGGGAGCTTGTTTGCGGAGCACCAATGGTCTAAAGAGTTCAGTTTTGACTGAAAAAAGGTAGTGTCAGCTGGTGATATGATGACATGTAGATTGGTAGATTTTGAGGTCGTCCCCATATAGTAAATGAGGAATGTTAGATAAAATCTCCGATGTGTCAGATATGAAAATATGAAAAAGAAGAGGGCCAAGATGACTTCCTTGAGGTACACTGGATTCAACGTCGACTTTCTTAGAAATGAGACCATGGAATTTCACGAGCTGAAAGCGATCGTGGATGTAGGAGCCAAGCCACTTTAGTAAAGATCCTACAATTCTGAATTGTTTCAGCTTGAGGACCAAAATGGAGTGATCAGCTCGGTCGAATGATTTGCTAAACACTGTATAGACTGTGTCAATTAGATCAATTTTCTCTATTTTGCATAAAACATAAAAAACAAGCACAATAAGATTAGTTGTAGTAGAACGACCTTTCCTAAATCCATGCTGCTGCTTGTTCAGTCGGGCATCGACCAGAGGAGAAAGTTTGCAGTAGATGATTTTTTCAAATAATTTGGGTATTGCAGACAGAATGGCAATGCCTCTATAATTTTGAATAAAACGTCTATCGCCATTTTTATAAATTGGTGTAATATAAGAAGATTTTCAATACGACAGAAATAGCCTAGAGGAGAGAAGATTATTGAATATAGTATAAACACACTTACACACTTGATCAGAAAAGTAGGAGGGAGGCGATCAGAGCCAGGGCCCTTGATAGTGTTATGCTCTATAATGGCAGTCAATATTTCATTCCTCGATCTGGTCATATCGTCAGCAAAAATTGTTTGAGCTGCACCCGGGAATCGATACAATGTTGAGATGCTCAACGACGGCTTAAACTGGTTTCTGCCTACCCAATTATGAGTGGAAACACAACCCGGAAAGTGAGTATCTGCATGGATCTTCCACGATTGCAAGCTGCTGCTTGTCCATTTCCCATCTGGGCTGCATACTACGTTCGGCGTGACAGGGTGTCCAGCAAGAAGTTTCCTTAGTATCGTCCTTTCCGAAGGGGCTAACGTAGCCATGTGTTTAAACACTACTCTAACAATTATTTATTTCTTTTTATTACACAAATTATTTACAATTATTTATTATTAAACATAATTTATTACATTGATTATTACTTTCGTTTTTTGGGATGGCTTGGGAATCGTGATAGTTTACAAATTTATAGCACAATGATATCGCACAAAAATATACTGCTTATAAGTCTAAAACCCAATAGTTTTCCCAATATTTTTTTTCATGAAATTACGATTTTAGAAAAAATTGACGAAATTTAAAATTCGGCTGGAAATTTTTCTTCAAAGGGTACTTTAAGGTAAGAAAATTTGGAGTGGAAAAACGAGCCGAATTATTCTTGGCATTCATGAAAACAGCTCAAGAGCTTAAACCCTTCTGAAAAATTCACCCTGATCCCATTATAGTCTCGAAAACTGTTTCGGAAGAATTCGTTTGATACTTTATGAGCTCTAAGTCTAGTAGGGCTACGAATTTTAGTCATTCTGCCATTTTCGATTGGAATGTCAATTTTTCGAAACATGCAGAGGAGTTTCGTTATAATGTGTTTCAGTCGAAAGATCACAAAATATTCCTGGTAAACGAATTATTGACCGAAATGTTGGATTTTTTTGAATCCAGGTAGACACCAAAATCTACCCTTACAATTTATTTCTTCTAAGCGAACATTTGGTCGAGTGCTTTCGCAGGGCAGCAAATTTTGAGATTTTTGAAGAGCCAGTATAAGTGACTAAGTCATGGCAAATAAGATGAACAAATTTCTCCAACAATAGAATTATATACCTTTAAACATTTAAACCACAAATTGACTTCTTATGTCTGAAAATTTGTCTCCAAAAACGATAGAAAGTTTCCTTAAACAAAAAAAACAGTCGAACAAAGAACCACAGTCTGAAAAATTTAAAAAGGTATTTTCTGTTGCTAACATATCCACAGGGCAGTACTTTCTTTGTCCAAATACACTCGTAAAAAGAATACTAGGACAGCATGTATGAAATAAAGCCACAGCGAACGTTCGGAGCCAAGGACAATTCGAGTCTATAGATACACCATAGTTGGTAATGGCGAAAGAAATTCTTTCTGAATTTTTCCGTCCACGGTAAGAGCTTGACAATAGCTGAAAGATCTCGAGGCTATTTGCGATATTTGATAGAATATGTTGTTAAATTTTATATGTGCTGCATTTATGTGGTGAATGTATACGACCACAGCAATGTTGACAAAATGAAGTGAAATTACATTTCATATTTTGTTGTATCGTCGTTGGAATTACTCAAGACTGGGCAAGTAGCATCGTTCAGTTGAAGAACGATTAAGTTGGGTCTTCGAAATAGAAAGAGCGCACGGCACTTATATGAAATTTCTAACCACTGAATAGATTTCGAATTGCTTGTTTTTCACAAATCAAATTGGGATTGAATTTTTGCTTGTTAAATTTATAAAGAATCCAAGGTATTTTGAGTGTCCAGACCGAACAAAGACAGTTAAGTTTTAGGTTGGTATTAGGTTATGATGGTTCAAATATACACAAACTGGAGCATTAAATCCCAGGCACTTACTGTTCTTTGATGAAATATATCATGGGAAAGTACATAAACGTTTTTTTTGCAACGATGATCAACAAAAAATAAGTTGAATCAACTTGATTTGGTTTTCCTGGCTTTCAAAACAAAAGATTTTATTAAAACACCAATTTTTCATTTAGAAACTAAATAAATTTCAATTTGTTAGCATTTTTTAAGAGTGATATGCCTTTTTTCGGTGTCTTTAGGTTTCAATAATCTTCAAAACAAGATAGTGTGTTTTCCTGGTGTTTTAACTTCAATAGAAATTCAACATAAACTTCTTAAAAAAAAAAATTGCAGCATCTAGTGAACGGCAGCCGAAAAAGTATTGGATTTAGCAATGATTACAACGTTTGAAGGAAAAACCGCTGCAGTTGCAACTCGAAAGCATAAATCATGTAGTCACAGGAGAATCTTTTTTAGAAGAATAGTTTGACATTCTTAGTTAAATTCTCAAAATTTAGTAAAGAAATATGCAAGTCCAATTCAGATCAAAGGAACTAGCCTTATACTAAATTCTAAAAATATTCTGAAAGCTTTTGTTTTGTATAAAAGTGCACGGGTGAACTTTAAGTTGTGATGATAGGAAAAAAAACAGTTCCAAATCGCCACGGAAAAATTAATTAACAGAGATTACGGTGAATCGTGCAAAGACATAATTCAAGCTTGTA
Organism: Nemotelus nigrinus; assembly: GCA_947369275.1. Taxonomy (NCBI): domain Eukaryota; kingdom Metazoa; phylum Arthropoda; class Insecta; order Diptera; family Stratiomyidae; genus Nemotelus; species Nemotelus nigrinus. The sequence goes on from OX376374.1 coordinate 14,123,001, forward strand.
ATGGACTGATTTACGTGAAATTTTGCACAAACCCTCTTAACACTATGAGAATTGGTCTGACGTAGGGAATTTTGAAAAAAATTCTACTATTTATAAAAAATTCTCAAAATTGATAAAATGAAGCCAAAAAAATCGGCCCTTTTGTTTACATGGACGCCATTTTGCGAAAAAGAGAGTTTTTTCAAATCGCCTACGTCAGACTAATTCTACGTTCTTCTTTTTACAGAATTCACCAAAAATGTATGTTTCAGATCACCAGGAAGGTTGGAATCATGTCAACCACGAGACAAGTTTTTTTTTGAGTCGTCACTTCGCCGGCCTGTATCTAAATGAATTTTGATTTTTTTTATTGTTTTAATATATTTTTATACTTACACTTATAATGTTAGTGAAAAATTGACAAAAAATTGATATTAAAAATGTTTATGGTTTTTTTTTATTGCGTCCGTAAAATCACTTCAAAATCGAGCCTCTAGACCAGAATACTGCCTTCATGAACGGGAATTTGAAGGAAAAAGAAGATATTCAGCTTTTTGATGTGAATATGTGGATCAAGAAAGTACTGGCGTTTGAAAATATACCTTTAAGAGACAGATATTAATTTTGGGCAAAAAGTCCGTTCTTGTTTTTATGTCTACCAGTCTAAGAAAAACATCGGATGAAAATTAAAATAAAGTTTTGGCAAGCTAAAAAACTCAGATAAGGTAAACTCAATTTTATACTACATATATTTGAATGGCTAAGGCAAATTTAGGCAAATTTTTGTAAGGATGCGAAAATAATGGGGACGGGAAAATGTTAATGTGAATGATGAAAACACATGGAAACCAATGAAATGCTATTATAGCTTTGCTTAAAAACAAGTTATTGTAAAGAATAATTAATGTCAAAAATATGAACGCATTATAATGGATCGTGTTTTGCCAGCTACCAGAGATATAACTCAGCACGTAAGAGATCTTTTTTATTAAAGTACGATCAGTAATTTATTTTTCACAAAAACTCAATAAAAATTAAGATGATCATTACGATTTTAGTTACGAGAATTGAAAGGAAAATGTCTTATCATGGCCAGGTATTACGTCAGCTTAAATGAGAATTCTCGGAAAATTTTCTCAAAAACATTACAAAATTCTCGCATACTATTCGAAAAACCGAAATTTCTATTGAATTAAAAAAATTGAAATTATGAAAATGGCTGAAAGCCAGGGATTTTTGTTTTTATGCTAAATATGTTGAATTTGAATAGAAAACAAAAAACAAAGCTCAAGATAAAATTTTTTTTAGGAGAAAAACGTAAGTACGAAAATCAAAAAAATAAAATTTCCTTAAACATTTTTTGGGTAATATTTTCATTGCAGACCAGATGTAAGATAGGCTTGTTTGAAGTTTAATTTTTAGTTATGTATATGAGTGGATTAGAAGTCAATGTTATAGAGGGTGTTTTCTTTAATGGTACTGCGTTTTGAAACTCACCAGTGTCAAATGTCACCGTCAAATGACAGCTGATGACAGCTGTCAATGTCACTGCCATTCTCAATATCAGGTCTGACAAATTTATTTTCGAAATCAGTTTTCAATTGTGAAAACTGAAAGAGTTTTGCGTGAGTTTTATGGACCGCATAATCGTCCATCAGAACGTAATATTTGCCATTTGATTGAAATTTTCATTTCATTTCACTTCATATAGACCAACAGCAAGATTGACAACATTGTGTTTCGAAGAGAATGTCGCAGCCATGGAAGCTAGTCTTCCTAACAACCCAGATTTGTTTTATCGGAGATTTGACTTTGTGGGATGTTTTGCGGAAAAATGTGGTTTTAAAGGCTTTCAAGGTATAAATGGTGTAAGAATCAAAGCCGTGTAACTATCGAATGCGAGTAAATAAAGCAGTTACAGAGTATATAAAGTAGTTTCTGTTCCCGAATTAGGGTCATATGGATGTGAGAGAGATGTGCTTTCAACAAGATGGCGACTTATGGCATTATCCTGAGAAATGGACCGATAAACCAGCCGTCGGGATTTTGCGATTTGACGCCGTTAGATTACTTCTTGTGGATATAAGTGAAGTCATTGGTTTGCTCTGACAAACCAGCGACGATCGACAATTTAGAAGCCATTATAGCTAGCGTCTTTGATGGTATACGACTCCAGTTGTTTTGAAAAGTGGTCGAGAATTGTTACTTTAAAATTTGCTTTTTGAGAGGTAGTAGTGGGGGTCACAAAAATAAATGCACAGAGCCAAGTTTTCCATTGAATTTTTTTTTGTTTTATTGAAGTTTGATATCGATACCCTCTCAAGAAAAAAAACGAATTGTTTTACAATTTGTTTCGAAGAAACTTGTTTTACAACTTGTTTCGAAGAATTGATAGAAATGAAGATCATGTCAGCATTGCTTAGAAGGCCAAAATCGTATAGCCACTATACTTAAGATTCCGTTTTATGAGATAAACAGCAAATAAGGTTTGGAAATATTCAAATTAGAAACGGCAAAAAAACATTCAAATTAGACACAAAAAAATTGCAATCGTTTATTTATTTCCGGCAGTAACCCCAAATAAGATGAAGCATTTTCTAAAAAAATTATATCTGCCATAAAATTCATATGTTAAACTTCTAGTTTGTGAAAAAGCCACGAAGTAAAATCAAATATTACAATTTATTGAAAATGGTCCAATTATTTCTATACTGCAGTGGAATTGAACAGTCTATGAATTAAGGTGAATGCCCCTAATGCCGGCCTGTTCCGAAATTCAACCACCCAATCCTTTTTTATCTCATAACAAAAATCAGATTCGTTAAAACTAAATCTAAAGTGCAAAACTACTTAGATTAATAGCCACAACTCTTACTGTAGACGCTTTTACTACGAGTTTGATTTGAAAAAAGAGTTTGAAAAAAGAAAAGGCAAATAAGTAAATATAATTAAACCAGCAAAAATAAGTAGCGAATCAAATAATGTTTAATCACTAGATATTTGATATTACATTTAGCTAAGGAATTCAAGAAGAAAGCTGCATTAAGACTAAACAACTAAAAAAAATTAAACTTAAGGTCGCAGAGAATAAATGTCTTGCACCATATTTTACTCCATCAGCATATTCAAACATTTTAATAACATTTAAACGTGGGAAACATTTCGAAAATTATCTGACTGAAAGCATTAATTTCCCATTTATACACTTACGATTTTCTTCACCAACGAACACACTCTCGTACCTGAAAAAAACAAAACGAAACATCATAGAAGAGTGGTGATCATAGGTGATTTTATAGTGTATTAAAGTATTAACTAACTCCTTAATAGCTCTTATATGGCTGTAAGATATAATTCTACCATAAACTTTTTCGACATAACTTTGCATCAGAAATTGTTCTTAGCCTTGTCCGACTCAAAAAAAAAAGCAAGCAAACAAAAATGGAGGCAGTAAACTCTTGCGTTCAGAACTTGTTAAATACTCAAATATCGAAGTAAAAAATTGAATTGATTCCAATTAATTAAGGGTTAATAGAGGCGAGCTCAAGACAATAAAAAAGTAACTAAAGCACCAGATGACTGACTAAGAAGATGAAAACTTCGTTTTACTGCTGCTGCAGTTGCTTTAATTCAGTTCCGTGGACTAGTTGCCCGAAGACGAGTCTTAACCACTTCAATCGCTTCCGACGAGCTAAAAGTAATTTAAAATCAAGAGAACGAAACTGAGAAATTCTTCATGTTATTAAGTGGCGTTTAGAAAGATTTTCAAGTCGAAGTCATTCGTTACTGGGTATTTGGCGCTGATGAAGATGATCGCACGCTAAAGACCTGTTTCTGTTGAATCTTACGAAGCTATTAATGAAAATCGTTGATATACTGAAAGTCTTTGAATGATGGAGAGAGAGAGAGAGATGAAGAGAGCGATAAAACATTGCTTTGGAATTGGCTAGATTATACATTAATCGCAAGTCTGACCTCCGATTTATTTCTGAAGATTTTTCCTAATTATTTTCGTTTATTTCATACACTTACGTAAAATCTACTCTAAATGCTTTTAATAAAGTATCTATCGATTCAATGTATTATCCGCCATCTGTAAACATAAATGATTTACCCAAGACTCAAAGCATGAGTAATCGTAGACTCTGCGATGCCAACTTTCCTGCCGATAGCCAAATTTCCTGTCGATAGCTAAATGGCCGGAATAATCGAGAGAAAAAAACGATAACTGACCAAGGCCATTCTGACATGGGCAAACATTAAGTATGTACAAACGCAGCGCGAAATGTGAAAAAGATTCGACGAAAGGGTAGTGAATGTCACAGTTCGTTCTGGCACCATTCACAATCACAAGGACAATAGAAACTAGCAGAAGGCCAATGAACGGATGAAATACTCGCGGAAAAAGTAAATTTTATCACGATCTCATTTCCATTTTTCGATTCAGTTGCGAGAATGAGTCGCGAAAAAACGTGATGGTCCGGCAAGCATTGACCGGATGGTGGCTAGTCGAACATGGTGAAAGCTATTCACCTCGACTCAAGCTCATTTGCACGGACGCTGCTAAAACCCGGAAGGAATCATGCACAGGATTATAGCTGAGGACTACAAGTTCAAATATTGGTTTGTATGAATTAGATCCCCATCAGCTGAATTGAGATGTCGCTCCGTGTCATTTACGTTTTCCGTTTGAATTTCGAAGTATGATTTTGAAAGGTAGTTGACTTTATACAGTACACTGAGCATGTCACATAACTTTAGCAGCATTTAACAGAAAGTTGATAATCTTCGGTTCGAATGATACAACTAATGTACCGCAAGTGCTTTGAAAGAAAAACTTGCCATTTAATTTCCTTTCTGCTAAGCTACTATTTTCTATTCAAGGAAAAACGGTTCTTAATTATTAGCTCGGGTTATGCTAATAACTGATAGTCACATCGATATCACACGTATAGATAATTCCCACTATAGCCGTCGTCGACTATCAACAATTAATTTACAGTTGAAGCATTGATGCGGAAAATTCCCTCTAGAGCTCTTCTATTCTGAAAAATTGCAGAAAACATTGTTCACAGTCAAGAACTAACCTAGTCATATATGAAACTGCCATACATCGACATATTCATAGAGACATCACGCAAGTTTACGTATGTATTGTGATATGAATAAACATACTGTGATTAGAACTCAATACATCGACGTCATGATTAAATTTTAAAGAGGCAATTATGCAAATCAACGGTTGTCTCAATAAAACTAAGGTTTTTATGAAAGGTTCAATGCTTGGTAGCGAAACTATAGAAATGGTCGACTAGGAGCCACGGTAAAAGTCGTTGACTGCAAAGTAGAGAACTGGAAATCGTTATCAGGTGGCCAATGTAGAACGAGGCCATTAGTTTTTTTTCAACATAAGATAAATATTTAATCGAATTTATTTCATCGCGAATTTGTTTCGTAGTAATGATAGAGTAGAGAAGGTAAAAGAAAGTAGGAAAGAATATGCATGATTTTAAAAGATTTTAATGTTTTCAAATCAAAACGAATTGATTTCACAATCAACGCTACAAAATGGGCTGATGGGTGTTGCAATAAGGTCAATAAGATTTATGAATATGATCGTTTTCACCTAAATTATGAGATATCCCAATCGATCAAGAAGACTGTTTTTATTAGACTGCAGCTAGAAATCACATAAAATTTAATAATCTGCAGGATAGTCAGAATATTAAATATCCATATGCATAATACATTCAGAAATATTTCTTAATAGCATTGTTTTGTTTGAAAAAGTTACCCATTGTACCTTTGGAGGATGACGTGAATAGAAACTTCAATAACAATCTGCAAATACGGGCTTGGAGTGATAAAGCTCGTCACTTTGAAAAAAACATATATTGGGTCAAGGAAAAACATCGCTTGAAATTATTCTTTCAAGAATGGCGGCAAAGGGGGGAAAGAAAAAACATTAAAAGCATTTTCCAGGGCGCGGAATTTGCACTTCCAAATTTTTTTCACACTATTTCCAAACAAATCACGAAGAATTTAAAAGCACAAAATAGCAAAACTTTCTTCAGGAGAAATTTAATTTATCGTCATAATTTATCTAAATTGTATGAGAAGTCATGTATCATTCAGTTATCATAGACGGTTTTATATTTATTTGACTGATTTGGACGATTCTGATTTTGACAATTTTGAAGCTTTTTTTGTAATGTTGCTAAAACAATTGTATTTACAGATCCTACACAAAGTGCAAAAAAAATAATGTACATTTGTTACAATGTATAAAGAAATTTTACCATATTCCAAAGTATTTAAGTTTAGAATATATCAAATGAATTAATTATATAAAATGGTTTTTTCTTTCATCGCATACAAAGCCATATATGGCAAACAATTATTTTTTCATTTTGAGTGCTAAGTGCATACGAAGTCATACATGGCTTAAAGTTGCCATTTTTGAATCCAAAAATGGATTTGATTTTTTGTATTAAAATGTGTTACTTATAATAATCAACGTCTTTTCAAAGATCTTTCGTATATTTTTTTTCATAGATCATAAATCATACAGTAGAGGGTTAAGGACAAAAGAACTACAGCAGGACTGAAAAACTGAAAGGATATTACATCAATGTCGGGGTCTATGTATTTTTGGTACGGGAAATTAATAGAAATAACGATTAATAAAAAGAGGAGGCAATGAGGGTGTATTATTACACTGAAAAAACACATGGCGCCAGACGCCATAATTTATAGACTTCTGGCGCCATGTACATAGTCGATTTAGGGATTGTGATAAAATATAGCGCCACACGCCATACTACATGGCGAAAAGTACATAGGCCTACACGCCATGTACTATAGTCTTCCACGCCATGTACATGGCGTGGCGGACTATATTACATGTCGTGGAGAACTATAGTGCATGGCGTGGAGGACTATACTGTATGGCGTGGAGGACTATACTGTATGGCGTGGAGGACTATACTGTATGGCATGGAGGACTATACTGTATGGCGTGGAGGACTATACTGTATGGCGTGGAGGACTATAGTACATGGCGTGGAGGACTATAGTACATGGCGTGGAGGACTATAGTACATGGCGTGGAGGACTATAGTACATGGCGTGAAGGACTATAGTACATGGCGTGAAGGACTATAGTACATGGCGTGGAAGACTATAGTACATTGAAGAAGCAAATCAGTCAAAATAGTGCTACTTACCATAAATGAGCACACGGAGAAGTCACTTGCTTGCCACAAACAGGCGCTGGCTGCATTTAGAGTCGCCAAAGGAGCCATTCAATAATATGCGCCCTTAGCCGATTGAGAATGTTGTCGATCTATCGACGATACTCAAGTATCACTTGCTGATATTTATAGATCCCCTCACACAGTATGGCTGCGAGTTATAATTGTAGTGCCTTGAACCATATTACATGGCTCATGGCACTATGTAATATGGCGTGTGGGGCCATAATTTCTGCGCCATGTAATTATGGCGCTCGGAGCTATACTGCATGGCTCAGGGCACTATGTGCATAGCGTGTGGCACCATAAATGCTGCGCCATGTAACATGGGACCACGCGCTATGTAGATTCTGAGATTATGGCGCTGGGAGCCATATTGCATGGCTCAGAGTACTATGTACATGGCGTATGGGACCATAAATAATGCGCTATGTTACATGGCTCTGGGCGCTATGTGGATTTTTTTCAGTGTAGGATTGTCGTATGATGCGTACAATCCCACCAAATACCAACAATAAAGTAAGTCTTCACTTCTACGCATATAGATTTGAAATAACGTTTAAATTGAATATGAAAATGCCAATACATTTATCCAATTTCGATTAAACTGGCCCTTTTTAAAATACCCAAATCATGGATTACCTTGAAATCCCGACAACGGAATCTCATAATTTTGGCACCTAAATTTTAATCTTGGGATTAACTCCCACCGTTTTACATAGCAGTACAGAGGGGAATGAAATAGTTGGTAAGATTTGGATGACCAGATGGCTGCAAATAATCAAAATGACCTTGAAACGAAGCTCAAATCTAGCGATCGAAATAAGCAATTAAGCCTAGTTGCTAATCTAAGGTAGCAAACAATTAACAATCCTTAAAAATAAAATTGTAAATTGATAAAGCTTTTTTGATTTTTTCAGCCATATTATTAAACAACTTTCCACGACAATCCTGATGTTTGGCATCGGCTTGGCGGATCGATTTTATTGATTCGATTGGTTGTTGTGACAGTTTAACTAGGGCAGTTGGCTAGGCAGTTCGACGAAGTACTCCTGAATGTGAATAATTTGTTTTTTACAACCTACTAAATTACTCTTGAGCTGAAATATTCAAAAGTGATTTTGTGCTATTGAAGGCTATAAGATTAAAAATCACACACGTTTTGCCGCCCAACGTGGGATTATGTCCATATATTGCAAAGTTTACAAAGAAATGAATTTTTAATTTTCTTAATAATGGTTCTTATTTTTAGCCATATGAGTTGCTTAAACAAAGCTGCTATGGATTTCAATTAAGATTGCCTGTTTTGAATAGGCTTTTTGAAAAGGCTTATCAAGCTGAAGAGATATTTCACTACCCAAGTTCCACTGAGAAACCCATTGACAAAATCTAGTTCTCGAAAATTGTTTGACGAAAGTTTTTTTTTATTATGAAATTTGATTGGTTGTAAGGAATCTGTGGAGGCAATTGTATGACTTTTAATTTTCGATGAAAAAAAGATGAGAGTTCATTGCCAGCAATGAGTTTTATGAAAGTGTTTTTTTAGATGTATTTCTTATCTGATCATTTTAAAACTCATAGTTTTGAGACAAATTTTGAGAAACTTTCATCTCAACATCACTTATCGCAATGTAACGGAAGAAATTGTCCCTCATTGAAAAAATTGTGAGCTTTAGTCGATTTGCTGTATTCTTGCTTTGATTTAAATCCTTGCATCGATTTCAACTTAACCTTCATTCGCATTTAAGTAAAAAGCCAAATAATTTTTCACCGTAAACATTTTTCTTTCATAGCGATTGTTTTGAGAAATTATCATTATGTGGATAATTTTTTAATTATACCACTATAATTCTTCCGGCAACGTTTACATGAAAATGTGCGTTTCAAAATAAAGTTTGGCGTATTCTTTCATCAAACGTGCCTTGGTTTCCAGGCGATTTAATGCGCTCATCTCATTCAACATGAGTAGTGATATTTGGAAGTATGTACGTTAGTTTTTCCTAATCAATATACTGCCTTACTAAACATAAACGTTCCATCTACATTTTAATACTTTTGAGATATTCAATGATTTGCGTTTTGATTTGTACTGGCGATATATGGAGAGTGCCTTTTTCAATATTGATTTTAGAGGGTTTTATTTTTCAGAATCCGGTGTTAACTCAAAAATGAGAAAAATTTAGATAGAAGGTTTATGTTTAGTAGGGCAGTATAGCTGCAAAGTCAGATTTGCAAACTTTGGATCCTTAAAGGGCATCAAATTCCATTTGAGTCGTTTAGTTTTTTCGATATGATAAATTGAAATGAACCATCTCATATTTGACGTTTGTCAATTTTTATCCTCGAAACCTGGTTAGTTTCTAGTTCAAATAACGAAATAAAGTATATGTAAGAAAATAATGAAAATCACATAAAGAATGTGCAGCGGTTCTTGGAGTAGAAGATTTTTCTGCTATATTTTTTGACATTTTATTCTCTTTAACATGATTGTACAACGAACTGAGTATCTTTTTGAACATTTAGTTGAAAGGATTCTATGCATTTGAATGAAATATATCTGATACTCCTTTTGAAAACGTTTTTTATGGCTTCAGAATTGTCATTTCTTTTCTACTTTCAATCATTAAAGACTCACTCACCTTCGGAAAATACCTAAACGTAAAAAAACAGAAACTTTTAAAAACATTCAGCTTTCATGAATATGTACTAGCGTATGCATTCTTTTATACTAAACTAAACAAGCCATCTGCACATTAAACCTTTCATGGCCATCTAACTATTCAGTGCACTTGCCAAGGAGCGTCATCAACACAACATTGGCTTAGCAGCTTTTTGGAAACATGTCTATAAAATGCGATTCGTTGGCATTGAAGCTCGGGTGCTTGCAGATGAATGCAAAAACGACCAAAACCAAACGAAGCAAGGCGAAGCAAAAAGATGCGAAGAGAACGATATCAGCAACGAAACTTTTGTATGTACGTAGGATGTGAAACCTATCTGAGGCTCTGATTCAGCACGTTAGAAAAATTGGGCCAGCAGACTTTGTAGGTAATCGAGTATTCACGTTTGCCAACTAGGAGAAAATTCGTTTACACATACGCCAATTTGCATACTGATGGAAGATGACGATACCGCTTCAGACTGCTTGCTGACTGTTCTCATATCGTCGAGTTTTGGTTGGTGTTTTGCGATTTTCTTTCTTGTGGAAGTACATACATGCATTAAATGGGTAAGTGCTGAAATGCAATGAAAACTTTCGTAATGAATGTCAAAGAATTGAAAGTACGACAAATTAGAACAACAAAAGACAAATGAATTCAACATGTGTTGAAAAAGTTTTGATTTGCATGTGAGATACATCCATTATTTAGGGAGTAGGAATCAGTTGCTTAGCATAAATTATAAAACCTTAGCATATGCATATATCAGCTTAGAGAACTATTTCTCTTTTAATGTGTATTTCTTTGAGAGAAATCGATATTTCGAGGCTAATATGCCTTCTTCCTTTGTACTGTGGGCCATCTGTCCTCTAGCAGTGTGGACTGATAAACGCTGAAGAAGAGGGCAGATTACCCTCGAAATATCGTTACCTGTCTTAAAATTGAAGTTAATCTAGCTTCTAAAGAATATATTGCTCTTTGAATTAAAATATTAATTTTGAAAGATAGAAGCAATTGAAGCAATCAAAATTAACTCTTAATAATTTTAAGACCTGTTTTTGTTAAATACTGCACATTATATATAAATGAAATGGCAATAATTTTCTGGTACTGACGAGTATAAATACTCAAAGTGGTTTATGCCTGCAATTAACTCATGAGCTATTTTTGAGACGATTTTCTCATTTTATGCTGCATAGTGCATTGACATCAGTTTCATGTCGAAACTTTTAAACTGTTTACATCAAATTATTAAGGTTTATAATGCTTTATTATTTTTTTCTTTAAAGTCCTGAAATAAATTCTTCAGTGAGTTTTCGAAGTTTTTAATTAAATTTCATTTATGTATACTTCTCCTCCTTTCCAAGATCTTCTCTTCACGTTGTCTCCTGAATTACATTCAACTCAGACAAAGCATTTAGAAATCATATAATTGTGAAACGCCACCGATACCAATATTGGTAACTCTCCCAACGATTCTTCATATCCTGGCTGATTATCTTTGTTTATCATAAGACAATCTTTTGCTTTTATCCATTTCTTCAGATTGTTGCCAAAATCTTCACAATAACATAAGCTGCTGATGCTACCCGCAACTTAATCTACCGCCCCATTTCCTTTATTCCCTGTTTTAGAAAGATTCTTGAAAGAGCGGCCTACAGGGCTGTCCACTCCTTGGTAAAACTTACGGCGCAGAATTATGTCTTTCATATGTTTGTGAAATTACAAAATTTAAACCCCTAATAATAGACGTACATTCACCGTTTCCTAAGTGAATATATTTGCAGTTATTCTAAACTAAAATGTCGATTTGTCACAAGAAGCTAGTGAACAATATGCAAGAAGATATATCGAACCATTTGTATTGTCCTAAAAACCATTTCAAACATAACATAAACTTTATCCAACCCTTCAATGCACAGTATCTTATCTTCTCATAAATTCTCTCACACCCCCATTCACGTAACAAACTCTGTTTGCAGTGATACACTATAGAAACAAAATTTAGTTTACCAATTTCCATACACAACAATCGCATCGGAATTGGATTTTCCGGAAATTCAAAGCTTATTGTATGACAGAATTTTTGACAATATCCAGGCATTTTAGAGACACTACACATTTTTTTACTTGTGTCTGGAATTGCACAACAATTTCTACGAGACGTAATGCATACAAGAATCGGTGCAATCCAAGGATTTTCAATCTGCATACCTATATACACATGGAAGCAGCTTCAAACCGACAGCAAAGAATTTCATATTGTTGGCAATTGTCTAAAGAATGCAAACACAGCTAAATTCAAAAGCGATTTGTACTCAGCATTGAACGCAGTGAAAGAAAAAGCGTCCCTAAACCAGATACACTTTGTAAGTACGTACTTAGAGCCAGAATAAGTGAAAATATGCGGCATTCGAGAGAAGCGTTATGTGAAATGTTGCTGCATGCAGCTGGAAATCTAACATTTTGGATTCATAAAGTTAAGCGCAGACGATTTTTTAAGATACATTATTTGCCGTTTTGAAATCTATTTGAAATCTTATCTACGAGGACCTCACTGATTAAAATTTGCTCAAACGATGCATCAGTGCAAGCACACAAAACAATGACGAGTCCTATTACTAATTCGTTTAAAAATTAGCTGTCAATACCTAAGACTGCTTTTTCAACGAAGTATTCCAAACTTTATTAGAAATTATTTATTACTTCATTAGAAGTGGCAGCGTGGCAAATAGCGCAGGACTGCACCGCTCTGCCAAACGAACAGCGGATAAATAAAAGTCATCGATGCAGCTTAGATGTATCGAAAGACAGTTGAGTGAAATTCCAGAGTAAGAGGAAAGAAGGCCTATGGACAAGTAGAAAGAATTGTTTGTGGGCCTCGAATTATTAATTAATAGTTAAACTTAAAAAAAATATTACGTTTTTCGTCAATATCCAACGATACAAACTTAAGACGCGTTATTTTAGAAACTGAATTTTTTGACCTGGAGGTGATTTTGAAAAAACCTGTGGAACGATTGACTTCGAAATTCAATAATTTTGAGAAATCGCTCAACACATGTGAAACTATTGCGTGTAGTAGAATTACCGATTTACACTGCATATTTGCCATAGTCATAAGCAACTGAAGTACACAAAATTGTGTCGAAATTTCGAATCTACTAACTGCAAAAGACCACACTCAAACGTTTAATAATGTTTTTTTTTCTTCTCTTTTTGCTATCAGATCATCTGTTGCCAAGAGATCATTTACGATAATCACAACAAGACAATTTTCATACTGCATTAATCAATTTAATATGCTCATTTTTACGTTTAAACAAAACAAAAAACAAAAAACAAAATATTGTTTGCATTTTGAAATTAAATTCTTTGGAAAAGACATCAATTGCACTGTGAGTCATATCCCTCATAGAATCGTATACATTGGCAAATTGTATACCTCGTTCGTACTTCAAGCGGCAGGACGGAAAAGTTAAGAGATGGAAATTAATTGCGAATCTTAGAAAAAATCTGTGTTTCAATTACTTTTATTGACACTCTGTTTTGCAAGTATCGCTAGCTGAAGCCACGTTAAGAAGCCTTTTCTGCAAAAAAAATGATTTGGGTCACGTAATATTTATATCCTTTTCAATGCTTAGCTTTATACCAACACTGTGACTAATTTAAAATTGCCAAATATTATGCTGAATGAGCACCGGACTATACTACCACACATAACTAAGTTAAACTACTCAAGATTAAATAGTTTGAAACCCCCAGGATTGAACATTAAACTACAAAGTGAGTCGTTAAAAAGCAAACAAACACAGCAAAGATATCGTAGCACAATATTTCTTTAGCAAACTAAAACGCCAAGACAACGTTCTTGAAGAACTTCTTACAATCTCACAGTTTCATTTTTGTGGGCAATCTACATTAAAAATTAAACCCAAAAATTATCCTTTACCATCAGTCTATCACAAAAGTTGAATTTCCATGCATTAGCGTGTTACCATTCTCTTAATCACAATTATATTCGATCAATTAGAAGTAAATGGATTTCCAAACAAGCATACATACAAGCAATTGGATTAATCGCTAATTGCTTGCACTGACACCACCCACACACTGCATAAATTTTCACATTTGTGAGACTCCCAACTATAAGTTCCGGAATATTTAATTCGACACAGATTCCGACAATCTCAATTTTCGTTCCTTAATGATAAATTCATAATTCCGTCGGCCGTTTCTAAGTAACACATCCTCCGGTAAATTTGTTTCATTCAATTTTAACAAGAGCCTAACTCAACCGATGTAATCACCCTTTTCGAGTTCTTCGCATGTACAATTTATCTTTTGCGCCCTGGTGATCTGTATGTGTGTGTGCTGGTACGAAGCATTTTATTTCAGGACTAGGATGTTTAGCTGGGCTATGTGCTGCGAACCACAAAGCATCTTATAAATGCAAAAAGAGCCTTGAAACCGACACGTAAAATGCATAAAACATTTTCTGCCTTTGCCAACTCCACCACGCTCGCACTACGCTGTCATTCCTCACATTTTTCCGCCTACCTCTTTCACACCGCACAATTGTATCACTTCACTTATGCATACGATGACGGGTCTTCACAAAGAGTGCACTTCCCAAACGAATGGGACCTTTGTCCTCGGCAAGCGAAGGATCGACTCGGGTGGCCAACTCCCCATTTTCGCTACTCGCACAGCAAGACGGAAACGTTTCATATTCGTCCTGCCTGCGATGCACTGTAAACCTATGCAAGCATATCTGAATCATGTCATATTAGTGTGCCAGAAATACAGTTGCCGTTATCCTGCATGTTTCTATAATTTGACGAGCACCCGAGACTCGAAGTCGAGTTGTCCTTTCATGAATGGAAGTTGTGAATACCAGTGAGGATTTGTTGTAGAAATTTTATTTACATTTTAGGAAGGAATATGACATTGAGGTCTGTGCAAATTCTGCGTCGAAAAAGCAGGATGAAAGATAAAACGGAGCTTGAAACAGAAAGAGATATTCATTCAGGGAATTTGCATTGGCGTGTAAGTATGCATTCGTTTTTTTTTAAAACATGTTACCATTCATGAATGGAAGCCTCTCGTCTATGAAAAGTTCAAGATTTATTTAAAGAGCCAACTATTTTGTTTTTCAAAAAGTAGATAATTTTAACCGGAATGAAGACTATTAAGGACTGCATATTATTGAATTATGATACTCTTATTTGTTTTATATATATTTTGATTTTTATTTATCATTGTCTATTGCGTAATTGGACTTGATCTGTTGTTGTAGACATTAAATAAATAAATAAATAAATAAATAAATTATTATGTCATTAATACTTTTGTTTTTAGGAAATATAACAGTTATTCATTAAAATAGATTATACGTAATTCTTACTGCGAACAATCAATTAAAACTTACTTCAGCAAATCAATTTAATTTTTTAAGGATTTTTCTGCATTGGAAATCAACCTTTTAAAGCTTGGAGTAATATTTGCAGTGAAATATGTACGCTTTAAGCATTCCGGAGGTTTTTCTCTTGTCGCTCAAGATATTTCAAAATGTATATAAATGTTGATGCTAGCAGTTTTCATCTTTCCTGCTCTAAATTTTAGTTGGGACACATGTCCATTAATAATTGGGGTAATTTATTTTTAATTAGAATGTTTTTATTGATTTTCAAAAACAATGTTTGCACAAATCTATAGAAATAAATGCAATTATAGACTAGATACTATAAAAATCGACAACATAAAACTAAGAAAAGTTGTTAAAAAGTTTAAGAAAAATGCACTTGTCAAGGAACACTTTACGTGACTCAAGGAAAAAAATTTGTAGGATGTAGAAGCATGTAGTGTTATCTCAATAGGGAGTACTGGCGCGTCGGCACGCTATCGCTCTGTCTAAAATAGGGACACCAAATTTGGCAGATAGACACCAGCGGATGAAAGAGGAGAACTGATATTAAGAGGCGGAAACGTTGTGGTTTAGGGAAGCTAATGGTGAAGCGGGAATAGCGAGATGCCCTGTGTAATATATAAGCTGGCCGAAATTGAACTTAGAGTGATAGATCATGTTAAGGTTCTTGAAACAATCAAGAGCATTGAGGTGGGAGCTAAGAACAGAGAAGGGGAAAATCAGGTAAAGGTGAATGAAGTTTGATGATACTTCGCAATAAGCAGAATAACCAGTTCAATAGCTCTGAAAATGTTGTCATCAACAGCGTACAAAAAACAGGGTGAATTAAAGAGAGAAGGAAAATCGTTACTAAACAAAAGGAACAATAACGAGCGAAGAATGGATCCTTGAGGAATTTCTGAGGTATGAAAAAAGTGGGTGTGGAAGAGCACAACAAAAGTCGCAAAAGTTAGAAGGGAACCAAGAAAAAAGGACACAGGAGAGGAAAATGATCATAGGAATCTTGTCGAGAGGTTGTAGACGTATCATGAAGATGTATAACAGAGGGAATGCCAGAATAAGTTTTAAGGGTATTGACGTAAATTAGGAGTTGATAAGAAAGGCGGATGTAATAGAAGTTTCTACAAGCTCGAAGTAGGCATGCATTGCGTTATTCTCAACCTCTTTAGCAGCAACCCATAGTTTTTGAAACTTAAAAAGATAATCAAGTGAGCCAGACTTTTGGCTTTGAGAACAATCGCGACATCGATGGTGAGTCATGCAGGATCGGAACTTCTTTATAACAGAAAACAGAAAACTTTATTTGTACTTTATACCACCGTGTTTTTGTAACGCAGATAATATGATATTATTTATAAAAGCAATTATAGAGGAAAGCTTTTAATATTGTTCTCAGAACGCGATCGTTCTCAGAGTAAATTTTCAGATGTCAATTGAAATCATTTTGCCGAACATTTATACGAGGGTGGATCAACAAATAATGATAATGAATATCATCCAAGGTGATTAAACTTAAATAATGTATTTATTTTTCAACATAGTCTCCCAACAAGTTAATACATTTAGTCCATGTTTTTTCCAAAACCAGGATACCCTTAGAAAAAAATTCTTTGTCTCGACTGTTCCAAAATGCCTCAACAGCGGCCATCATTTTGCTATCATCTTAAAATTTCTTAGCCTTAAGGTGTTCCTTGAGCCGAGGAAAGATGTAAAAGTCACTGGATGATGTAAAAAAAGTTTTTCGAGGAAAGATGTAAAAGTTCGAATCCGGTTTTTTCCATTGCAGCCATCGAAACTGCAGCTTTCTTAACCGGTGCGTTGTCCTGATGCAACAGAACTCCGGCTCAAAGTTTGCCTCATATTTTTTCCTCAAAAGCCTTCCGCAATCTTCTTATTTGGTCTGCGTAGAAAGAGCTTAATATAGTGGCTCCCTTTTCCAAATATTCCACTATGATAATTCCTTCAGCGTCCTAAAAACTCATGCCTAATTTTCCCCGCCGAGCTCGTCACTTCGAGTTCCTTCGGCGTTGATGAAGAGGGTTGCTTCCATGTCATCCATTGCTGTTTGGTTTTTGGATCAAAATGGTCGATTCAAATCTCATCCATGATCATGAAACGTGACAAAAAATTCTCCTGATCTGCTTGGAACTTTTCGAGATTCAATCTCGAAATGTCAACTCGTTTCTTCTTTTTCCAGTCAATTAACATTCTGGGCCCCCAACGCGCAGAGACCTTCTTCATATTTAATTCGTGGGCAACGATTCTTTGAGCACTGCCATTCAAGATCCCTGTGACTTCAGCTGCTTGCCTTCGATCTACCAACATGACATCTTTGGTTTTTTTTCACATTGTCTTCAGTGAGGGACGTGGTGGGATGTCCTTCGCGGTGTTCGCCTTCATTGGATGTTCTTCCAGATTTCAGTTCAAAAAGTAGAGCAATTATATTTTAAGTTTTTCTGCAAATGGAGCTATAAATGAGATTCAAAATGTACAGTCTAATGATAATAAGAGATTCGTCTAATGATTGGACGCAAAAGAAACTCAAACTTAGTCTTCCAGAGAATCCTAGCACTTGTTTCTCTTTTGAAACTTGTAGAAATTTGTAGAATACGAGGCTCTTTCTCATCCGTCACATTCACCTGACCTTTGATCACGGTTCTCACAGAAATTAGTACTTTCGATTCCAAAAATTCACCATCCGGGGCTCAGAGTCATAAATCTAGATTATAAAAAAATTCAACACTAAATAAACATTTTCAAGGAACAAATAAAATCTTCTATGCTCATAACGAATTCGCAATAAGGAAAGCAAGAGACCCGAAATCGTGTCAAGCATAATCTGCTTCTGTCTTAAAATCCTCTGAAAATAATAAATCGAAACAAATGCAGCAAAACAGGTTCAAATATTTGAATAGTTCTGATCACTTCTGCTTAAAATTATTTTATTTGGAAATTTGGTTGACCAAACTAGATTATTTTCAAGCTGAAGCGTGGAATTGAAGTATATTGTGCAGGAACACAACATGCTTTCATGCTAACGACCGAATATCATAAAGGAAAAAAAGAGCTTTGTGTAAAAATACTTAAGTTTCATTTTGGACAAAATAGACCTGGAGTATTTTTAAATTTTATTCAGATACCGCCACAAAAAAATTAAACAAATGAATGATTGTTTATTCATATTTTCAGTGTATTCAATTATTTCAAATATACTCCAGAGACAGCAATCATTACATATGACAATTATATACCGATGAAGATGAGGTGGAAATTCGAGTTACAAACCATTCGTTTGCAGAATATGTTTCAAGTTTGACTTTCTGCCAGCTTGTATCGTACATGAAAAGAGTGCTTGTCCTTCAAAGGAATAAGTAACAACATCTCCAAATAGTCAGTACTGAAATAATAATACACTTATAATTACCACGTAACCTTATATTTATGCACGTACTACATAATAGGCTCGGCGAGTGAATGAGAGAATTCTTTTCGTTCTGCCTAATTGGACAGCAAGAACTACAGCCCAAGACTGATCTTCTGTAATACGAGAGCAAGTGAAGATTGTTGATAGCCGCAAGCCACAGATTTACATTACAGCGCCTCATTTAACTATGAAGAAGCTGGCAAGTTGAGTGTGTAGCATTGCAGATGATGGCGGCAATCTCTCGAGTTCTTAGCGGTCTTTAGCCTGCACCAATTAGTTCGGGGACCGCCACGACTCCATCAATGGCAATGACTCGGTTTGACTCCGCGCTACGGTCAAGTGCATCGTCACAGCGCCATGAAAAACTGGTGCAATTATAATTAATCTATAAAATGCTTCATCACAAAACCAGATGCTACATCCACTCATAAGAATTGGAGAGATTTCCACACGGGTGTTGTTCGTATTACGTTGAAGAGCTTTAACTCCAAGCTGGTGATGACTTATGTTTGGAATTCGTTTCGATGAAGTCGGTTAATGCTGCCAGATTTGTAGTGCCATATTTCGCGTGATACAATGTACTGGCAATTGAACAATTTCGAAATAATTCAATTATTCCATCTTTCAGTAATGTAAGCCGCTGTTTTTCTAGATTATCATATCTATCGAAATTCAAATTAGACCCAGCTTTCGGTAGCTTCATTTTATCGCGAGCATCCTCAAATTCATGACACTGCTTTTCAATTTTAATGAAGGGTTAAACCATTCATATTACTCCAATGATATTACATCGCCATCAACATCATCGTCAATGATGCAGCACTAAGTGAAACGTAAAACGACGAGCATAAAAATTACAATCATAGACATCAGCATCATCGAGTTTTTCCACCACTCTGGATCTCGAGTGGCAGCAAGAACTGTTCATCCATCGTTTCGTTGGACATGAATCAGATGAATCAGAGAAGACCAAGAACGGGTTTAACAGCCGCATGAGCGATAAAATTGATAATGAATGTAAAAGTAGTATCTTTTTTTTTGTGTAACCAATATCTGTCTCTTGCGTTTTTCGTTCTCAAATGTCTCATTGATGCTGAAGAGCTTTAAAGAGGACCTCGCATTCAGATTCGAAGCAAACTCGGTTGCTTTTAAAAGTGCGTTCGGAATGTAGTCTGGACAGGTAGACTGGGCAAGAAAATCAATTCAAAAAAGTCCCCAAGTTATTTGAGCACTTGTTGACTGCAAAAAGAGCGCGACATTGCTCCCGATCGATAAGCATTGCATGATTCGAATAGTGTAGCGCTACAAGCATAACGATATGTATTAACACTGATCCGTGGTTCTAGTAAAACAGGCTTAGCTAGACCCTAATTAACAGCTCGATGTCGTTCTCTTGAGTCCAGCAAGTTACTCATCCGGCCAACAGGTTGCCGCCGGCATTTACCTCGAGTTTCACTTAATAGAAATCGGCAGAACAAAGAAGCTGCTGGCGAATCGATGCGAATGTGTACAAGAAAGCTGACTGTAATTTTCTCTGGCCCGAGTGGGCCGTAGTGGGTAATTTACTATCGCAGGTCGTCCCATAACTCGCCTTGTCGTCCTCAGTTCGATTTATAAATTCACAAGAATGAAATTTCCTTATCGCATGTAGCTCCGTCTTAGAATTGCTGGTGCATTGCCGTTAAGACTGCAAAGTGGGAAGAGGAAATCGATATGAACGTAATTATTTACAATCATGAGAACTCCTTCATGCTCGGCTACATTCGGCTGCTCGAGTCGCATACATTATTCAAGTATCTTCATTCGAACACATTGCCTTGACCGAGCACTGATTTTGCCTTAGAACTAATTTCATTGTTCCTGCCAGAGATTGGTAGAACTGCGTTTCTAAATTAATAAAAACTTGAGCTTGGGGCTCGAGCTTGGGTCTTCGCCTCGTTTCCGGGAATTTAAACTATGCATTTAAGCAATCTTCTTGTTCCAACATTTCCTGCTCGATCATACACGTATTGGCAAGCATTAGAGAATTTATTAGAATATCCTTTTTGGGGGTTTGCCCCGAAATCTTCTTATCGAAATCGAATATCTAATGTTTACGCTCATAGGCTGCGAATTTCGGAAGAAAATAGAGTATAGAGGGTTCGATAGATGAAGTTGCTTTCAAGATATTTAATTAACGTTTTTCAAATTTCCAATGTTTGTGAAGTTGCCTCTTGTAACTTGTATAGCAGGGAGGATAGATTCAAATAAAATCTAACTATTTCGGCAGTATAGATTAGCGATAGTTGTCTTTAGCTTAGTCAATTGAATTGATGCAATCCGTTAGTTGGATGATATTGGCAATTAAGCTGAGATTTGAGATTTTGCGTCGTTTAAACTATTGTAAACGATCGAATTCTGGCAAAAAGGTCAATGTTAAAGAAGATTGGGATTGCAGCAGAAGTAAAATTTTATAGAAGTAGGAATAGACAAAAGTCCTTCTTTCCACAGTTTCCTGGTTGATTAGGCAGATTGGGTGCTCCAAATTGCCTAAGGCTAGGAAAATTTGAGAACGTTATAGTTTGGGTGCTGTATTTCAGCAGACAAGATAGCAGGTTAAATGTATATAATGAAACTAATCGAAAGATGGAGCCCTCAATATCAAAGTAGATAGTAACCTTCGAATTAGAAGTCAGACTAAAATGCATCATAACTTTTTTTTGCGTAATTACATAATAAGTAACACATTTGGTAGAATCGGCACTCAAAATTTCAGCAATTTATCTAGAATTTTATGCACTAGAGTTTTTTTCTAATTGTAATCTACTCTATTATTTACTCGAAAAAGTGCTGCAGGCTCCGCAAAAAAATGAATTCTCTCTTTAAGTAGACTAATTAAAGAAATGAAGTGCAGGCTTTTTTAGTTACAGCAAAGCTAGGTTCACTTTAGCCGAAATACTGTCTTTACATAGACTAAAACACGTGCCCAAGCGTCTTCTGAATGAACGACTGGGTCGAGCAACCTCACACTAAACTAAGCGTTAATAGCCACTTCTATCTAGAATCGTCAGTATTCAGGATCTTAGCTTATGAAGCTCAGCTAATTTATTTCACTCTGTGGATTTAGGTGTTGCTAGTGGAGACTTCACCATTATCTTAATACAAAGATCTACTACTAAAAGGATTTACTAAAAAATTTAAGAATGAATCTGCAAGGCTTTCTCATTACACTGCACTGAAAAAAATCCACATGGCGCCCAGAGCCATGTAACATAGCGCATTATTTATGGTGCCATACGCTATGTACATAGTACTCTGAGCTATGCAATATGGCTCCCAGCGCCATAATTACATGGCACAGAAATTATGGCCCCACACGCTACATTACATAGTGCCATGAGCCATGTAATATGGCTCATGGCACTCCAATTATAACTCGCAGCCATGCTGTGTGAGGGAAGGTATAAATGTCAGCAAGTGACATTAGAGCTTGGGTCTACATAATTGACTCATTTTGAACTGAAGTACTGGCTGCGATATTTTCGATATTTCGACCGGTGAATTTTCACACTGGAGCAGGAACATTCAATAGTGAGTATGTTGACTCTAAGTTATCGAATTTATGTTTGGTAGAATTTATATTTGGTGGAATTGATATTTGGTGGAATTTATATTTGGTGCACTAAAAAAACACATAGCGCCAGACGCGATAGTTTATAGATTTCTGGCACTATGTACATAGTCCATTTCAGTCGATTTGTGATAAAATATAGCGCCACACGCCATAGTACATGGGAGCAGATGCTATGCTTGTAGCCCTCCACGTCATGTACTATAGTCCTCGACGCCATGTACTATAGTCCTCCACGCCATATACTATAGTCCTTCACGCCATATACTATAGTCCTCTACGCCTTATACTATAGTCCTCCACGCCTTATACTATAGTCCTCCACGCCATATACTATAATCCTCAACACCATGTACTATAGTCCTCCACGCCATGTACTATAGTCCTCCACGCCATGTAATATAGTCCTCAAAGCCATATACTTGGCGTGGAGGACTATAGTACATGGCGTGGAGGACTATAGTGTATGGCGTGGAGGGCTATAAGCATAGCGTCTGCTCCTATGTACTTTTCGCCATGTATTATGGCGTGTGGCGCTATATTTTATCACTATCCCTAAATCGACTATGTACATGGCGCCAGAAGTCTATAAATTATGGCGCCTGGCGCCATGTGTTTTTTCAGTGTGATCGCTAGTGTTAGTTCTAACACATAGTTAGAAATCCGAACGTTTTACTAAACGAATGAAACGTCATAATGAAAGGAAGAATCTATCAGACGGAACTGAAGGAAGAAGTTCAGGACTGAAGTGCCAGAAAATCCTAAGCAAAATTAATGTGGAAGGGGATATGATTGAAATACCTAGATTAGATAAATAGCAACCTTAACACTTTATTAGCTCATGGTCCTGTTTCCATGAGATGCTGGCAAGAGGAAGAATATAAAGCGAATTTCATTGATTAACAGCAACAAAAATGCCTTTGCCAAGATGCGATAGCGAAGCTAGGTACAGTTTAATTAGGGGACAAATGGAACAAACCGAAGCCGAAGTGGGAGATTAATTATGGAAATGGCGTCCAGGCTGAAAATGGTCCTGGTGAACAGGGGATCAACACCAACCTACCGCAAACCAGGCTTCGGTGAGTCCATTTCCGAAATAACTCTTGTTTGGGAGATATTTTCCATAATGGCAAAGAACTGGAGAGTGATGAAATAGTGCACTGGAAGTCACCACAACAATATTACCTTCTAGTTGTTGGAGGAAAGCCCGGCCTCTCAGAGCTTTATACGGAAGATACTATATTTCGACGTTGGACAGGAAGAGACTGTTGGAGCCACTTGAGAACAACTTTTCTGGCAAGGTCAGTGCAGGCCAAGCAGGGGTAGCAACGAGGCCGAGTGAAATAGATACGATTGTAAATTTCACCAGGGGTCAAATTTGGCGAGCGTCCGATGCGTCGAAGGCTTATTGGTGGACTAAAGAGCTAGCGGAACTGGGGCAAAGAGCTCCAGCGTGAAGCCGCAGGGCACAGCGTTCTATTGGAAGGCGGGAAGCGTTGCTACTTGCCGCTACCTACAAAAAGGCAAAAAAAGAGCTGGGAGTAGCTATAAAGCGGAGGAAAAAACAAATATGCCAAACTTTATGCAAAGATGGCTACAGAATGAAATCGGGTAGGCTGGGCCGCATGGGTCCCGCCCCATCAATGGAGGCGGATGTGCTGAAGAATATTGTAGATTCGCTCTTTCTAAAGCAGAAAACGACCACACAGTCCGCCAGGAAGATACCCCTTTGTTCACTGAAGAAGAATTACGCAGCGCGAGTGACAGAATGAAGAACCGTAAAGCCCCACGCCCGGACAATATTCCAGTAGGAGTTCTAAAAGTAATGGTGGAGAGACATTCGCCAACATTACTATGTATGTTAAATGAATGGTTATTGGCGGATCTCTTTCCGTCACCTTGAAAAGTGGCACTACTTGCCCTAATTGCAAAGCAAAAGGGAGATCCTAAAACACCATTAGAGTACAGACCTCTCTGCATGCTTGTTGCTGTGGAGAAACTCGAAGAAGGGTCGCTGAAACCTCGGCTAAAGGCGGCTATAAAAAGAGCTGGTGACTCCGCAGCGGCCACTCGCATAGACTGCTTGTCATCGAGGTGGACCCATAGTGTTTTAGTGGTCGCTATACGTCCGTAACGCTTTTATCTCGGCGAGATGGATGGATCAAATGGTTCAGCTCTAAATCTGGAAACTGTTTAGATGAGATTCTCAGCAATATTGGTGTACGCAAATAAAAAAAAACAAATGTCTGTTCAAATATACTGCATCAAAAATATTTATGAAGTAAAATCATTTCTTAAAAATGAAAATATCGATTCTGAAATTATCAATACTGCACATAAAACTTTACATTTTTGACGGGACTTGCACAACATGGATTTGATATAAATATATTTAGACTCTTTTACAGCGTGTCTAAAAGTTACTGCTGCGAAAATCTAACCTGGTGCCAATCATATCATAGTTCCATGCATTTCGAAAAAAATATACGATACGTAACGCTTTTATTTGATCCCTCAAATCATAATCATTTACTCTTTTTAGCCAAACGAGTGAAGTGCTACTAGTATACCGTCCATTTTCATCGAAAATCCACATAATCCCAATGCCATTAAATCCATATGAATTAATAATCGACAGAAAAATCCAAGTTTTTATTTTGTACCCTTCCAACCACATTTCTCATCTTTTCTTAACACCACTAAAGCCTATTCGTAGCAAATAAAAAGCAAGCAAACGGAATATAGCTCCTACATCTTTCGTTTCAATATATTTTCGATGGAATAATACAGAGAAAAGTATTTCCCACACGGATAATATTTATAGGCTCGACTACAAAAAGCAAAAGTCGAGTCATCCAGCTTCAGACAGGCTTTGTGAGCCTTTCCTTTGCAAGAATCATAACTTTTGATCACAGGCAGTCTGCTCGTATATCGATTGATTTTGTGCTTAATTTCCATTCGATTGTTGGTATTTCGTGTACCCTAGCCTGCCACAATACCATCGCCTACGTCGGTAATATTGGGATTTTTTCCGACGACAGGATATGCGTCAGTAGGCTTTACGGTCGTTTTCAGTGTGTGTTTTGCGAGAGCTAAGGCCCAGCAAGTATATGCGCGATTGTAGTCGACCTGGAAATGGACAGGATCTGGAGCCGTTTCATTACTTTTCATTTTTGCTACATTTTTTCATGTCTCCTTTTAGTGGCAGCTCGCAACTCTGCTCATCCCATTCTACTGCCAATGCAATTTTAGTGGTTGTTCCAATTATTCAGGACTGCGGTCAATGTGGCGTTTCAATGGCTCACTTGGAAAATGTTTTTGCGCGTTGATAGTACCTAGATGCTCGATGAAGTGAATGAAGAGAGGCTTTGTACGGATATCAGTTTCGAAAGTGTGGAAAGTGAAAAATATGTTTCAAGTAAAGATCTCTGCTTTCGTCTTATACGTGAAAATCTGATATCAGCACGAAAATTTTAGTCAAGATTACTTAGAAAGGTTAATCCCTTTGTCCAACTACTCCCGTCATCCACTCTGCGACTCGAATGATTGTCAAAACAATTTCGAGTCGAACTGAAGAGAAACAGTCGCAAAGTGAAATGGAATAAAGTGCAGCCACCCGCGACATAACCACCCAGTCACACAACGGGTTGAAACGAATCGACAGACCACATAAAAAGTCAGAATTATAATCCCAATTCAGATAGCGTTTTATAGATCCAGCTGGGATTTGTATGGCCAATCCGAAATTGTCCTAGGATTATAGCCATTTGGAACGACTATGGTTTCTCTCTGTACTCCATAAACATGAACAACTTCCGCTGTTTGCCATCCTATCTCTCTCTCTCTCTACCCTCGTCGAGGTTTGCTTTATTTCAATGAAATCATGATTTAATATCTTTTATCTGAATTTAGTTCGAGAACGTAATTGGACGTATGTGTGTTTGTTTGTTTATTTGCACTCGTATTCTTTACTTTGTATTTTGATAGGTCTGCACGCAATTTTTTTCTTTGTTCTTTTCGCTTGACAAAGCGGATTTTCAAATAAAACAATTTCAGTCATTTCGAAAAATCGTAGTTGATCTGCAGATTTATCGAACTTGCAAACGAATAAAAAATAAATGTTTTCGTTTCGGATTTGCAATCGAAACGTGTGGAACGAAATGAGATTGTGAGTGCGGCGTAAAGGAAATTTATGTATTTATTCATTTTTTTTAAAAAAAATATGTGATTGGCTGTAGGCTTTTATTTTGAGTTTTGTAGCTGGTTTTGGTGAATTTAATGGATATATTGGCATCGCTCGGTTTTCAATCAACGAAAGGTTCACACATTCAATGTTGTTGCGTATGTATTAACCAAATTTGTTTGATTTTCGTGCACATTTTTAAACTTTAAGTTAACCATTGGGAAAACATATTGCCTTTAGCGTAGTAACAACTTTCGTTTCACGTGAAATTTTCGCACAAAATTTGAATCTAGTGGGACCTACTTTGAAAGCCAAATCAAATGAAATATGTGTCTTTCATTCAACGATTCCCGGTAATCGCTTGACATATATTTCACACTTATTAAGAATGGTCCAAATATTTATTCGAGCGAAAAAGTAGCATTTGTTATCACCTTTTTTGATTTGTACTGATTTTTTTTTAGAACAGTGTTAAAAGAAAGTATCAAAATTTGAAGTTTGGAGTAAGTTTTTTAAGTTTTCACTTTTCTTGGCAAAATTTTCACTCCAACGCATGCAGAAGCAGCGGAGAATTGTCAAATAGACTACGAATAAATTATAGAAATTGATAAATACATTTTTGATTATTTTGAATTTGAAAAACGCAAATTAAAACCACATTTTATACACGACAAGTAATACCAGCTCTGATAGGCTATCATTTTCTATTATTCAAAATTAATAAGATTCTTAATTTTGTCGAAAGATAATTACAATTTTTAAAAAAACCGAGTCATGTCACAGACTAAGCTAGAATTTTTTTGGGAGTGTGAATAAGGCTTCGCCTTTTTTGGTAAAATAGAACACAATTGCTAGTTAAGAAAATGAAAGCATTATTTATTAAAAAATATACTCCATATGCAGCTTCAAGTTTTGCCCATTTTTCAGCTAATTAGCTGATTTGCTCTGTGAAGAAATCGTGGTCTTTGGAAATAGTCTAATCATTAAGCCAATTTTTGTTCTCTGCACGAGAATGAAACCGTTGGTCACAAACAGACAACTGCATCGGTCGGAGCAAAAAGTAATCTGAAAGTGCTAAACTTAATGAAAACAGTGGATAGAACAAGATATAACTTCCTAATCATCTTTTTTCAAGCACTTTTTCATAACATTTACAATATATGGTTTTGCTTCGGCATAGAGAAGAATTAATGTGTTCTGGCTATTTACCCATTTTGGTCGTTTTTCTTCTAAAACTTGCTTCATCCACATAAGTTGTCATCTCCATTCCAGCAGCTCATATTATACTACACCTTTCTGATCGCAGAAGATACAGAGCATAATCTTATTGCAATCAATTATACTTGGGCTTTTGACCAGTTTCAGCCAAGCTTTTTTACTTTTGTGTATAATACTTATGATGTATCCGTTTTTTATCTCCAATAACTATTAAATGCAGAACAATCTTTTCTCTGTTGCCTTTGAAGCAACATTTCAAAAATGGTTATTCGGCGTTCGAAGTCGTTTCTTTAAATCATGTTGAATCCAGTTACTAGCTTCTTGAACTTTCCATATGGTTTTAAATGTTTTCCAATATTTAACAACAACTTTTAATGTCACAGCCAATTGTTTTTAACAAGAAGCTTTCCAATACAGTAACTGCAATTTTTGGGTAGTTTTCCATGCTCTTTATCCAGACTAATCATTTTCAAATCGTCGAAACCATTCTCTACAGGTTCTATTCAATGGTGCAAGCTCACGGTCATTGTTCAGAACCACAAGTTTCCGATGCTTTTTTCTTTGCAGTATGATTCAATATAGCTTCCCGCCAATGATGTTAACTTGCTCTGATTTGTGTTCCATGAGCCTGCTCTAAGTTGAACTAGAGCAATTAAGAGCACAATTTTCGCTCTACTTTTGTAGGTAGAGCAAGTTCAGGAAAGCAGCCAGCTGTTTGTTAACTATCACGGAACCGACTTTCAACAAAAAATTGTGACTGAAGTAGTTTTTCATTGAGGAAATTGCAGGTTGAATTGCTGCTGTGAGACTGAATTGCATCTCGGCATGGAATAGAACAGAAGTCGATTTTGGCCGAAAGATTTCCCGCACCAACGGGTGTTGACTGGGTGTTGACTACATCACTGCGCAATGCCTACTAGATTTGGAGTTCACAACTTGCATTCCTGATAGGGATGAATTGCATAATGGCGTCACCCTTGAAAGTGGGCTTATCCATGTGTACACCGACGGCTCAAAGCTAAACAATAGAGTCGGGAGTGGTGTATACTCAGATGAGCTGAATCTCAAGCTGTCCCTCCGTCTACCAGACCACTGTAGTGTCTTTCAGGCAGAGGCTGCGGCTCTTTTTCAGGGTCAATATTGATATTTCCACAGATAGCCAAGCGAGTATTAAGTCCCTTGCTGGTCATTGCACAGTGTCGATGTTGCTGAATGACTTGCATCTCTTAGTGAGATATGTAGACATTCGGTTGTTCAATCGATTTGGGTACCTAGATATAGGGGTTTTCAGGGTAACTGTGAAGCCGATGATCTATCAAGGCTTGGAACTTGCTCCTTCTCAATAAGAATACCGATGACATCGGTCAAATTGGCCATCAGGCAAAAATATCTTAAGGACGCTAGGGAGACTTGGGCAGATTAATCATCCTGCGCGATAGCAAGGCAGTCCTGGGTATCCATGGATGCACATCGCAACAAGCAGCAGCTCTTAGACTTAGCTTTTCGCTCTGCGTTGAACTGTGGGCGTTCTAACGGGCCACTGCCTCATAGGGCGGCATGCGCAATGATTGGTCGTATTGTTTAATGATTTCTGTCAGAGTTGCGGCTCTGAGGACGAGGAGAAATCCATCCTCAATCCATGTGTCAGTGCCAGGCTTTGGCAAGAAGAATATTAGCGGCACTTGGTGCGCCCTTTCTCTCAAACCTGACCATACTGTCCCTGGTCAATCTAAAGGAGATAGTCCGGTTTGTCAAAGGAAGCAGATGTTTTCCCGATTTCAGTGAGGAGGAGAGAGTCACTAATTTATTGTGGCATCACAACGAGCATCTCTTGTGCCTCCGTGTGTCAGTCGTCAAGCCTCTGTAAATCAGCAGCCACTTCAAACGGCCTACATGCCGAACTATTTTCTAACAAGTTTATTTTTTAGTTTATTTTCTAACAAGTAATGAATTGCCTCTCAATTGCTCTAGCTTGCTCGACTTTTTTTGCTGGTCTATTTTAACTTGCCTTGAGATACTCTGCTCTTTTTTAAGATTCAGAGTCAGATTCACACACCCAAAAAATGTTAACATTTGTAGAAAATTAATATGTCAAAAACATTGAAAATATAAATTCAGAAAATGTACAGTCTACTATAAGCGACAAATTTCGAAAACAATAAATGGGAATTCAACGAAATTTAAATTAATTCATGCAAATAAAATGAAATTTTTCGTTGCTATATATTATTAATGTACTTTTAAGTATTTTGTAAACCGTAGAAATTTTATTTATTATTGACATTAATATTTGTTCGGAAATTTTTTAGATACAGGAAATCGAAACCATATCCCTATTAACATGAAATATTTATGTCAACAAAACTTTATTTCCAAATTAAGTTGAATACCAATGTCAAACAGTAATTGCTGGTAGGTTTCATTTTTGCTGTAAATCTTATTAAAATCCTACAGGCGCAACGCATCTCATATATAAACATAAAACTTACGATTTGTCAATAGACAAGCTGTCAGTGATATAAGTATTTACTAACAAATATTCCAAACATTAAAACAGTTATTACTTTCATCATATTCCGCAAACATGGCCTTCAAAGGAAGATATTGGTTACAATATGCACACTCCTTGACTCCTTGATTTTGATTTTTTTAACCCCCGGTAAGCTTTTTCACCGGGACTCTTTGCTCACTTGCTTACTGTTCTACTCGACAGTTGAAATGGTTTAATCGAAATCGATGAGCGAATTATTCGAATAGAAGCTATAAATCGCAAAGCTAATAAGTTCTTCAAACTTTCACTTTCTGACGTCAGTAGCATGGATTCGAGGCTGACATTTATGTGGTCGTAAATTCATTTTACCCTTCGCCAGACGAACAGACTTTGATGTTGATGAAACCAAGACTTGCCTGAATCCATTCAAATCATATTCTAGAGCATTGCCAAATTCATTTGCCTAATTGCTCTAGCGATCGAATCGAATAAGTCGTTAGTACCAGCGCCACGCTGTTGTTAGAAATGCCAGCATCGTAGAATCGTCTGGAGATATGTTTCAGCAGAACAATCAAGATATTGTCAGGTTTTGCCAGGTATTCGTCTCGTGGGTGATTGTTCCGAATTTCAAAGTAGAAAATCACAATATGCATCCACCTGACTCGCAAATGTAGATTTTTGAGTTATGCAGACACGAGTGGAGTGCTGAGAATGGAAATCACAGCTCATTCTTCTATTTCTGGCTGTGTCCTTGAATTCAGCGCTCTCATATCTTCCCATACATGTGTAGGTTGTTACCTTCAATCGTTGGCTTGGTAATGTATGCGAGAAAAATATTTTTCTAAAATGTAAATCCACATTCGAATAAATTAGCTATGCACCGAAACACAACGTTATCATCCGCTTGAAGCAAATTAAACAATCAATTTCAGACTCGTATACATTTTCCTTTAGTCCTAAGGAGCTGCTGCGAAAAGTTCTCTCCTCAGCAAAATAACTTCCACACCAGGCAAACTTTATCCACTTTATCGCTTATTACTTTTGAAACGTCTTCAAATATTTTATGAAATTTGAATTGAAGGAGGTTCGAGTCAATAATCCACTCTCGGCTTCGACGACCTCCACTTATTTTCCAATCTTACTTGAACACCATCTGCTCGCCTTAAACTTTGTTATCTTTAGACGTTAGCTCAATACATTGAAAGCAGTTACTGAAAAGAGAAGTAAGGTTTCGAGCTACGTTTAAGGATACACAAACTTCGGTCCAGTCAGTTTATGGAAAAGTAAAAAGTAGTCCTCAGTGCGTTCGTAGAAGCTTTGAAGCAGACTTTCACAACCCTGGTTTCGCATAAAACTGTAAAAGACACACAAAATCTGCCGGTCGGTTTCAAGAAAAACTTCACATCTAATATATCTCGTCGGTACAGGTTTACCAACAGCAGCCATAAACCTGCAACTCAGCGTTCTGTAGTTGCAAACTTCTTTCGAATTCCTTTAATTTTATTATCCGTCCGACGCAGAGCAAGATTTTAACCGGCCTGAAATTAAATTCCGAAATACATTTAGGATTCGATTGTGTATACAGTGCCTCAATGCCACACGCATTCGTTTCAAATCAAATCCCGTCGTGGAGGCTCAGGCGAATCTCGTCTTCCCGAGTATTCCTTGAAAAAGTCCTAAAATGGAGAGAAAATAAGCTCGAAATGGTTTGGTTCAAGATGTTAAGAGCTAATTTAGCTCTTGGAAAATACTTGAAGCAATTAGTTAAGATAAAATCGGCAGATAAGGGAATTAATTCAGTTCTCAAACTTGAAGAGGGACATTATAGCATCGGGATTATGAAATAATCTGAAAGCAGGCGTTCGCGAAACAGAAGCGAATTTTATTACTGCCAAAACTGCTGTGTTTCTCTTTTTTTCTTGTTCCTACCGTCCGTGGGAGGAGGGGCAGTGGACTGATATTGCTTGGTTTACTTGTTTTCATCTGAGCCAGGGGATAAGTTGAAGAGTATCTAAAGTATGTTGGGATTATATATTTTGTTTTTTTTTTAAGTGGCAGTGTTCATTTGTCGAATAACTTAACTGACGTCTGGCAATTTGGGAAAGTATTCTCATCGTCAATTGAATTTTGGGCAAATTTAAATCGTATTTAATTTGAATTTGTAAAGCTTGATATCTTTAGGGGAGATTTGGTGAATGTGTCAGCAGTTTTGATGGTTATGTGAAAGGATTTATTTACATTTACGAGAAAAAAATGGTAAAGTACTTATCTTCCATGAAAATGAAATTCAATGACTGTGGTTGAATTTAAGCGAATCGTTATCAATATCAGCATATAACTAATTTTTTTTATTGAAAATTAATTACCGATTCAATTTTGGGATCTTTAATATTTTTCACAGCTTTTTTCGGCTATATTAGTATGATTTAGTCCGTTGCAAAGCTAAGTTGCTCATAAATTGTATTTCTTTGCTATAATTTGGTTCGATTTTGTTGGCGGCGCATCAATGCTTATCACAGTAACAGTGTAAATGGAAAAACACACACTCCATTGCTTATGGCTTTTGGACAACTTTTTGCGCAACTTTTTGAGACATTTTTTTTTATTAATTTTTATTGCAATTTTATTTCAATTTAGAGTTATTTATATTTATTATATAGACAATTATGTCTTCTTCAGAGATTCCGTCGATCCAAAATAGTATATATTATATATTATATTACATATATTATATCTGCGTATCGAAGTTTTTGGATTTTCAAAAAAAAGCCATGCCAATGCAGGTATAGTTAGGTTGTTTGATTGAGGTTTTCTTATGAGAAATTAATAGAAACGCTTGAGAAACTCCAGGAGTAGGATTACTATTGAGAAATAAAGTACAGTCCATATATTCTTTAAAAATTCCAATAGTTACCACTTTTTTTAAAAACTTTTTATAGCCGATCCCCATTCAATTATCCCATATTGTAAGGAAGAAATGAAAAGCTTCGTAAAAATAACTTCTTAGCATGTGATTTAATCGCTAAACATAGTGGAAAATTTTGTTTCAATCTATTAATGACATTTGCAATGCATATATCCCATTCTAAGTTTTTGTCGAAAATAATACCAAGATATTTACCGCTTCTAACATGTTTAAGGTTTGTACAGTTTCAAACTAAATTAAGTGTATTTTCGCTGATGGGTTGGATGAAACAAATCTTTTGTCATTTTTGGACTTTTTCACACTCGGCGAAAAGCGGTTTTCATGCAACCAGTCTCCAATGTACAATAGACTGTAATTCACTTTGGCAAACGTTCAATTCTATGAATTTTCCCTCACAAATCAAAACTGTGCCACCCGCAAACGAGATTATCGCTCCCGTTAATTGAACTTTATATAAATCGTTAATCGAAAGTTAAAACAACAGAGAAGCTAAGATATTGCCTTGAGGAGCACCAAAATGAAAACATTTCGTCTGGCAATATTCCTCTCCTAACAACGCTTCAAGGAACTCTGCTGCGACTGTGTATTCTCATGAAGATTTTGTGAAGACTAATCCTCTGGAGGTGGAAATTCTTATCACTCACCGAACAGTGACCCTGATGGTACACCTAAAGTGTTTAATAAGTCTCTTGCATCTTCCTTATGTGTGCCTTTGTCTATTTTATATAACTTGAGTTTGTCTGTTAGTGTTTTTTCTATCCACCTGGAAAGCTGCCAATGTTGTTCCGATTTCAAAACCGTGGGACATTGGTAATGTTGGCAACTACCATGCTTTATCTCTTCTGTATTGCTTTCCTAAATTGCTTGAGCGAATCGCTCATGAAAGAATTCATCGTGCTAGTAGCAACTTATTTTCTAAAGAGCATTAAGGGACGTTTTACGACTACTAATTTTGTCGCGTGCTTAGGTCTTTAAGCTAATGTGATTTACACTGACTTCGCGAAAGCATGTGACAAGGTAAACCAATAAGTGCTGGTAGAAAAGATTCGTAATTTTGGTATTTCCGGTTCTCTTATATCCTGGCTTTCTTCCCACATCAATGATCGCACCTGCCATGTTGTTTTTAATGATTTATTTCTATCCTACTTCTGGTGTTGCCTAAGGTTCCATCCTTGGTCTCCTCCTTTTCACATTGTTTATCAATTACCTTCCTTCTAACTTTAAGTCTGAATCTCTTTTGTATGCTGATGATTTTCGGTGCTATCGGTTCCCTAAATGGTTGTAGAAATTTACAATCGGATTTTTGTGTTTTAAGTGATGGTGCTCTGCGTACTCCCTTACTCTTACTGTTTCCAAGTGTTTTGTGATGAATTTTTCCAATAAGCCCAATCGCAGTTCCTTTGATTACTTTTTGTCTGATAGGCTTTTGAGGCATGCAGATCAACATAAGGACCGTGACATCATTTTTGATCCGAAGTTAAAATTTGATCTGCATGTTTCTTTTATTGTCTCCAAATATTTGAAGGAAGCTGGTTTCGTTCTGCGCTGCTCGCGTTTTGCAATCAATATCGGCACGTGTGTCTGTCTTTTTCTTTCTCTTGTTCGTAGCATTGTTGAATATTGCTCCCAAGTGTGGTTTCCTCGTTTCCTATACCTGCCTAATGCTGTTGAATCCGTTCAGCATAAGTTTACTCGGTGCCTTTTGCAGAGGTCTTTTGTATTGTCCTTATGATGACCGTCTGCTTTCCTTAAATCTCTTTATGCTGAGTACCCGCAGAGTATTCCTTGATGAATGTCTTATTTAGAAGCGTCATCATGGTTAACTTTCCTCCAACATTTGCATTTCTCATGTTTTACATTACTCCCTTTGCGCGAAGTGTTGTATATTTGAATTCTCCTTTACTTAGAATACACTCAAAAAAATTTTGGTTGAATTTTACCCTTATAATAGTAGGAAACTGGTTTCCTACTATTATTATTATTATAAATTTACAAAAGTGCGTACAAAGAATATTTTACGTCTTCAATGTGTAATTTTTTTTACAAGTAAATCGAGTAATTTTACCCTAAAAAGACGTAAATTTAAGACGAAAACGTCAGCCACTCAAGAGGGGTAACTGCCATAACGTAAAATACTACCTCAAAATTAAATATCATTAACAAAAGCCTGTAAATAGGTAACTTTAAAGGTTAAAAAAAGCGACAGTCCTATCAAATCAACAGAGCTAAATATAAATATTTTTTCTTGTCAAATACAAAAACTTTTCGCAATTCCTTTA
The DNA here is from genome assembly GCA_947369275.1 of Nemotelus nigrinus. Lineage (NCBI taxonomy): Eukaryota > Metazoa > Arthropoda > Insecta > Diptera > Stratiomyidae > Nemotelus > Nemotelus nigrinus. The sequence goes on from OX376374.1 coordinate 14,158,452, forward strand.
ATTTTATAATTTATTTTAATTTGATATAGACACTATATACACATTATACACATTAACTTAGCACTTATTGCTACACTTCTAATTAACTTATAACTTACACTTATTACACGAAAAGACTGACACTTAACTGCTGCTATTCAAAGCAAAGATCACGAAATATCAGACTCCTTCAGTCTAGCCAAATCACGGTTTCTCGTCACAATGTTACATCAATAATAAGTCAAATTCGAGCAAATTATACAATTTTATAGCTTTGGTGTAAATGAGAGTAGCGAAGTAGTAAATTTACACTCTTTTTGCTAAGGTTTACAAAACACTATTTATTATTCAGCTGATATGACGTGAAAGCAAAAAATGCACATCCAATGTGTAAAAAAATTGTGATTCGTTATTTTAAACAGAAAAATGAATATATTTACTTTTATCAAAAAGTTAATTTTAGACCCACTTTTTAGAGTGTACTTAGAAGCTATGATGAGCATCAGTTTTGTTCTTTGTCAATGTTCTTTCATCTTGTAAAAAATATATTATTGATTTGCTAAGATGTCCATTTCTAGCGGAATGTACACTCATTAATTAGCAGTGTTACCCGTGGCTAAATTTAGGCTCCAAGTTAAGACTACTGTGAACGCTACTATTGTTCAGTTCAAAATCTGGCGAGACGTTGCCTGCCTACATTTTTCGGACCATAAAATAGCACTGATAACTATGGGTAGATGGCGCGTGATCTTTTACGAATTTCCAATACTGGCTGATGCTTCCACCATAAACTCATCCTGGCAACGGCTAACATTAGCAGACAGGCTTAGTGTGCTAAGGAGCAAAAGCGGTTTGAAGGTCGCGAAAGAGACTAAGCGAGTAAATGAGCTGCATGTCACGAATTGGAGCAACAAAGCTATAAGAGCTAATTCTCGCGTTGGTAAATGCGATGAGTTTTACATGAGAAAGGAGGATGATTGGTTTAAGACTAATCAAATGAAGCCATCACTTGAAATATGCCAGCTAAATATTGTTTGTCTTCTAGTAATTTTCACTTGAGGCAAAAATATATATTGTTTGATCACTAACTCCTAAATGAAATCCACTATACATACAATCGTACAAAGAACATTGGCATGTACGTCAATCGTATTGCTCAACGATACAGATGAAAAAAAATATCACTACTTGTGATGAGGCCGGAATGCATTGATGTCATTACCTACAGATCAGTGTATCTAGAGTAAAATCGGCTACCGAAAAACAATTACAAAACTAAATCACAGGACATGTTTTTCGAGCCTTACTAGTAGGCAGGAGCGGAATCGCGTTTGCAATATAATTCATAGAATCTTTTCGCTCAGAGTACTTACATTGTTCCAATCGATAAAAATGCACAGTTGCATAGCCATGAGCTCGATACTCTGAACTAGATCATAATTTACGCTAAGCAAAGTATATATAAGAAAGTATAGTAAAATAAATATATCAGTTATTGTTTCGTCAAATAAATTAAGAAAAAAATATTTCACGGTTCTTGTCATTGGTGTACTTCAACAGATGCTCCTTATCAAAAAAATAAGCAGCCGAATTTTTTCCAGACATAAATTTCAATGACTCCACTAAAAAAAATTGATACTGTGTAATATGGCAGATGGTTGAGGCAAATAGTTTGCGATACCCGACTATATGACACATAAGATCCATAATAACAAGTAAGATCCAATAACACTTTCTCCCTATCAATTTTTGAATCAAAATACCATAAATACAAAAGCTGTAGATTCCTTATCTTGATTCAATTGTAACCACAACTAAATTTCGCCATTTTCTCCACTTCTCTTGTCAAACAATAACTCATACAACCCCCAATTCCAATTCGCTTTCCCGACCAAACACCCAAACGGCCTCTGCAAACTTTATAAAATCTGTTTCACTTCACGCAATCTTCCATTAGACCTAACCATTCGTAGCATCTTTAAAAGCAATTCATCCAAGCCGAAGATATTGAACTGGAAAAAAATCTCAAAATCACTTCTCGCAGTATCAATCGATCGAAAACGACGACACGACGCAACGGTGAGCCCGAAAATCCCTTTAGCCAAATGAAAAATGATTGCCGTTATCAGCTTGAGTCAAAATCGAAGAATGAAATTGGCCAAAGAAAAATTTTGATAAAGTTTTTCGTTTCCGTTGTCAATTTCAATTGGCTTGTTCACATGGCATGTAGCTCATCGGCCAACGCTACGCCGGCCGTGTCGGCCACCAAAACCAGCAACTTTGCCTGCAGACATGAAAAACTTTGTCCTTGTCGATGAATTGAGCTAATTGCCGCAAGGAGTCCGGACGACGGACGGTTGTTGCTCGGAAGTCATTCAAGAAAGTGTTGCGAATTAAACGGACAATTGTTGTTTGTCTGTGTTTCGGTGTAAAACTTTGCGTTAAAGCTGAACAGGTGAAAAGTTTTTTAGGACTGGAATCGGACATCTTTTAGTCGTATTGATGATTTATCTGTAAAGAGGTAGAACGTCAAAGTTCACCGGTACATCGAATTACACTCTGCCAACACTGATGCCTAGGCTCTCAAGGGACAAGAGTTTTTGTGAGTAGAAAGACCGTTTATCAGCATCGAGGAAAATCGAAGGTAATCAATCATTCGACTGAGTCGTTCGTCGACTGGCTCCGTTCTGGATTAACCGAACCACAAGTCGTAATCCTGCTCATTTCAAATTATCTTCTATAAAAACAAATCACGGAAAATCCCTTCAGTGACCTTTATTGCCAAACACTGACTTTAACTGGCAGAAGAGAGACAAGCTCGAAATAGATTGCGGAGTAGGACCGAAAAAAGATCTTGCAATAATGTCCCAGTTGTATTGGCCGTAATAAAATTGGCATAATAACAACGTCGATAATATCAAAGGGCTAAATTGAGAAAAATTGCTAGGCTCAAATCTTTCGTTGAGGCAAAGGCTCAGTTCTAAATCGCAGAGTAGCGGAAAGTAAAAGAAAGCCAAACAGATGTCCGGTGAGGCGTAAAATCGCCGTCGTCCAATTTGAAGGCAGTCTCCGCTTCGGCTTGGATGCATTAGTCACGAGCAACGAATGATTTTATTGTTTTCAAACCGAATCGTTTCATACCCCCAACACGGATCCAATCGGCTCATTCAGGTCATGATCAATTCGAATCAATTAATTAATCAAATTGTCGTCGTAAATGTACAAGCTGAGACCTGGTTTACTCTGGATTAAATTCCGGAATCCTAATATAGTTGTTGGATAATTTCGCCGATGAAAATTAATCAGAATGAACTGATTGGTGTGCTACATAGACGTGTAGTCTTGAGAAATGTGGAGTGAACTAGATGTTGAAGTTTTTTTGTAATTAATATTAATCATAATTTTATTTGAATTTAAGAGAAGTAAAAATAATTCTGCCTCAAAGCTGTCTTCTTGCATTTGATATACCCTTTAACATATTTAAAAAAAAAACACTTTAAAAACGCTGCAAATTGCTGTAGCTAATAGCAAAACTTATTTTTTTAGACTCATTACAAAAATATACAAATTACGCTTGAACAAAATTCCGAAAAAAAAGTGGTACGAAAATTGTGCAGAATTCACAAGAAAGTCAAACCAAAAATTCTGATTAAAATAAATAAAATAAAAAACATTATGAGTTGGCCTAAACTTCAAATAAACGAAGGCATTGAAGCAATTGACGATTGTCTATAAACGATTGGCTTTGAAGTAATAGACCGTGGTATAGTATAAGCTTGTATTTTAGACTAACTTGTTCACTTGACACTAGTCCTAAAGAGTATTAGGATTCTGTTGGAGTTGATAGCTGTCCTCAATCGACATAAATGGGAAAAACCAGTTTTAGGTTGTCTTCAAAGAGAAGATATTCACAAGAAAAGAGCGGATGAAATTCGTTTACATAAAATAGGAACAAGAATGGGCCACTACTGGAACCTTAAGAAACACCAGTACATACTGAAAAAGGCGCAAATATGCAAGAATTATATTTAACGTTACTGAAACGGCCGGTGCTCAGGCTATCAAATAGTATGTTGTTGAAGAGAAATCAAAATTTTGCCAGAGCAGGAAGGCGTTGTGATTAAAAAAAAACAAAACAAGGAGATGGAACGGTTATTCAAGGCAAGATATTTATCACTTGACTTGCGGATGTTAAAAACTGCAGATTATTTCATAAAATGTAACATGCAATTAGTTAGTCTCTTAACTATTATGACGGTTAAGTAAAAGCAAAGTGATTTGTATGTCACCAAGATACAGCCAAATACTGTAGACGTTAAAAGTCGTTGATGATACTTTTGTTAGTTTTATACTTCATAAATAATTATTTCAGATTTTTAGAGTACCAATTTGGGACAGATAGCAGCTTAAGGTATGATTTCTAACAAGTTAGCTTATAAAATATACTACCACTAAACATTGAATTCCTAAATGTTTAGTGGTAGCATATTTTATTTTATATTCCACCACTACGACTTTATTTATTAAAGATAAACAAAGATTCACTACGGTACTTGTTTTATTCAAAAGACGCAAGCTTTACAGAAAAATTTATGGGTTTGATTATTCCAGGAATTTTACGTACTTTGATGCTACTGTGTCATCGTTAGTCTTTCCAAATTATATTTTCGACTTTTCATCCGAAATGGCCAGAATTCAAATATATTTTAGCCTCACCGCATCTTAACTCAAACCATCTCCTAAATTATTCAGCTCAGACTAGGTCATATATGGCATCAAAATGCAAACCATTGCCATACATAAACTTTCCATTATCTATTGTTCAAACTTTGGAAATCCTTAATGGCCATTAGATTTTAACGAAATCATGCCCAACTCGCTATCAACCAAATCCAATTTAGATATGACAGCACTTGACTCTCTTCCGGGAACTGTAGTTCGTCCGAGCAGATAATTTTAAAACTTTAAGAGCTCAAATTCTACGGCAAAATTGGCCAGTCGACTGTTTTTACTACTTACCGGCCTTACTTAACTACTTACCGGCCTTTCGACATCTTGTCTGATAGGCTTAGCTGCACTGAGAACTAAGTCTTTCCGTTTTCCTCATCGACAAATCGATTGATTGAAGGTCAATAAGGAAACTCGTCTAATCCTTTCTACTGTCTTCTCTTATCAGACGAAGTCTAACAAGTAAACCACCGAGAAACAAAACAACACAACAAGAAGTTTCGACTTTATTTGCTCCTTAATTCGATTCCAGCAGACGAACGAATCTTCAACGAAAAGTTCTGCCATTGTCGTGCCATGGCTGCTCCCACAACATTTATTTCGATCGACGACATCATCGTTTGTTAGAGCTCCAACCCTTCATTGACCAGATCGATATGATGTAATTGTTGATGGCCCTCTCGATAATAAAACAGCTAAAGCCCTAGAAATAATTTATTTCCCCGCCAGTTGTCTACTGCCCGGACCTCTTTCCATCAATGCCAGAACATCGTCATCGACATACTTTTTCCTTGTGGATTTTAGGAAATATGTTTTGTTTGACTTGATCCTATAGTGCGCGTCAGTGGGTCTCATACTTTCAATAGACTCCGCTTGGCTTTTGTGGGACCGAAGAATTTTCTGTTGTTGTTCGTCTTGGCGAAAAGTCATTGAAAGAAAATCACTGCAAAGGTTGTTTCGATGAGCCTTCGTGGTCCCTTTGCTTTCCCTATCATCTGCGTATTGAGAATTTATCGTTGAATGTGCACAGTGTAGCGTTAACTTTTTTTTCACAAGGTAGATTTCGATTTTCCGGGTGACGACATTTTCATGCGAAATGCACGACAAACGAACAGTATTATTTTATTGACAGAAAGCAAACATTTATTGAGATAGCAAATGCATTGTTTGGGGATGAAAATGAAAGAAACCTTTTTTCCTTGAGATATTCATATTTTGGAAATCAGTTCTGCTTGTTGAGTATATGATTTTCATAATGCGGAACACAAAAAGAAAAGTCCCCGCACATGGTACATTCAGAGAGAGTTTTGAAAGAGAGGAATCAATTGAAACGGAATACTTTATGGATGTCAGTAGGCATATTATTTCTGAAGCAAAATAGCTTTTGAATTTGAATATGATTTTGCTTTATGTATCCTTTCCTTCTATAAAAGCAAACTCTTTTTCATGTTACAACGCGTGACGTATATGATAAGCTTTCAATAACGTTCAACAAAGGGATTTAATAAGCATGTTAAACCAAGCTTTGAGTTCCAATGAAATAAATTTGCTAAATTTGTACCCTTTTTAGATTTCTGAATAGCGAATCGAAACTCAACGTAGTTTTTGTGTTGTGCGTTGGTCTTTTTTCAAATCCAGTAAAGCAGACATACTCAAATATCCCATTTCTGATTAACTTAACTATTGTACTAAAGAATGATAGTGACTTCCATGAATGAAAGTGACTTCCAGCCATTTGCTTCCTCATTGTGAAGCCGCAAGTAACATCACCGGTCATCCAAAAAACTTGAATCTATCCAGAAGGACCAATAGTCGGAGCGCAGGTCAGTTTTTTATGCCAACTAGCTTCGAGAAACTGACGAACTTTCAATGTTCGCCAAAAAGACTGTTCAAACGATAAATTACTCTAACAGCTTTTTAGAGCAACATTTTAAATGAAAAAGTGTCAATTCAACCCTAAAATAATGGTTAAAAAGCAAAACTACTGGAAAACAGCAATCATTTTCTGACTTTGAGAATCAAAGGAAAACAGCAATCATTTTCTGACTTTGAGAATCAAAGTTAGCAAAAATTGCTCTTCATTATCACTTTGTTTGGGTAAGAAATGGCTTATATCAGGTTCCTACTATGGTTCACGAAAGTGTTGAACTGAGTTCATTGTAATTTTACAATAATTGCAGACGTGTGCTATTTCAACAAATTATGCATCTTATTATGAACAAAGGGCGCCGTAGGAAGCAGAGCTATTGCGTCTGGAGTGGGAGTATGATTCTGCCATCAGCACGAAAATAGTCTTAAAAAACGAGCAAATATTTAGTTTTGTTTTAAACTTGCTGAAACCTTTACCGAAACGTTTACGCTGATGATTATTACTATCGTAAACTAAGTTTATGGCGTTTATTGTTTTGGTACAGTCCATGGGTGATATACGCAGTGCAAAAACGGTTTTGAGGAAACCTATTATGACCAGCAAATTGGCCATGCAAAATCCGTGATCACCGCAGATTTCATCAAAACTGTGCGTGAATTCACCAAAGCTCAGTCAAATCTGCATTGATATTCCTGAGTTTGGAATTGAGCATAGCCAAAACATCAATTTGCAGCTTTTCAACTGAAACTTTGGGCTACTAAGAGACATCATTCAAAAGACATCATTAGGGAGGCCAAAAAGGTCAAAAACTTGTTTTACATATTGCTTTCTAATTGTTTCAATATAATCACTGTTTCATTGTTTGTGTTTTCTTTACGATTCAGAGGCAAGTGTACCGAGTAGAAGGCTCCAGACAAATCCAAATCCAAAAATCCTCGTTTGGAGAAGTCGAATATAAAGAAAATTTTGATTTGGCTTTACCATTCTAAGGGCGCTATCAACAAAGAATTCGTTCTTTTGGGGCAAACTGTTAGCACAGTATTGTATATTAGCGTTTTAAAGCATTTGATGCTTTGTATTTTTCCAATTTATCCAAAATGTTACGTAGAGGAAGATTGACATCAAAGCTGTGACCTTTCAGCCATAAAAAATCTCCGAAAAAATGTATGTTTCCAAAAAATGAATTCGTTAAATGTAATATTGCAGAAAGACATATTTACCGATGAAACAAAAGCGTTTTGTGGACGTAGATGCTAACCGAAAGGACACCTTGGAAATGCTGAAGGACATGCCGATCAACGATCTAAAAGACTCATTCAGCATCATTTTAGACCGTGCTAAGTGCAGTTTTAGCCCCTGAATATGTGAAAAATGAGGTTCAAATAAATGTTCAATCTCTTCAGATTCTCTTCGCCTTATCTGTTTACCTTCTCGCGATGGTGCTGTTAAATTTGTTCGAAGATTGGAAAACAATATTCTCGTGATATAAAGTCTTCAGTGGAAGAGAAAATCACTGAGTGGTAGACAGTTTGGTCCTCTAAGTTTGAGGGTCAAAGTGATAGACCAACAATCCGTTCTCTGCAAAAATTTGAATTGTTCCGAAACTAAAGGAGAAGCATCCGAATAGGCCAAGCCCTGAGGTGGGCTTAAGTCCTACAATGAGTATTTATTCTAAAGAAAATCAATCAATTTTGCTAAAGAAATATTTGTTCTTCTTATTTTTTAAAAGTCCTATTCACTTGTGAACGCGCCTTGAGTGAAATGGATCATAATACTTACTAACTTTAACCTCTTTCTGAAGTAAACATCTTACAGTATTTGCTTCGATCAGCATTGAACAGCATTCCAAATGGCCTTCGAAAACTATCATTTTGCCCCGAAAACACTGAAATCAACTTACAAAGAATATGGTCTTTGTGTAAGTAGCTTTTGGGTAACTAGAAGTACCTCATTATTTCAACAACAACAAAAATTTCAAATAAATCCCCTCCAAATATAACACAAGCTAAAAAAAAATGTAAAGAATTCAACGAAATCATGTCCAAATTTTTTGTTATCAGTTGAATCCCATTCCTATATCAATTATAAAATTCTTGTAAGTTTCGCCACAAGAAATCAATTAGAAAAAAACATTGAATAGTAGTCATAATAGTGAAATAGCTATCGCAAGATCATACTTTCAACTATTTCAAACAATTTGACGCTGAACGTAACTTTTTATGTGCATCTGAAGCGCCTTGGAAACAATTTCAAAATATCTACGATAAAAAAAACAAAAGTGTCCCAGTCTTTGTTAAATTGTGGCTTACAACGAAGTGGACGATTGAAACTATTGACGATCTTCAAATATTCTTCAGATACGAGTCTAAAACTAGGCGCTGAGTTTATGGACTCAGAAACATATCTGCTCAACTTACAACACCATGTGGCAGCAATTTTACAAACAGCGTTAGAGGGATGGCTACGTGTGCATGGAACATTCGGAATACCAAGTATGCATTGGCGCATTATCTCGTTGAAATGTCACGGTATCTTCGAAAAATGTATCCCAATAAGACAATAAAGGGTCTTCAAATAAGTCGGCATATAAGTAACTTTTCATTTTTGTAGAAATAAATCAAAACCGAAGCTTTTCATACTAAGAAAATCCGCTCCATACCATTACTATACCTCCTCCAAAATTTAGACTCAAAAACTAGATCCTCTGAATGCTAATATCAGCTTAAACCATCCGGGACATCTAAAAAAAATCTGTAAAAATTATATTAAAAATTTCATCAATAAAAATTATATTTTTCCACTCTTCCTCCTATCGAAAATGATTCCGGGCAAATTTTAATCTATCATTTACATGGCGTTGCTTGGAAACTGAAGCCTTAATTGGTTTTTATGTTTCACATTTTCCGATGTGTAAAATTTGTTAGTCTTGTCGACTTTTTATTGGAAGATCTAGTTTTGCAATGATTGGTGCAAAACTTAACTGATTTTATGTGGCAATTATTTTGATTTGGTTCGATTGCTTGAACTCCGAAAAGTTCTTTTTGCAGCCTTTTCAGTTTCATAAATTTCAAAAGCTAATTTCAAAAAACATCACAACTTTTTCGAACCGCTCTTTTTTACCATTATTTTCTGATTTTATAGACCCCAACCCGTATGTGTCGTAATTTTGCCTGTTTTTCATCTGAAAGGATTTGCCTTTTGCTATTGTGTTAAGTCTACAAATATGCTACTAATAGCTAGTATTTACAAGAAACCTGGAGTAAAATTACCAATGCCGTTAATAAAATTTGTTTCTTTGCTTGTTTATCATTTTGTTGTCTTCTCCTCAAGTTTTTACAGTATTTTTCTTCGATTTTTTGCGTCTGCTACCACTAGAGGACGGGCAGGGATCAAAATTGAAAACATAACTCACAAAAAACGTACAAGAAATACACAAGAAGACAACATACTGAAGATAAATATACAAAAAAACACCCCCAAAAACATAAATATAGCCAAAAAAAATACAAACATTCCAGCTAAACACTTTTCGGTCAAATTGTTTATCGGCTATGCAGAACACATAGTCCAGTTTTACCCAAAAAAAAAAGTTTATAAATATGTGTTTAAACAAATTGTGCATGCGAATACTCATAACGAAATTTTTTTGGCTATTTTTGCAGTAAAACAAAGTACCGCTGTAATATATGTAGCTCAAAAACCCAATTAAATCATTTTTTTTGCTCTTAAATTTTCCTTTACATACAAATTATAACTGACTCATTAAATGCAGTTAAATGAAATATGATCACTGTATGATGTCTAAATTTTCCAAAGCTCTTACACGAGGATACGCAGACTGATTCAGGTCTGTTTTTCAGCAGAGTGTTATAGCCTTCCTGCGAAGATTATGCTCATTTTTATTAAACACAATGAATTTTACTTGTACTTGATATAATAGATATTGACAGAATCATATGGATTTTGTGACCTTCACTGGATTTGGCAGCTAGACTTTAACTGAAATTAGCTAATGAAAGATGTTTAACTGCAGTGATGGTTCCAAAGCGCAAACTTACGATGGCGTTAAAGCTTAGATTTTTTGTTAGTTAATACTTTTTGCAAATTCACAAAAAAAAACTGCTATAGAGTCTTTAGGTTTCGAACTAAAATGGGCATCCCAACAAATTCTGAAGAGTCCTCAAGCATGAAGATCCACCCAAAGTATTTCTTACAGCTAGGTAAGTGTCCAGGACCATTTATTAGCCCATACATCAAAAATTTTAGTATTTTTACCGCAAAAACTTGAAAAAAAAACTATTTATTAGCTACTAATAAGGATGAGCAAGAATATAACTTTTATCAGTTGTTTTTTCATCCTAACTGCAAAAGTTTCCACAAGATTCAAATGGTTATGGAGATTAACTTCGAATTAATAATAAAATACTACACTTTTTGAGCAGGAAATCGCTTTAACTATTGGTTGAAATGCTTAGCTTAAGTAACCAATGAAGAACTCGAAATTCGCAGAAATATTTTAATAAAATAGAACAGTGATCAATCAAGCAATTAATATTTATATTCTTCATATCGTCCATATAAATTTTTATCTCCAGTGTGTCTAAAAATATATTTCAAATTATTTAGAGCAGCTTCAGTTGATTAAGTTTAACTGTCTGAATGAACTCATAATATAATTTCAGCTCCCATGCAATATCAATCAAACCCCTAATCAGTTGACTCTGAATTCCTGGAACCTCAACTTTTACAAAATTCCCACAAGAAACCATTCACCGTTCTTTACATATTCTAATGAAAATCAAAAATACCTATTCTAATATCATAAAACAACAATTGCAGGGTCGTGGATGACAATTTATGGACCACTGAATAACCACCAAACCTTTTGTCCTCTTTTATTGTTGCCACATACAGCCTGTGGAACAGTTTTATGGAGTAAACCGGCTATGACACGGCGCGGTACTCGTTGCGTTCTTGCTTGCTGCTTCGGTGGCGGTGCGTGGATCACGATGATACTCCCCGTTGACTTGTTTTCGATTTTTATAGCCCATAAAATCGTTGACATGAGCTTCATTCGAGGCAACGGTAACTTTCCGAGCCCAACGAGACCGAACCAGACGCTCTGGATACTTCAGGTTTATGGCTTCTCAATAATAATCCACTGGCAGGCGTAGTGCACAATGATTCGGCCAGGAACCATCTCACTACAAAACCATAATATATACAAACCCACCACCTTATCCGCTTGAGACTGTATCGATATCTTATCAACTTAATTGCTTTATTCCATTGAGTAATTTTGCATTTGATTGGGCCGGCGTAGGGAGATGTTCTATAGTGCTTGAAAGAATACTAAAACCGATACCAAACTGACGGACGTGTACTGAGTCGGGCTCGTTTCGTGCAGCAAGCTCTAATGGCGAACAACTGTGCCAGTCGGGGATGTTTTCAAGGATTGTGTAGTTGTGGCGGTAGCCGAGTTCTAGATTGCGCCAGGAATAACGATGACTTTCAGATTAAATCGCGGAAGAGCGAAAAGGTAAATTGATTTAGGTGGTAGCGACCCTCTAATGCCAATTACTTATTCCGAGCGCAGTATATTACCCGGACTGCCGGTGATTTATGGCTAAACGTTTGCCTTTCTCGTGTTTGAACGAATCTATGGCGAAAGAAAGACGGGACAAGGACTTGTTGGCTGGGTGGAAATGAAAACCAACGAGAAAAAAAATCTGAGAATACAAAAGGTCATCATTTGGAAAAGTTTCAGAGTTAAATGAAGGTCCTGCTTAGTTCATTAGAATCAAGCACGGTATGGAATGAAACACGAGAAAGATATGGGTTCGAACGCATAGTCGCAAAACTGATAGATTTGATTACTTTCGAGAAGTCAGTTTGACTTTTGAAAATTTTAGCCGAAGGAAGTTAGAGAAAGATTCATTTGAAGGCCTTACATCTGGCTCTGATGGATTTTGTTTGCGTAGTTGTGTTGGATGACTTCCCGCAGCAAAACGTTGTGCAAATTTGTTAATACATTATGAAGTCAATACTTTTGAATTGGAGCAATCTCCGAAATTCATTAAACAGGGATAAAAGTAAAGCCTTACTACAGCGCCAATGCGGTAAAAGTAATCCAAATTAGTTAACACTAAACGAACATGATGAAAATTCGAACTCACTGCGTATCTTTCTTTAAAGTTAGCTAAAAGAAGCTGGTCAGTGCAGAGCTGTCAAGTAATGGTCAAAGAACAGGCGTTCTATGGGTTAAAAGCGGAAGAATAATTTTCTCTAGTTACTACTACAAAATAAAAATATCATCGATCGTCCTGAATAATTTCCACCTTTGCAAAATAATGAAAACGACTGATAAATTGTATCCTTTGCCCACACTGTCAAATTGAAATTTTCGAAATTCCTTGTTGCAGAAGAACGGCAACCCATAATTCAATTACCTATTTTTTAAGCACTCGAAACTCATATTTATGAGAAATCACGATCGGATAATAAATTCGTAGGATGTATCAACTTTTAATAGGAGCAGGGCCGAAACGAATGATTTTGAAATCACTGAGAGAAAAATGCTTTTTGACTTCTATATTCTGATCCAAACACCAGATTTCAACGAAATTCCAATAATAGATGGACCTTATTTTACGCCAAGTTTGATTGAAGGTTGATTGAAAAATAAGGGCGAGGCTGCGATCTATAGTAATATTTGCCTCTTGAATTTTAAAAATTTTCTCATCAAAAAAAGCATTTTGACCTTCAGCTTGCGGTGCAGTCATAAAATTAAAATTAAATTCGTTTAGTAAAATTAAAATTAAATTAAAATTAAAATTAAATTCGTTTACTGCATACCAAATTTGGTATAAAAATGGTGGAAAAATAATGATAGGGCTGCCAATTTTGGTAGTTTGCGTAATTTTTTGTCATTCCTTAATCAAGCGAATTGAATTTTGAAACTTTTCCGGGTGGTTACCATAATTTTCGTTTACCACTGTAACTTCCAATGCGGTCATTGGATCAATTCGAGGTTCACAGGGTCGGTCGACTTCAACGTGAACAAGCTTGGAGGGTTGGCAGCAACAGTAATTTTTGTTATTTCCGTACCAATAGATGGAAGGCCGAAATGACAAAGTTGGGTGGACAAGCGGTTGCTGCCAGAAGCTTCGAAACCAAAGCATTTGAATAGAGTATGGATTACGATGGATCGATGGATAATGTGGATGGGCCAAGCTAATGCAAACGCTGTCTGTTGAGAATTGCGGGTTAGTCCGTCTTATTGTATGCGGCAGAAATACGGGTCGAGGCATTGAATAAGCAGATGTTCCGGTAGAAAAAAGCTCAAGTGAAAAAAGAGCGAGAGACGCTTACACCTACTACAGTATCTCAGAACCAACCGCAATTGTTATCGCTGGTGTGATTCCGAGCGACTTCTTTGCTAGGGAGTGAAAATCGACATCTCTCAGGAGACATAAGCGTAATGGCGAGACGGTGAGACTAGAAGAAAGAATTCACAAGGTTCAGATATGGCAATCTCTTAAGACCATGAAACTGGAACAAGAACTAATCATTTCATCAAAAATTTAAACCCCTGGTTGGAGAGAAAACACGGCAATATCGGTTACTCCGTAATGCCATTTCTTAGCAGACAAATGAAATTTTGTTGGCAAAATCTATTTTAACGGGTGCCTATACTACGCAGAGCTTGATAAAAACACAGCTACCGCAGGCATTATTTACTCCCCTAACCAAATCGTGCAACCCACGTAGCTGGAAGACACGAACTGAAGCAAAATGGCGAAGTATACCCAGGTCATATTGTGGGAATAGAAAATTGACCTCGATTGGTCGAAGCCTTTGTAGAGAAGAGGGCTCCTAGAGTAGGATAAAAAGATCTAGCCTAAAGCCCACGAGTCACCTGCTTGGAATGTTTTTGAGCTTCTTCGCTAAAACTTTCCGGTTTTTGCACACTAATTCGTCATTAATTTGCTGAGACAGCTAAATGATAGCTCCGACTGCCACATGTACTTTTTCGATCCGTATACTTCTACTAAGTTCAACTAATAATCATCTTCCTCCTCCGAAGTAATCGCTGCAAAATCCAAATATAACGATAAATATTGAAATTGGATAATCCACTTTCAGTTATCATCCTTAATGGAAAACATATTTCCTGCATATGAAATAAAGCGTCAAATTTTCCTTTTAACTTAATCCCATACGATTTTAGGTAAGCCTGTTTCGCTAAAACCCTCCACAAATCTTCATCAGCTTAAATTAAAAGAAAAAGTTGAAAACAGAGAAAATCCAACTTAATACTTTATAAAGTCTCGTAAAACAGGAAACAACTATATACCTTCAAGCAGCTCTGCTCATACAGTCTAGTTCCTCTCATTCGAAACAATCGACCATTACGCGCTCACTTAGCTTTTTCACATTACTTCCAAGCGATCTAGTTCTTATGAATGCTTAAGTGCCATTACAAGTCGCAAGGACGTCAGTACTCGAGTAATCGTTCGGGCGATGTCGCGTGCAAAAGTAAACTGCTGGACATGAGTTTTTGTCTGAGGCTAGCCTACGTAAATACTTAATTCCTTGCAGCGTCAATAAAGTAGTTGAGCTTCTGGTACGTATGATTTTATTGGTTACAGGAAGTTCTGCCTGAAGTGATATTTGCTTTCCGGAATAGTTGCTTTCGTTGATTTCCAGATAATAATTGGCGACATACTGCGAGGACAACAATGCGAATCTAAACTCCGGTTTGCGTTCGGCGATATGCAGTTGCAACAATGTAAACAACTGTACAAAACGTATCCATGCTGTAGTGTTTATCCTCGTCTGCTGTCGAACAGGATTCCCAAACTAAAAACCCTTTGAAGGTGCACCCAATGCATGTTTTCATTTGCATATGGAAATGTTCTCAACTTAGACATGCTTTTAGAATTGTACGTATTATAGCGGCGTTTTATTGTTATTGCCATTTGCTTGAATATGTCCCGGAAGTGGTAGCCTGGCAGGAACCCAGATAGCTTGCGACCACGTGGGCTGGGTAGCCTCCGCTCGGCGCAGAGCATGGTGCACTTTTCGATAGCTCCCATACAACAATAACACCTTCAAGCGTTGCGGCTAAAATCATGCTTGGTGAAGCGAATTTCCAGGCCTAGAGAAAAGTCCAATGAAAGTGCATTTAAGCAACAGCATGCAGTGAAACGGGAAAACGGCGTGAGCTAGAGCCTGCTATTAGTGTGCATTTACGACGCTACTTTATCTCGCTTTTGCAACTGATAAAATTGACGGCAGCTTTATGCAGGGAGAATAATGAAGAGAAACAGCGTTTCATGAGGACAACAATGGTAGCGAAGCACAGGGACAATTCTTGACAGGGACTCAGCTAGCAAATCAATGGTGTAGCAGTTCGCTAAGCTGAACGAGTACTATTGTGACATGCTGGTGAATTATATGAGAGTACATTGGACTGCACATGTATCAAAGCAACATGCATACTCGCTGCAAAATTAGAGAATTGGCTGCAGCTTTGAAGTGAAAACAACGAACGTTATAAACCCGCAGAGAGCTAGCTGTTCGTGCGTGACTCTGCTATCACGTCGTTCGCAGGTGAATTAATTTGGCTTAGAGGTGAAAATGCAGATCAACCCATTGTTTCAGGAATTGTATCAAGGCAAAGTGCGTTGACGATGCGATGGAGAGCAACATAAAGTCGCTAAAGAATGAGTGCGTGTTTTGAATTCAGTATTAATAATTAAAGAAATATACTGGAAAGACAGCGAAGCACTCTTATCGAGTGTGTTGATAAAAATATCCTCGGCAGAGCAATCTATTGTGAATTTTTAAAAGTAAATCCAGCAATATCAAAAGCTGGTTCTAAGTAATATTCAACGTCAATGGCTCCGAACTGAATGCCAATAACTCTGACGTAAGAGACATTGCCAATGGTATTATGGACTGAATGCTAATGAGTGTCACATATAATATCCTGGTTGTATTTGAATGAACGATTCCATTCAATTGGAATGTCATAATTTAAATGCTTTTGGAATGCAATAATTAACAATTAATCTTCTTGTAAAAAATTTTGAGACCATTTGTAAAAATGCTTCAAAGTTGCTAATGTTGTTTGATCTGCTAAGACTCTCTCGGGGTATGTTTCAAATAAATAGATAAATAAAGGCTCTAAGCTTTTGTGTTGGTTCACGTTAAAATATCTTAAAAAGCTGATTTTCAAGGATCTATGAAGAACCTATTATCTTTCACGATGCGAAATTCGGCAACCGCTAAAAATTGGCGTTCAAAGTAGATTGGCCGTTTCTAGCCTCTGTTTTCTATTCTAAATTTCTTTCGCATGTGCAATGCAAAAAAGTATTATTGCTAAAATTGGCCGACGAACTATTAGTTGATAAAAGTCATACTTAAAATTATTGAAAACTAGAGAACACTCAAAAAGTCACTTTAGCGCAAATCCTAGCCGCATATATCTGCAAAAAGGTATACTTCATTATGTATTTATAGCAGAAAAGTATTTTACGCTGTATTTACCTTATAGCTCTGTGCAGTGTGGTGGGTAGAATACTAGTAGCTAGTTCTACCAGTGAAATCGCTGGTTCGAATTCACGTTCGGACGAAGGACCGCGCATCGAACTTTGAGTTCCACTAGCTCAGAATAGTATTTTTCGCCAGCCCTGTTGACGTGATGGTATAGGACACTCTATAGCCAGTGGTCAAACATACTGCCAGTAGTCAAACAGAGAAAGCTACCGTTTCTAATGGTAGATACACATAGTTTTCTATTCGCGTATATGCAACTGATATTTGTTTGTTGCCGAAGTCTGTCGCAATTTTATATAACTTCGTCCTTGCTGATTAGATTTGCAGCTGACAGTAATTTTTTGCGGATGTTTTTGTTGTCATATATGATTTTAATTGTGCAGTGCTAAGTGCAGTAAATAATCATTTTGAGCTCAGCGGCAGTTTATATAATAGAAAACTTAATCTTCCACTAGAATTTGATGATCTAGAAATATAAGCGCTGCGAAAAAAATTCAATCTATTTCAAGAGGCATTGACAACAAAAACAGCAGCCAATTTGATACGGAACTATGAAACATATTGGCTAAACTTAAACCTGGTGCTAACGTGTATAGCCATATAAATCGAATGCTAGGTAGGAATAAATCTAAATCCCACTTCCTAAAGGCATCTAATGGCGACAAACTCATAAAAGCCCTTGGCAAAAAACTTAATGCTTTAAACAATTTCCTCTGGAAACACCTTAGCTACGGAACTTCTCGAACTTCTTCCAATAAAGCTTAAAAGCCAGATGACACGATAAATAAAAATCTGATCATTGAATCTTTATCCAAACTTACCTCTAAATCTGATAGCTTAAGTCATCCATTAATATCTTTAACGACTTTTAAATCTCTACTCAAATCTGTTAAGTCCTTTTTGCTCAAAAGATTTTCTCAAAAAGCTCAATAATATTTGTTAGCTATTATCAATAATTGCATCAATAAAGGATATTTTCCAATTAGTTGAAAAAATCCAAAGCTAATTTCCATTATTAAAAACAACTCTTCCCAACTCAACTTCACGCCGATCTCTTTGCTCTCTAACGTTGGCAAAATCTTAGAAAAAATTATAAAGAATGAGCTTGACAACATAAGCAAGGACAGTTTCATTGTAGTTAAGGATCAGCTTGGATTCAAAAAATATTACTCTACTAAAAATACAACATGCCGCAATTCAGAATCTCAGAAACTAGAAACGTGATGTGCTCATTACACAGATTCAGAATGGTTCGCAGGTCTTCAAACTGTTCCAAAGACAATTACCTTTACGGACAATGAGACTAGTGAAAAGCTATCTATCCGACAGCGAATTTAGAATATCTTGATATATTAAATACCCTTTCATCGCCAGTAGAAACGAAATGTGGTGAGGTCGGTAGCTCTGTTCGCTAATAGTATCTACAGACGACGAACATGTTCGTCAACTTGGCGAGCGTACACGTGCAATTGTTGTTGTACGCAGGTAAACACTTACCCTTATCTCAGGTTCGTAAACATGTGCGCGAACATTGAAATTCAGTATAAACTGGTGCGCAATGTACTGATGTTCGGCATTTGGTGCGAACGTCTGTATCGAAGTTTTAAAACATGTTTTCGCACCAAGCATTTGGTGCGAACGTCTGTAGAGGCTATTAGGCACCAGTCCGAAGCAGTGATCTACTGCCCCCGAGTTCTAATCCCGCTAAATGCTCATGGCTGTGAAGTACCAGGGTCATTTACGTAGCGCAGCACCATATCTGGGCTAGCCACTACTTTGTCTTCAAACACAGTAATGACAAGCAAACGAAGTGAACGGAAACTCCGCCATAACTTGATTTAGTATGGGGTTTGACATTTCGTTTCGTTTCACGTTGAATACAATACTAGGTTCTATTTTAAGAACCCATTTTTTTTTTATTTACATTTTGTAATATTCCAAAATGCACGACATTCTACCATTTAAGCCTTGTAATGTATTCGACGCGAAATAAAATGGAGTGCCAAATCCCATGCAAAATCAAGCCTGGGTGGAATTTCGTTTCGTTTCTTTTTGCTCGTCATGAATATGTTCGAAAACGAATTACTGTCTTCAAAGACAAAGCAGTGATTCGCTCCGAGATGACGTTGCTCTATGTCTAAGTAAAATTTCATGGCAATTAAATGATCTTGGTACCCATGATACAATGAAGACAAGGTAGTCTATTCCGAGTAGGAAAGCTCGTTCGTTCTGTGCTGGTGACAACTGTGAGTGATTTGCCTTTAAGCCAATGCAAAATTCGGCAACTTCAAGGAGTGCGTTTGGGGTGTTAACGGGGTGATATTGACATTTTGATGACGGGGTTTGAAGGGTAGATATGTAGTTTTAAATGTCTTTGAAAATCTCGGCACAAAACACAATGATGACAAAATCAAAGGGCTATTTTTGCGAAAAAGCTGTGATATTCACTCAGTGCAACCATTCATTTAGAGCTTTTTATAAGCGCAATGCTAGTTGTATGTGCGTGCGATGTTAGGATGAAGATTTATCTAGCCTGATAGGGTAAATGTAAATGGGCATTGAAAAATTCTGATTTAATGATATATGTATGTGCGTTGAAATATGTGCGAAATGTATACGTAGGAATGAATTGATGTACTATTGATTTAGGCTCTAAGCTGCGATTTTGAAAATGTCCGGACAATTGGAAATAGGGCTCATAGTTTGTTTGTTTGCATGCATTTTCTAACACCGCACATACGAAAATGCTTTATGGACATCAAAATTAGCACAAAAATACCGGAAGGAAATCGAGCGGAGACGCCAAAAGTTAATAAAGATAATAAAATATATTTAAGACAGATCTGTTTAGCTAAGGCTAAATATGTCAAAAAGTGAAACGCTTTCGAATATGCATGTGCTCCTATTATAAGTGGGTACATCCGTGTATAGTAAAGGATGTGTTGCATTTGGGTTCGTTAGCAATTTATTTATTTATTTATTTATTTCTTTATTGCAGCTATTTGTTTTACAAAAAATAAGTAACATATGTTTATTTTATTGCTCGCAACTCGCAAAAGTGGGAACACTTGTGCGCGAGAGCGGGGATCTTTCCATGATTAAAATATTTATTTATTTTCCATGTTTAAAGAAAATGTGAAGAAATAAATACAAATGAAAAATGAAATGAAATGAAAAATGAAAGCGAAATAGTAATCTTAAAACACACAATGAATCAAATTAAATGAATTAATGTAAGATCTATAGGTATGAGGTTATGTAAAAGCAAAGTGAAAGAGTAATCTTAAAACCCACACAATGAAACAAATTAAATGAATTAAGTTTAATTGCTGACACAAAAAAGGAAAAAAGACGAGCGATTTATGGGTTTAAGACTGAATCCAGAAATTTATTGTTGTTTTGGGCAAAAAGCTTTAAGACTAATTTATAGTTGCGTTCATTTAGACAAAGTTTGATCTCTAGTGGAAGGTTATTATACAACTTCGGCCCTAATATACTTAAATGCCTGCCCGTTTGAGCTTTTCTACAGCGCGTGGTCAAAATGGGATTCATCATTTGTCGCCTCGTACGATAGCCAGTGATATGGAAATCAAATTCGTGTGAGTTGAGATACATGAATTTCAAAGCTGCCTACAGATACAACTGACGGATGTTCATTACACGGAACTCATTAAAAGATGCTGTTGTAGATGAATAAATTGATCTTTTTAAACATATTTTAATTATCTTGTTTTGCAGGTTTTGTAATGGTGCAATATATGTTGAGAGAGCGGCACCCCATGTTCCAATAGCATACTGCATTATGCTTTGAGCGATGGCAAAATATACCATCCTTATCGTATTTAAATTAACGTTGTGCCTAAGCCTAACGAAAGAATATAGAGTTCGACGTAGCTTCGGTATAAGACCAAGAATGTGACTTTTCCAACTAAGCTTGTCATCCAGAATTACACCAAGGCAGTTAGTTTCACTAAGCCGCATTATCTCTTCATTGTTCAGCTTAAGGTTGAAACTCACCTCATCGAGTTTGTTCCTGGTGCCAAAAGCCAAAAAGCATGATTTTTTCGTATTAAGGACAAGCTTGCGTAAGTTTAGCCACTTGGAAACTATTTGAAGACCCCTGTTTGCCTCATCGAAAACTTTTTCCCAAGTGTCCTCTATGAAGATTAGTACAGTGTCATCTGCATATGAAATTACTTGACCGCTAAAATCAGGAACGCTGCACTGTAATCTGCATAAGTCGTTGAGGTGTCAGTTGCCTTAGCTTTTTCAAAAGTATATCGTGGCTAGAGATGGGCAAAATAGCTCTTAGCTCACCACTCATGACTCTTTTTTACAGTGTTGCGCCGTACTCTCAGTATACTTTTCGCTGCACATTTCACTAAGTTTAGTCAAACCAGAGCTTTCGTTCGCAGACTATTCTTTGCTTTTTTCAGGCGCTGCACTGTAAAAGTGAGTGGTGAGTGGTGAGCTATGAGCGCTTTTGCCCATCTCTAATCGTGGCAGACCGTATCGAACGCCTTTTTTAAGTCTATAAACACCGCAATGGTGTTTTTGTTTACATCTAAGGCCCTGTTTATGATATTCGTTGCGTAGTATATTGCATCTGCTGTGCTATTACCCTGACAGAAACCAAATTGGTTTGGGGCTATTTGTTGACGCATTGTGAAAAATTCACACAAACGGGTCTTTAGGCACTTTTCAAAAATTTTTGATAGATTCGAAATCAAGGAGATTGGTCTATAGTTGTTTAGACACTTCTTATCCAGCGCTTTGAAAATGGGGATGACAATTGCTGTTTTGAGGCTATCTGGAAACTGCCCGGCTTGTAGGCATATGTTGTAAATGTGGTGAAGAGGAGTTAATATATCTTGAGCAATTGTTTTTAGCACTTTCGCTGTTATAGAGTCTTCGCCTGGAGATTTGTTGTCTTTCAAGGATTTTACGTGAAAAAGTATCTCATCTTTTGTTATTTCTGGGAAAGGAAAAGGTTCCAGCTGAGTGACTGAAATACTTGAATATTGATGTGTCGGGGTTATAGAGGCACATAGATCTTCTCCAATCGTCGAAAAGAAGTTGTTAAATTCATTGGCAATATCTGAAACAGATTTTAACAAGTTCCCATCTTTAGCAAGGATTTCGGATATAGTCCCCTCTTTTACCTTACGCTTAGCGATTATTTCATTGTTTGTCTTCCAAAGTTTTTTCGGGTCATTTTTATGTTTGTCCACCTCAGATAAATAATATTTGGATTTTGCTACACTTATGGTTTTATTTAAAAGATTCCTGTAAATTTTAAATCTGCGCTTTAACTCAGGGTTAAATGGCTGATTTTTTAATCTATTTGCAAGACGATTTTTAAAGCGAATCGAAACTACGATTCCCTTAGTACACCATGGCTTTAGTGGAATTTGTCTTTTCTTGAAGGAGTACTCTTTTTTAACTGTAGACTTTTTTAGCAGAAGGTTTAACATGCTTGAAAAATAATTTATAGCTTCATCCGGTTTGGTTATATGGCATATTTCATTCCAGTTTTGCAACCTTGATTGCTCAGCTAGTTCTCCATAATTAATTTTATTCAATGAAATTGTTTTCTTCTCAGTTATATCATTGAATCTCACGTCATTATAAGTGAGTTTTGCTGCAGTGCAGTAATGGTCAGTGATAGAAGATTCATTCATACGTATACATTTCGCACATATTTCAACGCATATACATATTACACCAGAATTTTTCAATGCCCATTTACATCTATTACCCTATCAGGCTAAATAAATCTTCATCCTAACATCGCACGTACATACAACTAACATTGTGTTCATAAAAAGCTCCAAATGAATCGTTGCCCTGAGTGAATATCACAACTTTTTCGTAAAAATAACCCTTGGATTTTGTCATCATTGTGCTTTGTACAATAGTTTTTTTCTCTCATTTGATTTCCATTAACACCCCAAACGCCTTGTTGAAATTGCCTAATTTTACATTGGCTTAAAGGCAAATCACTCATAGTTGTCACCAGCGCGAGAATGGGATAGGGATAGACATGCGCAACGGATTACCTTGTTTTCATTGTAACATGCTGGGACCTTTAATAGGTGCGAAAAATTTGACAATTCACAATTTCGTTTGAATTACTCAGCGTTTGTGAATATTTAAAAAAAAAATGGATCGTCACAAAAGAAAACGGAATAAATTTTAAGATAATACCATTTTTGATGCCGGTTAGTTAAATTTACATGAAACGAATTTAAATGTAATACACTTGTTAAATGTCATCATTAATTTATTCTATCCCTGGTGTCGGTGTGTGGAACTTTATTTTGTAAGTTTCCGCACAGATGTTTTCGCTCTATTTCGTTTCGCCAAATACGGTACTAGGCATATGAACCAAAAAATTGAAAATCCATTTTCATATTTTTCAGCCTACTTTTTTGTTTAAACTTGGATGTGTATAAAAATGAGCAGTATTTATGAAGAGCTGTGCACGTTTTACGGAGTTCAGAAGTATATTTTTGCAAATGTATCCACAACTTATACGCAATATGCCATTTATTTAATGATGTTCAAAGGGGATGAAATAATAAAAAGAACGACCTGAGTTTATAAAGGGTTTATGCGTTGTGCATTAGCAAACCAAATAATTCCAAATTGAATAAAACTTCACCTACAAAACAATTGCATAGTTAAAATATGCATGTTATTCATGTAGACATCAAGATCAATATACTTACCGTCTCAATTTTGTCAAAGTGGCCACAACTCAAAGTTTATGAAATTTTTACGCTTGCGAATATATATATAGCTTGGAGGCTCTTAAACTTTCGAATGCGAAATATTAAACAAGAAATTTGACCAAGTTTAATGACAGCCCTGAGCTACTGTACCCACGATAGTATTTAGATACTTTATACAATCATCCTTCTTAGTTCGACTTTTTAGCTTTTATATCATGCAGGCTAGTAAATAGTGAAATAATAGCATGTTTCCGATGCAAATCTATAAAACTAGTTTGTAGGATTTCAAAATTACCTGGAAGTAGGTACTCTAAAACAATTAGCTCAAACGCACGCTGCGCAGAGGAAATCTGTGTTTCCTCGAACTTATTTCAATTAGAGGTATCATCTGCATTATTATCTTCGTTTCGCTACATACATATTTCACTAGAAACTTAAGCTAAATACTTGCGTTGGGAACAAACCACTAAGCCTAAAGACAGACGACACAAGTTAATTATCATTAACACAATGATAATTGAACGCTAATGATAATTTGCTTGGAGGGTGACACACGGTTATTTGAATGAGGTTGTTTAACAGCTGTAGGTTGTTTGAATTTAATGGTATTATTTTGACAGTTATTGTTTATCGAAACACATCAAAAAATCAGAAATTAGTACAAGTTTTACTGAGAATGAAAATTTCCATAATTTTACACAAAAAAAAATTTAATCACGATAAGGAAGAAAATATAAAATGTTCAGATATTGAAGAAGAGGATACGAAGAAATGTGCAAAAAATGAAACATTTGCCATATTGTAATATATTCGAAATAATATGTTTATGTTTTTGACAGTTAGAAACTACATTATTTCAAATGGAATTTCCCGAATTTCCCCAGTAAATTTCATAATTTTCTCCGTAGATGGTGCGACAATCGATAAGAGCAAATGAGCATTAGCTTCCAAATGATAATTCGTACAACCTCGTTGATGATGTTATAAATGATGATTAACCATGACACACGTAATGGATAATGATCATTGGGCTCGAAATGATAATTAACTTGTGTCGTCAGTCTAGGCTCTAACGAAGGAAAGAATTGGCTACAAGTTGTGAAAAACTCATTTGATTTGCATTTATGGTAGAAAAAAAATCATAGTAAATCCGATTCGGTTTCCCTGTTAGTATTTATTTTTTTCCTAAAAAATTTTAATTGCTAAATCTAGAGCATTAAAACAGTTCCCTTACAAGGACTACACTTACGCGTCACCTGGCACACAGAACAGTATTTATGCTGAGAAATTAGAAATACATCAAATGCAGACAATTTGCTTGTCCTCCACTCGAAAATGAAACCCGAGAACCACTACTTTCAATTTAATTGCTGACTTAGCTTGCATCAGCGATAAGTGCACTATTCATTCGAAACGTGACGACAACCTCGACGACGATGATGTTGCCGTCGACAACAACGATATCCTTGGCACATGACAAAGTAGTCTCAGCTACATTTTTCTTAATGAATCGCTGCGCCTCGGAAAGTAATCGAGCAAGTGCAGCTCGAAAGGGTAAATTTAATTGGAGAGAGACTTGACATGGCACTTTCGTAAAAGGCACTCTTAATGTAACCGATTGTCGTACTCTTAATGTAACCTGGGATTGAGGTCCACGACCACGCCAAGAGTGTCCGTCTTGACTCAATGGCACCATCTTAATGGTGATATGCAAAAAACGATGTAAGTTTCGAATAATGAGTGACCCGTTTAAATTACTCTTCGCATAAATAATTGCTTGTTTCATCTATAGTATCAAATTCGCTGTAGGAACAGTAAATTTAAAGTGGGCAGCATTGTATTGAAAACACTCAATGAAAAATTAATTAGTTATGCTTGAGATGGAACCGATAATATTGTTTTTTTTTTTTGCAACTAATGCATCCTTGTAACTTGATTTATGATAAGAAATATATTTGGGTCTAAATAGTCAAATAAACAGAAACTATGTCCATAACGGGTTAATTTGTAAAAACGAGCCTCTGCTTTTGCTATTTCTATCACATCAATAAAAATATTTCCAACGGAAGCAGCCACATTAGCTCCCTCTCAAACGAGTGCCTAAAGTTTAATTATACTACTAAGTTAATTTGGCTGAAATTTCAAAAAGATAGATGATATGTGAGGTTACTATTATTCCCATGAACATTCAAATTATCTTTCGTTTGAATTTTTAAGCACAATTTATCTTTCAATTGCGTAAGAAGCGCGGAATTTGATTTTTTTTTCGAAATAACAGATTTCGGTAAAGAAATATTGAATCAAACTTAACACATTTGCACAGAGAACTTGAATAGAATTTTCCACAACGGCGAATTTAGGTGCTAAAATTAATATGACGACAATCAACAAATGTATTGTCAAATGTGTTTTTTTCACAGAAGAATAATTTCTGTAAAATATTTTCACGAAACAAGAAAAGATCGTATTTAAAACTATGAAGTTTACACAAAAACTGATGATGAACGCATCACTTTTTAGCCAAATTTCAAAATTTCGTATTTATTTATCTGACGTCATTGAATCAGCTCAGTGTAGGTTCGATCACTTGCGCTTGTTGAAATCCAGCATCCCCTTGTCCCTACTCCTCTTGTCTTCCCATCCTTTATATTTGGAAATACGTAGAATGTTCCTTGATGAGGGTTTGGTTTTCAAACTTTGCCAAGGCTTGTTTTAATCAGATTTGGTGCCCAGATTAATTTGCTTTGAACTTGAAACTAAAAGCTCCGAGACTAGCGTTCTAAGGGCGATATTAATGATATAAAAAGATTCTCATTGTTTTGTCACAATATCGAATATTAAAGAAAGCTCGGCGGGAAAATGAACTCTGTGTTCTTTTCGGTGCAATACTGTTAAGTTTTGAGGTCAAGAATTACCCAATCGAGCCTCTTTGTAAAAAGATTTTCACATAAAAAAGCTTTTATCACAACCAATACGACCGAAGGAATCATACAAACGGAAGAAATGATGCAAACATGCATTGCCTGTGGCATGACTAAGTTAACAGAACTTGTGTCACATAACAGCCTATTGATTCACATAACAGCCTTTGATTTCATATAATAGCCTATTGCTCAAATTGAGCTAAACTGACTGCTACGTAAAAAGTCTGGAAAACCTTTGTCTTATATATCATATTTTTATTATATAAACATTATCTTTAATATTATTCTCTTAAAGCAATGCGTGAGTCTAATCGTTCTAGTCGATAATTTGAGGTTTTTTCTATTTCTTTCTCATGTACTTCACACACCTTTGCTACGTCTCTCTAGAATGCACAACGCTCTTAAGCTTTGTCCTCTCCCGGAATCTTTTTCAGAATTCGAGAATGTATTAAACATGTTATCTTGAATTTCAGTGAACCTTTGTCCGAATTTTTATCGTTAGTTTTAAAATTACTCAATTCTATTTATTTTTCTTCCTAAATTTCCAACTTTTATTATACTTCATTTTCATTATTGCTACTGTAATTATATTATATCTGTAGCGCAATGGATTATGAATAAATAAAAGTCGAATGACTTCAAACCACTTGTTCATGATCTTTCGATTCTTAAGTTAACTGAGCTGAACATGTAGGTGTGATGGTCACAAAATAAAAGAGCATGTACGGTAAACCTTCGTAACATTTTCACCACTTTAAATTGCACTTCAATGATTTGTAAAGCTTAATTTGTAAATACTCTCTTTTCAATTTAATTTTTTATTGACAGCAATTTTGAACATGTATTGCTTCATTATTGCAACAAAAGAGGTTCATTAAAAATTTAAGTTATTTTGCAACACTCTATATAAATGCCAAAAGACTTCATAGTGCATATATGAAGCGTTTATGGTGCAGATGAAAGTGTATACTGTCGATGAGTATATGCATTATAAATTAAAGATACTAACTCCACTCTCGCTTACAAAGTTGTATACTAACAAAACCTATGAAGTAAATCACTATATCTGCTCACAAACCGTCATCATACCGAGCGTAGGTGTCACGGACAACGTGACAAGATTGTTGAATAATGAGAAGCTTATTTCTATGTTTTCACTACGATAACATAATTAATGCAGTATGCACAACGATGTTTTGTTTTAGCCCAGCGCAGATAAAGATTTGAGCGCTTTTACCTAATTTGAAACTGGTGTGACCTGCTGCAGTACTGACTAATGAGCTCTATGTTCCGAAAGAAAATGAATTATGTATGAAACATTAATTTTTCATTTCGAAATCATAGTAAAATGGTGACACTGACATTTCAAAAACAAACATTAACTTTATGGCGAGTTTAATGAATCTCTTATTTAATAATTGACCGGGCGTTGTCCGTTTCCTATCGTCAGGGATTTTCCTCAGTTGTTAGTTGAGCTCGTTGGAAAATGAGAAAATAATAATTATGCATGCACGTGCTGATTCGAATAATCTTCTTCCGCTTTTATCTCAGCTTGATCACACCTACAACTTCCAAGAAGAGGTTGTTTCAAAATTCCGGAATCATTTCGATAAATTTATTGAATTTCGAGCAAAACAATGAAAATCTACATTTATTGGATGAATATCCCGTTACAGAAAAGAAACGATGTTGTGACAAGAGCTCATTATTTTCATAATGCTATGGTATTTTGCAATAAGTATGAAATAATCTAAATATATCTTATAATTGTTGCGTATCGAAATAAATGGTTATGACATACGCGTAGGTGAGTTGAATTTGGCTAAGTTTATCATTAAATTGAATTCTTTCAGTTCGAATTTCTGCATCAGATAAAAAACAATACTTGTAAATTTGAGCTAATGGTATTGATTGTATGGCAATGTTTTTGAGGACGATTAATTATCTTTCCACCAAACGTCTTCAAAAGGACCTTCAGTTTACAAAAAATGGTCTTTATCGGATCAAAAACGATTCAGTGGTGAATCAATAAAGAAAACGACTGTTTACTTTACCAGCTTCAATCGATATGAATAAAAAACTTGAGGAGTTTTCGAGACACTACTGGAAATTGATCAATCAGAGCGAATGTCTTTTCAAAACTTTATGGATTTTGTTGTGTAAAATAAGCATATAACAGCTTATATGAAGTTATACATAAAAAAGACTCGAAAGTTTACAGTTTGTGTTAAAACAAAATGCAATAAATCGTAGTGTACTCTTCCTGTTTTTAACACCAGTATGGCTTTAAACAAAAGCACGCCACCCAGCATCCCATCTGATACTTGCATCATCAAATGGTGCCTCTCTTGAAAGAGCAAAACATTCCGACGGTAGTGTGGGCTTTAGATATCGAGGCGGCTTTCGATTCTGACTTTGTCAAACAAAAACCTTTTATTTAATTTGACCAAGTTTGGATTCCCGGAAGCTTTCTTCCCAACGGCCAATACTATTTCAACGTTAATGTAGCAGATTCTCTCATAGAGCCTGTGACATTAGGAGTGCTTCAAGGCTCTGTCACTGGCCCATTTTTTCCTAGTCCAGTGGGCCAAACCCAAGTCCTAATCCTCCAACATGCCTATGACACGCTCTTATTCGCGTTGAGCTAAGATCCGCTCAAAGCAGCGAGAAGCCTGGAATACTACTTGGCAGAACTAATCCTTTACTTTGACGAATGTGGCATTGAACCAAATAGTACTAAGACTCAGCTATGCATATTTTGCAGTCCTCCTAAATATGGGGGTCCTAAGAAACTCGCTGTCTTATGCGGAGCATCTAAGATTATTCCTAGTCCATCTCTAAAGTACATCGGAACCGATTTTTAAGCATATTTAAAGTTTCCATTTTTAAATCCATTTATGTGGCGAAAAATCAAAGCTGTCAAATTTGTATTTCAACACATCTCACCTTCCTTCACCAAAAAGATGGCATGACAACCAAAACTAACATCGTTTGCTATCAGGCTAATTGTAGTGCAAGGTAGGCTTTAAGCAAATTTTTATCAGGATAACATAAGCTGCTGTACAGGCTGGGTAATACCATTAGTGTGGAAAAAATTAAAATTACACCGAAAAAAAAGTTTAAAAAAATAAAACCGATATGAGACACTAAGCAAAATAGTATAGTCGCTAGATTATAAGTTTTTTTTGCTAATCAAAACTTTGAGTTAAGCTAAGAATATACAATGAACATGTAATAAAAATATTTTCAATTCCTTTTTTTTTTGAAGTAAATAAGACTTTTAAAAAAGTCGCTTCAAGCTTTCTCCCCACAAATAGAGTGGTACGAGAAATAATTTCAATTGTTTCAACATCAACGTGTTATCTATCCCTTTCACGACAAGACCAAAAACTGGAAATCATCCTTAGCGACATTAACTTGATCTAGTTTTGTTTCACCAAGCAAAAATATGATTAATTTTGAAATGTTTGATGTTGATTTTGAAATGTAGACACTGTAAACTTAAGCTCGTTTTCTACTCGTTAAGTTGCAAGGGGACAGTTTGGTTTTGTTATATCTATTCTTTCACGGTAAATTTAAGCGTTGTCAGCATTCAAATATGAATCATTTTTCTTTACAAGCCACCAAAAATTGTTTAGCGGGATGAACTTAATAATATATTCTTTATATCATAATAGTTTTGGAGCACCATAAGAAAAATATTTTGAAAATTCATAGGCGTTATCGGAGTTTCATTAATACATTAATACTCATTGCTTTCGTTTATTCATTAAAGTTTCTTCTTGTTAAAGCTATAAAGTTATGTTGATTGGGATAAGTTGTGTTGATTGAACTTAATTATTCTAGCTAGAGTTTTGAAAACTTTGAAAGAAAATTTAAACTTTGAAATTACAGTTATTTGTCCTACTTTCCAAATACAGCACTGACCAATCAATTTAGTCATTTGCAGTAGGATAAAAGAGTCATTAGACTACGTTTACTATCTAGTTGGTAGTCTAGGCATGCAACGATTCTTTGTTTCTAAATGGGAGTGTGAGGTGAACATTCTCATACTTTCTGTTGTCTTCCTCGAAAGTTACCGAAAAAGAAAATCCACCATTGCTGTTTTGAATCTATATGCTACGATATATTTTATTTTACTATTGATTGCATGATGATGTAGAGATTTTATTATTTTCTTTTATTATTTCAGTATTGTAGAAAGATTCTTATTTGCATGGTAAAGAAACATATGTATATATATAAGTTCAATGAACGAGACAAAATCTAAATATCTTTAGGTAGTTTAATGTTACCAAATACGAGCTAAAATATTATCTATGTATACTCAGTATTGTATATCTTGATTTAATTTAAATAATTTGTAATTAATTTCTTCATTTAATTTTTCATTTTCTTGAAAATGATTTTCTCAAAGTTTAAAAAAGCAACATTAGAAAGGAGTTATACTAACAGCCCACAATATGAGGAAATTTTTCCAAACGGTTTGAAATTATCAGGCGATTTCCCTAATTACCCTTACCTGTAAATAAAAGAAGAAAATTTCGAATTAAAAATGCATCATTAATATATCATTTTAAATTTTAATTTTAATGAAAAATAATTTAATACTTCTATCAATGTAGATTAAAATTTTTAATGTTAATAAAAAGTTGTTCAATTTTAATCATCCCGCAAAAACATTTCCAATTTGATTCTGCTTTCGGAGGCTGATTCCGCAAAACGATCGAGTTTCCCGTTTCAATATGCTCGGCTTCGATCAGCTGTAGAAATGATATACGTTGTCTATGCTGATTTATAGACAAGAAGGGAACCGTGATCAAATTCAATTACCTTTACTAAGTAAAATTATATCCATGGATATAAGTCGGAGATGTTAAAATTTGTCACAACTAGCATAAATAAAAATGTAATGATTTCCACCTGCAAGTGGTCACGCCAGTCAAGTATGCACTGTGTGCTGGTGTCTGATGAGAAGCAGTGCATACTTTCGAAACCACTTTGTCAAAATAGAATTTTCAATGTAGATTAAAATTTTTAATGTTAATAAAAAGTTGTTCAATTTTAATCATCCCGCAAAAACATTTCCAC
Organism: Nemotelus nigrinus; assembly: GCA_947369275.1. NCBI lineage: Eukaryota > Metazoa > Arthropoda > Insecta > Diptera > Stratiomyidae > Nemotelus > Nemotelus nigrinus. The sequence continues at coordinate 14,190,341 of OX376374.1, forward strand.
TTTTATCAACTTAAAGTTGAATATAACAATTTCGAGTATAATGTGCCAATGCAACCCCATTTTGAAGTCAAGGGACTGAAAATAGAGGAGCCTAGACAAACAGCACTGCCTTAATGGTCATTTACCATAAATGATCATTTAAGTGCTGTGTGTCATCTGGTACTTTAGACTAATTACCAACAAATGACCAAATGAGCAGCAATAAATTATGGTCATATATTCTTTAATGATGTAGAGTTATCCGATATAATACATAATCCCCTTGCACAAAGACGCTTTTTGCATTGAAAAAGAGGAAAAAGACAACTTTTTTGAGATGTCAAATTTAAATGAGCTCCAACTTCGTTTATCAGAGCATAAAAGAAGCAACATACACTTAAAACACTTTGAATATCTCCATTTTTCAATAAATAATTGCTTTGAGTGACAGAGAGTCATTGACAGTATTCATCATTTACGCAAAGGGCTGTATGTAAGAAACATTTAAATTACTAATTTAGGTATAAATGATCATAAGTAAATTAGTGATTTAAGTGCCAGTCTGTCCAAGTTCTAACAGTGCATACAAATTTTGACCTGTACCTGATTTGATCCAGACTTAAACTTGTGTATGATCACTGACTTTTGTCCATGACACAATACCAGTAGGATAGTGAATGAGAAAGCTATGCAGAAATATTAAAAAAGAAAAAAAACCAATTCCCATCAATTTGAAATTTTGACACTTTTTGGTCGTCAAGTATTAGGCCTAGTCAAAACTCAAAGTTAGATTTTCAAATTTTTACAGCAATTTGCAATATATTTGATTTTAACAACAACATAATTAAATTTTAAAATTTCCGTTTCGAATAATCGTTGTGAATGATGTATTAGCTGCAGAAAGTAAAAAAATAAGTCCTAAGTCCAAATAATAAAATAATAACAAGACCAAATAATAATTGAATATCGAAATTAAATGAATCTGATGCTACGTTTAATCAAAGCGAGCTTTTGAAAGGGCTTTCATGCTAGAACAGCCTAAGCATGGTTTAGACTTGAAACTCAATTAAGAGATGAATCTCATCTTGATTCCCCATGTTTTAGTTTCGAAAGCATAGTTCGTCTCATGCTATGATTGACCAAGTTTAATATTAGGTGCGTTTTTTTGCACACTCGAGCAGATCAAATTTTGTTAAGTATATTGAATACAACAAAAATTTTGTTAAGTACAAATACAACAACAATTTTGTTGTTGTATTCAATATACTTAACAAAACTTGATCAGCTCGGGTGTGCAAGAAAACGCATCTATTGTTTTTCTTAGGCAGACTACAGTCTAGCCCACTTAAAACCCTTTAAGGTTAGCTACGAGGTTAGTCCCAGCACATAACTCCATGTACATAATGTATTTGGATGATGCAATCCTGCGGGACAGCTTCAGTGGGAGTTTTATGTCTTGAATAAACCAGGCACGACAAATTTGAGAACGAAGATCTACTATAAGTACATCTACATAAGTACATTGGTAATCTAATTGACACAGAGGACTCCGAGTTCAACTTTGTCTACCCATTCACTTTTGGGCTAGAGTATAAGCCAACATGTTCAACCCCATTTCATTCTTCAAAGCATTGTTCTTGGAGCATCTAAACTAACTTTTTTATCGATGAATTACAATTTTTTACTTTAATTTTTTTTAACAATAGGGTTTTTCATTAAGAGCCGTCATTTCGAATTTGGCGCTATGTATCACGCACTTAATTAGCAGCTGTTATTTTTTTATCTTTGAGCTGTAAAAACTACAGTTAACAAAAATAGAATGAAATACACTAGAGCTACTAATTGAAATATTGAAAAGCCACTACAAAAATGGTGAAAATGTTGCAGAAATGATTTGTAAAGTTCGTACTGCTTTTGAAGGTCTCGGACAAGTTAGTTAGGTGAAGACTTCAACCAATGTTCGTCCAGTAAGATAAACTAAAAACAGAGCTGCTGTGGCTGCGAATGTTAAAAAAGCCCTGCCCCTTCTTCTACGCTAACAGTCCAACAACAATTACTGAAGCACAGCATCATAGCCAAAAGTCGAACTATAGGCGCGATGTGCAAAAACGTTATCTAAAATTTCCCGAAAAGAATGACAGTTTGGACTAAAAGCCGAGGAGGCTATTAATCAGATATTAGATTTAGATTTTGTACCTTGCACTGAAATCAAAACATAGACAATTAAAAAAAATAAGTTTTTTTCATATATTTTTAAATGACGGCTCTTAATGGAAAACCCGTTATTTCTATAAGTTCAACAGCCAAAATTTGAGCTATTGATAGTGGTTTGAATTATTTTTGGGAATTCAACAGAAATTACTTTTGACAAACAACTTGTACACTTTTTGCAAATATGTAGAATTTTCGCAACAAGTGATTTTATTTTGTAGTTTTTGCATACCTGCGAATTTTTTGTACCAACTACTTTAGAACTGCTTGTTCTTTTTGTTTAACACAGCTTTATCTTTTGGACTATATTTTTAACTTGTTCGCAATCTAGCAGTTGGGTGCGTTTTTTTATCGGGCGTATTTGTTAAATAGTTCAACACTTGTCTAGTATCTACACCCCGCGACACAAAAATTTACGAATTGTTCATTTCATGGAAATTCCTAAATATTTCAATCAGTGTCTCGAAACGTTAACTTTGTATGTAGAAAATATTTTTCTGACGACAGTACCTTTCTTTTATAAGCGCTACAAGTTAAGAACGTTTTTTTCAACTGCTTATTGCATTGAAAATGGAAAATGAGTGTTTTTTTCAAAAATTTCGGAAATTTATTAATTAAAACAAAATACATTATTTATTAATTTATTTTTGCTCCGTAGTGAGAATTACAATGAACCCATAGTAACAAACACGTAGAACTTAAAATTGAACAAAATTTGAAATTTAAAGACAATTAAAAAACTATTAGTAATTGATTGGTCCGCCTTTAGCTCGGATGACAGCCTTCACTCGCCTCACCATGCTGTCGTATAAATTTCGCAAGAAATCCTCGTTTAGAGCTTCTTCCCACACCTTTCTGATAACACACTTTAAATTGTGTATCGTTTTCGGCTCGCTTTGTCGTATCTTCGACCCCATTACCTGCCAAACGTTTTCAATAGGGTTCAGGTCGGGACTGTTACCTGGCCACGGGAGGGACTCTATCCCTAGTTGCACCTTTAATTGTGTTACCGAGAAAAGAGAAACAATTACCAAGTTTATGAGTGACAACATTTTTTTAATCAATGTCGAAATAACTTACAGAGCAAGCTCGATGCGCAGGGGCCGAATCGTCTTGAAAGACGGGATTTCTGACATCCGCTGTCAGATCCTCGATTGCCGGAACCACGCCTTCTTCGATAATTTCCTGGTATTTCGCAGCATTGACGGATCCCTCAAGAATAATTATCGGTCCTACGCGATTGTATAAAATGCATCCCCAAACCATCACATAGGGGGAATGCTTCACAGTCGCTTGAATGCATTCGTCCGAATACCGTTCACTGGTTCTGCGTCTCACTCGCAATGTTCCATCTGGACCAATGAGATTGAATTTCGATTCATCCGAGAAAATGATTCGTTTCCAATCCTCAGAGGTCCAGTTTTTGCGTTCTTTGCACCATTCGAGCCGAGCTTGCCTCATGCGCTGGGTTAAAAGCGGCTTTTTCGCTGGGCGACAAGAACGTAAATCCATCTCGTTTAGTCTCCTTTGGATTGTTCTCGTGCTGCATGGTCTATTCGTCGATTTCAACAGCTCAGCTCGCAGCTTTGATGCTGAATCGAATCGATTATTCAGAGACAGGAACTTTAAATAAAGGTCGCCCCTTTGTGTGGTAGCTCTTCTTCTTCCACTCCCCTTTTTTCGCTCGAGGCTACCAGTTTGTTGTTTTTTTTTAACCAAATAACGCACTGACCCCTCACTGCATCCTACCTGTCGGGCAACTTCCGATTTGGACAATCCTGTTTGCAAACAAGCCCAAATTTCGGCCTTTTGCTCCAAACTTAACTGAGCGTATTTTCCCATCTTTACTATTCCTACAAAATTCAAAATTCTTCACTGGCCTTCAAAATCAAACTGACGCAAAGGTTCTGAGTTTTCAAGTTTATATAGGGTCTGTCATTACTACCTGGAAAATTTAATCTTTCTAAGTACGAGTTAACTCGGTCATTTTGATGATTTCTTGGAAAATTGCTAGTTCGTAAATTTTTGTGTCGCGGGGTGTAGTCTAGGTATAAATGTTGTCCCTCATAAAATGGTGTTATTTCAAATTCGGAAAAAATGGTATAAAAATGCATTATATGTATTCTTTATTGCCTATTTGATTATTAAAAAATAACATTCATTCGATGTGATCCTCTCTTAACTTGATACACTTTTTCAATCGATCCGGATACTCTTCTATCGCCGCACGCATTGTTTCCAGAGGTATCAATACGCTGATATCACTTAACCACGCTTCAACGATTAAGTTTTTCGATGAAACTTCGGGCAGGCGATCCGTTCTAAAATGTTCTATAATCCAATTAGTTGAGATCAGGACTACCAGAAGGCCAATCTTCAAAGGCAATAAACTCGAGTTAATAGTCCTTTAACCAACGTTGCGTTGTGTGCGGGTGCTGAGTCCTGTTGAAATATCCAATGCATATTGGAAATAGCTTCTGGGTCGATGGCTTGACAACGGGCTCCAAAATATCTGTCTGTCTTTGATTTTAACGCCTTGTTCACAAAAGTGGAGCCCTCATACGACACGCCCCACCAAACCATGACCGAGTGATGGCCTCTTTCCACCTTAGCAACCTTTCTAGAAGCATCTTGAGAGCTGTATTTTTCTTCAACAGTGAAATATTTTTCATCCGTAAAGAGGATTTGCCGATAACTACCTTTTGTGTGCTGCCACAACCACTTCGCTCTGGTTGCTCTAATATTTATTTATTTATTTATTTGGTGCGTAATCAATACAACATGCAAACTGCCCAAATAGAGATACAATGATCAAAATAAAATAACAAAAACTAAATAAGAATATATAAATATAAGTATATAAAATAATTTAAGTTAGAATAAAATAAAGTAAAATTAACTAAAGCAAAACAGAAAAAAAAATCCATCACGATATTACCGCGACACGTTTCTTTTTGACATCCCGCACTATGTTATCAGCTCAGACTTATGAGACCGAAACTTATTAGCAGACCGAAACTTATGATCAGACCAAAACTTATTAGCAAACCGAAACTTATTTACATGTGTGTTGATAAAACAAATGAGTATCATACCTATGTCATTCGATTACTGAAATATTTGAATTCAAAACATAGGGACAGAATATATGGCTTAACTAAGTAATTTTCTACTACGGCAATATTTTCAATTCTGAAAGTGACTATTTGTTGGAACAAAATCTCTTTGATTTTACTTTACTGGCTCCGACTTACATACGTTTGGACTTAAATGCGATGATTCACTTTTTGGCCAACCTTTAGTTACAAATTTTGCTGAAACAAACAAATGCGTTTGTAGCATCCACTTCTAATATAGCAGGAACAGATGGAATTCAATGTAGAGCGCAAACGTTGAACCAACATACAAATAAAAACTATAAACCAGGAGTCACAAAATTTTGTAAAATTTATTTAGCTAGGTGTGTTACAAAGAAACTGCAATCAATCAACCAATCAAACAAACAATTGATCAAACCACAGGTGTCTAATACTTTTCACAAGTTCAGAAACAGATTATGGACTTAAAATGACTGGCTATTCTGTGAATCTCGCAACGTCTCTCAAATTCATAAAAGCATCTTTCTAATATTGTTTTTTCAAAGTTCTTGATATCAAAAGCATTGTTATTAGCACTGAAATCAATTAGTTTACGTAATCCTCTTTGCAAAATATCCCACTAATCTTCTTTAAATAATGCTCATTAATTTCCACAAATACACCGAGAATCATCGATTCGTGCAAAATCCTATCATGAACTGATTTCCGCATCATTCTTTCCACTCGCCATCGGTAATTGAATGATACTGCTAATAATAGTTTTGCGAAACCACAAATCACAATTAGTTTATTATGCGCCATTCGCTCAAATAAGAACATCATTAAGTGTAGTATCATTGATCGAATGGAAAATTCCGTATACACCAACATACTGTTTCATTGACTCGGCTTGCATTCACATTGATAATTTTACCACTTTTGGTGGCTTTGGGAAAGTTGTTGCAATTATTGATATGAAAGGTTTTCAATCAATAAATACCTGAAAACTCATCGTATGTAGAGTGCTTGTTTCGATTTTAACTTCATTGAAAGATTTATTATGAAGTGAGGGAAGATATTCATGCACGTACATATATATGTATGTATGTTTTTGTGGTATCTGCATATGAAGTTTTGATGAAAAGTTCCAGTTACTACATTAGTAGCTACCTATCTAGTCTGAATTGAATTGATAAAAGTGGTTTTGAACTAGTGGAAATAAATCCCATTTCGCTTTCAATTCGAATACAATCGTATTCATTGCGAACTCTCTAATGAACGTAGAATTTGTACATGTAGCCTTTAACGGCGTACACACCATATTTACATCTACCTATGTACAATAAGAGCGATTTACACCAATTCAGGAAGCATACATACTCGGACGTGTAACCCGCGTTTGTGAGAATCGGTTTACAAAAACTTCATGCAAATAGAACCTTAACGGATTCTGTTCTACTGAATATTCGGTCAAACTTTCCGTTCTGAAAGGATATTAGTTGCACGTGGGTTTCATTGGTAGTGAAAATATTTCACGCAAGTTGACAGTTATTAAGTGCAAAATGATTGAACTCACGTCAACATTTCCAAAACTTATCACAGCAATATACTATTCAGTTTAAAAAGATTACAGTCCTCAAAGCAATTTCTCAAATACCATGACAGCTTAATTGACGTAGAGCGAATTAAATGTCGAGCAATTGAATTTAAGTGACAGCAGGTCTTAATTTTGAAATTAAGAAGCAGTTAGATTCATTGGGGCTTTACGAGTTTTGGTGCGTATGATTTAAGAAATATAGCGAGGAGAGTCTGTAACCAACATAAGACGACAATCCATACGTTTGTATCTACACGCGTTAACTTTTTGCAATATAGCAAACAAGTAGTTTTCGGATTTTCACATTCTAGGTATTCCTAGTTCGAGTACAAAAAAATGCATGTTCCAAATACCTGTTGCAAAAATACTAGCTAGTATTTTTCGAAGTATGTACATATATACACACAAGTACATGCAATTTGCAGTGATGGAATGAAACGGTATGATATGCCCTCCCCCATCCACCAGACACAATGTACCCAGGCTAGAATAGTGATGGTGCAGTTGACCGTGAAAGGATAACGAGCCATTAGTCCGAGCAGCTTGCCCGTAACTTTCCAATCGTCGGTCACTTATTTGGCAAGTCTTTCTCCAATCTAGGAGCCATCTAAGGGAAAACAATCAAATTCAATGAATTTAATTTGATTTTCATTTTAATGTATGCACAAAACACATCCTGCCTCCTGCCAAAACACCTTCATTTTAATGTATGCACAAATTACCAGTGTCGAAAAATTTACTAAGATAGGACCAACTCATCCTGTTGCCATCTATATGACTTTTCATCGATCGATCCCTGATACTGAACTTTTCCTGGCTAATATAAAACAGTCGGTTTTCCACTTCGCCTCACTGAAGCATGAAGTTTGTCGAAAATTTTATTAAGAAATGATAAAAAAAAAAATGTTACGTCTATTAAACATGCACCCACTAGGGGGCCAATCTCTTCGGTAAGGCTGGACATGAGTCACCACCCTGGTAGGGTTGGAGTGCAGTAACGAGGAGGGCTTCAGCACAGCCGGAGAAGCCAACTGGCGAACCAAAAAGGATATCAACAGTTTTAGTGCTACTTTCAGCTTTTCCGGAGGATTTCATTTTGCCGTATCTTGGAAACTAGGTCGCTTTTTCCCAGATTTGTATGGAAATATCGCGCGAAACAACAACAATTTTGGATTAGAATGGTTTGGGACATAACGGACCAAGACCTATTGCTGTGATACAAAGATTTCGGTTTTGTAGGGGAGTAAGGACTTTTTTGGCCAAGTTTGGCAAAAACTGCCTTTACAGCGCTTTCAATTATTGAAAGTGGTCGGGGAGTTTGTTAGTGATATTTTAAAGGCGAAAAAAATTTTGATAGGGGAAATTGGGCAAAAACAACAATATTTTCGAAAGTTTTTTTGTCTAGCATGAATTCGGGGATCGTTCTGAGTTGTTTCGGGCGAAATTTGAATACAAATCTGGGAAAAGCGGCCTAGTTTCTAAGATTCGGCAAAATGAAATCCGCCGGAAAAACTAAAAGTACGAAATACTCGTGAATATGAGAGCACTTGCAAGTATGAAATACGAGTGCATATTAACATTAGGATACTATTACGTCACTGTTTGATTGAAATGAATCAAATGGACGAATTTTATTGGGTAAATTCTTGATTACATGTATAGTTCACAAAAATACTCATACCTAGTATTTTTGAATTTCTTACTAGGTACTGCCTGTTCCAAAAAAAATACCTGTTCCATTTACCTGTTCCAGTATATACGCTTCATCTCTGCAAACAAGGTTTAAGAGAATATTCTAAAGGTAAATTGCTTTTGGTCTACTGGTTCTTTGTCAACTACACTAAAGTGGGATATATGTAAGTATTTACTGAAAATTCTTATTAAAATATATTCAGCATTTGGTATAATATACATAAACGCATATGCACCCGTGTATGCGAAAGCTTTAAACAATGAAGCAGATTTGTAAAATGCATAAAGAAGATGTTCTTTTTTAATCATCGAAACGTGACTTAATATATTTTCAAACAGTTAATTAAAGATATTTATTTGTGGTTGAATATATATATATATATATATATATATATATATATATATATACATATGTAAATACTAGACACTATGAATAACAGGGGCGGATTTGGCGGCAGATTTCGGGGGCGGCAAATTTTCGATTTTTTTGGGGCGGCCGCTTTTCGTTTTTTTTTTGGAGAGGCAGTTTTTTTTCTGTCGTTTATGTACATATATTTGAGTTGAATAAGACTAACACCTCAAGCCAACCGAATTCTCTAAAAAATCAATGCACTCAAAAATTCACCTCTGGGGATTTTTTTCGGAAATTAAAAAGTTTAACTTATAATAAATATCAAAATGCAATCACGGTAAGGAACAAACAAACTCAGAGATACCTAAAAAGTGCCTAGAAAGTATCTGAAAATATCTAAAAAGAGCCTAAAAAGAGCTTAAAAAGAGCTAAAAAGATCCTAAAAAGAACCCAAATAATACCTCTTCAATTTAGGAAAAGCTTATCAGAGGTAAATATTTGCGTGCATTGATTTTTCAGAGAATTTTCTTTTTATTATTATGGTACAGGGTATATCATCTACATGCAAATCTTTTTATTTTTGACGTGTTTTTTAAATTGTACTTCATTAATGAAATTAATTTCTATAAAAAAATTCTATAAAATGAAATCTAGAACATCATAGGTAAAACTATTTCGGGTTCATCCTTGACTAATAACATATCGACCATTAATTTACAGTAGTCGAGCTCATAGTTGATCTCCAGTCAAGTGCGGAAGCAAAGTTTAACGGAATAGTAAACTTGCTTATAAAAATATGACCGAAGACGTTGGAATTATAAGCGATGTAAAGGTGTATACGGTTTTGGCTGTTAAAAATTGGTATTTTCGGATTTTTTTTTAGGTACTTTTAGATTGTTTACCGTGTGTGTGTTCTAAACATGATTTGTGTGGCAAGGTCGCAATAATAGGGAATTTTCACGAACGAACCGGTGCCGGTTTTGCTCTGATATTCCTTTTTTGGGAGCTCGGGCGCAACGAAAAACAGCGAAGTATTATAGGGAATCGAAAAAAAAATCGCGCACTGTTACATATAATATACTTTACGAAAAGGGCGGCAAATATTTCTGAGGCCTAGGAGGCGAAATTGTCAAATCCGCCCCTGATGAATAACATGCACTTAAATCAGCATTGCAAGAAAATTTATTGACAGCTCTTATGAATATAGTCCCACAACTTCAACTGAAATCAATCAACCTCAAATATCTGGTTCGAAAATACCATTCTTTGAATCTTATTGTCCAATATCTTCACCAAATTAAAATTCCACTAATTGAATGAAATTCAATAGTTCTCTTATCCAAAATCGTCGCTTCAACTATACCTACACATACACGACCAGTTCCAGTCGATGATTTCGACTTTTTTTCGTTTCAACAAAAAGCCCAATTGAGAAGAAATCGTTCTGAAAACAGCAATTTTCCCAACTTTCACTATACGCTTGACTTGACCAACAAACAACGTGCTACATTTAATGAGCATCGATCCTTCTATTTTCCTGGATTTTCCTCCCGTTTTTGTTATTTCTTCGGCCGTGGTATTCCACAAAAAGTAATCATCATTGAACTGTTTGTGCGAAACTGTGCACTTGAACAAGACTGTAAGTTAGACTGTTTTTTTTCGACGGTCCAGTGTTTTTTTTTTATAAAAAAAAAGTAGGGAATCGTCGTCGCTTCGATTCCCACAGACACTTTTTTCAAACAAATTTCACCAGTGGCAGCCAATTGCCATTGACTTTGCTCTAGTTTAGTTAGCGGACGTGGAGAAAAGAATCTTTGATGAAATTGTATAGTACTTATTGCTCTAATGAAATAGTTTGAAAGTGAATACTTTAGTTAAATGTTTGGCGCGATAAGAGTGAATGAAAATATTTGGAAAAATTGTTCAGTGTTTATTCTGGAACTGAAAGAATTTGAGATAATTCGATTTGTCTAGGAGGGTTTCTGTAGTCCAGCATACGCATATTGGTGTGGATATTGATGTTGAAGATAGTTATTGATTAAAAAGAAAGAGAATATTTTTATAAACTGAAATATTTTTGCTACATGTCTGGGTTTCAAAGAAAGAACGATTTCCCACCTTAAACGTTGTAAGCATCTTTACTAATCCACTAATTTATTGCACCTTGCAAAATCAATGATACAAAAGTATTCAGCGTTTGTGCAATAGTATGATAAAAACTATTAACGTATGCAAATTAAAATGTGTAAAATTTCAACAAAAAAATCTTTTAAGGTAAGCTGGCCTAAAAATTGTAAAGCTGTTGGGCTTTAAGTTTTCATTGTTATTTGAGCTTGAAAATAGTTAAAGAATTTACATTGTAATGAATCAAGCCAAAAATTTACCTTGTGGCTGTCATTATTTAGATCTATCTAAAATATCTTTGGAAATCTTTCGTTACCAACTGCCAACCTCCATCGCTCGTAGCGACTAGCGAAAAACAACCGTCAAAAACGGATTTCTCGTTAATTTGCCTTGTGCTTACGTATCACAATTATGTTTCGGTGTTAAAAGCATTCGAGATAATTTTTTTCAGTAACTCAAACTATAAAAATCTGTTTTGTCAAAGTAACTAATTGTTTCACTTTTTATCAAAAAAATGTGTCAACAAACAAGTACTCTCATATTTCGTGTTTCGATTTATGTTGTCTTCCCAAGGATTAAATAAAATAAAAACTCAAGCGCACTTGAACCGGTAAAAATACTAATGTTCGATGAACAGTAGAAGAATCGTGCAGATTTTAAGTGCACATTCTACCACATGTGCTCCAACCTATTTCGAGTGCAAAATCACTTTGATCTTACCATTGCATTTAAATTCATAGGGTGGAAAGGATTTCAGGAATTTCAAGATTTAGGAAAGCCAAACACTGCAAAAATTTGAAAGCAGCATAACATAACATAAACAAAGCAAATGCTTAGTGCTTGCAGCACTTGACCAGCACTGCAACTAAAAGTCTCCCACAATTACCTCACGTCAAAATCAAATAACTCTATCGATCTCGATTTTATACGATGATTTCGTCGAAAGTTACAGGGATAGGAAGATGTTTGGGATCAAAAAACGAAAGATGTTTGGGACCGAAAAATTTCTTTAACTTAGAAAATTTAAATATTGCTAACTTATTTTCATTGTAAGTGTTCGCGATATGAATACTTAATGTTAGCATTTATTGATATGAAAATAGCGAAAAACGCCTCGCGCTGGCAACCCTTTGCTAGCATCAAAACCAAAAATATATCACACCTGCCTCACTTTGAAATCAACCTATTCTGCGAATTTCATTTTGATCCGATGACTATATTGGAAATTATAAGGGCACAGAGAAATTTAGGGTTACCAGTCGCAAAAGCTTTCAAATTTTCGAAAACTTAATATTTGTTGTCTACTGTCAGTACAAGATTATTACCATTTGAAAATTTTCAAATCGTCAAGTAAGGATATTGCAAATAAATACAAAACCAACAATAGCTGGTAGCCCTATAATGGTTTTTTTACCAGATCCCTTCTGAATAATGCCTATAATAAGTTCCATTTATCATATTAAATTCGTTTTGATTTCATGATCGAATTTTCAAAACCTAAGACACCAAAATTACCATAGCTGAATCAGAATTCATATTTTTATGCTTTTGTTTTGATGCCCATTTCAAAAACTTGTGATACTGTTTTAGATTAACCTCCAGTAGGAGGTTTTGATCTAGCCTCATATACTAAAACTTGAGAGCCCTTAATTGATCGCCATGTAGTGGTTGGATTTTCTTATTCAAGAAATTAAAATTGATTTAATTGTCAAACTATAGCGTTGAATTTATTAAATTTCAGGAAGGACGTCTTTTGGGTCCTGTTTTGCTCCTTCCAATGAGATGTAATTCAATGTAGGCCAAACAATAATCAATTTGTTACCCGAGCTAGTACATAAGATGGTGTCCTTTCGTTTTTCTATAAAAAAAAGTCATTCATTTCGAAATTTCCATTCAATTGTAGAGAAAATTCATTGCAAAGACTTTCCTGAGTGAAAACGAGAAAAAATAAGATTGAAAAATGTTTTTATTTCTTGTAAAAAGAGATATTATTAAGTGTTAGACATATGTATTTTAGCTTAATGAAAATCTACCAGGCTATCGAAAATCTGCGCATACCCGCTAATCAAGTCTATATCCATCATTCGTTGTCAATATGTTCCTCGTCGTTTTCCTTACATTGTGTAAGGGTATTCAGTATGAAGAAAATTTAATCTGATTTGAAACCAATTGCATTTCCGAGCTTTGAAGAAAAGGATGACGATGCGATGCTATTATTTTCCACAGAGAAGAGGCATCCTTCAAGCATATATTCGCTCCGTATTGCGTTTTTGCGATCGCAACACGAGCAACAATAGTTGAATCAGCCCAAGAGTACTCATGTCTTTGTCATACACTAGCACCAAAGCCACTCAGTCATCGACGTAATCATGTTTCTACGTGTGTCCTTGTGTGGAAGGTTGCATTGACTAGAGCACTGCATCGACCATCCTCATACTGATGTAAGGCCACCCAACGGCTGAACAGTTGTTCTGCATCTGCACAATATGTGACGGTATCAGAACGCCATGGTTGTTGTCGACGTTCGTCCTTACCGAGAAAACGGTACACCATCGCAGCATGCAATGGGCCAATTCACGTAAAATGTCTATAACAATGGGAAGTTATTCGTTTTTGAAAAATATTACTAAAGCATTGGCGTCTTTCTAGATATTGTTCGTTGTAATGGCATCTTGCTGTCGTTGAAAGATATCATTCACCATAAGCGAGGAAGGATCATACGATTAAAACCAATTGACTGCAATGACAGATTTTCTCCCCGGAAAATATTATTCGTGCTGTTTTCTGAGCGGAATAGTGCGGTCTAAGCGGGCACTTTTGGAACAATGGAATATGTTCAATGTGATTTGTGCGAAACCAATCGAATTCTTTGAAATCGACACCAATCGAATTTAAGAGCATGCTCTCTGGTTTGCCCAAAGGAAGCTTTATCTCTGTTTAATGAATTCATCTTTGATAAACAATGCGCCTAGTCAGTGTTTCTAAGGTTTATACCATCCGTTTTTGTCATGGTTGTTTGCGTAGTGGTATGCCAAATCTCGTTTGAGGTTTCAGTCTCAGCTTGTGTGCAAAAACCTTGATAGCACTTCAATTAAACAGGTACTCGAATGGTGCTTAGTATGATTTCTTCCCATTTTTCTGAATGCGATTGCTTTCGTTGCCTTGGAATTTGAATTGAGGCTTTTTGAGTTCGAAAAAGCGCCTTTTTCCTAAAATATTGATATTACTCTAAAGTGCATGCTTTGCACTGATTGCATTTACGATTTTTCTCTCAGACTCACATCTAATTCAGAACCGACTATTGTCACATAATTAAAAGTTCTTTCACATTATAGGAACTTTCGTAAAATATACAACTTTATGTTACACGAAAAATTTCAGCAATACCAAGTTCGATTTCACCTAATAGTACTCTTGATCGATTACGTTACGTTACTTTACGATAAATATTACTTTCAAAGCCTGACAAAACAAAAATAGTTTGTTTACATGTCTCCGTTACATTATTCATTACCATGAAATGATTACCTCGAAGCGAGAATATTATTTCAGACAACTTCAAGTCTTATACTTGCATTTGCAACGCCCTGTGGTAGCCCACAGTCCTTGGTCGAATGATGATGAATGCCGTTCAGGTAATTGAACCAATCCGAAAAGTTGTGTCGTTCAAAAGTGCTGTCATCGAGAATTCAATGATAAAAGTATTCCTTTGATAAAGTTCTGCGCCAACAAAGTCTCAGATGTCATTAAATTCGATCCCTACTCATAAATTCTAATTAAAATCCTTGGAGATAGAAGTAGTAAAAAAAATCGCTTGAAATTGTCGTGTTTTTCGTAAAGAAGAGAGTCAAGGTGATCTAAGAAGTCAGGCAAGGGAAATTTGACACTTTGATCTCGCCGAGATTAATTCGGCATTAAAACTTGAAGAAGTGTAAAAAGGTGAAGTAATTGATAGTCATGGCTGGACGTTTGTCTTTGAAGTATGCATTGGCAATTATAACAACTTATTTCGCAGTCAGTAGCTTATTAGGAGTTTACATTTTTCACAGAAGACTGTCCACTTTTTTGACAGACGATATTTTTTCGAAAGGTAAACTCCCAAGCATTAAACTGATGAGGTGAACCGACTTAGGTCTGCGTAACTAACAATATACTTGCCAAAATTAAACTTTTATTTCTGATGCTATATTAACCTACTTCCCATTTTATCAGTCAGTTACAAAGCCATCTTGTTGCAGAAATAAAACTTTTCTGAATATCCAATGATAGGAGACCTCCCGTCCTTTCGATCAATAAAATCTCAAGTTTCTTAGAAAAATCCCTCCATCTATCCTTGAACCGATAACTGATTTGACCTTGTCATTATATCTCTTATTTCAACATCTCATTAACAAGATTTCTTCCAGCGAAAATCGATCCTTATCTCCGTTTTGACCCGAAAACGAGTGCACTCTTAAAACTAACTCGCTCGGTCAACTTTGCACAAAGATTCACCTGCTCTTCTTACAATGTCTCCGGCTTGTGTGACGACAACGAGCACTGAAAGAAATACAGCGACCGAAACTTGAGCATTACTAAGAGTGAAAATGAGCCCTGGGAAACGGAAATGAAGGAAAAACTGGACACATAATAAAGACGACTGCTACCTTCAAGGTTTATGGCATAATAACTATGGAGTCGAGCCTAATTGGATAGTGTTTTCCTGCTAGTTATTTAGGCTGTAATTGGATTTCGGGATAATGAGGGCAGGTTATTTGATGATATGAATGCTATTAACTACTCTTTCACTGAAAACTTTTCCGGGCCAAGATGTGCAAACAGTGCTGGGCCGAAGCGTCAGTATCGCCTTGCTGTCATGTGAAATCGATTCTTACCGTGTACTAAAAAGTACCTACAAAACGCAACATGATACCTCCAGTTAACAAATTTAGAGCTAAATTCATTATATGAAATACCCGGTATGGATGCTGTGAAAATGGAATGGCATAGAGATGTACATCCTCATTGAAATCTGACACAAGACATTGAATCCACTTGAAACTTTGTCAACGAAAGCAAACAATTTCGAAGGCATTTTGTGTATGCGGAGCGAAGAACTAATCTTTACCCGCAGCTTCTAAGGAACTAGCTCAAATAAAGAGATCAAATAGCTGCAAAGCTTAAGCGACACAAAGAGGCCTCAAGTGACGATAACAAGCACTTGTAGGAATACTAATGGATATTCCGTGTAGCTGGCCATAATTGGAGGTATATCATACAATTACATGGTCACGCAATTTCACTGGGCAAAACTATTTCATGCAGATAGGTGTCAGCAAGGCCCAAACGAGCAATCATGGAAACGTGTTGCGAGAAAAGATTCTTTGCAAAATCGTGAATAGGTGTTTGGGTTCGAAATGGAGTGAGGAGAACAAAAGGACTGTAGCAAAGTGACTTCCAGAGTTGAGAATTTAAATTTATTCATGTTAAGTTTCGAACCTGAGCTTTTACACTTTCGAACTTTTGCTTTGGGTTTTACATGAAAAACTAATTTTCATTAGAATATGTGACTAAAGGAAGTTCCGTACAATTTTATTGAATCAGAACTAGTTGCTGGTGAAAATAGGGAGACTTACTATCTTATCGTTTTGTGGCAACAATAGCAAATTTTCAAGTGTTATTCTTGTTGCGATACGGACTTTGTCTATTTTCATGAACTCGAAAACTGAAGTTACATTTTTAGCCTGTTATTGTAAATTCATAACGTAAAAAAAACACGGATAATTCACTGAATATTTAAATTACGGCTAAAGAAAAACAAAAAACTATCTATCATTAAAAACTATGATCAGCATCGAAAATCTCATCGCATGCATAATTTTAGCTATAGAATGTTGAATCATACAAGTTAGAACTAGCAACATTTCAATGAGTTTTTTTAAAACTAATGTGTGAAAAGCGCAGAGAAAGATTCTGGGCTGCCATCAAGAGACAAGCTACTTTTTTACACCAAAAATCACGCAAATTACCAAATTTGTTAAAAGAAATCTTTTTGAGTCCTCCATTTTATTATATTTCAAAGCCATGGCTAAGTAGGACTAAATTTGAACGATGACAAAATAATGCGACTCAGATTTTCTGCATTGGGCGGCATATTATGTTTATCTACATTAATTAATCTGTAAGATTTGATTGGACAGCAGTTGCGGCATTCAAAATGAATAAAAACAAAATTAAATTATGTGCATAAATTTCATGAAAATGACAGCTGAAGGCTCTAAAAACCGATAATGTTCTATATACACCTAAATAAATTGTTTGATAAATTGAATATCGCGATACAAAACATTCGAATGTATTTTATCTTAACATAAGAACGGAAAAATCCCATGAACAGTTCCGCGTTGAAACACTCTCAAGAAACTACGAAAGGATAGAGGAACTCCCAAAAGACGTGGAAAATTCGGAATAGCCTAGTTGAAGTGTATAAGCGAGTTAAGTGCTAAAATAAGTGATTTATTTCTGACGACTGTTTCTTGGCAATAACGACAGATTGAAGTCAAAATTCTCGAAAGTCTTATTAATAGCTATTGTAATAAATGAGACAAGTTCATTGTAACCGTTACTGGTTACATGAAAAGGAAGAGATAAAAGGCTCACATGTCGAAATCTGTGACAATTGGTATTTAAGCTAAAATGACTTAATGTGAATAAATTCAGAAGAGATACTTCCGGCGATGAGCTTAGCAACAAAGAAGATTTTCAAACTATGGCCACTAGTTTGAAGCCTGTTCATAGCCAACAATTTGAGGTGATTATCGAACGATCGGAGGGAATCAGACCACGAGAAATTATGTGGAAAAAAACGTCAAAACAGAAAAATAAAAAGCACTTCAGCTAACAAATTACTTAGGGAAATTACAAGTCGATAATTTTCCAATAAAATCCAATGATCCAGCTTACCAAAAGCTTTCATAAGGTTAGGATAAACACAATCCACCTGCATACCATCTTCTATGAATAGTTCAGGTTCGTTGCAACTGATTTAGATTTTGTGATAACGTGCTGATATGGAGATATCAAAGATTTACAATGGAATGCTATGGTATCACTTATTATTACTTCAATAAGTTTGACGACACTAGGTAGCTTGGGAATCGGTCGGTAATTACTGACCGCATTTTTATCACCTTTCCTGAGTATTGATGTGACGATCGTGTATTTACAAATGGAAAGGAAAATACCTATGGACAGAGAGAGAGAGAGAGGTCAGACGTACGATAAAACAGGCGACAGAGAAGAAGAACAACAATTCAAAATGGAGCAAGGTTGATGGCTTTTTTAAAAAATATTTCTCTAGTATCTTTACAATATTTTAATAGAGTCTTTCAAAGCACTGTCGAGGTATTTAATACTAAATAGTAGATTTTTCGTATTGAATAGGCTCGGAAGTCGTTGTAACAATTAAAAATCATCAAACACTAAATTGAAATAGTATCGTCTAATCTTAAGATAAAGCTGCGGAATCAATGTGTCTGCATTTTTTTTTTAGGGTTTATTAGTTTAATTTAGTCTTAGCTGCATCCGATTGTCGGTCATATAGTTGTCGTAAATTATATCAATTTCCCTTAATTAAAAGCAATAAAATAAAATGGTTTAAAGCCTTACTCTCCTAAAATTTAGATTCCTGGAACCAATCTTGTTTTGACATTTTGTTTTGACAACTTTCATTCCCAATACAAAGAGTTGGAACTTTATTTTTTAGTCCAGTCTTCAAAGCCTTCACAACTTTCAGAGCTAAGCAGTTTTCTTATTTTTATTTTCTTCGCCTTGCTTTTGCGTAGCAATTATTATAGGATGTCGTGAAGTTGAAATTTTACAATACGATAAATTCTAACGTAGGATGTTTAACAGTTGACGGAAAAGGCATAAAAAAGTATTTTATTAAAATGCAAAAGAAATGGATAAGCGATTTGCAACATTCATTCCCTTTCAACTAACAAAAAATATCCCAATTTTGTGGTATTTGATAGCGACAAAATCGGAAAATGAGTACAATGTTTGCTAACTTCTTTTCTTCTTTCACCTCTAACTATTTTGTTCCAGGGACAGCAGCCGTCACGTTATTCGCATATTTGTATATCCAACATATTCGTAGAATCTGTTCCATCTTTGTTATGTGTGCCTATGTGCATAATTTTAAACCTGAAATCCTAAAAACCGGAAATCGACTAAAGAGAAGTGTCACTGAAATGGTCTCGAACAATCGCCTAACATCATATCACTCCTTTCTTATTTTTCTAAACTGTTAGAATAAATTAAGTCTACCGAGCTTCGTATAATAAAATTTCAAATGTTCAACACGGTTTTATCCAGGGCCGCTCCATTCCACAAATTTAGTTGAATTGTCGATTTTGGATTTTCTGTTCCTAACAAAGGCCATCTCAAGTTGATGTAATATATACTGAATTTTCTAAAGCTTCTGGCATCTCTAGTTCCCCACTACTGTGGTTTTAATTCTACATTCTAAATCGCAGCC
This sequence comes from Nemotelus nigrinus, assembly GCA_947369275.1. Classification (NCBI taxonomy): domain Eukaryota; kingdom Metazoa; phylum Arthropoda; class Insecta; order Diptera; family Stratiomyidae; genus Nemotelus; species Nemotelus nigrinus. Next base: position 14,209,891 of record OX376374.1, read on the forward strand.
GCCAACTTGTGCTAAATGGCTGTTCTTCTCCTCCTCTTTATCCGTTCTATGGTGTTCCACAAGGCTCCATTCTTGGATCTCTATTATTTGTTCTTTTTATAGATGATCTTTCTTCTGTATTTTCATCTAAATACCTCTTTTATGAGGACGATCTCATGATCTTCATGAAATCTCATCTGTCAGTGATTTTTGTTCAATTTTTCCTTAGTTCGTTGCATCATTGAGTTCTGATTACGAATGCAGCTCCCTCGTTTCGTGAGAAATAAATATGTCCTCAATAATGTAAGAAAATACATTTTTTCGCCAGGTGCCATTGATTTTGTTTAACGCAATTTTATTCATTGTCTTTAGTATAGGTGTAGAAGGTGCTGTTCATAACCCTATGAAGAGTGAAATGATGTAACTATGGTTTTCCTTTTATTTGTTAGTGAAAAACGGCCGTTCACAGATTCGGAACGCCAACCGCAAGTTAGTTGTTACTTTGGTGAGCACTAATTTGGCCCTATCTAATTCTGTTGGTCGAAGCAGCTGTCGCTCTTGCGTGGCGAATTTAACCGCCACGTAGCAATCGCTCCAAACTGCTTGAGTAAATAAGGAAATAATAAAAGCAAGTTTTATTAGTCGAAAACAGTCTAGCTGGTCGCCGATTGGTTTGGCTTACCGACGTTGACTGTGTTTTATTCCACAAATCCTTTCGTATATAAGTATATCATACATTTTACTTGAAATGACAAGTGTATGGACTGGTTCGGATTTCAAATAATAATTAATTATTTTTCACGCGGGTTTACATTTTACCCGCTTAGAGAAGTTGTCGCTGTAGTCGACGAGTGTAATTCATTGTTGTCATTCGTCAGATTGACATTTAGTTAGTGATCGTACACAACAAGAGCGCCCTACCTTCCTGAATCTCCCTTTGCCAAGCATAATCAGTTCGTTGCTTGATTAACGATTTTCCTAAAAATTGATGAACGGCCTTTTTCCTCCAACATAAATGTAATAATCTCTGTTTTTTCCGGATAAAAAAGATCCTCCAGACACCAGGCTGTCTTCAATGTTCTTGTTACTCGTACATACATAGGTGTTTTTTCACTTCTCCTTTTTGCGTACGCCTGATAGGCATTATGAACTTCAGTTTGGATCATTACTTTTAACTTTTTCGTCTTTTAAAAAATATATCTTGGTTACATTACGTTTAAGTCTGACTCATTTTTAATTTTCCTTTAATTTAACTTGACTTTTTCATGTTTTTATATTTCTTAATTACCTAAGCGAATTGGTCTAATGTAAATAAAAAAAATACAAACAGATTTTGATGTAGAATGCCATTCCAAATTAATTTCAGATACAAATAAGAATTGCACATAGGAATAATATGCGGACATAAAGCAATGTTTGATCAGTCCCAGTTGTGGTCGACAAATTAAAAAGTCTACACAATTATTTGAAAAAATTATTTATCCTCGGTTTTGAACGAAGCCTGATTCCAATAAATTTCAAAATATACGCAGCACCTGGAAATGCACTAACAATATCTTGACTGTAAATTATAATCCATTAGAATTTTCTCGTTGACGGCTTAAAAGGGTATGCAAATTCCAGATTACGTCCCAGAAGAGGACCCTCGTCAGTTGAAAAAAAAAAACATATCAATATCACCTGAAAATCCATGCAAAATCGTCTTTTTTCGCATTCAAAGACATTATTCATCAATCGACAATGTCCCTTGTGTACCTATCGAAAAAAATCACTTCATCACTGCTATAATCAAAGTCTTTCGTGCCGAAAAACAAAGCACGGATGCCTACAGCAAATATAAACAAAACGAAGGGCTATTAGAGCGTAAGCTCCGAAAAAACGGTAATAAAGCACAAAAGTGACAGAATGAAACATGGAGAAGGACAACAATAAATGGAGCTACCTTGGACCGAAGGCAACGCCAGGTGATTTATAAATAAATCTGATTTATGTCAAATTAGCTCCGGAGTAGAGGAAAATCAATTACTTGTAATTAGAAACTATTGTTCTTGGGCGAACGGAAGGACTCAAGCATCCCAGCTCCTAATGAGGGTAGGTGTCGGCCGATCTGCTCAAACGGGTAGGTAAGGATTCAAGCATTGCTGCACGTTATGTTGACATGGGTAACCGGATATGTTTTGTTTATTGGAATTTATTGAGTGTCAGCTAGGCGGTAAAGTTTTATACTGCTATTCAGGTAGGCTAATATGATTTAGTATATTGTGATGAAACACAGTTATTGCTTGTATTGTTTAGTATGTTTCGTGGGTATTGAGCTTTTGATCCATTGAAATAATCTGGATGGAATCGAAAGGTATGCATATTGAAATTTTCCACTGAGAATCATTGCATGTGCCTACGCTGAAATAAGATTGTGTGGATAATCTATGTATTTTGGGAATTAGTTAGAACTTCCGTTAAAATGTTTATTCTGAAATGACGAATTCCCGTTAATGTAAACATTTCTACACGCACTAGTGACATCACTCTTTCCGATTAACTAATTGCATGCCTTACATTTGCCCATAGCTCTGTAGTGAAATGAAACCTACGCACTTTTATTGAGTTAGTTTACTTGCGAATGTTCAAATTAAGGATAGTTATTTGTGACAATATTATCATACTACTACCATTTCCAAATATAACAAACAAGTCAATGTGAAAATTTCAATTGAAGTTGTTTGAATCAATGTTATGTGAATGCGAAATCGTCATGGTAAATATTTTGAGCTATTTAATATGCATAGACATTTTCACAGAATCCGCTTGACTGCATAAGGACTTTTTGACAAAATTGAAATTTTTTGGCTTATTACATAATATTTTGATGAACGTATTAAGCCAAAAGTAACACTGGAAGCAGAAGATAAAAACGTTCAATTTCAAATATTTGTGGACGTCCGGCGATACGAAATTTGATTGAAGTCTATACTGAAGCTCAATAGAATGGATGCAATGATAATCGCTTGTGTTTTTGAACACCATGAAGTGTCACGAAAGCAAATTGAGGCATGCAATACTTTAGTTAGATAAAATCGGATGTTTTTCCGATGAAAGTAGATCAATTGAACTTAGAGCAATTTATATGACATAGAACTGGAAATGTTAAAGGGTCTTTTGATTGGTTTTATGATTTTGAATTTGTTTTGCATTGTTCAAAGCTCATTTACACTCGCTTATTTTAAACAAGAAGATAAAGTACATTCAACACTCATCGGCAAATACTTGAAAATTTGTCAAATAAATTATTGGTCAATCTATGCAATACTAAGATTGAAAGAGGATGTAGACTTCAATCGTGGATTAAAATCCAAGAAAAACTTAAAATCAAAACACTAATTTTCATGTTACCTGCAGATGTTTCGCCAGAGAAAATAAATCTTAATTTCCAGTACTCGTGAAGGGAAATGATGAGCATGCGGAGGTCATGTACTGGAAACCATGTTACTTAATATTATCTTAGCCTACTGATGAAAAAATTTCATGACAATTATATTATTCTTCAAAGACGCACAAAAGGCGGAATAAATTTTTTACACAAAAAAAAACTTACATGAAAAAAGATGTTTCCAGGCAACGTATTTTTCGAATCATGTTTATTCTGTTTATTACCGACAAGCAGAAGTATAAAGAAGATCTGTCCAATTTATTGTCCTTGTTCATGACAAAGTACACAAATTTTAATATTTACAGTGCCATTCATATCCCAACCGGCGTCTTTCATGTTCCTCTCTCTCTCTCGAGATTTCGACATCAACATTTCATGCAAATTTCATGTTACCGAATTTCAGTATTCCCAAACAACCAGAACAATATCAACACTTCCTCCCTCTCAATTCCACCACCACCGACTATTTTTCTCGGTGAAAAATCTCCAAGTCCAGTTTCTCACTGAAAGAATAATTAATTGCTTCCTTGGAGTTGTGTTCTTGCGAAAATAATCGTAGGCTGGTGGACCGAATTCCGTTTAATAGCAGATAAACAAAAAGTGGCCCAGAAGCAGCAGCAGAAGCAATGGCAGGACGGCAACAGCCCAACAATAATAACAAAGAATGATAATAAATAAGTTATAACGAAATAAATCCTGAGATTCTAAGCCAGGCCGGGCTTTCTTAAAGTTCTCTCAAGGATTTTCTTGTTGGGTGAAAGCGCACAGCAGTCGGAAAATATTAACCTTTAATGACTCGCGCAAATACAACATAATCCAAACAAAGGTACGCGAGTAGCATAACGCCACCCAGAGTTGTTTCTGTGTTTCGTAGGTGTTGGGTTTTAAGAATTTGAAATTCAGTAATGCCTTCTGCCTTTATTATTCCGACGTGACATTAATTCCTCTTAAAACAGAATTGCAGAAGACAATTGACCTTGTGAAATATGGAGGCGTTGGTGTTTCGCTTGCGCGGAGGTGGCGGTCGAGTATTTGTTTGTCAGCACAAACATAGAAACTCTAAGCACATGTTTATTATACGTGTCCGATCGTACGAAACAATTTTAGATTCAAGAGAATTCGTCCACACTGTTTGTACGATGAGACTGGCATGTTTATCCCAGGCTATATCCTTCTTGGAATACAGACAAATAGTTCTAAGGATCTACAGTACGTATCACTCTGTACATGCTGCATGTACACATTTCTTTCTATGTGCGACACGTTCAGTTGTCATGAGATCCATCAGCATTCCTGTTTCTGCGGAAATCCATAGTTCGATATTTCCACCCTCGCATTCATTGAAACAATCATTTACCCTCATAAAACAGAGCCAGAAAGCGTGTTTCTATCATAGCACAAATTATCAGATGACTCAGCCGGAAATTGTACGATAGAATCCAAAAGGGTTTTTGTTGCGCTATTTTGGGAATTCAAGTGGCTATTGAATTTCGGAAATGGAATAAATGAACATGCAAGGATAATGTATCATCTAAATTGTGTGTGTAATATATTCTCTTCTTGTTCTTTGAAATTCGCGAACTGTAAAAATTTGACAAATTAAGAAATGTAAGAAAATTTTTGATAATTCTTTAATTTTCTTAAACGTTCAGATTGTACGATTAGTTATAAAATTTATTTACTTCTGATTGGCTAAATCAACGGATACAAATTCAACTAAAAACTAGACAAAGGATAAACTTATAAAAAAACAAGACCATAATAAAGTACAAAACTCTAGAAACAGAAGAATAAAGAAAGAGAAAACAAGGCAATAAATTCAAATTAACTAAAGTATACAAAATGCGGTAAATAAAATAGAATCATAATTGAACACTGACATGAAATGGGATTTTCAGCAATTTAATTAATTCATTTCGTAAGATAAAACAGTTGCTCTTAATTTTTAGGCAGTAGAGGACCAATATTTAAGCAATTATGTTGCCTAGACAAGCATAAAAGTGGAGATTAAAAATATGTGAGTGCGACGGTAAAACATACTGGGTCACGAACAGGAAACTGCCCACTGGGACTATGTCACAGAATGATTAATAATTTTTCACAGGAGACATTCGTCTAAACATGCTCTGCTTGACAGGAGGGTAGGGATTTCATACTATACTCACAGTAAGGAAAACGGAACTTAAACAATAGCGATCGAGTAAATATGCGTTGTACAACCTCAACAGCATCAATGAGGAAACGATAATGAGGACCAAAAATTTGACAACAATTTTCGAGGACATTAAGCACGAAGGAAATGTACAGGCGAGAAAATATCAGTAAAAGGTCTTAGCACTCTAAGAATGAAGTCGCACAACACCAGGCCTTGGATGTGACACGCAAGATGTGGACATCAAATTTTAGTTTAGAGTCAAACACAACACGAAGGTTTATGAAATTATGAAATTATTAATAAGACTGAAGAAAGAACCAAGGATGAAATAGGAAAACGTCATACAGGATGATTTGCACGTAAAGTACTTCTGGAAGCATTTAGCAACATCAAGTTTAATATAATTGGCAGAACACCAGCTGCCTAGAGCATACAAGTCATCCTGCAGCTGGGAGCGGCCATCTATTGACTCAATCATCCTGAATATTTTCAGATCGTTAGCGTACAAAAAAGACGGGGAATTATAGAGAGAATGAAGGCCATTTATAAACAGGAAGGAAAGCTGAGGACTAAGAATCAAGCCTTGTGGAATACCAGAAGTAGGATAGAAGGAAGAATAAGAACAAGAATAAACCGTTACATAACATGCACGATCACGAAGGTATGATTAAAACCAGCAACGGAGCTGACCCGGAATATTGAAACCATCGAACTTTGAGAGTCGCTGAGTCAAATGTCTTGGCAAAATCTGTATATAATACATCCACTTGCTTTTGCTGGTCGATGGCGGACGCAACAGTATAACGAAACGCAAATAAGCTGGAAACTGTTGAATTACTTTTAACCAAACTATGTTGCTCAGAAGCGAGAAAATGCTCAAATAGTGGGTATACTCTATTGTAAACAGCTCTTTCGAGAAGCTTACTGAAGCAAGCAAGCAATATGGGGCAATAATTGGAAACGCAACACAATTATCCGGCTTTGACGATGGGCAAATATTTGCGTATTATGATATTCTAAGTATTGTATTTTATTGTTTTTTTTTCGTCCAGTGAATTTAATTTCCTAGCGAAAATTCAAATTATCATTTCATAACCTACTTAAGCTGCAAATCTAATGGAATAAAATTGAAGTATACGGATTCAGATTTTCTTTAGTTCTAATTCTACACATATATTTTAAGAGCAGCATCGTCAAAGAAACACAATTCAAACAAAAACACCAGCACAAAAAATCCTAAGCATAGGACCCAACAAGTGCACTTTTTTATTTTGAAGTTTGATTTCGTCAAAAAATTGGTTTTTCAGCCTACCAGATTATTATAGTTCAGTAATTTTCCATGCAAGTGCATGTAAATGGTGTTTTGTAAAAAGATTAGACATTGTTTTACCCTATAATTTTTTTTGAAAACGTCACTAAGTACTTATTGTCACGCAAAGACCCTATCCAATATCTCTTCCATTCTTAATATTGATGTAATATGAAGTTTAATAGCACAAGCACTCAAAAATCTATTACATAATGCACCGTTGGAAAAAAAACAGGTTTTTTTTTGTTGAAAAATGGACTATTTACAAACGAGGTTTTCAAAGGTGTGTTAAAGTACCCCACGTTACGAATAGTGTATAAAATATAAAAATATTTTAAAACAGCTTTATTTGCAACTATGAAATATAATATTTCCAATAGATTCACAGTTATGTTGCCGCTAGCATTTGGTCCGTTTTTAACTCCGAAGATTCGAGACTTGAGGATTTTCTAATTCAATACATAGTTCCTGTATTTCAGTTGCTCGGAAGATATCAATATTTTGAGAATATGGTCTACTTTTTCCTTTTCTATGCACAGATGGATGGTCTAATAATGGATGGTCTAAAATAATGGCCAAAGATGGATGGTCGAATCCAATTTCTGTTTTGCTTTCAACAAGGATATCGTAGAATTAAAACAAGAAAATTTGCCATATTACACCGCTTTAGACAAGAAAAGTGCCATATTACACCGCTTTAGACACTTGATTTTGTGCCAGTACCTGGTACTAGATCTTGAAAACTTACGCTTAGATTGCATGCAGACCGGATCGTAGTCCTGCAGAGAAGATTAATTAGCACCTAGCGACTAGATAATCTGCAATGTTAGTTAGCGATACTTGAAGGCTACAGTACTGGCAGTGTTAGGGTTAGTCGGCTGTTTGCATAGATAGACAGGATACTTAGGGGAGTTTAGGGTGAACTGTTGGGAAGAAATATTGCATCACAAAAATGTTCAACCGTCTTCACTGATATAATTTCCACGGCAGTGCCATGGAAAATAGTTGGCTCTGTACTGTTCTATGCACAGTAAATTAAAAAAAGCTAGAGAATAACTATGAATTGTGGAAAAAAATCAACAACCTATAGTAATTCATATCTCCCCCAAAATTAAAAGCACGGAAATACCATTTCGAAATTGGAGATTTAAAAATAAATTTGTCTGATTTTTTAAATTGGCTTATACACATGTGACTAGTGATTTGACAGTGAAAACAGATTTTAAGAGTATAAAACAACGAGGAAAAAATCAGTTACCAAACAGAATGTGTGAGAGTGTCCGTCAATTGTCAATTGTAAATAAATCATCTTTGATGATTTTCAAAAATTAATTTGAAGAGAGGTTTACTTTAAGTACGGTAAAAATTCCTGCTGAATTGACGTCCACTTGCGAAAGTAGGGAGACCACTTTTTGGGATGCTATTGCAAACTTACGTACAAGGCAAAAAAATGTGCCACGAGAATGCAGTCTGCATTATTGAAAGGGAAAGATCTAAAATTATTCCAGTCTCAAAAATTTTCTCATTACCGAAATAACTTGTCTTAATTTGGGCACTTATTCACATTGTCATTTGCACAAAGAGCTTTAATTTTGCAACAGGACTAGGGAAAAAAACATCGTTAATCCATAGTTGCTCTAGTCGTTTCAGTTGTTAAAATTAGATTGTCTCAATTCGACGAGGGATTGTCTATTTTTCGATTAGTACAGACAATTCTGATTAAACTGGTCTTAATTTCTCGCTCACTAGCCTGTTATGGCCTATTTTTGCTTGAATGTTCGAATAGATGGTTCTGGATGCCTCTAGCTATTACGAATGTGTTTTCGGTGCATGTATGCATCCAACAATATGTTACAAGTAATGAGCTGAAATATGTAAATTTAAGTGATGTTAATTTAAAAATATTCGAATTCAACAAAAAACCCCAGAGAACAAGTAAGGAATTGTTTGTTTATAAAATCTGTTCGTGATGATTTAGTGTAAATATATATTTTGAGAACATAATTGCAAAGATAAATAAAATACATTTCGGCCAGAGACTATTTTTCCTTTCAAGAAGAAAAACGAGCACCAGAAATGTTTCTAACGCGCTTATTACTTATTTTCATAAAGGACGAGATCTTTACCATCACAAATTTCAAATTGTTAAATTTTTGATTGTGTATTCAGACTTATATTCAAGCAGAAGTTTAAGGGCAGACACTAAATTTTTAGCCATGATTTATTTCGAAAAGATTATAATCTGGATCACCATACGATTGATGAAGATTCTAGTAAAAAAAACTAAGTAACAGCGAGTCATAGCTGTCATTAAGAGAAATCTTTTTTTCAAGCACCATATTGCATGTAAAAGTGATAGTTTGGTCTTATATAGATAATCTTTTCTTTCTTTTCGTTCATTTTCTTTTTTGCTGCATGATTTTCTTCCGGTAGCTTCTGATGAAGCCTAATTTCCTTCCCGTTATTTTCCAATAAATAAGAAGCTAAATGATGTGCACTGATCTTAATAAAGGCGCAATAGCTAAGGAGGTGTTATAAAAATACTTTTCGCTAAAAAAAAATTATTTTAAAACTTTAAGTTAATTCAAAACATTGATTCAGAATGCCTTTGGAACAAACTTTTAATCGGGAAATTCAAAATTTAATTGCAGCATAATTCTGTTATCTTATACACAACGACGTAGAAATTAATTTATTGATACCAAAAACTGCTAACGGATATTTTATAATTTTTTATGAATCGATTAAAATTAGTTTGAGCAAAATAGAAGTTTACATAGCATATATATTTAAGTTTTAAAAAGACGATTTAACATTTAAAACATTAGCACTAATGACAATATCGAAAACAAACAACAAACATAAATATAATCTTTCGAAATCCTTGAAGCGTCGTAAAAAGGACTATCCAATACCTTTTGTACGAGCTAGGAAATTTTCGTGACATACAAGATGCGTAATACCTCATTTTTTCTTAATTCTGAGGACGCCTGAAACTAACTGTGTAAAAACAAACCAAGTTGTCTCGAAATCGGATACTGGCTTGCTTATTCTTAAAAGACACTTGTTTAAATTGAATGGAATTGTCTTGAATCTTAAGAATTATTGATTCATTTCAAACTTAATAGGAAATAATTTTTGTTCCTGTTTGACCCACATTGGGCGGCAGACCTATAAACGGAAAATGTCGGCTTACAACTTTATTTTTGAAAAATTGAATCAAAGAAAATATATTTTCTGAGCTTGAGCTTGCAATTACTTTAACTCAAGAATTCATCTGTGCGTGAAGAATGAACCTGTAGTTTAACTCAAATTTATATTCGCATTATTTGCAATGTACTTTACAATCAACTTAAAAATTATGTTCAGATATGTATTCAGATCGATTTGGCCAAACCTAGAATAATATATGAAACATACAATTTCTACCTATTATTTAACAAATATGCACGATAGAGCTTAAAGTCCATAAAAATGTTGAAATGATCCGTTTTCTTGAAACACAGCTGATAATTTTATGCAAATCTACCTGTGTCATAGAATAAGTCATAGAAAAGATCGTGTCTATTACAGTGAGATATAGTCAAACTAGCAACATAAAATCATTTGCGAGATTCAAGTAATCCAAAGATGGAGATAATAAAAAAAGGCAATAAAATATGAATCAAATTAGAGAATTTATACTGTTCTACAAAGTTAAGCTCTACAATGCAATTAACTGTAACCAGCTACCACAAATCCAGCTCTTACTTCAAGCCAGGTTTCAGTGTGGCAATTATAAGTGCGATAATCAAAAAAAAGTTTGTAATAAAAAAAAGCGAAGCTGATTCACTAAATGATAAAAAATCAATCTACGTTTCTTTTTCCCATACGAGGATTAGTTTAAAGTTCATTGCTTCAAATTTTAAATAATGATAGCAAAATGTAAATCCTGCCAGATTCTGGCCCTCAGCCCAAATAATTGTAAACTTTAACAATAGATAGACTTTCAAACACAAGGCTTCTGCAAATAATACATCAAGCCGTTTACAATTTTTTTTTTAACTGCAATTAGGACATGCTCTATTTGCAAGTTATTCACATTAAATAAAATCTAAATTGAATCATGACACCATGCAATAAAACCCGACATTAAATTGCTCATGAAATGAATTACCTTTAAAATTAAGCGTTACACCGTGTTCCCATTATGGTACTTTCATATATGTAGCATAAAAACGTCCAAGTAGGTACACGTTTCGAGCGAAATCCTCCAATGCACGTAAACGATCCGCCAACAAATGAGCACTTATCCTGAACCAATTTCACTTTACACCACTTGTAAATCCACCGATCTTCACTTTGAATACACCGATACTGAAAAGTTTACTCAAAAAAGGATGAGTTATTTTCCAACGAAATCTAATTAATCACAAACTCTCTGATGAACACTTTTCTCTCCAATGAAAACTTCAATGATTTAATATTCAATAGCTCCAGCTGCAAATTATTCCTAATTTACATTTTGCCCGAAACATTTTTTATCAATAAAGGGGCGGACTGAATTCGATAAGATACTTTTGGCCAGAAGAAAATTAAACAGACACAGCTGCAAAGGGTCAAAGCGAATATTGCGAATGAAAACATAAACTTCGGAAACTCACACAAACAATGGGAAATAATACTGAAAAAATAACCCGCCATTCTCAGGACAGAATACTTTCATCAAACTCCAATCGTATAACTCGTTAATACGTTAATCACTTGGCACCGATAAAGTTTCTGGATTCTGATAAAAATCCATTGAAATGTGCAAACAACGCTCAACGATTGCAAGGTCACTGCACCTGGTTTTCGACCCAGAAGGAACAACAATGTGAAAGCACTTCAGATACGAGTACGACGCCCGTTGCGGAATCAAGCACTTATCGCGATACCGGTAGCGGTCCAATCGCACAGGTACACCCTCGACGATACGTGAACGCGTTAGCACCGTAATTTCGCGATCGTCGTAACTGTTGTCACCGTTCCGAGTGACGTCAACGCAACGTGAACTAAACACTTCCGAACCGACAAAAGAACTGAATCTGAACCTGCCAGAGATACGGCACACAGCACTGCGGTAACAGATGAGCCCGTGCACACGCGGGACACGGCCGGGGAACGCCAAGGTGAGGAGCCACGCTTAATGGAGACCGTGCCTGATATCTGGTTGTCTTCACGATTCCTCCGCACGCGAAGAGATAGCTCTCGTCCTTGCCAAGAGAATTTTATCCCACATCGGGCGCATCTTTCTATGGAGAAATATCCTTTCACTCGCGTGCCAAGTTTTAGTGTCGCCCCGTCAACCAGCAGGGAAATTCCTTTTTACATAAAGCGCTTGCTCGAATATAGTCGGTTTCGAAGGCAATGCTAGCATTTAAATTCCTATACCCCAATCAGACGCATATCTTCCCGTTTAGTGATAAGACGAATTGTGCGTGAGCGTGAAGTCGATTCTCCTCAGTACCAAGGCCATTTCTCTTCAACGGGGAAAATTGGTAATCACAAAAGCTTCTATGCTGTTTGTCTGCAGATATATCTGAATCTTTTCTCGAAGAAACTGGATTGTATGCATATCGCAGACGAATCATTCGATTCAGGTTAGAGGACCAGCTTCGGTCACCAGCTGAGCAACATCTTTGGTTTTTCTTTTATGTCTTGACTTGATGGAATATAATTATCGTTCGAAAACATTGAGTGGAGAAGATACAAATCAAACAGTCAGACACAAATGTGGGTGTAAGCAAGTTCGTTTGGATACGTTGATAACTCGAAAGTTAGTCGAATTGATATTTTCTTTAGTATCTTTTGGTTTGTATGATTCACAAGATATTATGCATGCAAAAATGTTTCTATGTATTATGCTTGTAGGTAGAATAAAATATTTTTTTTCGACATTGGATAATCGAAAATAACGTTACTTTAGTAGTAAATATTGTATGCATATTTTCATCAAAAGTTATGAAAATGCATGCTTAAATTCAGTGTTGCCAGTAATATATTCAAAAATCTATTTTTCTGAAATATATAAATACGAAACCAATTTCTACTGTTATGTAAAAATATGATAACTGTATTCACTAAATGACCGCTAAGAAAAAAAAATATGCTAAATGAAATATGGTCCCCAGTAATAAGTTGCAGAAGGAGTTATTATTTAAGACACAAAAAATTGAACAATAAATCATTAAAATTTCAGCCATGCTCGTAAGATGTGGTGAGGGTTTTTCAATATAAAATAACAGACTTGCATGTTTAATACTTTTGTTACAGGAACTGGCTGCCAAATGCACTGTCAGCCAATTCACAAAAAATGTTCAAAAAGTGGTCATACATTTCCTTTTCCGTTGTTGAGAAGAAATTCCAGCCTTGCTTATGAGAAATGCTGGGGTTTTTTTTGGACCGGTTTTTTTATAAAAGAACATTTGCATTCAAAATTAGTTGTATATTGTAAAACAGTTGTATCGCAAACAAACTGTTCCCTTTTTGCTCACATAAGAGTCTTGGAGAAAAAACATCTAGTTCGGAGGACGACTTTTTGAACATGAAGGTGGTATCTGATAACGACCAATTGGTTACTGAAGGCTCCGCAAGCAATGCATAACATTGAGGAGAGCAGTGTGAAGGAGCCTTCTTCTGCCGTCTCGAAAGCTAAACGAAAAAAAAACCTATCTGTATAAGAGGCCTGTATGTGCTTACCCCCGATGAGGTCAAACTAGATCTGGAAAGACAAGACTTCCATCATATTAAGTCCTCCTATTCAAAAAAAAAAATAGAAAAGCTTTTCTAAACTAAGAAAAGAAGAAGACATTTTTTTGTAGCTTTCGGGCTATATGTCAGTTATTGGACCAAATCGAACAATTTCCATAACTACAAATTTATTGTCATTCCTAAAAAAATCAACAAAGAACAAACTCGATGTGTCCAAAATTCCCAAAATTCCACGTAAATTATCCGTCGATTGTGGCCGAGAGCTTGCTGCAGCCTTTGTAAGTTGTTCTAAAAAAGAATGAAACAAAAAAATAATTTGCTCAAGTAGCCAAAACTATCGCTGTTTAATTGATTAGTATAAACAACTCAACCAACTACCTGGCTAATTAATATAGCAACCCACCCAAATTCAAAACCCACCCCTATTCCATCAAGTGGAACATTTTCGATTCCAGCCAACTTTTCAAACGAAATGAGGCAAGAGTAACTTCATGCAATGATGAAGGTCATAATGGCGAAAATGATCCAGAGTTTGTTCACTGCTTAATATCTGAGAGCACATATTCCCTTTTGTCAACCTAAATAAATGAAGTCAATCGTATATCCAATATACCAAAAAAAGATGGAATAATGTAATTTTCAAGCAGTTATATCATTCAAAAAATTGGTTATGCCCGTTGAGCATGAATGTTACAGCCAGAGCGGCTGTAACATTCATGCTCATTCAAAAAACCTTCTTAAAACCGGGAATTTAGCTTGCCGATTATCTTTTTGCCAGGTAATTTAAATGCACACAATCACGCATACGGATCAGTGAGAAATTAACAGCAGCGAAAAAAATTTTCAATTAAACAGCTGGTACTGCATCTTCCTTACATATACATCTGTACACTATGTATCTCAGGCTGAAGCAGTAAGTGAATCGTCTGTGAAATATCATTTGTGAATAGATGAAAAACGTCGAAAAAAAAATCAGTGAGTCGTGATCCTTAAAGTGATACAATTTGGAAAAGTCTACAATAATTAGAATTATAAGTGAAGTGGACAGATCAATCATCTATGCATTTTCTGGCCTAAATTACCGCAATATAGATGTAGCCAACGCCTATGCTGAGTTACTCCACATAATGATCTTGAAGAAGGAGAACGTCCCAAGCAGACGACAGCACATGCACATAGCAGGTATTTATTAGCAAGGAAACCTGATTTTTAGTTTGATTATTGAAGATTATTTTTTTTAATATGAAATTTATTATATAATCTCAAGAAGAAACAATATGCAAGACAGTATAAATAATTTATACTATTAACCCATGTCTAACCATGCCTAACCCCATGCCTAACCATTTACCCCAGGCTATGTGAGAATTTCCCAATGCCATTTTTTGATTGTCAGAAACTGGCCCCAATCATCTTCATTATTAATCGCTATAAATTTTTAAAGATCTCTCAAAACTCACAACCAATAAGTCTACTTTCTCTCCTCGCCAAACTCGCGGAATACATGTTTCTCTTTTGCCTAAAAGAGGAAGTACTCATAAAAAATTATCTGCCAACATCGCTTTTCTATTCGCAACAAAAATTTTAAACAAACCTTCAGGAAGCTCGTGCAGCCCAGCATATTAGAATAAAGTTCAACAAAAAAAAATCGACAGGGCTTGCCACATACGATGCCGATACGCAACTATCTGCTTTCATCAACTTTATTAATCCAACCCATATGACACTTCCTTCCAAAAAGGATCTTCCAGGTCAAAAGTGACAGCATCCTCTCATGCAAAAGACCCGTAACAGCCACAGTTCTTCAAAATTCCCTTCTGTCACCAACTTTGTGCAATTTATGATTATTAGATAATCTCACATCCATCAGAGGTCATACTTCCATCCATTTTTCGCTCATCTAGACAAGCAACAGTCACTACCTCAAAACTTCAACGCTCCATCGAATCCGTTTTTTTTAAACAAAAATTTTTTTTAACTCCCATAAAATAATATTTTTCATAATTCGAAAAAGACGAAAAAAACCACGATCACTATCAATTGAAAGTGTTTAGATTCCAATTCCTTGGCGAGTGCGTAATATTCAGACAAACTTCCAAAAGGAACTAGAAAAACTCTAGTTATGCCAAAACATCGATCTCCGAAAAATAAACAGGATTCCCAAATACATCAGACTAAGAGTCGAGACAGTCGACACGTAAATACGCAGCCGTGCACGATATACCGAAACTTTGACACGATATACCATCACCTTAACAGCTCCCTAAGAACCCTGAAAACGTTACACTTCCACATCAATCTTATCAATCGAATCTTAAAGCAACTCAAGGAATCGTATTTTCAGCCAATCGAACAATTTTTGGGACGAAAAAAACCGATATGTATGTCAATAGCCTATTCACAATAATATTTGCTTGTTTAATGCCTCCGTGAAGAAGTCAAAGATTTGATAGTATCCTACAGAATAAGATCAAAATTTAGAAGAAACTTTCTCACAGATAACACCGAAAATGCCAGTTTTGGAATGCATGGTAATTCGCAGTTTTGGGGTCAACTAAGAGAGAGTATCTTCAAGGTTGAGATCCTCTATTGTAGTAAAGCATCAAAGTGCTACGTATAGTAAAATAATAAAATTACATTAAAAATTCAAATTTCTCAAAACAGAGATGCTAAGAAAGCGCTAAGTGAATTTTCACTGTAGAAGTTTTGCTACCAAACACACAGCATGCGAAGATTCTTTCTATTCAAATAACTGAATTATCTACGCAGATACGTAGCTAACACGCTTCAACGTAAAATAATCCAACCAGCATCCTGCTACATCTATTAACAAAACATTGCATTTTCGAGCCCATTCATTACGACCCCGGTCGTAACTAAAAACCATTGGGCGCAATATTCTTACTCTATCCGTCAGGGTTTGAATTCGAGAAATTTAAGCACTAGAAAAAATAAAAGTAAAGTAAAGTAAAGCAATCCCACGACAACCCTTGTATGGGTCTAGGGGTTGAAGCTGGTAGAGAGCTTCATTACAATTTTTTTAATCATTGTGGATACAAGGGTGGAGTTATTAGTTCCACGACTCACTTTACCCCTGATTTAAATCAGGTACCTAATCAGAGCTAGGTGAACTCAAAGCTTGGTGCGCGGACCCTCGTCCGAACCTGGATTCGAACCAGGGACCCCACACGCAAGAAGCCAGTGCTCTACCCACTAGGCTACTCAACCTAACCTAGAAAAAAAAAAAAAACCAATTACCCAAAATTTTCAGTGAGTGATTCGTGAAATTTAAAAAAATCTCAAGTAGTATTAAGGATGTAAGTAAATAGTATGAGCTAATTTCCGTTTTTCCTTCACCCGAATCTATATGTTTTCTTTTTGTTAAAATTCCATTGAAAAATGTTTATCGATTCAGGAGCTATGTCGAAATGAATTTATTAAATAATTATTAATTTTTTCCTCGACTGTTTCAAGAATTTGGTAGCACAACAAATTATAGATTTGAGGGGTTAGCTCTTTAAGGACAAAAATTTCAAGTAGCATCTCCCAAAATACAATCGAATATAAATTTTTAGGAATGTATTTTCTGTCATAGCTCAACTTGAGTAATTCTCTTAGCGGCCATTAAACTAACGTCGTGACTGGAAAAACTATCCTCAGGGTAATTAAAGGAAATTTTATTTGTCAAGTTTGAGCATCAAAGCGCGTTGCATATAGATCGAACTTCCAAGAGCAGTAAAAATGTATTAAGCCAACTTTGTGCTCTTGTTTACGTGTTGTTCAAAACTTTCTAGACGTTACAAATATGCTAGACTTTTATTTCACATTGGTTTCATCCCAACGTACTAATTTGTCTGGCTACGTTCATTTCTGCAATAAGTCAATACATGTTCGAGCGTGTATAGTACTTATCCGTCTTCACAAAGGTTTGATAAACTTCATCTAAAAGTTTCAATAAAAATGTTTGTGAAACGGGATCACAGTTGTTGTTTTGATTTAATTGTAACTTGATTCAACTAGTTTCAAATATCATGCGAACAACATTATGCCTGCGATATTTTCATGTTCGATGCTACAAGCAATAAGGACCACTGTCAGACGAAAAAAATTACTCACCGTTGCTTCCTTGCTCCGGCTGTACATTTTTCATTAGTCTTGTTCATCATAAAACAAATCAAATATAATGAGTTGCAGGAACGGGTTAGAAGAACTAAGTAACTCAAGATCACAAAAAATCTATGCATTCATCGCCAGACATAAATGTGGTAGCACCCGTTCCCAGAGCCATCAGAAATTCGCCTCATGTCGTTTGTTCCGAATCGTCTTTATTCAAAAACAAGCCTCTTGTTCATATTAGATGCAGCTCCCGGTGAGTAGAAAAGACAACTGACGGCAAAGACATGCATCTAGCAAAGAGAGTCCTGTGCGTAGCAAGAACGTGCATCGATAATACACGCTGATATTATAACACGTTCCCAAGCAGAGGGAAGTTTTTGTTTGGGCTATGAACCCTTCGGGCTCCATAAATAGATACACTCTGTTGAAGTCATGAATCGGAGATGAAACTGGATTGTGGACTCAGATAAATAATGAGTGTGAACGTTACGGCTGAAAACCAACATGAATCAATGCGATTAGGCCTTTTTAGACTTGTATTCTTGATCCAGTCCTATAACCGTTTTTCTGGGCAAGAGGCAGAAGAATCGAGGGGAAATCTCTACAAAAAGTGATGCACTTGGAGAGAATTTTTCATCACTTTTGAAACTGATTGAAACTGATGCAAATCACTAACACAACTATAAACATAGTTCACGGGTCAGGAATATTTCATGAAACACTCAAGTCGAAATGAGAAAACAACAACACGCACACATTCATATGCATAATCGGTATATGAACGGTTCCGTTGCTGAAGAATACAAGTGTGGAAATGTTGATTGTTGTAAAATCAGTAAACCAGGATTTTTTTTTCAATGTTCCATAGGTTACAGCAGTATTGTTTGAAAAATAAAACATCAAGTCACTTTCTGTTTATGAGCTGAACAACTATTAATTTGTGCTCCAAATATTTCAGTTCAAACCAAGGCTCACTTCAGCAACATTTCCAAGCGCAAATCGAGGTATACCGAAATCTAACATCAAATCTATAACTACTACCAGAAAACATAAACACTGACACAAAACTCGTCCACCACCCCGGCAATCAGCAAAAAGGGCAAAAAAGGACCCTAATGAAACAATGGCTTTGCCAAATATTATCGGCACAGTTTATCCCGGCAAATCGATGAATTTTCCGTAGTAGATGCTCGATGAGAATCTTCTTGCGTTTAATTAGCCGTGACATGTCCGGATGGATCTCTTTCCCGTTTGCTTGCTTCGCTTCGAATCGAAAGCCGGCCGGGAAGATATGACACGTCTTCCAAAGGGGCGGATTCCGGTCAATTAGTTCATATGATATCTTGTGATTTCGTGATATTAAATCAGAGATAAATTATAACTTCGATTGTTCAGATGTGCCGACTCGGCAATCTTTGCTGATGCCAGACAAACGACCGATAACGTTCGTTTGATAGCATCAGCATTAAAATCTGATTTATCCCGTATACCCTTTGGCAGTATGTGTTTGTAATCTTAATCCAAGAAATATATTGATTCAATTAAAATTTTGGGGTTGGGTGTGACGCAAGGATACATAGCGCTGAGAGGATATTCAAAACAGAGCATGTAAGGGATATCTGTAGATGCACATTTAAAAAATACTATTTTAGCTATTTTATTATTTCAAGACTTAGATGAAGTCAATTCGAGTGGCTTGCATTCGCATGTTCTATTTGATTGCTGCGGCTACTACCACAATAGATCGATGATGAGTCAATCGAATGGAGCATCAAAACAGCCTACCAAATTGCAACCACATCAATTATGCTAAGCTGTTTTCGGCTCTGCAATTCACTTCGAACTATGGTTCGGAAACTTGATCCAGTTCTTATCAACGTTCACTTTAAAGTTTCATTCAAATCGAGCCTGAGTGAAACTGAACATCCTATCGGCAGACACATCTGGTATCTGTTCTTCGCATTGCTTACCATACCAGCCAGCGTCTAACTTTGGCCCTCAATAAATTACACCATATGGAGCTGCTTGCTTGTGACGAGTGGTGCGGCTCAAGTCAAGATGCAGATAATGCCGTGCCCGAGATTCGTTAATTGCAACCTCACATAAACCCAGCTCGATTTTGACGTCACTTTCACATTAGGGAGTATGTTTAATGTGGCCTTGATATCTTGAAGTTACGTTCCCAGATAATCTCAACTGTGAATATTCTAGTAAATTCCGGTATTTTCGATGAGTTTGATTTGAAGAGACAAGGGTTGAAATAGTGCTGTTGTTTCTTTACAAATGACGTGAGGAATAATAAATTGAACTGGTTTGAGTGTAAAGTATTGAAACAGATATTTCACTATCAGGAAGTCAAATTAAGAAAGATGAAGAGCAGAAGTGTTGAAAATGCACAGTGCGAAAGTAATTTTAATAAATTCCTACGATATATGTAGGTACATGAGATTACATTTTTTAAACTGAGTATCCTACGTTGATCAGAATAACTGAACATTATCATCAATTAACATTGAGGCTATGAAGACAAATATAAAAAGAAAATAAAGATGTCTGAATAGCACATAACAATTGAAGATTGAAAATATATCAGGTTGAGTTCAAGCGCAATTATGGAAATAGAGTAAAATAACATACACGCCTTATTTTTTCCTCTAAGTTCTAAAAGCCAAAAACAAAGAATAGCGACTGAATTTCATGGCCATGAAATCATACTTTTCATTAAAATTTTCACATACTTTACCTTGATGAAAACACTTAAATACATTTCAAACAAAGCCAAATCGAATGATCTTACTATTCAGCTCACATTACATCAGCGAATGATTGCAATTCTTGGCACATACAATGTCTACATTTTAAGATTGAATGAATTATTTAATTTGTTCAATTTTAATTTATTTTTGAAGTATTATTCTTATTATTTAGAATTATTATTATTATTTTTGATTACGGTCGTACAACAATAACGAGTAATCTATAATACATGGATAAGAAACTATTAAAGAAAATAAAAATTTATATAAGATATAGATAAAGAAAATAAAGATATAAAGATCCTCCAGCATTGGCAGTATTTCCAAAATTTTCTAAAAAAAAGAAACTTTTCATATGTTAATGGCTATATCGACTATAATTTACATACTTCTATAGTAGTAATAATCAAACGGATGCAAGAAACGATTAGATTAGGCAGGCAACAAACTTTATTTATACAGATCCTCTGAAGACTTCTGAAAATTCAAAAGCTTTTCCGATAAGCCTTTGTTGTTTTGGAATACTCCAGTAATGCCATAATTTTATATAATAATAATTTTTTATAATAATAATAATAATTCATTGCCGATTTTTTCAATAGAAGTTGTTAATGTTGCAGAATGTTACTAAGTCTGAAATACATCATGAAAGGCAAACGACATCTGACAGGTGACAGATCAGTTATTATCACGAAAAAAAGTGCAAGAACCTATTGAGTGAGTTCGCTTGATTACGACGTAAAAATGGAGAATCAAAGTGAACATTTTCGTCATATTTTACTTTTGTTTTTCTGAAAAGCAAGAAACAAGAGCAGTGTATAAGCACGAAACAAATTTTGTGCTGTTAATGTCAAAGATGTGTCAAAAAACGCCAATGTTGAAATCGGTTTGCAAAATTTTATTCCGGAAATTTTGATGTGAAGACTGGACACCCCTCAAGAAGGCCACTCGAAACTGAGAACGAGAAACTGAAGGCACTGATCGAAGCGAAGTCTTGCTACACGGCACTTGAGATTTTGCACAAGCTGACATATGGATGTTAGCTGAATGTTTGGGTTTCGCACGAACTGAAAGAAATTCATCCCACTCAGTGCAGATATGTCAGGGATTCGCTCATAAAACGATTGGAAAACTACCCGTTCCTGAGAAAGATGTCACTGGGGACTAACAGGAATCGTATCCAATAACGCTCAGGGGAAAAGTATGAACTAACATAGGTGAACTAGTTGCAATAACTTCAAAAACGGAATCACACCAAAAGAAGGTCATACTTTGCTCATGATTCGAATCTGTTTTCAATAGAAGGCAGCTATTTCCGCTACTTTCCAAATTGTTTTCTTTTGATTCAACTTTCAAATAAAACAAAGAACTATTTCCGAAACATTCAAGTAAAACACGGTGTTTGTAAACTGTAAAACTTTTTTCATTCCGGCTAATATCAACAATGGTTTGTATGCTCTATATTTTTTACGTCTAGTAATTGAGATGAGCTACCAAAGACTACTAATAAAGAATTTTTCAACGTTTCAATACTTATTGAATGGTATACACTTCAGCTCGGTTTAGCATAATAGCACGTGGAACAATACTTCGCTGGCGAGAGTCAGATGTTTTTCGAACGTGGAATTATGTTTTTACCCAAACGGTAGTGCAGCAATCAAAAACGGAATGAAATATTGAACAAACCAGGCGCAACTTTAAAACCAAGCTTGAGAAATAAGGCCTCACAAGTAAATTTTCTGGCGACTAAGCTTGATATTGACTGGTCCATTGTTTCAAATAAAATTGAAAGTTAAAGGAGAACATTAAATTTTATGTTCGATGCGACCTCTGTCGTCTTTGGCGTGATTTCCTTTTCCTCAAACTATGATGGATGATTGGAAATGGAGTGATCAGATAAATGGCGGTATCCTCACCTCAACACTAGAAGTTCTGGATGAAAACCTATGAGTTTCAAAGACTTTCGCTTCAAATTTCTTAATGTTCTCGTAATATTTCTAAGGAGAATTGAAACGGGCTAGTATGGACTATTATTTTACAAACGATCCAGTTCGCAAAAAACTTTTGAACGAAACCAAGTGATTGAAAAGCCCTCAAATTTCTAAGCCTCAAAACCACTTTGACGGTAAATTCGATGGACCATAATATGGCTGTAATGGGAAAATTAGGTTTGAGACCTATTTCTGAAGAAATCCAAGATAGAAGATGCTTTGTGTTTGATACTACTAACAGATTGCCGTTGTACACTAAAGTTTCCCCCACCACTAATTTACAATATTATTTCTGCGAAAAGTTTATTTGCGACGGAATATTGAAGCTCTTTGAAAACGAAAATATTTATGAAAACATAAATATTTTCAGAATATTGCTGAAAAATTAAAAGTCGAAAACAACAATTATCAAACGTTGTTTATGAAATTTGATCGTACAATATTGGAAAGCAGCCATTGTGTATTTTCAATTTCTAATTTCTCAGAAATAACAATAGACTTTAGCTTCCGAACTATAACCAAAACGTTCGATTACCTTGTGATATTAATTTATTTGAAATTTCTACTTCTTTTGTAAATTATTTACTGGCTATATTTCACAAAGTTATTTCTTAGAAATGGTAAAGTTCTTTCCAGATGGGTAAGCTCTACATAAATTACTGCAATTGGTTTTAAATTGTCTTTCATAAGTTGACAACAAAATGTTTATGAATAAACAAGAAATTGCACTGGTAAAAAATCAAATTTTGCTAATGCCAATTTCCAAAGTCTCAGCTGTTGTATTAATAAAAAAGCAAATATGGCTAATTACTATCAAGCGATTGTATTCGTGAACAAATATAATCAAACAAAAAATTGTTTGGCGAGCTTTTAGGTAGAATTTATACAATAAAATGAAAAGTCGAACTCGTTTCCTTTATTTCTACCAATTTATTTTTCAAAAATCCGTATACTAGTATTTCGGCTATCACTTATAGCCTTCTTCAGCGATGTTTCTTCGACTGAGGAAAATAGTCCCTAATCGTCCTATTTGTAGATAAACTTTTAAGTCTCCTTAAGCGTTTTCTTTCCGGAAAAAAAAAAGAAAAAGAAAAAATACCCAGACGGAAAGAAAACGCTTAAGGAAACTTAAAAGTTTATCTACAAATAGGACGATTAGGGACTATTTTCCTCAGTCGAAGAAACATCGCTGAAGAAGGCTATAAGTGATAGCCGAAATACTAGTATACGGATTTTTGAAAAATAAATTGGTAGAAATAAAGGAAACGAGTTCGACTTTTCATTTGATTGAATTCGTGCTTTGGAGTTTGTTTCTAAACCAGAAAAAAAACTTTTGTTTTGATTGTTATTCTAGCCCATTCAATTCTCAGTCAACATAGTTTCTGCGAGTCTTAAAAGCTCTACTTGGACAGAAGACAGCAAATTTGATAGTTCTTTCAAATAACTCATCTGCGCCCAATGTGGTATAGCTTGCCGACAGTTCTGCCTGTTTGTTTTGATAAATTCAAATAGCGAGTCAGGTCATTTATGTAGGTATCTTTGAGTTATCAATTAATATTTCAAACTCGGAATCATCATCCTCGTCACTTTTCGATTGGCTTGAAGTGAAGGGTTGTGAACGATGTAGATGGAACTGGTAGATGGAACGATGTAGATGGAACTGGTATAGGTAAATTGTCATTATCATTATTACTGAAAGTAAATTAAAGCATCGAACTGTGTGTTTTGCCTTTGAATTTATGCCTTTTATTGTTGTAAGACAAAAACAGCACTCTAAAATAAGATCTCTAGGCTGTTTTGATGCTTATATGCAACTCACAACACATACCTGAATAAAATTGTGATTTTTTTTATTTATTGAAGTTCCATATTAATCAAAATGTATAGAAAAGCCAAGACATTTTTTATTATCATTTATAGTTTCTGTACCTCATCTGTTCTGTACCTTTGGGTTCCTTCAGACGGTCCAGTTGTGGAGAGTACAGGTGCCAATTAAGAGTTTCACGCGAAGGGAGTAGCTCATAGTAGATGATTCCCTGCCAATCCCACCAAACACACAACAAAACCTTCCTGGCCGTCAATCCTGGCTTGGTCACCGTTCGCGCCGGCTCACTACGGTTCGACCACGACCATTGTCACTTGACGTTGTCGTCAGTCACCGTTCGTTTCAGAAATGGATCGATTTTGTTGCGATTTGTAGGTAGAATTTCAGTCTTTTTGAATTCAGCCTTATTCAAATGGTTCCTAACTGTTTTTTGTGCAATGTTTGGCTCTTGATCAATCGAAACTGTGTTTTTAATGACGGTCGGATACGACGATCTCAATGATTTTATCGGCATTCTCGACAATTGGTCTTCCAGGGCGTCGTGCATCTTTGACAATATCAATTTCAGCCACCTGACTTGCGTTTTCGTGTTTGTCGAAGAAAAACTGTATGATCAAGCTTATTCTTTCTTTGCTGGTGTCCCTCTTTGACTCATTGTTAAAGAAGTGAAATTGTCACAGAAGTTTTTTTAACACAATATATAATCTTTCTAACGCCATCTAGTGTACCCCTACCCCGGACTTATACCACGCATTTAATTCATCTATTTGAAAAATAATAGATTTCTTTTTACTACACCTGTATAACACATCTTGGTTAGTAGTTCATCTGTTATAAAACTATAGTACATGAGTATCAAAACCTGTCTTAAAATTTTCTGCAATTAAAATTTGTAAACCATAGATTTGTCTCCCAAAAACTTACCCTCCCTCGATATCACAAGCGCGGCTAACTTTGAAGGGAGTAACGTAAATTACATTTAAAAAATACCATAGATCATACATGTTTACCATCTACCCGTTGAAAGTTGCCTACTGTGGCTGAAAATGCAATTTTAAAAGTTCATGTGACAGCAACATTTTTTTCTGAGGCGACAGTTTTTGTTCCAGCATGCGCTTCAATATGTGCTCATTTTTCTTGATACTGCTTCCTTTGTGTCTTTTGTTGCTTCGGTTCTTCTTTTTATTACTGAAAGAGTAGGATTTAGCTAGTCAAAGTATTTATGTAATTTTGATAGATTCCCAATTTATCACTTTTGCTGCATTTTGGCGAACTATTCAATGACAATACAACGAACTAATCAAAATTGCTCCCTATTAAAAGCTGCTGGAAGATTTAATTAAACTGGCAAACAAACAAATCATATTCATAAATTTTTGCTAATACGTCTAAAATACAATTTAAGCTGATCCAAAATCCATTACTGAAACGAAAATCCTTTTCGTTCACGCGAAATCATGTTGCTGACACAACCATGAGCTAATCGTGAATTTCCGATTCGTATTAATGCAACTTTAATGGAATTCAAGATCTCTCCTGGCGCGACAGGAGTGCAGATTCCCAACAGATCTGGATACGGCCAGAAGAGCATTGCGCTGCCAACTGCTGAGATCAATTCGTATTTGCATTAATAATCAAACTTTTCGAAATAGTGACACATTTCACGGCAACCAATGTATAAGAAATGCCAAAACACATACAAATATACGTTCCATTCGTACCGTCAACTATGAATATACAATATATCTGTTCCCCAGCGCGGAATATATACTACGACCGAGAACAGATATCAGATTGGAATTTGTCAGATATTTATCGGAATTTCTAATGCGGAGTGTTTCACGCATAAGTGAGTCTGGTTCAAGGAAGAATGTAGAAAGTATGTTTCTGTGGCAGACAGTGCCGTGGATTTGCGTGTGGTAAGAATTGGTTTTCTTTTAGCTTTTCTGTTCTTTCATAATAAATTTGTTTCGACAATCATATTGATTTCCGAATAAAGACGATGAATCAATGCATGTATGTATTTATATTAGTTACACGATAAGTCGACCTTTCTGTAAAGTATAGGTCTCTACGCCTCTGCATTATGCCTAAATATTCTTTGACATTCATGGCCACACGGCATTGCCGCATGGCATGACTCCTTTTCTCATTCCATCTGCCCGCTTTCAGCTTCATCATGTGTTTCTTGTGCTTGCTCGTTATACGTTTCGTTATTTATTTATTAATGATTACTGATGTTTCGTATGGTAAAGATTGTCGCAAAATAACTAAATACATAAATATTTTTCAAGGCGGTTGGGAGCTTCAGCCAAAAATAACTGTACAACAGTTCCCAGACGTTCTTCTCGTCAGTTTGCCCCACTCCCAGTTCGAGGGATTGTTTAGCAAGTCGCGTACATCCATAGAACATGGGGAGTTTCATAAATAAATCAATGATTGTATTGATAACATTTTATTTATGGCTGCAGATGAGAAGTGCGTATCGAGATGTTTTCGGGGGAAAATTGCAGAGAATATTAAACGCAAGAAAAGTTAATATTCTGATATGGAGCGCGCAAGTAATCGAACTATGTACATATGTATATAGAATTGATAAGCGTTTTGATTTTAAATTGCCCAACAATTTCCAGCGCAGAATACTAATTACAAAAATAGACTGCAGCATAGATTCTTCACGTTACTCATGTTATTCTTCATTTTATCCAATTCATAGCCAAAAAGAGAAAAATTGAAGCTTGTTTCTACTGTAAATAAATTACATGTATGGCTAATTTGTGTGGTTAGCTATAACAAACCAATCGTAATAAAATTTATTGGGACAACCACTTAGTCTCGCCTTCTAAAAACTGGATTTGTGTAAATACTAGCACTTGGCTGCATATTGTCATATGTATGTAAAAGGCTAAAGAGATACATTACCATTATCAAACTCAATTCAGACTATAGATTAAATATATGTACAGGGACTCCCAAAAGGTCCGCACACGTAAGAAATGTTCCTTCTTTCTCATTTTATAAGCCAATAAAAAACAGGAAAAATATTAAAAATATAAATGATATGAGCAGAACATAATAGCCTTACATATCACATAAATCCAAAAATTATTCACTTTATAGATACCAAAAAATAGGAAATTTCGTAAAAGATACAAACAATTTTACCTCTTAAAAAGATCCGCACATAGGCTGAAATGTAAAAATAAACAAAAATTATATAAAACTAGTATTTTGTTGTATGTCCTTTTTGTTCAAGCAAGTTTTTCAGCACATTTTAAACGATTGGCATACTGGAGGTGATTTTTCGCAAGTAGTCTGCATCCATTTTCACCCATTCTTCGCCACGCCTTGTCTCGAGCTACCTATCCTTAGAAAAAATCCGGCTTGGTATGCATTCTACGGTCGAATTCATCCCAGAGGTTTTCAATGGGACTACAATCTGGTAACTGGGGAGGAGGATGAACCAATTTTGGGCAATTATACAGCTGCCGTTCTTGAACAATGCGAGCCTTATGTTTGGGGTCATTGTCTTCGTAACGTTTAAATGTATCTAAAATGCCCGTATTCGGGGCACTTTTTCGCAAATTGTCTTTCAGGAGTTGTAAGTATCGACGGGAATCTATTAGTGCCTCCGCACACGGGTCGACATTCAATCGACTCGACTGCGACTCGAACTCGAAGCGTCATAGGCGTCACACTCGAAGTAGACAATTGCATCCGCACACGGGTCGACATGCAATCGACTCGACTGCGACTCGAACTCGAAACGGGTCGTTTTCTACGCGAAGTTTTGACAAACAAACAATAGTATATATTATTTATTTAGATATTTATTTTACGAAACAAGGCAACATACACAATAAGAAACCATAATATGAATCTAAAATACAATTAATCATTATAAATATAAAATAAAAATTGTCCGTAAAAAATATTTCAATACATCACAAATTTTGTAGCATTTACTCTACATTGTTTTAATTAAATTTAGGCTAATAACGATGGAAGTTAAGCGGGTTCGGATGTGGAATGGGCTTTGGACCAGTTATTTTTGAATTTTGATTTGGTAATCTCCGAAGAGTAGTGGCTGCTTATAGAATTGAATAATCCACAGCACCTATTAATGGGCTCATTATATGATAAGTAGTGTGATGAATGAATTCATTGAGCAGATTTGCAAATCTGGTGCGTCTTGGTCGGTTATTGAAAGTAACTTTACTAGAGAGATCTTCAATAATATTATATACTTGTATGTTATTAGTATAGGTCGCTTTGTCACGTGTAACTTATATTCATCCACTATGGATTACTACAAGTAATAATAATCCGACCTTTATTGAATCCGATATGAAACACTTCCATTAATATTCTGACAAGCATATCCCAGGGTCCAACTAAATTCAATAGCTATACGCCTCTCTTCCACACTCTAGGTGCAAAATTCTTATCCTCGCAGATGGCACTGCTATATAATCTAAGAATGTCAATACCAATCGAATCATTAGCCATTGGCAGCAACAACTAGTGTTCAATAAAAGCTTCTTCAGTAAGTGGAAATTCATCCTGTAAAATTGCAAGCTTGTTTCTTTGTTAGGAAACTATATTATAAACACTTCGCTGTTGCTTGAATAAATATATTGGTGCTAAAGTGGAATTGTTTTTGCGGGATGATTAAAATTGAAGATTTCGAACTTTTTTTTTGACAAAGTGGTTTCGAAAGTATACACTGATTCTCATCAGACACCAGCGCAGACAAACTCGATTGTTTTGCGTTTTGCGGAAATGTTAAAATTTGTCACAGCTAACGTAAATAAAAATTACTGATTTACAACTGCAAGTGGTCACATCAGCCAAGTAAGCACTGTAAGCTGGAGTCTGATGAGAATCAGTGCATACGATCGAAACCATTTTGTAAAAAAAACATTTTCTATAAAATTTTCAATTTTAATCATCCCGCAAAAACAATTCCACTTTGATTCTGCTTTCGGCGGCTTATTCCGCAAAACGATCGAGTTTCCCGTATCATTGTGCTCTGCTTTATCTATGCTGATTTATAGACAAGAAGGGAACCATGATCACAAATCAATAACCTTTATGAACATATAGGTGCAACTATTTTGTGGCCAACATAATTAAAACATAGATAGGAACATTTCATGTATATAACATTACAATATGTAACATTACATTATGCAAACATATAAAAAAATACATACGTGATACGTTATCAGAAACACTAATATTTTTCAAAGAACCAATCATAATAATACATAAAATACAATAATTAATAATGCATACATTATAAAAAAAATCACTTTCATATATTTCGAAAAAAAATATCACGCGTCTTGCTCGACTTTTCCCGTTCCAAACATGTCGAGCGAGACGAGTCGCAGTCGAGTCGCAGTCGCACCGAGTCCGAGTCGAGCACAAGTCGACCCGTGTGCGGGTCTCCATTCATTTACATTGGATATCGCAAGGAGTTCGAGTCCGAGTCGCAGTCGAGTCGCAGTCGAGTCGATTGAATGTCGACCCGTGTGCGGACGCTCTTATACTATCAATAAATACTAATTCGCCGACACCGCGAGTAGATATGCATCCCCAAACCGTTAAACTGCCGCCCCCGTGCTTCACTGTAGGCCTGAGGTTCTTCGGACTCAATTCGTCGTTGGGCTTGCGTCACACCATAACACGTTCATCCGAGCCAAAGACATTCAATTTGCTTTCATCGGCAAAAATAACGACATCCCAATAATCAGCATTCTTCAAAACCTATTCCTTAGCGAAATTTAATCGTTTTTTTCTATTCACTTCGCTGATGAATGGTTTTTTGCGTGCAACACGACCATTATATTGAGCATTTCTCAAAACTCGGCGC
Organism: Nemotelus nigrinus; assembly: GCA_947369275.1. Lineage (NCBI taxonomy): Eukaryota > Metazoa > Arthropoda > Insecta > Diptera > Stratiomyidae > Nemotelus > Nemotelus nigrinus. The sequence goes on from OX376374.1 coordinate 14,240,059, forward strand.
ACTGTTTCGCATCCCTCTTTTATTTTAAAGTCTGAGAAAAATTCACTTACAATTTTCGGAGCACTCAATTTCGGGTTTTTCTCGGTTTTCCGGACGATAGCACGTTCTTCAAGCATCGTCAGAACCTTTGGACGACCAGGACTATGCTTCAAGTTTATTCTGCCTTCCTCTTTATACCTCCGCAGAATATCGTAAACAGTTCTACGTTTCATGTTGAGGACCGAACATATTTCTGGCACAGTTATACCTTCCTCATGATTAACAACCACCAACTGGATCTTGTCTGGGGACGTGTATTTCCCCATTTTGCATTAATGCAAGCACAAACTTTTTTGAAGCTACCAAAAACGCGTGGTTTCAAGAAAATATTAGATATGATGCGCCCGGATTTATGACGACTTTATCACTGAAGGCAGTATTAGATAAACAAGTCATTCATACGCGTTTATATTGCATAAACATGCACGCGTTTGCCCAAGTTTCATCGATGTGCGGATCTTTTTGGAGCGTCTGATTTTTAATTTTTTTTGTTTTATCCTTCCAATTCCTTCTCGTTTTGCGATACATTTTCTATTTTTTGTGTTAAATGATCGCGTAGATGTACCATAAACTGTTTTTAGTTTTGTTTTCGTGTCATTGATAAAAGCATTATTTAAGAAAGAAGGGAAATTTCAAGCTTGTGCGGATCTTTTTAGGAATCACTGTACATAAAACCGAAAGTTTTGTTCATAATAACGTTAAGATTTTGCATATGCTTTGCAAATTTACTGTTTCCTACATTATTCGGCAATTTAAGTCATAAATCACGAACTGAAATTTTACAAACAATTCGACTGGCAATGTAATGCGCGTATTCATAAATACATCAATCTCCGAATTAACTTATTTAAGCACCAAAAAATATACATTGTTTTTTTAATTGATCATAACAATATTTTATGCTGGAATCTCTTTTTAATTGAGCCATTACTTATTCGCTTGTACGGCTATTTTTCGAGCCAGGAACGAGGAATCTTCCAACGTCTTGCATATGACACTGTTCGTCATATGCATGTACGTATCAGCAAAATTCCCCCCTTAAAGACAGCTCAGCATAAAGTTCCTATCATAAATTCGAGAATTTCACATTTTAATGACACTTTTAGTGTCTAGCAGAAAATTTCAAGAATTTTCGTTTCGGCAATAGAGCGTGCCGCACGAAAATTGTTTATTTTCAGCATGAGTAATGAATCATCTAATGACTTCGGATATCTATTTTGAGTGTCCGTGCAAGGCGCCAGCAATTTCGTTGCGTTGATGATATCTACCTAGTTGTCAATGTTTGTTATGAGTACTTTGAAATTCCAGGAAATGGAATTTCCGTCACTCTGTCGGCGGAATTAACAATTTGAGTCATTAATATCGAAGGACTGCCGTCACAACAAACAATTCTGCCGTAATTTTCATTATGGCGAAATGTGGCTGAAATTGTAATACTGTGACAGCAAATGGAGATCGACCACGCGAGCGAGTATTAGCTCTTGATCGCATTCGAAGCATCTGTCCCGTGATCAGGTCAATAATTTATCATCAATGTTATTAAATTTCCCATAAATCATGGGCTTCCTGCTATATACTGCTCAGCGTGAAACTCATTCACACCGTCCAATCCGCCCGCATTTTGTTGCAGCCGAGATTTGATAGAGTTGTTTACCTCGCATTAAACGTGGCTTCGATCTGCCAGAAGAGTCAGATTCGTCCGTTGATTCGGAAATGGGGACAGATCTTGAATAATGCCAAGCCATAAATATCTAATGATTCTGATCAGAACTATAATTTTCTGTTTTTGTGCTTCAAACTGCTTGGGTATATCGTATAACACTTTATTAAACAAAAGAATGTATTCTTACTTCCGCTCATCAAACCGGTTCATTGAATTATGTATCCAGAGTTTTCAGGTCGTTACTTCGGCTTAAGCTTCTGTTTTCATTATGACTGTTCTGATATCAAATTTCAGATTGGACGACTGGACGAATATTTGGGTTTTGATGACGTTCGTCGCTATCAAATTCGAGTAGCCACTTGTTGATTTCGAACCAATCAAGCAGATAACTGACTTGAAAGTATCTTAAATCTTCGAAACAGGCTAAGGAATTTGAGTGTTATTTTATACAAATCATTTTATACAAATCATTTTCTTTTCTTGACAGCATATTGGAATGCACTAGAATCCAAATTTGGGGATAAACTATGAATGCTCTTGCACCATGCACTTCGGTTCTGAAATGCTTTAAAAGTTTGTGGAAAATATTTCAAAATTTTCGATGATTTCTACATCTCACATCTTATGGTGAGATTTAATTCCGCACGCACTTGTGCAACAATTCAATTAACTTCGAAAAGCGAAACGTGATTTCCGCCCCTTTCGGAATGACATTTTAATTTTAGACTAAATCCAGACGCATGGACAATCCCAAGTATTCACGCGAACTATTTTGGCATCAACATTTACATTAATCATCTTGTCTAGGCTGTCCACTGCTTGATAATCGGTATTCCCATCCAAACATACATGTCCAGCAAATCTGTCCGAATTTCAATGCTAATTCACTCGCTCGTACCATGCAACCGCAAATAGAATTTATTTTCGTCCTGTCGCGGAGAACTCTGCGTGACAACAGCGCGAAGTGCATTTGGGAATTGCATTAGTTTCGTAACAGATACATGTCGGGGTTTGATCTTGACTAAAGATAGAGAATGGCAGCGGCACAAATACGTTGATAGTTTTCAAGCTCCAGACATTTTTGCGGGGGAAGTGGCGAAACAGAGCAACTTGAAAAACGATAGCGCGGGTCGCTATCAAGGTGACAGCGACAAATGATTCAAGAAGCACTCCTTCATCTAGCTCGGTTTATTTGAAATTGTTTGTTGAGGATGAATAAGGTTATTTTTAGATGGATGCATTGCGAAGGAAAAAGATACCGCAGAAGTTTTTGGTGGAGTAAATGCGAGACTCTCTCGCAGGGAAATGGTTTGTAATGGACATCATCAGTGAAAGTTAAAGAAATATATTTAAACATAACGGTTTTGACAACTTTACTCCTTGAAACTACAGAATGTTTACCCAGGTATATTCAACATAAATGTTAACAAACTAACGTTTCCTCGTTTTTTAAACCATAAAGTTTGTTAATGTTTTATAGTGAACCAGCATATGAATGTTGCAGTAAAGATTTTTTCCTAGCATTTGAGCTCTTTTGCTATTGCTCAAACTCTCATTATGAGATCTTTAATATTGATCCTTTTACTCGCGATATATTTATTTTGTTGTAAATGAGCTTAATGCAAGTAGTACGTCGGAAGCTATGTGTGGAAATTAGACAGATTCGTTGTCATAGGATTCCTCAGTTTCGAAACGTTCCTCCTATCTCTTGTCAGTCAATTTTGCTTTTTTTCTATGTGACTCGTTTTGAGAGAGATATTTGGAGATTTGTTTGTTTGCATGTTTTTAAGATACATACGTTCGAGGCAGGACCATTTTCAAATTAGATTTAGGGCAGAATAAAAAAAATGCTCCATGGGCAGATCTTTCTTCTTCTAGCTTCCTCTGAAGAATTTGAATAGCATTGTCGTAGGAGTGGAAACTTTTCCACTGATGCAACTTTAAGACCCTAAACAAAAAATTGAATTTTTGCAATGCTGCCGATGCGAAGCGGTACAATATACGTTTTCTACGTTAGGATTTTTGGGTCTTTAGTACTCGAAATCATAAAAAGCGGACGCAACCCATCACATATTAATATCACAGAGTTGGTGGTTCCTCTGAGAAGTATTGTTTTTGGCTTCGGAACTATTCCCTGAACTAAACGTTTGATGGCGCAAAAGCTAAGATAGTTGGAAACCAGCATCCATCGGGTGTTGATAGAGGTTGATACTTACTTCAAATGGTAAGCACTCTGTTCTTTTTGTAGGCTGACAGCCGAACCTTTTCAATTTAAAATTTTAACTTTGGCTTTTTAGTTCGAAACGTTAGCGCGGGAGAAAAGAATTAAATATCTGCAGATTTAAAATCTAAGACAAAACCCTAATAAAAGTGTTTAATTTAATACAGTCTCGGTTTTTAAAGGGTTGTGATAAAAAGAGGAAATTGAACAAGTCATTTGCAGCTGCCATCGTATCATCGAACAAGGAAAAGTAGTCACTCATTTTTTGAAAACAAAAATAGAATAAAATATCTCATTAATACACGAGCGAAAAAAAATTGTTTTTATTTATTTGGATAAAAAGATTCATCGGACCAGAAGACTAAACCACTAGTATATCTACCCTCTTCAAAATTGTCCACCTCGAACTCTGTGCGCTAGAAAAACCTGCCCAAGTTTACCCACAATATTATCAGAAAAAATATTGAAATTCATATACGCATAGTTAATTATCTTTTAAATGCTCCTTTGACCTAGCTATTTGCAGCCCCTAATCTGAAGCTATTTGTAAATGTGTGATTTGTTTAGTACACTGGTCAACAGTGGTTTTTTTACCCTCGATAAAATAATAATTTTAAGTAAGTTTACACCAACAATTTATGAAACTGTGGATGCATTTGGCATATTGGCTCTACCTTTTTTTTTAATCCTCATTTTCTTATTACACTATAAACAGCAGAAAAAAATGAAAAACTAAAACAAGTACATTCCATAAAATCAAAATTTTATTGAATATATTACTTAATGTTTTGTTTTAGTGTTTTGTTAATTTACACAGAAGTAAAAAGAGGAAAAAGTATAAAAAATAATGTTTTACTTCTGAGAAACACCTTTTATAAAATTTTCTTTTGGAATTTTTTTTCGGACAATCTCTCTGTAATGACCAGCTGTAGTCTGCCATCATGTGACGATCCCACGTACCCTGACACCTTTCCTCCATTACTTTGAGGTCTTGCTGAAAGCATTCTGCCTGCTCCTCACTGTGATTTCCCAGGTTATCAGGAAATCTATCCAGGTGATGGTGAAGAAAGTGTAGCTTTATGCTAATATTTGCTCCTTAAATCTTGAATCTCTTTAAAATCTTTTGCCCAATTCCTCTGTAATTTGATACTTTATAGTTACCCATAAAATTTTCTACAGCCAATACAAAACCCCTACAATCTTTACTCCCAGAATAAGTCATAACTTTTATGAAGTTTGTCCGAATTTGAGGGCCATCAAATATTCCAGCTTTCAACTTCTCCATACTTAACTTAGGAAATGTTTGACAAATGTATTTAAAGCATTCTCTGTTCTTATCCAGCGCATTAACGACCTGTTTCATCATGCCTTACTTACAATGGAGTGGAGGAAGTATGATTTTTTCTCTACTTAACTGTCCCACATACAAATAAAATAGGGGTACTTCGTGTATCCACTTTGCTAACCAAGTAAAAAGTTTACTATTTTCAAGCCAACACAAACCGGCCATTGATGTTCGTAGTAATTAATTTTTTGTAGAAGCAGTCTAATATTCTGAAATTCTTCTTTGAGTTTTGTTAAATGGGCAATTGGGATTGATGCAAACCGATTTGTTTTTTGGAATAGAACGCTTTTTAAACTCTTTTTGCGGCTATTAATGAAGAGTCACCAATCAGTAGATTTGTATTGTTTAGCCCTATATCTAGAAGCAACTGAGCAATATTATTACAGTAGACAAGTTCTTCATTTTCACTGAAAAGGGGTAAAATGCACTTTCTCTTGCTCTGTATGCTGTAATTGAAGCAAGAATTTCTGATGCTCTTTTTGATCAAATAATTCTCGTATCACATCACTGAGCTCATTTTGAGAAAACAACTGTGATTCTGATGTTTCACCTTCATATTCACTTCCTCTAGTAAATTGGATTCAATGCTGTGAGTTTGGTAGCACCATGAATTCTGAGGGCATACGAAATTCTTTTGAGACATACTTTTGAGGAAGATCTTCATTGTGCAATATTGGACATTTTGTGGAATGCGAATTTAAAATTTAAAATTTTTGACGTCTACTACACAAAAATAGCAATCATCGAAATGATTCTTGGGCTCCATCCAGGTCATAGGGATACCAAAATCTAACCCATGGAGCACTCGTGTCTTCCACAAACGTAAAGATTCAACACATAATTTACAAACTTTATACGCACCCATGATTTATCTTGCTTTCGAATATATATACATATAGTCCGTAATAAGCAGTATAAACTTCTTTCACAAAGTCTGTTTCACTGTGAGGTCGTGTCTGTTTTGTTGTTTTATAAACACCACAAAGGTTGGAAAATACATCAGGGCTATATTTTCATTTTCTTTGCGATGAGCTCATATTTCTACGGACAGAAAAATAGTATTCAAATCAAAATTGAATGAATAAAACAAAGTATTAAATCTTATATTAGTAACTTACCCAAATGCGCGTCGTGTGTCCTCTAATCTTTTAAATAAATGAATTTTTTGGCGGTTCACGAAGTGCGAGGTCACTAGCACAATCATGTAAAGTACGTATGTTATTAGCAACTCCGAGTTCTGAGGAGCCGACGTAAATTGTTTATTATTTTTCATGTTCGGAATACATCAATATCATAAAACCCAGAGCCAATTCAGTAATTTCATGAATAGATTCCTAAACTGTGTACTTGAAGTTATAAAAATCTGCAGAGACATCCAGGGCAACAAAAACAAATTAATTTTGTTGAGCTGTGTTATTTAATTATATAATTTTTTTATTATTTATTGATCATTTTCAATTGAACATTTTATTTGTCTGGCATTTGTATGTACCTCGTACCTTGCTTAGTGAACAATCAAAATAGCATAAGGTGTGGCGGTTACTAAGTCTTAATTTTTTTTCAAATAAAACACGTTAAATTTGCGAGTTAGCCTACTGCGGTAGGGAAGATCTTTAACTCTTCACAAATTTACCTCTATTTTTAGCAATCGAAATTTATGTTCGCGAGATATGACGACTCGATAATTCAGTTGAAATTCACAGTTTGTATTAACCTTTAGTCACAGTTTGTTTGATTCACAGATTGTATTGATAAATAGAGCCAGGTATGATAGAAGTTATCTTGAAATCTAGGCAACACTGTGACAGTGGTGACCATATTGTGTGCCAAATTTTGTAGGTGTTTGGTTGAAAAATCATGCTAGAGCTGCCAGCTATGATAATTTTTGTAATTTTTATCATATGTTTACTATGCGATGTTATCATGAAATTTTCAAATTTTAATGATGTTTTAGCAATAATAAAGAATGAATATTATGATTTTGAAAATTTGAAAATTATTGCGGTTAGTAACTGAATTTCTTTGTACCCCTATAACTTCCAATTCCATCGGCTCGAAACGAAATTCACAAGGCTGGTTGAGTTTAATGTCATTTTTGTACCAATAAATGCTAAATCAAATATTCATATGACGAACATATACAATGTTTAAATTTCCAAATTCTGTACATTTTTCAGCTTACAACCGAAAAACATCTTTCTATCCCTGTAACTTTCTATTGAGTCATCGGATGAAAATGAAATTCACAAGGTTTGATGACTTTGACGTGGAGCACTTGTAATAGGTTGGAATGCTGGTAAAGTGCTCTCAGCACTGAGCAATTGTCATCATTATGTTATGGCAGATGCTAATTTCAAACTTTTATATGATAAGCATCCGATAATGAATACAAGTGACCAGTGTTATACTCCCCTAAATTTTGAAATTCATGCAAATGGAAACTCTGATAATCTTTTCCCTCTACGAACTTACATTCTTTAGATCAAAGTGGTGCATGGTCTTCGAAACAGGTTGATTGTAATAAAGAGCACATGTGGTAGAACGTGCACTCAAAATCTGCACAATTCCTCTACTTTTCTTGGAACATTAGTGTTTCTTGTGATTCTATATTATATATTCTCAGGGAAAAAACTTAACAAAAAAAAAAATACCAAAAAAATACGAGATTTTAAAAGCAGCTTGATTCGAATGAGGACAGGATGTGAGTATTAAACATATGCTTCCGAGGTAAACTTTTACTTTGTCTTACTAATTAAACTTTCAAAATTCGAAAATACCAGCACCCACGCTGTGACGCAAACTGCCAACGCATGTAAACCTCAAACTTGAAAATTATTTTCAAGCTTTGTTATTAGGTCAATTCTTCCCTATGTGTCTGCTTTATGTTTATGCTTTATGAATATTATTTGCATACTTCTTTAGTCGCTTACAGGGAATTATTATTTGCATTCATATTCGCTCGAGGGATTCATATGAAGCATCTATTTTTAGGATAAAGTTTGCTGAAAATTGTAATGCTTTCAATCATTGAAAATGTTTATCTGCGTTCGCATGTTGCCACGGCAAATATGACTTGAAAATTAATTCAGTCATGCAAAAGCATTTTTCAATGAAAACTTTTTGCTGGAGGAACGTGGTCAGCATTAAGAGGTGATTCTTCCGTGAGACTATAATTAGCGGGGGGCGTTGAAAAGCATTATGATGAAGTAATTGTCTAATATAACTAATGACGCGATCAAATACTTTGATTCGATACACTTCAGTTTATAACAGCAAACGCATTTTTTGCGAATGCTAAATGGGGTCTAATAATTCGAATTGATGTTTTCTTTGTGGCTTAAATGAGCTATTTGCCATCAATTTTGTAATCGTTGTTTCTCGTTAGTGAGACTAAACAAAGTACCTAAGGCGCTCCGAATTTCGACTAATGTTTCATATCCGCGCCAAAAGATTTTTGAGTCAAAACGAATGCCCTATATCACTTTTCACCATCACAAAAACCACAAACCGCAATAGTAACTAATACTAATATCCCGAATATCTCGATATTCGGCATTCTATTCACTGAATATTCTTAAAGAAATCTAAGAACGAGTCACTCTGATTATGATGATATAATTGGACCTTTCAACTAACTGCCAGACCAGTCAATAGTTTATTCAAGTCTTTCTTTGATTTGCCGCGAGCTTCCTAAACTTTACCGGAGGCGGACACTGATGATAATTACAACGCAGCCCGGGAATCTTTTAGAATTTCTAATTCTTCCAATCGAGTGTTGTTTTTTTCATATTTCGGACCAGACAACGGACAATAAAAAGGTTATGGGAACTTACGAGGAAAAAAGTATTCATTGTAATTACAGGGGAAAAAAGATGATGGGGACGAAAAGGTCGCGAGTTGAATTCAATAAAAATATAGGCTACAAGCCTTTGGTAGTACAAAAGCAAATATTGAACCTGAATATGGTTATTATTGTGAAATTTGGTGGGCAGTTGACAATTTGATGCCTTGTAATTAGACCAATGAAAATGTCAATCACTTGCCCGTTCATTAGTCTTTGCATTTGAAACGTTGTTGGGTATTCAAATTAATGAGCCGAAAAATGATGCACACGCAAATGGGTTTTTGTGAACTTTTCGAATCGGTCATGCGAAATAGCAGTTGCGTCACAGATGGAATATGTCGTACGTTACGTGTAACGAAAAATTCATGTAACAGCTTGCTTTTTTTGGGTAAGGAGACAGAGAGTATTTAGTGTATGAATAAGACCAAATAATTACGACTGCAGCCCTACTAAGTTTAAATATGAGTTCAATTCGAATTTCATTACTTACGTTTTACACGGTCAACGCCAATTCGAAGTTGACCAGATACGAGACTTATGTTCTAATGTCATTTAGATCTGAAAAACCTCAAGCTAAAACAAAACTCCTTTCAAGATACTATCCGGCTTCCTTCGCATTTATCAGTTGATCCCGTTTCACCTTTGTAAGGTTGTCTTATTTATCAGCGAGCGAACGAATTAAACGACGCGGATGTCTCACTATCGTAAATTCAGTAAATCTGCGCACGGGGAATTATGAAACACTGCTACGTTAAGCTATAAACACTTCAGGGTTCCTTCACTACACCCACCTGAGAGCCATTACTATACTGTTGCGTCTTAACAAGTATCCAATCAAAAAGGTAAACGACACAATGATAGTTCCATTTTGCGGTTATTGAAGTTGAAATGTTTCATTCGTTTGTGGACCCCCCGAGTATTGGGTCTCCGCAACGCCAACATGGAACCTTATCCATTGGCAATTACTTATGCTAAACACCTGCTTGCCAGGAATGCAGAAAGATGCTATATCGTTCATCCGAAGATGTGCTTGTGGCAACGAAAGAAGCATTACAACGTCCGCCGCAAAAGATACATACATAGTATTATACTTTCGCGGTCGATCTCAAAGCACGAGTAGCTCCACATTTCCAGTTTTATGTAGTTTCAATGCTCCGATTCGCAATGTAATTGTTTCCTTCTGCTTTCTCGGATGATGCGATTCGCAAGCGCTGAATATAAATTAACAGATGGATGCCTAGGAAAGATAGTAGCGTACAAATAATATTCTCGTAGGCGACAGCGCTGGATGTGGAGCGACTAGTCGAATAATATTGCGTTCCAATAAAGGTTTCGTTGCCGAATGTAGGAAGTGCACTTTTTTAAGCATGAATTGTGCATTTATATGTTTGCTTTGCTTCGAATGATGCACTTATGGATTATTAGCATTTAATTGGAGTGAAGTATCTACTGTTAGGTTTCTAGTTTGAGATTAGTAGGGATAAGTATTCCTAAAAACGTGTTTTATAGCTTTTCAGATAGGTTTTTCAAATTTTGTAGAATGATATAATTAATCCAGTGTTAGCGCAAAAAAGTAGTGAAAGAAGTTTAAACAATCTTGAGCCACTGATGAGGCTAGCATTAATAGTGAAGTAATGAGTAAGATAAGGCTAGATAAATTTTAGAATCGGTACAAAATCGGTACAAAAAATATTTGATCAATTCGTAATCTATAATAAGGAAAGTGAATTATTTCATGAAATCAAAGCTTTGAGAAAAGACAATAATCTAAAAAGCAGAATTAAAAATCTAAAAGCCATTAGAGTTGGCTCGAACTAAAATTTTCACATACTAGATATACCTAACACGAGTATGGAAGCATATTTGTTCCAAACGTACTAGCTAGTATTTTTTTGAAGTATGTACAATGATAAAATATTGCAATAAGATGAAATTAACAAGAATCCTCAATTTAGCCGCTGAATTACGAGTTCTTTAATATTATGACTTAAAAGGTGACAGCTCATAGCGTAGTTTGACTTGTAGGACACTAGCTATTAAACATGAAGCTTAAGCTGTAATCGGCTACCCGCTGAAATTTTCACCCATAAATTAGTGGAGGAAAAGTGATGTGAAAGTTGCTGTTCAGTGCAATTAAATTATAAATTGGCGCGTTCGCAGATTTGAAACAATGAATTAATGACAAATTAGTAATTGTTGTTAATCGGAAGATTATATTTAAGAGTAATCTTATTTTCTTATCAATTTCCAGGTGGTAAAAAGGAACGATTTTAAGTGGAAAGGATTATTTCACGGCTATATATTCAGCTCACACTGTGAAGAGATCACATCTACCATCAATAGTTCCATTTCCACTGAACTGTAAAAACAAAAGCTAAGACATTAGAAAAATTCTGATTGTAAAATAATTGGCACAATGCAATTGCCGAATAAGTAAACAAAAGGCTAAAAAGGATATCTAATTGAAAATACCGTGATATTAAACTTTTTATTGACAAAAGAATTTAGGCTCCATGAAGTGCGAAATTACTTAAGAAAATAGAGATACTACGAACATTCATATATAGTAGAAAAGTCAACAACTAACAACTTTAAATTGCTTTGCAAATTTTCTCCGCAGACGGACTTTTTTTTAATTTTGTTTTTAATTTTGTACTCTTGTAGCCAATCATCATTTACTTACTATTTTCTCACAATGGTGAAATTGACAAATATATAAATATTAGTTGAAAACAAAACAGTTTTCTTCTTTGTTAGTTTTGTTGATATGAAAAACGGAAGCAAACACTTCTTTTGAATGTTAGTTCTCGCATAAAGTTTTTAAAACTCTCTAACTATTGTCATTATTTACATTTTTTACTATTGTAATCGAATAAGTTTTCGGAGAAAAATAATCTTAAACCAGAAAATAAATATTTTTACCTCTTAATTTGAGTTTTGAAATAGCTATTGCAGTTTTCTAGCACCTAAAAGTTTCTGCCTAATATTGGTCTTCAAACAAGTAGCCGAAAAAATCTTTCCGGGCGGTACGCTCGCAGCAAGTGCATTTAATTTAGAAACGGCATCTATACTCTAATATGGAAAAACTTTTACGTGGTCTCTCCATCAATCCAACAGGGATATATTTTCTCTCAGAATAATAACCTTATCATTCAAATACCTTTGGACTTCAAACGTAGTAGTACTTTCCGGACAAATATCTTTCAGTTTCTGGTAATAGTGCTGCCAAATGGATGAAGCTGTTTCATTTAATAACGAAATAATTTCTGCTGATCCGGCCCTAGTTCGGTTCTTTCATCCTGGCTGATTAAAAAAGTGCAAGGTTAATTTCTCGCTTCTTTGTTGAATTTATAACATTTGCATCTTCAGAATATAGTTTAAATCCAGGATCAAGAATCAACATAAAAAGTAAAGCTTCTTGAAATTCGTTAACAACAGGAAACATACCAATATCTTTGAGAGAATTCAAAGATTTTTCCAGTCCGGTTGTGATTGGAATCACAACCGGCTCTTTGCATGGCTCTGAACATGTTTCCCATTCATAATTTGATTATTTAAAAAAGAAGACGTTATTAACTTTTTCTTTCATTTCTAACAAGCACTACAAGACATAATAAGTGGAATTCCGCCTTGTACAAACATCTTGAAGCGGTCATTTTGACTCTTTTCCTGGAAGTAGTTTGTACCTTTTTAGTTTTTCCCCGAATAATTTCATTTTTGAAATATACTGACAGCACTTTTGGTCATATTAATAAAACTCAATATTTTGTCAAAATATGTTAACTTTCACTGCACTGCCGAATTTAGTTTATACCTATGCATTACAACCAAAATGTGTCGTTTTTGTTGTATATCGAAGGTTTAATATATCGTGTAAGTGCTTGAAGGGTTTGAAATAAATTCAAAAATTATCATTTTTCATTTTCAAAAACATGGCCATTTTTGTACTCTCACTTCAGTTTCAGTTTTAAGACTTTACTCAGTAAATGTTCAAAAAATGGCGAACACTTTGTTCCATCAACCATAAAAAAATCAAAAAAGTACCAAAACACTTTTGTTGTATGTACGAAACACCTTCTGTAAAATTTGGAATTTTTATTCAAATTGCTGAAGTCGATAGTTTTACAATGATATGACCAATTTTCTTTGCGTTGATCGATCTCTAATACCACTCTTTTCTCGGTTAATTCTAAACAGTCCATAATGGCAACAATGGAAAAAATTAAATTACAAAAATATTCAATTTTTCCCCACGATTCCCAAAAACACCCGAATAAAGTACACAAAGTAAATCAGGTTAGAAATGTTCAGGTTAGAAATGTTCAATATGCTGGCCCCATAAAGTACAACAGATTACGGAGCTGATTAAAATAATTTAATACTTAAATACAACGTTTTTTTAAGTACAATATCATATCAGCAACTAAGAATAATTCTCAAGTATGAAATACTCACAAGTACGCTGGTATGAAATAATTTCAGGTACGACATACTAGCTTGTATGAAATAATCGTACGTACGAAATATTAGATAGTATGCAATACTAGATAGTACAATATACGAGCACATACTAATATTAGCACACTTGTACGTCGCTGTTGGGTTAAAATTAATCGAGTAGAGGAAATTTATTAGGTGAACTATACATGAATGTTCACAAAAATACTCTTACCTAGTATTTTAGAATTTCGTGCAAGGATCTGGTTGTTCCCAAATAATACTTGTTCCATATACGTGCTCTAGTACATAAGCTTCATCTCTAGTGTTCTTGGCTTTCATAAATTAGAATTCTTCTTCTGTTGAGTCTTCCATTTACCTCAATCGAAATTGAAACAAAGTTAAGAATGAATGCACTTCGTAATAAAAACCTTAAACTGACGATTCCGCTGGAACAAGACCACCTGCCACTTCACTACACTTTAATCTCAAATTAACATCGATAAAATCACAAAACCGTCCATGTCGAAATTGCATTAAAGACAACGTTGCAGCCCCATTATCTATCCTATCGTCTTGGCGAGTTGAGTAACAGAAACGATTAAGAAATCGAAGTAACTTATCGTCAAGTTAATTGGAGCAAATGGATCCATTAGGAGCGAATAAAATCAATTATCGGTCACGTACGGAGCCTTCGATGGCTCCGGTGTCGGCAAGCGAAATTAGAAATGTGCAGCGAAGAATAATAAAACAGAGAAAGTGGGAAAATATGCGGACGACAGCACTCTCACGAGCACGCAGCTTACTACTCGAAGGAAGTCTGACGAGAGTTCGAAGGAGGTGATGGATCCCCTGCGGCACAGCGGTCCTGGTTGATGTGATGAAGACGAGCCGATTAAGTTCTTAAATGCAACCAGACAGACTACACACACATTGCCCCGTTCTTTGGATGACAATTCGAATGATTCTTGGAAGAGTTTGATGGCACTTCGGTTTGGTTTTTATGTGTCATATTAAGACATTTCGGTCGACTATAGTGGTGCCTAATTGGCAACTGAACGCGCCGAACTGAATTCTATTTTCGGGCATTGAAGGAATAATTACTTTGAGAAAATTGCCAGCTGTTTGATGTACGCCAGTGAAAGGCTTTTGTGGGGTATATCTTTTGCTGCTGCGGAGATTATCAAGTAAGCGTCTAAAATTACGAAAGATCTTTTAGATTACCCCCTAGTCGGGGATCTAAAGCTGCTATTTTCGAAACATGTTAGGTGATGCCCTTGAATCCGAAAGAAGGTACATGCACATAAGCATGCAAGAAAATCTTATGAATATGTAAGCAAACACACTTTAGACTTCAATTATTGCAATCAGCCTCAAATCCTTCTTGTTTAACTCTTTTGAACTTAGCTGCTGTTTATTAAAGAAATATTTTCTTGATTATCTAGCGGGTCTGAAAAAGTCCCGGAAATCAGTATGATTTTTGTTGTTGACAAATATGTTTATTTTAAGTAAGTATCTATAGGTACGTCTTTTGCGTCTCGATCAATAGCAGATTTGCGTAAACAAGATTGAAAACAACAATAATCCTGCCTAAGTTGTTGTTTAATCTGCTATTGATCGAGACGCAAAAAAACGCACTTTATTTTTTATATATTCCTATAATAAATGCTGGCTATCTTATAATGTAATTTGTCGCGTAAGTGTTTAATTGATCACAATTTTTTAACGGGCAACGTAAACCAAAGCAATTATTGAGATTTGTTATTAACTTTTGTAATTTTTGGAAAACAATACTAATTTTCGTTCAGGAAAAATAACGCCGGTTTGAAATTGGGCGAAAAAACTCAACTCGAAAAAACTCAAAGCAAACGTATGCGACCAGCAAAAAAACGTTCATTGATTTGTTAGGCTAGCTTCGGAAGTACCACTAAAGGGTTTGAATCAGAGGTATGGAAAGTTAAAAGAAAGTCAAATGCGACTTTGAAAAATAGTAAAGTTTTTTCTCTTACATAAAAAAGTCAGTCGTGATATATGAATGGATATAATCCAATTTAACTTTTTCCAACTTTCAAAATCAAATATTTTAGTTTCAAGAACAATTTTTCATTTAGAAGCTAGATATATTTTAATGTCTTGTCAGATATTCATATTTCTTGACTCTCTTTCAGTGTCTATCGCTAAATAAAATTTAAGATTATGCTATATGGCGGAAAACCCCATAATTTAATGGAATTTAGCTTTCAGCTATGTTTCATAGCTCAGATACTATGTACATAGCGTTTGTGACCATAAATGCGGCGCTATGTTACGTAGGACTACGCGCTATATATTTTTTTTAGAGCAGTTTAGGATATCAGTTTTCAAATACAAAAAACATAAAAGCAGGTTTTTTATTCAATTTGACAGTGCGAAATAGGACTGTAATAATAATTGTATGTCCAGTTGAAAGTTTAAATCGACTCCGATTCTACTCAAAATATGTTATATTTGCGGCACCCACGTTGGGCGTCAATCAAATCCGTTAAATCAAATCAATTAAATGCTAATTAGACTGTCAATATGAATGCATACTTTCTTGTTGGTATCATACAATCAAAGTTTGGGTTTTTGAAATAATTTCAAAGCCAAGAGATAAGTTTTAAGAGAAATGTACGTTGTGTGCGCACACAGAAATTTCGGTAACTGTAAACCTTTTCGATAGCGAAGAGTAAAGTTTTAAATAAAGGCTCCCCTAAATTATTAAAATAACTAGCATGACTGTGATCATGGAAAACTACTTTTTGCAAAAATTATGTGGGTTGCAGTGAAACTGATAGTTTATAGTTTTTGTAATAAATATCCGGTTTGCAATCATTCATGTTCGTAAAAATGGCCTAATCCGTCCTGTTTGATTTAGAATCAAAGTTATTGATTACACTTCTCGAAATACTTCGTTCGCATTTTCTTTTCCTGAGCGAAAAAGTTATCGAAGCTGTTTCTTTTATGCTATATTAAATTCACTAAATGATACTAGTAGGTAGTTATAATGGATTACAAATCTTATCATAGGGCTTATTCAGCTATTTTTTCTTAGGCAGGAAACGGTACAAGTTCTTTAAGTTTTGGTCTTTGAAAGGTTAAAAACTAGTACTTAACCTTCAATATGTAAGTCTTGTCTTTACAAAACAATCTAAAAGTGTTTTACCAACATTTTTCTCGAATTTTTCTTTAGCTGCTGTATTAAACAAGTCTCTAAAACGGATACGACATTTGTGCATTCTTTAGCTGCAAACTTTTTCGCTTACATATTTTATTTTTGTAACCATAGCTTCGGTGCTACTTTGGTAGCTCTCGTTTCGCACCTAATGTTCAAAGTTTTTTTAGTTCATTTGCAAACTGATAAACTAATGATTCGAATGAACTGAAAAAATACAAAATTGTAAAAAAATAAAATATTAAAGTAAGATTAGATAAGGCTAAGTGACTGTCAATCATAGATTCTTTTTGAAAGGCACGCATAAGCATATTATGGTACTATGGATAAGCTCTTCCCCAGCCACTCACTCTGTGAACCATTTGGTTCCTTTGATTAACTGTACGAAATTCTTTAGTTCGATTGGGGATAGGTCAGTTAGGCCTGAGAAGAAAGGCGCTCCAAGAGAAGTCGTTCTATTCCTCGCTAAAGCCAGACACTGGCAGATGCTATGGAAAACAGACTCTTCTTAGCCACATTTCTAACAGAAATCTTCAACCCTTACACCCAACCGATCTACGTGCCGCAGTTTGAGGCAGTGGCCCATGAGAATGTCAAGAATACAGCGGTAGACACTGTAAGTTAAGCTCAAAAGAAACCTGGTGCGAGGTGCATTCATGGAGGTTCAGCATTGCTTTGCGATCGCACAGAATGATTCTTCAGCCCAAGTCTTCTTAGCGTCCTCGAGGTATTTTTGCCTAATGGCTAGTTTGATGGATGACATCGGTTTGCCTAAAGTTAAAAAAAGAGACCTCCAGTAGCACAGTGCCAAATCTTGCCGGTTCATCGGTCGCACAGCTGTCCCGAATACTTCTATGTTCAACTACTAAATTCAATAGCACTGCCAAATGTCTCAACACCTTCTTAAGAGATGCACGGCATTCCACAACAATTCTGAACATTGTACAATGACCAGCAAGAGAATTAAAAGCCGCTTAGCTAACTGTGAAAACGAATACTTGATTACACAGAAGATGGCTTGAAAAACAGCTACCACCTTCGCCTCAATGACACTACAAAGATGCGGGAGGTGAAGGTGCAGCCTCTAATTAAATATATACGAGAATATACTACTGCCAACTTTATTATTCAGTGACACCCAATTCACTTTCACTTTTATTCCCGAAAATTGTAGACGAATCTGCAAAAAATCTGCACCTTAGGTGCAAACTTCATTCACTTTTCTCAGAGGGAGTTATTCATACAACTTTAAATTTCACATGACAATTATATTCAGTCAGCTAATTAACCTCCACTTATCTCCCAAATAAACTTCCATAAAACTGACAGAGAATGATTTTCTTCAGATAGCTCGCAACCAGCCACAACATCTGTTAACGCTAAACAAAATGATTTTCCTCACTCATTAACCATTCAGATCCGCTAATACTTGCTTCTTGTGCTTTTGCTTTTAGGATTGTTAATGGTTGGGAACATAATGGCTAGTGAAAATATCCCCAGTCGTTCGTGAAAAGTTGTGTTTCTTCCGTTCGGGAAGCAACACGAATTGCTCGCTCTTCAACATCAACATCTTCGCCGACTGGCAGAGCACGCGACCGATGAAGCACACGCCCGAGACTGGAAATCTCGAAATAAAGTGGTGAAAGTTGCAAACGTTATTTGGCACGCGAAGAGGAAAAAACGGCCGAGCACGCTCTAGTGTTTCTTTTTGACTTGCGGATGATCCAGAAGCAGAGTGCATCCGTTGCCGTTAGCCAGAGTCTTCCTCCTTCCGTTCGCCGATTTGTCTGCTGCAATCCGGACCCAGTCTCAGTCCCGGTTTTGATCCCCAGCATGAGTGTACAATGCACATGAGGAAAAATCTCTTGACATGATTTATGTCTGCTGGCGGTAGTTATCCTCGAGTTTTTGGTGCCATCGTCGTGTTTTCAGTGTCTTCTTGGCTTTGTTTTCCTGTCTAGCCGCCAGTCGAAGACTATAGCCACAGCCGGTTGAAATAATTTATCTCACCCGAGCTCTGTTTGCTATTTTCTGCCAAGAAACACGAAATATATTTAGATAGAAGCGACCCCCAGTCAAGATACAAAGTCAATAGCGCCTGAAGATAGAAAATAGGATACCATGCGAATTGCATCGGTCACTGCAGCGAACAGGATGTCGGAATTGCATGAAAAGTGCAGTGCAGTGGAATAGCGTGGAATGGAGTCATGTAAACGAAATTGGAGACGATGGTCGGGTAGTTGTTTCGTCGGTGCTGGGCCATTCGAAAAACATGAATATCAATCAATCGAGTTTTTGGCGTTTGAATTCTTAAAACAGACACTCCTGTGGCGTTGTCAAAATTTGAACTGATATTGAAATTGCTTTTCATGAAAACTTTGTCTTGTTTATGATTCTCAGTAATTTCGGGATGCATTCATATATGACTGCTGTCAGGTTGTAAAAATAAAAAGTCAAGCAGAAAGTAAACGGCGAGGGACGGGTTTGAGGAGCAGTTAGAGATTTCTTTGAAAGTTTTTAAACTGGAGATTTGGAGTTCGAAAATAGAGTTAAATATTTTTATTCAAATTAGCATCTCCCATATTTACATTCTGGTATCCATCTTTATTAAATTTGCTTATGATCTTTTGCTATCTACAATTTTCCATTTATTTTTGTGTAATATTCCATTCTCGGCCAGATTATGCGGTGTTTCATTTTCACTCCCAAAAATCGACGATGATTTGGAAAATTGATATAGATCTATTTGAACAAAAGGCAGATTAAATATTTAGACACGAAAATAGTCGGTGTATTTGAACCCCTTCTAGTCAGCAGGACATTTCGATTTGGTTATATGATCAGGTAAATCCTCTTAGTGCGAAATCGGAGTGCAATGGTCTAGGCTCGTTGCAGTCGATGAGAACGTGACGACGAAACGGTTAATATCCTAAAGCACTTTTCAAATAGCTTCTGCAATGTCTCTCGTCACCACACACTTCAGCTTCTCACGCCAAAGTTTTTCTACTAAAAGTCTCAGAAAGTTTACATAAAGGATAATGGAAATGTTAATTAGAATTAGTTTGCATGGATGTCGCGCGTCGACTCTTATTCCATAGGAATTGTCAAAGCGTAGAAGAAGTCATGAGCACTTTGGGGCTGCGAGAAATTCAATTTTCATTTTGCACTTCTAAGTTTTCTTCCTTCAAACACACCAACCGACCAATCGGCCTGTATGTCATTCCGTTTGCGTGGCTTGGACGCTCGTTAACAGTTTTTAGTTTGACTTTTCCGCAAGTTTGGAAGAGAAGATGAAATAACATGCTCATCTTCTATTAATAACGAGGAATAACATTTAGTTGAGATAGAATATTTTCATGCGATTTTCATTTTTACTCATTGACATACAAACTCGTGTATTCAGTTGGAAAACTATACCTTATTTACAAGCAGCTTAACTTTTTCTGTGTTTCGTAAATTGCAAAAAGTATTTTGACTTGAATTTGGTTCTATTTTACCAAGCTTACCAAGCTCAAATTTCTTCGAAATCCAAAATAACTAAGCTACTAACAATAAATTGTACATATTTTGAATTACGAGGAAATTTTATTGCGGGGAATGAATACATGTTCTGTTTCTTTGCCAGATGCTTATACAGCTAATGCTAATGATGCTAATCTCCAAACGGTTTACCTGTGTCAAAACTGAGCTGTAAGTCAGCTCAGTGTTAGCATGGATTTTAAGCAAATTGCAGTGATCATTTTGATAAAAAAGAAAAACAAAAAACTGGAGTAAAGTTTTTACCGAATTGCAATCTGTTTATGGAGAATCCATACCGGACCATCTTTAGCAACAAACAAAAGATGGTAATCTTATGTTAAACTCGGTTGGTAATCAACCTCACCTGGAAAACCTGCCCAACCTACCACAAGATCAGATATTCTCGAAAATGAGGAAAAGCTAGTCCTGATAGATCAAAGGTTAAAAGGTTAAAGAAGGAGGAAAGTTCATAATGATCTTCTGTGAGGAGTTATGGCTTGTCTCATATTCGTAGCTTTTCGCTGGATGAATGAGATGACCAACTGGAGCAACAAATTGTATGTCATCCCATCCATTCGTAAATAATTATGCCAATTAGAAGGCTCCAGTAAGAGTTGTTAAGTTGTTAAGAGTTGTTTAAATGACTCATTCGTTTCCAATCTGCAAACTATCCTAAAAAATTTATTGAATTTTCGTTTAATGTTTTCTAAATAGATGAAAGAAAAAAAAACTAAATGCAGCACAGCAGAAATAAATCCACAGACCGACTGGAATGGACGGACTGGATCGAGGCTCTATCGTGAGTGGCGCGCTATATTGGACTTAAATCAAACGGACTCAAGACAAATGGACTCGATTCGTTTGGACTGCTTGTGAATGGCACCGTTAAGTCAATCAGCATTTTCAGAAGACAAGGATGCGAACTCGCGCCAATTTTGTATTAGCATATCCTCAACTATTAAGCGGCACCGGGAATTTCAATGATTTCCAAGTACCGCCATATTTCTATAGAAAAACGAATTTTGGGAAAAACTAGTATGATTGTTTTGACGTTTTGCCAAATTTAACTCTATGTGGACGCTAAGTGCCCTCAAGTCGACAATTTTTTTTAATGTTGTACTCGTATTTATTATTTGTAATAATTCTTGGCAGAAAATCAGATCATTACCAAATTCACAGGAAGTCCTAACGTTTGCTGGGAAGAGGAATGTGTAATTGTCGATGAATGCCCAGCCAACCCCGCAGCTACAGCCGATACATAAGATAAATTTTTTAAATCATTAAGGGGCTAGTCCACTGTTAAATTGCTCAAAATGAATTTTTTTTATACAGCTTCCAAAAAAAAAACTATTCAACATATCGCCCCAATGGATCGCCGCAGCACCGCCGAAAAATAGCAAATTGCGCCTTTTAAATTCCTGGACAAAATAAGCATCTGTGAACAAACTACCCGAAATATTTCATTAGTTTTGAGTGTAAAAGACTGCATGGGTCTAAATTTAGAGCCCTAAAGCGATTAAAAAAAATTTGGTATACTTTTGAATATTGGTTATCCAGTTTTTCGCGTTCTTTCAATCAAAAAAATGTTTCCCAAACCGTCATAAATTTTTTTTTTGTTTAGAGTACAATAAATAACTGCACGAAATTTGAAATAAATCGGCCGAGTAGTTTTTTCGCGAATTAACGGCGCGCGCTGGAAAAGTATGTTTTTAGTAAAAGGCGTTTAAATTTTTTTTAGCAGAATT
This sequence comes from Nemotelus nigrinus, assembly GCA_947369275.1. Taxonomy (NCBI): domain Eukaryota; kingdom Metazoa; phylum Arthropoda; class Insecta; order Diptera; family Stratiomyidae; genus Nemotelus; species Nemotelus nigrinus. The sequence continues at coordinate 14,262,065 of OX376374.1, forward strand.
TTTGTAAATAAGTCAAATAATTTTAAACTTACGCCTACTCAGCGAATTCTGGCTGATAAAATGTAACCTTCACATCATCTAACTCTTGCTTGTGTGCCAGTTTAGCCTTTTTTCTCTCAATACGGCCTTCTTTTGATGCGTCTGAGCTTCTTTTTTCAGCTGTGAACCAATTTCTCGCTGTCGTGCATTGATTCGAAATCAAAAGCCTTGTGACCTACATTGATGCCCATAACATCCATAATTGTTATCAGTGGCATGCATCTTTCATTAAAAGAGCAAACGGCTATCATTCCAGCTATCTCTGTCACTTTTAAGCCGTTGAAGGTGTGCTTGGGAGCTATACAGCAAATCGTTTGGCTCAACGACTCGTTATTATTTTGGGTGTTAGAGCCCAGGCATCTTTTTAGGAGGTCATGACTCCTCTAACCATCATTGATTGGCTTTAACATTGAAAACGTTTCATCATCAATAGCTGCAGGATGTCGGTACTCCTCATTTTTTGCCTGGGCTTGCTGGCATTTACACCACGAATCCTCTCCGCTTGGGCAATAATGATGCAGTGGTTTTTCGTCTGTCGAACAGTTATGATAAAGAGCTGCCAATGCTTTTTTTGGAATTTTTGAATGGATTTGAAATTTTGTACACTTATTTTTGAGACCAAAATCTATTAAATTATATTTTAAAAAATACTCGAAAAAATTTGTTTTTAGTAGTGGATTAACCTCTTAAATCTTTTAGAACTGCAGACGGAAACAATTTATAAATTTGATGCTTTATCAACACAGTCTGCTTGAAATTTTTATAGTTTCGCGTCCAACAAAATCGGTAACTCTACACCAAAGCATCTATATGAATTTTAAAAACTCAAAGTTTCCACTCGCGAGAGCTCAAGACCGGATCATTAGGTCAATGTGAAATTCGTAGTTAGCGCCATTTTGAAATAACTGTACAGAAAATAAAGCTTTCTGCCCTATAACATCCGTTGCAAACATTGAATATAAATTAAATTTACATTGTCGGTTAAACTTAACGTCCAGCTAATTCGGCATATTTTGGATTGCTAAATAGGGATTGAGCTGTCAGCGCCAGTAAATATTTTTGATAATGCTACAATTTATTTACCATAAAATTTTCCGTAATATATTTTTGAAAATATATTATAAAAATATATTTTTTTAATAATATAAAATTTTTTTGTAAATGAAAAACAATGCTTTGAAATTAAAAATAACTTTTGCATTTTTCTACAGGAATTAGTTAGATTTACAAGTTGAAACTCCGCAAATACATTAAGCCTGTGTCTGTTTACTTGGCAATAAGGATCAGGTTCAACAATTAGGCAAGCCTAAACATTTACTTTTAGCTTTTCAATCCATCCAGTTAAAATACAATGGCCACTCTGCCCTACTAAGCAAAAACGTTCTATCTACATTTTCGTACTTTCGAGATATTCAATGGTTTGTACTGGAGATATATGGAGACTGCATTTTTTTATACTGATTTTAACATTCTTCCGCAAAAGATAGGTTTTTTAAATTATATACAAAGATGTAATAGAGTATATAGCTTTCGAATGCGTTGTTAGCTTAAAAATGTGAAAAATGCAGATAGAACGTGTATGCTTAGTAGGGCAGCACTGTTTCGCATGTCATAGCCCACATTTTCTCTTCTGCTTGTGTTTTTCTTGCACACTGATTTCATCCTTATCTCACTTTTCCTTTAGATTTTATGATTTGCACGTACTTTAGTCATTTCAACAATTTTATACTCATGTTCAGCAACAGGGTGCAAACATATCTACATGTTATTTTCATTCAAAAAACAAATTGTCGTTCACATCTCGGTTTTTTTAAATTAGAAACACAACATAAAGCATGTTTTTGAATATTTTATAGCTGCATTTAGTAATTTTTTGATTCAAGTTAATAGTGTCTGCTGAAATAATAACATGAAGCTCAGCAAACAAACACCACAGCTACATAAAATATTTCATAATGCAAGTGTTTGTATGTACTTAAAGATTTAATACCACAATTTCCATTAGTAGAAATATAGCAAGAAAATCATCGATTTTCGAAAAGAGTATGAGAACGAAAGAGGGAGGAAAGTATGCTATATTCATTAAAAAATCTGTTTATTCTTGCTAAGAGCACCCCCTTAAAAACACATGTTAAGAGCACCTTTACAGCGCCACAAAATACTGCAGTTAAGATTAAAATCTTTTGGACGTAACTCCTTATTTAGTGATAAAACTTAAATGCATAAAAAATATTTTTCTTTTTTTCAAACTTTACAAACCCCTGTTGACTCAGTGTTTCTTCTTCAGAAATTAAACCACAATTTGATGGACATTTCGCAAAGTCTGGTGACTTTGATGGAAAATAATGGTGTTTACTATCAGGTGCACAATATTTACACGATTAAAACGTGTCTTGACATCTTAGTTGATTGAGTCTCGCGCAGCATGTATCCAATTTGCATTTCACGAGCTCGACGAATATTCGCAATCGCAGGTGCAGGCAAAGTTTATTGGAAACAGTTCTAGAATAGAATCACGTTTCGATTGAAAATCACTACATGAATAAATAATAACTGGACAAATATTGGTTGCGATTGAATGCGAAATCAAACGGGCGAATAGCTGCTCTTCGCCTGACGCATAAGTATCGTTATGTCAGTCTACTTTAGAAGTGTGAGACATATTGTCGATGAAAACACAACACTGCAAATCGAATTCGTAATTTATTTGATTTGAAATGGGAAATTGGGCGATACATTTCATATGCAGATTTTATTAAAGCCTTGATAAGTTGATTAATAAGCTCATATATATGTCAAATTAACCAATGAAAATATGTTGTGGATTTCGTGGTGTGAATTCCAGTTAAACATATTTCAATAAATATACGTCGTATATCGAGTTAAACTTGGCAAATAATTTTTGACGAGCTTGTTTAATTCGATTTTATTTCAATCTTTGCGTAAGTGCATTAATTTCTATTTTTCGTTGATTTTTAGTGTGTCAGGTAAACTTAGAGTAATTTTATTTAAAGATATTACCGTTTTACTTACTTTTGCCAGTACTCACCTGACCTATCCTTCTTAAAACTCTTCAAATAATCCTTCATACTAGGTGGAGTGAAAAGTAACCTCCTTGGGAATGAAAAAAATGTTTTTTTTAATTTTTTTTTTAATTTTATTCAATGTTGTCCTCTTTTAGGTCGATACACTTATTCCAGAAATTTTCCAACTTTTTGATCCCGTCCGAAAAGTAATTTTCCGGAAGGCCTACAAAATACTCATCCGCGGCGTTGATGATCTGCTCGCACGAGCTGAATTTTTTATTGATGAGCCATATTTTGAGGTTTGTGAACAGATAATAGTCCAAGAGAGCCAAGTCAGGCGCATAAGGTGGATGGGGAAGCAATTCGAGCCCTAAATCGTTGATTATAGCCATTGCTGCGATGCTCTTGTGTGACGGCGCGTTGTCTTGTAAAAACAAAATTTTTTTGGCTTCATGTGAGGCCGTTTCGCATTGATTTCGGCTTTCAATCGCTCCAATAATGCGCAGTTACACTCGCTGGTGATGGTTTTTTTCTTTTTTGAGGTAGTCCACGAAGAGTATGCCATGACAATCCCAGAAAACCGACGCCATGACCTTTCCGACCCATTGAGCCTCCCTTGGCCGCTTCTGAGCACTCGTGCCGGCTTCAGTCCATTGCTGGGCGCTCATTCTGTTCTCTGGCGTGAAATAGTGGACCCAGGTTTCATCAAGTCACCAATCGAAGCCAAAAGTCCACCCAATTCCGCATCAGCATGGCCAAACACGCTTCCGAAGTGCGCTCGCGTTCGTGTTTTTGGTCCGGAGTCAGCATGCGCGGCACCCAGCGGCAGGATAATTTTTATATCTGCAGAATCTCACCCAAAATATGGCCTGTGCGCTTGGTATTAATCCTTGTGGCATCTGCTAGCTCGCACATCTTCATTTTCCGGTCGGCCAACACCATTTCATGTATTTTTTTGACATTGTCCTGTGTAACCGCATCGGAGGGCCTGCCGCTACGGACTTCATCGGCAGTGGAGTTTCGGCCACCACGAAACTCTCGAAACCAATATTTCACGGTATAATCTGAAGGAGCACTAGCCCCATAATATTTATCCAACTTTTCTTTTGTTTCCTTCGCCGTTTTGCCTCTCAAAAAATAATGTTTTATGAGAGAATGAAAATGGTTTATTTCCATACTCAACATGATGCCAAACACGTCAACAAAAATCGGCTGTAAAAACAAAACAAATGACTGTATCGCTCTGAAATTTGACATGTCTGCCTAAATATGAATGGACTATAAGGCACAATAATCTTTTTTGCGGTTGCAGCGCATTCTGGTGGTCAAGGAGGTTACTTTTCACCCCACCTAGTATTCTCGAAATTCCAGAAAAGTCATCTTCAGCAGACCTGACATCAAGCGAACGAAGAATAACTGCAACGAAAGTCAGAACGAACGAGCTTCTCGTATATTCACATAGTTTTTGAATTGCCAATATGTACTTTTGTTCTGGTAATAAGAAACGTTTCCAAGTATCTTTGGATTCACAAAATGCAGGAAGTCTGCTATGAGTGGTTACGTCAAGTCTTTTCAGTTTCGTTGTTGTCCGCACCGTATGCCTTGCGGTCTTGCTCCGTTCGTTATGAAGCCCGAGAAGGACTCTTCACATTCAACTTTCATTCGAAAGAACTTGCCCGTTCTTAACCACTCACAGTTGTCTAGTGTCATACGGTATTTATTTTAGTTCCTTCTTTGGATAGTTGAAATATCTTAGTAGGGTTGAGCAGTAGGTTGAAAAGTCTGAAGACAAGATGGATTTGAATTTGGGCGGCTTTGCGGGAATGGTAACAGTTGAGTTTTGAGCAAATATTATTCAAACTCCAGCGGAACGCGAGCACTGTGTATTATTATCGATTATGAGCTGGACTTGTTCGGATTTGTTTTATTTTTTTGGAGTGGAATTTATTGTAGACGTAAAATGGAAACGAATGGTTTTGGGAACAAATATTTAAAAAAACAAAATTAAACTAAATCTGAATAATTGATCAGTTAAAAGCTAAATAAACTTTATGGAGTTTTTTACTTCATTTAAAACTATACAGTTGTGGGAATCGTTTCTGCAACTTTTCAAAGTTTTTCTAAGTACGAAATTTTAGACCAAAATGATGATTGATTCAAGTTTCTTGTCTCGTGGGCTCTATGTAAGTCACCCATTGTAATTGCCCAATCATTCCACTGTAAAATGTTTCTGGCGTCTAGGTCAGTGCAATATTTTATGGAATTCATCATTCGATTGTCAATAATAAGTGGTAATTCTCTCTCTACTACCAAGCATAATGTTTCGCATCACATACTAGAACCAATTGGACCTGCAGATGGAAAAATGGTACGTGATGGAAATCAGCTAATATAATCATTCTCTAATATTCTGAAAAAACAGTTTTCTTATCCACGCAAGATATTTCTTAATCATCATTACTTGAACTAGTGTCTGAAAAGTCTTTATTTATGCTAGTGAGTTCTTTGAATTCTTTGAATAGTTTTTCCAGCTCTTAGTATTTAGCAAAGATAATTTTATTTTAAATATTTGTAAAGATAATTCCATATTTTTTCCTCAGATTGGCGTTCCACTAAGAACTTAATTATATTCCAAATACAGTCGATAAAAATTGCGTTTGAGTAACATATTCACAATTGATAGGTCTAAACTGAATCATGATCGGAGCGAAAAAGACTCTGTCGTAGCGATTAAGGCTGGGTGTTTGGGATTTTTTCATTAGATGTCTGAAGGTGATGTTAAAATGAATGTAAATACGTGTTGATGTCCCTTGTTGCATATGTGATCGATTAGTTTTTCAAAACTTTCAACTTACATAGACTATCATTTTGTTGAGTCTTTATATAAATAGGTAAAGACCAGACATATGATGGAATTTCAAATATTTGATTGGGAATTAAGTACAAATATAATAAGTATAAATATAATATAATATATAAGTACATATAAATATAAAATATAATATAAGTACAAATACATTTAATTCAAAGCCGCCATAACATCCTAGAAGAGTACACAACTTATAATTTGATAATACAAGTGTCAGAGCTGTGCTATGCAAATACATTAATTTTAGTACTCATTAGTTTAAGTATACGTTTAAGTATACTTAATGATGAAAATGGAGCCAAACTAATTTTAAATGAACTATACTTGGGTTGACTTTATACTTGTGTATAGTTTATTTCAATATTTGTTTGTTTTTGTTTTTTGCTTGAACTTCTGCATCAAAAGTCAAAGCAAAAGAATTAGAGTTGCTTTTTATCGCATAATTTAAACTATTTATCTTCATTTTGTATCTTTCATGGGACCTTGCATATTTATGAACTATTCAAAAAGATAGTAATTAAAGAAATAATACATTTTTTCACCATTGCTTTAAAATACTGATCCTTGTACGGGATCTGAAGCATATTTGAACGGTCGGAGGGTTTGCTACTATACGAAAAAAATTTATCGCAAAAAATCAAAGCGCAAAATTTTCAGACAGAATTCGGCGAGCTCATAACAGGACTGCATTCAAGCTTGCACACCTTAAAACAAAGCAAGTTAGACCGAGAAAGAATTAAGCTGTTTGATAAAGGCACATCAGTAATCTTGATGGGTAAAGTAGTACCCAACAATAATTTAGCCCTATTTTGCATGGAAAACGCATGCATGCATTAACAATCCTTTGATATCTCAGACAGTAAAAAATAGACAGCAACCATGGAGGGACAACATGATCACAATGTTGAAAAAGAATGGACACAATCCGTACGAAATTACCAAAGATATTAAAATATTTTTTTAATTTGGAACTAGATCTAAAAAGGAACTTGAGACACAAGACACTGGACAGGAGCTTATGATCCAATAATTTCCAGATTAACAAGGGGCAAGTGCTCTGGGTGCTTCTAACTGCTGGGCCAATGATAAAATTTTCTTCATTTTATCTCTTTTGTTTCACTTCTGAAGTTGTTTTTAATGGACCGTTGTTCTACTCTAAGTTGCAATTATGATGAATTAACACTAATTTAATATCAAATTTGGCGTATGTTTTGAAAAAAGTACTAAAAAAAAGTAAACAGTAGTGAAATTCTGCTCCGGACATAAATTTTTAGTTGGAATAACAAGTTTAAAATTACGGAGAAATTATTAAAAATAACTCTTCAGCATCAAAAACTGACGTTAATATTATGAAAATGGACGAAAACATTCATCGGAATGGGCATTTGAGGTTTCCAGTAGTTGCCGAACTGCAGAGTATTGACATTGAAACAGTTGAGAAATTCCTTTATTTAATATTTATCTGAAAAAATATGTTCAAAAAAATTCCAGGCCTTTAATCAACTACAGCCTGTGGTTTTGTTGGAATGGATGCAAAATGCGTTTGGACGCCTCTTGGGTCAATTTATTTTCAACATTTGTGTATTCTTCTTTGAAACTATTCAACAGAGTTTGTCTTTCTGTCTTGAGCATCTTTTCACTCATCTTTCGAATTATGGGGCAAATTAGGTGAATTTTTGTTCTTGGACAAAAAAAGGATGTTATATAAAATCAGATATTCCAGCAACATTATACGAGCTGGCTTTGTCTGTCAAGAAACCAAAATTATTGTCTAAGAAGAACTAAGATCCTTTTAAGATATTGCATCTGGTAGACATTCTGACTGATTACTACTCCATTAGGCTTTAAATATGACCGAGAAACACCTTTGTCAGATACGATCAAATAAAGTATCACTTTGGTCTCCATTTTTTTCTTAAATTTGTATTTTATATTAGCAGGGATTTTATTATGTTGCTTGGCTGAGGAGTAACAAGTACATTTTGAATCCAAGTACAGTTTGAATTGACAATTTCTATCTCAGTTTTTGTATAAGATGGAACATCTTTTCCTTTTCCAGTCTTTTATTCGAATTTGTTTTCAATGTTAAGATATGCATTGTTGTGAGTAAAGTTTGTTATGCTGCGTCATATTGACTAATGTCGTTTTTATGCTATTGACTAATGTCGTTTTTATGTCGTTTTTATTAGGAAAGTTCTTTTCTCTATACTAGTCTGTGATTGTTTGGAAAGTAAGGAGACAATTGCTGATTTTAAAAAAAATATGTTGCACACGTACCGTGCAATTTGACTGAATGATAGAAAATGCGGAAATAAAGGTACATAAAAAATGACCGGAGGCCAAGCAATCCTGCTATCAAGCGGTTTTTGGGATGTGATGCAATAGCTCATAGATTCACAGACTCTACAATGCAAAAGCTCTAAATAAACTGTTTGTCAAAACATTTCTAATACTGTACAACATCACTGTATTGGAACATTCTCCTCACTAACCTCACGTGGTGCTAAGCTATTTCTCATTATTACCAAAAATCTAGTCTGTGTTGAAAGTAATGGGCCCTGGGTGTATGAGCTATGTCCAGTTTCGTTTTGAAGGTGACTATATTCTCAATGGAAAGATGTGTGAATAACATAGTTTTAACAGCACTCCGGTTTTCTTGAAGTAGAAAAAAAGCGACAAAACCGATATCATTGCAGGCACCATAGACACTCACTTTAGGAAATGTATTTTCTGAGTGCTAAATCAAATAAAAAAAAGGGAAAAAAATCGGTGCAATGTCAAAAGTCCTTATACATTAATTTGACAGTGGTCTTCTAATAATTATAGATGCCAGGAATAAAATGTGCTGTTATACATATTTGAAACGTACTGAGAATCGATTCTTTATATCGACATTTTTCTATCAAAACCACCTGAAAAGCTTACATTTCTTTAAAACTGGTGGAAAATAAGCATCTTGCTGTCAACTGCCTTCAGAGGATAGTTTTTCAATAATAACAACCTTCCGTTCGATTTGACTCTGTCCGGTCAATTCGATTTCAAACCACTATTCCATAAGGCTTCAGTTAATTCAAAAGTAACGAAAGGGATCAATTGCACAAAATCTACGGATCCACTTTTTTTAAATAACAACCAAATAAGATTATCTTCTAAAAACATGAAACTCAAACATAATCCTCCACCGTTATACATATTAGTGAAGCGCTTTTTCAGGGGGAAGAGCTTTCGCATCAGAACTGGCAGTACTTTCTCATCCAAGCAGCACATTGATGTTGCGAGTCCTTCAAGGACCACCTCTTGATTTGCACCTAACACAACAGATTGATTTCAGGCTTAAAGATTTTCTATTTACTATTCAATATTTAACTACTCAGTCATTGGTCATAATAAAGCATAGCGCTAGAACCCATAATTTATATACTTCGAGCGCTCTCCGTATAATTGATTTAAATTATAGCGTCCATAGTACACAGCTGAAAATTTACAGGAAGAGACACTTAAAGTTATGGTTTTACATATTATAGCTTACAACGCCATGCAATATAGGCCCTGAAAATATCAAAGTCCCATTTTTGCCCAAATCTACTTAGATTCGAACCAGGAACCCGAGATCCTCAGTGCCTAGAAGCTGAGCTACGCAAGCTTACTTAACTCTAGATGCTATGGGGGCCACTATCATGATATGGGCCGAAGAAATGCAAAGCAGGTGGGGCTATGTGCATGGGAGACGGGGCTATTTGTATTCCAGAAAATCCTATGATGTACTAGAAATTTCGCTATGAAGCAGAAACCAAATTTTCATGTGACTATTTTAGCTATATTTTATAGCTCAGAGTGTTTTACGCACAGCGTATGCAATCATGATTGCCACGCTATGTTACATAAGAGTATATGCGAGACTATAACACACAAGATGTGTGAGTAATAGCACTAAGAGCTATATTTTATAGTTCAGGCTGCTTTTATAACGATAAAACATGCGATCATAAATGCTGCGTTATCTATCGTAAGAGTAAGCGCCATGTAGATTTTTTCAGTGTACTTATCGACAATGGTTGCTAAATGAAGATTATGCATCAGGAATGATTAAGAGCGTAATTTGTTCGTAATCGTTACATAAATGTTTACTTTTTTTTAAAAAAATTCACAGTCTTATAAACATGTACATTATTTCAAGTTGAACTATGTAGCTGTCGTTTATAGCATCCTCGTATTTGCTTTTTTCAGTCTTACTACTCGAAATCATGATAAAAGAATCAATTTCCAGGAACTTTCAGATTTTACATACGCATTTTCATAGATCATATTCTTTATTTACATTTTGATGTACTTGCTTTACCCTTTGTTTTTTTTTTTTTCTTTGAAACGCAGGCAAATGCTAGCGTCTATCAGTGCTTTACAGCAAATACGTCAAAATATATTCGTTCAAAGATTTTCTATTGTATGCAACTGTCTCAGCTTTTAATGCAACTATCTCAGCTTACTGAAAGTTAAATAATATCGCACCGTAACGAATCATTGCAAATGCAACCCTGACAGAGTTTTGCTTGCTAGTCAGAGATTTTATTTGTCAGATGCTTTCGCCTCTTGTGTGCATTATTTGAGCACCTGCTTATAATACTTCGCATGTTATGCAGCGTTCATAGTCTCCAAACTGTTCATGAGAGAACTTATCCTTACAGAATTTCCAACACGTCTACGTCCATTGTAGGGCATCCAGCTTGCACGGAGCTTCTTTATTGCTCACCGTGTTTTGTACGAAAAACGCGATTATTCTTCTCCGTTTTTCTATCACTTTGCCTGAGTTCAGTCTGTTTGGCTCGTATACAGTTTACAGTTTTGCACTTCGCTGGAAAAGCAACACAACGACAAATATCCTGCTGCTCCTTGGAAAATTCGTACTTGAGACAACAGCACATCTTCCGAGATTATTTCGCCTGCTGGATGCCGTAAGTTTTGTTTCGTTTTGAGTAACCAGGAAACTAACACTTGAGTCACAAAATTACCGTGAGCTTGGGAAGCGGCATACGTCAACACGGAACGAAACGGGTGACAGGTGCAAGGATAATGGACTTGTTGAAATTGAAGTATGATTTATGATACACGTAGAAATAACCAGAAGCGGATATGAATGAAGTACAGCAAACTATCGAAAAAGGTGCACTTATGCACATGCAACCGTAAGTGTTTGAATAATTAATCAGATATCATGAATCGAATCGATTTGCTCGAGAACGTGCTGAATGTAATTAACAGCCATCAAAGGCAAGTCGTAAAATATCTGGTGTTATCATAAATCAGTACTATGATGGCGAGGCGGTTAAGCCTGCATTTAAGCATATTGCTGAGTTATCAGCAATGATTGATAGCTACGAGTACTTCCATCGTAAATTGGACTGAATAGCTGAGCAAGGATTTGTGAGCTGGTATTAATATTCCATGTCATAATGTGGTGCATGTGTAACAGTCACGTAATTTGTTCTCAATAGCTGGGGAAAGTAAGGACTTACCACGTTTGATGAAATAGATAATTTTATTATGACTGAACTTAAGCCTAAGATTTTATAGCTCGTTCCATGGAGATAGCTGCGTGTCAAGTTTTCAATAAATCGCTTGATCTTATTGAATAAATGCATTAATATTATGGCTATAAATCGAATAGCATAGAATGTTTAAAAGTAAAACAAACGTATTCATATCATATTCATGTGCAATGAAAGCAATCTAGAACATTTCCTTTAATATGTACTAGTATTTGTCGAAGCTGAAAGATTAGGTGCGAACTAGCAATTACTTTATTAGTTTAAACTGATCATCATTTTTCAGTATTGAAACCAGCAAAATTTGCGACGAATCTTATGAATACTATTAGAGAAACGAATAGTTCACAAATATATAAACTGCAAAAATAAACCTGGAACAAACCTTAACATAGCGAATTTAACGAAGTAAAACAACTACACACCTATCAATGATTCTTTTTTAAACCAAACATTTAGCTTTTCATATTTACCTACGAAAGTGCTTAAGTCCTATAATGGATGCCATGCTGATGACTTTGCCATCAGCCAGCGCTGATGCTGCTGACCGAAAGTTTGTTTCAAATTTATCGAAATATTTACATAATGTTTGGTTAAAAACAAGCGTGTTGTAATCAATGACGGGAAACCAACGAAACTCGTTAACTATCGGAAACTAACTTTAAAACGAAAAACTTTCTCACCTCGAAGACAAAGTTTACTCCGGTCTTCGTATTTGTATTGGCTCCCGGGGGCTAACACAACATTAACAAACTAACTGGTCCCGGAGGCGTCCTTATGCTTTGCTCCAGGGCGTCTCAGACTTGAACTGCATCAACATGCATCCAATCCAACCTGATATAGTCTTCTAGTGCATTACATGTTCGAATTACGGAATATTTACAAAACTTTAAATGGGATACACCTTTGTAGTCCCTAAGGACAAAGCTAATGTAAGTTTGGTATCAAGTCGACATCCACTGCAGCGCCTGCAACTTTGACGGTTAAAGTTTACTTACTTATCGTTGCCGTTTCTCGTTTCCAATATACATATATGTATCGCAATGTCGGTCGTCTTCGGTCGCGTATTTTTTTGTCGCCACCGCACCGGCAAAGTTAAAGTTCACTTTGAGGCTAAATTGCAACGAGTAGAAAATACGACATGGTAAAGTGACACAACGAACAACTTGCGAAAATACGAGAGTACCCTGAACAGCTCTTAAGCTTCGGAACAATGTCAGGGGCTACATTGTTTTTTCCGTTACTGTAGCCTGGCCTTATTTGGCACTTTAAGGGATTGCTGCAATCGAACCTCGTTAGTACATTGGGTTCCAGATACGTGTTACTTCTTAGCATCCTGAGAAAACCATTTGCGATAGAGAAAATGTGATTTAAACTACGAAAGCTGGCTGTTATTTTCAATAGATTTTTCGGTGAATAGAGTGAACTATAAAAATCATTGAGAATTTGTCCGGTTCAGCTCATCCGCTGAAAATGTTTTTAATTATCAAAGACTTCAAATAAATTATATAAGGGTAGTGAAAATAAAAACTTTATCCTGTTTGAAATACCTATTCCATAACCACAATATACGAGTATTTCATTGTTGAGCTGACAATTAAATCTATTTACCTTACCATTTGGTTTTCAGGCAGCCTGAAAACTATATCCCGTATTCACTAAGAGTTTGAAGGCCTAACACCAAACGCAACCGTTTATCCCTCCTTCAACTCAATGAAGCTGTCATCCGGAAGTAATGTTTATGGTGAATTTAATAATCCCATATTTACTCTATCCTTTCAAGGCTCTAACTGTATTCAAATTATATCAAAGAACGGTGCGAATCTGACCACATTCAGAATGAACGAATATACCTCCGAGGTTTCATTACCACAAACTTCTAGCAACCGGCAGACGTTGTTACTCGACATGAGTCCCGAAAGTAAACTACAAGCATACCAAATAAAATATGGCATCCTGGGCTTGAAACGCTTGCAATTGCTACGAGTTTATGTATGGAAAGGAGTGTGTATATTGCCTCTTTGATTTTCAGTGCGTATCTTTGTTAACAAGATTTATTACTCTATTTTTCAATTGTTTAGAGACGATGCTGCTTCTACATATTGCACAAGAAAATCGCACATTTGAATACTTGCGAAAAATGTCAAAAATATTGCACAATTACATTCTACAATCATGAACTAAAATAAGAAAAAAATTATGTAATTCAAAATTAAGGCGCTGTTAGAAACATAAAGAACTATAGGTTTCTCGAGGTAAAAAAAATTGATTGCGAGTTAAATACATACTCGTGATTTCCACTGCTAGGCCTTTTACATAACCTTCAAATCATTAAAGCAAATACATTTCATTTTTATTCTTAGAATGTTAGTTTTGAAATAGGTGAGAATAAAGCCCGCTCTAGGAACAACCTAAATTAAGGCCCTACAGTGGGTCCAGAATATGCAACAGCATTGTAGTGGAGGTGATTGGCTTATGCAGTTCTTTCATAACCCCAGAGCCCAAATTAAAAAATGGAACAACACATGTCAGAGAAAAGATTCAAATGCATTTTGAAGCAAGACTTTTTGGCCTATCCAAATTGACACGCAAGATTTGATCGATGGATATCTTTAGGTTGGAAAAAACGCCATCAGCTTGGGTAGTTACTATTTTAACAAACATAAATACAAGACACTCCAAATTTTCAAATTTTCTTTTCGTCTGTACATTAAATTGGACAAATCAAAAGTAAAAAAATAAGTTTTCGATGCTATTTTAATATTTTATAGAGTTTTCATTAGCCTTAGTGACTACTGGCCAAACTTCTGGGCATTAAATGCACAAGTTTTGTTGTTTCCGCTCCAATTAGATCTCATTCTTCTTCCAGTTTGGTTTTAAGCTCCTGTTTACTATTTATGGCGTGGTTTTTGTATTCTTCGCTTCAATTCATCCCGCAGATGCTCTATGAGGTTTGAGTCTGGTGACTGTGGTGGGCTGTGCAGCTGCGTTGGCACGTTATATAGGAGCCATTCCTTGACTATCATGGAGGTATGGTTTGCATCGTTGCCTTGTTGAAGAAATAAATTATATTTATTTATTATTTTATTTTAAGGTTTGTTTCCACCGATCCATTGTTCTTTCAATAAAGTGCAGCTTTCCAATTCCCGTAGCTGCCATATACCCCCACACCATCACATTACTACCGCCGTGTTTCACAGTTGAAACTATCATTTTCGGATTAAACTTCCTGTTCGATGTGCGCCAAAATTTTCTTCTTCCTTCTGATCCAAATATATTGCATTTGATTAAGCCTGTAAATACTACCCAATTCCAAAAGTAGGCGTCCTTGTCTTTGTGAGTTTTCGCAAAGACCAATCGCTTCTTGCGATTGACTTTTGTCATCAGTGATTTATGCCTGGTTTCCCGACCATGAAAATTGTTCTCACGGATCACATTCCTGATGGTTGCTTCACTTATCGCTACAATAAATTCTTTTCGCAGCTCTTCTGATATTTTAGGAACACTGATTCTAGTGTTTTCTTTGATTTTCCGTACTATTGACCGCTTGGCTGTAACGCTTAAAATTTTTGCGTGTCCGGGATGGGGCTTACTTACCAACGAGTCAGTTTCTCCCTACTTTTTTTTAATGTTTCCAAGAACTCTCCTTCACAATGCAGTTTAACAATCATTTTCCGCGTATCTAAAGAGAATTCTTTATCCATAGCTGATGGCTTATTTTTCTGAATGTGAATCGATTTCGCACAAGGCTGTAATTAGACTGTAACTGTACTAATATTCTAGGAATAACTGTTGATACGTTTTTACTAATGTTCGAAGAAGAACATTAGTATTAAAATCACTTTGGCCAAAAATTCATATTTCTATATATATACAGTCTGTCAAGAATGAGTTTACACATAGGAAAAAAATTCAATTTTTGATCTTTCTAATTATAAAATACTACTTTTTATTTATGTAAATGAATATTTTTTTCTTAATTATAGTTATTTACATTATTTTCAACCGATATATACAAAAAAAAGTACAACTTTAATGCAAAACAAGAACGAAAAGACCAACGAAAACAATTATTGCAATTCTTGAAGTGTCAAGAAACTCTTTACACAAATTATTATTGTATTTAATATTTACATATTTACAGGATATTTAATATTATTTGGTATATTTAACATTTGGTATGGCCACCTTTGGCATCCACCATACATCGCAACCGATTTTTCATTGAATGAACCAACTTTTGCAGGTCATACGTGGTTGGTATTTTTTGCCATTCTTCGAGAATCGCAATTTTTAAGGCAGTTCGGTTTTTGGGTTGCCTTTTAGTGACTTGTTGTTTTAAGTAAGCCCATAAATTTTCGATGGGATTTAAGTCCGGACTCTTGGCTGGCGTATCCATCACTTTTCCGCAGTTGTATAAGGGCCACATTCGCACCATGTTCGCCTTATGTTTGGGATCGTTGTCCTGGTAAAGCTTAAAATTTGGTTTGCTGTTATGCATAAACCCGAATTTCTGCGCACTGCTTGCCAAATATGTTTTAAGGATATGCAAATATGGTTGGGCGTCCATGGTTGACTCAATGAATGCCAAGTCTCCTACTCCTCTGCTTGAGAAGCACCCCAAATCATAACGGACAACTTACCAAATTTTACAGCCGGAATGATGTTTCGATTTTCCAACGATGTTAAAGGCTTGCGCCACACTCTAGCCGGTCCATCATTATAGTACAACATCATTTTCGTTTCATCGCAGAATATGACGTCGTCCCAGAAGTCAACGGGTTGAAAAAGGTGCATCATAGCGAAAGAAAAACGCTTTTCGATGTTTAGTGCAGAAAACAGTGGTTTCTTTCGTGCAGCTCTTGATGAGAACTTATTTCGTAGGATGGCCTGTCGTACTGTTTCATGGGAAACAGCAGCATCACACTCTTCCTTGAGTTCCCTAGCAAGTGTTCTGGTTGAAATCCAGGGGTTTTTTATCAAGCTTCCTTATCATAAGGCGCTCTATACGTTTAGATATTTTTGGTTTTGAGCCACCTCTACACTTTGGCTCCAATCTATTCTCATTTTCAGCACGATTTATAACGTTATAGACTGCCATTCGTGCTACACAAAACATTTCCGACAGTTCCTGTGCACTTTTACCTAATTGGTGATTATAGTATATCATCTGAACTAACTCAAAGGATAATCTTTTGCCTGGCATTTTAAAACACAATATCTCACTTATTTATGCGTATTAGCCAAAAATTAATCACACACTAATGATCAAATTTATTGAGCTTTACAATACAGACCAAAAATTATGGTAAATTTACCGTATCGTTGCAGTAATGCAAAAAATAAACTTTTGTGTAAAGAGTTTCTTGACACTTCAAGAATTGTAATAATTGTTTTCGTTGTTCTTTTCGTTCTTTTTTTGCATTGAAGTTGTACTTTTTTTGTATATATCGGTTGGAAATAATGCAAATAACGATAATTAAGAAAAAAACAATTATTTACATAAAGAAAAAGTAGTATTTTATAATTAGAAAGATGAAAAATTGAATTTTTTCCCTATGTGTAAACTCATTCTTGACAGACTGTATATATATATCATCAAAAAATTTCAGTGAAAAAATCTCAAGAACGCGCCATCCGATTGAGCTGAAATTTTCAGGACACATTGGTGTATATGCAGAATAGTGCCAGATCTCAGAAAAAGTTAAAAATCTTTAACCCTTTGGCGCCGGCGGCCATTTTAGTGATATTTTTAATATACCTATTATTCCGTACACAAATAAGTTTTGCAAAAATAAAGTTAACAAAATAAATTTCGAACGTGTTTTACATGTGAATCGGATAATGTTTTGGAATTTTGTAACCCCATGTGTGCGCTGGGTGCCTAAAAAGAGATCGTCAAAAATTGGAAATTTTTAAATTGCGATAACTTTTGACAGAGCTATTCAATCATTACCAAATTTTCAGAACATATTGGTATTATTTAGTTGTAAATTCGTGTAGCTTTTGCTGAGCGTGCTGGCAACCCTGAAGCTAGGGCAAGCACTGAAAGTGAAAACTTCCAAATTATCGTCTCTCTTGAAAAAATACCGTTTCTTCAAAAAAAAACCACTCATATGTAGATTTCGTGCTTTGTTTACATAGACAAAAAATAAAATTTGATATGGTATAACGGGCACGCCTGGTAACCCTTGCCCAATTTACCTATATTTTTAGCATCAAAAACTTCTGCTCACGGAAACTCACGATCCGATGAGCAGAATTAATTGAAATTTGCAGATTGTATTAGTCTCAACTAGGACCAGGTCTGATAGAAGTAATTTTGAAATGCGGGCGATTCTGTGCCAGTGGTGCCATCTTGAAAAATCACTAAAAAAGATAACTGTTTTTAGCCCTATAAATTCTGATTGAATCGTTCGATTTTGACGAAATTCACACAATAGCTGGACCTTACCTCAAACCACGTTTGGTAGAAATTTGGTTGAAAAATTCGGTTGGAGCTGCCAGCTATGATAATTTTGGTGTCTTAAATTTGAAAAAATAAAAATTTGGAAGTGGAAAATTCAAACCATCGAATATCCTCAAAAATGTCCGTTAATTACAATAAAACCAATCTGTATACAAATCTTATGCTTAATCTACACGTTCAAAGTAAAACTTTGGAAATTTCATGTCGGACAAGAACGGTAACCCTCTCCCAGTTAACCTATATTTTTAGCATCAAAAACTTCTGTTCACGGGAATTCACGAACCAATAATCAAATACCATTGAAATTTAAAGAAAGCATTGGACTTAAGTAGGACCAGGTTTGGATTTAAGTAGGACCAGGTCTGGGCAACTCTGTGCCAGTGGTGCCATCTTGAAAAATTACAAAGAAAAAAAACTGCTTTTTGCCCTATGAAATGTGAATAAGTAACCAGATTTTCATGAAATTGACACAGTAGCTGAACCGTACTCTAAACTCTATTTGGTGGAAATTTGGTTGAAAAATTCCATTGGTGCTGCCAGCTATGGTAATTTTTGTGTCTTTGGTTTCGAAAATTCGCTCAGGAAAATAAAACTTTTTGCCTTATAACTTCCAATGCAGTCATGAAATCAACACGAATTTCATACAATTTATGGAACCTATTATAAACATTATTCAGGTCAAATTTGGTTGAAAAGCCACGATAGGGTTGCCAGCTATTGTTGGTTTTGTGTTTGTTTGCAATATCTTTGTTAAGCGGTTTAAACGTAGAATTTTCAATTGGTAATGATATTGTAGTGCCAATAAACAGCAAATATTAAGCTTTCGATTATTTGAAAAACCTCGCTGCAGGTAACCCTAAATTTCTTCATACTCCTATAGCTTCGAATGTAATATAACAACGTGAAGCAGATGTGATATATTCTTGGCTTTGATACTGGCGAAAAGTTGCCAGCACGAGTCGGTTGTGCTACTTTTGTATCAATAAAATTATACCGGAAACATTTACAATGCAAATAGATAACCGATGTTTCAATTCCCAAAGTTCTGCAAATTTTTCGGATCACAGCCCCAAACACCAACTTCAGTTACAGTGCTGCAGGCACTGAGCATTTTCTTCATTGATGTTATATGAGATGCTGCTTTCAAAATTTTGTGAAATAAGCAACTGATAACGAATATAATTAACCCGTGTTTTGCTCTCATAAACGTTGAAATTCATGCCAGTGGTAATATCTGAAACCTTCTCCATATGAGTTATAATGCATTCTTGAGACCAAAGTAAAACGTGGCATTTGAAACAGTTTGGCCGTAATAAGCAGCTCATGTGGTGGAATATGCACTCAAACCTGCACGATTCTTCTACTGTTCTTCGAACATTAGTGTTTCTAGCGGTTCAGATGCGCTAGAGTTTTTTTTTTAAGTTTATGCGTGTCTAGCACCGCACTAGTTTGTAAAACGCGATCTTACTGTTTATTCGTACAGGAACTTTTCTGACATAACGTTTTAAACAATTTACTAAAGTGGATTACCTAATTAAAATGGGTGAATATTTTTCTTTCCTAAGAATTTTTCGTAGTTACAGAGATATAGAAGGAAAATAAATTTAAAAAATATAAATTTATTGGATTACATCAAAGTTATTCTTAATTAAGAAAAAACAGCTTAGCGCGGAGTCTTTTTTTTTTTGTTTAACTATAGATACCAAATTAGTTGCTGAAGAAGGCCGCATGACATAAAGATTTTCCCACCATGCTTTAGTCTTGTTGAATGTTCGTAAAACTTTTTATCCAGTCATTTGTGCAGAGATGCTGCATCTATAAATATTCAGGTAGAAGACTTCATTTGGTATACGACAATTCTATGAGAAATGTGTGCATAAATATTGCAGCTCCCTCAGCAGAGAGTCCATTTTTGGAGATAGCCTCTGGAATGTTACAAATGCTTTGCGACATCTAATGATGTGGTTTTGGTAGGTTATACTATGGTGACACAACAGCTATCAGATTTTAAAATTCCGAAATGGCTCAACTCAATTTCAACCATCGTATTGAGAACTGGATGGGAAACGTAGCTGTTAATAGGTCTGTTCGCGTACTTCAGCAAACTGCAGCAGTAACCGAATTTGGCAGCTGGCTTCTTTTTGCTGCAAAATTTGGCTTGCAGCAAGAATACAAAAACGACTTTCTGCGAATCTATTTTAATATATTATAATAGATTCAGGTACGCGAACAGACCTAATTACTACAAACGAGCTCATCAGGCTGAGAAGGGGAGGGAGACTTGTATTTCAAGAGCTGTGTTAAAAAAGATATATCCAAATGTATAAAATGGGCTAAGTATTTCGGAGTGTATAATATATAGACTCACAGGCATACATATTATATATTGTTGGCTCTTGGTAAATTCGTCATGAATGCAATCTAATATAATGCTCTCATATGCTCATCTGGGAGCATATTGAAAGTATTTTTGAGAAATTGAGAATCGGAAAAATAGAGCTTTTGTTCAAGCATCACAGCGAACGCTTTAGCTTTAGGGGGGATTGCTGGGTAACAGGTTTAACGTGTTAGTGGGTGAAAGAAACTCATTCGCGCCATAAAACCTTAGCTTAACCGCCAACAAGGTAAAAATATTTTATCTAAGCCAATATCTGCTGGGCGACGGCTACTTAAGAAATTAGCTCTATAAAATAGTGTTTATCTGCTGGACCAAGTTCTGAAAATATTGCGTTGTGAAGAGTGATGGTGATTTCCACTTGTCTTTCAATTACGTCGCTACAGAGCTGAGGAACGTTTTTTCTTCCAATCGGCCATTCGGCTTCAACGCTAGAGATGACAGAGTGAGAGAAAGACAGATAATCTGCCAAAACATACTTGGCACGGGATCTCAGCATGTTTGAAACTACCTGTCTAGACGTTAGTGAGGTAAGAAGGCACGTGGTAGCTGCTCCTTATACGACCAAACTGAAGTATTGCGAAAGGGATTCTAGTCTGGATGTCCGAGGTCAGCAGTTGGAGAGACCTCATTTAATCTCATATTCCTTGGGTATTCAACTCGCACTTCAAGATACACTTAAACGCTACTCGCGACCATGTGGTGCAACTATAACTCTTTTAGCGATTACGATTGTTGTCAAAGTAGAATAGTGATGAAAACGGCTATAACTATGCAAGTATTTCATCCCCAAAGTCATCATTATCACAAGAGACATATAACGATTCTGAAGTCATAAAGTGAAGCAATGTTTTTCCTGAAAAACAAGCAAAAAAAATCTTAATTCGTTTTTATAATTTGGCGACAAATCTTTCTTCCAGAGCTGAATGAAAGCTATTTAATAATTTAATTGCGAATCAATGCGTGAAAAAACTTTCTCGCGGGGCAACTCATCTTAATCAACTCGAAGTTATGTCAGCATTCGTAGAATGACAATACTAATAATGCGGAAAAGAAAATCAAAATCAGTGATTACATTCTTTTCAGAGCTTTAAATTACCAGTTTGTTGCCGGGATGATGAGCAAGGGCCGCTATATATTTCGCACAGCTATTCTTATCGAAGAATTAATCAATTATTGTGATTTATCACCAAAAGCAAAGTTTATTTTTGTACTTCAGCTATTTAATTCAATAATAAACGTGCACAACCAAAGATTTTTGTAGAAAATGAAAGAGCACAAAATTTATAAAACTAATAATACTACTTTTGTGGCAGCTAAAATTAGTCCATATGCATAGAAAAAGGTTTTCAAAAAAATGTTGTTTGTTGACTGACAAAGGTCTATTGAATCGTCATTATTAAGAAAAATATTTTTGACATCATTTTGAGTTGGCTCTTGAGAAAAATTTGGCTTTCACGGCCTAAAGGCAGCAGATATATTATACTTAGTTTTTTCTAGATATCTATTTTTTACAATTCAAAAACAAAGTCTAACTGTGTTCCATCTTAGTTTAAAAGTGTAGTAGAATTGATAAATTCGAGAGAGAGAAAAAATAACTGATACTGACGTTATTCACTCCTAATAAAAAGTGTTGAAAAAAAATTTGCCTTTTCGGATCGTGCATTTTTTATCTTTTAGAGCTTCATTGTTCTGAATGGCAGCTATCCTATTACTGCTTTAACAAAGTTTTCGCTGAATTCAAAATGAAATTTTTTTTATGTTACAGCCTATAGATTGCAGCATCGAAAACACTTGTATTCTGAGAAAGAATTATTACTTTCAGTGAAATTCCCGCTTTTCATTAAAATGCCACGATAAATTTTTAATTAAGCAAAGTTCGAAAAATTCGTTAAGTAGATACCGAGAATTTCCCGTCCGAAAAAGTCAAAACTCACTGAAGAGCTTATATTATCTCGTATCCTTCTACCCAAAACTTTCAGGGTAATTTATAGCCGGACTTTTCGAAATTTAAAAAAAGGATTCAGCATTTATATGACTATTGCGACTGTCTCACGTATTTACTCAGGATACCAAGCCATTGTCGTCAACGTCCGAAGCTTAGTAGACAGGCACACCAACAATTTTACCTTATCATTCAAATGCAATAAAATATAAAAAAGGGTATGACAAGGTAGTCCAATTATGTTAATTATGTTGCCGATAAATTGAATGCTTCAGAATGCAGGCTACTAGATCTGGTGTCAAGCTCAACGGGGGGTAGACATTGTCATGACCGGATAGGCCTCCATAAAGTTATTACCGAAATGAATTATTAACCGGTATTTTGTGAAAGTATTCCCGTCCAGTTCACGATATGGGGCTCCAGATTGTGGTGTCTTTGTGGTTGCTGGATTAGATGGAGTCTGGTATTGTTTCCACGCATGCACTAATGACAGTCATTCGAGTAATTGACGTAGCCATAAAGAGCCGTGCAGACCAGGAACGTAACTTGTTCACCTGTCGTGCATTCCCACACATTTCAATTCGCACGAAGATCATGATTTTGAGAGATTATGGGGGTTTAGATGGTGCAGGATGCGGATTTCACTTAACAAAATGGCCCATGTGTATGATGAACCCTGAAAGTAACAGTAAAGGAATTAAAATACTAATTTGGGTAGCGTTTCTTCAAATAATCATTTGCGATTCGGTTATTTTCACAGACACCTAAGAAGCGAAATATTGTATGCAGCATTTTTTGGTGAAAAATTGTTAATTGGCTTTTTTTACCAGAAAACTTAAATTAATTCAACACCATCCTCCATTCTGAGGAAAACTAGCCAGAACACTCAAGAATTTTTCATGCGAATATTGATATTTTGTCACTTTGTTACTCGTTTCGTGCATTCCGATGGCGCTCATCCATTAAAATGCCAATAAATTACATTCGTGAAAATGTTGAAATTAAAACTGATATCAATGCATATCTCTCATACAGTCACAGCCCGTCGCAGGTCATCTTTAACATGTCCGAAGTTTTGAGCGCGACGCTAATGAGCGCCAGTTATATGCTGCATGTCACCGAAATGGACATTATGCTGCCCAGCAGTACAGAAAAGAGCCGTAAAATTAGTCATTACTTTAATGATACTGAACATTATCGGGGTGCAATCACGTCAACGTCCATTTATTATTCAACGACGCAGAACCTTTGCTGAGGCTAAAACTAGGAAGCAACAAGATTAGCCATCGATACCAGTGAGTCGGAACATGCTCATTTGTGCATCATTAAGTTTAAAAATTAGAAATCTGTTAGAACAATGATTATTACTTTTATAGTTAAAATTTATCTAATATGCACCGATTATTTACCACTGTACACATTTTCGCACAGAATTGCCAACGATATCGTGTGACACTGTATCAACCCTGTTTTTATTACTAAGCGATTACAGTATGGTGTTCGACAATCACTCATTCGTTCGTCTGTCGACAGTATGTTATCAGTCCAGCTCATTTTTTACATTCGTGTCATAAAAATTAAAAGTTTTCGGGCAATTTTATCACAGTGGACGCTAAATTTATCCATTGGCTAAGAATCGCTGTGCATTGTCACGGACTACTCATCGAGCTATCGTTTCGTTTTGTGCCACTTTTACAAACAATCAATGAGTAATTCTTCAGATAAATTTCAATGGCGCCACAAAAAATCTGCAGAAAATAACCAAGATAGAAAGATCTACAACTACAGCAGAATTGAAAATCTACAGCTTGGATAGAGCGAAATAGAAAATGCAACGTTTCCGGCTGTGATGAAGCCTCGGCTTTATTTTCTATTGCTTTCCTTGTTTTGAATTTTTCTTCAAAATACCTAGCAGCCTTAATGGTTTCACCATGAGGCCAAAATTTCGTCAAAATGAGCTACTTATGGTCTTGAAACACGAATGTCATGATATTTTTTGGCCGAAATCATGATTGGGTAATGAGCTGACACGCCATTACGAAAATTGTCTTTTAGCTTCAGAGGTATAGTAGTAATACAAGTTGCATCCCCTGTAACAATAAAGTGCAAGAAATGATTACGTTCAAGTTAATACTCCTCCAAAATTTCTTTGTAGGTTCGATTCAATTTGTGCTTCTCTTACCGTTGTTTTGCGAGCCTTCTAGCACACAGTTTATGAAATCTGAGTGTTTCTGTAACTGTTTTGTGGAGCAGAAGTCTGGAGATTTATAGCCAGAAACAGTTTCCTCAATTTGATTCGCCACAAACAGCTTTCTCAATTCATTGAACAAGCGAATCAGTCAAAATCGACAGTCTTTCACTCCTTTGCTCGTCGTTAACACCAGGACAACCGTTTTCAAATCGACGATACCATTTAAATACACTTATACGATTCATAGCTCCTTCTCCATAAACCAATTTATCTTGTTAAAAAAATTTCCCTTCACACCGAAATAACGGATAACGCTGCGAATCTCACACTTGGCGGCAGATTTCAACGATATCGTTCATGTGAAGCGTTCCTGTGACCACATTTTTATTCGTACTGATGATTTTTTGTAGTGGTTGGAAACGGGTAGAGCTAACCCAACGGGAAAAGTAATGCGTCGGTTTATATTCGGTAAGTTTTTCGTGTAATGCATGGAACCGTTACTGATCCATAGTCTGTTAATTTATTTTTAACATTGCATGTCCTAGGCTGTATCCATGGATGCGCATCGCACCAGGCAGCTTTTAGGCTTGACTCGAAGCGCTCTACGCTGCACAGTGGGAGTTCTTACGGGCCATTGCCTCATAGGACGGCATGCACAACGATTGGGAGTGCAGTTTAACGATTTCTGTCGGAGTTGTGGCTCTGAGGATGAGGAGAAGTCCGTCCTCCACCTCCTGTGTCAGTGCCCGGCGTTGGCAAGGAGAAGGTTGGCGGCAATTGGTGCTCCCTTTCTCTCAAACCTGACCGAGTTGTCCCTGGTTAATCTAAAGGGGATAATGCGATTTGTAAAGGGAAGCAGATGGTTTCCCGAATTCAGTGGTTAGGAGAGAGTCACAAATTAGTGTGGCATCACAACGGGCCTCTCATGTGCCTATGTGTGTCGGACGGCAGACCTATGTAGACCGGCAGCCACTTTAACCGAACCTTAACCTAACCATGTCCTAGGCTGGTAGGGCATAGATATGGGAAAGTTTGATTATTACTTTTATAGTTAAGCTTTATAGCTTTATAAAAAGAACTTTTTAAAAAGCCCAACATCGTATTCTTGCATTCGCGTCAACTAGGATGAATACGAATTGAAGCTTTGGCCGGCGGCCGATCGTACCTCTGCATGACCCGGAATGTGTGGTTATTGCATGCTGAGTGATTGTGACGCTCATTAGAAATTGCCTGAATCACAATACAACGATTTTTCGCATTGCGCCGATAAAAGCCGCTGTCAAAAAATTAGAATGCACTGTTTTGTATGGTAATGCCCACAACGCCGACGGCCGAAATTTTCGCAGCGTCAGAATTTGCCAAATTTCTAATTTTTTCGTTTCGCTAGTGGTGATACCTACCGCAGGTTGGCATCACCACTAAGTTCAATTAAGTCTGCTTGAATTAGGCTGAATGGTCTGATGGAATAAACAAGCGATGGCTGATATGTATTGTGATAAGCCACCCTAATCCTCGTACAACAGCACATATATATATTTATATAGCACATTACCCATAGCCTATGTATGCTCGCGAGTTCTTTTCCCGTTATTTCTGCGAGTGATGTTCATTGGCCAGTCATAGACTTTTGGAAAAGCCCTGGCAAGCAGATTACATTTCCATTGCTAAGAATGTTTCCTTCATGAATTCTGTCCGGAATGCATTACAGTGATTTTCGTTGGGAAGCTACATGACAACGTGACTAACTGGTCGTGAAAGATCTAGAAAGATCTAGATCTAACTGGTCGTGAAAGATCACTTACTTTTTGGACGCGCCTCATAGTAGTGACGAGATCGCTCCAAACCCATTTCCTGATTCGACACTCTCTTCACTTTGACGTGGCCATGCCCTATGTCAATAAATGAGTCAACTGGCAGATAAGGAAGGTCTAGCGCTTATATATAGCGATATACATAAGTTGTGGACAAATATAAATTTTCTGAGAATCCACGCGCTAGTTCCTATAGAACTAAATTTTGGATGATCTAGAGTAGTTTTTCTTTAACTTCCTCCGGTCATAGTCTCTTGAAAGAAAACGATCACACGAAACCCCCTTCCAGCCATTAAAAGTCTAATCAGGTAAATGAAATCCTACACGTTGTTTTCAGCTAAAAATGAGTCGGTTGTTCCAACGGCGGCTCTACTTTTGTGGGTCCCGCCATTTTTGTCATTTAAGAATGAAATCATAACAATTGTAACAAGCAAATAAAACATTTTATGTAAGCACTTTCTAGGATCAACTTTCACTTTAAGCAGCCTACAAATATCAATAAAAAGATGGGCTCCCAATCAAACTAACATAATCATGAGTGAGCTTTCAACTAGCTGCAGTTTCAAAATCAATACTAAAATGTTTGTGAACAAACGGTTCGAATTTTGGTTGAAAATTACTTCGCAGGAATTATTAAATACTCTTTTATTTTATGGAACACGTTTGAATTTATTCCCGCTATCAATCAGATTCACAAAATATTCTATATTTTCCATCTAGAAATGCACATATAAATTTGATCAATAAATGTCGATTATTTGTGAACCATCTCTTTCCGATATTTTCGCTCAAGCTAATAATCTGAGAAAATATTTTGCGAATATATCTGAAAACCATATCAATTTTCTGCTATAGGGATAGATCCATGCTAATACCTCATTCGATACTTGATACACCTATTAGTAGCGTGTGTACAGTTCCCTCTCAGTAGCGTATTTTAAAGTTCAAGTGCGATTCGAAATTGCCTATTGCAAATGGGGACACATTCAGCAAACGAAAAAGGGTGAAATATCATTGTTTTCCATCGGGAAAGAGTATAAGCATGTGGTCCGTACCGTTACAACGTGGCAAGCATACAAGTGAGTAGACAGTTACATTCAGAAAGGAAGTCTCGAATCACGTCACGTGTGAGCTGCATTGACTTCTGTTCGGAGCGTATAATGTGCTTAAAGGGGTGTTGACATTCAATCGCCTTAATTCTAGCGCGGAAAAAGTGCTAATCTAATTAGTGAGGAAATTCAAGACGACCGGATTACATGTCAGTTGGGAAGCTCCAGACAGGACATTAAATCGTTGTATCGTGTGCGAAATACAGACATTGAGAGCTAATTATCAGAATATATTTAAAGAAGAAAAAAAGTTATTTTATTGCACAAACACAGGCTTTCAGGGATCGACATGTGAAAGAACCGTTCGAATCGAAATGGATATAGAAAGTACCTTTCGAATGGAATGAGAAATTGTGTTTTCGCGAAACATGTTGCCATTGCACAAGCATGTCAGTGATGGGTTGTACACATATGTATTAAAAACAGATCATCAAGAATTGATTGTTCTCCTCGCATCAACATTATTTTATTCTGTAATGAAGAACGTCGATGATTTGCAAAATGTATTCATTTCGAGATGATAATAAATCATTTCGCAGATAATCCCATAAAAATACGCTACAAAGTCGAATCGATTTAATAGATTAGATTGACACTGCACTGAAGAAGAATATATCTCATAAAAATTACTAGCTGGAAAAAATAAAAAAGATTTAAGTCAATTTCGCGAGATCATCATATTACAAAATAACGCGAAAATCCCCAAAGCGCATAAAATCGCTTATATTCGCAACACGTACATATGCGTATATCCGCCCCATTCGCTAACGCGGACGACGACAATAAATTCTAATGATGTTCGCGAACTGTTGCCAAAGAAAAATGAAAATATTTCAATAGGACACAAAATAAGGTCGTAATTTCTCCCGGCATCTGGATACGCGTTTCGGTTTTTTACTTACACCCAATATTGATGCACACCGTCACCATCCATAATATCGGTAAACTCTCGCATGTTAACGTAGATACGTATGTATTGTATGTTCTTCTGGATACGGAGCTACAACACACATCCCCAGTGATTTTGTTCCTAAGCTATTTCAGAAGAAAATCTCCGCTTGACAGACATGCAGATCCTTGTGGCTTAGGCAAATTCACACAAGACATGCCAATATGAAGGCGCAAGGCGTAACGAAAAATTCAATCCTTGCAATCACTTACGTTCGCTCGTAGACACATTAGGGACGAAATAGTGTGAATTCCTTATGGAAAAAGAAAGGGTGAAGTTTTCCGAGCGTGTGGCTGTCATGTAGCGTAGAAACTTGAAAATGGATTTCGTCAGACTTGTCCGTATTTCGAATTTAAACTATTATTGTTGTAAGACTGTCATTTGATCGAATTTGATGAATTGAATGGAATTTTCCGAGAGGTGGGTAAGTTCTTGTCGAAGCACAAATTGGCAGGTGGAACTCTAGTTGAAGCTAACAAAATGAAAATTATGGCATTCATTCTGTAAGGGTACTTTTGAATAGAGGAGTGATAAATCTTTTTGTGCATGTTAGATTTTGATAAGTAAAATAATTCTTACAGATTATTAATGTAAAAGAGGAGAAGGATTCTATTTGTGTTTATGTACACATAAATGTGAATGTACTACTTAGCATTACGATGATGGTTGATTTATTTCACTTTCACGACCATTTGCTTTTTGCCAACTAGGCCACAGCGCGAAATGGTGATAAGTGCCTGTTGTAGTTTTTCGTGTGCGAATTGATGTGTTATTATCGAATCAAAAATATTTGACTGAAAGATTTCAGAATTGGAATAAGAAATTAGCAAGCGGTTGCAATCAAAAATAGGGCTAATCGATGAGCATGCTTTATTTCTATCTATTCCAATTATTTATCCCGGAAACTTTTTTTTAAACAAAGTTCATACTAATTTGTTATCGCTTAATATATCATTTTGAGTAAAATAAGTTAAATTAATTGAATTAAAACATCAATTATTTCATTCGAAAAACTGAAGATCCTTAGAAACATGCACTAAATCAGTTCTGTTTGCAAAAAGCTAGTTCAAATTGAAATAAACTGATTACCTCATCAAACATCGCCAAATTGACAAAAAAAAAAAGTATGGCATATTCTTCCATTATATTCTTCTTGAATGCACAAAGTCTGTATGATGCATGTGTCGAAGAATCATATGATGAAAAAAAAATGTCAGCAAATTGCAACCCTACCACTAGTAATGATCTTTTGATAGAGCATGAAAATACACAAGGTGATAGCGATGAGACTAAAGAATGGCGAACCCTTGAGGTTTGCGCTGCAGAAGTCGAGTGTCTCGTGTCGACGTCGAAGATGTCTCTTATAGGCATGAACATATCCGACTGCTCGGCGGCGCTTGACGCCAAGATGAAGATATAAAAGGAAATCATAACAAATCCCATGTCCTATTAAGGACTACTGAGGAAGAATGAAAAAAGCCTCATCACGTTCATTGCTTGACATCTTTGTCACGTTCAAGTGTCCGTACTTATGTTTGCTTTCAATGCATCACTTATACGTCTCTTGCCACGCTTGGCACAAGTAGTCGTCAGATCCTGCATCGATTTCGCAGACTATTTGTTGTTATATGTGACGATGCAGGAGTTTAATTTTCTTCGCGTTTTCTCTGCTTTTATTTGTCGTCTGTATATCAACTTATGAATCGAACTGAATAGAAAAGAATTTTATCTATATAAATACATGAACATGTATTCATGTATTGCAAATATAGATGTCTGAAAATTGCTATTTGGATCTGAAAATTTCAGTCAAGATAAATCTTGAAAATTACATCACTTCATGATAATTAAACTACTTATGGAGTAGACTATTATACCTTTTCCAACCAGAGTTCGCCAACATTCTAAGGACTCGCTGTATTTCAATTTATTCTCATTTATAAAAGCTCTTTAAACATACCTTGAGGACTTACTATAATTGAATATTTTTTAAGGGACATCCTGCATTGATAATTAACTATCTATAAAAGATTGTTTTTTCAGAATTCTTTATTTGTCCTGTTATTCAACTCCTGTAGCTTTTGAATAAGAATGAACAGCCTATCAACTACCATATCATCAAAAACATTTATTTATATCTGCAATTCCCCAAGCAAGCACACTTTCAAATAATAAAACCCGAAATTACGACATGGGTAAGAACCCTAATAGAAACCATCTAGTAAATTACACAAAATTGAACTTACCTATTTTACCTGTTGGCATCGTTGACTGCCGTTCCGAGTTCAGTATGAGGTCAGCATCACCACAGCCAACATCACCCAGATGCTTCCGTTGCGGAAGAGATGGACATTCTGAGCATTTACACACACATACATACGAATCAGTATAATTAAGTAAAATAATCATGTCGGCAATTTGTGCTGCATGAAGTAAATTGCGGGTGGCTGTGTCATTTCTAATTTGATGGAAGGATAAAAGAACCTTCCGTTGTCGGTTGGTCGATTTTGTTACCACCACGTCTACGTCTAATTGAATCCGTTTCGGCAGCCCTATGCTCCAGTGTCCGCGCTCTGAGTCGATTCACCTGCGAAATTGTGACAATTTCGGTGGAACATATCCGTAGACATGAGAGCGGAACTTGTTGGAGATTTTTAATTAAGATTTTCCGATTGTAGCTGTTGAATAGTTTATCGCAAATGGTGGCTATGTTGAGTATACGAAAAAATTCCAAAGTCACTTCCCATATTTCGAATGGTCGTCTTTAAAAATGACAATATGATCGATTCGAAATTTTTTTATTATTTTTTATATATATAATGGAAATTATTTTTAAGCCTGTATCAGGCCATAGAAATTATTTGTTACTACGACAACTTTTGTCGTTGACAAAAGTCGGTTAGGAAATGGGATGTGGAAGCTTAATTAAATGATATTAAATTTGTTAAAATATGGTAAATAGTAATCAAGGAGCAGCAAGTGTATATATTATTATTGAAAATAAATAAATTACGTTTGTTTTTATTACTTTTATCGCTATTATTTATTTTGATGATAATTTTGGATATTTGGATATATTTTGATATAAATACCAGTTTTGAGCACTTAACGAAACCTGGTTTTATGTGGTTTTACTAATTGTGTAGATATAATCGGGGCCAAAATCCGCAGGGAAAGTGCCAGCCATATAAGAATGCCATACTAGGCAATAGTGGCAGAAAAAGTCTGCACCCAAAATCGATTGAATAAAAAAAAAATTAAGTCCAGTGAGAGCTCGCGGTGGAGTTCTAGCTATAACATAATCAATTTTCGTCCGTAGGATTGGCCGCAGCAAGCCAAAAAGGTTTTGAGTGCTGGAAGCGCAGAAAAATCTCAATTTCTTCTAAATTATTAGAGGATGGCCAGGGAACAAGTTGCCTTTTTTATCATCTGAAGGAAGTGACGACTTAGTTGTTTTGTTGGATCCATGGTACCAGTTTTCTAGAGTCATATGCATTTCATTTCAAGTGTGTAGTGTTTTCGGAGTGGTGTAGATTTTACGTGAAATAAAGTACATTTATGCAAGAGTATTCTCCGTCATATAAACTGATTTCGGTAATCCTGTTCGCTCTTTGATCCTTCAGCACGAAGTGTTCAATCAACTTTTTTTGGTCTCTTGCACAGTTTATAAGCTGCTACTCATACATGATATTTTATTTAAATTTAAAAATGTTTCCTTGTTTTACATTTAAAACAATAACCATTTTCAATTGGAAGTGAAATTCTTATTTTATGTTACTTTTGAATACCCTTAATTTAACCTGTTTTGTTTTTCTTACGCATTTTCTTCTCATATATGACAACAGTATTGCCCAGCTTGTCCAGCTAATGGAGTAAATTTATCAATTTCACACTTTTTGCTCACAGTTTTAATCAACTTTGCAGAGACACACATTCGGATTGTGAAGCTTCTTATGGTCAAAGAGCAACCATTGTGAGGTTATTGCTATTAACATTTTTCACCTGATTTTTTTTCCTTATTTACCTCTGCATTTCAGTTCCCAACAACAGTACAACTTCTTTGAAGAGTTCTGCCGAAACACTTATTTGCCATATTAAAATGCTGCAAAATATTCCATTCTTTTCCAGCCGTTATTTTTTCCCCACAATTCATTCAAATATATGTAAGCCAATGAACGTTTATTCCAAACATGCTGCATAGTGAACCAACTGTGACTCCTTCAAATGAAGAAAAACCAAATAGTCTTAACAACTCAAACTCGACCAGTATCTGCCAGGGCGCCAGGTGAATTGACGAGCGCCCACTCCATTCAAAAATACATTGCACTTTTAGTATTTATTCAAACTTTTCTCATTTTCCACCCTCTAGCGTTGCGACTCATTGTTTCTTTTACTATCACTCTTGCATAAAATTTTGTCAAAGCCAAGTAATTTCGAAAAGAAAAACGAGCTAAGAATCGGTAACGACACGAAAGCAGATGGAAATTTTCCGACAGAAAATGATTTGCTCTAAATAAGCCACCCACTTATCTGCAGCATTTTTCTGTGCGTACCTACCTTAAAAACCTTCAAACTTAAATTAGTCGTTGGGGCCTTATTTGTCTCGTGGAAAAAAACATTCTTTTTTCTGAACAGGCTTTCAACTGCTTGGTATCTGCTGTGTTACAGGACTCGAGGGACAAGCGATAAAATTTGATTTGAGCCATTTTGCTGGCTGTTGTGTTTGTACGCATTGTCGGACAAAGTGTTTAAATGCGAATACTTCATAAATTCATATTCCTGACGAAATGAGTTTTCCCGCTTCCGAAGTGGCTGGACATAATGGGCAACGGTACCGCCTACCAAATAAACATCTGAATTTTGCAAGGATGCTCGTTGTAGTGTTTAAGGGTGGCTGTGGTATTTTGATTCAGTAAACGTTGGCTTGTTTAATTTTCATCGGATTCACAACAACTAGTAATATTACTCGATGGTTCTAAGTACGTTTGCATCTATTTAAATACAAAATAATTGTTAGAACTTTTTATAATAGATAAAGTAGTAAAAACGTACTTCTCTAAGGCGTTGAAATAAATTTATTCTTTAAATACTAACAGATCACACGGTTACTAACCTTAAAAATTGGGGAAGAGCTAGCTTTAAAATACATTCAGCGGGGATTTGAACCCAATTTGCCATTGCGTTCGAAATGGATATCGCTTCGTGATGGAAGTGCTAAATGTCCTTTTGGAATAATAAAATCGCACGATTTTTTCCAGGAAATTAGAAGGAAGGTGAAATTAAATGAGGCTTAGCAATCGCCAGGTTACCAATTGAAACTGAAGATGTTCAGGTCTATTACTTTTCATCGTGCGTATTCGTGTTGCGAAAATAGCAGGAAAGCCATCGACCGGATGTTATTGCTTCAAGACATATCTGAAGAAATATACAGTACTAAATGGATATGTTTATATTGTGGCAAGCTATATTCTAATAATATTCTGAAAAATAATGTGTTATTGAAAAATGTTGTCAAGCGATATTCGTTAATTGTTAATTTCATTAACGTTGATTTCATTCTGTCTAGTTTTCTTCCAAATTAAAATAAAATGTTCAACAATTGTAGTTTTGCATAGTTTTAGTCTGCTTCCAAAATATTTACGAAATTCGTTCCACAATTAATATTTTAAGCTCAATTCAATCTCACATTTTTGCAAGCAAGCGATTAACATCCAGTAATACATATTAGCAGACTACGGCCTTTCAACTTACATAGCGAATAAGTACTTTGCACTTGTCTAACTTCTTTCGCCTAACTTTAGCCGCAAATTTTTTTAAAAGTCCAAAGACTTTTGAAAATTCTGCTGTTAATCATGTTGCTTACAACAGAACTGAATGAAGCCACGCTCTCAGCCTACGAACGGAAATCGAAGGTAGAAGAATAGAAAACATCTGCTTCATTGGAATGCCATTCCGTAGAGATGGATAGAGACGATGTTTTCTATCTAGCCAGGCCACAAACTATCTACTTACTCAACAAGAGTCCGGCATATCTCATTTAGTGCTTCTTAAACGGGAGGTTAGCACTGTACAAACTTTACCATTGCTTTGTAGTCGACAGTAATTTAAGATGATTGCATTTCAATTTAAAACTTCCTCTTTGCAATGATAAGAACAAGAATCATGTTCTTTTGCTGATTGAGTGTCCCAGGTAGTTGTAGGGTTGCGCTTGGTAAATATCGATAATATAGGGCTTTCTAACTGAGTAAACGAACACTACGATTAATAAAAACTTGTTTCGGAACACCATCAAAAGCGTAGACAATGTTTCTGTATTTCTTCTGTCATTTATTATCCATTGCCTTTTGTCATATTGATCGAATATGTAAAAAGGTAATGCTCCTTAGCATCTTTCTTGCCGTTTCTTTGTGCACTGAGAAAACACATGGCGCCAGACGCCATAATTTATAGAGTTCTGGCGCCATGTGCATAGTCGATTTAGGGATTGGGATAAAATATGGCGCCACACGCCATAATACATGGCGAAAAGTACATAGGCCTCCACGCCATGTACATGGCGTGGCAGACTATATTACATGGCGCGGAGGACTATACTGTATGGCGTGGAGGACTATACTGTATGGCGTGGAGGACTATACTGTATGGCGTGGAGGACTATACTGTATGGCGTGAAGGACTATAGTACATGGTGTGGAGGACTATAGTACATGGCGTGGAGGACTATAGTACATGGCGTGGAGGACTATAGTACATGGCGTGAAGGGCTATAAGCATAGCGTCTGCTCCTATGCACTATGGCGTGTGGAACTATGTGAAATCGATTATGCACATGGCGCCAGAAGTCTATAAATTATGACTTCTGGCGCTATGTGTTTTTTCAGTGCATCTGAAGATGATCCAGTTCACATTCAACAAAACGCCACGAGTCTTCTCAGTTCGATGCTCCGAACTGAAAATTCCCGAGGGATAAATAACTTCAAGAAGCTTGCTGACATTTATACATCTCCTCACACAGCATGGCTGCGAGTTATAATTGTAGTGCCATGAGCCATATTACATGGTTCATGGCACCATGTAATATGGCGTGTGGGGCCATAATTTCTGCGCCATGTAATTATGGCGCTGGGAGCTATACTGCATGGCTCAGGGTACTATGTACATGGCGTGTGGCACCATAAATGCTGCGCCATGTAACATGGCACCACGCGCTATGTAGATTCTGACATTATGGCGCTGGGAGCCATATTGCATGGCTCAGAGTACTATGTACATGGCGTATGGGGCCATAAATAATGCGCTATGTTACATGGCTCTGGGCGCTATGTGGATTTTTTTCAGTGTGCATTGATATTTCCCATCGAAATGTTTTGAAGATATGAAAGTTAATTTACAGCCTTTACATTTTGCCGGCTAATTTGTCGCAATGTTGGTAAAACTTTTTTCATATATTTTCATTGTGATAACAATAGATTCGTAATATTTTCTATGAATAAAAAATTATGTTTGAAAAGTTAACTGCCTCTCACAATATCTCACATTTTCAAAAACTTTACAATAAATTATTCAAATAAAGAAGTAACATAGCTCCATAAACGTCCATGCTAATTCACAACAGATTGCAATAGCCCTTAGTTAGAATAATTTCCCCACAAGTGGTATTATTAACTCGAAAAAGTTCCTAAAATTTACCTATGTATTAGAGATGGATAACACATAAGTGAAGCAATCAAAATGAGACAATCACTCGCCTCCAACTCAATGGCTGTGAGTTGCAACACAAGCACTTCTTCACTTGTTGTGGATCAAGTGCTGTTCCTTCAAGCCGACGATTTTGTGTACGCACAGTAGAAATGGGCTACACATTCGCGAGGCAATCAAAATGAGGCAGTAAACATGAGGCAATCAAACAGATGTGATTATGAGCTTGCGGCTTTGGCCAAAATTTTGTGTACAAGCAGAAATGAGTCAATCACTGCACATCAGCAATCACTTGAGTAGATCACTGCTCATCAAAGGCCCTCACTAAGCTCTAGCACAGAGTCAAGTCAGATTTTGATGTGAATTGCGCAGAGTTAAAACAAGGCTGTAAACGATTCGGCACGGTAAGGGCATGCAAAAATTATGGAGAAGAACATAACATGCAATTTACGAGTTGAGCATGCTGATTTATGCTTTCTTTCTATGAGTTTTTGTAAAAGCTTCTTTACACTGATTTTCGATTTGAATTATTTCAGTAGTGCGTGGTCCAGGGTCGCTCCATGAAGAGAAAAGAATTCGGGAAACTAGTATACCATGTATTGCAAACAAGTATATCATATTTAGCCCCTTGATTGCAGAAGCAAGCACTTTTGAACCCGTTCACGTTTGATGCAGTGCACAGCAATTTTTGTGATGATGCTATAAAAATAAACTTGCCATTAGATTTTTCATTAGCTCCCCATAAAAACTGGGTGGTAGCATGCAAATTTATTTATTTAAGCATTTATTTATTCATTTACGGACATTGTCCTCTTACAAACCATGACATTACTGTAAATTTAAATTGTAATACTTTCATTACTTCTTTGAACGATATTTGACAAAAGTGCAAGTGTCGGAAGATCTCAGCTAGGAATTGCTGCTTCAGGAACAACTGAATGCGAATCGAGTATTCGTAAGGACCTGATCAAGAAAAAACGGCAAACTCGCGAAAAGTGGGCTGAAATGAAGCAAGTGTATGCTCTGCTTCAATAAAAAATTTGATTGACACAATTGATAGACTAACACTAATTGACTCATTTAAATGAGTGAGTCAAACTGTGTCGAAACACCCAATTGAGTCGTTTTTTCCCATATCTACTGGGCTGGGCACAGTTCATTTTTCGTGCATATGATTGATGAAACGTTTTCATCAGCTGCTATTATTTAATACCAGGGATTAAATACAAACTATTAATTAAAAAATACAATATATACAAATTAAAAAATTGCCAACGGTCTCTTAAAGCACAAAATTAACTTTCTACACGTAAAAAGTATCTTAAATGAACTTCAAAACTAGCTTTGCATATCTAGTTCAAGAATAAAATTGGACAATCATGTGTCACTTACAAAAAATAGGATTTTACTGCAAGGGCTTTCTCTTTAGACGAAAAGATACCCCGAAAGAGAGTTCGAAATAATTTTCAGATTAAGATTCAGATGTGTCCCATTTTGAATTAAAAAGAGTCGCCCTCTTTTTTTACCATTCCGTAAAGCATGAGATTATTACACAATATCACGAAATTCATTCAAGTAACAACATACGTGGTCAGGCTTTTAACTCTGGTAGAATTAATTATTTTTTTTAAATGTGCACCTGAAGTCCATTAGAAGTTTTCCTGAATAATCCATCTCCATCGAAGCTGAGGAAAAATACTGCGACGAAGTCGCTATTTTGAGAATTCTATAAAATTGCAATTTAAAACGAAAATCAGATCTGCGAAAATCATCAAAATGAGGTCTACAAAACCATAGAGATTTGTAATTTTCGTGAGATTTCTGGATTCTCTATGCGTAAAAACTATCGTTTCGGTAACTATATTGCAAATTCGGTCGACCCTACCTAACTACCCAATGTGTGCACACATTTACCTTGATACTTTTCTCTATTTGCTCTATTGAACCCCCATCGTCACCACTCAATGAAGTTGTTTAGCCTGAGAATTAGAATTGTAAATCTTCTTAGTCTTGCGAAAATCTGTCTCTACCTATCCTTTCGATTCTTGCTGGATGCGGTGTACTTAACCACAAGCAACATACATAGTTCTTTAACTCCCATGTTTCTCACTTTGGGTCTCGTAAACGTTATGTTGTCGCTGCGAAAGATATTGCTTACGCTAATATAGTCCGTTTTGCAAAAATTTATCAGGTATATTTACGACCGTATATTGTTTATGCAATTTTCAGACGAAAGAGTCACGGAAAATACATATATAAATGTTTTTCCCCGATGAGATATTAGCGACAGAACTGTGATAGTGCAGGATGTAGTAAATAGAACTCGATCATTTGTTGGATTACAGTCAGACTTGATGAAGACTGAACGGATTGAATTTCACTCAGCAATAGTAAAGGGAGAAAAAAAATGGATAACAATATTTTCAAAGTATGGAAATTTGAAGTTGTTTTGGTAAAAAGCTCGCAAATGCTAAAAACTTTGAAAATTTCGACTGACTGTTGTCAGACTCTTCAATGGAAAATAAGTTTTTCTTGTGTAACTAGAATACAATTTTCTAGCTTCTGTAGGAATGCAAAAGTTTGAGGACATGCCCTACCTCAAAATATGATACCAAATGAAAAACTAATTTGTATAAGAGTAAAATAATTGGTACGTAGCGCACTGTTTGGAATACATTTTCTTAGACTTTCAAATATAAATTCCAATAAAGTTTATTAATTTGTGATTACGGTTCCCTTCTTGTCTATAAATCAGCATAGGCAATGTATATCGTCTCTAAAGCTTATCAAAGCAGAGAATAATTGATTCGGGAAAATCGATCGTTTTGCGGAATTAACCTCCAAAAGCAGAATCAAATGGAATTGTTTTTGTGGGATGATTAAAATTGCAAAAAAATTTGTTTAACTAAGTGGTTTCGAAAGTATGCACTGATTCTAATGATTTGTTCATACATGATATATCTTCGTTCACATAAAGATCTATTGATTCTGGCCGGTTACTTAAGTACGATTTCAGTATGTTATAAAAACCAAATTAAAACTCAATTTTGTAAAGTGTAGAAAGCAAAAGTGAATGGGTTCTTCGAAGATCTTGAAAATACTCGCATCATTTTCATTCGAATTCAGTGCATTCTTAAATAAAATAATTTATAAAAGCTTGTGTAGTAACAATTTCCCTTAAGGCTAGATTGTTTATTCCCTTATGTGAAGTTCCATGAAAAAGGCATCTCTAATTTTATCCTGGTAAGTCCTATGGATCAATAGAACATTAGGTAACAGTCTGCCCTCTTATTTTAAGTGCGTTTTATCAGAGCAGTGCCGTAATTATTACTACAGCTTTTTTATGCGCCGCACTTTCAATGCGTTTGTAATTATAACCAAGATATTATGATCTGACTAAAATATAATTGATGTTTGTTTTCAACAATTTTAAAATTTTCATATTAGTTTTTCGACCGGACACAAAATAGGCCCTAAAAGTATTGAGCGATATCAAACCGATGAATAAATGGATAATTGTCAATACCATGACTTGCTTAATTTGCAGCGTATTATTTCTTTTGTTAGCAACTTCGCTAATTTTTTATCAATATATTCTAGGATTATTTATTGCTAAGTCAAATTCCTATGTATAATACATATTCTTAGCTTTAGCAATATTTCTTTATTCTAAATTCTTGAGCTAAGTGTAGTTTAAAGGATTCTTTTCTCATTTTTAGAGAAAGTTTAATTTTAGTTCTAATAGACTTGATAATACCTTCAATAGCCCACATCTTTATAGCTGAGAATTTATTCGTACACTTTCATGAGTGAGTGGAAAACTGTTTCAAAAAAATATTATGAAAAAAAAATTCAATGGCCAGATATGCAAAAAAAAGTCAGCAACAAGAAATTCGAATTCATCATTCATGAAAGCATCAAAAACTAGGAGACTGAAATTGGATTTCAATCAACAGGAAAAAATGTCTATAAATATCACTTTATCGGAGTCGATCTAAAATTCAAGAAATTCACTTACAGAGTTTGTTTTGCAAACTTCTGGTCACGTGTCTTGATTTGTGTACGCGAATTTGTGTGAGGGGCAAAATATAATGGCATAATGGTGCTAATGATTTATTATCACATATTTGCATACATCAATGATCTCGAAGTATTAGAATTAATTGCAGATGATATCTGCGTTCTGAGTTCTGGTGGGAGTGGAGCTGAGGCTGATGTAAAAATATTAATTAATGATATAAGGGGGCAGTTCTACAATTATCTTCTTTCATCAATCAAGAAGCTTTTCAAAAAAATCGGTGTAGCTTGTTTGTTCGTTCGATAAAATGTATACTTTTCCTCTTGATTTGAATTACACTAGTTTTTTCTTCTTTCCCGCAAAAAACACGTGAAATTTCTTACTCTCGTAGTTCGTATTTCGTATGCTTGTAGATCGTTCTCAATAATTGTTTGCACCTCCTCATAAAATTACTCAGCTGTGAAAGAATTTCTGTTGAACGCTTTAAATTCTGCTATTGAAGTTGTCGACGAAGTTGTTACCTACCGGAGCGTGTTACGAATGTATTTTGAAGCCTACCCAGTAGGACCACAAGCATCGATGACTTTTACCATGCACTCTTTCATTTTCCAAAATAATGAATTACAATGTAATATGTAAGTAATGCAAAAAAGAATAATTGTGGTACAGAAATCCATGTAGGTTTATCTACTAACTACTTTACTGCATTACAAAGTAATGCACAGTGAAGTGTAGAGTAATGCAAAACGGAGCGAGTATCGTAACTTAAATGACATTCTAATGTTAAATTCATCAGTGCCGACATGTGAAAACGATCCGACGATGATTACTGGGAATAATTACTGCATTAATGCAGTAAGCATTCCTGGTCCTACTGGGTATCATCTCTTAGTACTTACATATGTATGCTGCTAGTAAAGAAATAGTACATTGGATTCAATTTAGTTTAAATAGGTATGTTCGCTGACAATGGGCTATACGACGTGGTGATATAATGATAATTCGTCTGGAGGAAGTGCACGCATTCCAGGATGAGTACACACAAATATACAGCCTGTGAGGTAATGATAGTTTGGTTATGTTTGATGACTACTTTGTAGGCTGGGTGCAGCCTTGACGATTCTTTGAATGTCGCACGGTCATAGCATGAGAGAAGTAACAGATACTTCTAATGACTAGAATTTGCTGCATTTTAGACATACTTGGTGTTATTAACCAGCATGGTGACCTTTTTTACCTATATGTTATTGTTTCTACGTCAATTGCTTTAAAGGGAATTGAAACCTGGATAGTGAAACGCAAGTGCTGATATCGTGAGCTTCGATATCCTACTATCAAAATTCAAAAATAACTGTAGTTCACTTAATGTAGCTGTGGTGGTTGACCTACAGGATATGAGTTCGCAGATAACGATAATGGTAGAGAAATTAAAACAATATATGTTCCAAAACTAGCGAAATATTTTGGAAAAATTATCAAAGTCTGAACTATGGAGTTGAACTATAGAGTTGAAGTGAAACACTTTCTTTACAGTTAGGCGGCTATTATGAGCACATAGATATGCGTGTGTTTATTGGTTTTTTAGATCTACACCCTTTCAGCGCATTCCACCAGTAGTTTTTCTTGTAAAATGCACAGTTGTGTTGTGTGATTGTAGCTTTTGTGAGTGACTGAAGCTTAAGGTGCATTTTTCAAACAGTGGCCCGAACAAATTTTGGTCTTGCAACAATGTATTTTGGCTGATTTTATAGAGTTTTAGAGATTTTTGATCCAATTGGGATCTTATCTTCCCGACAGTCTGAATTGACGTTAGGAACTATTTTCATCTCTAAGTCGGAACAACGATTTTCAACTCAAAGAAATATAAAAAAACATAATATGGCAATTCGAGGTAATTAATGCAAAACAGGCAGTCCTAAGAAAACATATACAAGTATAAACGAACATTGTTAAGGATTTAATAAACGCAAAGTCTTCAGCTCTGAACGTTCCACTGTTAACTATTCATATCAGTACAATAAATCAGATGAGGAAAAGAAAAATCCAATGAATAAATTAAAACTAAACTGCTGGTCTATTTATTGGGTGAGAAAACTTTCTACATTTTGAAGCCTCATTTGCTCTGGCTGGCCTATTAACGAGAGACTTTCGGCCAAAATATTTTTTTACTTGAATCACAAGGCGGCATATACCCCTCAAAATCTGGGCCCAGAAGCTGTCTGCCTCCAATTTGGTATGATTCTGAAGTGGACACATTTTCGGCGTTTGTGTTTATGTCTTTTAGCTCCCTTTCTACCGGTAATTAATCTTTTTTGTGCCCATCAGCTTTTTTGCGGACTTTCTCTTAGACTTCGATCGAGTTGAGATTCCCTGTTATTTCCTCATTTTTCAAAAAGCTGTGGCTAGTTTTCGCAATCTTTCGGTTGTCGAAATTTTTTTTAGATTCCCAGTGTCGTCAATCCACATAATCTATAACTATCCACAAAATCTACAACTACTCGAAACAACTCAAACTGGGATTAATTCGTAATCAAAAACTTCGCACAAAAAGCGGTAACCGTGTGAATTAGCTAATACTGTTGGCATATCTGCGGAAAACTATTAGAAATACATGGCCCCCAAAAAACAACTGTGACTTGTTCTTATATTGAATGCTTAGTAAAACATATTACAAAGTTCCCATTTTGATCGCGAATTCGACCACATTTGAAACATATGTGAAAAAGTAACGAAAATATTTTTGTCAAAAAATGACGTCCGTGTAACAATTGATTAACCAAGTAAAGCTAGGAACGAATTTGGAGTGCACAATCAGCCCCTCATTGATATTTCACCAACAGCCATGTATTTGATGCTATCAATGTTGAATTTCTTTCC
This sequence comes from Nemotelus nigrinus, assembly GCA_947369275.1. NCBI lineage: Eukaryota > Metazoa > Arthropoda > Insecta > Diptera > Stratiomyidae > Nemotelus > Nemotelus nigrinus. The sequence continues at coordinate 14,305,001 of OX376374.1, forward strand.
AAATTTTGTTATCATAGCAGATAGATAAAAATTCAGGATCATCGGTTCATCGACATAGTGTTCATCGACCGAAATCAATCACCTGATGTTGTTCTGACGCAAGATACAAAATACACCACTACCTCCCCCTCCAAGACGACTCAAGCTGAAAGATTTTGTTTATTGCACTTCCTACTCGCCTCTGATGCCAAAGTTCCATCATTTAGCTCCACCAAAAGAAGTCAAGGCCCCAGAGGGGCTGTAGTGATACGATGATGAAAACAATTCCAGCAGCAACCATAATTTGAAACAACCTCATGTTGAAAATGTCAGCCCCTCGGCATCCCCGAACATGTGCGCTCGTTAACCAGCGTCATAGATTTTTCTAGCATATGTACATCCTTGCTATCACGGGGGATAAGCATCATCGTGGCGAATATCTTAAATGACATTACCCTTATAAAATAAGAGGAACGAAAAGAAATAAGAGGAATTGCCGTCATATCTAAAAACTCTCATCAGCCTTGAATGTGTCTAGCCAGACATATTCAAGTGATCCTTGAGGAACGAGTGTATTTCCCATTGCAGGCATGAATGGAGAAGTTGTTTTCTTCTCGTCAGTCAGGTGGGCATAGGAAAAACAAAAATCGCGGATTCTGTCTTGGTTTCAGTCGACGGTTTATAAATAATGTTGTGTTCTCCTGTGCAATCAAGAATGCCTCGCAGGTAAATTTTTTGAAATTGATTCAATAAAATAGCAATGGCCTTAGGCTTTTTGTTAGTAAAAACTTCAAGTTAACTGTGCGCACTCAGCGTTATATGAAGGGCCAAGGGAGAGTTTAATGTTCAATGGAAATAAGTGGGTGTGGGCTCGGTTAGGAGATTTAGTAAACTGACTTCACCATATGAACTTTTATGTTTTTGTGACGTTGGCGTCGTTTGTACTATTGTCATACTGAATATCTTGTTTAAAATTACGTGACAGAGAATTGTGTTGTACGTCTAAGGGTTTCTCAGGTCTCATCGCACGACTGTTGAGAGTTCTATTTATTACGGAGACACAAACTGGTTCCGTTTTTATTTTAAATTTTCGCCTCGACGCAAGAGCATCCCCTACAAATCAACTCTTATCGCGAACGACATTCCACGCGTATGATTTAATGAATAAATTTTTCCGCCAATTAAATTTTCCGGCGATATCATTCGAATACTATCATTAGTTTAATTGGAAGAACCAACCTTCGGGTCGGAGTCGTTCAAAAGTTCCTGATTGACACTCTTGTTCGGTGTCAAGTGCGCGCTCGTTCCGTTTGAGGCCAAACATTCGCTCAGCGTCGAGAACACATTGAATGCATTGAGTACCATATGACACGTGCAAGTTTTTCAGCAACAATCCTTCAGCCGTACAGCAATCTATCACGGTTACACAATCACGGTTAGGATTCCATGGCATTAATGGTGTTTGATGTTAATTTCAGGATTCGGTCTATTTAGAATTGGCGCTAGTTGAATTCGAGCACAACTCGCTGATTTTTGCCATGGGTGACAAATGCACCTCCTTTTGGCTCGGCACATTCCCAATTGTGCTCGACACATTCCCGAAATATGTGCTCAAGCGTACAATTATGCATTTATGTATGTAGGTGATATTCAAATTTAATGTTGTACGATGATTTTGATGGTTGTGGTTCGGACATTGCCGTTGTTTATTTGCCACATTTTTCGGTGAGCCAATTTTAGCTTATATTTCTGATAATTGCAAGGATCACATTATCTTCTTTTATGGAACTTGAATGGCCATACAAACATGATTTCCAAAAATATGAATCAAAAGTCTCAATCTATTGAATCGTCTATTGCAGAACATAGTTTGGCGTATGTATTTCACATGATAATAAATCCCCATAGTGTTAGCTCGTCCATACTTCGCTGAATGTTCCATGCGACTGGAAAACATATCTCCGATAATGCTGAAAAGTGGCATTTGAATGGCAGAGAGATGAATTCACCGGATGTTTTTGATCCCTAGGCACATGGCCGTTGCCGGGGTTTTTGCTTATTGTGACGTTTCCGCATCAGCGGTCGCAACATTTCGACTCTAAGTGCTTTCGCCGACGCGATTTGTCACTCGACTGAGTGTAAATCTTTTCTTTTATGTCGACCGATTGTTTTCTCTGATTCTCATCCTGAGCGAATCCTTTCCGGGACAGTTTTCATCGCAACAGCAAAGCATCGGATTAAAATGGAAATAGTGACCGGCGAACACTAAGATTCGGAGCTGCCAAACTGTGGAGATAATTAGTTGTATCCGTAAGATTGCAAGCTTCCAAAGCATGAAGTGCTGCTGGGGTGAGCTATCTTTCTTCATGTTTACGATTATTTTTTTACCTCGCAGAAATTTAAATATATCTTAAGTATTGATAGCCAGCCTATAAATACACCGACACAAAATAATCGTCTGGGAAGTGGGCGCATGCATCAGCTTTGTGGAAATTCAAGAACGGCAAGTCTGGCATTCCGTTTAAATCTGATACTCTAAAAATAACACACTCGAAAGAGGATATCCATCTTTCTTCCTGTTTTCTTTTTACTATGACAAAGGCTTATGCTTCTAATGCTGATAGCCAAATGCTTTTTCCTGCTTGGGCTACGTAAAAATGATAAAGGAAGCAAACGAAATCAAACGGGCAGTCGCTTTGAACTTATACCTTTCCTAGTTTCAATGTGGCTGCACTGAAACGATTCAAACTGGGTTCGGTCTTTCTCAGCAACCTGCATGATACATAATTTGCGATAGCCAGTGGTCTATGCACGTCAATCATCGTCCATCCCACACTTGTACCTCGCACTGGACATTTTCAATGATGAATTAAGATAAATCGAATTGCATTTAAATATCATCTGGACCCGAGCTCGATTTTGTTTGAGTGATGAATTGGCTTCGAGAGGTCAGTAACTTTGGGAGCTTACATGAAAGGTGCTATACATTCTATGAAGAAAATACAATTTAGAGTGCAAACTAGTGTAGGAAACCCTTAGGCAGTCTTTTCTTTTAGTCCATCAAAAGTGCAGAGCGTGGTTAGAAATTTTCAAATACAAATTATTTAAGATGTTCGAAGCTTGGCTGTGGTCTGGGTGTTTGTCAAACGCAATAAATTTCCGTATTAAAAGGAACGTGGGCGTTCACTAAAAATTCATTCCGAAATACGATGGTCAAGTTAATTAAAATTTCTCATCAGCGAATTTGGACATAGCACTAAAAAAATTTCACACGAGGGAAGGAAGTAACTTTCATTGTTTGACAATGATCTTTGTTTGGAAAGAAAAAAATCGCCAGCAGTTGCAATTAGGCTTTGCAAGAACTATTGAAAGTTTCACAAACGCTACATAATGTTTGTCTAAACTATCTGAAAAATTATTGCAAGCTGCTTGAATACGATGTTTCAAAAGAAAATAAGTACAACTTTGAGTTAGAAATGCTTTATGGGAACGTCGTACAAATCGAAAAAAAATATTTTATCAAAGCTCATTTTATCAATGCTTGATCGAATGAATATATGGGCCATATATATACATATGTATGTATGCTGATCTAAAACCAAATTGCTAAAATTGATGTGAATGCTTTGTCAGAAGGCACTGTTTCACTCACTCACTCACAGAAAAAGTACTTTAACTTTTCAAAGACCCACAGAGTCTCGTCTTATACAAGCTAGCGAGACAAAGTGCATGGTATAATTTCCAGGAAGCGGTAATAACTTCCTGTAAACAACCGTTCCAAAAAACCAAAGATCTCATTGAGGCAGCCATCTCGCAGGATACATTTTCGTGGGAGAAAAGCAAGTGATTAGCAAGATTGATTTGCATTTTCAAATCCGCTGGATTTCATGTAAATCGGCTGTTAAAGCTCAGTCTAAAGCCAGTGGCAAGCACAAAGGGGGCCACTGAAGAGCCACGTAGCATTTATTGAAATTTTCTTGATGCACTTTACCCCATACTACACCTTTGCTTTGCCTTCACAATAATTCACCGAAAATCAAGAAAATTTTATGAGTGTTTGTCTCCTCTATTTTAAAGTCCTGTGCACTCATTTTCCTGAATTTATTCGGTTTGTGTTCGTTCGTTCATTATTTACGTTAGTAACCAAATATTGATGTGATTGTAGTTCTGGACATAGCACATATAAGCAGAAATTCAAGAATACCAGCGCGGCAAATGAGCTTATCTTCGTACACTCATTTGTGCCGTTGAGCTTCTTGCTGGCGGAAGAGTGATCTGGTAAATTCCACTTCCTTCCTCAACCTTACCGTCCTATCAGGTTAATTTTCTTCAAGGAGGCAAATGAGTTTAGGAAAGAAGTGAAGTGTTAGATGTAATAAATCATAGTATTCTAATATTACGTGACGTTGAGTGATATCATATTTCTTTACACACATATAACAATGAGGGCAACGGGAGCCGAGGATTTAAAAACAAAAATTGCAGCCTTCCCCGGGGGAGGCTGATCGCACGCAAGGACTCGACCACTCAACTCGGTACGCTACTCTCACCATTACTCGTAGAGTTATAAACTATCGCAGCATCCGACTTATGTATTATGCTTGTCAGATTCCGACGATGTAAATATCTCGTAAGTATCTAATTAGTTTAAGCTATAAATCCACGCGACAATGAGCTCAGAGTCGAATACATTTCGTACACAACCACATTTTTAAACGATTTGAATGCAAACAATTCGAATGTGACAAAGCAGTAAGATGGATCAAATGGCAATCAACAAACCGCCACAAATGAATACTCGACCTGTGGGGAAGCCTTTAAGCAGAAAGGCGGCTTGAGACCATTTAAATTCAACAAAAACTATAACTAAACTTGAACGAACTTGAAAATGTAACGTTTAATTAACTTGAAAATATAATGTTTTGTTATCACCTAAACTGAAAGATCGATGTGCACGAAAATATTAAAAGTGGCAAAAAATATCGCGTTTAGGATGAATTGAATGCGATTCCGAACGTGGTCGAATCTTTACAGCACACTGAGAAAACACATGGCGCCAGATGCCATAATTTATAGACTTCTGGCGCCATGTACATAGTCAATTTAGGGATTGTGATAAAATATACATGGCGAAAAGTACATAGGCCTACACGCCATGTACATGGCGTGACGGACTATATTACATGGCGTGGAGAGCTATAGCACATGGTGTGGAGGACTATACTGTGTGGCGTGGAGGACTATACTGTATGGCGTGGGAGACTATAGTACATGGCGTGGAGGACTATAGTACATGGCGTGGAGGGCTATAAGCATAGCGTCTGCTCCTATGTACTATGGCGTGTGGCGCTATATTTTATCACAAATCGACCGAAATCGACTATGTACATGGCGCCAGAAGTCTATAAATTATGGCGTCTGGCGCCATGTGTTTTCTCAGTGCATCTGAAGATGATCCAGTTCGCATTCAACAAAAGGCCACGAGCCTTCTCAGTTCTGAGCACCTGGAGGTAGAGCAGTTGATGTTAGGTAATGGAATTCTATTGACGAAATTCCCGAGGGATAAATAACATCAAAGTCCATACCCCTCTTATACTTAAGAAGCTTGCTGTCATTTATACATTTACACAGTATGGCTGCGAGTTATAATTGTAGTGCCTTGAACCATATTACATGGCTCATGGCACTATGTAGTATGGCGTGTGGGGCTATAATTTTTGCGCCATGTAATTATGGCGCTGGGAGCTATACTGCATGGCTCAGTGTGCTATGTACATAGCGTGTGGGACCATAAATCCTGCGCCATGTTACATGGGACCACGCGCTATGTAGATTCTCACATTATGGCGCTGGGAGCCATATTGCATGGCTCAGAGTACTATGTACATGGCGTATGGGGCCATAAATAATGCGCTATGTTACATGGCTCTGGGCGCTATGTGGATTTTTTTCAGTGCATAAAGGGAATTATTTTAAATAACTTTGACCACTTGCAGCCATCATCAGAGCAGAATTGGCTTAACTATGAAATAATAAAGAAAATGATATGAAACCATTTTTATTTTTCAATATGATCTCCACTAATACTAACACACTTCAGACATCTGTGAACTAGTATTTCTAAGCCTTTATAAAAATAAGCACGATCTTTGCTTCAAAATGACTGAAGAAGGCCGCCTTCAACTATTTATCGCTTGAAAATTTACATATGAATTGAAAAGTTTATTGCAGATTTCCATTGCGACAGAAATTGCTCAGATATTTGATTGCAAATAAAAACTTTGGATTATGGAACATAGAAGGAAGAGAGAAGTTGCTTCCTGAATATATTAGAAATGCCACCATCGCTACAAATAGTGCTGTTATGAAGAAAATTCATTTACGATTCATTCAAGACTTAGTACAACAAAATGAAACGAGAACATTACTTACACGAGGTAAGTGCAGAAAACTGCAGAAGGAAGATAAATAGTTTGCGAAAAGCTCACAAACTCCCCGGGCATTGGAAGTGGTTGGGTGGCATCATCATGAAAAGTATTTACCCAAATACATTAGGACTTTTTAAAGCGGGCTACGTAAGATGAGAACAATTGTTGATTATTGGAACAGATGTGCGACTCAGATGTGTGAAATTGATGTTTATAGTGGAATTCACAACACTTACAGTGGCTCACAGCTTATTTCGTGTGATCAACATTTTTAACAAACCAAGCACAAAATTGGTATATTTTATTTTGAACTTAACAAATAAATGATGCAATTTTGTAGATAATTTAGTCTCCAATGTAAAACATCAAAAAAGTATACACAAACATCAACATAGAACGATTTATTGGGGAAAAAAACTACACAAACACATAATTTTCATATCACAGCTTATATTGTGTGTTTATCTTTACTATCTTTATTGGAAATATTGGATTCTAATAATGAACGGTAGATCAAAACATAAACAATGATGATTGCAGGAAGAGTGCGTCTACTCAAAAATATTAAATACAGTTAAAATTATGTGATTTACAAGATGGGTCGACACACTTCAATAGAGTTACGCGAGTTAAATACTAAACACTTTCAAATTGGGAAAACTCAAAAACAAGTAGCTGAAATTGTGGATTTAAGTTCATCTATGGTTCAGATATTATTCAGCGTTTTGCTCGAGGGAATCGTGTGCACAACAAAGAAAGAAAGGCTCCAAACAAATTTTTTACTGAGCACGATGATAGGTGGATTTTGGGAAAATTTAAAAAAGATCCCATGTTAAGTGATCCAGCTGGAGCCAAGGATGTTGAAATGTTTCTTGGCAAAAAATGTCAACCAGAAACTATACGCAGAATACTTAGAGCAGTGGCGGCTCCTCAGGGTGGGCCCGGCCCGCCTGGCCCACGCTGACGAGCCGCCACTGGGCCCGCTCGACACAAAAACACGATTATAAGGTATACGCGGATACCAACAAGAAATATCTACTTTACTTTAACTCAGTAGCGGCTCGTCAGGGTGGGCCAAGCGGGCCTGACGAGCCGCCACTGACTTAGAGATGCTAATTTTCATGGGCGAACAGGAAGGAACAAGCCGTTTATTAATACGAAAAGTCAAAAAATCCGCATACAGTTCGCTAAAGACCATGAAAACAAAGACATTTCTTTCTGGAACACAGTAATTTTTGCCGATGAAAGTAACTTTAATATTTCTGCTTCAGATGGTTTGGCTTATGTGTGGCGTCAACCAAATACTGAGCTCCAAAGAAAAAAATTACGTGGTACAGTAAAACATGGAGGCGGACATGTAATGGTTTGGGGGTGTATTTCGTCAGCAGGTGTCGGTAAATTGGAATTCATTGAATCTACTATAACTAAAGAGGTAAACTTAGATTTGCTGCAACGAAATTTACGACAAAGTGCTGAATGCCGCTTCTACCAAGATAATGATCCGAAGCATAAACCCGGTATAGTGCAATCTTGGCTAATTTGGAACACACGTCATCCAAACACCCGCTCAATCCCTGATTTAAATTTGATTGAAAATTTGTGGCATTTGTTAGAACTAGGTATTCAAAAACACCATATTTCTAATGTCCAAAGTTTGAAAACAGCGCGAAAGGAAGAGTGGACAAAAATATCACCAGATTATACTCAAAACTCTATGCAGTCCAGTGGTGAGGGGTGAAATATCGATGGAGGGAAGCCGAATAATTATCTACTATTTTATATATAATAATGATGTTTGTCATGCTGGTGTTTGTCATACTTACTAATTTATATTTTATTCTCGTCACATTAACAGACAGGTTAAAAATTCGTAATTCCAAAAATGATACGCACATGTATGTCAACAAATTAAAGAGCAGTTTTTATAGGGTATCGTACAATATATGTACATGAAACCATTTGCTTTAATATAAATAATGTTTATAAAAAAAAAGCATTAAAAAAACGTCGAACACTAAATAGAAAAAATTGAAAGCAGGTATTTTGCATCCATTAAATTAAAAAATATCTTGAAAATAAATCGGTTGAAATGTAAAAATTAACGAAAAAATACCAACCCATAACATAACGGTTTACAGACAATTCCTCATTTACTATACTTTCAAACTGTTTTGCGATGTTTGCAATTTACAATTACAATATTTTTAAAAGTTAATGGATAAACTTTAAGCAAACATATTCAAAATATCAAGTTTCAGATTTAGTTTTATGTACATTGTTTTTATTTACTGATTCCTGTTTTTTATGAATTATTAGCTAATTAAAAAGAGGAAAAATAATTTTATGCATAACATGTATCATAAAAGAGTTTAACGCAAGGCAGGAATTCATTTCTAAAAGTAACATTTGACAAATTTTAGTTTTTAGATACCCAGTAAAGTTTTAGCTTCATATTCATGTCACAAGTATATAGTATTCACGAGCTGCTATTTATGTAAGCAATACAACTATCAAAAGTAATGTTCACATGAAAAAAGCACAACGGCAATATTGAATGAACCAATCGAAATTTTCTTCCATTCTCGAACCATTCGTAAGCCGATCTATCACGGCTTATTTTTCACCTGTTAAAGCGAGACGATGGTAGCATTTCAGCAAGGAACGAACAGAGACAGACACAAGGCAATACACAATTGGTCAAAGCCTCAAGTGGCTCGCGAATAAGAATCTGCAAGCCGGACAATTTCGGCTTATGAATGGGAATTTTCGTGTTATCGTTTTATGCAGAAGATGGTTTGATATTTCTTCAATTGAAATTTTATGCACATGTTATGCATACATGTTTTGAAAAATCCCAAGTAGGTCGATATTTTCAAAAGGGAAGCCGGAAGGAATCGGGTTGTATGAACGCTTCGCCACTGATGCAGTCTAGATTAAACGCTGTAATAATGCAAAAAGCTTACCCTATCAATTATTAAACAATTTTTTTGAACAATTTTTCCAATGTTTTTGAGTGTTTTTGTTTTTACACCAAAAAAATTGTGATATGAGAATGATGTGTTTGTATAGTTTTTTTTTTTTTCAAAAAATACGTTCTATGTTGATGTTAGTGCAAATTTATTTGATGTTTTATATTGGAGACTAAATTAACTACAAAACTGATTCATTTATTTGTTGAGTTCAGAATAAAATATAACAATTTTATGCTTGTTTTGTCAAAAATGTTGGTCACACGAAATAAACTGTGAGACACTGTAGATTTGAAAAATGTTTGTGTATTTTTTAAACGAATTCGATTATAATAATTGACAATTAGACAGTATAAATGTGTAAAAAGCAAGAAACAGTACGCCTGTACTAGGGAAAGTTTTAGATTAGAAATTATAAATCCAACTTAAACAATTGTTTTAGGCAGATAACTACGTACATAAACGTACCTCTGATTATGAAAAATATCACGTAGCTGATTGCTTACCACAAAGCCACCCATAGTTATAGATTTTATAAAGCCTCATGGACCGAATCATATTTCTTCAGTGAATTCTTCGAATTTCTCGATGCGTTCAATAATGCACATAATGTACAGGATATTTGATATTTACAAAAGTTAAAAAAAAACTTCTTTACAGTACCTGTCTTAAGAAACAAGCTAGAGTTTCCTCGACCTCTGTAAAGATTGATAGTAAAGCTTCATTAATTTAACTTAAGTACGAAAGAAAAACTTTTTACAAAATTATACTTCACGGTACAACGCAAAAATCTTATTGCTTGTGGCAACTGAATAACTTCAGAAAATAACATTAAGCTCATTCTCCCGCGTAATCAAGAATATCACGGTTGGACTAAGTACGACTTGGCGAAACAAAGTGTGAATTTAAAAACAACTGTTTGTTTCCTCTTTGGTCATTTAGTTCTTTGCTACTCGACTCTGACCCTTGATCTGACTTCGAGTGTATGTAGCACAAATGCAACTTTGCTTTCAAGGGTTCCTGCCATCAAGTAGCATTAATACAAGTATAAGTTGGTCTCTCTGGTATCTGCAGTGCGACCGACAGTAGTGTTGCAAAATGGTTAAAACAGTCATTAATATTAAAGGTGGATAACAATCTAGAGTAATTACAAGCATGATTGTAATACACATTCGTACATGAGCCCGAGTAATTGACCGTAAGTGGCGTTCTGCACCAAAATGGGCATTTGTCGAGGTAACTATTCAGCCGTAATCTCGACACGAGTTTTCCACACACTGAACGCGAATAGGTTTCACTTTGCAGCAATTGCGGCTCGAACTCTGCGACATAGCGAAGAGTGGTCTGTGTCTAAACAAAACTATGATTAAATCACGGCACCTGTACTTTGTACACCTCATACAAGAATAATGTGCATAAATAATAAGACTCGATGTACTAATGCGATACGAATTTTCTCTGAACTCCGTTTTCATGTATGGAACTATAATTCTTAACGGGTTATTGGTTAGTTTCAATTTAGATGACTCACAAAATCGATTTTTTTTTTGTATTTTTTAAACGTATATATTTTTTCGTTTATGGGTCAGAGGAGAAACATATGTTTGAAGTAGCATTTGAACCTGCATTGGTTTCAAATGAAAACTATGTCTTCCACAGTGTACACAAATAGCAAAACCTGATGCAACGACTTGTGTGTTCCGTATTTTGAGAGGAAAAGCTTAGTACAATCCTAACATTTGTAAAGCCTGGGTAGTATTCTTGTTACAACTTATAAATAAAAGTGCAATTTCGTCAAGGACCAGCAGCTAAAATATTATAAGTGTTCGATTTAAAAAGAATACTTATATAGGTCACCGCAAGCAAGGTTAAGTTGCACAATTTCAAAATATCAATTGATTGTTACAAAAAACCAAAAAGTAGCAATATTCAAATCATATTCACCTGCGAAAATAACAGCCCCGTTCATAATGTAGTTCCACAGGTGCCATAGCCACACTTAGCGAATGAGTAAAGCGTTTAAGGATTACCGTAGTTAATGGCATGTGATCATGCTTCATTCGATTGACAATAATTGGTAACCGTGAAACTTGAACAATCACAGAACTACCGCCAATCACCTCATCGTCAGAGCGACTGCTTCATATGGTCTGCATAAATTCATGGGCACGTACATATGAGTATTATGCCGTGTCCGCATCGACACATTGAATTGCACCCGTCCGGATTTACCTCTTCAGGCTTTCGTGCAGAGATAGTATCTGACAGATATTCATAAATTTTAACGCAGCGAGCTGGAGAAAGGTGTGTTTTCTGCTCGGCCGAGCACAAAATGAATAGTTTAATTGTTTCGATATTGTTTTAAAAGTTTTCCGTTCTCGTTGATTAAATCCTCTCGACTGGCCACTCAGTCATGTGTATGAATTCGGTGCTTTTTAAAATTTCATATTTTCATCTAATTTGATTTAACAGCATATGCGAATGAAACTTCTTCGTTAAACATACACGGTTGTATGAATTAATGATAAATTTTCAAGTCAAGTGGCGATACAGGTCAGACATCACATAAATTCTGCTAATTCGAAATGTTTTAAAAGTTGCGTACCTGCTACGAACCATAGTGTGTATTTATTTCACTGTTTCGAAAGATAGACTATGTGCTATGCACGAGCTAAAAGCTTCTACTCGTCATCAGACCATTGACCCGAAAAACTACAAGGGCTCCTCGAATGAACGAGGAAATCACCTGAGCAATAGTGATATTGGAGAAAATATTAAAGTTTTTGGAATTTGTAATGAGAACTAAATAATGACTTGTGTTTCCGCAAACATTAAAGTACGAATGTGCTGAGCTCTTGAGCACGACCAATTACTTGCGGTTTTCTGTTTCGGATAGGCTGGCTAATATTGGCTAAACTCAAAAATGCAGACAGCATGAATAGTTCAATGAACGTTCTGTATGTTTTATTTGGTGGCGGGTATTGGCAACTTTATCTGTTATCAAATTTCGTTGGTTTTCGTGCTTTTCTTATATTTGAAGAAATCTATTCGCGAGTAAATTGGAATGTAGTTGGACGACATGTATGCCGTGGCTTAGGTAATTTCAGTTAGTAAAAGCCAACCCACAAAGCAAAATCGACCTATCAAAACGTTAGTAAGAAGAAGAATGGAAAAACAATTGTCACTCCAACGAAGAATACCAAATGTATGTATTCGTTTTAAAAGCGGAATGCTGGCAGCGTTTCGAAACAGTATGGTAGCATGTTATTTCCATCAGTACTGAAGAGTAAATCACTGTTGAATTAGGCAACCGTTTTCAGGTGAATTTTTGGGCATCTAGAGCACTTGCTTTGCGCAGAAAATATTCATAAATGAACTTAATATCTATATACTTTTAACTATACTTTTAACTAAGCTTCATTAATTTCAATTGCCTAATTGTTTTTAAGTTGGATTGACTCTTACTTGCCGAATTGAATCCAACCTGGCATCTGAAATTAAAATCACGTCTGGTGTTCCACAAGGTAGTCATCTAGGCCCTTTACTGTTCACCTTATTTATTAATGATGTAGGTTAAAATATGTCCAAAGTTGTGACAAAGCTTAACGCTTGTAATGATTTGCAGCAGGACCCAATAGGTTTGCCAGCTGGAATTTCACATTAGACGATCAGATCGACTCAATCGTTGTGAAAGCTAGCAATGCCTTAAGTTTTGTCAGAAGGCGTTCGAGGGAATTGAACGACATTTTTCTAACGAAAAACCTCTTTTGCAGCTTAGTCAGAGCTATTGTCGAATACACCAGTGTTGTATGGGCGTCATATCAAGAAATTTACATTGACCAAGTTCTTATGTTTCTGCCTTCACTGTCTTCTTTGGTATGACCCTTTACATCTACCTCCTAATGAAGACCGCTTAGATCTTTTACAAATGCATACCTTGAACTCTTGATGTCAAAGTTCCAAAATCTTATTTGTCGCAAACATTTTGGAGGGCACCAATGACTCAAACTACTTTATTATGCCAACTTAATTTTAACTTTAAAAGCAAACGTGTCAGGCGGGTGAACTTTTTGTCTATCCTTCAACAGCGAACCAATTAAGGTTGCAATGAACCAGTCACTGCAATAAGTAGATGCTTCAACGAAGCTTACTATATGTTTGATTTTCATTTATCTACAGCATCACTTAAACGAATCCTGTGTAAGAATTATTAACTTCTATTCTATGTGTATAGTCTGAATTAGACGAATTGAAGAAGTATGGTCAGGATTGGCCTTGGGGCCAACGGGATGTGGAATTTCTGGGAAATACTTTATTGGGAAATTCCTACTGCAATTTGTCAGAATTGCCCTGGTCATGTGAGAAGTTGCACTAGCTTGTTAAAACCACACAGAGTAGAAATGGCGTGGTTCTAGAAAGAAAAATTCTTTCAAGTTTAAGTAACAGTCTCCACTGACCGTAACTTGAAGACCACTTTTATCGAAAAAGATATTCGACCATTTGTTTGTTCACATTGCTGTTTAGACAATTTTGAACTGAAGCTAAAAGTGCAGTTCAAGATAGTTTTATCTTATTCCACCATTTGAATGATCTTCTGGCAAGATTCTAAGCGATTCAACAAGTATTTTGCCTTACATTTGCTTATAAGTTCAATTTATTAAGGAAACAAGTGTAAATCTGTATGTAGAACTGTCTGCAGTGACTGTCTGGTGATACTAATATGAACAGAGAAGCTCCCTGACATAGACTCCTCAAACTCCCATCATAGAGTCCAATGCGTGACAGTAGCGCACAATTTGAAATCTTTTTTCCTTATTTCAATCACCCATGCTTGTTAAATTTAAAGACCAATCTGAAAAATAAAAAATGGAACCAAATCATTGGGCAGAAAGACAGCAATTAAAGTGTACGAAAAACTATCTTTATAACTTTCTCTTAATGTATCAAAATATATTATGTAAGTATTTTGTAACTATTCTCTCTCTGGCAGGTTATCACTTCATGTTGATCAGTACAAAGATTTACATATCTGATAAAATCTTAAAGCCCTTAGCTCTTCACCAAATGAACTATTTTTTGAGCATCCGAAGTTTGTGTTCGCAGACACTCACGATCAGATTATCAGATCAGACTGAAATTTACCGAATGTATTGGTCTGAAGTAAGATCAGGTGTGATAAAAATTGTTTGAAAATTTCAGCAACCCTGGGCCTGTCAATATCGTGAAACAAAAAAATACTTTCTTGGTTACAATTTCTGCGCGCTATAGTTTTTTTTCAGCCCAGATTTTTTCAAAGAGATTCGACTGCCTTTCGAAGAAGAAGCATCAATAATACTTAGCACCTACAATATTAGCCACTTGTCTTTCGGAAAACTCAATCAAAAATTTATAACGAAACGAAAAAGTTATTTCTACTTATTAGTCTACCTCTTTCCGAGCAATATTTGTTTTCAACGCCATAAAGATAAATACACTTTCACATTTTTCGTTGCTAAAACAGTCACATTTGACCCGAATATACTTAAACAAGCGTTTCAGAATTGAATGTCTTTAAACCATAGATAAATTGACGTTTTCGTGAATAGTATCTTCTTCTCTCTCATCCGGTCAAACTAGTACAGAAATTATTGGAAAAAATCATCTAGGTAAGAAGTATATTTCTATACGTACAAAAATCCAATCTGCACGTCTTAGTCACAAGTACCTATCCAATTCAATATTCCATACATATGTATATGGTTTGATGCCGCTTCAAGTCATTAACTAGGTCGGCAGATTTGCTAGGCTCATCAATAGAACAATTCGTAAACTCTTCCCCTTCTACGATCTATCGATCGAAGCAGTGACTAGTATGCAATGCAGGCTCAGATTTGCAGAACTAGAGGCAAACGGCCCTTGCACGGAAGCTATGGCGAATGTGATTGAACCTGCTTTGGTGTGAACAAACGTATGAAAGGCTGAAAAGCTATTAAATAAAATTCTGATCGAAGCCAGGTAACTTTAGAAGCAAAAAGATCAATTTGTTATGCTAGTCCCTGGAGCGTAAAGCCATCTTCGATTTTGTAAATTTGTGTGTAGTGATGGGCTATTTTATGTTTCGAAAATTTAAGAAGCATACTAGGGCAATGAGGTGCAAGCATGTGTATGCTTGTTCCGTTAATTTGATTTACGAGTATATTGGATACACATAAAAAAAATCGTACGGCTCTAAACTAGCTAGCTGTAGAAGGATCTGAGTAAAAAAATAGCTGATATTTATCTTCAGCCGAATGCTATGATAAGATTGATTGTGCTTTATTATTTATTGTGCTTACTATTCATCATAAAAAAATCTACTGAAATAAAATCGCCCTTACTCGACCAAAGCTCATAGTGTTCACTTATTTATCCAGCCCTCCCGTACTAGTACTGATACCAACTAAGCAAACTGTCGAAAATGCTGAATCATCTCGTTACCAAATAACCTTGGCCAGAGATATTGTTATTTTCAGAACCACTGACTATTCTTCCTGGGGGTATGTAATTTATAAATCATATTCAACAATTTTAGTCGAAGCAAATCAAATTTTTTGTTTTGTTTTCCATTCTTTTACAAAGGCAAGCAAGCCCATCCATCTTTTTAGGTACATATATTGTACATAATATGTACTTTGGGCTATGTGCGAATTGTACCGCCAATATAGTGAAATGCTAGAATCCAGTATGTATGTGGCTATCGGCCAAAAAAGAATACCGTTTGTCCTGCTATCCATCGAAAATGATGTAAACGGTCTAACGCATCTTTTTTTGCTACGTATCCAAGTGTTTGGAGAAATCATTGAAGGAGGTAGAGTACAGCAGATAGAAATCACTTCATACATTGACCTCGAAAATCGTGATAATATAAAACAGAGAAGCATCGGATACTTTTCCAGTATTCGAAGAACATCGCTACCTTATATTTCAAGGAAGGTAAAGTGTTTTTGTATCTAAGTGTTCTAGATCAAAATAGTGAAAATGCGTAAGAATCTGTTGGTAGTGGCTCTAATTGCCTGCATTGCCGGAGCATTAGGAGGTACGTTTTTAGTGATTGGTGTGAATGAGTGATATAAAGGAAGAGAAGTTTGTTTCACTTGAATCCTTCTTGAATTACTATATATTTTACTGGAATAAACCATTGTTCTTTATGCTGATCAACACATACAATCTTAATGGATATTATTATGATGTGATTAGTTTAATTTCAAAATGTTTTGAATTTGAAAATGTTGTGAATTGGGAGAAGGATCCTGCAATATATAAAATAAAATATAATAGTCTCACTTGGGAATACTACTCACTTTGGCAGATCTGTTGGCTCAGGTCTTTGCGAAGGACATTTTCAGATTTAAGCACCTATTGTTTATCATTTTCGCGTCAAATATTTTCGAGCTAAGCATCAGTGAAGTCTGTTCTTTGTACACAAACCAAAGCGTCTTTAGCATCTAAAGTTTTACTAATGTATTGTGTTTTCTCAATGGAAGAGACCATTATAAAAGATCTACGATGTGGCTGTTTGTGGCATATATTAAAATAATCGTTCTGAAAACAAAATAGTTTTTAATAAGGAAAGTTTATTCTAGCTGAGTCAATAATTAAATTACTTTCACATTTCACATTGGTTTTGAAAATAAATGTGTCCTAATCTTTTTTTTACTGGAGTCAATATATTTTGAATGATAAAATCCACCACTTGATGCCTGTTCAAATCCCCCTGAACAAGCGAAGGCATAAAATTCTGACATCTTGGCATAAAAATCCAAATAAAATATGAAAATCTATTATCTACAAGATCCGCGGGGAAAGTTGGCATTTGAAGAGGAAGAACGCTAATTGGATGGAATCAAACTGAAAAATTGATTTCATTTTTTTTGTTTAGCACTGTTGCTTTTGTAATGTTATTATTGATCTGTTGATTACCTCGGTAGCCATTGCGTAGTGATGCTTCATATTACCATAGACTCATTTATGTAGCTGATTGCGCTGTAAATTTAAGTAATTCGAATAATCATTTTCATTCAAATGACATTATCTAACATAAGCATCAGTTTAACATCGTTTAAAACAGAGTTTCAATTAGCATTCCTGAAAGTCATAAAGCTTACTCAAGAAAACTTTTCCCACCCAAATCTAATTCGGGCCTATTTAGAGTAATGTCATTTCATGATCAATCGCTCAGTCCGGAATAACTGTTTCCTGATGCAGCACAGAGCTTTGTTGATAAAGAACCTGATGCTTTATGTTCGAACTCGAACCAGCGAGATATCACAGACTTGAAGTAATTGATTTACCCACTGCATTACTTAACAGGCTTATCGAAACTGTGTTTCAAATCAACGAACTTGAAACTTTTTGTAAGCTTTTCTGAAGGTTCCTTTCACAGCCACTAATTTATTGGGAAGTGTAATGTATTAAGCTTCCCAAGAAGTTATTGGCTGCAAAATTTATTGGTTTTGAAAACGCAGATTTTTTTACGAATTTCGAAAGATTTAAAGCTTGAATGGTGTTATCTCGACAAGTATGAAATTACGTGACAAATCTAATCTTTTGGGTAGAGAATATTTTTTAAATATTTTGTTATTTATAAGACATATTTTCCATCATAAAAAAAATGAATACTAGTTTGTAAATGCGGCGATATAAAAAAATAAATGGAGGCCTAATGATTTTCATCGACAGAAAAAGCATGCAAGTCACCAATTTTTTTCGATTTCCAGGGCCTGCATTTTGATTGTATTGTTTGCATTCAATTTGTAATGTAACAGTTCGCAGCCTAACTAGCAAAAATAAAATTGTTAACTCTTTCTCGTCCATTGCAATAAGACACTGATAGGTCCAAGCTATGGCAATTCCAAAAAAAAAATCTTGAAGTATTACCGCATTAAATTCCACTAATAACATGAATTCGTGTGGTTATTAGTGGTAGAAATTTGTATGAGCTGCTAGAAGCGCTTGTTGTAAATAGAACAAGCTACTTGGACCATCTCTCCATACAAGTGTATATTGGAAATGCTAAATCAAAATGATGACGCTCAGTAGTAAGTACATGCATCCAAAGAGCCTGCGACTCCACTTTATACTTTAGATTTGCGCAAAACAAGTGCAAAAACAGCTTTACTGTTGCAGGGTATGAAAGGCAAGATATACATATGTTTGCTTACTTTGAATATCTTAATCCAAGCATCATCCGCATTCCACATTGCCCAAGGGGTAAAATTATCAGCTGATTTTCAGGGGTTAAAACATTTATTTTTTCCGTAAATTGTTTCGAGTCAATTAAATGGAAAAATTTAAATTTAGTATAACCTAGTTTGCCAAAATTGAAAATTTCATGGCTCTTCTCAATTGCCTGATTAACTCTCAGCTCTACTTTCTGAAATTTTCATCCACGTCTTACTTATGTTAAAAAGCCTGAGCTAGTTCTCCATTTAATTTTTAATGGTTTTTAGCAATTTGGTTAATTGCAATTGACCTGAATAATAAAATGATGCTTTGATATAACACGTCAATCGTTCGTTTGCATTCGCCGATATTCATTCTTCTTCTTTCTTCTTTCAAATATATTTTCTGACGTTTGAATAATTACTTTTTTATTGTCATGCAGTTCGTGCAGCTCTGTAGCCTTTTTAAAATTCAGCATAAAAAATTTGTTTAATTTTTCTGTCTACTTTTGGTTCTCTAGGGCTTTTATAATTTTTCAAATTCCCAAAGAACACGTTATGATACTTATATCTTATCGTTAATCTTAAATCTATTGGTTTGTTGTTTTGTTCTAGTTCTTATATCCAATAGCTTTTTCTCTCAGTGAATACAATTTGCTTTTTCTGCCTTGTAATATCGTCGGCAAATTTTACTTAGTGTATTGAAATTATGTAGGTATTTGTTCTCTGAGGTTCGTTTGCTTATTTTTTGGACAGGTCCATTTGCAGCCGCTAGTGAAATGATTTCGTTTAATATACTTTTCGGGGAAAATCACTTCTAGATTTGGCATTTACAGCTTATCTTAGTTTCAACACATGAGTTTCTTGAAAGGTTTGAGGTGATCTTTGAAATACGCACTAGAAACGATCAAATTGCTTGAATACAGAGTTACTTCAATCTTAACAGCTCAGTGTGTAAGGTGAATGAAACACAAATGCTTAACATTTTTTCGTTTTAGAAACGGTAGATGACAATTATTCCTCTTGAATTTTTATTGTGTATTTGAATCAATAAGTTATAGAAATGAACAATGAGTTTTTACTTTGAACATTGATTGAGATTCGCGAACATTGATTAAGATTCAAAATAATACGAAGTATTTTGAACGAAACGAAAATAAACATTTCCTATAACGAACTTTATTGTTTTGCTTGTTCTTTAAAGTTAGTTGACTCTACGTTATGCAAAGCCTAGCTATATATACAATAATACAATGACTGATTGTAAAATATAGTGTATACAAAACAAAATCCATCCAAAATGAAATCCATAAGTTTGGAAAAATCCACAATTTCGAAAATGCTTTTTTTGGTATCCATAATTACAAATTTCAAAAATATGTAATAAACTTGCGAAAAATCTACGACAGCAATAAGTTGCTTCGTCTGAGATGACAGCTTTGTTAAAATCACGGTCCATATTTTTGGCAGCCCAAACCTTGAGTTTTTTATGTGTTTTTCAGAGAGAAGAGGTTTTAACCTCGTGGCACGGTAAGATGTGTTTGCCTCCTAAAACGCCGTTCAATGGTCTTGGTGTTGATGTATATTCCCCTCTTGACAAGAAGTGTGCGAGTATGCTGGCGTGCTACCGAGAAGGATCCAGCTGGAGAATCGCCTTATTCTGCTTGTGACCACGAACTCACCTCAAGATCCGTTTAGAAAGATTCGACTTAACAACATACTTCTTCCATTGTTTTATTCGCTTAAGCAGTGATTCATTATAATAAAATAATTATGATAATTTGGGCCCATTCAACATCAAAATACCGCTTGATAACGATTTGCATACTCTTCGCTCATTTTGATTTAATATATGAGATTTTGAGCGGCCCTGAAACAAATTAACACTGTCTTTGTAGCCCTTTGGTGGGACAATCACTCCACAAAAAGCAGGCAAGAACATATTTCCTAATAGAATGGTTTTTTAATTGGTCACATCATGCACTATGATGTCTGATGAGAAACAGTACCTACGTATGAAACCACTCAGTTAAATTTCAATTTTCAATCGTCTCGCATTCAAAAACCAATTCTATTTCATTATGCTTTCGGAGGCTTTATCTGCAAAATTATTTATATTCCCGCATTAAATATCTCTGCTTGGAAATGCTATAGAGCCTATATGCGTGACAAGAAAGGGAATAGCGATAGCAATTTAATACTTATTTTCTATTTTTGAAAAGATTCGCATTTTGACGCTGACGTGGACAGTACATAAGTTATTACTTACTTATTTTAGTCCCAGTCCTAAAAATGTAGCTCCGTTAAGAAATTTGCCAGCCTGGGCAATTGCCCCGATTGCCCCCGCGGTAAAAAGGGCACTGAATACACGTCATTATAGTTCTTTCATAACATTGACTTAGAAAAAAAATTACCACGAAATTAGCAACTGAAGTGAATGCCGCAACCAACTTGGTCCGGATAGTTTTTAATCTGATCTGATCTGATCTGAAGTGCAAAAACCTCTTTCTATAAATAAATATTAAGTCTTTCAAATGGAGTAATAAAGCCATACATTTTAAAAAAGAACACTCATTTGATTGAAGCAACAATAGCTAAAAGTAATAATTAAAGAATCAATAGCGATTACAATACTACAATCACGTATTTATTTATTTATTTACTTATTTAAGTACTCCATTAACATAAACTCTGCGCTTTGCGAGGAGAGGGAGATTAAGGAGCGATAAGCGTTCATCGTAAGGCATGTAAGGAAGATTATATTTAAAGAGTAGGGTGTGACTGAACCTCCGTTGAACAGATTCAATGACATCGGAAAGATAAGCAAAACGAGGAGACCAAACTTGAGAGCAGTATTCAAGTTTGGAACGAACACGGGTAACAAATATCTTAACACAAGTAAAAATATTAAAAGAATTGTGACAGGAACGTATAGCAAGGCCAGCAATCCACGAGGCACTATTAATAATGTTACGAACATGGGTATCAAATTTAAGTTTACGATCAAAGGTTACACCCAGATCAGTAAAATAATCCACAGAGACAAGGACGGATTCACATAGTAAGTAAGGAAAGGTATTAGTCTGGGACTTCAGAGAATAAGACATGGCAAAACACTTTGAAACATTTAACGGTAGGCAGTTAGAGTTACACCAAACAGTAAGAGAGTTCAAATCATCCTGCAGAAGTAGATTACTCGAAATAATTTTACATCATCTGCATAGAGCAAACAAGATGACGATAGAATCATAGGAAGATCATTGATGAAGCGGTTGAATAATAGCGATCCTAATATAGAACCTTGAGGTACACCAGAAGAGGGCGAAAATGGTAAGGACGAAACGCCAGAGAGGGAGACAAAACAAGTGCGGCTAGTCAAAAACGAAAATATCCAAGAAAGTAAGGGTTCACAGATGCCATAGTGATTTAATTTGAGTAGTAGAAGATCGAAATTGACAGAGTCAAAAGCCTTAGAAAAATCAGTATATACAGCATCAACTTGAGAGTTCCGATCTAACGACGAGGACACAGCATGAGTAAATTCAATAAGATTCGTAGATGTGGACCGACCTTTCATAAAACCATATTGCTGAGGTGTGAAAGTATACTTAAGACAATCATAAATTTTGTTAAACACAAAACATTCAATGATTTTTGAGAAACAGGGAAGGATAGAAATAGGACGATAATTTGAGGCAACATTGCGTTCACCAGATTTAAAAATAGGGAAAATGCTAGCCAGCTTCCAGGAGGAAGGAAATTTACCTGAACCAAGACTTAAATTGAATAAAATTGATAGGGGGACACATAAAGAAGAAGCAAGATTTTTCACAAAAAAATTAGGAAGGCCATGAGGTGCAGGAGAGTAACTAGAATAATGAGAACATATAAGGGATTCAACTTCAAGAGGGTTAGTCGAGAGTGAAGATAGACAAGGAGGGTGAATAAAAGGGGCACAATAAGAAGAGGAAACCATTGAATCATAGTATACAGAAGGGAAAAACATTGCGAAGAGATCACAAACATTCATATTATTAAATGTAAGGGAGTCAGGGATAGGAGAGGAGGATTTTAAGGAGCGAAGGAATGACCAGAAGTTTTTGGGGTCATACGAAAGCAAAGAAGATTCAATATGCGATAGATAGTTGCGCACGTATGTTGGGAAGGTAGGGAATGATTCAACCTTCGTTAGATAGCTAAGAGCACACTGTGCTCATTGCATCAGACCAAAATTTGAATTTTATTCAAAGGGAGTACTTTGATCAAGCTTTAATTCCGTATTTGCGAAAGAATTTTAAACTGTTCCCATTTCTATTAACTTTATTTAAACTTTAAAATAAGAGCTTTTTATGAAGAAATTATGGATATATTTATATATATAATCCTTAATTCAAAGCGATTGAGCTTATCATACATTTACCTTTTTTTCCTTATCAATTATTTGATTCTTGCGATGAAACAACAACAGATTTTCAAAGTAGTATTTTCAAAGTAGCTTTCAAACAATTGAAATCGTTTGATGAAAGTTCTTGAGAGCGAAATCTTGCAATACAATTTTTCCCAGTTTCGCAAGATGCTCACCAAAATTAAAACTGAGCTAGCTACCAAACATAACTACAGCATTTGTACCACGTAACGAGCTAGATTGAAAACATAGGTATTCACCACATTGAGACGATATTGGTTAACTTAAAAATTAAGATATTCACCACACGGAGCTCTAATTTGACGTTGCCAAGATACTGTTAGTTTTATGTTACTTCAAAGATTTCTTTACAATCAACATTCACATCGAAAGAGTTTTAAGTATTTCTTTCTTAAAAAATATAACTCCAAATAAAGTTGACATATGTTCTTGACTTCTTTTTTTTCATTTCTTTAACAGGTCGCAACTATCGATATGTGAAGCTTGGCCGAGATGCTGGCGTAGGTCTAAAAGCTAAAAATGCTAACGGCACGAAAGCTGGTGATGATCTCAACGATTATCAACAAAGATTTATTCTCAGCACTGGAATGCTTCAAGCCTTAATGAATATTAAAGGTGGCACAACAACTACTGTAGCACCGACGCTAACAGGAACATTAACTGGCACCTTAACAGGAACAACGTCACCAGGAACAACAGCGACCTTAACAAACACCGGCACGGGTACCGGAACTGGAACTGGTACAATAACCGGAACAGGTACGGGTACAGGTACAGGCACCGGTACAGGTACTGGAACGGGAACTGGAACAGCGACTGTAACAGGGACTGGCGCTAACAGATTTGGCTACATCGGTCGAGATGCCAAACCGAAGTCCTCCGCTCGTGGAAGCAAGCAAAGAATGCGAAAAAATAACAAGGGACACAAAAAGTTCCGAAGTGGTGCGGCAAATATGCAGCGCATGAAACACTATCAACAACAGCAGCACCAACAGCGGCCAAAACAAAGGCGTAATCGTGTTTTAGCAAAACCAATTCGCAAAAACCAAAACTATAACCAAGTGTAGCAACACATGACTATTTATGCGCCGCCTTAATTTATTGTCTTTTTAAAATTATTTATGCATAGGATTCGATGCAACAATAAACCGAAAATGTAAGTAAACATAAGTTCTGTTTCTTTTTTAATAATGTTTTTCTTAAATTGGAAAAGAAGCGATTGCTCGAACTTAAGCTTTTGATCAATCACTTATTGCTGTCTAGTTTTTATCTGCTTTGCAATCCAACTGTCCTCAACGAGTTCCACTGGCCAACTAAACGCGCGAATTCATTTGACTGTGGCTTTTCAAGTATTTATACTGAAAAGTTTGGGAACGTTCTGAATTTTGTAAAAAGCCTTACAAAATAGACATGCGTGAAGGTATTAAAAAGCAAATAGACAAAATTGTGTGTACACTATGTTCACAAATATAATGGGACACCATACATTTTTTCCACATTTGAGTTCGTTGGCAGAAACAGATCACATACATATCGCACCAACAACATTTATATTTATATTATTATTTCGCACTAGCATGAATATGGTTATATTTCATCGTAAACATCATGTCAGATATTATACTTATTCTCTTGGCTAAACTGTTCCAGCAATTTCTCATACTGGGTCAATGAGTTCAAGAGGCTCTGGCCAAGTCACGTTCAAAACATCGGCTGTGAGCGTTCATCTCAAGCACACGAGCCAACGAACAGACAGAAGACCCTTTCAATTCAACAATTTATTTTACAGGTCACTAGCAGTTAATAAATGAACGTCTAAGATGTTAGCAAAAGCGACAAGCTGTACATTCGCAAAGAATGATGAGATTGCCATATGCAAGATGCTACCTCGACTCACCCGAATTATTGAAAATAGCTTGCTGGCAGTATTTTTACAAGCGAATGCTGGGAGATACTCATATTAAAAATAAACTACACTTAAGCAAAATAAACAGTTTTTTCGGTAGCCAACCAAGACGATCTATACTAATTGGAATAGAAGATGTTTCGGCTGATTTTTCCTGTATGAAGTAGAGTATCCACTGTTTTTGTTTTGATGATAAGTCAGCAAATGCATATCTTAGCAAAACAATTCACTGTTGAAGTATTGCCTTTAGTGAAATACTGGCTTATATTTTTGGAATACCTCGGGGTTTGAATATTTTTGAAAACCAAACTATTCAAAAGCAGTTGCTGTTCCGTTAGAGTATTAGCGTTTGAATTGTGAGATCTGTGTTGCTGCACATAGACAAAGATACACCTATTAGCCCATTGTCCAATAAAAGGCTCTGTAAGGTTCGTAGATTCTCACAACGAAGTAACACTTAGACCACAGAACATTTTACGAAATTTTTACCAAGTTACTTGTTGGTGATCTGCTTTAATGTCCCAGTTAATAAATATAGCATGGCTTTTGCTGTATCTTTCTGCAGCAATAGAAGGTATTTTGTGTCCCACATAAATATTTTTTAATTAAAAACCAATGTTATTCTAATCTTCACCAGCATCTCGCTATCGAATCATTCGTATAGCAAGTAATGATGGGAATCGTCTGCAAAGAAAACCATCAGCAAGCAATATTCCTAATCAACAAATTGTGTATACCTCTGCACTATATCACGCAATATTAGGCAGCCATCGAAACAAAACGATCAAATCTATAACCGCTACACCTGCACCTTCTGATCTGAGTTTGACAGGTGCGATGACATTTTCTTCTTCTGGAACACCGAGTAGTCCGCCAACAGTTACACAAGTCAACACAGCTGTAGGAACTGGTCCTTTAATAGGAATGTCACGAACTGGAGCGGAAACAAACTCAGAGATCGGAGCCGATAATGGAGGTACCTCAGGCACTAATGCTGGAACGGGATATGATTATGAAGAAGCGGTTTATGATGAATATTTTCCGCATAAGAAGATAATACCTCCAAGAAGGAATAAGAAGAGAACAAAAGGCGAAAAAGAATACGATGACGACAAAGCACTTATAATTAAACTCATCGAAAGACAGAATAAGAAGAATAGGGAGAAGCAAGGCTATGAAGAATGGATATTTGGTGCTGAAGTTTCAACAGTTTTTTTAATCATACCGTAGAGAAGTCATGAATATGTGGGCAATTTCAAATGATATTCAAATATAATATGTGACATCGAATGATGGAATAAAGACAGAACACCATAAGCATAATAGCTTTGCTTTTGAATTTAGTCTTCTTTCAATAGATATGTTTGAGAACTATATTCGTTTTCGTTGACAAGTTTCTTCTACTGGCTACCAATACCGTTCATCAATAGTAGCTTTGATGAATTCTGAGTGATTCCCAAACAAGCAAACCGTTAATCTCAAACATTTAAGGCTACTGAATTTTCAGTGCGACTATGTAATGCTGGCATGTTGCCTCTTCACATTGGATCTAAATTCTTTTCCCTTCGTGAATTGGGGGGGTCAACTTAGGTCGATGTGGAATAAATTGTTCGACATTCACAAGCCATAATTATGTTCAATCAGGAAGTTTTTATATCTGCTCTGGGTGACCATCCCCCTTCCTTAAATGGTTACTGAATAAATATCATAATATTTTCGTCCAAAAATTACTCAAAAAGCACCTTGTAGGTTAGTGGGTAGAGCACTGGCTTCTAATGTGTGGAGTTCTAGATTCGGAAGAGGGACCGTGCACCGAGCTTTGAGTTTACTTATCTTTTGATAGGTGCCTGATTTGAATTAGGAGCGAAGTGAGTTGTACTACACTCCACAATAGTATTGATGTTAATCGTAAATGTGTGAACGAAGCTCTCTACCCGCTTCAATACCTAAACTGGACAAAGGTTGTTGTGGAATTAGTTGACTTTATATAGAAGGTACTTGACGAGGAAAATAACAATTTTTTGACTTTATTCTTCAGTATATTTTCCATCTTTGATGACTTTGATGCCTTTCGAATTATGCTCTGAAGAAAGCCCTTCTGAATAGGCCTCTGTTCAATTTAATGATGAAAATCTATATTCAAATTTGGAATCAACCAATAGTCACTGGGCGCCAGGTCTGGAGAATGTGGGGGTTTGGAAAACAATTCTTAGCGCAAATCATTCAGTTTTACCGTCGCTTGCACTGAAGTGATTTACGGGTGCGTTATCATGATGCCTTGCCATTTGTCTTGCTCAAACGGTCCAATCTTTCAACATACGAGTAATAGTCTTCTGTGATCGTTCCTCTCTTTTCAAGCATTCCAGTCTTCTGTGATCGTTCCTTTCTTTTCAAGCATTCCGAATCATCAACACTTTGTTGTTTTTAATCCATTTTGAACAAACGAGGAACCTATCGTGCCTTCAGCTTTTTCATACCCAAATGTTCATGCTAGATTGTAATTACAGAGTCGTCTGACATGTCCATAGCCTGAGCTATCTTGTGCACTTTTGGGGAGCCTGAAGGTAGTTTAGTACTCATGCTGGTTCGACCATGTTTAAATTTAGCGAACCACTGTTTGATCATTTGATCTGACGGAGAAGATGCCTCATAATATTTCTTTGGTTGGCTTTGCTAATTTATTGCTCAAATATTAATGTTTAATCAGTGCACGGGATTTGATTTTGTTCATTTCGTTAAAACACCAAAAGTTGTTTGCTTAGAATTGCTGCCAAACACAAACGAATTGACGCAGATACATGAAACTTGACATTTATTCTTTTAAAAGATTGCACTAACTGGCGACAAAAATTCTTTTCATGATTTGGCGACACCTGGTGATGGGTATCATGTTAAACCATGAAGTAAAAGAAATAAGCCAATCAGGTTTGCGTCACGTTAAAATTAGGATATCTTCAGCACTTTGCTGGTGACGGGTACATTATTGAATTTAAGATATTCCTACACATGGAAGCGCGTGCACTGTAATGGGTACAGTACTGGCTCCTAGTGAGTGGGATCCCTGCTGACCGTGTAACGAGCTTTGAATGCACATACTTCTAACTAGGTACCTACCTGATTTAAATCAGGGATGAAGTTAGACGTATAACTAATTAAAACACACTTGTATACACACTGATTGTATGTATAAATTTATAAAAAAAAGCACTCTACCAACTACTTAGCCCTATGTGGATTCTACATACGTGCTTAAAAGTAGACATAGAAGTTTGCTTCCAATTTCGAGCAATTGTTTATTCCTGACAGATGCATAATATCGTACCGAAATTTACAGGGAGGCTTGAGGTTTTTCAGAAAAAAAGTATGTGCGATTTTTGATGCTAAGCTCAATTCTATCATTCTTTCTTCAATTCATCATCGAGTCACCTAAAAAGTTTTTCCTCTTTTGAAAAAGCAAGAATTTGTTAAGGATGAGTACAAGGAATGCTATTTATTTTTTAAAAGGCTAAGGTTTATTGTCATAAAAACCTTATAATACAGAAACAAAATATAAAAGATAAGTTTCAGACGAAGTTCACCAGCTAACTCCCTGAGCTATCTCCAGTTCATGTTTACTCATTGCATCAATGCATTGCCGAGAAAGAAAGCTGTTCTGCATCACAGGTGTATAAATTCAATACTTTGTCGATTCTGTCAGTTTGAAATTTTCGAAACACCATGCAACAAAAGTCGGTAACCCTTCACTAAACCACTTATATTGCGAACATTTGAAACTTCGTTTGCAAGATATTCAAGAAAAACGGGTTTACCTGACTTTTGAACTTCAACAGCTTTTTTCGTACTAACGATATCAAAATAGATTTTTAATGTAGTGTTTCTGATACCACAGTAAATATAATTTCGATGAATAACCTTCACTTGGATCTTTTTTCGGAGAGAAGATACTAAATTTCTGAAATATTAACATTTTTAAATTTAGTATTCTCTCGAATAGTTTGCTCACAATGCAGGCGACAGTAAAAGGAGGATAATTTGTTGGAACTGTTCGGTGAATTCCTTTGAAGAGAGGAATTGCTTTTGACAATTTTAGACTATCAGCAGAGAACGAATTTCGAATATCTGGTGGTTGATATTCATTTTGTAATTTAATATTGTAGTCCTTGAGATATTTCAGCATTGCAATTACCCATTGTTTTGGTTATATTATTTGGAGCTGTAGGACGAAAGTTTATAGATGCTAAAATTTTTGATTTCATGTTAAAATTCTACCTATAAGTGATTTTGTCCTGCTGTGTACTATTTGGCGTCAGTGGTTGCGAAATAACTATTTAGTTGCTCTGCTATTACATGATTTCTTCACTCAGATCGTGAATTGTGGCATTTATTTATTTGTTATTATTGAAACAATGTACTGCTGAATACCTGCCGGGGAAAAAATTGGCTAATCACGCGGTACTTTAAAAGGAGTTGAAAAAAACTGAAAAATGACTAAATTTCTGAAAAGATACCAAACTTTCCGTTGTTTATTTAGCTATCCAGCAGGGTCACCATTTTGAATATTTGTTTTGGTAAGTATCTACGCAACGTAATCGAATTTATGGTGTTCTTTTTGAGGTGAGAATTTTTTCATGAGCTCTTACTGTCAATTTTGATCATTATCTATTGTAGAATCTGTGTTTCGATCTTGATCTGGCCAAAGTGCAGCTCGTTTGACAAAGTCATTTGACTTCGATGAATCTAGGCCGTTTTCCTGATTATGGATCCCATACGTGATTATGGATCCCAAACTACACAAGCACCAACTTTGGCTAACACACTTGATGGCACCATTACTGGAACAGCCACTTACCCGGGAACCACTGCTGGTGGGGATGGTACAGGTTTGACAAAGGCACCAATATGGGTAAGTGATCGTTTAAGGATTATTTATACTTTTACTACGAAATAAATTCGATATAGCAAAATCGGTGAAAATATTCCGATACATGATCATCTTATGTAATTTGCGTGACATGGCATTTACATTTATCATTACCCGCTGTCGTTACTATACATTTAGTTCTGCACGAATATTGTAGGACTATAGCGCCGAATATTAGTCCACTTAAAAATGGAATTTGTATATTCCTCTGAAGTGTATGAAGAAGGCCAAATAGAAGAAATTCATACCTAAGAATTGTAAAAAGAATTGTAAAAAATCTTATAAATTGTCGTCTGTGTCCAGATATAATTTCTATGACAGAATTTCAAGAATTTCTGTCATACGAAAATACAGCAATGTTTCAAAAAGTAATTTATAGTTCTAAAGCTGTTAACGATTAAAGTATATTCATAAACACAAGTTAAGCGCAACTATGGAAAAACCTTCATCGCCCAGAATATCGATTCAACAATTTATTGTGTTGCCCAAACCAAACGAATGAACTTAATTTCACTAAATACTCATAACACAAGCCTACAGTGGAGCAGCAGACATGGCACCGGAGGTAAACGGTTTGCAAATAATCTTTACTCTACTCGTTCATTTAGTTTTCTCTCACTGTTGTACTCATGCTCCTAGAAAAATATATATCAAAAGCAAGAAGGCACTAGAAACATAACCAAGACGAGGTTATTTTTTATGTTATTTGACAGAATTTCGATTTATTTAAATCGACAGAAAAGACTGAACTTTTAAATATTTAGAGTTATGCACATTCCATCACCCGCTCCCACTTGATGGAATTTCAATGGGCGCATGGTGAGCTAGGAATTGAAGTATTTTTGAGAAAGGTAATTCCATACTTCTATTGTTAGTCTACCAAGTTCTTTTCCATCGCACTTTTCAACTTTGATTTGTTTTACAAGCAAAAACATTAGACATAAATATACTAGTGAAAAATAGTTTATTTTTTTGCACATATTAATTTTTTTGCCGCATATCAACCAAAATATATAAGTTTGAGACAATGTCCATAATTTTTGGTAACAGTATCAAAACCCACATTTTAAGTCTAAAAGTTTAAAAGCCGGTTAAATGAAATTCATAAAATGAACTTTCTAGATACTTTGCAAAGTACGTTTCCTAAACCTTTGTTTGAGTCTATTGTGTTCATGTACAGCCGTTTCTTTAGCTGGCAAAAAGTTGTCATGCGGTATATGGCCTTTAGTATTTTTCGTTTCACTGGATTTGTGTTAGTTTTGTGCTAATTTTATGAATTTTGAAAATAGTGTTAATTTTGTACATTCAAATTACTTTAATAAGGATGAAGAGGTTATTCCCCACTTTGAAAAAAATGAAACTAATGCTCGAATTGCCACAGACCAAACATGATTTTGAATCTTGTCGCGACTAAGCACAGACAAATAATTCGTCAAGGAATTGGAAAAGAGAAACAGTTGGCATGAAGATATCATTCAACATTTCCCCACCGTGAAAAAAAGAATAAATTTTATTTCTAAGTAAGCTGTTTCCACAACGTTCTTTCCAGTAGTTATGCATCATTTTCCCTTTTTTTCATCCAAAAACCCTGAAAATGCCTTTGATTTTAAAGAATAAAGACTTTCTTAGAATGATCTGTTTTTCTGATTCTAAATGCCACGTAATGACGCTGAATCAAAAAGAATGGAATTGGTGTGTCTTACTTTAAGGTACTAGTACACTTTATAGATTTAAAAAAATCGATTTTTTTGTTAATGCATTTTTCGACTCAATATAACTTCAAAAATGACCTCCTGAAATATTTTTTCCGAATTCGAAACTTTAATATATAAATATTGACATTGAGCGCATGCAACTTCTAATAAAGAAAATGAAAAACAAAAACTTTAAACACGTTTTTCTCGAAACAAGGTTTTTTAAAACGGCGGACAGATAATCTCCGGATTCACCGAACCAATTTTGAAAAACTTTATGGCGTTTTCTTTGTTAGAGTGTCTTACATCGTAATATACCAGAATATGACAAAGAAAGTCAAAAAAAAATTTTTGGCGTTAAAGAAACTAGGAAAAAAAGGTTCTATTTTTGACATTTTTTTTTTATAAGTCCGCCATTTCTTTTTTGATTTTTGGTTTTTAAAAACCGTGGTAAATTACGATGTAAGAGACCTTAGTTTTTAAAACCCTGTTGAAATTTTTTGTTTCAAACCTACCAATTCATAGATTATCTGTCCGCCGTGGAGTAACGATTTTTTTCAGAACATGATTTCAGCGCCCCTTATAAAAGGGAAAAATAAATAATCAAATAAAACGAAAATTGCTTTTGTATTTTTCAAATATCAAATAATATTATAAAAAAAGATTCATGTCAATATTTAAGAAAATGTCTGAGAAAAAATTTCTTGAAAAATGGTCATATTTTTGCCTTTTAAAGTGTACTAGTACCTTAAGGAATGAAATTGCAGTAAATAATTACAAATGAGGAAACCCTTACGAAAGAAAGCATGCACAAAATATTGATAGTATTTATTAGTATTCTTCATTTGAAGCGGTATATAAATAAATATTTCCAACACATTTTAAACACACAATAAATATTCCCTAAAAACAGGTATATGAAAGGAAAAACAATCCTGTTTTTAGCTAGGTTATGATAATGTTTGTCAAATTTTCTACCTCATGCGGGTGCTAAATGCCTAAACCTAGGCAGAGAAAATTTGTAAAATTACGAATTGCAATAACTCCGCTCAGATTTCCCAAATCATTACGAAACTCATAAGACTAATTGATAAGTAGGACACATTGATGCTTGTTTGATTTTTCGTGAATGTGTGAGCAACATTGTAGTTACGGTTGATACTCAAACAAAACCTCCAATTCATAAACCCTCCTGAAAAATTTTCGCTTTAAAAAATGGAAATCATTGATAAGTTTCATCTTTTTCTGTACAACACAATAAAAATTTTCGAAATTCCTTTCTGCTCAAGAACAGTAACCATTCACCGAATTGCCTCCATTTCTAGTACCCAAACTTTATGTTCGCGAAAACTATTCGATGATCAGATTATATGGCTGCGAGCACTAGATATTTTTCCCAACCGTATTTCGTACCAACCGATTCTATTAATATTCAACAACCATCTGCAATGAAAATAAGTAACCAGTGCTTAGACTTTACAAGATTTGGAGTATTTTTCTATCCTTTAATAAAGAGAATCTCCTGATTATATTGTCTGTAAAACTATCATAATACTGGAAGCTGCAATATAGCCCTTTCTAAATTGAAATAAGTACCGGCGATGATAAGCGTTCATTTTTAATTCTATTTCTTCTATACGTTATAGTGCGAACTTTTCCAGAACTTTTTACCACAATGGTAGCTACTAAAATAAGGAATTTGTAAGCCCTTGGAAAGATCAGTAAAAAAAACTATTTTTCACGACATTTTTTAGCATTGCCTCTTAACTAACTTCGGCGATTTTTTTATATAATAGACCTTAAACTTTATGTATATATACGTATATATTAAATATAATTCACCTTAATTTATAAAATATAATGCACCTTAATTACATTAGCGAATCGTCAATATATTTTTAAGAAACTTTTGTTTGTCATACATATTATCTTTGCTGGAATTTTTCTAAATCTGCCGGCGAGAAGTTCAAAGTCTGGGCCATATTTGCGTATCTATCATTTATTTGCGTTACCATGTTATTTCATTTATTTCATCAAATATGACTCGTAACAACAGCTATTGATCTCTTTTTATAACCTTAGTTAGATTTATTCTTTTAGCCAATGACCTGATAAGCAAAAGCTCTTTGTTTCACTTTCTCAACCATTTGATCAATTCTTATTGATTTTGTTCAATCTCAAGCCACAAATACTTAATTTTTCCAGTAGCCGATGTCTACCGACTTTTTTGGAGCATTTCAAACATTAAATAGGTAATACTAAAAATATTTTCAAAGACAATGGTTAACAATGAAAACCCCAGGTTATTCATAAATCTGACACTGCCTCCTCACTGTGGGCCATCATCGGCCACTGCAATGGTCGCAATGACGGCCACAATGATGGCCACCATCCCAAAGTTGCCTCCACACACTGGGCCACTAGATAGGCCAGTCATGATTTTTCGGTTGCGCATAATGGCCCGCTTTGATGTGTGTGAAAAACCGCTCCGAAAGCGATCCTCGGCCATCGCCATTTCCATGCTTTGCCACTGTCGGCCACTGCAAGCCACCGCCCGTCTACAAAATGGGTCACATGATGGCCCACAGTGTGGAGGCGGCATGAGATATCCTCCTGCCCCACTTAAGGTACGCTGCGGCTGGGAGCTGAAACTAAAAACTTAAACTGAAACTTATTTCGGGTTTAAAGTTAGCAAAACTTAATGACGTCATTTTGGGTTTAGTTTAGCAAGGAAATGCTGCCGGTGGTTGCTCAAACTAAAACCTATATGACAGACACAAAGCCTGCAAAGTGTGCATCAAAATCTTTTCTTGTGTGTTTGCGGCTACAAAAGGTCTGTTTCCGTACTTGAATCTATTATAATATATTAAAATAGATTCGCAGCAAGTCGTTTCCGTACTTTTGCTGCAAGCCAAATGCAAGCCAAATTTTGCAGCAAAAAGAAGCCAGCTGCCAAATTCTGTTACTGCTGCAGTTTGCTGAAGTACGGAAACAGACCTAAAGTAAACACGAGTCTGCAAGGAGTCAACAATGTCAAAAATATATTAAAAGAACACTACAGGCCAACACAAACTCCAAAACACCAAAACTAAAACTGAAAATAATGAACATGTTCATTCCTCACTTTCAGTATCTGAAAGCTTAGTTTGACAGGAGTTTCAGTTTTAGCTAAAGCTTTCAGTTTTAATACTCTAGTTCATTCTAATGCCTAGTACTATACTCTTCGCGAAACGAATTCAACGGTCAAATCCCATACAAAAAGAGCTTTACTGACGAATTGAAAAGCTCTTTTTGTATGGGATTCGACCGTTGAATTTGTTTCGCGAAGAGTATAGTACTAGGCATAAAATTGAATTAGATTCAGTTATAGTTTTTAGTTTCAGCTCCCAGCCGCAGTGTACCTTTATAGATTCAGATGCAGGTTGCTGGTCATCCATTATCTTGTTGAGAACCGTTTTTATTCCTTCCCATTCAGATTCCAAAACACTAACTACTTTTTAAAACGGAATCCTTTTGCATACAATTTAATCTAGTACAAATGTTCGTTTAACCGACTACTGAAAAAAGCTTGGAATAGAACTTGCAGCAGTAAAATAAATGCGACAGTTTTAATCATGGATATAAGAGAAACGAATACGAAATGAACTATGCGATCCGACAATTTCAACACACACGCAATGCTGCTTTTTCGCTCAATGAAAGATTTGTAATGTTTTTTAACACTAGCAGACATTTTTTAATTTGATAAAATCTTGTGAGATCCCAACATTGGTTCTACCGTTTGCTTGTAGGAAACATGACCAGCAAAACAAACTGTGCTTAAAATAGCTTCCATATAACCACTGGTGCCAACTATACCACTGAACATTAAAAACCGCGAAAAAAATAACAATTTTGTCTAGATGGACGACAACAACTAAACCAAAAGTTTTCTGAATGTAAGCTGAAATTGTGGTGAAGAATTTGATATATAATTCTTATTTGCAATAAAAAAAATAACCTTTGCATTTAAAATGCTTAGAAGAAATATGAGCTAAGAATCTTAAAGAAATAGTAGGATTACTTCTTTTTTACATAGGGATGAATCGGAATCACAAGATTTTCCATTTTAAAAATTAAAGTTGTCAGTGAAATTATTAGTTAAATTGATTAACGAAAGTAATGGCCCCATTTCTTTCCAACTAATTTAATTATCTATGCTAAGAGAATTTCGCCGATTTCGCAGAATTACTTTCTCAACTCACCAGCACATACCGCTCCCTCATATTGATCTTTAACTTTTCCACCAACCATATCAAAAGTAAGTCCGCATTTTACAACAGCCGATCGTTCGATGGTCTTCTATCTGTGCCGCAGGCTATGGATTTGTCTAATAGTGCGGAACAGACATGGAACACAATAACCGACAAAATCTCGATCCGTGAGATTTGAAGAGGAATTGAAGAAGTTTGCTGTTCCATTACCTGCCTGTACTTAATGGTGCTGCCGGCCGCTGTGTGCGTGAAAGAAATTCCAGCCGAACTTTTTTCAGGAAGCGATTGTACAGATGAACTCGAAAACGCTCCGATCTGGTAATTAGACTTTCAACAAATGAATAGCATGTCTAAGATCGTCTGCAAATTTGTTAGTATTCGTTCGATAGAATGTTAGTGCCTTGGGTAAGTGGCGAAATTTTTTTCGCCGATTGATGAATACGACCGAGCCTATGGCGAGAGTTGAACGCACGCTGTTAATAAATATGAAATTGATGATTTACAGCGAAAAGTTCTGTACGCTAATGCAAGTATCTATCAATCACGAGGCTACGTGTGCGAAAGCATTTTGTTAAAAAAAATTTAAGGTATTGTTCTGTGAAACAGCTGGTAGGGGAGACTGGTCCGAATAACTTAATGATATAGCAGGAGAATCTCAATAACTAAAATACAGCAGAAAGAATTGACACACAATCATCATCTTTTTATAGGCCTTAAAAGGTTGCACGCAATTATGCATTCGGGGACACGGTACAAATTATTTAATTTATGAGCGATTTTTATTTGTTAACCAAAAAAAGTTAAATACGAAGTGCAGCGCCGCTCCCTTAACAGAATCAATCATAACTGGCACGATTAGGAAAACTCTTTGCTGATTTATAAATATTGTACCGTTACTCTGGTTAAGATTTTAGAAAATTACTTGGCTTGGTTTTAGTTTTAGGTTTTTTCACGTATGGATGTTATTAGCAATAATGATCGTCAGATTTTCTGCACATCACTCGTTTCATTGACCTCGAAAGCGTGGATAATAAAAGGCTCTGTGATCTCTGCTATCTTTTCAGTTTTAAAGAATTTTTCGTTTCCATCGTTGCTGCGGATGGGACTAATGAAGCAGTGTTGATTAGAAATTGAGTGAAGGATCTTCAGTATTTTGCTTGTAGCGGAAATCAACAAGAGAGTGCAGACATGCGTCGGTTACTTATTGTTTTTACAATATTTGTGCTCGTTTCTGATGTTTTAGGAGGTATTAGAAGTGAAATTTTCTTTCAAACATGCAAGTTTATCGTGAAAATTCTTAATAGTGAATTGTGAATTGATTTGGATACATTGAAGAATAAATGGATATATCATTTTCGTGCTCTGCTGCAAAATACTATTTACAAAGTGACTAAGTGAATAACTTACTGAAATTTCAAAGGATAATATCTCAACGTGCCTCAATCGAAAATTTGGCTATTAGTCTATTAGACTTTTGCTTTTAGTGGCATCCAAAAATTCAAAATTTCCGAAATCATTGATACTGGCGGCAAAAAAGTAATAAAGTTTCATGTATAACCTCTGAAGTAAAATCAAATTTAATTTGAGCAGATTGAGAGTAAGACATCCACTCTAAAGGTTTTGAATGATTGATATTGAAGATGCTTCTGATATTAACACGGTGAAAAATATTTTTTCCTGAGTATCCCACTAATCTCAAAACTTCTTGAGCACATATTAACTTTAAGAAGTACTGAATCGGCAGACATGAATGAATTTGAATTTCAAGTGAAGATTTATAAAGTAGATGCGAAGAATTCCATAATCTGTATTCAAAAGCCGTAAAAAATGTTCAGTAGCTACCTACATACAAAACTCAGACTTGAATGCTAGCCTGTTGAATCTCGAACGTCAGTTCTTTATTCTTGGTTTTTTACCATTAGTATTAAAATACATCGTTTCAGTTCTGTTTCAATAGATTGTAGGTGAATTCATTATTTCTCATCAGCAATCAGAATCGAGTGAAAAACTTAAAAATGTTTAAAACATTTAATGAAGTAATATGTATTACATTCACTTTTATTTTCAGGCGGAAAAGGTAAACTAGTAAAGTTCGGTCGCAATGCTGGCGAACTAAAATCACAAAACGTCACTACTGAAAACGTTGATCTCGACGAATATCAAGAGAAATTTGTTTTAAGTACCGGCATGCTGCAAGCACTTCTGGATCTTAAACGTGGTACAACAACTACAGCAGCACCTTTAACTTTAACTGGCACACTTGATGGAACCATTACTGGAACCACTTCACCGGGAACCATCGCTACTGTCACAGGTACTAACACTGGGGCTGGTACAGCAACTGGCACGGGAACTGGAACAGGCACAGGAACGGGTACTGGCACGGGAACTGGAACAGGCACGGGAACGGGAACCGGTGCGGGTACTGGAACAGCAACTGTAACCGGTGGAAACCGACGAAGACTGGGAGGACAAATCCCATTGTACCGAAACGCTCAGCCTTATTCAACATTACCCAAGAAGAGTCAACGGGGTCAAAAGAACAGTCGTGGCAAACCAAGCAGAGGTAAACCACAGAAGATACAGCAGCAACAGATGCAACAAAAAAGACAATATCAGCAGCATTTACAGCAGCAACAGCAACAACATAAACAACAAATTCTAAAACAAAGAAAGCATCAACATCAACTCCAGCAGCCACAGTACATGAAACCAAGTCGCAGGCGTATTCTAATCCAGAAACCTTATAATAAACCGGAAATATCTTAAAAATTTAACTTTACCGCTAAATGCATACCATATAGTAATAACGATTTGCTCAAGTTCATAATTAATTTATTTCATTTCATTTAAGGTTAAACGTCAAAATAAAGAAAATGTGACTGTAATTCACTATTTCCAAACTTTGAATGCTCTAACTTAATTGTGTGGTCATTTAATATAAAGTTTTTGGTTTAACGAAACATGTAAGTATGTGTTTATTAATCTCTTTTAGATTTACAAATACTATAAAATCAGATTTTAGTTTTCACAACAGTTTTTATTCCAATTGGTATTCCAATCGTTTTAAAGACTAAAAGTTTAGAATTTCTGAAATATTGTTTGGGAAAATTTTCAGGAACAGCGATTCACTTTTAACGGCATAGACAGTTTCTCTTCAGCTATGCAATCCAGTAAGGTGAGATTATACTAAAAACCCAGCAGTGCATAAACTATATAGCAATGGCACATTCGAGCTAAGTACTATTTTGACTCCCTGGCTTATCGTGGACCATACATCAATAATTGTTTATATTAATCACATGCTAGCAAGGTTTTGAAGCCTATACAGGGTCTGGTTTGATTCACAGGTACAATTTCAACCTTGATGCAGCATACCTTAAATATACATTTTTCGCCTTTTTACTGATTTACGATGAAAATAGATTATATATATATATATATATATATATATATATATATATATATATATATATATATATATATATATATATATATATATATATATATAGAGGTATAAATATGAAACGAGATTTTGTCCATAGATGCCCCCAGCTGACAGATAGGAACATATATAATATGATGGAAATATTTATTTTAGATCGACGGAACTCCCATGAACACATTCACACCATCCTTCGTAGGTGTATTCCATATATTGTAACTGTTATATATGTATTATATATTATCAGTTTGTATTTTTCATGCATTATCGTCTTGGTCTGATTCAAACTGTTAGAGTAGCTCTGCTTCTCTGCT
Source organism: Nemotelus nigrinus (assembly GCA_947369275.1). NCBI lineage: Eukaryota > Metazoa > Arthropoda > Insecta > Diptera > Stratiomyidae > Nemotelus > Nemotelus nigrinus. Next base: position 14,344,515 of record OX376374.1, read on the forward strand.
GACGTCACAATCTGTCAAAACAAGCTGAGGATGAAGACGAAGACGTGAGTTGGGAAATGCCCATAATAGCATACTGAGAATTTCTTATGTGGTTCTGATTCATTGATATCTAATTGACATAGTTGTGACTTTTGATCGGCCGATGTGTCAGTATCTTTTCTAATCTTATCTTTTCTTATCAGTATCTTCCACATGATCCACTTTTTAATATGTGACTATTCTATTTGCTGTTGTAAAACAAAAGCTCCAACTTTGAGACGATTTCTCATCTTTTATACGAACAACTTAGTTTAACCCTCTTATTTTATATATATATGACTACCATCGTCCACAATAATGGTCACTGAAGAAGGTACTGGAGGATAATAAATCGAATTTCCTGCATGCTATTACAGGTTCCCGAAGCTCTCTCTCTCTCTTTGATTTATGTGAATAAATTTTCATATTGGATCATGTCAGTAGGGTACCATCATTTATTTGCTGACTTTTGTTGTTCTCACTAATATCAATAATAAAACTTGACCTCTCTGTATGTCTTCCTAAACCTAGTGAGTTTCCAGACTATGGATCCGAATACCTACCAAGCGAAGCAGAATCTGTAAATGGACGTGAAACCTTTTCTTAATTCGATAGAGAGGGAGAAAGCGTAGACAAAATAAATTGGATAGCAAAAAGGAGAGACGCAAGATAAATAGAAATTCAGGAAAAGAATATGTGAATTTTCGTGGCAATATAGTTCCTAGAAAGATATTTTCTGATGGATAATGCGATCGCTCCTCCAAATGTCATACGCTGACAACAATAGAAGAGAGGTAGCGTATTTTTTTTAGATTCTATGGAGTGGCCAATTCTTATCTTCAAACTGCTTACATTAACAGTCAGATGGAAGTTATTAACAAAAGCCGATTCACATATGCAGTTCACATATGCAAATTTATACCTTGCCAACCAATAACGGCATTATAGGAAAGGTTAGCAACACACTTTTTAAGAACGTTCTGAGAATTTCTAATAACAGATTAGCGAAAGCACTAGTAAATAAAATATTGGGTAACCACGGGACTACTCCTCCTTTCGATAAAAGAAGCAAACACCCTAGAAAAAATAAGACAAATGCTATCGATATTGAACAAGTAAAAACTTTCATCAACAAATTCGCTACATCGCATTATTCCAGAATTAAGAATCTGAGCCACGAATACCTCTCACCGGTTTTAAATCTTTCAAAATTATACAGTATATACAAAAAAAAAAGAAAATTATGTTAGAAAGCTATCCAAATTTTCGTTCATTCAAATTTTCAATGAGCATTTCCGGTTTCTTGCGACGGATGCATGCAAAAGATGTGATTCTCTTGCCATCAAAATAAAAACCGCAGGGAATGAAAACAAAATGGCTTTGAAAGTAACAAAGGAGCTTCATTTACAGAAGGCAGAGTCGGCTCAAAAACGGATGAAGGAAGATTCCAAGAAGAACAGTGATTCGATATGTTTAGCTTTTGATTTACTGAAAACTTTACCAACACCAATTCTGTCTACTAGCATTGCTGACTACAAAAGACAGCTCTGGACGTACTGCTTAGGGATCCAAAATTTACTAGCAGATTAGGTATGGCATTGCGTGGTTCGCAAAAAATGGGGTCTTGAAAATTACGCCTAACCGCCTAACCTTATTATATCAAAAGATCAATCTGGGGGCCGAAATCGCAACAATAAAATGGCAGCGATATGTACATGTGTTAAAAGCATTATCTGATCAACTTATTCCAACAACAGTCGATCATAAGTTTTTAGTATCTAGACATTCTTACTTATCTTGCGATCGCAGTTTTGACTTAATAGAATAGCAGAATAAGTTTTCTAACGATATTTTTGGACGTTTGGATTGGGAGAAAGTAATTTTAAATTTACGGTAACTAGAATACAGCAAGAGGATACCAGGAGCACACAAAAAGTAGAACGTCTTATTACCAACATAAGATGCAAGACTGGAGTGGTTTAAAATACAGTGGTTAATGTACAAAGCAGATGAGCTATTGTTTGTATACTTTAAGTATTCAAATAACGAAGAAGTGCCTTTCCATAGAGTGAATGTAGCAAAAGAGACGTGGATACCAAAATAACTTTTAAAAGTTTCAATTTATTTCTACTGTATCGTACCGGTAGACAAATCGTTAAAATGAAATTTAAAGATCTTCAGGATCTTATACCTTGCATTCCTCCAGTAAATCATGCATTATACAACATTCTCGCATTATACAACGCTGAGGATGAGAATATAACCTTCGAGACCAAACTGGCCCAATTGAAATTATTTTATGAGCTACTTTTTATATTTTTACAAATGTTTAATATTTTAGTAGAATACACTCTTATTTTATATTTCTTTGCATCAACATATAAAAAAAAACTCTAGCGCATTAGAGCCGCTAGAAAACTGATATTCAAAGATATTGTCTTTGAGTGACCAAAAAATGTGGAAAGACGTAATACACTTTTTTGTAGTATCATATCAGCAATTTCTTACCCATGGCAACAAAAACCATTTCTAGAATATAAAATAAATAATGAAAATGTTCAGTGCTAGCAACACTTTTCCCACGAAGCAACAATAATTCTACCATATCAAGCTCATAGTAAAATCAGCCTAACCTTTGAATTTCGTATTCATCCGAGGATTTCATTGATACTTTCAGCGACTGAACGTTATTTGCGGCTGTCATTCGAAAAATTTTTGAAACTCAGAAAACTTAAACATTGGTTCCCCATTTTTATAGTAAATGCTTTGCTTATGTGGTGTCAAAAATATACCAAACCTGCTTCGCATTAAGTTAAACCCACTCTGTGAATTTCATTTCGATTGAATTACTAGGCTGGACTTAAAAAGATGAAAAGAACTTTAGGGCTGCCACCCTCAAAACTTTTCAAATTTTCAAAATGTTAATATTTAGTGTTAGTTATCATAGCAGGATCATTCAAATTTGAAAATTAAATAATAATAATAATAATATATATATATATATATATATATATATATATATATATATATATATATATATAATAATAATAATAATATTTAAAAAATATATAATTAGATAATATAATCAAATAATGTAATTTTTCAAGATGACACCACTGGCACAGAGTTGCCCACATTTCCAAATCGCTTCTATCAGACCTGGTCCTAATTAAAACAAATACATTCTGTGAATTTCAGATGTACCTGATTATTGGGTCGTGAGTTCCCGTGAACAGAATTTTCTGATGCTTAAAATCTAGGTGAATTGAAGGAGGGCTACCGTTCTTGTCAGATGTGAAATTTCAAAAGTTTTGCTTCGGTTGTGTAAACAAAGCATAAGCTTTTTGTAGAAGTTGATTTTTGTTGTAAGAGACGAAAATTTTTCAGAAGAGTCGATAATTTAAAGGTTTTCATTTTCATTGCCTGCCGTGGCTACAGGGTTGTCAGCACGTTCGTCAGAAACTACACCAATCTACAATTTGGTAACATCAAGACGTTTTTAAAGTTTCATAATAATCTGATAGTCTGGTCAAAAGTTATCGCAATTCAAAAGTTTTCAAATGTTCCCTATCTCCCATTAGGCACCTAGTGCACACCTAGGGCTAAAAATTGCAAAAATATTATCATATTCACATTTAAAACACATTCAAACATCATTCCAAAAACTTTATTTTTGCAAAAGTTATTTGTGGACAGAATAATAGGTATATTTAAAATATCGCTAAAATGGCCGCCGCCACCAAAGGGTTAATGATGATTGATATTTGGTGAGACCTGGCACTATTCTGCATATGCATCAATGTATCCGGAAAATTTCAGCTCTATCGGATAGTGCGTTCCCGAGATTTATTCGCTGAAATTTTTTGAATGTATCTATGTGTATATGTATATATATATATATATATATATATATATATATATATATATATATATATATATATATATATATATATATATATATATATATATATCTATATATCATTAATTTTTCAATACTTATTTTCTTTGAACATTAGTAGTATTGCCCAGGTAACCCCAGTACTTGTACAAGCTGGGTAGTATTATTAGTGTGTAAGATAAAAACTGTTTAAGAAAAAAATATTTATGTAAAAAAACCATAAGAGCCAGCAAGCCAAAATAGTATAGCCGCTACACTTTAAGCTATCATTGCTAATTCTACTTTAAGCTAGGTTAAGAATGTACAACTAAAATGAAATAAAAATCTTCTTCAATTCAATTCATAGAATTTGAACATTAGTTATAGTTTGTATAGTGCTCATTTTAATAGTTCATAAATGAGGCGCTCTAAACCAGTGTGGCCTTACTGCAAAAACGCAATTCTTAGATAAATTGATCGGAAAAATGCAAAAGTCTCGACCATATTTTCTTGTCAATTGTATTTATTAATGATTTTCGAAGAAAATTAGTATTACCTCGTTTCGCCAAAAATCATAAGTAAATCAGCAAAAAAATTAAAGGAGATAATCTCTGGAGTGGCCGATCTGATTGAGCTGAAATTTTCGGCGGACATAGATGTATGTATATAAGGGTTAGTAAATAGTGAATAGTCGCCCCTATACTATATATCTATGGTCCCCTATATATCTATGGAGAGTAGAGTTTTGTTAAAAATAAGCATTGGGAATGAAATCGAATTATGTTTTGTGCTTGTTCATGATAAAGATTTGGAAATTTTGAGCCCTGTTTGGGCGCCGAGTACCCAAAAGTAGGCAAGAATTTTTTCTCAAATTTTGATTTGTCATAGCTTCTGACAGAAACATTGGATCATCGTAAAATTCGCAGAGTGTATTGGTGTTGACTAAAACTATACACACATGGGGTTTGAATACTGTGCTGGCAGTTTTTTTTAGCAACAGCAGGCACGTGAAAAAAATTCCCCAAATCATCGATTCAGTTAAAAAAATTTTGCTTTTCAAAATTCCGAGTTTTACAAGAGTGGTAACCTGTCACCAAATTACCTCAATTTTCAGCACGCGATACTTTTATTCACGAGACTGACGACCGGATAATCCGATCATTATGAAATTTACAGAAATGTTGGTATTAACTGGGACCAGATCTGATAGAAGTGATTTTGAATTGCAGACAGCCCTATGGCAGTGGTGGATTCTTGAAAATTAACTGCGAAAATAAATTGCTTTTTAGCCTATAACTTCCGATTCAGCCAAAAATTTTTAACGAAATCCACACTGTACTTGAATCTTATTTTAAATTAAATTTGTAATATTTGGTTGAAAAATTAGAATAGAGTTGCAAGTATTTTGTCTCACCTAAATTTTATAAATTAGCTCAGCAAAATAAAGCTTTTTTCTTTATAACTTTAACTTTCGATCCTATCATGAAATCAAAACGAAATTCATATGGTAAATGGAACTTATTATAGGCAATATTCAGGAAGAGTCTGATTTGAAAACCATGCTAGTTCTGGAAAAGTTTCGGTTGGTAATCCCAAACATTTTTCTATCCCTGTAACTTTCGACGAACCCATCGGATAAAGAGATTGATGGGGTGATTTGATTTTGACGTGAGGCAGTTGTCGAAGACTTTTAGTTGCAATGCTGGTAAAGTGTTGCAAGCACTGAGCATTTTCTTTACTGATGCTACAGGAGATGCTGCTATCAAAGTTTTGTAGGTTTGACTATCCTGAATCTTGAAATTCATGCAAGTGGCAGCCCTGAACACCTTCCCACTCTATGAGTTTAAATGCATTGCGAAGATCAAAGCGATTTGGCCCTCAAAACAGGTTGGAGCACGTGTGGTAGGATACGCACTCAAAATCTGCATGATTCTTCTATTGTTCATCGAACATTGGTATTTCTAGCGGTTCTGTTGCGCTTGAGTTTTTTTTGTGTACTTGAGCTTGAGTTTCTCTCGTTCGTATTGTGCAAAATGGTAATTCTAAAGTATATGAACGTGGATACGCATTTTTTTTCTCTATGAGGTTTAGTTGCCGAGCTATGGGCTTTACAATAATTGACAAAATTGATGACGGGTCTTTTTGGAAGCCGATTCTGAGATTCGAAAAAAAATGTGAAACACGTTAAACATACTGATTGGTTGAGAAAATTAGCTGTTCTTTTTAGTTTTGAAATGTTTCGTTGTCCGCTTTACGTGGAATACCCCTTATTTGTTTTGAATTATCTGCAGATGTTCTAAATAAGTAGAATAAATAGAAAAAAATCAACAAGACGATGTAGTGTTGTGCATAAAGTTTTTCCAATATTTCTAGTGATCGCGTCCTTCAATTAAATTGAAATTCTCAGAATGCATTGAAGCATATGTGAAATAGGCCCAAGTTTTACCTAAAATTAGTAATAGTTAGCCCTTTACGTCAGAGGCTATTTTAGTAATATTTTAGGCATCGTTATAGTTATATGAACAAATAAATTTTCAAAGAACTAAGTTTGCGAAATGAATTTTTAGTGTGCTTGGAACATGCATGTGATAACGTTTTGAGATTAGCAGGTGTGTTGGAAAATTGATGAAATTGAATGAATCTATCGTTGTAAACGTGCTCGCAATTCTTCATATAAATGAAATAGAATTCTATATTTAATTGTAACATTTGAAATAGATTTGAGGCCGATACCTCAATTTTCTTTTTTTTATTTAAATACGAAATTGCTATGTCGTGATGGAAAAGCCTTGTAAACTGTCCTTCAAAATGCTTATTAGCTTTAGGAAAATAGCAGAAACTTCGGAAAAGAGGTATATTTAAACTCTTTTTTTAATAGCCAGGGTAGTTATTCTAAGTATAAAATATTCACAATCGGGTTTGTTTTCTCTTCAGTAAGAATCAACCATCTCATTCATCCCTGTAAACAGACGATTTTATCTTCGGAGACTATGATTCAAATAATCTACAATTTGGGAGGGCAGTTTAACGTTAATGCTAGATTATTTGAATCACATTTTCTTTCAATTAATTTAATGGATGTCAGTATACTAGTAATACACTAGCCAAATGAAATAGTCATAGATTGTAGTATATTTCAATCAATGGCAAACACTTGTTCTTCTTTCTCTCTTCTTTACTGGACCTCGAGTGCCCTTTAAAAACGCCCATATTCCAATTCTAATCTTTTTACCGAACAAATAAAATACCTAAAATTCATCGAATGTTAACGGTCACGTGCTTCAATAAACGATCGCGACTTCATAGAAATAAATTAAAGCTACCATGTGCTAGGTAAATTTGGCCACAATTCAATTACTTTTTGTGAATGGATCAAACGTGATCTTGGCCTTTAATTTTTGCACACGCACAAATTTCCACAGGTACTCGAGTAATAACTCAAAAACATTAATCGTACAACAAGTGTAATTGGCACTGCGTTCTTCTTAAAATCAAAACAAACATGTACATATGTGATTCATCTTCCATCATAATAGAGAATGATTCCATTCATTTACCAATTACGGATATTGTCAATGGTCTCATCGAACTCTTTTGAGGTGAAGTGTTCCGCCATAAAATTTTTAAGGTGAAATGTCAGTGTGGTTACTTTCTACTGCACGAGCTTTCATAAAACAGACTCAACTTTGCTGAACGATCAAATGGCGGGGTACAATTCAATGAATTTCAATCTTGATTTCGAAACTATACCATTTCATAGTTGTATCTAAATACAATCGCCCTACCGATGTTCTATATTCTCCACGCAGTATGATCTTTTAAAAATATCTTCGTCAAATACATACCTCCTTAAGCTCATTCACGTTTGCATAAGTGCTATGGTATCTTTGCAATACCGCTAACATGGTCCATTCTTCGTTTGCAAATAAAAACTCGGCGACTGCTTTGGAATTTTCAGTTCTCTTTGACTGGCCGATCATAAAAGTTGTCTGAAAATTTGTCATCATAGATTCACCATGAAATTTAATCTCTTACTACTAGTTCTGTTCCTAAATTTGACACAGATATTTTGCGGTAAATGCAAGTTGAATATTCAAATATAACCTTACTAATAATAACTCCAGCAGCTCATTTCAAAATTCTTAAAGTAAAAGGACCGGACAAAGCAAAATCCAAGAGTGTTCGCAAAGCTAATGCAAATGTTGCATCACCCAGAATTTTCCTCGATCCGAATCCTCTACAGACTCTCTTGAACATCAAACAAGGACTAACAGCGACGACAACAGTTGCACCTCCAACACTCACAGGCACACTCACTGGATCTGTTACAGGAACGGCAACTAACACCGCATTACCAACTGCAGGAACTTCTCCAACTTATACTGCGGTTTCTCCAACTAATACAGCTACTGGAACGAATCCAACAGGGACTGGGGCGACTGGCACAGGTACGGGAACAGGTACAGCAACTATAACGGGTACGAATACAAATCGTGGTGGAGGTTGGTTCGGTCGTCCATTTACACGACCTCTTACACGACAAATTATCAGACGAAGGCTTGGATTGGGCAGATCGAACGTTCCAGATTCGATGAAGAAGCCTAAATCCCAAAAGTCAAAAGTGAGGAAGAATAGCAAAAAGAGGAAGAATAATTAATATTATTAGCCATAAGTAATTTGAGTAATAAACGACTATCCATAGTGGATAATAGAAGACTTCGTTAATATTTTGTGGTTAAAGTGTACAAACGGCATTTGGTTAAGGTCATTTTTAAATTGTTCAGTGAAAATCTGATGGAACATAGAAGAATCAGTGCAGATTAAAGGGGGATATAATAAGTGATTTTTTCGTAAAATGGTGAGTGAGCCGAATGTGGTGTTTTCTGTCCATTGTAATTAGAGGGTCATCAAAAACTTTCTTCTTTTTTTGAAGGGAAACGAACTTAATATAATCAATCAAAAAGGAATGGTCCTACCTTCTAGAATGTCAGCAGAATACGCTTATTAACCGCATAGTGTGGGACTTACTTGCAGCTGGACACTAAAAAAGATTATTTCGAAGTGGGCAAATGATCTTTTGCGTAAAACTGCAAGCTGTTAGGACACTATTTAGATTGCGTACATAATTATAGAAGTTGAAATTGGCTGGAGTAACGTACTGGTTTCGCTTAGTTAAAAAACATATGGCTGTCTTTAAGTCACACTGTAACCAGGCAATATGCCTTCATTTTTATCACTGATATCCGTTATAGCAGAATAACCTCTCAGAAGATGCAGCCAATATTTCGGTTATTCTGCTATTGCAGTAGTCTACTTAACCTTTTACGGAAATTACACTTAGACCCACAACAATCGCATGGGGAAAAATCAATATGAAGCAGTGACGGTTCGTAACAGAATAATTAGCGTCGGGAAGTTCTACTTCATGAACTTAACTCTTTGTTGATTATCAATGAAAAAAAAACATATGTAAAATTAAAGTTGACCTCCAACAAGAACCGGAAAAATATGAATTGAATTTAAATTTGAAATTTTTTTATTATAAATCAATTTTACATTCTTAACCTAACTTAAAGTTCAATCAATAAAGGGGACTTAAAATCAAGTGCCTATACTATTTTGGCCTGCCGGCTCTTATTTGGTTTATTTTTTAAAGTTAGTTTTCGGCATAAATTTTGTTCCTTACACACTAATGGTATTACCCAGCTTGTACAGCAGTTATTTTGTATGTTTCCGGGGTGTGAAGTTCGATATGATACACCAAGCTCAATAGCTAGTATGAAAACGAAGTCTCAGATGGAAAAGTTTTGAGTGCTGTAAGCTATGGTTAGGTACGGCCGATTTTATATGAGCCCCAATTTTTGTGCTTGCTATGTTGCGGCCGCTTTTTCGTTAGGTTTATGATGCATTGCAATCGCATGTACGCTTGGAGGCTTGATTGTAATGATGTGAGTTATCAGAACACTTGGCTGGTCTTTGTATGAACGATACATTTGCTTGAAAATTTGCTCATTATAACCACCAAAGATTGGGATCACAACATTCAAATGTTATCAGGTTACTTACTCGTTTGCATTTTAATATTTCGATTTAAATCTTGTTTTAATCAGGACCTTTATATGCAGATTACGACAAACTAATGAATAAATATCTACCTTATTCAAGACAAAAATACAGGGATAGTCTTTGATAGTCAACCAGATCATCTTCAAAGCTGTATAAGTTTCATAGTTACATTGTATATAATTACTCAGGATAGATTAAAATCACCTGTCATGTCCTCAGTTAAAGAGAAATCTTAGCATGTTAGTAAAAAAGAATGAAATTTCAACAAAACGAATTGTGAAATAAATTTGTGAAATAACCTTCTTTAAAGACAATCGAAATATATAACGTCCAGCAAAATTCAACTCATGTTGGAATAAAATTTGTAGTATCCAGTCGCGCTTATACTTAGAAGCATACTAGTGACTTAAAATTATATTTGTTTTCCCCAAGCATGTATCAATTTAAAAGACTACCAAATAAATTGACAAAAAACCTTTTTTTGAATGGTCATCTAATATTCAAAAAAAAGTCCTGCTAAATAGATCCTCAGATATTCAGAAATGCGATCAGATTTAATCAATGATCAAGCATTATTAAAAAAAAACAATATTTCAGCAATAATTTCAATATTTAACTTTTTTTTATAAAGTAAGAGTATAAAAAAAATAGATGAAAGGGTTGAATAAATAAATCACTTTGCTCTGAAAATTGCCATCAGAGAGTCATCGATGCCGAAAAAGAACTACAAATGAAACATAGATAAAATGTTGGATTCATTTAAATGGGTTTCACCGATCAAGCCTCCATTTTTATCGGCTATAAAATATATTGACGAATGGCGCCCAATGTGGCTTGTTAAATACAGCACTATCGATTGAATCTTGAACTAGAAGAACCAAAAAAAAATGATTGCCACTTGAAGCCAAGATTCAACGATTCGACAAAGAAGAAATACGTATCTGCTTGAATCAACGCATTAATTGTTATAATTCTTTTTCAAACATTTTGTAAATTCTCATGGGGGTCAGAAACAGGAAAAGTAGGAGTAATAAAATAATTATTTCGATGAGCTCTGTAGATTAGTTGAGAGAAGACGTTTATGGAAAAATATACACTCATCATTTTACAAAAGTACGAAGCCACTAAGATTAAAATCATTATTTGCATTTTCGACAGTAAAGCCTAGTGTGTACTGGGCTGTGTAGCTCGTAACGGAATTTGGATTCTTGGAAAATGCTATGTAATGAATGGTTTGTAAAAATCGATGTCGCGCTGTATAACGTTTATTTACGAAATTGCTGTTTATGCCTAGTACTATACTCTTCGCGAAACGAATTCAACGGTCAAATCCCATACAAAAAGAGCTTTTCAATTCGTCAGTAAAGCTCTTTTGTATGGGATTTGACCGTTGAGTTCGTTTCGCGAAGGGTATAGTACTAGGCATTACTTAGAAAAGCATTTTGCTCACAAAAAGAATGAATTACATAGTTTGCCAGCCTCAGGCTGCTCTGTCTAATATGATTAATCTTTGCTGCGAATACAGCTTTCTCTGTTATGCCTAGTACTATACTCTTCGCGAAACGAATTCAACGGTCAAATCCCATACAAAAAGAGCTTTACTGACGAATTGAAAAACTCTTTTTGTATGGGATTCGACCGTTGAATTCGTTTCGCGAAGAGTATAGTACTAGGCATTAAGAAGAACATCATTTGGTTTTACCTAAGTCTGACGGACAAATCTCATGCAGGTATAATTTTTTCATTTGGGTGGCGACAAAATTCTTCCGGGGAGAAATTTGCATACCTAAAGGCAATTGATATATTGCTTATTTACTTGAATATAAATTAAAGATCCACTTTGCTTTAGAGCAATACGGAAGAACAAAGCAATGTTACTATACTGTCCGGCAAAAAATATAAGCAGCTCTTTTGGTCGAATTGGTTAGAGCTAGCTGAATTTAAGAATTGAATTGACATATGGACCCGGAAACATACAAGTGTACATTTTGCAATTGTATTTTGAAATGTTCTAAACATGATTTATGTAAGCATTCTCAATCGGTCAGACACAAGCGAAATGGTAATATTTTAAGCTTTAATAATAATTTAATGAAAATTATACAAGAGAAAAGCGGGTTAAACTTATACAAAGAAAAAGTGATGCCAGCTGATGTAAAAATTGCTAGTTTTTTTGCGGAAAATAATATCGCAAAACCTATTTGCGGCCGGTCGGTTGATTTATTTAAATCATTTGACCTGACCCTAAAGTGACAAAAACATAAAGTTACACAAAGCTAAATGTACAAAAATTATCACAAACGCACTTGCACCCACATTTAAACAAGAAACGTTAAAATGCTTTGAATATAATTCTATTTTCAGTATTTTAATAGACGAAAGTACGGATGTTAGTGCAAGAAAAAATCTTGTAATTTTAGTCAGGTATGTTTAAGAATTCGCCGCGAAAGCTAGACTTTTAGAATTGCTAGAGCTAAACGCAACTAATTGCAAAGGCAAAAAACCCTCTATCAAAGCTTTCTAGCTTACCTTTTTTAACAAAAATTAATTGGATTTGAAAAATATACTAAAAATATAAGCTACCGATTTTTTGAGCTCAACCTGACTCTTAGCAGATGCGAACGCAGAAGAAGTAAATCAAAGTGGCTCTAATCATGCAGCTTATCGGCACTAAAAATAATATCGTGGGGAATGATTGAAGCTTGGACGCTAAAACAATAGAATAGAAACCAAGTGGTCTGCTATATAATTCCATCATCTGTGACGTAACTTATATTTAAATTAAAATCATGAAATGAAAGTTTCACGTTCAAAATAATGCCCCGAAGATTTAAACCAGTCTTTATTTCTCTTTACAAAAGTGTTTTTGTGTAAAAATAAATAGTAAAAGTGTGTACTGAGATTCCCTCACAGCAGTGCACTAGGCTTGAATTGGGAAAAAGGCTGCGATTTTTTAGTTAAAAAAACTTAAACTCATAACAATCAAATATTCAAGCGAGAAAGTGAAAATACGAGAGTGAATCAAATACAAAAGGGACTTTTGCTCCCGAGCACTTAATGTTGGCAGTGCGTCTATTCAAAAGGGTCAAAAGGAGTTCGCCCCCAAAGTCGGAGCAACAAGTACACCCCTCTCTTGCGCAAGGGGTAGCTATATAATGTTTCGCTCGTGAAGGAGTCAAAGCGACTGAATTTTCTTGCTAGTTTTCTGCATAGTTTGGAGAACAAACACTGTGAAGAATTCGTGCCTTTACCAGACATAAAGATTTCAAGGAAATGCGGAAACAAGTAGGAAATCAGAAAAACGATCACTGACATCGGACTAACATCTCAAGAGAAAATTTTCGAGTGGTTCGAGACATTATTGAAGTTTCCGATTGAAGAGGATAGACATATTGCTGTGCCCAAAACTGCAAAAAGGCCGGAATAAGTTATCGAAGCTGTCCAAGTTCCATAAAGTATATTTAAGATAAGTCTACCACCTTTTGACTGAAGATCAGAAGTTCAGAGATTTAAAGTTTTGAAGAAGTGACAGAAAAAAGGAGAAGCATCCCTAGTGAAAGCCAAGACTCTCAGCCTATAAAGTTTTTGCAACAGTTTTAGTCGACCATTAAGGCGTTTTATTCATTGAGCAGCACTAACGGTCTCAAAACGAAATAAAATGCACTGAACTACACGTGATCATCGTTCTTATAGTCCGGATCTATTGCCTTACGATATTCATTTGATTGAGTCGCTTGAAGAAGCTATAGAAGGGCAGCGGTTCAAAGAAGATGCAGGAGTGACGGGGCTTGTGCGCATTTGGTTCAACCAAAGTCATTCTACGATACTAGAATAAGAGATCTTCCATCTCGTTTGTATTGTCTTTGGCTTCAAAATAGAATATCCGAAATGTTTCAGTCTCATCCTCTAGCATGTAAAATATTTTTCTTTATCGTTGCTTTTGTGTGTTCTATACAATTGTACGAAAAGATCATCCATTCAGCTTCAATTCTAGCCATGATAGTCGTTTAATATGAAATTCGGAATCGGATGGTATTTACGCAAATTAATTGAAGAAACGTCTAATACGAACTGGATGGCTAACTAACTTGGATGGCTTGTAAGCTAAATAGTTTTTGTGACCTCTATATTACCCATTTGGACCAAAGTTGTCCCAGTGCAATCCATTTAAGGTGTCGAAGATAGAAGGGACTCCATTTTCATAATCGAAACTATGCGATTGTGAAATGCTTGGTTTAACGCCTCACTTTGCACTGATGTGACTCAGATATCTCCTCGGAGCTAGAGCTCCAACTGCAACTCACTCAGCTCCACCCCATTTTTTTTTCTTGTTTTTTATTGGGTTGATAATACAGTCAGCTGCAATTTTACCGTACCAAAATCATGAAAAATATTTAACCTTAAGTTTTTAATTTTTGCTATTAGTTTTTACAAAAAAAAAACCGATCTAATGTTTCACTTGTAAATTTTTCTTAAACAACGCAATGTTAGAGTCTTCGTTCATTTACCCAAAAACACAGAAAAAGGATTAATCACTATTTTTCAAATTTTTCCTGAAAAAAGATTACGTAAGTGCGAAAAAACATGATTTTTCAGGAAACGTCTCCAAAGCTTTTAATATTTTTTGAGAGTTTTTCATTTTAAAGCAAATATTTTAATTCAAAACCCATTTTTTTTTTCAAAAAATGCGTTAAAACATAATCAAAGCTTAAGGAATAAACCACAAATAATGTTAGAAGAGAAGGCAGCCGTGGCAGAGGGTCCAGAGATTGGTCTTGTGCGAAGAGCCTATGGAGCCAAAATGCATTTGAAAATTTATTATCGGCTTCGAGACTTATTTCGTGTAGTAAATGGGACGGGTTTTGGTCTCTGAGTTCTAAATTATTTAGTCTTGGTACCTTCTGAAGCCAAAAAAAGACATCAATTATACGCGACTTCAAGGCATCATATTTTTTACTTTCGAGAAGACTTTCTATAATGACGGCTATATAGAAATGCTCACTAAGAAGGTTGAAGAATGAATTGAATTTGAATTTGAAGGCGTCACTTTTCACGCGAAATATTTGAAACTGCGCTTTAATTCGTGAAAACCATAGCACGAGTCGAGTTATCCAAGATTGTGGCACTTTGAACGCACTAGCAAAGTTTTCGATGGAATTTTCGCCTTCAGAAATTTTTTCAATAAATTTACTCGTGGATCGCGTCGAGGTCACCACGTGTTGGACTGCGTCGAGCAAAAAATAATAATGAAGATGTTTCCGTTAATAGAAAATTTATTTACAGCAAATACAATAGCAATGGCGGAGCTCTATTACGAGCAACACCAGAACAACACGTAAATTATATTCTCTTCTTCCCATCAAACAGTGACCAACATTTAGCAGCTGCGAAGATGGGAGCTACAGCTCCTGCGGCGTTTTTGGATCCAGTGGAACTAATCAGCCAATACGCAAATGATTCTCTAGACAGTTGCTGGGGAACAGGCAATACGCAAATACTATTCCAAAAGAATTTTTTATTTTGAGTGTTTTGAACATTGGATAATTTATACTACACCAGTGAAATATCCGCTTCACTTGAAGCGGAAAGTGGATCACACTTTCGCCCCCATCACCAAATACCCATAGAATCAGTTCTACTCGGATATAAGTCACTAAATTCCTAACGCTTTCTAAAGGTTTCACACATGTATCTCAACAGCTAAAGGGTTAGAATCTGTCTCACCTTAAAAATCACGACAAAAAATTACTCCGATACTAAGCTTTCGATTTTTTAAATAGCCAAATTTTAAGTCCCGCAATGAACATATAGGCAAAACAAAGATACGGCAAACAATATCAATGTCAAATTGGTGAATAGTTTCCGATAATTTATGTGTATTTAAAAGATTTTCATAGCTTTACCATTTTCATCGTCCAGTTTGGACGACTTCGTCAAGTTGGAACTAATCGAATAATGAGACGCGTCCATCATTTCTGCATACTTCTACGCAAAACCGCTTAGTGAAATAACTTAATGGTACCAAGATCTGAGGTCAGTTACTGAGAAATAATAAATACTCTTAACAATCGTAATGATATCATTCACATATAGATCTTCAGACCTATTTGTCTGAATCGGTCGTATGAAATCCAAGCCGTACTCGTCTTCAAGAAGATAATAACTACTCTTAGATGCGCATGTGACATATATGTACCGTAACAAGCTAAAATCTTTCGAAAAGTATCTATTCATAACAGAAAATCAAGTCAGAACCACAAATGTCTCGCCTCAAGGTAGTATACTCAAGAAATCATAACGAGCTTAGAAGCAAAGTGGAATATCACTATTGAAGTTCATCTCCCAAAGAACTTAACAATTAGTCTTCATTAGCTAATAAGAAATTACGAGTGGTGATTGAAAAGTGTATCGAAAATATTGCAGGTTGTACTTTTAAAACCAGCGACCACTAATATAGGGCAAATGGAAAACAATGCTTATTTGTATGAAAATAAGTATTAAAATTTGCATTTGTGGCTTGATTGAGTAAAAACAATTAATTTGAAAGCAACAAGCAACGATGAAACATTCAATCATTTACAGGAAAACAGCAAATCAATACCATTCTTAGTTACTCTTGTTCTCCGTATTTTTACAAATTCACGTAGCTTAAAAAAGTTATATTTCCATGTGGATGCTTACAGAGAGCACCGAGTGTAAAACCTAGCACGTGTTAGTTTCGAAGCTGTCTTCTTGGTTAATAGAAGCTGACCTACATGACTACGACTATAAATAAAGGGTCCCCAAAGATAATTTTTTTCGCAGTAGTGAACGAAGTTTCGCACAACGCACTTGGTTTTTCGGTGTAAATAATCACAAAATGGATAAATATCTATTACTTTGCCTGCTGCTAACGCAACTCTCTTGCACCATCGGAGGTGGTTATAATATTTTGAAACATATTTTAAATCATAATTAATATGCAATTCATCTCAGGCCATTTCAAAATGGTCAAAGTTGTAGGAAAAGGACGTACAGCAAATGATAAAGCAGAATCTGGCAGATTTTTCCTGAGTCCAACTGTACTTCAGAATTTGATTAATTTGAAACGGGGAACTACAACTGTAGCGCCAACATTAACAGGATCATTAACTGGAACTTTAGATGGAACCGCTACTGGAACCGTGGTGGCTGGCACTCAAACAGTAACAGGTGCAGGTACTGCTGGTACAAGTCCTACGGCCACTGGCACAAGTCCTACGGCTACTGGAACAGGCTCCCCAACGGGCACTGGTACTGCCACTGGAACTGCTACGATTACGGGAACGGGAAATCGAAGACAAATAATACCGCTTATTAGGCGAAGGGGTGGTAGCTCTTTCCGAAATGCATTGACGCCGAATAACGTAGTTGTCAAAAGGAATCATAAAAAATTTACCAAGGATAAGTGGCAACGCAATTCCGATCGGAAGCAAATACGCCAAGGATAAATTTGACTCGTTTTTAACACCTAAAATTTCAAATTGAACGATGAGTAACCTGATGAATTCCATGGTTTCATGATTTGTCAAAATGTGATGCAAATGAATATAATTTATTATAGGTGTTTAGTGTTGTTTTTCCCAATTTTAAGAAGTCGGATTAAATTTGCAAGATCGAGTGACTTGTGTCCTGAAGAAACGAAGTAAAGCTCTTTTAATTTCGAGTTGAAACTATTTTCAAGAGTATTTTAACCTTCAAATTTAATCATCAGTTCATTTATTGAAAAATTTGCAGGGTGATGTGAAATCAGTTTAATCTGATTCAATTTCGTTCCACTTTTCAGAACGAAGTATTTTATTTGAAGGCTATTATTTCCTATGAAATCTTTTGTTTATTTCAATCGCTTGACATCGAGGACAATCTGTCTTCTAATATACGCTCCCTGATACAGGAGCAGGAATAGAATCCACCCGGGATGTTAAAATCTGTAGTAAAATTGAAGTATATCTAGCATTTTGGGGAAAATTGGTCTTTGAATAAAACTATTTGATGTGCATTCTTTAATATGTTGTCATTTATCATTTTTCGAAGGAGAGTTTTTTTCAAATATTTTGAGTTTGATCTTTAATTTATGAAAAAGTCAAATGGTAACTGTAAACAGTTTTTCAAACCAGTATTTGGCAATACGAATGTGCTTAGTTTTATTCACAACAAATCTACTCCTGCACCTGATCATTCCATTCAATGCATGTTATGAATTCCTATCACATCAGAAAGGATATTTTTACGCCAAATCGGAGTAAACTTCAAAATCAGTGAGCATTTCTCACATGTCAAATTCTGCTCCAGGTTAAACCTGTTCTATTGCAATTCGTTAGGAGATTTGGGATAAAGTTCTTAGAGATTTCATTTCGAAAGAAGTTTTAACGATTATGGAGTGGTTATTCCCGTGAACCACCAGCCCAACCTTCTCATAGTTTGGTCGATTTAAAGTACATCAACTGGTTTCAATTAATCGTTTATGGTTGGATTCAATCAAGGACCAACATACGCTAGCTGCCACCGCTCTGAACAATTATCTACGAGAGATAATTTGCAAAGTAAGGATAAGTAACAACCACAAACTCTGACTTAAGCTATGAAAATTGTGGACTATCTATAGTGGTCTGCTAAGTGAATGCTTTTCTGGAAGAACCGTAAAACTGATAAAAAGGTATTTCAATACACTCCGGAACTCTTATTTGTGCCTGAAAAAAAAAAACTTTATGTTATATAAACATATGAGACTCCATCTTCTACACATAACCGTTCTATATATAACTTAACGTTTCAGACAATTAAACATTTCAACTGCGTCGTTAAACGGAGAGAACAAAACTCAATCTGAAAATTTTACGGATGCGATGTTTCGAATTTCATTTTCGCGTCCAAAAATTGAAAGTATTCTTTAAACAAAGATACTTGATATCAAGCTTTCTGGTAGCATAACTATGATGAAACAAGAAAATACTTCTAGTATTTGAGGTTGAATTATAGCCAGCTTTTTTGTGTAGCAATACTTTTTTTCAAATACTTTGGTGTCGAGAGATGTTTCCTACTCTCTGTATTCATCGCTTCAGTCAAACTCAATGGAGTAAACATGCAGATTTCCTATTTGTTGAAGCGTTTCTTGTTAAAATTTTTATTAACAGCATGCAATAATATTAACAGGAAAGAAGGTATACTAAGTCAATTAAGAACTCAGAAGTCTACTTCACTATTGACCTGCAACAACACAATTGACGAATGTTTCGCCAAATCATTCGGCGAAGCCTAAGTTCTAAATATTAACCGAGCCAATATCAGAGCTCAAGGATTTCTTCTTTTTTCAGATGGCCCATGAGGGTTGCCGCCTGCGAAACTTTTTTTTTACTAATTTTCGAAGAAAACGTATCAGAATCACACATCTGTGGTGAAGGTAGTGCTGGTATAGAGTGCGTGATCTGATCGATCTGACACTTTCAGAGTTTATGGATGGATTTAATGAGTAGGTCGGTTTTGAACTAAAGTTAATAATTTCAAATCTGGTAGAACTTTGGCACAATATTTAGAATAAAGTTGCCAGTTATTGTAATTTTCATTATTTTTTTCCTAAATGGATCTTTGGTTAAATTTTCATAAGATCATAATCTTGTAGCAGCAAAAATTTAAATAAAAAATAATATTTAATTATTTTTGTCCTACAAATATCAATCTTGTCAAATTATCGAAATGAAATTCGCAAGGAGAGCTAGTCTCAACGATGGACGAATTTGGCATATTTTGGCTGTGCTGCTGCCAAAAGATTACCATCTCCAGGTATTTTAGCTATTGACGAGTCAACAGGTGCTACCATCAAATTTGCATTTGACAAACATATTCAACGAAAATAAGTAAAGATTTCACGAATGACAGCTCTTAAAATCTTTCTATCCTTGCAACGAAATTCATATGGTAGATTAAATTTGACGTGAAGCAGATGTAAATTTTGTGTTGCAGTGCCAACACTAAAAGTTTTCATCATTTTTGTACGAATACAGGCTGCAATCAAGATTTCATGTGGTAAACATAATAGGCGTGTTTTTTTGCTCCGATACAGAGCAGAATAGAACTATGCCGAAAAAACAACGATCTAGTATAAAACAGCAGTGCTTTCGCTAAGACTGACATAGGTTTCTATATTCGCTGTGGTACCACTAAACAGCTGAAAATAAAGGGAGAAAATAACGAGTATACACTACCACAATCGATAGATAATAGAAAAAAAACTAACAGAAAATCATTTCTTTTAACTTTCTACACATTATGAGGGCTTTTTATAATTTCCTAACTAACAAAACATTCAACATAACCATGAAAAGCCCAAAGCCACCTCACAGCAAAAAAGACAACTTCTCATGAGCTTTTCTTTTTTCCATCAGCACATTCTATAGTTCAGCACTTGAACTGCAAATGAGGAATAGAGTTTCTGTACTAGTGAATTCACTGGGACAGGAGTGTTGTTGTTTCCAATGCGTATATCCTATTCTCTACTGGATAGAGGAGAAAAAAAATACGCCTGATATACTGAAAAAATTTAACAACTTTTTTACTCTGCTGAACTATTAGATTATTATTTACTGGAGTATTCGTTTCATTGCTGATGCATATCCAAAGATGAACCTATCATTGTAATTGGCAGCTTGTGGATTCCGTTAAATAATTTCTCTCTGACACAGTTCCAAGAAAAATAAGATTATATCGTTAGTTCACGCCGTTTGTAATAATAATTCTTAAAAAAGCTTATTAAACAAACCACACTCCAATAATTGCGTATCTATTCACATAACTACTTTCATTTACTTGCACAACCGTTTTTAATTCACTTTAATATATTAATTTATTTCAAAACTTATCACTTCAAACTTATTTCATTTCCTATTGCAAATTAATAAATTTCTAATCAAAAATACTTTCATGCTCATATCAACTACGTCTAGTGCCTATGCTACCCCTCATAGACAGGAACTCTTTTTTGTCGCAGAAAAATAAACTACTTTTGTTGAAATCGGTTATCTTGCCTTTAATTTTTTACCGTAGATCACTTTGGAAAAATAACACCGCTATAAATAAACGGAAACTGCAAAGAATTCACACAAAATTGCTGAAGATCTTGTCAAATAAACCATTATATATTTCAGCTGCGGAAATTCTTAATGTACGCGGGATCATCCCCGTTAACCCTCTCCTGAACGATATGGAACGAACATTTCAGTAGTAATAGTTGAAAAATCCTACTAAATTGACGGTTGCCACGCCGCACACACATTTCAAAGGTGTAAGATGCAGCTGCTAAGTAAGGATGAATGGCATAAATTAGTATACGTTTTTATTCTTAAATTAAAGCAAAAATTGTATATTAGTATGCACAATGTGTTCTTAGTATATTCTTGCTACAAAGACTTGGACTCAGTGTGAAGAAACGCACACTAAAAACCGTCAAATAATCTGTATACCAAATATAAATAATCTGGATACCAAATAAAATTCAGTTCAATTAAATAATTCAAAAGACTTTCACTGCAACGCACCCAAGTTGGAAAATGTGAATAAACAAGTCGAGTTACTTAGACTTGTGACAGACAACCAGAAAAATTTTGAGCGATCGCGAGGTAAGGGGAGCAAACCATCCTCACTTTCGTACTCGTCTATGTTGGTCATGTCTTGTTGAGAGTCTGCATCCAGCAATAGGTTTTAGTCCTGATAAATGCTTTTTCAGCAGTATACAATTTATTATTAGTATACCTACTTTGTTCCACAGTCTCCATAACACAAACATCACTCGTAGCTCGTGTGCATCTTATTACATCATAATATTGTACGAACGCAGTTTGATAAGTCAGCAACTTTTTGAATTTCCCGCGCTGTAACTTATGCTTGAGTTACAATCAATGCAACCAACATTCGCTGCCAAGTTTTGTTGGTGGAACGAGTTACAATCAATGCAACACAACATTTACTGTCATCTGTCACTGGCTATATTAACGAAATTGTTGTTCGATAATATGGATCCTTTACAGTCTCGGAAAGTGATATCAGTGAGTATTTGATCCTTTAAAAGCTGCAGCGTACATTGCAGAGCAAAAATGAGCAAAAGAAAAACAAATTTTAATTGTCATTTGCATATGACATTTCCCATTTCCCGGACTCTCATAGGAACAGGTGGAATTGGATATTTTCAAAAGTGTTGTTGCCATGCCAAGTTTGAGATATGAGCAAACTCTGCTGCGCAACAAAGTTGTGTTGCATCATTGTAACTGCTCTCATACGTTCTCATGGGTTCAAACTCATTTTGTTGTGCAACAAATGTTGGTTGCATTGATTGTAACTCTAGCTTTAAAATCCAAAACGCTGTAGCTTAATATCCAAAAAGTTATCTGCATGTTGGCTGCCATGATTGCTCTCTCTGGGTCATTAGTTGAACCGTGTGACCACTTCAAAGGAGTCTTTGGCAAAATTCAGCCGCAATCAAAACGAGTTTTTGCGTCGTTTCGTTATTGCAGACAAAACATGGATCCATCGCAATACACCAGAAATCAAGAAACAATCAAAACAGTGGGTTTCGTTTGGTGAAAGTGCACCAAACGAGGCCAAGATGGGTCGATCTGCCAACAAGGCCACAATTTTTTGGAATGCACGCGGTATCATTCACATTGAAGTAAAGTAAAGCAATCACACGACAACCCTCGTCCAGGTCTAGGGATTGAAGCTGGATTCATTAAGGTTTTTCAATCATTGTGAATTCGAGTGTCGAGTGATTAGTTCCACGACTCACTTTACCCCTGATTTTAATCCGGTACCTAATCAGAGCTAGGTGAATTCAAGGCTTGATGCGCGGACCCTCGTCCGAACCTGATTTCGAGCCAGGGACCCCACACGCAAGAAGCCAGTGCTCTACCCACTAGGCTACTCAAGCATTCACATTGACAAACATTGAAAAGGGTGAAACGATCTTTTGGAAAGATTCGATATTGATTTAAAGCAGAAACGACCGCATTTGATAAAGAAAAAAGTGTTATTCGATCAAGACAATTTACGGGTGCACATGTTTGTGGTCACCATAGCGAAAATCCATAAGTTGGGTTACAAACTGCTGCCCCATCCGGCAATTTCTCTAAATTTAGGCCTCTGTAACTATTTTCTGTTTCCAAACCTGAAGAAATGACTCGGCGGTGAAGTCATCACGGAAACAAACGCCTTTTTTGAAGGCCTGGAGGAAACCTATTATTTGTACGGAATAAAAAAATTGTAAAAACGCTGAACTAAGTGTTTAAAGCTATAAGAAGACTATGTTGAGAAAGAAAAAGCTTATTTGCAGAAAAAAAATCTTTCACTCAAAAAATTACTGTCTACCCTCACAAACTACCCTAGTAGAATGTTCTTAGAGTTTCACAGACAATTCAAAAATTTATTTATGTGAATATAATATTATATAACAGATTGTGCTCTTTGGTGTAATATAGGTTTTGTTTTGCCAATCGTCAGCACGGCTGCTTCGGACTTATTATCCACATGGTGAATCGCGAAATATGCAGAACGAATTTGGTGACCAAATATTGATGGCAGCGCTCGGAACGTTGGCCAAAAATAGCTCTTATTTTGTACGTTTTATAGATCCCACAATTCTATAGCATAATCAAATTCTATAGCACAATCAAATTCCAAGACAATCAGAATACGATCTACAAAAATATCAACTGTGGCTATGGACAGTCATAAGAGCGCTTCAAAAATATAAATGTCAACACTGACTTTAGCCCTACAAGCTAATGTATACCAAGTTGACGTTTTGAAAATTATTTATTCTATTCTAAATGCAAATAGGTGCCCTTACTCTAAAACTAACTGAAAAACTTCAATGGGTATGAGCTCCAAATTCATTTTACGTTTAACATGTAACTTAAACCCACTCGTAAGTTCAAAAACTACCCAAAATCCGGATCGAATCAACACCAGTCAATTTATGTAATTTAATCGTTTGCGTGTCTGACTGTGAAATCCAAGTTCATTCCAAACAACCGAGCCTAAACACAATATGTGCATCCGGTTAGACACCTAAACTCACTTCATTTGCTTGAGCCGTTAATTTAAGAAACATTAATTTTTTGAAGTCCTAATAATGCGATAAAGCTTACCCCCGAGATTGCTGGTGTCAAAAATTTACCAACTATTGCCTGTTCGAATTTCACAAAGATGCGTGCATATTTTTGGGAGTTCATAAAAAACACCCTTTTCACACTTCAGTACAATTATTAGGAATTTACGCCCGTTAAGTACTCTCCGCTCAGGTTTTCAATTTGCAATGTCCCTATTGAATATGCCTGACCGGTGTCTAGTTATTCATTCATATTGTGGTGTTGTTAACTGAAATCCGCAAAATATTGTGTACGTAATTAAATCCGTGCCAGCAAGCGAAATATATTGTAACCCCACAATGCTTGCCGAGCGTTTTACAATGGATCCGTCTGTCATCCATTTAAACACTTCGTGCTTCACTACCTTTTACGATATAATCATGGACGAGAATTCCATTTTCGTAAATATCCCGTAATAGGGTTTGTGTTTGCCCACGTTAAATTACTTAAGTCAATGATGTGTAAAAGTTATTTGTCTACAAATCGAGCCAAGCGTCTTCCAATTGTATTCACTCCCTGCCAGCTTATGCAGGGTTGATATTTCAGGTAATGCGTGCTCTTATCTAGTTCCGAATAATATCGCAGCAAACATATTTAATCAATGCTACATATTCATATGACAGGGAAAAAATCGACTTCTAGGGCGTTAAAGTGGCTATCCGTTTATGGTCCACAAGCAGCCTGCCAGTTTAAGAAAAAAATATTGACTTCAATTCTTTGCGAGGTATTTATTTCTTGATTATCTGAACAAAACGTAATAAGCCCTGACAAGTGAAATTCCACAGCTCTGCCCCGAGCAAAGGCGCCACTGACTTCGAGTAGTTACTCTGATCAATCAAGTCCAAGGCTAGCACTAGGTTATCTGACACCTCAAATACTTATCTCTTTGGTGAGTTCGCAATCGAACTAAACCCCAAACCGGATTGAGGACATGATTCGGGATTGAATTCATGAGTCCTTTGACTGTTATTGTCAGTTAATTTCATTGGGCTATGCAAGCAAGGAAATTTGGAATTCACATACTCTTAAGTCCTTCGAGAGCCTGCAAATGCTTTCTCGGAGTTCCGTTCCAATTAGTTTCAAATTACCTTAAGAAAACAGAATAAGATGTAGATTGGTCTCTTCAAGTATCTTCAAGGACCAGGGCTAAAAAGAGATAAAGAAAAGATGGGATAGCCTACAGCAGATAGCAGGTGTAACGTGCGACTCGGTGAAGATACTACGGATGGCAAACAATCGAATCAATGGTGGATTGTAGTGATTTGTATGGGCAGTAGGTAATAGGTTGCCAAGTGTAATTTACGCTCTGAACTGGTGTAAAAATAAGGAAAAAATGACTTGAATATTTAGTTGGCTATGGAGGAAGCAATAATGAAAGCACATTTACTAAACAATAACGTGACTGAAAAAGAAAAGTCAACTCCGATTTGTGGACAAGTAATAGCTACATACATATGATATCGAAGGATATACTGCACACCGATTGCTTTCACATTAATTGTAATCTATTACCACAAATGAAACTTCGCACGAAATGGTCTCAAATAGAGACATTAAATGGTTTTTGACCCACAAAAGTTGCATCGGTATTGCTGATTTTCGAAGCAAATGGGATTCACATTAGAATCTACAAATAGAAACATCTTTTATTTCAATACTGAAGCCATTTCCCAACATAACTGTATAAATTTTTGAGGAATGGCGAATGATTTCGTTGAAAAATTGTCTAATTTTTAATAAAGAAGCGGAGGAATTCTGGGAGAACTTATACTAAGTCAAAAACCCGTACGGCCTACCTATGTTTCACATAGTATGCAGGGGAGATTAGTCCAAAACCGGGTATGGGGGTAAAATCGGGACATGGCATTATTACTTTTTAGTGCCTTGCAAATTTACGCGCGGTTCATCCACTATAGTCAGCCAACTTAATTAGATTGTTAACAAAAGTTGATTGTCATTCGAGCGGGCTCGTAGAAACCAATGCCTCCTAGAAGTACGGGCCGTCAGGCTACGTAATCGTTGTCGCTGTGACGTCATGGCGATAGGCAACTTTGACATTTCCACGAGGCAGAGCCGACACACACGAAGATTTCACTTGCGGTTTTTAAAATATGATTAAAACGTTAGATTTTTGTGCGTGAACGCGTTGTAGTAATAATATTTAGTCATAACTTGCATATTGTGTCAATCAATTCTATCGAAACTGAATCGACACAAAACATCACATAACCTAACAACAACTGATAAACATTTCGTAGCGAATTTTTCCAATTATACCGCGCGCACCGTATTAATTTGTGTTTAAGCAGTTCACTAGCTTTGTTCCGCACACCTCACTTTATTTTCATTTCACTCACTTTAACACAACCTGTACAATTAACATTTTCTCGCGGACGTCCCATAAGACTGCGTGTGTTTTTCACGACATTTTGGCCTATTGCTGTAACGTCATCATTCTGCATTACGGCCCATACTTCTAGGAGGCATTGTAGAAACTAACGAAGAAAAAAGTTTTTACGGAGGTTTGATATAATATTCGGTTGGTTTCATAACTGTATAATAATTTCGTATATCAAGGTAAGTTGAAATTTTCTTTTAAGCAAAGATTAAGAATATTTTAGGGGTTAAACGTGCGTTAGTGAAATGTGTATTGCATGGTGTTTTTAGGTTATTTGATTTTCTTGTTTCTCTTAGGATAATACCGGGTGATGCCTGGTTTTGTAGAACCATCAAATATCATTCTTTCTTTGTTTTTAAGGTAGTTTTGTACGATTGTTTGTTACAATTCAAACAAAATGCTATGAAATTACAAAAGAATAGCAAACCAACAATCTTGGAGCGAAGAATGTCTGAAAACTGCCATTTTAGTAGTAGTGGACGACAAAAGTGGATATCGTGACTGCTCAAAAATTCTCGATTCCACAGTTGACTCCAGAAGATAGAATTAAGAAGTACCATGCAAAAAATAATATCGAGGATGCTTCAAAAAAGACAGCTGTTTTAAGACAGTTTTTACTCATAAAGGTTATTAGTTTGTGATCATGGTTCCCTTCTTGTCTATAAATCAGCATAGACAACGTATACCGTCTCTAAAGCTGTTCAAAGCAGAGACTAATTTTTACTGCTAAGCACAAAAATAATAATGTGTTAACACATAAAAGATCTTGAAGCTCAATTACCCGTATTAACATACAGAGATTTTCGACATATTGCTTTTCATAAGGTAGAAAAATATGATATAGATAACAAAGACACCAAACTAGCTGGAATGGATTGGTTTCATAGATTTTTAATTCCAAAGCCGACCTTCGCCGCATGTGCAATAGTATTCAACGGAGTAATCGTATGAAAATTTGTTTCTCTGTAAATTGAATTGCAAGACAAACACAAATTTGTCACCCTCGAAACACCAAAATACCAAATACCAAGATATTTAATGTCAATAAAAGTAGGATCACGTTCTTTAAAGAACAAGAAACAAGTAAACTTTATCTCCTCTGCTGAAAGGGGCTAATTAACTACCGGAGTTTTGTGTGTTTCAGCTGGAGGCGCTTATGTACCAGCACTCTTAATTTTCTCACGAATCCGTATGAAAGCTGAATTGTTAGATAATGTGCCTGTTGGAACTGTTCCAGTATGCCATCTCAGTGGATGGATAGAGTGATATATTTGTTGAATGACCCTGTACTATTACGTATACAAGTAAGTTTTAAAGGATTGTCAACAGAGGACACCAGTAGTGTTTTTAAGCATACCGGACCATGTTGCAGCAAATTTTATGTTGAAGCGTCATCATTTTGCAGTATATGTAATTTATCAAAATGTAAACAACATAATTTTTTTTCGTGCGACGACTATGTCTGTTTTTGTGCCTACAAAACTCTATACGCAGGAAGCATTGGTATTTTGCTTCCATCTAAGCAAAAGTGCAGCAGAAAGTCATCGGCTTCTGTGTGAGGCCTACGGAGAACATCCTCCATCTAAATTCAACTTGTGAGTACTGGTTCCGACGTTTCAAAAGTGGTGAACTTGGCACTAACAACAACGAGTGCAAAAGAAGGCGATCAACTTTTGTAGACGCCGAATCGAATGCTGTTTCGCAAAAAGACCCATTCCAAATCCAAGAAAAACTTGCGAAAATGTTGAGCGTGACTAAACAAACCATTTCATTGCGGCTGAAAGCCATTGGTATGGTCCACAAGCTCGAAAACTGGGTACTTCACGAACTCAAACCAAGAGATGTCGAATGGCATATCACTGTTTGCCAAATGCTCTTTCGACGGTTCAGAGTAAAGTGATTTTTGCTTCGTATTATCATCGACGATAAAAAAAATGGATTCATTAATACAACCAAAACTGCAAGAAGGCGTATAATAACCGCGGCAAACCTGGAACATCGACGCCAAAGTGAAATATCCATGGCAGCAAAATAATGCTTTCCATTTAGAGGAACCAGAAGGGAATCGTGTACTACGAGCTTCTCAAAAGTGGTCAGACAACCAACGGGGCTCTCTACAGACAATAAATGATGCGATTGAAGTGAGCGATTGCAGAAAAACGGCCAGAATGGGCAACCAAACGTGAATCATTGATCTGCCACCATGATAGTGCTGCTCGGCCACATGTCGCACAAGTGGTCGAAACCTATTTCGATGGTACCGGATGGCAAGTCCTAACCCACCCACCTCATAGTGCAGACATGGCAACATCAGACTATTATTTGTTCCTGTCGATGCAGGACGCCATTATGGAAGTACGCTTCACTTCAGTTGGCTTAATAAATTGGCTTAATATTTTCTTCGCCTCCCAAGACGAGCAGTTTTATTGACGCGGAGTCCATGCTTTGCCAAAAAAGTTAGAAAAAATGCATGGCCAAGATGGGCTTTACGCTGAATAAAATACATTATACCAATTTTGCCCGATAAAGTTTGAAAATCGAGAAAAAATCCTTAAAAATGTCCTTGTATACCCAATACTTTTACTGGATGGATACGCTAGGCACACCAAAAATCTTCCATCGAGAGATAAAACCCAAGAGAATGCAAGCGTGATAGTGAGCTTTCTTCCCCACTGCGCACACCGTCTACAGCTTCTTCACGTTAACATCATGGGTCCATTAAGCATTTATTACAGCCAAAAAGTGGTGACATGGCTGCGAAATAATCCAAGTCCTGCTGTTACCCAGTTTCAACTTGGAAAGACTTTTGGGATTGCGGACGCTTTTTGGAATTGTGCTGTTCGGAATACTATAAAAGGTTTTTCAAAAACAGGAATTTAGCGACTGAATCCGAATATAATCTAAGATCATGATTTTGTATCTACTACTATATATATATATATATATATATATATATATATATATATATATATATATATATATATATATATATATATATATATATATATATATATATATATATATCCATTGTTAAGGTGCAAAATATAAGTATACCCGGTCAAAGCCGCAAAAATTTATTATTTTGTCTTATTTAGAATAACAAAAACAATGACCTCATTAGCTAAACATGTACATGTGACTAATAGAATACACGTAACGTAGGCTAATGAAGATGACTCGTAGTTCTCCAGGATTTTTTTTTAATTAGTATTTCCCTTAGCGTGCACTCCATCTTCCCCTACTTTTATTTCTAATATCATGCGCTTACAACATAGTTCAGTGACCTGTTTTTTTATTATGCCGGGTTTCCACCAAAGAGACAAAACAAGAAACACGGACAAAAAATGTTTTTCTGAACAAATACACGAATGTTTTGTAAAAATTGAACAGTTTCGAGAACATTTTTGTCTCTGAAAACTGTTTTAGTTTTCAAAACAATTTGAAGACAAATTTAAAACCAAATTTTTTCATTGCTAACATTTTTGATACAATTCATAAGTTTCGCATATTGATTTTGATAAATATGGATACAATATGAAGGTCCTGAAGTAACAGCACTGGTTGTTGGATTTTTAAATTTTCAAGCGGTCATTTTAGTGACTGCTTTTGCATTCCTGTATTTACTAAGGAAAAAAGATATTTGGAATGACAAAGCATAGAGCATGTAAGTTTGTTCCTGATCTCATGATAAAAATACGATAGCGTCAAATAAATTCTGTTATTCTCTTTTGTCATCACTTTCTTTTATTTTTGAAGCTGGTAATTTGTATGCCTCTTCTACATATTGCCCTCTTTTTGGAGTTCCTCAAGGTTTGATACTAGGTCGTTTGTTATTTCTGGTATTTACCAATGGTCCTCCTTCCTTTTTCCATAGTTTTCTTATTACAGGTCTTGACCATTTTGAGAACCTTAACGGGTTTTTTGGTTCAAAACTTTAATTTGATAGGCCTTTTATTTGTGGGGTTTTTTTCTCAGACCTTGAACTCGTTTGCTAACATCACTACTTCCCTTCATCGGTACTTTTCACTTGCCATTAGCATTTTTGAATACTTTTATCAAGTCTGGTCTCATCATCTCAACTATTTAAATGATCCTGTAGAATGCGTTCATCGTAGATTCACATGCTCATTATTATTTAAATTCCATATACCTTATTGTGAGTATAGTAATCGTCTGTCCTTACTCGAAATTCCCTCCTTAAAGTAGCCTGAATGAGTGTAAAGTAATCATATATGAGTGCCTGCTTTTAAGGCACTTTCATTCGCCTATGCTATATGACTATTCCAAGCATTTATGACGTGAGGTTAATTATTTTGATAGATTTTGGTCAGCGTTCTAGACAACTTTTGCACGGACAGATATTTCTCTTCACTCGTCGTTGTTAAGAGACACAACGAACTGAAGCTTAATAATTTACTGCTAACATTCTTTGGAGGGATATGGCAACTCAAAGTCTTCATTCTCTAAGCTTTATATATTTTTTTATTTTCTACCATTTTTCGTTAAGATTCTATACATTAGCGTTTATCACTTCATCTTCTCTAGAGTCATTATTGCATATTTTGTGCTCAATATTGTCGTATTACTATCCGAATTCCCCTTTTTTGATTTTGAAGTACCTAAATTTTAAATTTTATGAACTATTTATTGGCTTTTCTTTTTTAATTCTAACTCATTCTATTTTTGTAATCAGTCTCAAGTCTTATAAAATGGAAATAAATAAATAAAATAAATAAAAATAGCGTTTTGGATATTTTCATCCCATGCGGGAGTTAAGTGCCTAAAACCAGGCAAAAAAATATTGGCGAAATTACAAATAGCGATAATTTTTCATAGTCATCAGCTCATTATGAAATTCACAGGACACACTGATGGGCACAAGAAATACACTTCTTTGACAAATTCGTTGAAATTTGAATGGTAGTGAATTCCTATTAGAATATCACTTAACTTCAATGTAAAATTGAAACAGGTGAATTCTGAAAGATTTTGTCTGTTTTTATTCAAACTTAAGTATGTAAGACTCAAAACATCATATTTTTTCTTCAAAAACTACCAGATAAGTTCAACCGCTATAGCTCAAATTGCGTATTACACGTCAAAACTCCGATTCGAACCTGAAACTACGGGGTTTCGCATGCTGTAGTATTGCCGAAAACCCTTTCCTGAAATGAGCTCTGTCGATTTCAACAACCAAAAACGAAGCACAACTCAAATTTTCGCTTTAATGGTCCTTGTCATTTGTTTTAATTAAATAGAAGATTATTTTTGTGACCGTGACACATAACTACAAAAGTATTTGCATTATTATTTGTTTTGGCATGAATATATTTAAAAAAAAACCCTTGCGACTAAAACCAAAATATAAATATGTACTTCCATCATATTTACTTTGTTGCTTCATATTTTAATATGACATTCTTGAAGAGTCCTACGAACGCTGATTTCCGTCTCTATTTCAAAGCTTCTGAAACATATTAACTTTACGATTCCGGATTGCATCCGAGACTGCCTTCATTAAATCTCAAGTCCGTCGAGTGTGCTGTTTTGTGTTTTACTTACAAGCTTGCAGTCAACCTGGTCGTGGGTCATGTGTAGTGAAGCCGGTACATAAGGATGTGAATGTGGGAGACGGATTCAGGCAAAGGCAAAGACATACTCATACTCAATGCATGGATACGTGTTGTATGAGCAGAAAAACCGTCTGAATATTGTAGCCATCTTAATGAAACAGGACTATGCAATTAAAGTGATTTATGCTGGCGTTTGTGCAAATTAATGCATTTAAACTTTGTTTATTGCACTTTACATTTAATTTACGTATATGTAGCATTAAATTATTTCAAAATTACACTAAACTACTCATGCTCATGCATTTATGCACATAAATACTTACTTGAGTTCATACATACATAAATGTTGTTAAGTGAATTAACATGAGACTCTACTGCATTTTTATAAAGTCATTTAATTCTAGAGTGAAGTGTTAAGCATTATGAGAGTTTCAGTTAAAAATCCTTAGTCTCATTTTGATGTTTATGGAATTTTAAAAATAACATTTTTTGCGGTCTGACAGAAATAATTACAAATTGTCTTTGAAAACTGTAGCCCACGAAAAAATTAAAAGAGAATATTTTCCCAGTCAATTCCAGCATAATGATCGGATTATCCAGTCGTTAGTTCTCGTGAACAGAATTTTCAGTGCTGAAAATAGAGGGAATTTGGTGATGGGTTGCCGTTCTTATGCAACTCCGAATTTCGAAAATTTCAAATTGACATGGTGAACAAAAATTAAAATCTATCAATAATTTGAATTATTTGTCAAAGAGCAAAAAAATTTCAAGAGGGTCCATGATTTGAACGATTATTTTGCACGTGCCTGCCGTAGCTACATAAAAAAACACGCCTATTGTAAGATTTATGATTATCTTTAGCCACATATATATTTATTATTATTAGATAATTATGCTAATGATTAATAATTTTGTATTAGATCTTAAAATGGTTAGTTATGCAAATGCAAATTTATATTTTTCATTTTATTTGTATTATTTTTTCCTAATTTATTTTAGGAGGTTAGAGCCCGAATAAATAATCGTGAAAACAGTAGGAAACAAAAAAAAACGTAAAAGATATTTTTGTCCAGCAAGTTATACACTAAACTCCACTGTATTTAAAATCATCTTCCATCAAATTTTAAATGGCTTACTGATTCTACATAGTCAATATATGTACATACAAAATCTCGGCCCTTCGCAAAATCGCAGAGGAGTCTTTCGATTCAACAGAACACATTTTAAGAACAATTTAATTCTTGGCTAATGCAGTATAGGCGTTTAGGTGTCATTAAAAAAATTAAAAGGCATCAAAGCATGCGAATACATAGTAATTTGAATGTCGCTTTAATCGTAGTATTTTCGAAATATGAGACAAAAAAGGATTAGAAAGGGCCTGGCAAAAGTCGAACTTTAGGTATAAAATGGCCGACCTTTGTTATTTTGAAACCAGGAGAGTCAAGATATCAACAGAATACATTACATCCATTATAAACTGCAACTTTCATTCTGTACTTCCCTTATTTTGTGAACGAATGCCTAGCCACTATACATTTTTGACAAAAAAAAACACTTCGCACAACAATACGCAAAAACGTTCTATCTACATTTTAAAGACTACTTTCGAGATATTCAGTGATTTGTGTTTTAATTTGTACTGGAGATATATAAAGAGTGCGTTTTTCATTATTGATTTCAACATACTTTCACAAAAGAATAGTTTTTCAAACTTTGGAGAATGATGTAATAGAGTATGCAGTTTTTGAATCAGTTGTTAGCTCAAAAAGGACAAAAATGTAGATAGAACCTTTATGCGTATCTAATATAACCTCGAATTTTGAGCAACCTTCGGAAAAAAAAAAAACACGAAGGGATTTCTTTGGATTCTCATTGATCTACTGGCTTATTTCAGCACTTACGGCAATCAATTATCTTTTAATTTGTTATTCGTTTCTATCCAGATACAAATACGTTCCACAAATCAATTGAGGAAGTCAATAAAAATTATTTTACGGCCATTAAAACCGATAGATTCGAAATTCAATGAAATCAGCAGTCGGATTATCCAAAATCAGAAAATGCACACAAAACTCGAAGGGATGGACGAGTACTCGATCATAAAACTACGGAGTCTGCCTCCCTATCTGACCTTTATCCATGCCTCTTTGGAAAAGGATGTGCGGGTGGTAGAATTTTTTATTTCACCAAAATTCTGTCAAGTTTGAGTACCAGGGCTGTGAAGCTAGACATTTATGTGCCAGTTTTATGGCAGTTTGCTATCGTTAAACTTCAGAATTTCTTGAAATAATTAGGGTGATGGTAAGGAGTAGTAGATTCATTGATTTTCTTGACACTAATGAGCATTACTTTCAACTTTATCTAGTTGTTTGTTTTGATCGGAAGTCTGTTTTGTTTTCATTATGAGCAAATTTTCATTCAGTGTATGATTGATTTTTCAAAAAGACAGTTTAACCCTCCCCAGACACACTACAATTCGAGCACCTCCCTAGACACACCTGGGTCTATGGAGTCCTGCCGTTTTTTTACCACACTTCGAATCGTTTTAAAATCTGAAAAAATTCATGAAGGTAGATCGATATCTATAGAAAAAGAGCGTGCATTAGGTGATGGATATATATGAATTTTTATTATTGTTATTTAATGGAAATCGACACAAAACACGAGAAATACACGTATTCACTTAAAACATCATAGCTTTTTGTTAAATAAG
Organism: Nemotelus nigrinus; assembly: GCA_947369275.1. Taxonomy (NCBI): domain Eukaryota; kingdom Metazoa; phylum Arthropoda; class Insecta; order Diptera; family Stratiomyidae; genus Nemotelus; species Nemotelus nigrinus. Next base: position 14,379,313 of record OX376374.1, read on the forward strand.
TTTAAGAAAATTCTACTGTATGAAATGTTTCTTGACATATAGTAGATGAAAGAAAAAAAAAGGACATAATGAAACTTCGAAAAAAGTATAAATATTATGACAAGAGAAAAAGTACAATTTTTTTAGAGTCGAAAATTCGTTTAAAATTACAATTTTTGGTTTGAAAGTAATGTAACTCAAAGTTTTATACGTTTTTGTGTTATTTATTATTACTTACACTTATTCTTATTAAAATAAATAAAGTAGCTGAACAAAATTACAAAATGCATTCATTGCATACATGAAGCTTGTGTTCTTCGCAAATTTTTATTTCTTCGCTGGTTAAACTAAGTGCTAAAGTTTCAATAAATTTATATCTTCCCAATGCAGTGTTCGCTTCATTAAAATTGTACAAAATGTTACAATTAACTACCGCTTGATCTAATATACCGAAGAAAAGCTTCGAAGAAAATGCACACTTTTATGCTTCCGTAGACACACATGGGTCTTTGGTGTCCGCAGCCAACTTTGACAGCTCAGCAATTCACGAAGAACGGAGGACCGAGCGTGACGTTCACTACGCCAGTTCTGGACCCAAGTACAATTTTTTAAGCGGAGGTTGGAACCCGAAATATTGACGTACCTGTGCGCCCTGACGATTTTCAAAAACGGCCGGACACCAAAGACCCAGGTGTGTCTAGCGGGGGTTAATGAATAATTGTCTCCAGCAGTAACATTTGCAAGGTTTATTTTAGTAGTGTTATGGAAGTGAAGTACTCTTTGTGATTCGATTTAAAGTGCTGGCTAAAATACAATATAATTACAAAAGACTATTGCTTTCTCAGATAAAATTTTAAATTTCAATTCGCAGATATTATAATCTGCAAGTTATTTATGCTTAATCAGCTGCAACATACAAAAAGTGAAACTGGAAAAACCAGAGTGTAATTTTGTGAAGTTATCCAAGCAAAAACATCAAAATGATTTTGAAATAAATTTTGAAGGTGCGATGAACCTGATTATAATCGGACATGATTATTAAAATTAAATTAGTTTTGTCAAATCAAGAATTCTAATAACGTTCGTTGAGAATATAAAAGGAAATGAAAATTTAGAGTAATTTTTTTTGCGCCCAATGTGGTACTAATGCGGGTATTCGTGGTGAATTATATGGTAATAGATGAAAGTTTTATTTTGTAAATTTAGGGAATATCGATAACAAATTAATTATAAAATCTATCTTTTTAGTCGGCTATCGGTTTTTCTCGGGTATTAGAGGGTAGAGTGTCTGTGATGCGCTACCGTTTCGCAACCAAATTTGATAAAAATTGTAATATTCTCAGAAAAATTATTTTTTGTGGATCCGTACCAATTATAGCTAGGTATTACTTTGATATATATGTGGTTGAGTAGATGGTCGCGTGGAAACGTTTTGCCTATTGATTAGATTTAGATACGCAGCTTCTGCAGCGGCGGCTCTGATTTGGCCTGCAATCCAAGCTTACCATGAATGTACTTCTCTGACTTGTAAGGCCACGACGAACTGAAACTTGACGTGAAAGTTTTCGAAATATTTCAGTAATATTTCCAACCATATGTGACATCGGCCTAAGAAATATTCACCAGTCGCAGGCAAATTGTGATATAAAAACTGTGCTATAACATCTGGCAATGTTGTTGGAAGTACTCAGAAAAATGCAGTTGATAAAAACGTAGAAGCGTTCATCTAGTGTGGAGTAGATAATCATTAGACATACTGCATTGTATTATGGTGGCAGTGCTGTAAATGATTGAATCATCAATGAATGAATACACTCATTTAACTCGACAAACAAATTTAAACGGTAGTAGAAGCATGTACATTTGTACAATGTTTCAGCGCTCCTAGCATTCAAGAAATCCCAAATCATACTTAACATGACTCAACATCAACCCTTACTACCCCATATACCGATGCGATTCAGACAGGAAGCGTCTTTTGTCATGCGAGTAATGAGTGAAGTGGGTGCTAAAGTGCAAATCACCACAAGTTGACGACATTGGAGCCTCATCGAAGGCAACTGGGCGACACATGTTCGCAAATATGTTGTACAAATTTATTTTGTTGGTCGGTCATTTCCTGGGCATCCCCATCATCATAATTTATCTGTCGTGTCATCATTCTGCATCACGGTCATGGTGAAAAGAAATGCTAGCATCCCTTCCCGACCAGATAACTACCGATCTTCAACTTGAAATCTGATGAAAATGGCTCGGGTTGAGGGACGGCGAGAGTTGAATTGCCTGGCAAGTTTCGCACCGATAGGATTACGTGCAAAAGCTTTGCGCTTTTCGAGAATGTACCAAATATGCGAGCGAATCACTCCCAACATGACACTTTCGAAAAATCTCACATCAACTTGAATGCCTGGAATTTCGCACAACATGATATTTTGAGGTCGTTGCTCGCGTCCTGAAAGATGATGGAAGGTAGGAATTTTCGATTTTGAGAGAAAATAAATCTACGAATAAATTTTCACGGTTGTTTGGAAGAGTTTGATCGAAACGAAAGCCTTAGAGAATTTTCGTTTCCACGGGATTTAAGTTTGAGGTAAAACTTTGACAAGAAACACGCATCAGTATTGAATGGGGAGAATCAGTAAAATCTGAAACAGCGACTGCGTTATGCATTCTTCGTTTCATAAATGACGGTGGCACACTTGGTGTGCAGCTGAAACAATCTTAGAAGCAAACAGCTCTGCCTCGTATCATTCACGTGTATATTTTATATTACTATACAATTTTCCACTGCAAAAATTTTGGTTACTCCCTCTCAGATATACAACCGTACCTTGAGCTGATATTTCCTCAAAATCTCATTAGCATTCCTTCATATCCTTTTCAAAGCATTTTTCTTTCTGTCGAGAGCACCTAATAATCGATCCGTAACAGAAACAACGCTTAGACAAACAGTTTATTCGTCTAAATGTAAAAGTGCCCTGACAAGCTTGAACTTCAGGTATTCACCCAAAAACATGAACGAATTTTCATTTTTCATTTCACTTACGTATTTCATTATGGAGATGATACTTCATGGCCCGCGGCACATAGGAATATTTGAAATGGTATGTTTTCATTTCATGACGAGTAAATCTGCAAGCACTACGATGATAATTCTGCCTTGTCAAAATGTAAGATACGCAAGTGATTAATGTTGGTTTGATGACATAGGTACAGGCAAGCAATATGATTTGAATATTTTCCAGAAATTCAAATATTTGAAATAGCATAAGAGAATTTATGAAATGAACGGGGCAGACTGTTTTGCTGCAACGCTTAGACTTATTACCTTTTGAGGAGAGGTATGAAATTGAATTACGTCCGGACGAATATTTTTATCTGAACGAAAAAATAGTTTATATCAAACTGCATTTTTTGTGTCTCTGTCACTCACATTTCATTAAAAGCTGAGCAAACGGTCAGCGAATCATGCTTGGTCAATGATATCAATGATATAAGAGGACTTTAAACAATAATCACCAAAAACGATTGGTAATATATTTTGACTAACGCAAGTCTGTATGGACGAGAAGTTTGATTATGTACGAATTGCAAATGTAACTTTGAAAACTGTACATATAAATAGTGGGGGGCTAGTGGGGTATACTCAACAATATTTTATGTATGCACATGAAAATATTTATGCGCATGAAATTCAAGCACTTCACCGATTCGTATTTGTTGCAATTAAAATTATGTACTTATTGAAAATATTTTCATGTTTGTCAACAAACTGTTTTACCTTCGAATATTCTGTGCTGGGGATTGGAAAAAATATTCAGACCTTCCAAGGAATCGAAAAGTTTTTTATGCACTTATTGAAAATAACCGCAAGGTCGCAATAAGCTCTGATGTGGAGGTTTTTGAGAACAGAAAAGGATTTTGTCCGAGTCGGATGATTTTTGTTGCTGCCTGATTTGACATTTACAGCAAAATGGACATTGCTTATGATGTACACCTGGTCAGTGTGACAGATTGTTGTAAATAGTGTCAGAATTGGAAAGCTGTTGTCGTTCAAATATAATTTTATAGTGCTTTGTATGTACTTTGAGTGAAATCTATAGATTTTGATGATGATTATTGTTTCAAACCATTTAGTAAAAGCACCGGGTTTCTGGTCACCTATTCTGAAAAATCATTTTTTTTTTGCTATCGAGAAAATATATTTAACCCTATCGCGACAGCAGACATTTTAGTTAACTTATAGTATATTTCCGTGGAAAATAAATGTTTGCAAAAAATAAGTATAAGAAATGAAAATCTACTGTGTTTCTTAGCTAGCTTAAAGGTTATAATAATGTTTCGGAAATTACCTCTATTTGTAGCACCCTAAATTTGTGTTTACGAGAGCTCACGACTCAAAAATCAGATCAATATGAAATTGACAGGATGTATTACCCTTAAGTATAACCAGATCTGATATAAATGATTTGTCAATGTTGTAGGCAGCATTGTGACAGCGGTGCCATCTTGAAAAATCACCAAGAAAAACATCTTCATATTACTTCTGATCCAGTCAACAGACTTTTTACGCAGTAGTTGAACCTTACTTTAGACCAAGTTCGCTTGAAGTTAGGTTGAAAATTTAGCTAGTTTGCCAGCAACAATAATTTCGTCTCTTGAAAATACTCTAATCTTAGAAATTTGAATTGCAAAATAAAAGCTTTTGACCTATAACTTCCGGAGCTGTCATTAAATCAGAAAGAAATTGGATGGATCTTATGCTAAGTCAAGTTCGGTAAGAATTTGGTTCAAAAAGTAAGATTGGTAATTTTCGTCAATTTTTGCCATTTCTTTACTAAGCGATGACATCGATGTTATGAGTTTTTTACCCCAATAACTTCCAGTGCGGATCAAAACAAAATTCACACAGCAGATTAGTTTCAATCAGTTTGGTATACTTTTGGCTTCGGTGTTAGTAAAGGGCTACCAACACCAGGCATTTTCATTCTTTTTTTGTGTATATTCATATGGAAAACATCTAGAATGAAAATAATTTTCAGCCACAGGATTAAAATGTATTCACAGTGTATGTAGGATGATTTTGTCACGAAGCGGTTGTGGTAGGCTTTTGATTGCAGTGCTGGGTAAATGTTGCAAGCACTGAGAATGTTTAATGCTTCCTGGAGAGTTTTGCTGCCGCTCACACGCCAGCCTGGGGCTCCATCACCGTCAACGCTGGCGTCAGGTGTTTTGTTGACATTGGAAGAAAATGACAACGTCGATTGCGAAATGTCAAAATGCGATTCAGTATCCATCCCTCAAATACGATTTAGCATTCATTAGTCGAGTTCAGCAGTGGAGCTCAAACCTTAGTATGAGAAAAATAAGTAACAATTTTCGTTGTTCACATCTATTGTGAGTAAGATCCTTTATTTTGCAATCAACATAAAATAAATTGAAGTTTTTTGATAACGTCTTGCAAATCCGTCGATTTTTCGAAAGGTATTTTTCGTTTTGATTTTTCGTTTTGATTTTTCGTTTATGTTTTTTCGGGTGATTTTTTCCGATTACTATCGTTTGCTGCTTCGTTTGTTCGTCTTGATGTAAATTTTTTTCATAAACCACTTGTCAAGTTGAAAAAAAAAAATGGTATCATAGCTTTTCTAATACGAAAAAGAGACACTACTTTCAAAGATTTATGAGATAAGCATCCGGTAATGAAAATAAGAATAATGTGTTTTACTTGCCTGAATTTTGCAATTCATGCAAAGTTTAGCCCTAAAAACCTTTCTACCCTATGAGCTTCAATGCACTGTTCGAAACAGGTTGACTGCAACAAGAAGCACGTGTGATTGAATACGCACTGAAAATCTATCCCCTACTTTTATTCGAAAAACATTTTTCTAGCAGTTGGTATGCGCTAGAGTTTTTAAACAAATCTGGGTTTACATTCACTACCTTTAGTGCTGCCTTGAACTTAAAATGTTTAAGTAAAAAATGCTGGCAGAGTTTTCATTTTTCAAATTCGGGTGTTGTATACCTGTATTCAGTGTTATTAGATGCGGCTCTCAATCAAGGAAAGAAATTTTGATACATATGAGCGCCAGGTGAAGTTTGCATTGTTTCAAACGGTTTGTGTTGTTTGAAAACCTTGTTCAAAGTTTTGATGCGCCAATATATGTATATAGATATAGAATGTATGAATGCTAGTATTCTCGTATTGAAAAACTTTTCGATTTGCGATTTTGATTGCGTAGGTATCGAGACTCTGTTTTATCAAAAACCCAAGTGTACGAATGGTACAAAGCCTTTAAAAACGGTCAGGAGATCGTCGAAGATTTGCCTCGTTCAGGACGACCGTCGACCTCTTCAACCAACGATAACGTCGAAAAAAGGAAATTGTGCTCGAAAATCGTCATGCCAGTGTTAGAGAGATAGCTCGTGATCTCAACATCTCTCGTGAAACCGCTCGTTTGATTTTGGTGCACCAATTGGGCATGCAGCGCGTCGCCGCTCGGCTCGTTCCGTTAGAGCTGAATTTTCTTCAAAAATAGTATCGGATGCTAAAACCCTGTCTAGCTGCAGACATGCTGGATCGTGCGAATTCTGATCCCACGTTCATGGGACGGATCATAACTGGTAAGGCTCTACCTCCGTGTGACTTTTATCTTTTCTTCAGACTGAAATTACCGCTCCGGGGAACCAGATTTGACTCCATAGACGCCATAAAAGAAAATTCGTAGAAGGAGCTGAAGGCCATCCCTGAAAGCGCCTATAAAAAATGCTTCCATGATTGGAAAAAACATTGGCACATATTAATCGCTTCAAATGGCGCATATTTTGAAGGAGATTCAATAAATATTGAAGAAGTTCAATATTTTTGCGTTTAATTTCAAATTTCCGGATACTTTTTTGTCATAGTGTATTGTTACTCTACTTAAGTTTTCACGAACATCTAAACCTTAGTTTCATAAGTAAGTAAGTAAACTAATTTCTTTACACGTACTCAATATAATAGCCCATGATTCTCGAAGAGCGATATTCCGAGTTTTGTATGCTATGATAAGAAACAAAATACACACTATTACCCGTACATCTAGCAGTTACACTGATATCTTTTTTGCTATGTGTGTTTGTTTTGTACTTGTGAAACCATTGAGAACATTCTGCTTATTGTTTTTGTTGCACGATAACAGCGGGGACAGCGGATTAAAAATAGATGCTGTCATCGCAAAACCAGATTTATGAAAGAACCTGGAGTCATCGGATGAAATCGGTGCCCTAATGAGGCGTATTAAAAAACCGCAGAAGGAAGGATCAAGTGAAAATCGAACTCTGCAATGATCGCGCGAAATTTCAGGATCCGATCCGGGCCATCGTAGCTTATGGAAGCTCATGGCTCCTAGAGTCAAGTTCGAGTACCTGGACATTCAGCGAAAAAATGACATCCACCGTCAATCGCGAGGCTAGGGAGGAAGTTATCGGTGAGGTACAAAGCCACGCACTTGCCCCTAACACAAGGAAACAGAAGAAAGCCGTGATGGCGCTGGATGAGGGACCAGCATCCAAAATCCTGACCAGCACGAAAGTGGGCTTAGGTGGAACGCTGCTACCGCTGCTTGAGGTTCGCTCCTGGTTTTCCTCTTATCTTCATAGTCGTCCTTGCAGAGTCACTTTTAATGGTTCCATTTCCTATCCTATATTTCCCACATCCGGAGATCCTCAAGGTTTTATCCTAGGTCCCTTACTTTTTATCTTGTTTGTCGATGACCTTCCTTCTGTTATCAATTCTCCCTGTCTTTTATATGCAGATGACTTAAAATTATACAGAGCAATCAAGTCTGCGAATGATTTTCATCAGTCGCAAGCTGACTTGTTTGCTCTTAATTTCTGGTGTCAAGACAATTTCTTGCCACTAAACATTTTGAAGTGCCATCAGATGTCTTTTGCATATAAAAATACTCCAAATGTTTGCTCTTATTCTTTATCTAGTATTTCCCTGTCAGTTGTCCAGCATTTTAGAGACCTGGGTGTGGTGTTTGACTCAAAGTTAAGATTTGATATTCATGTCATGAATATGACGTCCAAGGCCTCTAGGATTGCTGGATTTGTTTTGCGTTCTTCGTATAGGTTTACCAACATTTCCTCCTGTATTCATTTATATGTCTCCTTAGTACGCAGTATTCTAGAATACGCGTGCCAAATCTGGTCTCCGCGCTTGCAGTACTTATCTGACGCCATTGAATCTGTTCAGCGCAGGTTCACTCGCTCGCTTCTTTTTAACTTCAATATCCCCTATTGTCCCTACTACTCTCGTCCTGACTTCCTTCGTATGTCCTCGTTGCAATCTCGGAGATTGTTCCTCGATGAGTGTTTTCTCTTTAAACTTTGCCAAGGCATTTTTTTGTCACATCTTGGTTCCCAGATAACCAGACGTGAATCTAGTCGTCCAAGTCGTTCTTCTGAGGTTTTCTCTGTTCCGTTTGCTCGTACGGAAGTCTACTTTCATTCACCTTTAACGCGTCTACCCAGAACGCATAATGCTCTTAAGCTTGGTCCTCTCCCGCAATCTTTTTCACAATTCAAGCATGTATTGAAAATGTTACCATGAATTGCTATTTACCATAGTCCTAATTTTAGTTTTCAATTTATTCAATTATTTATGTTATTTCTTTTCCTTTTTTATGCTTCATTCTTTTATTTTTGCTCTCTTGACGCTGTAATTGGAATTGTATCTGTAGCGTAAGAATTTAATAAATAAATAAATAAATAAATAAGTCTTAGGTGCAAGAGTTTGGACCAGAGTGGCAGACTGATCAATCATGGTAGCAGACTGATCTACACATGCTGTCATACCCATGACAGTTGGTTCCGCCGAAGTCCAGACCAGCCAGTCGGTCAAGTGTCTGGGACTGACCAAACTGACCTGTTCGTATAATATTTGCAGGGCATGTGACACGGCTCTAGTAGTTGTAGCTTCGCCGAGTAGGCTAATGTCCAACGTCGGTGGACTCAGTGAGACGAGACGCATGCTGCTGATGGTAACGAATAATTCCATCATGCTAGATGGAGTCGAAATTAAGGAAAATGCGCCCCGAAAAAAAAGGTTCAACAAGTGCATCGCCAGTGTCCAGTGCGAATGTGACCTTTTGAGACCGTGAAGGTGCTACCAACAGTAGTCGCAATAGATCTTTTTTCTTTTATAATATCTTGCATCACAACGCTAAATAATTACCTGCCGAATTCGTGACACACGTCATATTTTAATCAAAGAAACTTGAAAAGAAATTACCTTTAAATTGTTATTTATGCTTAAAATTATTTCAGCCTCTGAAACCTAAGTGTTTAAAATGATACCAAATCTGCATTGTTTTACAAACCAGTCTGACCTGTATTGAGATGCAAAAAACAAATCATTTTCGACCGAAAAGCAAAATTTTATGACCACTCTATCTACAGATCTCTACAGTTTTCTTCATAAAAAACTGATTTAATAGTAATATTCACAGCTTTATTGATAATAAGCAAATGATTTTATATTTTTCGAACTAATTAAGATTATCCGGAGAAGTCAAAATTATGCAAAAAAAAATATTATCAGTGAAAATAACTTAAAAATTAGAATGATTTACAATCGTTAGGGGTATAGCTATCAGCCTACACCTGTCGCGTTAAGGTGGTGCGTCTATCAACACAGCGAAACCATATGAGTTACAATCACTGTTAGGAGCGAATCGAATGTCGATTGTTGTGTATGTTAGTTGTTCATTTCAAATGTGTTGTAGCGTAGAATCTGTATTTGTCTCTTCAGTGCCTTTTGAGATAAACTGTAAAAAACTACAATAAAAGAATGTTGTTGTAGCACGTCAAATATTCTGGCTATTTAGCCCCTTGATTGCTATTCCAAATCAATTTCAGCATGTTTTGTCTGCTGCATAAATAACTCAAGGCACCAACTTACTTCCAATCTTTATGTTCGCAAAACAAAATCACTGGACCAGAGACACTTTCCGCAGCCCTGCTCGTCTCATTTGAATCGATCTCGAGATCAGGTAATTTTTTTGTTGCATCTAGCCTAATGACTCGTGTTTAACCAAAATTTATTGGCATTTCAAATCGATTTATATTGAGTTGATTAAGAATACATAGCCATTTGCTGTTGCCCAGATTGAATTTCACTAACATGTGTACATACGTATCACCAGAAAAATATAATGAATATTCGTTCGCATATACATGCCGCTATAATTAAACGACAACACACCAGTCAGGTGTTCTTGAAAAGTGTCTCGAAAACGAATTTGATTTAGTCATTAAAAATAATTATGGGTCTCGAACTCAACTTTTTCGATCGTGAACAGTGGCCATTTCCCTTTACGCATTAATATCTCATAGAATTCTAATCGTTGTCAATTAGGAGGAAAATAACAGCCCATATATCTTGTTTCCAGTTCGAAATTGTTGGTAAAAAAAAATCATCAATAGACATGGTTAATTCCAACTTCTTATTGACTACCGTTTCCGCTGTGTTTGATTGCTTTTTAGTGAGGGAAAAAATAATTAATGTGTGTTTTTATACTTCAATATAAGATTCAAAAACATGAATAACCGCTGTTGTCTTGAAACAAAAACAACATTATATATGGATTACCCAATTCAAATTTTCCGAGCTGCCGAACCACGATTAGGTTTGTTAGTTTGTTTGATGAAAATGTAAATGGATACAACGAATTCCGCTATTAGTAGCGAGAAAAGATAAACATGTAGGATCTGTAGATTGAAGGGAAATTTGAAAGTACTGATACTATGAAATTGTGAACAAAACATGTAACATTCTATTTGTTCGATTCCAAAAATTTGCTGGAATTGATTCTTTCTTGAACATGCAAATCCAAAGCCGTACCAAGTGTTTTTTTTTTCAGGACACAAAATCGACTTAGCATCGTTGCCATTGTTCATTGTCCATTGTTTGTAGCATTAAAATATGACCAGCAGGCCAACAGAAGGCAGGCATAGTTGCTAGCGGAAGCGAATTATGAGACAGTTGATGTATTAGAACATGCAAGTTTTCGGTTGAATCATGGCTAAGGGTGGCACTAAAGGGTAAGTTCGTTGTCATGAATGATATTTTGTTTGGTGCTATCGTGTGAAATGGAAATTATCAGGACGGTTAAGCGGAAGCACCAGTTGGCTTTCGCGAACTGAGTCAACTTGTGACTAATATATGTGACTTGAACCGGCAGTTAACTGACACCAGTTTGTGGGGTGGATATGATTTAATTATATATGATTCATATGCATGTTAATCTTTGATTAGAAACATATGAGCCCACACGCTGTAATTGCCGTCTCGTTTGCTACAATAAAATATACTGGTATGGGTTATGAAAGGAATGTTTTTTAAAGATAAATATTTGCATCGATGTTTTCGTTTCATGCATTAATTGCTTCCATTGAAAATTGAAGACAATACTAAATCCCAAAAATAAAATCTTCAATAACTACAGTGGGCTAATTTCATTTAGACTTTCATTTTCTCCTCGATAATGATACAAATCTAATATATTTTTAGCACCTGATATTTAATATCGTTTATTTAATATGTAGTTTGCTAAAGAAAAAAGTATCAAATATTGCATCCGGCAACAATATAGCTTTGTGTGCAAAGGAAACGTTTTTTTCTATACATTTAAAAAAAAATTTATGAATTTATTGGAAAATTTATTGGATTATACCTACAAGATATAGTACAGTAAACACTGATGGATTCAGTATTACATTATATATTTGTGAATAAAATGATTATCGAAAGAGCTCGATCGAAAAAAATATGCAATCAATGTTAGTTAAGGGAAAACGACCCGTGTGGGTGATTGGCCGCATCCTATTAGGGATGCTATCTTACGACTGAAATATTCAAAAGTACCAATAATTTGAAAACAATATTTTGTTATTCACTCTTCGTAGATTGTCGAAAAAATGGACATCATTTTTGTTTGAATACGTTAAATATTAATGTTGCAGTACTCATTACATGTTAGCGATTGAATCTGATACTTTTTATTATTTAACGAATCTTTTTTCCGTTTCTAAAGACTCAATTTAGAGTTCACCATTTTATGTAGCATTTTGATTCCTTACTGTAAATAATGAAAGAAGGATTTTTAATTTTATAGAATTGTAACATTGATTGAGGGGAAAAAAGAGCCAGAAGCACAGCTGATAAAATTCCTATGAATTAAAGTTGTTACTGATATTTCAGGAAACATCTCGTTTAATAGATCCACTGGAATTTCTGTCTCTTATTTCATTATTCTATTATGTTCCTTAAATGGAAAAATGTATCAATTTCAAGCGCTAAAACTAAGGGAGTCGTAAATGATTAACACCTAATGTATTCAAAGAAAAATGATGTCAATATTTTCGGCAAAGAACGTAGAATAGAATAAAAAACGCTTTTAAAATTATAAGTGCTCTTGAAGATATCACAGATTTAAAATATCCAATATGGTGCGGTCAGTTGTGCAGAAGATATTCTGCCCTAAACGCATGACGCTGTTCAAAATATATTAGATATCATTACCGAAACTCAAGGCCCCCAAAACAATTCGAGTGAAATTAAGATTACCACAATATTCAGTAACACCTGTTAATGTAATGCCAAATAAATATTCGAAAGCTGACATGTCAATAAGCAAAAGATACACAAAGAAATACTGAACTTTCCTTTGCAGGGAAGAAAACGAAGAAAATTATTGAAAATAAAAGAAATGGAAATAATGCCGTTATTGTTGGCTGTGGCAAAGATAAGTTTATGACCAAATATTTGGATTTTTTCAATTTTTAATTTATTCCTTAGGAAGCTAGATATATTTCAATTTCTTGAGAGATATCGCTGTTTCAATGAATCGAAGAGTTGAAACATTGATATCTGCTAAGAAATCGAAACATATCTAGCTTCTAAAAGAAAAATTGCGCTTTAAATTAAAATATTGTATTTGCTAGAAAAGGTTAAATCAGAGAATTAATTGAAAAAAATTTCCTTCAAATTTATCCCTTACAAAAATCTTTTGTTTATTGATATGTCAATTTTTGAATATTAGTTTCAGTATTTAATTCCATATCCTGACTCGTTTGCTTAAAGGGCAGACCAAAATTAATTGCAAGATCTGAAGCCGGAATCTACTTACATTTGTGGGAACACATCATTGCACATCCACAAATCCACATCCACAATCCACAAACATTTTACATTTCAACAAACACGAAAATCAGCATACACAAAGGTTTATTGAAAATAAAATATAACTGATACGTTTGTTAGCATTTACATATGTTTTTCTTTTTATTAAGACTAATATATAGTTTAAAATATGAATTGAAAGCAAATATTACTTCCAAATCGCTGAGCACGACGTGGGGCAAGTTTATTTAAATTAAAAACTAATGATTATATTTTTTATGTTCCAGAAGCAATTTGAATGTCAAATCAGCACATCATCTTCTACCATTGCTTCATCGCATAATTATTTATTTCATTCTCTGGAAAACAGTTTGAATGAAAGACATTTTTATAAGAAAGAAGCTATCGAAACTCACTTAGATTGTTTCGCCAACAAATCTGTCTCCAATTTTAAAAAGGCGATCTATGTGCTGCCAGGTCGTTGGAACATGGCTATAAACAACGAAAGCAACTATATAATGTACGAGTATGCATGTAATTGATTGAACATTTCAAAGCCACTAGAATCATTCTCCAAACGAGAGACAATCCGATAATATAGTTTTATCGTGATGGTGTTGATGCCCCAGTTATTTTTAAAATCGATTGAAGCAACCGTTTGACAATATTTTCTTAATTGGCTGTGACCAATTATTTCTTGAGCAGCGACTGCCTCTTCACCATGCGAAGATTATACCAGTTTAAATTATCTGTCATTGCAAATGCATTTCGATTCAGAGCTCGATCGTAAAATTATTTTGTGGACAGCACTCTCAGTATTAACGTACATGAAACAGTTTTCCTGACACAAACCCAGGAACTATTACTCATTTTGATGCTCGAAACTTGTCCGACTTATTCGATTCCTTAGCCGTCAAATCCTGCAAAATTATGGTCAATGAGAAGATTTATTTGATCAAAATCGATGCGGTTTCGTAGATTTCCGATTGATGACTTATCTTAATCAGAATTTTTTTGTTGCTGTCCATTCTGTCGTCCCCAACTCTGATATCGAGCCTGCGTCCTATTCAAATCAGATCTTCATGCGACAGTGTATCTTTGTCTCAAGATCTTCAACGTCCGGATTAAGTTGTTGCAAAACGATTGACTACAACGTTTCCGATTGATTGGATTGACCACAAGTTGCATGTAATTTGCGTTGAACTTAAGAAGAAGAGTAATAATTTCTGTTTAATGAGGTGGTTTCGTTCGTTTAGTTTGTCTGTGTGTCTGATTTGTACCCTTAGGGTTTATTAAGAACCTAATTATGGTTAAATGCAAATAAAAATTGAGTGGAAAAAATTGACCAGTAATAGGTTCTAATACATTAACAAATGCATAACTAGTGCCTGCACATCAGCAAAAGTTCATTGTCTTCACAGTTTTATTTCTCAACTAAATCATAGAATAATTAGCCGGAAATTCTCGAAAGTTTTGTTGAACAAACCATTCGCTAATTATCTGATATCTGTTTTTTCGTTGGAATTTCTCTTTTTCGTGGAATTCAATCAGTCTTGTCAATGTGAATGTTGATTGAAATTCCTAGATACGCGTATCTCACATTAATTTAATATGCATGGCATAAATACTGTTGTCACAGGCCCATGCATTTCCCGAAACGAAGCCCCACAATGTTGTTCCTAACAAAATCAATATTGATACTGACGTGCTACCATGCTGTTTCAATTCGATTGCATGAATACTAAAACAAATAACTGGAATAAAGAGTCGAGACCAGTGTTGGTCTATTTCGATGAAAGGGAATGAACGTAATTCCCCAACAACAACGTTGTCGTGGCTATTGAACGTGTATCGGCATATCGGTATGTGAAATGTCCAATAGTTGACTTTAAAGCACTTGCAAGACAAAGATGAAGACAAAAACGCCAAGCCTACGAGTAACAGAGCTCTTGAGAAAATATTCTAAGCACGGTAGCTGCGACCAAAAGAAAATAACCCTTTGTCGACTGCTCCCGGTTCCAGGTGGATATTTAGAATGTAGAGTAGTGGATTTGCATTCGTTTGAAAGGGATCAAAAGAAAGAATCCCATTAATGCCATGTTATCTCAACTCTTGCCGAACTCCATCTGAATCTCGCCTGTTTAATATTCATAACCGATACTTGACTGAAGGTGGAACTGGGCGGAACGAGCCGTCACAGGTAGCTTTGAAGTGATCCAGATGCGTAGTTTTTAAGACCCCAAATACGGAGCATATCGTGCATAAAATATTGTGGTGCTTGTCTTTTTGAGAGGTTCATTGCAGAGAACTTTTCGATGGTGAACTAAAAGATTTTCGCAAATAGCCGGGAGTTCTAGCATGCAACGGCTGGAGAAAAGATGCAAAGAATGCAATGATGTGGAATAATTAAATTATAAAGCTAATAAATAATTGTACATAACAGGTTGTTTGCGAAGGCATAAAAAGATAAGTATGTCCTTATGTGTAGCAGAATCAGAGACTGCTTATGTATCCGATATCGGTTCATAGATACTACATTCGAATCTAGCCAATTCACAGTTAAAGATTTAAATGAGCACTTTCAACTTGGGTTGACTTCAAAAACTTCAAAATCCGAAATACCAGCAATCTTCAAAAAACGCAAAAAGTGGAGATACTAACAACAACAAAAACAGCCAAAGGGGCAAGCGCGAATAGAAAAAGACATCGAGAAGCTGCGTGCTGGTTTTGGAAGGCTGATACAATATGAAAGGAATGGAACAAGATGGAAGCTAGTGATATGTATAAAATAAATAACTTCTGTTCAAAATTGAACCAGGCTGTTCAAATAAAACAGCAACGTTTAATTATTCTTCAATTTTTATTTAATGCCCTTCACACAAACTAGGACGTTTCTGGTAAACAGTGGTTTTTTTATACTGTTTGAAGAAAAAACAGTTTGAAATATTAGGAATATGTAATGAACCAAAATTTTCAAATTAGCAGGTTCACTTAAACAAAAATTAGAAATTGAATTATTGCTCTATTTAGTTCATTTTAAGGGATTTTAGAACAGTCAATAAATAATCGTGTTATTTACAATAGGCGTGTTTTTTTGCTCCTCTATCCAGTAGAGAATAGGATATACGCATTAGAAACAACAACACTCCTGCACCAGTGAATTCACTAGTACAGAAATTGTATCCGTCATAGGTAGTTCACGTGCCGAAGTATAGAATGTGCTGATAGAAAAAAGAAAAGCTCATACGTAGTTGTCTTTTTTTCTGTGAGATGGCTTTGGTTTTTGAAGGTTAAGTTGAATGTTTTGGTAGTTAGTAAATTGAAAAAAGCTCGCATAATGTGAACAAAGTTAAAAAAGATAATTTTCTGTTAGTCCTTTTGCTATTTTCTATCGATTGTGGTAGTGTATATTCGTTATTTTCTCCCTTTATATTGAGCTGTTGAGTGGGACCACAGCAAATACAGCAACCTATGTCAGTCTTAGCGAAAGCGTCAGTTGTTTTGTGATGGATCGTTTTTTTGCATCACTGTCCTATTCTGTTCTGTATCGGAGCAAAAAAACACGCCTAATATGTACCTAGAAAGCGGAGAGCAAAACAGCAGAAAGCTGCCATTCGGAGCAAATCGGAAAGTTGAATATATACAGTGCCGAGAAAAAGTGATGCAAAAGCTCATATTTAAGAAATTCTTTGAATTAACTTTTTCATATTTTTAAAGGTAGTGAATAAAAAGTCCGTTGGTTTTTTTCTTGCTATTAATATATCTCCAAACAGTGATTAAATATTAAAAAATATAAAAAAAAATAACTTTTCTGTAAGAAAAAAATTAAAATGTAAATCAATTCATTTTTGGCTACCGAGAAAAAGTGATGCAAAAATTAAACCTCGATCATATTCTACCAACTGTATTGGGTAACTGATAGCAATCAATGGTTTTTAATATTTGGTAGGATTTCCTTTTCGATCTATGACAGCTTGAACCCTTCTTGGCATAGATAAAACCAACATAGCGCAGTATTCTTGAGTGATCTTGCCCCACTTTTCTTTTATTATTTCCTTAACCGCGGATTTGCTGCGGATGTTATGTGTTACAAGTCGACGCGACAGTTCTTCCCAAACATGCTCAATTGGATTGAGATCAGGTGGTTGTGGGGGCCATTTCAAGTAATTTGGAATATTATAAAGTATCCACATTCGAGTTTGGTGGGCAGTATGCTTAGGATCATTGTCTTGCATGAGTATGTAGTTTGTTCCCAAATTCAACTTTTGAACGCTAGCTGCTAGCCGATCCTTTAAAATCTGGATGTTGACTTTAAGATCCATCGTTTTTTCTTATATTATATGAAGTTCGCCATCTCCATTGAAAGCTATACAGCCTCATACCAAAATAGAACCACCACCATGCTTCACAGTTTCTATCATATTTTTCATATCTAGCTCCGTAAGAGGCTTTCTGCGCACTTTTGCTCGTCCATCGTGAGAAAACACATTAGACTTGCTTTCATCCATGAATAAGACGCGTTTCCGAAATTCGACATCCTTATTCAAATGTTCTTTGGCGAAATTTAATCTTTTTTCACGGTTTATGTCGCTAACGAAGAATTTCTTTCGTGGAATACCACACACGTAACCCGATTTCCTTAAATGATTTCTGACTGTATGAACGCTAAAATCTTTTTTATAAATAGATTTTAGTGTTGTTTTGATTTTCGTCGCCGGTATAAAAGGATCCTTCTTGACTTTTTGTTCGATTATTCGCATATCACGTCTTGATAATATTTTCTTCCTCTCTGAGCGCTAATTATTTTCTAAGCTTTTATTTTTGCAGAACCTGTCTATTATCCTCCAAACAGTGGAAATGGGTCTATTAACGATGAATGCAATTTCCTTGTATGGAACGGTCTGGTTATGAAGCCGAAGAATAATTTTTGTTTCATCTAAAGAAGTCTCTTTTCTCATGTTGATCGACTGAAAATTGGTTAAATAGTAATATTAATGAAAACCTTAACCTGAGGATTCAGAAATTACTTTCTTTTACGAATGTTTTCCTCCAATCGCCTCTAAAATCAATTTTCAATGATGAAAACAACTAACAATGGACTGCAATCGCTGATAAAATGAAAAATTTTCAGTGAAAAGCAATTATTGCATCACTTTTTCTCGGTATATTTTAAGCTAGAGGTTAATCTGGAAGCGTCAACAAACTTTCATAAACCGGTTTTTGGGAAAATGATGAAGAAATTTTACCTATGGCACATAGAACCATACTCCGAAATATCAATTTTGCCGATATTACTTTTGAGAGTTCGCAAATAAGCTATCAAAGCCGAAATTTTGTATATTTTCATCTTTTTGCATCACTTCTTCTCGGCACTGTATATATATATATATATATATATATATATATATATATATATATATATATATATATATATATATATATATATATATATATATATATATCAAGAGCTTCGAAAATGTTTTATTATTAAATCCACGACAAAGATATTTTAATTCGAACTTAAAGAAAACTTACTACTTATATTTGTCAGTATTCAGTGAAAATTTCAGCTCGATGGAATAGAATAACTCAATCATGAGCTATTTTGATTGAAACTTGTTGAGCATATACGGATGTAATTCATTCAATTTTATTAGTTATTTGCAGCGGTGCACCAAATCACTTGATCGTCGAGTGCTATCTACCATCAAATGTCAAATAATTTTGATCTCAACTGCAATGCAATCGTTGCAGAAACCAAAAATGTAATCTAAAGCGAGCCCACAGACAAAGACCTCATTTTTGCGACCAAGTCATCGAACAGATCACCATATCTAGGTACCACCAAAAAACTGATCTCCGTTGCCAAATAGTGAAACTACGAATTATTTTCTGCTGTCAAACAGTTTGCCCTTGAAAACAATTTTTGCTGTCAAACTGGTTTTCGCTTCCAAACTATTTATCTCTAACAAAAAGTTTGTCTCAAAAAAGCATTATTTTTACTGCCAAACAGTTTACCGATAAAGAACAGTTTGCCGATAAAAAACAGTTCTCCGGTAGAGAACAGTTTTCTGATAAAGAACAGTTCGCCGATGCGAAATTGTGGTGCATCCGACTTAGCTGTGTCGCAGATCTGTCATCGGTACAGCATGAAAATTTATCAGGAGATATTGCCTTGTCCTCTCCTGTGTGCCTGTTCCCCACCGACTAGCTCAGTCTGGCCTTGGTTCGCAGGCAGAAGAATCCCCTGCGTGCTACGGCAGGAAGACAACACAACATTTAGAACATGATGCAAATAAAGGAAGGAAGTGAAAAAAGAAGTTCCGTTGGAAACATTATAACGTAAAAAGATTTCTCAGAATTTATTGTTTTTTATTTGAATTACAAAAATTAGCAGTATGAAATAATAAGGAAAATTATGTGTAGTCTACTAAGATTAAAACATAAGAGGAACAGAATTATTTCCTATACTACTTGTAACAAAGGAAAATAAACTCATAGAAAAAATAGAAATATATATTTGAAAATTTTGGGTGGGTTAAGTTTCGACTCAACCGCAGCCGAGATTGGTTAGCACCGATCATACAATACTGTCAGATTAATAAGGTTATTAACTTATGTGAGTCAAAACACTAACAGAGTAGAAACAAATAAATATAGCTTAAATATATAATTAATGAACTAAAATAATATAGGAAACAATGACAACAAATATTCAAATATGATACAGGAAATAAAACTTAATGTCAGATTACAATCCCTTCACCAAAGTTCAAAGAAGAAAACATTATATGAGAATTGAATTTCAAAAGAACAAAAAAATAATGAATTGTTTAAAGCATATATAATGAATAAACTGTGATTATGTGAAAATAAATCTTATTACTTGCATCACCGGATTTCATAAAGCCACCAATTGATGATTTATTCGAAAAAAGGACTCCAACATTCAATGGATATATTCTTTTCTATAATAAGTACAGTATTATTTATAAGTATAGTATTATTTAATCCTTTTATACTTATCTTTTGTGGCAATGTCTGTGATAATTAGCGAATCCAATCCCGGGATCCCGGATCCCGGGATCCCGGCCTATTTCTGGTCCCGAAAATCCCGGGATTGATGAGTTCTAATCCCGGGATTTTCGGGATCAGAAATTGGCTGGGATTTCGGGGCCGGGAGTCAAGCATTATCGGCAATCAAGTTACAGCAAGACTCGAAAAGTGCAAATAGAATCCATATTTATGAGAAAACAATTAGCTCACATCATAATGCGTAAAGAATAGAGCAAAACAAACCGATGTAACAGTTAACAAGAGAATACAAAGGGGTTTGTAAATAAATAAGTATGGACTGTTTCGCATTTAGTGCATTCGTTACATCGAATGATTTGAGGAAATTAATACTAGCGAATGCATACACAGATTCACCAAAATCCTTAACAACAATCAAAAAAAGGTTGTTGGCTATGCAAGCAGGATAAAGAAAATAATAAAAAATAAGATATAACAGGCTAGTATCTCAGGTGAACGGTTCAGTTTGATGTTTGATGAATGGACCTTGACTGCAAATAGGCGCTATATAAATATAAACATCTAGTTAGTAAATTCTTACTGGAGCTTAGTGCGAGTAAGAATATCAATGACAGCTGGAAACTACCTAGATATGAGTTTACTGTTACTCTATGAAAAGACATTGTTGCCATCATAACTGATGGGTCAAACGAAATGCGAAAAGTAGGCAGACTAGTTGGTACAGAGCAACATATTTGTTTGACGCATAGCATCCACTTGGCAGTTTGCGATGTTCGCTATAATATGAGGTCCATTCCAGATTAAAGAGTTGATGAAGCAGCCGATAGTCTGAACGACGACCACGAAGATTTGGATGGTCCTGAATCAGCTAACTACGTTGAAACCGGTCGCCTGCAAGACACGCTAGATCAGACGAAGGACATCAGCGCAAGAAAGTTCGTTAGGTAGTATTATATTTTAAAAAAGCTCCAACGAAAAATAATAACGATCTTTAAAACGATGTCGGATCCGATCAAGGCATTTAACTGTCTCCTTTAAATGGATTGTAAAACAAGATGAAATAGTCTCTTGACAATGCTCGAATAGTTTCCCATTTTGAAAAATAGTATACATTAATAGGCCTGCAATATTCAGAGCAATTAGAAGCAACAGAGTTTGATTCGATTCAGAAAATTATTGAAGTTTTACTCCCTGTGAAATTGGCTGTGACGGCCTTTAGTCGCAGACTTGCAAATTTATGCACTGCTAATACTTCATCAATATTTGTATTTAGGCTGTTAGGAGAAAAACGGTCTATTCTTCTGAATGCTATGAAAATTGCAATATTGGACCGAATAAAAGAGCGTCCATGTACTGAGCTATCTGGTTAGCTAAGCTATCTCTTAAAAACAAATACTTCAATGATCTAGATGCTGAACCCTATGCTTGGAGCCAAAGAAATGAAGAGAACCCAGTAGATAACCATATTGAATCCAGAACAAGGTAGTCGTCAATTAACGCTACAAGAAGAGCTGCAAAAGTATGAAAATAATCAATCATGAAATGCCGCCAGAAACTAATCTAATTAAAACCATTGCAAAAGAAATGAATCTTTTCGAAAGTGGTGGCACTTGCATAGTTCGGAGTAGGCGTACCAATATTTCTCGACCGTTTCCGCGGCGTCCAAAATCGGGAATAAATTTAGAAGCAGGCTTGGAGACGATACCTTAGATGCTTTGCTATTGCTTCAATGTTACTTCCGAAGAACCCAATGAACTTTGGCCGAATTTTTTATATGTTACTTTATTATGTATCTCAATTCTAAGAGTTGTGTTTTGTTGTTGTGGTTTTTGGTCGTGATTTTTTGTTGTAATTTGTAATAGATGTAATTTTTAATATCTGTCTTCATACTGTCAACGTTTTGGATAATTAAAATTATTGTTTTTATTTGCATCAATAATATAAATTAGTAATAATGCAATTTTTTATCCAGTTTTGAGCTTACTTATTGTTGTAGTTTTGAAATGATGGCAAATTATATAATCTGTTTACTAGAAACTTGACTTATTTTGTTGTGTTGTATTTTGAATTTCAAATCCCGGGATCCCGGGATCCCGGGATTTGAGATTTTATAATCCCGTAATCCCGGGATTGAAAATATGGTTCGGGATTGGAATCCCTAGTGATAATGGATGACCATAAGTGCCAAGAAAACTTTTCGACTACGCCAAAATTCGCCAAAATTAAATTAGCCTTGAACTATCGTTACTTCTTTTCGAGTCCTTTCACAATCTTTTCTTCCAACTGCTGTCTTTCATCGCTTCGACAACCCAATCAACAGCAATCGCTTCTTCTCAGCAAAACCACTTACACAACCACCTACAAAACCACACTTATAAACAAAATCTTCCTCTTTCGAACATATCAAAAATTAAAAATTAAAACAAAACTCAACCGTTCAATTTCATGCTACCTGATTTCTTTTTCAATATCCCCATTTTTCCGTCCGCGTTTTCTCTTTGTTTCTAAATTTTTTATCAAACCACAAATAAATACAAATTTCCCGCACTCAACCTCGAGCAGCTTAAATTTCCCTCTGAAAAAATCCTGCTGCAAGCCGATCTCACCACGAAACTTCATACTGAACTTCATCCTTTAGGTAACTACATTTGGCCGCTGGCTTAATCAATGAAAATTACAGCTGCAGCTTATCCTAGGAGGAGGACGAGGTGAATTCTTGGATATTTCAATGAAAGATAAGAATAGGATCCCTGGATGGATAGGAGATGGAAAGAACTTAATCAGTCAGTGGTTGAAGAATCACGAATCTCTCAGAAATGCGACCTATGTATGGATGAAACCGAGACACTTTATTTGTTTTAAACTGGATGAAAACGGAGTATTTGTTAGGGCTATTCAACAACGATCATTTCTCGTACAATGGTGATTTGAAACGAAACTTTCGAGAGGTAATCGAGCTTAGTCTTACTGAAATGAAGAAAGTCAAAAAGAATATTTCCGTGAAAGCTAAAGGTGGAAAGAACAAGTCATTATTTACTCCATATCGTAAGACCAAGCTATCAATAGACGTTGTATTAGCCCAGCAAACATACAGCACTACCTCAACAAAAAACAAGATAGTGATCGATGTAGCAATTTCGTTGGCCAACAACATCCCACACAAATCCAAAGAAGTATCCGACATCAGAAATAGAAATTCAAAGCATGTCAATGAAGATATTACCTGTAGTTATATCTGAGATGGGACTAGTATATACTCAAACGAATGAAAACCTGGAATACCTAGGCGTTAAAGATAAGGTGGCTGAAATGGTCAAAATATTAATAAATTTTAGCAGTATTTTCGGAGCATCTATAATCTTGATGTCAAACACACGATAGAGAAATGTAAAGCCAGATTAACTGTAAAACCAATAATCATAGTAATAATAGTTATAATGTAATAGTTAATAAGTAAAGCATACGTTTTTAGTCTATTTTGAAGAAAACAAGAAAAGTTAATTGCACAAAAACTCACGTTTTACTATAACCTGGCAATTTTCGTGAAAGAGGATGCAACTTGTGCTTCGTAATCAAGGGCGGCACTTAATCGCCCAGCGAAAATACATCTGAAAAAATATCGATTTCAATATTCATCCATTACTAAAGTATCATCATCCAACCATATTTATTTACGACTAATGACGCCTAAAAAAACATTTATTTATTTAATATGCCACTGGAAGCTCACTTACAAACAGCATAAAAAACTTCGTTATTGATAGAATTCAAAGAAAATACTACGGTCTTCACGGTGTTATTAATCAATTGAAGCAAATGACTTCTTTTTTAGAATCACAATATCCGACAATTAACAGACCGGCAAATGATGATAGTCAGAGCTTTGGGTGGATGCCATTGATGGCTTCGTTCGCCTAATGAGCTCTAGATTCCCTAATGACTTATTGGCCGGTGTGATTGACAATGTTCCGCTGTCATTCTTACTGCCGTCGAGTCGACCTCTTCAGAACGTTTGTATCCCTATCCACTGTCCCGATCCCGAGCGATATAATTTCCCAAAAATTCACTTGCAGACATCATTAGGTGAAACGCTATTTGCTTAATGATACTGAGACGCTGTCAAAACTCAGCGAGCGATGTCGAACCGGCTTTTGTATTTAATAAAATAAATTTTCGATGATTGACACTTATCGATGATGCCGCACGTTTTTAATAGGCCCCCTTGCAATGCATGAGCTGCCTGCTACTTTGTCTTTAGACCACCTGTGACAACCTTATGACGGTCGCTAATTCGAATGCGTAGCGACGAACGCTATTTGTCACCGGATTTGTTACCAACAAAATGACCTTGTCGACACACGACGCTCCTTTGGCTCGTTAATTATTATTATAGATAAATTATTCTGCACGATTAATGGCCCGGCAGATTACCAATGTAATTAAAGCCAGAATGGACACTGCGACTATTTTCGGTGCGGCAGAGTCGCGTGTAAGTATCCCGACTCCTGCCAGCCGCAAACAGTTCCACAAGTACTCGAAATTGAATCCGAATGCCAGCAACGGACGACGGTATTAATTATTTAGGGAACGACATTGCATGGATTGAACCTAGTTCGTATCACAAGATACGAACATTTATCATCAGTAGTTGAAAGCAAGAAACGAATACTACGGGAAGTAACGATAACATTAAGTTGAAATTTCCAAAGTTTAAAACAATTTCCACTAACTATTGTTTGTACGACCTAGTGAGCAAATGGACTTATTTGTTGGTGCAAAGGATTTTAAGGAAAGGAGTCTGAGAATCAATCCAGAATGCTAGGCTACTGTTTGTGAGAACACTGGTGGTGTTTTTTTCACATCAGCGATGAAGCAGAACTATCACTTTTATCAAAATTTAGATAATTATTAAATTTGAGTTGATTTGGGGATATCTTTTGGACAACAACTAGGCTAGCTTACAATATTTTTCTCCGAGTTTAGTGCCTATCCCAGTTTCAAAGTAAATCAACAAACTAGAGTACGAATCAGTATCCAAGACGCATCTACCACAAGCAACCAACTGTGGAAGACATTGCACATCACAGATATGTAATTAATCATTACCTCGGCTCTATGAACGACTGTGGACTCATTAATTCACTCTCGGAGATCCCGAAAACTTTACTACTATCCACAGTTTTGATGGAGAAACTTTCCTCTGTTTCTGACCATTTACGACATAGTTGAGTTGAGGCATTCAGCCACTATCTGAAGACTGGGAGATGGGAGCTGGTAGATAAGCACAGAAGTATTTTATGGTGTAATAATTGCGGCTCACCTATTTCACTTTTACGAAAATGTGGGCATCATCCATTTAATGCTGAGGGTTCCAACTATTTAGCACTTGGCATGCAATTTCCAACGAGATGTTCATACATCCTCGCTGTCGTCTGGTGAGTATGCACAATCACATGGTCGAGTGGATTTGTCGAGTGTTGTGCTCACTGTTTGGTAGCTAGCCCAGAAATATTTTGGCATTTTGCTCGTTTAATACACTTGTGATTGATAATGAAGTCCCTTGAGAAATAATATCAGAAACTATGATTCGGCGATTGTTAGCTTTTGGTTTTATTTAAAAGTGTGGCATTGAATAATTGCCGCTAATGGTATGCTGGTGGAATTTGAATGTCAAGTATTTCAAAAGTGGAAAAAGAAGCGGGTTTCAGCTTGTTGGAATTAATTTATTGCATATGAGTCCAAATATTTTTACACTGATATCATCAGAAATTCTTCGGCGCCACAACTGTTGCAGACATCTTTAATTTTTCGAAGATCGCTTATCAAAAAACTGCTGTTGGCATGTAAAGTTTGATCGAAATCAGTTGAAACGAAACTGGTCTCATGGTTTTCATTTCGTAAATCTTGAGTGGGAAACTGGTGACTGATTATCTACTGTACAGTGAAAGTTAAAAATTATGTAATTTTGTACATTCAATTCTGTTCTATGGAACGATTTTTAACCGGCGGTTGATGAATTCTGATTCTGACAAAGTTCTTGAATCTGAGCAAAAACTATAATAACCAAACGGTAGTGAAGGTTGATCACAAAAATTCTTATGAGCTGATTAAGTTTACCGGGAACAGATTTTGTAAGAATTATGGCATAAAATTCAGTATTAATTATATCATACATAATTAATGATATCAAACTAAGAAATGTGGCAGCTAAACCATTTTTTTCTCCTTTCACAATCTTTTTACGTATCATATTTGAGCTAACATCACAAAAAAAGTTTATTGATTGGTATTATATCCCCTTGCATTAAAAATTAATGTACATATATATATTTTGGGGAAAACTTGAATATTCGGGAAATTCTCTAAAATATTTTGGGAAAAACTGAATAATTCTGGGAAAACCCGTATATTTCGGGGAATTCCCTCGCATGTTTCGGAAGGAAACCAAATTATTGTATGATTCCTTCATATATTTTGAGCAAAAATCGAAAAATTCGGGAAATTCTTCCAAATATTTCGCGAAAACCCATATCACCAAATATTGGGGAGAAAAACCGAATATTTTGGTGAATTACTCCATATATTTCTGGGGAAACCCGAATAATGAAAAAAACGGATATATCTGGAAATTCTCTCAAATATTTTTGGTAAACTTGAATAATTCGGAAAAAACGAAATATATCGGGTCATCTGCACAAATGTTTTGAGGAAAATTTGCTCAAATATTTTTGCGAAAATGGGGCGATTTCAGAAAAAGCCAAATATTTCGAAGAATTTAATCACATATTTCGGGAATAACCAAACAATTGGCAAGTAATCGAATATTTCGCTGAAAACCCGAATAACACAAGAAGGAATCGAAAAAAATCAGGAGAAAACCCAAACGATTCAGGAAGTTTCTCCATAAATTCCTCCAAAATATTTTGCCTCCAAAATGGACACAACAATTTCGTATTTGAATAAAGCGGCTTGGAATCGACTAATTTGACTGCAGCACTTACGGCTGAGATATTTTTGATACTTGGACCGGTGGGTATTGTCATTACACGATGAGTGAATATATTCACTATCGAATGCAAATTTACCGTGCTAAAAAAGATTAACGTGGTCAAATTTTGAAAATTGACACATGATAAAAAAAAGTTGAAGGATGCGGCTGTATTAAAATTATAAATTATAAGAACGCAAAATCTGATGTTTCGGAGCTAAACCGAAAATTTTGAGAATTCCCAGAAATATTTCATTCAATTTTCAGTACTTGACAAGTAAAGATGCCTCGCAAATTTCTCAGGTGCAAGAAGTAAATAGTTACAAGCTCTGAGCTTGTGTCGCTTACAAGCAGTGTCGGTTCTGAGTGTCAATAGTACACCCGACCGGATTAAAGATGCCGTTAGACAACTTGCAGTGAATATTAGTCAAGTGCTCCTGTGAAAATATTGAGTTCTATAGTTTTTTTTTTGAATGAGTACTCTAACATCCGCAAATGGTAAAATAAGCGATAAAATTCAAAAGTGGTTTTTGTGGGTGGTTTTTTTTTTAAATGAATATATATGTAACGCCCCATGGGTAAAAAATCAATGAAGGTAAAAGCTCCAATTTCATCGGATGTAGATTAACCAGATATGGAATAAAAGCAAATTGCAATGTAAATAGCCACCCCGCAAAACATCTGGTGAAGGCAACTTCTGCCGTAGGTGAAAAGAAACCAGCGAACCAAAAGCCGTCTCAGCTAAACCAGCTGAAATCGATACCGACAACCAAACCTTTAACTTGGTAACACAACGGAATACGAAACGGACAAAAGAGATGGTAATTGTTTCACCCATAATACCGCCGACATTAAAAATCTCTTCGTGTGCCTCCCTAGAAGACCATAAGAAGGCCTTCGGACTGATTAAAACCAGTGACCAAAACGCAACGACCAACACTGAGGCTCCAGAGAAAACCAAGTCGCTAATCATCGGCGTCCGCACAGGGACGTCAATTCTGCAATTATGCATACACTATCGTACTTCCACGCCCGTAAAGACCGGGAACTGAGTAAGCCGCTAGTGGATGAAGGCCGCTAGTGGATGATACATTGCGCAATTTGATACTGTCCAGGAACTAGCTGCTGTATTTCAAATACAGACCTTTCTCTGGCAGAGAATGACTTGGAAGAAAATACGAACCAGGGGAAGGCTATAATGTTTCACCTTCCAAAATTTTGAGCATATTGCAGGTAACTGCACCCTTGTCTATGGCTGCGTGAATTGAAACTCAAGGTCATTGAAAAAAAGTTGAAGACGCTCAGCCTGCATGCATCAACTGTGGTCTAAATGGTCACCCAGCTAACTATTGTGGATGCCTGAAAAAGAAATGGTGGTCAGGATCGAAAATATTTCAGGAAACAAAACCAAATAATTCGGGGAAAATTGAATATTTTCAGACAACCTTCAAAATATTTTGGTGAGGAGCCAATTTTTTTTAGGGAAAACCGAACATTTCGTGCGAATGCCTAAAATTTTGGGGGAAAAATCAAAATTTTGGAGAAGACACCAAACTATATTGGTTGAGGAAAAAAGGATTAAAATTGAATGAAAAGAAATAATTCGATTGATCTGGGTGTCCTTAAAAGCTTGAATCGTGTTTCAAAACACAAGCCTGCGTTCTACACATCCGAACTCATTCTGCAGTTGATTACATTTAATCCATCTTAATTTAACATATTTATTTATTGAAAAATTAATCTAATAGAACCAAGACTGCTACATGTCACGTCCTTCTATTTCGTACATTAGTGCTACTTTTGTTTTGTAACAAAATGAACCTAATAGCCCGTTCACACTGTCGCTACATCAGGCGATTTTGATCAGCTGATCGCTTTGATCGCAAATCTAATTGATTAACCATACATTTATCACGGCTTCTCACAGTCGAAAGCTACCACCTGAATGCCGTTCACACTACACTCTAAATCAGGCGATTTCGATCAGCTGATCGCTTTAGAGCTAAATCAACTTAAATCTACCTGATTACCCATACATTTTTCTCGGCGTCTGACAGTCCAAAGTCCAAATCAGGTACTATTGTGAATTTTTCCCGGCTGAATTGTTCTCAGAGCATGCTGAATTCCATCCGTGAGAGGCACAATAGATTTGATGAAATGTCATTCGAATTTCGTTCTAAAATAGCAAAACTTGAACAAAAGAGGAAAATGTGAGTTGTACAAAGTGAAAAGAAAATGTTCTTCCATGTTCCTGCACCATTTTCAACAACTTTCACGCAAAAAAAATTTTACTCATATATTCGAATGACATTTGTCTCTCTAAGTCTCCTCATTCTAAATCACTTCGGGTAGTGTGAACGCTTACCTGATTAACTTGACAGATTCTAAATCTACCTGATTTAGAAGTGTAGTGTGAATGGTATATAAATTTACGTGCTTTAGAGTGTAGTGCTAACACCAGACAAAGTTAAAGTATCCGCATATCCGTTTATTCTGTCGCGTCAATCTTGACAGTTTAATATTTCAAAAAATATTCAGTTGTGAGCTATAGTGCACATGCATCGTTTAGCGTAGAAGCAGGTATTCCAAACTCTTAAACTTTAGTTGTTGTCAGTTTTTCAGTTGCGATTATAGTTATTTTAGTCAGCAATCCGTATTACTCAATCTATCTGCTTTCTCGTAAGCAACAAAATATCAACAGATAAAAAGCACACGAAAACGATACAAATCCCAATATCAAATGCACTCTAGCGAGAAAATGAGCATTTCCTTGTCCTATTCCACAGCAATGACTTTATTGTGTCCAGCAGAGAGAAAAAGAATTGCGATGCGATAAAACCTAGGTCTTCTCATCTATAATCCTAAACAGTTTAACCTACATTTCGGGCTGAGTTCAACCCGAACCGAGCTGGGTTGAAGAGAAATCTTTGCCACCTAGTCAACAAAAAAATGGCCGACCAAGCTTTTCTGCCATGAGCCGTTAGAATATCGGAAAAGGCTACTTATGTAAAATTATGATAAAAAGATTATCTGGAAATTTATGGAAATATAAATGGCGAGGCCAATGAAGAATTAGAGCATTTCACTCTACATTGAGTTTAGTCGTTTTACTAAACTTGAAAGATGATACATACTGGATTGCGACTGAGAAAGATTCGAGAAGTTCGGGCCAGGATTTGAATAAATCATGCATCCTTCGTATATAATCAGTGATATACATCGATTTCCCAAGGCGGATGAAATATGTTCTAAATGTGTTTGAATTGGGTACTTGTTGGTTTTATTGTGGATTGCTTAAGAGATCAGCCACGTAAGCTTCTAGTTTTCAAGTTGAGATAAAGATGTTAAGTTGTGATGAGGCTCGTGAGTATCATATTTGATGAATCGCTAAGTAAGCATTACGATGTTTACAGTGGGGGTGTATCTAGCTAGCGCACGTTGATGAGCTGTATTTATTACTCAGCTTTTACGTGCGCATTGAAATTCTGCTGGATAAAAGGCAAAGCGGCAATTATTTTAAGGTATGTTATAACACATCTTTGACGTGATGATTGATTGACCGCCAGGATATTTACACGATTTGGTCCAATACAATTTGCTATCTTTATCTGGGAAGAAAAGAACGAATAGCAGTTGTGACAGTTCCAGAGCAGCGACAGAAATTTTCGCCAGATTGTACAGTGTAAGCTGGAGATACATGTATTTTATATTATTGCAAATAAGTCGTATTTGCATTGAATCCACCAATTTTAAAACTTGAAATATCTTCAGCTCTCATTGTTACACTAAAAAAAGGTGATTTCAATTCGTGCCCATACATCTGCATCTGCATTTGTTTAAACACTCGCATGAATCATACCGCACTTTTTTACAAAGTTTATATGTACCTACATGTGTACATTTTCTCTCTGATAACAACTGCCAACCTAAATCGGTGCTTTGTAGGCGAAACTAAAAACATAACCCAACTCCTAGCAAAACTACCGCAAGCTCACAAAAATAAACAAAGTCCCTTGACGCAACAGCATGATCCTACTTCTTCCACTGTGATTAACGAAAATAAATTCAAATCGGAAATAAACATTGACCTTTCTTCTGGGGATTGTTTATAGACGTTCGAAATCAATTTATCTTCGATGTCATTAAGGACTCACATATTTAGAATTAGGCCCCCAATGAACCTGGTGGTATTCAAAATAAAAAAAAAATGTTCGAACTTGAGACATTACAGGAAACCGATGGATAGGTTGAGTGTCGTCCCCCATTTCGTTAGTTTCAATTCAAACGGAACCCTAGGTGTAAAGGCGTCATTTCTAAAAATAGCAGTCCTTTTCGAATTGCTTACATTTGGAATGACAATTTCCGTCGTGTCTGAGGTCTGTCTTCACTATTTGGGTGCGATCATTTTCGTACACATGTGGCGCGTGTAAACTGCAAATGCAGCCAGGAGGAAATTTATTTGATGCTTATAAGACGTTTGTGCTATGTTCGAAGATATTCACTCGAAACGATGTGTTAGTTTTCTGATGGCATTGTTTGGTGCTATTTATTTATTTACCAAACGATGTAAGAATTACACTTAGAATACCAAAATTTTTAAGCTCCATTTTGAAAAGAAAAGTAAAGCATTTTCAAAGAAAACAACCACACGGAGAATTTCCCTATTTTTCTCATACCGAACAAAGCGAAAATTCAATCTTGAATTTCTTACTGGGTGTTCATTTCTCGTTTCAATTGTGACAAACCGAGTTCAATGTCACCTTTATTTATAACATCACGTACTCTAAGTAGACTGAAGATTGTATGGCAGCGACTAAGATGCAATGAGAAATAAGAGACAGATACTTCTTCGACGGTTGTTTTTGAAACGCAAGTCGTTCATGACTACACATTATACAAAAAAACTACGATTTAAAGTCTGATTGTAATTTCATTCCGGAACTATAATTCTGTCGTCGGATACAAATCGAAATGAAAATGAAATATTCTTTTCGAAGAATAATGGTTTTTATCCTCGTGTTGGAAAATTTACGTGAAAATTCATTGCGAATTTAATGGAATTTTTGATGAAAGTTTTGCAGTAACAGTATTTAAAAGAAATATGTGTTGGGGTGAATTTAAAAATTCTTTGTTTTTGAATTTAAAAATGGCTAAATTAAAATTATTTTCGAAGGAAAAAAGCCCGGACGTGAAGTGAATTCTGTGGCAGCATTAGTTAGTCAATTTTCAAGGATTTTCAGATTTTCAAGAGAAAAGTAAAAAATTTTCATTTGATACGCAAAAAACTTCATCACGAATAATTGCTAAAATCTTTAATTCTCCAGCAAGCTTCACCGCTACCGCGAACCGTTCTTTGTTTTGATTGTCGTGTTCTAGCAAAATGCAAACTGTTTCAACAATTTTTATACATGTCATTGTTTTCCAAGTTATCATTGTTTTCAATGTCGCCCTTAACAATTTGAATCTGTTTATTTCCTTAACTTTTAAACTTATTAGCTGTTATTCTCGATTCGATTTTTGGTTTTTGAGTAATTATCCCCTTTATTTAATTTTGTGTTCTAAATATTTTCATTTCTTGTTGTTTTGTATAAATTAAAATGGCTATTGAGTTAATATTCAACATATTGTTTGCAACCATTTCCGTGCGTTACAACACTCCTAGGCCGCTATTGGTTTTGTGATGGTCATTAAAAATAATAGTGACTTTAGCAACCAAATTCAATTAATGAACCTGCTCCCATTGGCCATCCAACGGTTAACATATTTGTTATGAAAGGCAGAAGATAAAATTCAGTAAGTTCCTTAGGCAGATTTGAGGCTGTAATTAAGATTTCTAGATAACATCGCTTCCTGCTAAAAGTCTGAGAACAAACATATGAGCGTCTTGAGTTCCACCTCCATATGACTAGCAAGTATAAATTCTTTCTCTCACGAAACTGCTGCCGGTCCGGACGCTGGAAATCAGGCCATTCGATTTGTATTTCAAAATCACCCGAAAAACTCGAGAAAATGTCGATGAATTTTCCCCACAAAACCGCCGCCATGGACATAACTCCATTTTACAAGGTTTGTTTTAACACTTTAGTTTCGTCCACATCATCGCAGAACTGATTTCAATCACCTGTTGGAAGTCAATCACCTGAAGGAGTTCTTCCGATCAAAATCCAAAGAAAGCAATCGAACCGCTAGCCGGATCGGCTCAACGGCATTGGCTCCAATCCGGATCCTCCATCTTAGTTCCGCTTTTTCTCCGGATAGGGCATATTATAGATTTGCGGCATTCCTGTGGTATTTTTGTTCTTAATGGCAGATGTGATGGATCAGTTTGTGTATAGCTTTCGTGGTGCGGCTTCTACCGCATTTGATTAATTTAGCGGGAATTCAGGCAAAGCCCAGCGCTTTATTATTATTCTGGCATCGTAAGACAAACTCGGCTTCTTCCAGCGTTGGGCGGCACCATGTTGTGCTGCTACCGTTCCTTATGATCCTATTCACTACTTTTCGGAAGTTTACACGCTCGATTTTTTTTTCTACTGCATCCTGGCGTTCGTCATCAAACCAGACATATCTTTTGCGCCAATCTTCAAACGCAACCACTTGTTCTGCATCGGTTTCAATTGTTGTCCTCATCTCCTTCTAGACTTCATCAACCGGCCTCACTGCGTTATTTTGTAGAACGGGAATGAGCTTCGTCTTAAGAGCTTTTGCGAAATGTTCGAAGTTGAGCTTTCAAAAAGGACTAGTCTTCGTCACATACGCCTTTAACATGAGACATCGATTTTTGAATTTTACCCAGTTGGGGTCCGAGACACAATTCACTGCTCGAAACGTACGGACGTCAAGCATGCTGGAAGTACATGGGAACATGGTCAATTTGGATGAAGGTATTGTCATCTGATAATGCCAATGTTCTTTTGTAGATGTGTCATGACTATATCTCTACTACAAGCAAAGTCTATCAGGTGTTGGCCGTTGTCATTAGTTTCACCGTGAAGACTGTTTTCTCTTGTCGCTCCCCGATGTATTTTTTTCATTTCTGACTTTAGCATTGAGGTCACCGAAAGTTA
Source organism: Nemotelus nigrinus (assembly GCA_947369275.1). Classification (NCBI taxonomy): domain Eukaryota; kingdom Metazoa; phylum Arthropoda; class Insecta; order Diptera; family Stratiomyidae; genus Nemotelus; species Nemotelus nigrinus. The sequence continues at coordinate 14,413,547 of OX376374.1, forward strand.
TTTTGATGTAATTTGAGCGCAATTTCGATGGCTATGGAAAGCGATTTGTACTCCCTATCCAAGATGAATACCACCCCAAATTTACCGGTTTCTGCAGGCTTCCCGCACTCAATCCTATCGGAAGCCATTCCAGAAGTTCCGGAATGGTTTAAAATTTTGCAGAGGACGGATTGTCGGTCCATCGCTCCTACCTCTAAACTTGGCGGTCCGAACTCTCCTCCATTCGGTTTTTTTCTCTTCCACCGGATGTTCAATATAACAAGGATATCGTTATCCGATCTCCAATCAAGATAAACAACATTTGTGAAGGTGAATAGACAGGGCGAAAAGGAGAGAAGAAAAGACTAATTTTTAAAGACTAATTCCTAAATGAATAGATACCAGAGTCAAATAATGGATCAAGTGAGCCGTCGAACTTGTATGCATTGATTCTGAATGAACTATCTACTAACATTAACGATAGGACTCGCAAAATGGCACAGTGGAACAATTATACATTTTCTCCGAAGCGATTTAAGCCATTTTTTTTAACAATGGGCTGCCTTTTCTTATTATTATTTGTATTTTTGAGTTAAAGATATAGAAACGAAACTTAAATGAATCAAGTTGTGCTAAAAATAATTTCTAAAAATACATAGCTGCAGCTATCCTAAAAATAATTACAACTATCCCGTTGTCAACATGTTCAGTTTAAGTTTTCTACGATTATTTTTCCATACAGGAATACGAATAAAGCCTCTCGTGCATCTCTAAGTCCATGTAACTTAAAAGGTTTCTCAATAACAAATATTGGCATTATACTTGTATTTCCCCATTGTACTATAATGATTCCATTATCTTATTAATCATTTCTTTTCAACGACTACACTTCAAAGCAGAGAGCAATCACCACAACCCAAATCTACAAGCTGAATCTCAATTACAGCGGCACTTAATTCCTTAAAAGTTTTTTCGTGCTATAATCGCTGTGCTTTACCGATAAATTTGATCAACACTTTTCACAACATGTTAATGCCCCCAAGCACACGTGATCATCTCATGTTCGTAAGTAAAGCATCGAAAACATATTCAATGACTTTACTAACTGCAAATGCATCCGTCTATGTAATTCCTATTGTCTTGGTTGTAATACCTTTAAAATTAGCAGAGAATAGCCACTTCGATAGCCTGTTAGAATGAGAACGGTCTTCAGAGTGTTATATGCTGTATTTTCCAATAATAAACCGCAATCTCATCAGAACTCATCGAAGCCGGCTGAAGAAGTTGAAAGATCTTAAGTCAGAATAAAACCACAGTTCATATGTAAACTGTTGGCTAATATTTTGATTGGCAATACAGCACGTGGTAGCAATTGAATCTGCAAGCGGTCCTCGGAATTGGGATTCGCTAATAAGCACTGCAAAGCCATTGGTGGCGTATCGCGTGAGTATTGTTATTTGTTGCTATTAGCCAGCCAAACTATGGCTAGTTGGTCAATTACCGTACGCAGAACATCCTCAATGCAATTAGTTGATCGTCAGTGAAGAAACTTCACAGCATGAGACTTAACGCGAACAATATCATACTTTTTTGAAGAACTATTGCATATTCGAGAATGGTGGTAATTTTATAAGAAGTAAAGGAGATTCTGTATGAAAAAAGAGTCCAACAGCAGTTGTTTTGGATTTCTTAGTTTCTTGTCGTTTATTTCGGAATTGTCTATTTTGCAGCATTTATGTTTAAAAGAAATGCGAATATTGTCTTGAGGTAGTGAAGTACCTCGTTTATTCGCACTAGAAGAATAACTTATGTATGTGTTGCCCGGAAGTGCTAAAAATACATTTAACGGAGGAAACATGCTTCGGAAATCGTAAGATAGAGCTACAAACTAGTACATACAATTTCGATTGAGTAGTTTTATGCTAGCATATACATACTTATGTATCTAATTCACTGAGGGAATAACAAGCTTTTTGTAGAGCATACATATTTCTAAAGTTCTTATTTCAGCAGCTTAACACTATAACGAGACTCTCTACAAGACGGATGACATTCTCCTACTTACGGCTATCGACACAAAATTGTGAAAAGCATGAATACACTCCTTTTCTTTTTGAAGTATTTGCTTTGTCGAGACTTTTCTTTGACGAGCAAAGTTCAATGTAAAACAAAGTTCAATGTGATTTATAGCAGAGATTAATTTCGTGCCAATAACACGATGATTTTTCGAGTAGTTAATTATGATTAGCTGAACTGGTAGTATACTTGCTTGTTCAATACAATTGGCTTCAATGAAAATTTAGTAAAACACTGTAAATAAAATAGGAAGTACATATGTATATTTTTTGAAAAGAGCAATAGATCAACTGAACTTCTTCCGCGTCCCACCCAACGAGGAACATTTGTAAATAATTATAAAAGTCTAATTATGTCAAATAGTTATTTTCTCCACAATGTCGTTAAGAACATAGAGTTTTTTCCAAAAATAATTTTCTGAGAAAATTTTAGTGGCTCAAATCTATGGTGCGGTCTCAATAAAAGCGGTAAAAAATTTCTTTGCCCGTAATTTTGAGCTTTGATTTAAAAAAAATTGATTTGAAATAATATTTGAATCGGGTATTAATTACTTAATAGACAACTAGATTGACTACATAAATATAACTAGTACTCTCACAACATCAGTTCTCGATAATTATTTGGACTATAGCATTCTTTCTACCAACTCTTCAGGGTCTCTCTTGTTCTATTGGACGATGTTATGCTTGTATTGACCAAATGATGAAATATGATAAAATGAAGGATAATCTCTTCATAGGGATGCATTCTCAATTTGTTTGTCGACATCTTAATTCGAATTACTAGCCAGATTGTCCAAGAAAAAGACTATATCCACTGTTTAGAAATACGAAAAAAATAATCATACAAATAATATGTCAAATCACCGAATAGTCTAAGCCAGAACCTCTGATCACTTACCGTTTGATGAAATAAACTCGAATAATGCGCGATCGCTTGAACTGAGTCAGCGAGATTCTCTGGACCAGTTGAATCCATCAGCCTCAATTCCAAACGACGTTCCATATGTTCCAAACTGCATCACTCTCTTTTTTCAAGAGTAGTAGCGGTCTTGGCAAACCACATTAACCACTTCCTCGGTATATAAAAGTCTTTCCAATTTTTCAACTTTTTATTTTGAATGTGTTCTCATTTTAACGAACCTAACGTTTACAATTCTTCGCTGTAAATTCCAACAAAGCTTACAGCCTATAATTTACCACAGAATGAACACTGGCTTAGAATTTTAGCCAGGATAATTATAGACTGTCAAATTTTCGTTTTTCTCCTCCGACCTAAATTTTTTTTGCTTTGCAGATTATGATTCGCGCTATTCCGGACGCAAAATTAGTTTGTCATGAAATAATTCATCCATTCAGATTTAAATACCGAATTGCTTTTTTTAAACGAGTTTCAAACTTATATTACCTTAGAGCTTTGTAATGTAAGAGCACTCATGGCAACTGAAATTAAAATGCCACACTTGCAGATTATGATTGTGGATTAAGCCGTGATACTCAGTACTATTGTTACAACAGTAGCACAATCTGATCGTGCGTAGTCTCCGGCTCACGAAATCTCTCAATTCAAGGAATCATCAAACTATCATGAAAACTAATCTGCATCTATATTTTTCATCTGATGCAGCTACGAGTCAATTGTTACAACGACAGTCATCTCATTTACATTGTTCTGTTAACGACAATGCAGATGATCTAGTTTTGCCTATTATCTGACCTCCCCTCCAGATTTTCATGTTAAGTTTTGCATGCGAAACATCCATGACTAAACTTGAACGCTACTGCTATAAGAAGTTTAGCTACACTCCTCACATTTTTGACTGTGTCACATTGACGAAACATGGCTGGCCTTGGAGATATGTGGCATCTTTTAAAATAGCTTTACTATCTTTTAAAATAACTTGACTTTAGCAAACTGGATATTTTCGCTGATTCTAAATTTTGACTACCTGGTACATTAGTTAGAATTTTTGAATAACGTAAAATGTTCATCTCTGTGACCGTAGTCGCTTGGCAATAAAGAAGTCAGATGATGATGGTGTGCTTATTGCTGTGCTAAGTACTCTCAAGGAGAAACTTTACACTGAATTTATACCCAGTCCACAGCTTGAATGTGTTGCTGTCCGTATCTCTTTGTCTTCTAAATCCTCACTGTTTCTAGCATCTTTATATATCCCATGTAATACATCCTTCTAGACTTGCGATCAGTTTTTTCTGGACAGGAACTTTTGCTTGTCAACTGTCTGTGGCAACTTGAACATGCCTTCTGTACAAATTGACTCACGTTTTCTCTGCAAAAAGTCTATCAACTATCTTTTTATTGCCTTATATTTTTTCAGTCGTCTTGCTCATTTTCTTAAATCAACTGTTTCCTAAATGCAAGTAACAACATCCTTGACCTCATAAGCTCTATCATTGAATATTCTTCCTTTTTATTTTTCCCAGCTCCAACACCATACGCGCAGAAAGACCCCATAATCTTCCAATGTCTGTTGATGTGTTCAACAATTTATCTAATCGTATTAAATGTTCCATTGTGCGTCGGTTTGATTTTTAATAAAAAAAAACTAACATTGATCGCTTGGCTGTTGAATTGGATTTTATTTATTATTTTAGTTGCTACCAGGATCTGTTGTTTGAAAATTCTACTTCATTCTTTTTAAATTGATCTCGTCCAACACGGCTGTTTCCTGTTCTCTCAAGTGTAGGGATGCAAAAGGGCGAAGATTGCTCTTGAAGTTAAAAACACTACGCGATCGAAATTTTTGACCTCGAAAATTTTGAACCTCTATGTTCATTTGATAAGAGAGAAATAAGATTAGCTTTGTGTACCTATTCGGCGTTTGTTTAATCTCCTCTGATCTCAGAAAACACGAAAATGCTCTGGTCTTTTGTTTATTCCTTAAAATCCTCTCCATCGCATCCGGACTGCCAAGTATTTAGTGCCTTTATTGCCTCTAACCCTCTTAATGTTTGAAATCTCTTCGAAATGTTTTTCCCCAGTTTACACGAACCCATCAATTCGTGCTTCGGCCTGCTTTCCTTTTTGGTATGCACAATAGAGGAGAGTGACATGCATAGCTCTCTTGGCGTTGAATTGCTGTTGTCCTCACTTGACTCCAAGGATCAATCCTCAGACCACTTGTATAATGTTTTTTAATCACTGATGTTTCTGGTGTTTTTGTGTTATCTTGTCTTCTCTATGCAGATGATTTAAAAATCGGAAAATCTGCTGGGTCTTTGCTTCTTCTGCGATATTTAAATGCTCTTTCTCGTTGGAGTAACATAAATGGTTTATCTTTACATTTCTTTTTCGCTAAAATTTCCACTCATGCCTTTACTTATGTAATATTTGGTACCATCCTCTCTTCTGTTGAATATTTCACTGATCTTGGGATCAAAAGTGGTAATTCGATCCTCATGTCCTAACCGTCACTGAAACGTTTTCTTGGATTGATAGCTTTGTGTTTCGACCCTGCTCCAATTTCTTTAATATGTCCTAATGTGTCAAGCTGTCTATTCCTTTCGTCCGTTCTATACTTGAATAGCATAATGTCTTCGTTTCTAATACCTTTCAGATGCACTTGAATCAGTTCAGCGGAGGCTTACTCGCACCTTACTTTTTAAATATTATCTTCCGTATTTACGCTATATAGGACTTTGAGCTCTCTGTTAAACATTCAATTCCTGGAGCAGCGTAGAGTTCACTTGGATCAGTGTTTCCTCCTCAAAAGCCGAACGTGGTTAATTATCTCCCTTCCATTTTTGGTCATTGAGCGGCAACACAGTAGGCTAATCAGGTTCTCCTTTAAGTACCTCTTAATCGTGCTAATACAATCTTTCACTCTCCTGTTTTGCGGCTCTTACGCACTTACACACAGACTTCAGTTTGGTTCTCTTCCACATTATATTGTCATGTTAAAAAATCTATTATATTTGTTTCTAATTAATTTTAATTCTTATTTTTGCTTTTAACGGATATTTTATGCATTACTTCTACTTCATTTACTTAAATTTACTTTACTTAGTTTCATGCATATATTTTTCCATACACTTTACCGTTATAGTTTTAATTGTATCCAATCTATAATTGGACAGTTTGCCTGCAGAATTTAATATGCACTAAATCAATAAATAGAAAATCTTTGTTTGACTAAAATATATTTTTTAAGATTTTTATCTTAGGTCATCGTCAAAAAAAGCGTCAACGAAGACATATAGCAGCTGTTTTCTTCAATCTTCTTTCTTATAATGTTGATTTATTACTGACTATTAGTAACTTTTATTTGCTTAATGCATCGCATGTCACAAAAATATTCAGATTATTCCACCTAAATCATAAGAGACAGTCGGCTGATAAATTGCCTTGCAAATCGAATTGAAAATTACTTTTAAAATATGTTTACACAACCACCTGGCCATAATATTTTCTGGAATTAAAACATTAATAATGCAATATTGTCACCGCATTTCATTACGGAATCGAAGCGCACGCAATAATTTCTCATGCGCAAAAGTATTTTCATATTTACAAAACATTTCATCAAATAAATGCAAAAATTAATATCATGCGAAACATTTTGTGCCGTCAGTCCAATCCAGTAGACAAGGAGAAATTTTTAATTTTAAATGAGAATAAATTTCATACAAATCCGAATGGCAGCAGACATGTCTGGCATCTGATTTATCTGTTTGTAAGCGGTTTTGTCAATATAGATTTCCTTCGTTTTATCCATGTTTGTTGAAAGGTAAATGTAGCTTAAGTACCATCAAAATGAAATTCTCCCATACTTACCTATAGTCCTAATCGGCTAGAATGCTAATAAGTTGAATAATCTTCCGAAAATTATTTAGTTCATTCTAAAAACAGGCAAAAATTCTATCGCAGATATGTATCTTCAATTACATACTCAAACAATGAAGAAAGTTTTTGCCCCATGACATGGTGCTAGTTTTCAATCATGTGGAAGTATCTTCGCCAGCTGGGTTCTTTCATGCAAACAGATGTCGAAGCGTCTCTAAATGTGTCCTCTTCAGTGTCGCTATGCATATTCAGAGCAAATAAATCGGCACAGCCTCAAAAGAATTGCATGTTCAAAGTTGATATGGTTTTGCTTTTCGTTCTTTAATTACATTTTCTGGGGCTGCTAAGCAAGCTCCAAAAATACAGCATATCGGCTGTAATGTCATTTGGCAGTATCTTTGCTGTGCAATCTTCTATCTTTAGATGTGATCGAAGCTGTACAAGGTTAAATCAACCAGCGAGAGCGGTGAAACGAAAATTTCAATTCGGCGCTAGTGAATGTGTCAGACGACCGTCTGAGGCATCTAGTACGATAAAAACATTCCATCTCCATTGATAGTCTGGTCTGGTTGGTCTTTGATTAGTGGAGCAGCAGGAATTAGGGTGGATAATGCACGCAAGTAACAGCATGGAAACATAGCACTTTAGAGGAATTTCTCTTTTGAGCCACAATCAGATTATCCTCTTGACAACTAGGAAATTTCGAAGGCAATGGATTCTTTGGAAGTACGAATTTAGCGAGTGGTTTTAAGAGAAGGAATCATTGGCAGTTCCCAATACTAACATTTCCTAAGTATACATCACACGAAAAATGCAATGCCTGAAATTGTTTTAAAATACTAGTATGAAAACAGACTTGCTATGGACTCGTAATCTAAAGATTGGCAGCCGGTCCTTCGTTATATTTTCAACCACACAATTCATTCAGTTTCACTCGAGTGAATTTGGTTTTAATTTGCTCGAGGGCTGCCTTGACTGAATTTTAACTGTATGAGTGTTATGGACAGTATGCTAAGTGACATATTACCGGTATGATAGGTGAAATATTACCGGTATGCTGAGTGACATGTTACCGGAAAGGTTGATTCTATATACTTTCTCATGCCAATTACGCCGTTAGCAGTGTTCATCTTTGCTGTGAATGATATTTCTATTTGGTTATGGTTAATTGACGTACGTTTGACCTTTTTATGACTTGATTTTTAGAAGCATTTTGACATTAATGAAAACTACCTTTTGACAGCTCAAACTGCTCAAAATGTCAATAACTAGATTCATCAGCGTGTAAATGACACTGCCAAAAGACTGTTAAACACTCAAAATTATGCTATTTATGCCATTAAGTGCACAGATAGAGATTTTATTTTTTACTGATTTTTAAATAAAATTAGCATTAGAATCGGTTAGCCCGAATAATTTTTAGTTATACCTATGTATGTAAATTTCTTGAAAACAAAACTTTCTTCAACAATTTGAGTCAGCTCATGCACTGACTTTGAAGTACTTGTGAACTCTGATATAAGACGAATCCTTTCAAATAATTTGATATATTTCAGCTACCGAGGTGTCAAAAGTCGCAAGAACACGCATCACTACTCCGTTACATTGCACTTTACTAGAAAACGCAGATTTGCGATCGCGCCGTTAAATGTTGAGGTTCGGGATGCATAGCTTCTGCCGGCGACTGTTTCCCTAAGAAAGTTTTGAAAAATATTGACGTTACTGAGTAGCATATTACTAGCAAAATGAAAACGTATTTGTGCTTCAGAATTTTTTGTCAAGTTTCAGTCGTAATTTTGGTCCGCTATCTTGAGTACTTAGATCTGTTATCTTTTCCGAAAATGTTTGGTTTATCACTTGTCATAGTTCCTATGAAGAGATCTTAAGCACTGAATCAAGCCCGCTACTCCAAGCTTACATAGAACTCGATAAGTAAAAAAGTTAAGTGCTGCCACTTAAGTCTAAGTTCGTTTCTCTGCAGGCCTAATGTTTCTATGCAACTTCAAAACGTGACCCCTGTATGTATAATCTCTGCTAAAAAAATGCAGAAAACATTCCATTGTGTCTTACGCCTCTGAGCTAAGTTTTGACAAAACAGCTATCGATGTTATCTTTTGATCTTTATCGGAACTGACAGAGGGTTTTCGTAACACTGTCAAAGAGATTGGTGAACTATTCCATTCTGTGATCATGGATCAGCTTTCTGCATCCCTGCGTGAAACGTCAGCAAATTTCGTTATGGCCATCGAATGCTCACCGGGATCTCCTACTGCTACGGGAACTCATACGCAGGTTCAGAGCCTTACGATAACAGTGAAACAAGCTCAGTACCGCCTAGGTACTGAGCAGTGGCAGAGTCTGTTACTGCTTGTGATTCAAATAATATCAACTGGCTTATCTCAGAAATCTGATCCCTCCTCATAACTGGATAGCATGCAATATCTGCAACAAAATTTTAGCTTGTGACAGCCAGCCTTCTCCTACTGACCTGCTTTTGCAAACTTTCACATCTTTGTATGATGTTAGCTCGACGATGCATCAACAACCATAACATCAGATACATTCTGCACCAAATGTAATTGCTGGTATTCCTCATACACAAAAAGTAAGTCCTGACAGCCTCGCTGAAAGAATGATTAATTCAAAATTATCACTACTGCCGATAACAATAAATTACTGGACGCCTGTTTTGGGCCTCCCAGTATACTTGCCAACTCATTCACCAAAAGACCTTTTCCGAATTTTCAACGAATTAGGAAAGCAAATGTTCCCACCTAAGCTCTTAAGTTTGTAAAATTTCTCTATAACACCAAAACAAGCGAGGCTTGTTGAAACTTCGTGGGCTATGTATTGATTTATTTATATATTTATTGGTGCATCCTACAAGTTTTATGGGTAATCCAACTCAAAAATTTTACCCGGAAAAATTTTTGTAGATCTAATTCTCCCTCTGATCTTGCTGAATTTCCGACCCTACGTCCCTGAAGTAAAATAATAATGAAACAAGTAATTAATGCTCGATCACTTTGCTAGTTTGGCGTCATATATTTTTTCTTTCAGCGCTAGACCTTTTTGGCCATACCCTTCTTCTCTGAGGAAAAATAATTCCACCCCGAACCATGTTTCTTTCAACGGTTCTACCTCCTCACCAGCTTCTTTTTGTCTTGATTGAAAAGTTTTTCCGCTTTACACATCGCTCCGATATTCTTTCTCTCCCTTCTTCATTTTACTGTACTAATTATTTTGAAGTTGAGAACGTATTGCTCAGTCTTGATCCGAGTTTTGATGGTGCATCCGATTGTATTTCCAATTTCAATGAGTGGTCCATGTCTTCTTTGCTCTAGATCTCCTTCTCTATCCACTTTAGTTTGAGCCTATCGTCCAGCATTTTCCTCCTTCCTGGAAAGTTTCTAATCCATATCTCCGTCTGTAATTATTTTTATAAAACTTGTTTTCTCTACAATGTGCCCCGTATTCATCCTTCCATCAGTCCGGAAAATCATAGGTTTGTGAAGGATAAGTCTACTTTGGCTAGCCTCATCCTCTTCTTAAACACAGCTGCCCTTTTTAAGATCATCAGGGATAAGCGGACGTATTGTTCACAGATTTTTCAAAAGAATTTGGCGCTGTCAATCATAGTTCATTGCTGGATAAATTCAAACAGTGTAAAATTACTATTAATAATCTTTCCTCTTCTTCCTTTCATCTTGCTTCTGATGTTTCCCAAGGTTCTGTCCTAGGTCCATTTCTCTTCTTGATTTTTCTCAATAACCTCCCTGAGGTCATTGATAAAAATAAGCGATGAATTTTAAAAGTTTTTCTTTTATCTTTTTATAATATATGAATTCTTGTTATCTTCTTTCATTTCATAGACATAATTGGAATTTGTATAGAATTGCAGTGAATTTTCGTAAATAAATAAGTAAATAATAAATCGAAGTAACGGAGCACATAATGCAAAGTTATTATAAAAAACTAGTTCAAACGTTGCTTAGACATCTGAATTTGCTCAGTCAATCACAAATAACAGCATAACCCAACATTCAAATGCTAACAAAAAACATTCTAAATCTGTAGAAATATCCTTTTTAAAAAAAATAGACAGTCACTATAGGAAAAAAATGAAGAATGTAAATTCGATAAAGTGAAATGGTATGCTGCAGCTAATACGAAATCCTACCTCTTTGAAATGTTGAAGGGTGCCCGATCACGTTTAACGCATTGTGATAAATGATAAAAACCTATAATTTGAATATATTTTATTCTTGCAGGGATGTACTCCGTCTATTTTGCATATCGCTATGTGATAAAATCAAATGCTTAGCTTCCTCGCAAAACATCACAAAACTGTTGTTTGCATGTTTCCGTTGAACAACACAGTGTAAAAAAAATCCAGGACTTATCGCTCTTGAACAGACTGACGGACGGAAAGAAGATTATGAATCTGAAAAATATTCAGATATTTATCATTTTTTTCCTATTTGTTTTTGGTCGGTTTGTATCGTTCTGACAGATTTATTCCACAGTCGCAAGATAATTGCGTGGAAAATGGAAAACTTCTTGAACAAACAAGTATCTAAAAAGTACTTTGGTGTATGGTCGACTTGTTGTTTAGAAGTGTCTTGAAGTGCTTCCCTGCTGATAGCCTTAAGTGCATTCCAGCCAGGCGCAAGTCGAAGACGAGAAGGCGATACTTCAGTCCCGAAAACAACACGAATGAGTCAACGGTGTCGAGGAAGCGACGCCAAGACTCCGAGCTGTACACAAAATTTCAATTAGCCTCGGGGTATTATTTGCCAAAGTTTAATGCTTTTGAAAGGTGAAACTTCCACTTTCGTCTCATTACTGCGGCGAACGTCTCTGGAGTAGGAATTTCCGTTTGCTTTCGCGTTGCAATTATTCTCCGGGGAATATATGAAGACAGTTCGCATTTGCGTTTTGATGTGGCTTTGGAAAATTAGTACATATCGTGTTTATCTATTCGAAAGAAGCTGCGGATGTAGCTGAGACTTTGATTTGAGTTATCGCTGGTGCAAAGATTTTGATTAGTGCACATCAAAATCAAGAGCAATGAACGAGAAAGAATCAGAGTCATACCTTTTGCATGCAAATTCAGAATTCTAAGAAAGAAACGAATAGTATTGATTTTCGTTATCTCAACTGAAAATTTACTACGTTCAAGCCAGTGCACGCTAATGGTCTGCTACTGAGAAAACTCTCTGCTCGTACCGAACAAAGCCAATGCAAATTTCATAAAATTGCTCGTTGCTCTTTGATTTCCCCGAGGTATTGTCCCACTTCATTCACATCTATGCATCCGCCGACTTATCGAATCCTCGGGGCATGAACCAGAGATGAATATAAATTACGCGACTAACAAATTCAATAACGTGGCATTATTGTACGAGGACCAGGCGCATACAACTAAATTAGTTGTTTCACCTCGGGCCTAATCAAAAACGAGCCACCGCGTCGATTCATTAAATTCTTCAATGAACGCGGCCTCAGATAGCGGCCGCCTCGTAATCTCCTATTAAGATTGAATTGACAAAAATTAATTATGTCATCTAGAAACTGAAAGATTTTTCCTAATGATAATCGTCTTGTAGGCAGTCGAATCAAAGACAATCACAAGAAATTAATTCTGAAAAATACACAAATCGTTGATCGCGTAGAGCGAAGACCTTTCTATTGAGTTTCGTGCGACTTGGATAAGTTGAATAATGAGTTTGGGTAGGAAATCTTTTCACTGTCAAAAGCTAAAACAGAGTAGCATATATTTTCAAGGAACTGTTAGCTGTGGCTAATTAGCTTGGAGTTTTATAAAATCAATTGGAAATTAAAATCAAAGTTGTTTCGTGAAGATTTTGAATGTTTGCCGCCCGATTTAATCTACATAAATTCTGAGCAACGTTCAGTTTAGGTTGCCGGGTAATTCGATTCGCTTGTTCGATATGACCACCGTAGCATTTAGAAAATCAGTCTTAATTTTAGATGCACAGTAGGAAATGCAACTTTGAATCTTGTTGAGAATTTGAGTGTTACTGGTCCCATTGCACGAGATGATAGCAACCTGAATGACGTCGCTGCTAAGAAAAGTTGAGTAAATTCAGCAATATCCGCGAACAACTAAAATCTCCACATATAACTGTTAAGCCTTGTTAGGCTCAGTGCCAAGTAGCGATAACTGGTACGAAACACTGCTTTCGCAATGGACTGCGAAAATTTCGCACTGGACTGCGAATATTTCGCAATGGACTACGAAAATTTCGGAATGGACTGCGAAAATTTCGCAATGGACTGCGAAAACTTCGCACTGGACTGCGAAAATTTCGCAATGGACTGCGAAAATTTCGCACTGGATTGCGAAAATTTCGCACTGGACTGCGAAAATTTGGCAATGGACTACGAAAATTTCGCACTGGACTGCGAAAATTTCGCACTGGACTGCGAAAATTTTGCAATGGACTGCGAAAATTTTCGCATTTCAGTGTGAAATTTTTGCATTCCAGTGCGAAATAAATATTCGCTTTACAGTGCGAAATTTTCGTTTTTTAGAGCGAAATTTTCGCATTCCAGTGCGAAATTTTCGCTTTCCAGATCGAAATTTTCGCTTTTAAGAGAAAAATTTTCGCTTTTTAGAGCGAAACTTATATGTCGATAATGCATTTCCATATTGTGCGGAGTTAATAACACAATACAAATCTTGTTTCCAACTGTGCCGATATTTTCAAAACGCAGCTCTAAAAGAACTTCAATCAACAGAATTATTTTACATCAATTAAATCATTTGTATACACTTTGCGCAAAATCGGCAATTATTCCATTGGCTTTGACCTATATGAATACGCACATATATACCTCATTAAAGCATTATTTCTCAATGCATATTTACATCTATTACCTTATTGGGCTGGATAAATCCGCATCCTTACATCAACTTTATTAATTTTGTCGCTCATGATCAATTTCCTTTCGGTGGCCAGTCAAATGCTTATTTCTGTGTCAATAAAGCATTTTCATAATATGCGGTGCTAATAACAAAATACAAATCTTGTTTCCAACTGTTCCGACATTTTCAAAACGCTTGTGAGCTGCGCAACCGCAATTAACAGAACTATTATATATCAATCACATCATAGTTTCTCAGTACATATTTGTATCTATTGCGCTATCGGGCTTGATGAATCTGCAACCCAACATCACACGTACATACAACTAGCATCGTACCCAAAAGAACACTATAAATTATTCGTTGCCGTGAGTGGATTTAATATCTTCTCCGGAAATATAAGCTATTGAGTTTTTCATCATAGTGCTTTGTGCAACAGCTTTTTCCTTGAAACTTTCTATGACTTTTAAAAGCACAGGTTTATGGGCCGGTGGAATCATCGGTCCATAGTTTTTTCAAAATGAGTCCGGTCAGAACGTAACCGTCAATGGCGACCGCTATCGCACCATGATAACGGATTTTTGCTACCTGAAATCGAAGCCCGTGGTATCGGTGAACTTTGGTTTCAACAAAACGGCGCTATTTCGCATACAGAGAGAGAAACAATGAGCTTATTGAGAAATCATTTTTGTGAGAACCTGATTTAACATTTTGGACCAGTAAATTGGCCGCCTAAATCGTCTGATATCACACCTTTAGATTATTTTCTTTGGGGCTAGTCTCTGGTCTTCAGGGATAAGCCAACTTCAACCGACGCTTTGGAAGCCAACATTACTCGTGTCATTCGTGAGATACCGGTCGCTATGCAGAAACGCGCCGTCCAAAATTGGACCCTCAGGATGGACCATTTACGGCGGAGTCGCGGTCAACATTCAAATGAGATAATTTTTAAAAAGTAAATGTCATAGATTGTTCTTTCGATTCACAATAAAAATTTTATTATAGAATTCAAATTTATGCCTTTTATTTGAGATTAAAAGCTAAACCTCATAATAAATCACCCTATAGATGTATGAGATAGATAAGCGATCGAAAAAATATTGCATCTAAATAAATATGTAAGAGCCTAAGTTCTCATACAAGCGATCATCATACGTTCTCAAAATCAATCCTAGTGCCACACTCTGCTAACAATCGCATTCTGCTAACTCCAAACAGTCTTTAAAATCGTCAACACATTAAATTGCTCCTACTTTCGAAACAATTATTACCTCTCTAATCCTATACTAAACGATAACTTTATGATAAATGATTTGCCACACCTAAGGCAACCAGGCTCCTGCAGTTCAGTTTATATGGAAAGTTTCTTACAAACAGCTGGATATCATGTTCTACGGTTGCTATTCAGCTCTCTCTAGTCGGTTATTAATATGTTTTCGAACTTTTTCATGTGACTTGCGTCTACGACAATTAAAACCACCTTGTCACAATCTATCAATTCACGAAAATATCCTCCCACAATTTTTTTCACTCTTCTCTTTCATAAGATAATATTTATTTGAATATGATAGCAAGTCAACTAAATGACGGCTGTGAAGAGATATGCAAGCATAGATCATACAAAGGAGACGAGCCGACAAAAAGTGGTAATAGATAGACTAATAAATTTTATTTCGAGATTACATTCACCTAATACGAAGTCGAAGGCAAGTTTCGAGATGAAGGAGTGATATGTTGAAAAGGAGATTTGAGGTTGTAACTGACTACATTAGAAGCAGAAAGACTTGAAACAAATTCTCGGGGTAATATAAACTTATGAAATAATCTTGGAAGTATATAAGATATTTTCGATCTTGAGTTTCGCTTTATTGAAAGATAGAAATTTTTGAAAGGACACTTCAAATTGCTTCAATAAAGTATTTTTGTGGATAGTGTACCAACACTTGATGGATTCACTATCATCAAGACATTGGATTGAGCTGCAGAGTTAATCTGTTGCTTTGGATATATTTCATCTTGGACATGTGCTGGACATAGTCAAGTGCCACCACAACACACTCTAGGAAGCCAACTATCAACAAATGCCTAATCATTTCAACCAAGAGCTGAGCAGCATTCATCCGTAACAACAATATCGTCAGAGACACAGTCTAGCCCAAATGATTGATAGTTGGATCGAGAGACTAATTAACTATTACGGCAATTTTCGGAACTCGCCCTCGAAGACGTATGCACTTACGCCCTCCTTGGTATTACTTCTCTTGATCTTGTAATAAATAAATTTGTGTTCGTGTTGATTACATATGTATTGAGATTCGTGAAGTCGAAAAAAGATTAGTTTTGGCTAAGCCTATGGAAGGAAATGATTTTTCTCAAATGACTCTCGGCTTGGACGTAGATACATAGGCTTATGTGCATAGGCAGATTGGATTTACTTTGTAGATGGTGACCACGTATCGACCTGATTAATTCTCTTTGACCTCTCAATTCCAGGCTGATGAAGTCATTCTGTTGAAGTGGCAAAGTTTCGTGAGTAGAAAGCGAACAATAGACACGATGTTCAAATTGAATATTACATTGACGATTCGATCAGGTAATTCTGAAGAAATAGACAAGTGTAACTAAGTCGATATCTATATCAGTTCAATTATAGGCTAAAAGATTTGTTTTGCTCTTCAGATGTGATAGGGGAGGATAAGTTTTGTATGTTTTGCTGCTTAGTGCATACTATATATATTCTTACTATTCAGGTTTCATATAGTACCTGCAGCTTTACAATTAATTATGTTTGGCGTCCTTCGGTAATGTGGCTTAATTAATTGCATGAAGCTATTAGGAAATCAGAAAAAAATGGTTGAATGGCAGTGCAATTGTGTGATAACTTTGGGAGATCTACAAAGGACAAGTCTCTCTCCTACTATTAACGTGCTTCCTCATGTCAAAGGTAATTTGAGTGATGTATTGTTTTTGGTTTGTAATTATAATCAGTTTGTAAGAAAGGTACATTTAATATTTTATGAGAATGAAACATGGAATGACATATCCGTATGCATTCGTAAAATGCTGATGGACCCGAAGATATCCATTTTTGTCACTTTATGATGGTTGTTCTTTTCTGTTCAGAAACTGTTCTTTAGCAGAAGAATCTCTGTTTGTTTTCCCTGATGAAAGTTTAGGTAAAAAGGTATTTAGGGTGAAAAAATGTATTCTAATACCAATAATATAATCCTGTAAGACAAACTAGGCACACACGTCTCTTCAATGAGCATCAACATCACGCTATCTATGGAGACAGGGAGCCGATAAATAGATGCTGCAAAATATTTAATAATCTTTCGAACTACTATTCCTCTTATATCTCTAAACCTTTTTTCAAAAAAATTATATACTATTTTAAATTCTTAGTTAAAATTATTTGACTTGCTATATTGAATTAACTACCAGAAAATAAAGTCTGTTGACATTCAGCTTAAGGAAAATAGTTTAAGTTTAAGTTTAAATTTATTACTGTTTGTTACGTTGTTTGGTTAAATAAATAAATAAATAATCATTATGAGCCTGAGAATATTTTTCAGACTGATAAATCTTCGAATCGGTAGTTTTGATAGTGATCCGCAATTTGTATGTTTTTTTGGTTTTGATAAATTAAGAGAAGTAGTAATTTGCCCCAAAACGTCCTTGTAACTGGGTGTGTAAATTTTGATACCTCTAAAATTAATAAAATCCACAGTTTCAAGCTTAAGCTGAGAGCCAGTATGTTCCTCTCCTCCAATTTAAGAGCTAAATGCGTGGTAAGTTCTATTTGCCAAATCTTAGCAATAATGGAGTGAAAAAAATTCGCAATGTCTCCCGGTAGAGATGAGTACTTGCGTTTTTCTCAGATCTTTCAAAAGCTGTGGGTGAATCATCTATTTGGCGGACATAGATGCTCTGATAATAGGTTTTGAGCTTTTTTGTCTCATGCTATTATTTTTTTTTGTTTTCCCATCGCCATTAGTGACAATTTTGTTTGTTAGCAGAGCTCTTCACGTTCTGAAACGAACAAAGAACAAAGTTGACGTTTTGAGATATAAGTTAACTTTCCAAATGATTTATAGCTACGATTTACAAACATAAAATGTTTGACCATGCTTATGAATTTATGAAATTGTTTTTCTTTTCGCATGCTTTGGTGATTAAATCGCCGAAAGTATTTGTGTCCTGACCAAACCATCTTTTTGAAAATGCTGGTATATAGCTAGATATGTGGTCAATAGCGAAAAGGTCAAAGATGCAAGCATGTCTTTCGAAAATTTCATCTCGCCGAGCCTGGATAGCATTCTTCCGGTTATGTTAAGGAAGGGAGTGACCAACTGGAGTCAGATTAAAAAAAAAACACTTTTGAGTATGCTTGGCCCTGGAATATGTATCGTACCTTGGCGAGAGATTAAGATTGTCTTTACACCTAAACCGAGGGGAGATAATTATTCAGATCCAAGAAATGTTACGCCGATCTGCTTAACATCATTTATGTAGAAATGCCTAGAAAGATTTGTTGAATTGGTCATTTTAGTGACATTTATAGTACATTTATTACCTACAATTACTAACAAATAAATTTTCAAAGAACCAAGTATGTGATATCAATTATAAACGTGTTTCAAACATGCATGTGATATAGTTTTGGACACCCTTGCCTATATGTGCTTTTGGCGCCCACTAGGAGTGGCGGAAAATTGTCCCGAAAGAAGTCATCGCTGCAAACATGATCGCGGTAGTCTTATGAACAAAAGCAAATTTCATACTTAACTGTAACGTGTGTGCTACAGTTGAAATAAATTTCAGCCTTCTGTCTCTATTATTTTGGGTTTTATTGGCACACAAAATTGTTATGTCCTCAAATTCCTGTATCATGTATGCGTACAAATCGTTGGCGAAACTAATAGTAAATTGAAGTATGTATTTAGATTTATTCATTTATTCCGGTGCCATCATTTTGGAGAAGCTAATATTGAAAAACCAAACTCAGATAGCTGTCGTATTCTTTTTTGTAGCTCAAAAAAGCTGCCAAATTTTCGTGAAGAAGAATCTTCGACTTTTCTCACCCACTATATGAGAGCACACGGAGTAGCGCGTAGTCACTCGACACATTGACTTGGATATCATCCGCTACTTGCATGCATGACGAGTCCACTTCACATGACGGATTATAATTTTTTGAAAACTGTACATCATTCTCCAATATTAATCTGGATTCCTGTACGTTATCTTTTATTGGATCAGATAAACGTCTAAGCACAAAGCACGAAACACCGGCCGTCACTCCGTATTAGGAGTCGCTATCAGAGCTTGCCCCAAAAACTTCAGTAGTGCCAAGATGGTGAAGATAGTGTCATGTAAACCACATGAATTACTGAAAGGCACTTGCTAGGCGCTTTCAATAGTGTCCAACCCGGGCATCGCCGACTACATCCTCTCCTTTTCATATGGCCATCTTAATTTTTCAAGCTTGCGGTCAACACAAAAATCGGTTTACGAGCATGCATGAACGACTGGCCACTGGCTTTGTTCCGGGGCGACGGAGTGACTTTGATTAATTGGTTGCCGTCTTGATTCAGATTACTAGCGACTTAATAGTGGATTAGATGATTTTGATCACATATTCGTACGCATTTACTTGTCGTCATCGACAGCGGCAGCATGCTTCAGTACACATTTCATTTTTTCGTTGGAATCAAAAGCGATGAGGATGAATTACAAGAAAATTGCTCCGGAGGTAATTTCGATGTATTCAGTTCGATTGTAATCAGATGTCGGACCTTTTTATGGTCAGGATGGAGTGGATAGAGGTGCTTGGGTTCTAGGAAAGGATGAAAGCTATTTGAAATTTTTCTGCTAGTGGAATACCTTGTACTTTTGTCAAAGGAATGTTGCCGATTTGTTGTGATGCTAACGACTTGCTTATAAAATTCCGGAGTTAGATAGATGTAGTTTTTGTTTGTAATTTGTGACGCTTTGAATAACTAAAAAATTGACAAAAATAGCCTATCGCGATTTTGACCCAAAGTCACAAGGCGTGATTTTGCGCACTTATACTCAGTGACAAAGTAAAATTATTGTAAAAATACGATATTTCTTCATTTTCACAGACAATACTCACTTGCCACTCTTTGGTTCATATATCCTACGTGACTACAATAATCGATTTCCATTCACCCACACATAACCGAGAATATTAAGATTGACAGTAATATTTCCACTCCGTTTTCGTAATGTGATGTTCGAAATGGCACGAGTATTTACAAATAGGATTCTTGAAAGGCATTCGCAGACAGTGTTAACGTGCAAAACAAAAGCCATTAAATTGTTCAGATAGTTCGATAAGATGTGCTCCCAGTTTTATCAGAAATGAGTATCTTTTATTATTTTCTAAAGTAGACTATACTACATGGAACAATCAAAAGCGAGGTATGCAGATTGAGATAGAACTGCCACTTCAAAATTGAAGACAGGTGATGATTTCATTGTTGGTTTCATCAAAAAGTCATTCAATATGGTAGTGACGGTGTGATAGGTTTATCAGGTAAAGGTCAAGAATAACTCAAATTCAAAAAGTTAATTTAGCTGAGTAAGTGTTTGTCTTTAGCTTTGATGAATGGAACACTTTCTGAGCACTTTTCGAAGCAACACTGTTGCATGGTGCATTGAAAGTGTAAGAGAGCTCAGACTAAATTCATCCATGTACGAGTTTTCATTGGTTTAACCATTAGAAATATCATTATTTCATAATTTACCAATATTCATGTATTTCTCTAACGTTGTTCCTGTATTTCCTACGCAAATGCTTCTGCTACATGTATAACAATTGACGGGAATTCACGCGAAATTTCAAATTGAGAATCTACGAAGCAATCGTAGGTTGATAAAACCAATAAATTGATCGCTCCAACAAATTTGAGGAAAATTTGAAAATGATTGCATTTTGACATTTTTCTCTCTTGGATGGTTGTGTGTTTTTCAATTTAAAAGAACCTGTAGGTTGTATAAGCAGGCAATAAGCAGCCACAGTATAAGCAGACGATTAGCATAGAAATCTGATTATTTGAAGACTGCATGCTTATTGCGAAAGACATGTCTCATTTAGTTTTTTTTCATGTAGTAAATTCTATTAGCATATTAGTTGTGCAGAAAATTTATTGATATATTATCTCCTCAAAAAACCATTAAATAAAAATACTGAACATTTGAAGCATCTCGTGGCTAAACTGTTTTTGTGGTATACAACCAGAACTCGGACAAGGGTCTTCGAATATTAACCAAATACAACTTGACATAATGTAAATAAGATCAGCATCGATTCCAATGAACTATAAAATAAAACTTTTGCTGCCAGCAGACCTTAATTGAAATAGCATTTGCTGCGGAACAGCTCTGAACAGCGGCCACCATAACATAAAAATAGCCTGACCTCTTGCCCTCTGCGTGACATTTGGTACCGGCTAGCCACAAGTGTGGTGGGGGATTTGGAAGGACAGAGCAAACTCTAACTGGGTCTTGCATGGAACAAGAAATAACATATAAAGAAGGGAATCAAGAGCACACATCAACAAAGCTCCACTAAAGCTATTTTTAGAATTTAAGCAACTTAGCATATTTTCTTTCAAGAAGCAAAACGACATGCGAAAAAAATTAGATAGATTTAAAATTTGTAACTTTGAAAAGGAAACGGACTGTCGTGAAACTTATCAATAGCCTGAATAAAAGTAAATTTAAAGCAATTTTTTCAAAATGCTATTTCAATTAGAAATAACATATAAAGTGAAATATCAACTGTCATTATGGAGCTTGACAGTAACAAGGGCCCTGGACCTGACCTCCTCCCTCCTATTTTTCTGATCATGTGTGTAAAACAACTGATCTTGCCCCTTCATACTACATTCAATAATTCTCTCTCCTCTGGACTATTTCCTTCGTATTGTAAATCTGCTTATATTACACCTATTTATAAAAGTGGCGATAGACGTCTTATTCAAAATTATAGAGTCATCGCCATTCTATCTGCTATTCCCAAACTATTTGAAAAAATCATCTACTGCAAAATTTCTCCTATGGTCGACGCTCGACTGAACGAGCAGCAGCATGGATTTAGGAAAGGTCGTTCTACTACAACTAATCTTATGGTGTTTGTTTCTGATGTTTTGTGCTAAATGGAGAAAGGTGATCAAATTGACGCAGTCTATACAGACTTCAGCAAAGCATTCGACCGAGTTGATCACTCCATTTTGATCCCCAAGCTGAAACAATTCGGAATTGCAGGATCCTTACTAAAGTGGCTTGGCTCCTACCTACACGACCGCTTGCAATTCGTGAAATTCCGAGGTCTCATTTCTAAGAAAGTCGTCGTTAAATCCGGTGTACCTCAAGGAAGCCATCTTGGCCTTCTTCTTTTTAATATCTTTATATCTGACATATCGGAGGTTTTATCTGATATTCCTCATTTACTATATGCGGACGACCTCAAAATCTACCATGTCATCAGGTCACAATCTGACGCTACCTTTTTTCAGTTTAAACTGAACTCTCTAGACCATTGGTGCTCCGCGAACAAGCTCCCTCTTAACATTGCCAAATGCCGCGCAATCAGCTTCTCTCGCAAAACTGCACGCGTTCATTATACGTACAGCCTCAACAACACGGCACTCAGCAGGGTTGACAACATATTAGATCTCGGTGTCACCCTGGATGAAAAGCTCCGCTTCAATCTACATTACGATAGAGTGCTTTCCCGAGCAAATAAACAACTTGGTTTCATTAAGCGACGGGCCAAAGAGTTTAAGAATCTTTGGGTTACTAAATCCTTATATATTTCACTCGTGCGTCCTCTTCTTGAATATGCATGCACTATCTGGAACCCGGCTTTCGAAATTGTGTTATTATCATTTAGCTATTACGTTATTTGTTATCTATTTGTAACTAGTTTATTTTTGCGTTATTTATTAATATTATATTCAGATATAGTTTTGTTTTTTACTTTGTTTCGTATATTATTTTATTTTATTTTGTTTCGTAATTTTATCCATGTACTATATTATTTATTCTTCTGTACATGTACACCTTGCTTGGTGAATAAATAAATAAATAAATTTAATTCCTTTTTTATATTAAAAATAGGTTTTTAGTTATAATTTTGTTTTCTCCTTTCTTAAAACAAAGCAACTCTGCCACATCAGTTTCTGATGATTGAGCTCAGAGGTTCCAGAAAACGGTACTTTCATCCGGATCTACGGGTGAGTTTATTTGTTTTTTTTTAATTGTTGTTTTTATATTAATTTATATAATAATTATGAATAAAAAAAATAATGAATAAAAAAAAACTCTGGCTTCTGGTGTGCTTCGAACATAGGATTGGACAAGAGACCGCGCACTGAGTTTTGAGCTCACCTAGTTCTGAATAAATACTTGAGCTAAATCAGTGGTAAAGTGAGTGGAGGAACTCATCAATCCACACTCGTTTTCACGTTGATTGCAAATTTGTGCATGGAGCACTCTCTTAGCTTCAGCCCCTACACTTGACACAGGTTGCTGTGGAATTACTTTATTTTATATTAAGTTAGAATTTTATATCATTCTTTTGATTTTTTTTGATAGTTTTTATTTGTGTTCCACACTATTGTTTTATTAACATAATTTTTTTCTTGGGTTTTTCTCAGTTTTTTTGTGGTTTCCAAATCATAATGGGCTACTAAACGCCTAAAATTTAAATTCAGTGGAGCCATGAACCGGTGGGCTCGTGATTTCCTTGTATTTCAATTTTCCTTATGCTAACCTGTGCAGTAAGATGTGTGGACTTGACTTGTTCCTCCAATCGACTTTCCGATTTTTTATTTGTATTTTAGCAAAAGGTCGGTTTCGCCCGTACGGTGGGTGTTAGAATTGAATCTGAGGGTAAAGTACCTCCACGATCGAGGCAATGTTCAATCGAAAGCAAAAATAGCCAACTCTCTGTCTGATATAAACACAATTAATTTAAGTATTTAAAGCTTTCATCATCGGCGCTAAAACCGGGTTCCTGGCCTGGCCATCTTCAACAGATTTTTCCATCGGTCCCGATTGCGAGCCGATGTCATCCAATTAGGCACCTCAAAGCTCCAAGCGTCCTGGTCAAAACCATCTCTCCAGCATAAGCAAGATATTCTACCGTAAATCTGTCATCTATCGTAAAATCTGACGCAAAGGGTTTTCCAAGCATGATCCTTTTCGCTCATAAAGGCTAGGAGTCCTGCCCATCAAAGTCTGCCAAGGTTTATCTTTGTAATTATATCTGCTTCTAAATACAATTCATGGTTGAAGCGTCTCCAAAATCGCCCTTCTTCACATATGGGGCCAATGATTCCCCGCGAGACTTTTCTCTCGACCGCGGCTTAGAAGTAGGGTGCCTTTTGCTGAGCAACCAACTCTCGGGTCGACACGTGAGTACTGACAAGACAATAAGACCGTTTTATGTTCCTGTGACATTTCGGGATTTGAAGAGCCTTGACACATTGTAGTTGGTTTTATTGGATTTTGGCAGCCGGCCGCGTATTTCTTCTTCCATGTTGTTATCGGCTGCTTCAACTGACCCAAAGTAGTTGAAGGATTGCACTATTTCGAATTCATGCTCAACTACCCAACTCTAGGTATTTAAAATATTGCATCCAAATACTGCATTTCAAAGTTTTCAATTCATGATAGCTTGAAATATATAACTGCTTTAGTTCATCAAAGAGACAGCTTTTGACAAAAAACGACAGCTCACTGAGTATTTCACAAAATTTTCTGAGTGCATGTCTCCCACGAAGAGGGGAAACATCCCTAGCACAGTTCCAAAGATGGTGAATTAAACCTAACGAAAAACAACTTTTGATGATTGTCGAACAGAGAGAATTTTGTTGATAGCCTTTGTTGTTGGTTAAGTGAAATGCAAACAAAAGGAATCTCCAAAGGAAGAGTTGTTTGCAGGTATAGGTTAGGTTTCATTAGCTGACACAAGGTCACGCTTAGACCTATTGATACCAGATAAGTGGACCAGGAGAAAAAGTGTCCAAGCGGCCATCGAAGGCATCCTGACTTTTTTGCGAACTGAAGGATTTCCTTCAGTAAACGTAATAGACAAAGAGCATCATATTGGTAGAATATTTTAAAGCTTTTTGTTTCAGGTATAACTTCTTTTTTTTGAATTTATATGCTCTGAAATGCTTATGGTAGCCCGAAAATGAGCTTATGAATAAAAATTCAAATCCACAACGTAAATTCTGAATCTACGTTTCAAACAATTCAGCGTACAAAATTAGATTTTCCATATAAATTCTGCGCTTCATATGCAATTAGAGCAAATTAACTTGCAAACTAGAATTTATATTTCAAACTTCCTTCTTCATGAGAGGAACAATCCACGTATTTCATTCATATGGCAAGTAATCCACACTATACAAACCAGAAGATCCGCTGAAGCTCAGTTTTCGTATAATGAATATTAAAGGAAGCTCTCGACTGAAACGACTGGTGCACTGGTTCAAGGTTGCTGCGTTGCTATGAAAACTTTATACTCAAATCTCTCGTAGTACATGAACGCACGGCCATTTCATCAGCTCACCTGTTTTCAGTTGACCTGAACTGAGGTGCATCCTACGTGAATTGTTTGCTCCTGAGTTAGTCGGCCGGCCGGCCATGGTGCAGCTCTAGACAATTGTTTTGCATGCAACACAAAAGTAATTAGGTTTCGTGCTATTCATGCCGTGTACCCATTTATAGAGAACATGGTTCAATTGTAAACATGTTTCCTGTGGATTCCAGAACGGCATACATGCTACTCGTCCAAATGCTTCGCTCTCGATTTTTTCTTGAAGCGTTTGTGAAAAAAATCAGATATTCGTTTGTTCTCGAATTAACCCTTATTTGGAGTTTGACGGGTTTTATTTTTAACGAGGAAGACGTGGGCTATCGAGACGATAGCTCAATAATGTTTAAATTAAACAGATATGCAAGAAGCGATTTTGTACCAAGATAAATCAATCCTATCTTCCTTTTCCTTTAAGCGTATCAATAGAACAAATTAATTTGCAATATTGTTTGCAACAATTAAAAACTTAATGTGTGTCTAAAACAAAATTTATCAAAAACTGCATTCCACTTAGGGTTGCCAACTCTCCCGGAATTCCGGGATTCTCCCGGAAAAATACAGTTCATTTAAAAAATCTCCCGGCTCCCGGAATGCAGTTAATTTCTCCCGGAAATTTAACAAAAATTGCCTTCACAGAATTATTATATTTTATGCTCGCTTTTATATGCTTATAAATAATAGAATATTAATGATTAAAATTCGTAAATTGCACTAGATTTGTACAATTGATTAAATAAAAGATCTGAGTGCTTCTTTATATGAGCCAATAAATGAGGATAAATTGTACGACGATTACTGTTTGCTGCGAGAAGTGCAGGACCTTGTCGCAAGTAAAACAAAGAGGGAAGACTTGCGATGGGTTAATTTTTTTGAAAAATGTAAAGAAGAATCGGGCAAAGAAATAAAAAAACTTGTTACATTCGCTCTATCGATCCCTATCTGCAAATGTTGCCGCTGATCGTGCTTTCAGCGTAGTAAACGAACTGTGGTCAGTAGATATATAATACCAGTTCTGACGCACTTAAGAGGAGCAAAAGGGGTGCAAATAAGAGGAGCAATAAGGAAATGGTGCCTTCGATTATCGGCCCGCGCATGACGTAAGTGATGACCTTTGAACTAATAAACAGCTCAACTGGGCTTTAAGCTTATTTAACAGGGTTGTTTATCAGTTCAACTACCCTATTTATCGGCCCAACAAGGTTCTTTATTAACTCAACAGGGTTGTTTCTCATTTCAGTTAGGCTGTTTATCAGCTCAACTGAGCTATTTATCAGTTCGAGATCATCGCTTCCGTGATGCGTGGGATGCGCGTGCCGACAATGCAGGCACCATGTCCTTATTGCTCCTCTTATTCACTCTTCTTTCGTTCCTCTTAAGTGCGCCAGAACTGGTATTATATGTCTACTGTGGTGAAAAAATCGTAATCGGCTTAATGAAACACATGTAAAATCATAAATTCAGGTATGCACAAATTTTAATTACACATGCAAAGAATTCTATAGCTTTATCCTTGCAAATCAAAAGACATTACAGGCAATTCGTTGTGTAAAGAAATATCATTTTAAATAAATAAAATTGTTTTTCATTTATTTTTTTATTTTCCTCCCGGATTTCCGATCCGCTGAGTTGGCAACCCTAATTCCACTGCCATAGTACTCTGGGTTAAGCAAATATATGTATGCAGCAGAAATATTCTGCAAAGAATGCTAGTGGTGCGATAATTGAATATTATAGGTGTTGTGATTCTGTGCAAAAATCTAATCGTGCGCTTGTAATTACCTTGTATGAGTAGTTCTTTGAATTTTAATTTGGATTGTGAGAACTGGAACTGGAATTGTATGACTGAACCACTTGCAACGGGTTTTAATGATGTAATTGGCGCCGATATGGTATTCGACCACATGGTGCCGGTGGATGTTTATATTATGCAAAAATATTAAGTATTTGAAAGTGAAATTACTCGTTTTGCAATGAACTTGTCAGGAACATGCCGAAATCAATCAATGTGAATTAATGTTGGTCGGTAAACCAAGCAAGGTCATGCATAGTTTTGTTATTTGATTCAGCATAATTTATTATCTTTTGAATACTTGAGTACTTGTGTACATTTTGAGTGCTTATGGTCCTACGTGGTTAAACTAATGCATAAAAAAAATGGAATGGTAAATTGAATGAATTGAATACATCAACATGAATCCAAAGAAAAAGTAATATTATAAATACATAGAAAAAGATATATTTGTTCTTCCTTGTATTCAAACGAAGGGAGCAAAGAGCTGGGTTTATTACCAGCTGTGACACAAAAGGTCACCATGAAATAGGCATTAGCACCAACAGTAACAACAGAGGTGAGGACCTTCCTCTGTTGTTTATGCTGGGTAGCTCCCAGCGTACTTTGCCTCCTACATGTAGAAAAAAAGTGAGGATTGATAAACATGCTGCTGGAAATTCGTTTTTTGGAATTGCTTACCACGACGTCATTGAAAGACTGACGGCGGAAAATCCACGCGCCTTCCAAGCAACTGATAAATGAAGTAGTAGCGAAGCAATAGGGGTAAAAAAATTAATGGACAACAGGCACAATTAAACCTTTTAAAGCTACAATGATTGACGATATATCGTCGATCCTGCTTCAGAGAGCACTACAGCTATAGCGTATATTTACTGCCTCAGCATAGGAGCTGAGTGATTGACAAAAGCTATAGTGACCGTCATTTCGAAACCTGACCGATGGAATTACCATAGTCTGATGGATTTTAGACCAATCAGCTTAACATCCTTTCTCCAGTCACATGAGACAGGCTGGTGGAACCGCTCATTAAGATATTGTTTGTTGTCATCAACACGCGTATGTGCCATGCAGACTAATAGAGTAAGCACTACATAAAGTAGCCGGAAAAGAAGAAAAAATTTAAGAGCAAAAGCAATTCACGTTAGTATTCTTTCGAGACATCGGAGGGGCTTCAAATAATATAACCAAGACGAATATCTTCGATGCTCGGGCATTTTATGATTTGGATGAATCCTGACAACTTGAGCATTGGATTTGCTGTAAATAGGTAAGTTGCAGCCATTTTTGGGGGAGGACAAAAGGAGAAAGCATTGTTGATAAGGCACGACCAAAAAGGAAGATTAAACCGCCCCTTTTCTGGTTTCTAACAATCAACAATATTCTTGTCATTTTGAGGTATAATTTTGGTTTTCTAGTGGTAACGTATACTAACAAAATCGTGGTACTTGCGAGGCGAGCGTTTCCCCAAACCTAGACCAGATCCAAATCCGGGCCAGAGAAGCCGGTTTTAAGACAAACCCGACAAACACTGAGCTTGTACTCTTCACAAGGAAAGACAAGATGCCAACTCTTACCACATCCACCCTCAACGAGATAACAAGAAAATTTGTTGATTGTGTTAAACATTTGTGCTTCATACTAGACAGAAAAGTGAACTTGAATGGCAGTTTTGTAAGTATGAAGTTGATAAGCACTTTTTGCGTGTAGGTCTTCCAACTCTAAAACCTATTCACATATGTAGTGAGGCCGATTCTGGTGCACGGGGCAATCGTGTGGTGAAACGCTGCAGAGAGTCAATTGTCGAAATTTTTTGGCATACATTTCACGAGTGAATTCAAATCCACCCCAGCGACCGAGAATGAATCTTGGTTTTTAAGCTCGTTAATTGATTTATCTTCAGAGGCACATCCTTAATAGAAATAGGTGCTGAAAGTTCAAGCATTTCGTACGATTCAAAGCAATGGGGTCATAACGGTATTTTTACAGAATATCAGAGACGGCATTGTCTCTTTGCTGAGAATACGGATAAAATAAGCAAAATAAAAACCTTCTAAATCATGGCACTCACAAAAAAAAGACCGGAGGATCTTGCTTTGACGTACACAGAAGGATCAAAGACGGGCACAGGAGTAGGCGCAGGAGCTTATTCAACTGATCTTAGCCTTCACCAGTAGAATAGACTATCAGACCATGCTACCGTATTTCAGTGTGAAGCGTTTTCCAGATACAATATGCATGGCAATTTGTTGGTGGATGAGTTTCTTTGACAGCAGGAGAACCGTTCTCGTACAGATCATCTTTGATGATCATTATCGGTTGAAAAGTGTCTGTCGACAAAAAGTAAAGCATAGCAGTCTCCTGATTAAGTGAGTGCTCTAACATGGTGGTGTCATAGGCAATGAAAAGACTGTCTAGATGGCGAAGATATGTTTAGCAGCTAGGAATAACCCCTTCAAAACTGTACCACGGTCTCTTGCTGAAACTTTACCCAAGCAAACTAGACGTGGCCATTTGGGATAAACTATAGTCCGAATGGGAAAACAGGGCAACATGTAGGATAGATTGGATATTTTGGTAATTGACTGATTCAAACCACAGCAGGAAACTGACCAAGCTCAGCAAAAACTGCTTGATAGTGATGATACATCTGCTCACAGAGCATTACCTTATTGCATCTCATGCGAATAGTTTAAGAATGCTATCCAACAATAACTTATGCAGGAGATGCAAGGTGGAACAGGAAACCATCAAACATACTCTTTTCAAGAGTAGGGACCTAAATAATAGACGTTTGATTGTTTTTTATGCCTACAACTCCCAAGAGATAGCTAGCACCGCTTCATTGATTCACTCTTACAGAATGCTACTCGGCAGCAGAGAGTGGCAAATGAGCTAAAACTGATAGACAAATGCAGGCCTCGTAAGTAGCAACTATCTTCCTTCTCTTAACCCGATCTACTATATTTCAGAGCTAGTATCGCAAACAATAACAGTGTATATTACAAGTATTAGCTTCATTCATTAAAGTAAGAAGAATATTTGCAGGCTCTTCACAACGCCTAGCTATGGGTGTTTGAGGGATTTCGAATAATTTTGTCACTTTTTATGAGCCAGCTATGTGAAAATTTTTAGCAATCAAAGCTGGTTAGTTAAAGTTTAGTCTATGGCTCTAAATGCAATGAAATGCTTTAACGTCTTCCAACATAGTGAGAATTTGAATTTGGCCTAGCTTATATTTAACATCTTAACCTCGTGTTGTCAAGTGAATAAAAAACTAACTACATGTGGCTGCAGTCCCAGGTTCGAACCCACGACCACACTTCGAATTTTCATTTCAACAAGCTGTGATTAGGTACCTGAGTCAAATTAAACTCATCAATTCACTATTGTCTGAATTGACTGTGAATGCAATTTCTGCTAACTTCAAACTCCAGACCAGCTGCTTATGGCTACCCAGGTTACTTTGCTTGGATAGTTTTGTACCAGCGAAAACATTTTGCCTTACGCTCTCGGTTTGCACTTGGAAGCATATGTGTAGGATTGATGACGTGGTTAAGGCGATGTTTTTTTTGATAATTAAATTGTGCGAGCAAATCTTCAAAACAGTTGTTCCGAAATATTTCAATAGTCAAGAAACATGGTTAAATGTTTTATGATTTATCGGGAGCATCCTCTTAAGTCATCAGTTCCCTTTTCATCATAATTATTGGCGACACTCAATTTGATGGCCTGGCTGAAATGCTGACAATTCTATATCATGCACTCTTTTTATTGTGATGACCCAAGTAATCAACGGTTAAAAATATTTTCGAAACGTGTTGACCGTTTTCGAGTTTTGGTACGGTGTCATCTATCATCTACCGAGAACGATAATTGAATTTTAATACCGCTGAATCAATCGTCTACATTTACTGACGAGTATCTACCCCACCACGATACAGTTATCACACTGAGCTGTCTGCTTTAGTTCGATTTGCCATTGCAAGCACTATTGCGTTTGCGACCTGCTATTGTCATAGAAAATTCAGCGAATGCGCAAGCAGGACGAACTTTTTTATTGCTTATACCAAATTGATTTCGATTTTATGAGCGCCTCAGTAAAT
This sequence comes from Nemotelus nigrinus, assembly GCA_947369275.1. Taxonomy (NCBI): domain Eukaryota; kingdom Metazoa; phylum Arthropoda; class Insecta; order Diptera; family Stratiomyidae; genus Nemotelus; species Nemotelus nigrinus. The sequence goes on from OX376374.1 coordinate 14,444,830, forward strand.
TTCATACTAGAAGCTTGTGACCTGTGCACACATCTGAACCAGCTGGATGCATTGAAAATGACATGTCGAAGTAGATGAGATATGTCCTTGTCCTATTGATGGATAGATGATTGCTATATCCGCGAGCCGTGGTGTTATTATTTTTCGTTTATCTCAATGCAGGCCATTCCACATAAAAATATCACTTGTGACACACCGTCTGCAGTATTTGACGTATGCTCTTGGCAAGGCCGTTTGAACCGGCTGATACTAAATACAGCATCCTTTTGACAAATTGTAATTTCTTTGAGAAATGTTGTACAAATATTTTTTCTAGTAGTACGCGGTGAACCAATAACAATGCTTTTCAACATTGGAGGCGCATAATTGATTTGATTTGGAGCAGATTTCAGCAGCCTCTATTACTAGAATTTTCGTGGCAAATGATATACATATAAACGCTTTACTTGTTTTAGTGAAATCTTTTTAGTCCATTAATTACAGGTTGAGATTAATTTACTTATTTAAAGTCACGCAGCAGAGCTCAAATTCATTTTTCTTGTGACAGGTGTAATGACATTCCTTGCATGAATTCCCTGTATGAAAATAATGACTGATAACAATAATACACGTATGTAATTTTAATCTTTTCCACGAGCATCGACTTTAGATTGATGAGTGGATTCATATGAATCGGACTAAAGTTTGAATACGTAGCATCGTTCATGCACATGTCTGTATCAATTATAAATAAAAGTTGCAACATATGAGAACAGGAGGGTTCCTGAAACCAGCTTTTTAATGCACTGATAAAAAATTAATTTTAAATATACAATGACGGAGAGCTATGATTGTATTAAGTGTGCATCATTATTTCGCTCTTCACGGACGAATTGTTTTAATTTAATCAAAAAAACTTTTTATTTACTGATGTCAATTTACAACGCATTCCATTTAAGCAGAGTAGTGAATGGCACTTCTGACATTTGCAGCTTAATTTATCTGAGCACGAACTTTTTGTGCACGAAGGTATATGTCGTAGTGAGTTAAATTGGTTAAATTACTGATAATGAACCATGCCAAGTAATGAAAATGTTACCTTTATATCAGCGCAAATCTAGCAGTTGTTATGAACGGTGGTAAGTTTGTATTTACTACCTAGTAACTGACTAATAATGCTTGTTTAAAGTTTTATTTATTTTATTTATTTAACGACATATTTATAGTTTATACTTTCTAAAGGTTTATCTAAATTACATGAGTGAGCCATAAAAAACAGGAAATTGATCGAATTACTCTCCCGACTCAACGAGCTAGTTACCTACAGAAAGATCTTCTTGAAGAACAATTCGGTTTTGAAGTCAAACGCTCCATCGAGCTGCAGCTTACATACGAGTGTCATCACAAGATTTAATAAAAAAAGTCGACTGTCTTTGTCATATCTGACTTTACCTGAATGCTTTGGAAACAGGAGCTAAATCTCTTTTGGAACAGGAGAATTAGGAAAACAGGGTTTTTCAAAAGTTCTACAATTTTATATTCCGCACCCACTAATACGCACTAATATTCCGTTCGAATAAACGACAATCTCTCAAGTACACGGCCAATAGAATCTGGAGTCTCGAAAGAATCATCATTGTTTCCACTGTTGCATGCATTACAGGCTGTCATCGCTTGTTGGATAGGTTCAAAATAGCCCACTGATGCTAGCCCATAGATGGCATATTTATCGTGAAAGTTCGGGATTGAATGCACACAAATTCCAGTTTTTTGACGAAGATATTCCAATGGAATTTTTACTTTTACGGTTTTTTTTGGAATGTAATTGTTTTCATTTTTACGGTTATTTTTTCGCCTCACTAAAAATTCGGTTTTTGATTATCACGTGAACTGCGATTGGCGTGCGCGAATTCTGAATTGCTGTTCAAATAAATTATTAAATAGTATATAGTAATAAAGTATTTTGAATTGTTGTTCAAACCAAGAATTATTAATAAAGAATATTACGAATTTCAAAAGTGTATGTGAATCAATAGAAGTGGTACAGGGAAATCTGAAGATTTCTGTACTCGGTCTTAAGTATAAGAACACAGGCATTCCATTGATCCCCGCAATCACTCAACTGAATCTCAAACAATAGAAGGCATAATCTTCAATAATGCATAGAAAAACAATGCATAAAAACCATAGAAAAACGTGGGCAACTTTTCTGGTAAGACGACGAAGACAAAACCCAAGCCAGCTAATAGTAGACAACAAATTGACTAACTTTTGACACAAGATCATCTCAGAAACAAACTCAAACTCTTCAAACAAACTTATAACTACCAACTACTTACAACAAAAATTTTAAATATTATATATTTAAAATTTTAAATATAACAGAGCCTTTTTCTTTGATCCAGCACCACCTATAAAGTACTATATTTTACCAAATACGAAACAAACAATCGAAAGCTTGAAATTTTCTAGAATCGCGAAAAGCCATAAAGAGCCCCTGGTACCTCAGAAACTCTCAGATACACAAATGCCAATTATTTGATAAAATAAATAGACAGCCTAACAGCACTCTAAACGTCTGTCATCTGTCTAACAGTTATAACTATTACTTACCCTATCGCGTCAAGCATACTACGCTTGGCATGACGGGGTGTCTAGCAAGCAGTTTCTTTAGTCTCACCGTTTTCGAAGTGGTTTCAGTTCTGCAGGACAGTTCCTTTCAGCAGTTTTACCTGACTTTACATATTTCTGATTTACAGAGTTTTAGAACGTCCTTATATTCGTCCCAGCATTCCTGGCAACCGTTCCCGTATTTGTCTTCTGCGACAACCTAGATCACTGTTCCGCCAAAATGGCTTAGGGTTGCATTTAGAGCAGGCTCCGGGACAGGAGCGGTGGAAGGCTTTAATGAACTTTCTCATGATGGCATTTACCGCTCCTTCTAAGTCTGATACAGAGTCAATTCTAGGAGGAGAATCTAGCTCACCTACAACCACACTTTCGAATATCTCCAAGTTGGTGTTCCTGCAATGAAAATGGTGTTCCTACATTGGATTACGAAACGAGCGAGAGCTATGGGTTTAGCTGAATCTCATACTGAAATTTATGTAAGCATGATCAGAGAATGATGGTCCTCCAAGGACTCTCTAGTTCTCTATCAATTATTCATTGGACCCGATGTGCAGAATAATAGATCAGTACGTTTTTCATGAGAGGTCTCCTATAGGTAAGGATATTCATCCAATTCGCTACCATTACACTGTTATAATAAAGCTGAGTGCAGACTCACATTTTTCTTTGATATTCTTGCTACCCCAGTCGGTATTATGCGCCTTTGCGTTCTGTGTGCCTCTGCGGCGAGTTTAGTGATCTCCTCAGTTGGAGCGGGCCTGTAGTGTGACATGTAAGCAGATGCCCGGAGTACATAGTTTTTTTTCTTTCCCTACCGCACCATGACTGTCGAGTCCAGCAACATGGCCTTCAAGGCTCCTAAACTACTGTTATAGTAGGGTCAACTGGGCGTAGATTCCTTTCAATCTCGCCAGTCTCCAGAGCGAATTCAAGCTCTGAGGGGCTAAGTAATTTTCTGTTTTAAACACGACTTCATTGGCCACTTCCATTGCGTCATGAGTCATCGATTAAACGGCTGTGCACCGAACATTAATTTTTTGCAGGTAACAGAAAAAGAAACGCAGATCAATTCGGACTCATTGGGATTTTTTTTGTGAAATGGCCAATGCAATAGGCTTTCTTTTTCATTTATTCCAAAAATACGCTTCTGGTTACTTAACCCTCGTTCATTAGATTTATCAAATTGTTTTTACATCAAGGTTATCATGGAATACGGATGTGTAAGTCAAATCATTTTCAAAATCAGATATATGTAATGTATGTTGTCCTATATTCACATAATCACTCTCCTCTCTGATATTATGTTCCGTTATTCGAATTTCCAGAAAAAATATTTATTTACTATGTCGCGCAGCTTTAATAATTTCTCTTCAATTCTACTACAACATACTTAATATTTCCTGTTTAACTTTCAACAACGACTGCTAAAATCCTTAATCGACATTAAGTTGAACTACAGCTACGCCAATGAAATAAAACTTTTCTTATTACAATTAAATGCATAAAATGATGCAATGACAAACTTCATACACACCATACTTCTAATTAACAACGTCATTCAAATGAAAAATGCGAGAGTAAATGTGGAGGAGTGATAACAAATTGTCCAGTTGGTCAAATAATGACGTGAAACGAATTTCTAGCAAAGTTTTGTATGACTGTTTCGTGTCCTGCTGTTTCGTGTTAGTCGGTGACACTCTTGCAATGAACGCAATGGCAAGAAAGTTTCAGGCAAATAACGGAGTCGACGACAACATGGAAATTACTTCTATTAATTTCATTTTGCTAATTGCATTCCTTGTTGTTGAAATTACCAGTAAGCTTGCCGGAACTGCCGAGAACTTGTTGATACTGTTGTTTTTTCTCGGTAAGAGTGATAGTAGGAGGGTAGGGAAAAAGAGGGATGATTCTGGATTTTGCTGTGTAGTTTTTGAAAATAATTGATTGTCGGAAAGTTTGAAATTTGTTTACTAACCCTGCTATGTAACGAAATAATTAACGTTGATGATAAAAGGTATGTGGTTGCTTGAAAATTCGAAATCAGGTCGTTTGCGTACAGTTTTGCTGATGGAACTTATAATTTTTGGTAATTTATCAGCTATAATAAGTTCCATTTTGGAGGAAAGAATCATTGGATTATGGTAATAAACGAAAAATTGAGATGATTTGTCATGTTATATTACGAGTCAGCTGTAAAAATCGATCACTTTTAACAAACTCCGTTTCATGACAATAATAAAATAATAACAATGATAGCTTAGGCAATATGGTTTAGCAAATATTTTGTAGAATGGTCCCTTATTTTAGAATTTAGACAACAATTTTTAGTTAGGTTGATGATGTATGCAAGTGATTATTTTATTGTGTCCTCGAACTTAATGAACTTAAAAATTGACCTAGAAGGACCTAAAGCCGTCTATCCGAACAAGCAAGCGAAAATTGACCAGAGTACCGTACCAATAGAGTGAAAAAACTAGCGATTGGTGTCCGAAGTGGTATGTTTTTGCGTTTGCGTTGCTTTCAACGAATTTTTAAACTGTCAGCTTGTGCAATACGTGGAAATGTGTGGAGAAACGAGCGAGAATAGCTGAGGAGTGAGAAATGACAGCTGTGAATGTTAGTGTTTATTATTATGTTGAAAAGCATAGCCTTCGCGAAAAAAGACAATGCCGAAGTTAGATGAGGCAATTATGATGAAATGAGCCCAAAACAAGCCCAAACAGAACAAAATAGCGTGGTGATGATTTTGGTGATTAATTCTGATGCTCAAAATGGCTTCCGATATGAAGCAAAAAGTTGACAACAGACTTCAATATATCAAGAACCAGTTGCGCCAACAAGCTCATTAAAGACAGTAAGCACGTCAAACTAGAAAAAAAAACCAAAAACAGCTGACGGAAATCAAGCAACAGTTCCAACAGCAATGAGAAACTCGAGCTACAGAAGTGAAGCAGCAGCTCAATGAGTTAGAGAAAAGTTTGGTAGTTATAGAATTGAAACTATACTTCAGCAGACAGATTTCTCGCACCATCTACAAAGAATAAATTAAGGCCATTCCGTTTCGACTCTAATGATATCACTAACCGGAGCTGCAGCAAGACTTCTTCAGCCTATCCCGATTAACAATAGCTCCAGCCTTTCAAACCGCACTTATGCTTTGGATATGAGTTATGGCAAAAGGAAGTTAATCCTTTATTGCTTCAGACACGGAAAAAGAAGCTAGGAAAAACTTTGCTACAGCTGGATGAGGACATCGGACCACTGAAGTTTTTTATATCTAAAGCGTCACCTATCGTCGTTTGAAGTGAAATTCAGCTCAAGGATAACAAAGATGTTTTATCATACGCAATGACGTCCAAATCAGTAAAGCACGCATGTCGTAGCAATGCTAGATTCCATGAAATGTACGAGAAGTGCTTATGGTAAAGAGCTGATACTACGAGGATATTAGCAGATGGAGTTCCTCAATACCTGAAGTGTAAAGAAAAGGCTGGATTATCGTAAGAATTGGAATTCAAGATATTGTCATGAATGTTAAGACCAAATTCAAGCATCACCGAAAAATTACTAGGTGGTGAAATTGTTAAGTGAAAGGACATCATAGCCGTAGCTGTTGCAAAATGTGTAAGGGAGAGTCCTGGTAGTACTGCACAGTAAAATGCAAGCAAAAAAGTGAGGATAGGCGGCAGGAAGTAGCTATTTCTTCCTAGACAGCAGCAGGGAATTTAGTAGATCCACAGAGCTGATTCTTCGGGCGGCAACCGACATGTTTCAACTAGATACAGCTCGGCGATTTAGTGCTTCAGCCTGAGTTCTTAATAGCGCGTATAGCTGGATTTCAATCGAAGAAAATGGAAGTATTGTTGGCACATCATTGCTATCGAAAGGAATCAAAAAGATGCCACACATGCGTGGACATGAAACGAATAGCAATTTTGACGAAACATGAAGAATTACTGTTAGAGTCGCTGAATTGAAAGCTGTCTTATAATGATGCTAAGGTGTATACTACTAGGAATAAGTCTGCACTTAAGAGCAAGCGGTTAAATTAGAATTCAGGGTACAACCAGAAGACTTTAAGGAGACAATGGGCTAGGTTTCGGATCTACAATAGCTGAACCTTGCTTGTAAAAAAACAACAAGGAACGTTCAATTTTCAATAGAGAGTTGTGATTTAAGATTAAGTTCGCCTTGGTTTCAGAATAACGATAGGGTGTTGAAAGACATAGGACCGAAATCACGGCAGACATGGGAAAAACCGATCGTGTGCTCAAAAGGCTCAATGGTGTCGTTTCCTGGATATAATAACATCGCAGGTATAGATGGAACATCAAAAATAACTTCCTAGATTGCTTTTTTTTGCGCCTTATTGTGGAGAAAATTTCTTTGATTATGACGACAGATTTATTCGGGACTAACAGGTCTAAGGAGGCGTTAGTGTTTGATGTTGCATTTATGTTAGAATGATCCAGAGCCATTTATCTCAACAGGCAATGCAAAATAAATTAGAAAATCCGACCGATAAAGTGGAAAAACCAGCAGGGACTAGAATGTTTGATTTTTGTATGTACCAGTCAAGGTAGTCAGAAAGCGTATATAACCTTTTCCAACATAAAAGCGGACTCAGCTTTAAATGCGAACTGCTTTGTTTTTTAAATTATGTGAAAAATGAAAAGCTCTCAAAGTGTCTTTCAAGAAAACGAAATAATATTTAAACTTAAATTTACTGAGCTACCATTCGAAATCAAATGTGCGCATTCCACGCAAACGGGGTCGAAAATCCACGTACATTGTATAGTTTGAGATTCCCGAATTCGTAGTACTTTTCTCTAACTCGTACAACCAGATCGATCGCATGGAGAAAGGAAAGTTTATATCTGAGGTAGTTTAACAGTCATAATTAATCATCTTTTGTGTCCAGGTGAACCCTGTATTTACAGCTACCGAAAAAGTGAGTTTTCAAAGATTAAATAAAAAAAGCAATCCCACGACAACCCTCCTACGGGTCTAGGGGTTGAAGCTGGTAGAGAGCTTCATTACAATTTATTTAATCATTGTGGATACGAGTGTGAAGTGATTAGTTCCACGACTCACTTTACCCCTGATTTAAATCAGGTACCTAATCAGAGCTAGGTGAGCTCAAAGCTTGGTGCGCGGACCCTCGTCCGAACCTGGATTCGAACCAGGGACCCCACACGCAAGAAGCCAGTGCTCTACTCACTAGGCTACTCAAGCTACTCAAGATTAAATACCAGTTCAAATTTACTGGAGATCCGTGTATTTTATTTTTTCCCACAATGAATGAATACATTTTCTGCGTAATCCTTGTTACATTGCGGATATATTACATAAGGATACAATAAAGCATTTTATATCTATATATAAGGTTAGTTTAGGTTAGCGAAGAGGGCCGCCGGGAACGCGGCCAGCATTAGGCCAATAGACAATCACACGCATTCACACTTACAGCCATGGCACTGGCGGGATTCGAACCCGCAGGCCCCGTAGCACGCCGCTTTTCGGCCTGAGAGACCCCCTTTATCCATATATTAAATATCTATATTTTTACAATGGCAGTTGGCCATAAGTTGACCATAAGTAATAACTATGTACTCTCAAACCTTTTAGAAGCTAGATCTCGATTGGATGCAATAGCGCGCACGTCGCAATATCACGATTACAAAATGCATAATAAATTCTCGTTTAATGTGGATCACTTGACATAATCACGGAGCGGAGAGAAACAATTTCCACAAGTGCTATAATTCAACGCTTTAATAAGAACAAGAACAACGATTGGGTAAATATTTCTTGAAGGTTGTACACTCTACGCAATCCATACGAATTATAACCAAACCTACACTGAAACCACATTAAATCTGGAACATGTATTTCATCGATTTTATTACGTTATAAATGCAAATATACTTCAGATCGAATGAAAGTTACACCTTTTCATGCCTGCACAGCACCTTCAGGCGCTTGCTGTTCACATAACCGAGATAAAGCTACGAATATAAAACACATACATAAATTCTCCACATGAGATATATGCGTTCTGGATAGGATTATCAGCTCTTCGAATGCATATTATCCGGAGCATTTTTTATCATATTTTCTTGGATTACTTTGCCAACTACACGAATTCAGATCATCAAGACTTGGATTTATTGAGGAGCTTCTTTGCATTGGCAGAGCAGGAGCCGTCACCGGGAACGGAATGCTTGAATGGCTGCGTTCATGAACAATAGTGCAAGGAAAATTCTTGACGTCATTCGTTGAAGTTAATCTGTAATTAGTCTGCAGGCACGGTTCAGTGCTTTGACGAGTCGAACGGCATTTCCACGGAACAATGTCATTTTTTCGGCTCGTTCATCTGCCGACGACGGCAGTAGAAGTCTATTGTTGTTCCGACAGTTTTCCAGGCCATCGGTTGCTTTCCTCGATGTATCGAGCAATGCACCTGCTTAGGTCGTAACAGGCAATTAAGAAAAATCAAAGTGGATACGTTGTCTTCATTTGAATCTCGTGGCTTCTCACGATCCAATAACATGCAGTTTGCAGTATTGCAGTTTGCACCGTCTTTATCGGCTTGTATCATTCCCTGGAAATGATTATGAATATCAAGTAAGTGTTGTTAGCTGAGATTTGTGAATCTTTCCGTGTGTATAATGGAAAGTTTTTCGATTGGATAATTTTTCAAGCAATTTTCAATAGTTTAATGAACTGGGAAATCACAGTCATCTTCTGCTATGTTGATGCTATAAACTTCAAGGACATGTTACTTTTAAACGAAACCCGGTAAACATACATATGTAGATTGCTAAAGCAACATTGACTGTAGATTCAATAGAATCAATATACATTGCAACATGTTGTTTTGCTTCGAAACTATTGGTTCTATCATCTCATGAATTTCAACCACAATTCAACCAAATGGACGCATGGATATGTGGCATCATATCAAGCTCTTTGAAGCTGGCACCACTTCATCAAATTGAATTTCCTGCACAATCCACTCCATCAGCCCGACCTGCGATACGAGTAGCGCAGGTGATTTGTGTGGTCGGCCTCAAAAAATCATAGTAGGCATAAAACAGTAAGCGAATTCCATCAGGTGTTTCGCTGAAACTGATTTCTTCATGCCGACGAGCAGCGCTGTGATGTTTAATTTATGCACGTAGCAGAAATGCACCGTCAGAAGATGATTGTGCATTGTGCGTGCTATTTGACTAATTGCTTGATTGAATTCACAAGAACATTAGCGATTAACGATTAAATTGAAATTGTGTTGATTGATTGTGGTTTGACGCAAAACTACGGAAAACATTTCTAATTTTCTTTTTCTTTCTCGGAAGCGACAGATAAGCTATTACTGGTAAATATATAATCGGCGATTGGAAGCTAGTCAGTAGCGGTGAATCCTTCTGACCAAGAATTTCACATGGACACATTTTTTGAACTATTAGCGCTAATGGATTTTCGACTAATCGTTCGTAATTATTCACATTTTAACAGATCGTTAAATGGTGTTGAAAGCATTTCAACATTCGGATGGGTTGGACATACTTGGAGCTCAATTTCTTAATGTGCGACACATTTCTATGCGATTAGATGATATTTACCAGGCATTTACAGCTTGCGATTTTTACTTTAATCATCATTTGCATTTCATAAAAAAATGCTGAGAGCTTTTTTGCCGTATCCGGTCGTTGCCATCGAATCGTTTTATTAAGTATTGATGAAATGAATCATTTTGGCTTGAAATCACAATAAAATTTCGCACTATTTGTTTCCACAATAAGCATTATTTCCAATTTGAACGTAAAAAATTAGTGTGATTCAGCATTATCTTCCTCATGGAATAATGCGCAAAAGAGCTGGACCGCATATATGAATTGCAATAAATTTTGAGCTGGTTTAAAATAATAACAAATTATATGAAAAAGTGTGGAAGAAAGTCTAGTCAATTCGCAATATGGAATAAAGCTGCAAAGCAACAAGTCTTAGTCAAAATTTGATGGCGCTACTTGAATGATTATGTATGTAGTACAGAAAATATTGGTTACGCCAACTAATGTTTCATACTCTCTTCTACGCAAATTAACGAATCCAGATACAGTATGAATATTGAATGTCAAAAATAAATGTTAAAATCAGTGACAATGCTTTTAAGCTCTTTTACGTAAGAAGTTTGCACGGCCGAATATTCACCATAATGCGCCTCGACATTCCAAAATATGGCTCCTGAAGCGTCAAAGAATAACTAGCGCAGAGGAACAGCTAGAAACACTTAATTTTGAAGAAAAGTGGAGGATTCGTGCAGATTTTGAATGCATATTTTTCTACCACGCGTGCTCCAAACTATTTCGTAGGCCATGCAACATTTTGATCTCAAGAATGCATTAAAACTAATAGGGTAGAAATGTTTTGAGGGTTATCACTGCATGAATTTCAAATTTTAGGAAAACAAAACAATTCTTGCTTATAATCATTATCGGATGCTCACCTTACAAAACTTTGAAAGCAGCATGAATGAAGAAAATCCCCAGTGCTTGCAATACTTTGCCAACACTGCAATTAAAAATCTACCACAACTGCTTCACGTCAAAATCAAGCAACCCTATGAATCTCGTTTTCATTCGACAATTTCTTCGAAAGTTATAGGGGTAGAGAGATGTTTAGAGCTGCCATCGAAACAATTACCAAAACTTAACATTTTCATTGCTTATGTTTTGTTATATGAAAATTTAACGGAAAAATAGCAATAATGCCTAGTACTGGCAACATTTTTCTGGCACAGTATATTAAACTTGCTTCACGTTGAGGCCAACTCACACTGTAAATTTTGTTTCGAACCAATGACTGCACTGGAATTCTTCAGGGGTAGAAATGTAGGCCTAACCATCTCAAAAGTTTAAATTTTCAAAATCTTAATATTTGTTGTTTTTGTCACAACAAGATCATTACCATTTGAAAATTTAACTGTAACATCACTTAGTAAAAGATTGACAAAAATAACATAGCTTGGAGATGTTGGGGAGGTTATTGACAAAATAATTAAAATTTAGGCGCCAAGATTATTCTACCCCTGAGAAACTTCGGGTATGGGAACGGAAGTCTAAGTTATTTCTGCAGGACGGCTATGAAAGAAAAGGACCAAATATGCCCTTCAAGTTTGTTGAGTAACAAGTTAAGGTTCACAGAGTCAAAAGCCTTGGACAAGTGTGCATAAATTATATCAACTTGATGTTTAGAATCGAAGGTTGAGACGACAAAATTAAAAAGCACCATAAGATTCGTCGTGGTAGAGCGGTCTTTGATGTCACCATGCTACTCAGGAACAACAAAAGGTTATACAGTAGTATAAGCTATGCTATGAACAAGGCGTTTACTGAAATAGTAGAGGAGAGGTTTGTCCAATATCCAATACAAATTGATAAGACTGATTTCAATGGATATTTTCTCAAAGTCAACTTTATAGAAAAAGTAACGAGCGACAGAAGGACTTTTCCTCCTTTCGTAGAAGTCAAGGTCAACATTAATATAGGGTGGATGGCTGGAGGGTGATAGTCATGAGGTTTTATTTATGAAAATTTAACAGCAGAATGTTAAACGGGATTCAAAGAAACTTTAACAAGAACGAAACCAAGAACTTTGTTGTTAGTATTACAAAGCAAAAGAACAAAAAGAAAGCAGGGAAGAGCTCATAACAGAGAGGTGGCTATAAGATAGTAAACAGAAGTTTTTGGACCCGCATTCTACAGATTGCACGTTGAAGTTCAACAGAAGATCATACGTGGTGACAAATAAATAACAATTAAAGAAATATTTGTTTAAATACGGTCAGTGCTTAAAAAACTAAGCTTATTGAGAATATCTAACGAAAATTAATTTATAATTTAATCTCAACGCTCATTTGCATTCGTTTCAACGTGTTCCTTTCAGGTGCCGTTCTTACAGATACCACATACTCGTCTTACCCTTATATTAAATCTTTCGCACTTTAAAAGTTATTTTGCATGAAGCTAGGCCGATAAGTGCTGCAAAGTGAAATCAATATGAAGTGTTCTACAAGCAAGCTTGTACTTTTCAAAACATAATCAGATAATAGTCATGTTGTCGTTGTTTTAGTTCGCACATAGTTTTAATCGGGATCATTTTCGCGCCTCCATCTCTGATCAAAAAGTTTGCGGCACACAAGCTACACAAGCGAAAATTGCAAATTGCTTATCTGTTCTTTGGAGGACAAGCGACTGGTACAGTAAATATAATTATTTCAATTTCAGTTCTAAAGTTAGGGGAAAAGAGCGAGGTTTTCAAAGTATGAACCATATTTTTGCTCCCTGAAGCGTCTTGAAATAAGCATTAAAACATTTACAACAGTTTCAGAAGTTTCTCAGCTAAAAGCAAAGCACTCACATGCACTCGACTAGAAAATCATAGCCATGTTGGATGTATCATACATCATCATTTCACTACACTAATTCACCACTGTAATAACCTCACCCAATAATCTCCTAGCTGCAGCCAAGGATCGCCTCTAGGATATGTAAGAGAAAAATTATACAATATTTTATAGAGCAAGACACAACTGCCACCTGTAGAACCGGTCAGGCTGCATCAGATTTTATTCTATTTTGTCTTCGTTTTTATCGATCTGGTTACAAGAAACGGAAAGATCGCGTTACTCGGAACGCGTGCATATGATGTAGGTAGTTACTTTTAGTGCATACCCTGGTACAAGAATGTATTTACGAGGAAAGATAGTTCTTCGATACTCGCTCTTGAACATCTACCGATCAGAAACTGTTTGTGCAATCATTTATAAATGAACCAATAAATTATCGACTTCCTGGCGAGAAATCTGCGAGAGTCGGTAGAAAATCGCCTCTAGTGTAATTGGACAATTGGCTCTGTACAAGCTGCGTCGATATAAATATCGCGTTCCCAAACATGATGCGTACAAGTTCTCATCAGTCAGCAACACATATGATTGTATCTGCAATTCGCATGCAATGGTCGAGTCGCTACATTGATCCGTTGCAGTTTGGTGATAATTATGTTTCGAATAACCCAAATGCAAGGAAAAAGTTGCAGGCTTCCATTTTGGGAGTAGAGTGCCCGGTTAAGCCTTGAAACTGATTACGGTTCAAGATTGGTCCCGTTGAAGTTTATGTGTTGCTCACTCAAAACTGAGAACTGATTCAGATACGAAACAAAGAGTTCTAAGAAGGAAGGAAAGAATAATAAGTTTCTCGTGCAAGGCTTAAATTAGTGCAGGTGCTGGTCACACGCTACCCTTTCGGATTTTTTTATCACTGATCAAGCAACGCACACTTAATTGGTGTACAGCGTTGCTTTGAGATTTTGAAAACTGTTTCTTCATACACATGTTGGAGATTTAAAAGGACAAGAAAAGTAAATTTTGGGGTCTGACGATTGCCTGAAGTCATAATTCAGTTGTCGCACTTGAAAACGGAACTCGAAAGTCGCTTGTGTCGTGTTAGTAAATTTAATTGATCGAAAATTAATGCTTGTGTCAATCTCGTTCAGAAATATCTAGAAAGTGACAATTTTACATGTAATTGTAAAGAAATTCACAGCTGATTTTATGTAACTACTTCCGTAAAATAACAACTTATATATAATAATAACTCTACTTAGAACTGTATTCTGCCTCTTTGGATTCAGGGTAGAGTCTTTCTTCCTTTGTATCAAAAGTCATCTAAGAGAAAAGTTGGGCTCGTGAGGATTTCATTAAAGTTCTTTTAGTAAATACACATACCACTATCATTAGACAACAAGAAAATATTATGCACTAAAAAATCATCCTTACTGTACACTAACGAAATGAGGAAATATATGATTTCAACTAGCATATAAATAATAATTTGTTTTCAAATTTGGTTTTTTGCATTCACTTTGCGTTCTTGCCTTGAACTTATTGCTTTCCGTTTATTGCTTTGCATTGAAATTATTGTTAAATCAAACTGTTATTCGACGAATGCAACTTATATCATGTTGTTCCGAACTCACACATTTATTAGAAGAGAAAACGCATAAACTTGGAAGAATTCAAAAAGAATAATTGGCATATAATCAGTTCAAGGATATTTTTTGCTTTGAATATTTTCTATTTTCGGAAAGAAGTTCTATGAAATTCGCCTTCCATATCAATAAATTTTTCATATAAAAGCTGAAAATAATCTTTTAATTCAAAGACGGTGCAAATTGTGCAGACCAAATATCTCCTGGCGAAATATCAAATCAATTTTCCGAAAAGAAATTTTATTTTTGAACTGAAAACTTTAGGATGAGCAAGCACTGAAAACCGAAACCGGGAAAACGCTTAATCGATATTTGGTCAATTTTTAAAAATAATAAAAAAGATACCAGATTATGATTATCAAATAGTTCGGTGTTAACAGTAAAATGCAAATTTAAATTTCTTAAAATTAAGGATTATTGTGCAAGTATTCATAATATGTTTGACATATCACAGCTATTAGCAGACGTATAAGCCTAAAGCCTTTACAAGAGCATAAGTTAATACTCTACGATAATTGAATTTTACCTAGATAGTGACCGAATTCGGTGCAAAAAAAACTTATTCCTCGGTCTCTAATATTTCTGTTGTGAGCAGTGTACTGCCCTACTAACCATAAAGGATCCATTTACATTTTTGTCATTTTTGAGTTTTCAAAAGATTCAAAAACTACATACTCTATTACATCATTCTGCATAATTTGAAAGCCCTATCTTTTGTGGAAGTATGTTAAAATCAATATTGAAAATGCACTCTCCATATATCTCCAGTACAAATCTAAACACAAATCATTGAATATCTCGAAAGCGCTAAAATGTAGATAGAGCCTATATGCTTAGTAGGGGAGTGTAGTGAAAAACGTTTTTTCACTTGACTGGCGTTGCAAACTTAAGGATATTGAAATTTACATCTCAACTAAACTAAAGTTCAATCAGGATACCTGCCGGCCCTCATCTTGCGAATCGGTAGAAATCGCGCCCAACGTGTGTACCAATAAATAGCGTCTAGGCACCTCAAACGAACCGAAGTCTAATCAAGCTACCAACGAGGCAAAAAAGAATTTAAGCCCTTACAACAGGGTGTCCAAAAAACGGGGCAGGTGCCCATTAGCGAAGCACTCCCATGTCCCTACCCGTCGATTGCTGATGTGCCTATTCACTAGCTCTATGCGACCAAGATTGGACACTCAAAAATGGGAAGAACTTACTTCCAGTAGAAAAGGGGCGCACCGTGCTCTCATCATTTATGAGCCACAATATTTATTTTTAATTTATTTTTAATATATTTATTTCACCAAATAAGGTTTATCGTAACACAATAATAAAATAATTATCAAATTAATAAAAACACAAAGAAGAATCTTCTAAGACATGTGAATGTAAGTTTTTTATTCAAGTTCATTAGTTAGATGATAGGATGGGTTAAATATCAAGAAAATGTTATTTTTGTAGGTTGCTTTAGAAATCGTTGGAAAAAAGTTCTAGCTCTGCTAATGAAAATTTTGCAGCATCGATTTATTACGCATGTAATTTTGTTCTAGTATTCAATTAGCCATTATTCAATAAGCCAAACCAGTCCTTAAAGTAGTCAACCTAACGACGTCTCTGATGACATCGAACCTGAAGCAGCCACATAGTATTCACTTTCCCGACGCTAGGGGTCGACATTTACAGACATTTAAAGCGATATTCGTATTTTGCTGAAATCATAAAAGTTTAAAATATCTTTCAGATTGAGAATTAACAACTACTTCTGAACAGACTCAAATCTTTGGTTGTGAGTTTCGAAAGCCGGGTTCTAAATAGTGCACAAACATTCAAAAAAAAAAGTACGCACGAATGAAAATTTTGAGGATTTAGTAGGCCAGAGATTCCAAAACTCTTTGGCTCGTCATTAAAATAAGCTAAATTCTAAAGCACTCTATCGTAATGTAGGTCGAAAGGCAGCTTTCTATCCAAGATGACACCAAAATCTAATATGTTGTCAACTCTGCTGATTGGAGTGTTACTGAGGTCGTAATCACGCAAAGCTTAGCAATATTAAAAGGTAGCTTGTTTGCCGGGCACCAACCGTCTAGGGAGTTCAGTTTTAATTGAAAGAAGGAAGCATCAGATAGTGACTTGATGACATGATAAACCTTGAAGACGTCCATATATAGTAAATGGGGAATGTAAAATGAAACTTCCGATTGGTCTGACATAACAAATATTGAAAAGAACAGGGCCAAGATGACTTCCTTGAGAAGGACCAGAGTTAACACAGGCTTTCTTAGAAGTAAGACTTTGAAATTTCACATACTCACGAAAAGTGCGGAGCTACCCAACCTAATCGTAGTATATCCTGCAATCCAAACTAGTCCAGCTTGGGGATCAAAGTGGAGTGATCAGCTCGGTCAAATGTTTTGCTAAAGTTTGTATAGAATACGTTTGTTTGATCACCTCTCTTTATTTAGTATGATTATATGATTAGTAATAGTACAATCACCTTTCTTAAATCTATGCTGTCACTCGTTCAATTGGAGTCGGCTTATATTTTTGCAATGTAATTTTAATGAATCTGTAATACACTTAATGGGACTGAACATAGAATTCATCAGTAATAATATCATATTCTTCTTTAATAGCTTCTTCTTTAATAAGCGTCGACTTTATTTTCAATTAATTTCTAAAGTTTATTTCTATGGCGTCTCAGACTTCTATGAGTCTTATCAAGTCAAGGCTCAGAGAGTTTATCTTTTTCCCTTAGCTAAGAAACAAACTTTTCGAACCCGTCAAACGCTATCTATCAAATAAGGTTACATCATATAGGTTACATATTGATACATCAAAGCATTTGTCCAATCGAAAATGTCCAAACAAATTCCGAATGCTATCATGAAAATCGTACATAATTGTATATATAATTGTAAGTTCTAAAAATCAGGAATGGAAAGTTCAACTGTAAGAGCAAAATGGTGAATGCTATTAGAGAATGAGCTAACTAGTTCGTACTACTTCGTCATACACATTTGTAAAAATTAAGTGAGTTTGGTTGAGAGTCAGAATGACCTGCTGCGAACTATAGCCATATAAAATAATCACAATACTAAAAAGTAAGTTTACTGGTATTAAACAATCATTAGTTTTATCAGAAACAAAACGCAAATTCGAGCTATTAAAATCACCCAAGAATATAATTTTATCATCAGCCATAAAACCAACGCACAGAGGAAGGGTTCCTAACAATTTTTCCTAAGCTAATATTGCACATTAATATATTACTAGTACCTAATATATCCTGGCATTAGTAATATCTCTACTCACAAATAGCATCATCTAGTACACCGTTTCTTGTCAATTAACGCCTCACCAATATATAACTACTGAAACCACACTTTTGGCCAATCTTCCAAAAAATACTTCCAAGTTCCAAATACGTATTTTCAAACAATTCAACAGAGACACAGGTGAACTGCACAATTTACCCATTTTTAGCGTTAACTATTTCGAGAATCTGGTGGAAGCAAATTAAATTAATTCACTGGCGAAAATCGCTGTGAGTCAGAATAACGTACCTATATGCCTGTACCTTTTGATGCTTTCAAAAAAAAAACAGGAAAATATGCCTCGGTATAAATCACTTTTCACGGCCCATTGAAAAAAATGGTATTTTAAATTTGTTCAGGTGCATAGGTAGACATTCACCATCAGAAAGGATCGGAACCAGAGTGGCTGATGATGGAACTGTATAGCTGATACAGTTAATAAATTGCGAAGCTGTTAATTAATTCAAAGTTTAATTTTCTGATGAAAATCAGACTTTCTATGCATTAAAGGCCAAGGAACCAAGCAGTTTCCTAACGGGAATCAATATAATCCAATCGGCAACACTCAGTTGAATCGCTCCATCAACTCTTCATCATCAACGGCACCATTATCACATCGCCATCATCATTGAAGCTATTAATTAAAATCTCATTTGATTTTTCTCGGTCCTAATAGCGAGCAAACGAATTTGAAGCAAATCTACCGTAACAGGTGTGAAAATCCATTCGTTTCGATTTAATTATAAGCTCATCCCCCAAAAAAAAACGATATTGCGATTGGGTCCACAACAATTTTTCGCGCCAGTCAATATCAACGCTGGTACATCCCACAGGCATGTATGCTACTCCAACATCTTGTTATTTTTCAAGGTCTTGAAAAACTTGCATAAAACGCTTGGTCGTTTCTAGGTGAGATTAGCCACCCAGTACAATCGATTTCCAATAATTAATGCATGAATAATTGGAGCCAAGAATCTAGAAGTCAACTAGAAGCTAGACGGACCATAGCTGCAATTATGAGATCGTGGCGGCGCCACAGTTCTTTTCATCTTTTGGTTCGCACTTAGTGACAATTACAAGAAATAAATCATTGCAAGCCGCCTGCCGACCAAAGACCAAACAAATGTTAGCTGAGTTTCAAAAGAAATCTGCAAACTAACTGGGGGCTCGTGTATGTCGAGTCGCGCTTCTTTGAACTGTACCTTGCCGCCGAGAAGATTTGATGCGATATGTGCAATTTTATGAAAGATTGGTTTAATTATCACATATTACTCTAGAGAAAGCAATACGCGAAGAAAGGGAGGCCAACCATAACGAGAAGGGCTACGTAAAGCCTACTATATTCGCATCAATCAAACATACGCATTCATATCAGAAGTGCATCTGGCATATCTCTCAATCGGCATTCCTTTGTCCATATAAGCCTACCCTAACCATCCATTCTCTCAAGTTCCAGACCAGGCACCTGAAAGCAAACCGCTAGACACTAAACTAAAGGATGCGTAGGTTGACCCAGTCGCCATTGCATATTAGCATAAAACTAGTTTCGTAATGGTGCACACTTAGATTCGAATAAAAACAGTTTTGCGTAACAATTAATCGTTGACTCGAGTACGTACGTACGTACTGGAAAAACTTTCAGCGTCTAAATACTTAGTGAGCTCGATGCTAAGCCACTAAGTAAGCACAAAAACAAATGCGTCTTGAGCGTGAGCAGGTTCGTTGACTAGGTGACAAGGTCTCTCGTAAATAATTTCGTTAGTTTATGAAGTAGCCGTTATTGTCTTGGCCAGCAATTAAATCTGTCGACCTTTTGACTTGATATTTAATTCTCACTGGTAAAAACAGTTGGCATTAGTTATACCGAATAAGGAAACTTGCCGAAGGAACCAGTTTCGTTATTTGCGCATGAGTTTGATTTCAATGAATCTTTATTTGCTTGACGTACTTTAGATCTTTTCAATTAGGTAAATTGCTCATATATGCATGGTAAATGAAAAACATTAGATTAACTACTTAATTAAAAGCAGAGTGTCTCTTTGGTTTTGTTGTACGTTATCAATTCAAAGTAATCGTATTATCTGCCCGAATGCATTCTATTCAATCTCATAGCATATGGAGCGCCCAGTGCAGCAGTTGTTTGTGAACTATTTCTGCATTAAAACGGGATCAAGCACCAATTCAGAAAGTAAAAATATAAAATTTGTAACAAGGCTTATGGTTTCAAGCGAAGCACTAAGCAGAATTATTCTACTTCATCCGCTATATTACGAGTATTATTAAGCATTATTTACAAGAAAATCTGTAGTTTGCTGTCTGGACAAATTGGTGGAATCTTCATGCGAAAATACAACAAAATTATGAAGTCGCTAGTACAGTAACCATACGAGATTTACTATCAATAGATAGTTTAACCTATAATTTATTGTGAATGTTTATTTGTGATATGTATTCAGTATTTGTTGGAGCCCATAGTCACTGGATATCAAATTGTTCACAAAGCAAGCTAAGGAGGGTGAACGCAACCGCGGTGTGCCAAAACTTATCTTTTCGGGTTTCACTACAAGTCTCGATGAAATTTTAGAAATTAATGGTCAGCACAAATTTAGAAGGATCGAGTGGGAATAGGTAGCAGGATCGGCTGGGGGAGAAACGTGCGCTTCTTATATGTGTCTTATGTCGATTTCTTTTCCAAATGCCATGCTAACAATTTCGGAAGAGAAGTTCTACATCGTTTACTTCAGATACCATCAAAACCGTGAGGAGCTCGGAACATGTTACCAATTTCGCGATCACCGTAACTTGTAATTGTTTGTTTGCATCAATAAACGAAAGGCTATGCACTGAGTGAATCGAGAATCGCATTATTTTGACGGGCATAGTCACCTGCTCTTTTTGATACCTGCTCTGTATGCGACATTGAAATTGCGCTGGTTGACTTCAAGCGCAAAACAAGAAAGAAACCCATGTGCAAACATTATGTTGACTCCAATAGTTTTAGAATACCAATGATAACGGATTGTTGACCACAGCAATGACTAGAGAAATGATGATTCGGAGGGTCTATTTAACAAGTATAAGAGAGCCTATATTAACAGCGACTGTCATTGATTCGCCGCTATTAGACGACCAGCTATCTACACCCAGATAAACATAAGAAGCAGCTGATAAACCGCTTGTACAAAAATCAGCATGAAAAGTAGCTGATACACGGAACATTTACCATGAATAAAGGCAGTCATGCACGATTTAAATAAGTCTGATGGATGAGCTTAAGTAAATGAGGCTTAAAATCACGTGAAAGGCCCTTTAATTCGTATAGCAATCGAGCTGGGTCGTTCTAGAGTATTCAGGCTTATTAGACTCAATCGCAGAAAGTGATACAACGACCGGCTTGACGACAAACGCAGGATTGTTACTAAAAGCAATAATGCTACGTACCAAAATAAGCATCATACTGCAAAAACCCGGGTTCGCTGAGTCAAATAGAAAGTTTTGAAGAAAAGACGAATTCGTAACTGACACGAGTTCACTGGTCTAAAAAGAGAGCTTGTGAGAAAACAAATGGTTTGTGAGATCGCACAATACAGAACGCAATGATATCAGAGCGCAGGTGTAAAGGTTTCATTAATAAGTGAGTAGGATGAAGTAGTGCAAACTCGCTGTTTAACTGTTAAGGAAGAAGAGGGAAATCTATTGTAATTTGTGATTAGTTGAAAATTATGAGGCGTTGTGCTCATTTTTTGAAGAATTGCAGGAAAATGTTGAAAGCCATCAATTAGACGCCCCAATAACCGATAATGTAAAGGAGTTGGGGTCGCCAATCAATCAAGAAACTGTCCATTAAATTCAGAGACTCACAAAACAACAAACGGCCAATGAGATATTCACTGAATTGATTATATAAACAAACACACAACTGGATCCTACAGCTTATTAGATAACTGCCAACCTAATTAAATTTGGAGCCACACAGGAGTATCTTCCAGTACATCAGCTAGGATTGAAGGTATTCTACAGCAAAAATGTGAGAAAAAAACTTGTTGTCTTTGGTTTTGGTGTTCTGCCTACAATTTCAGGGGTACATATCTTCAGGGCATAACCGTATATAATGTGGATTGCCAAGCCAAACGAACCCATTGGCTCAGAAAGCTTATATCATACTGCAGCTCGAATAGTTCTCCGAATACATTATTCTATTATATTATTGTTTTATTATATTATTATTTATCGTCTCCCAGACACTTATTGTAGCAAAACTAGGCTAAAACTATACACTGGCACAAGAATGTTCATTGTCTCAACCAAAATGATATGAAGGACGATGCGAACCACGAAGCATGCGCGAAATCAGGTCAAAGCATTAAGCATCAAGTACAGTCTACAACAAAGGGACGCTCTTTCCAACGTCATTTTCTTCCTGGTACTGAATCAAGTTATCTAGGACCTTAAGTTGAATATGAAAGCTACATTTCTATATTATTTGTACCCAGCTATTAGCTTACAGTGCTGCAGCAAATGCAATCTAGAGGAATATTTGCAACATTTTTCGCTGATGCAAAAATGAAAATTTTGAATTTTTCCTCAAAGGTAACTGAAGGGTGCTTCTAAGTCAGTTACTATGTCCTTAATTTAACGCTTGTAGCTCTTGTGCCGTGCACAAACCCTACTTGAAAGTTTGGCGCAAAGAGGAAATCATTTCCAATTCAACGTAAAACGAATAGCACTTTTCGCGAGTTTTTGGTGCATAAAGGGAAAATTTAAGAAATAATCCAACAGAGGCAAATCGCACGATCTCTGAGGGCAATAGATGGGTCTATTTGTCGAAATAATGCTATTTCGTCCTCAATAAGTCGATGGTTGCGGTAACTGTGTGGCACATAGCACCATCTTTTTGAAACCATATATATCTCATATCCATACGACGCAAATTCGGGAGCAAAAACTAGTTTATCATCGCTCTGTACCGATTACCATTGAGAGTAACCTGCTCGCTGTGTTCATCTTTCAAGAAGTATGGCCCTATGATGCCACCAGCATGCAGTCCGTACCATTTTTTATGGATGCAACGATGTCTCCATGATTTTACGGGGACTTTCCTTGCTACTGATGCGGCAATTTTGCTTACTAATGTTGAAAAGAAGATAAGCCTCATCGCTGAACAAAACTTTCCCGCAAATCAAAGCGTGAACTTCCAGTTGATTTTCGGCACAGTCTCAGAAGGTGTGACGCATCTGATGGTCATACGGCTACACCTACATTAAATGAGACATTTAAACTGGTCAGTTTGGTTGAAGAATTCTCTCATCCAGTTGAAGGGAGTCAGAGTGCCAAAAGCACTAGGCTACGTAAGGCTGAACTGGCTGACACAAGGCCACACTAGGTCTATACGATACTAGATAAGTTGACCAGGAGAAAGAAAAGTTCAGTCTAAGCGGCCATCGAAGGCCCCGGACTTTTTCACGAACTGAATGATGCCCTTCAGCCTCTGCTCTGCCATGTGCGAGAGATCCACCAGCCAGGGATCACCGAAGCAGCGCAGTTTGGTTTTCCGCAGTGCCGGGTAGTTACACAGGAGATACCGGATTGTTCCCGGCTCTTCACACTCCCTAAAGGTATGACTGATTAGGAGTTCAAATTTTCATAACATGTGCTATTTCAAAACAGTGGCCAGTGATGATGCCGACCAGCCATTTCCAGACAGTCCACGCAAATTCAAGCAGGTATTTAATCGCTGCAAGATTGTATAATCTCTGCATGATTTTGGTTACACTGCAGGTCTGACTTGCACGCCATCTGCACATCGCACCTTGCATCATTTTGAAGTCGCTGGAGTACTTGACCTCATGCGTGGCTAACAAAGCCACCTTCTTATTTCCATCAATGTCCTTGTGACCGGGAACCCAGATAATTCTGACTCTTCTGTTGTTGCTCAGTCTATTTAGGGCCTGAATGCAGTCGAGTACACAAACTCGATTTGTAAGTGTGAGACATTAAAATATAGCTCTCAGGCTTTTCCATGAATATCAGAGTTACGGATAA
Organism: Nemotelus nigrinus; assembly: GCA_947369275.1. NCBI lineage: Eukaryota > Metazoa > Arthropoda > Insecta > Diptera > Stratiomyidae > Nemotelus > Nemotelus nigrinus. The sequence goes on from OX376374.1 coordinate 14,468,835, forward strand.
AAGATTCGCTAAGATTAGTCACCTATGAACTATAAATGATTGTTTTCTGCATACTTTCTGATTCTTGGAACTAGCTCTAGGTAAAGGATAGCGGGAATGGATTACCAATATACATATTCAGTTTATATAAAATTGTATAATAGTATAGTAAACTAATCTATCTAATTAGCAGAACTTCAGCTTAATACCAATGCGATTGGACCTGGAATAAGCTTTCGAAATTGATAAATAGCTCCTTTTTTGATCGTCGACTCTTTCGGGATTTAGCAGCTCAGACCATGGTATTCTTTTACCTTATACTTTAAATACTGTGAAACAATATTGAAATACCCCTGGTTTCTTTAACGAAAGTAATATCCCCAAAGCGCATATTCACTTAATTACCTCCTTGTTGCCCTGATTATACTCAGTACTTCTGAATCACATATCATCCGTTCCCGATAATACAAACAAACAAAATGTTACAAATCAGTATTTTCACCACCACAACTGTTCACTACTAGCATAAACTGAGCTTCATCCTCACACTGGTTTCAATATCATGACTTCGACGATAACGAATATTTCTTCTCAGGTAAACGAGAGTTCGGCAAAGTTGAAAATAAGTTTTGACAGTTTATGACAGTTTCATAATTCACTTGAGAAGCACACGATGTTTTTCGGTAAGTCGGTTTTCAAAATTACACGACCCGGGAAATACTCAAGTCATGGTTGAAAATAATTTAGCAACCGGAGCCGTATCGGATTTTACGAAGTTTTACAAAGAAAAATGATGGCTGGGAATTGTTTTTACCCCATACGTACATTTGTATGCCCCAAGGGAATGGGTACCAATAAAATGCTTTGATAGCGGAAAATACAGCTCGGTGCTCTAAAACAATTAATTTTTTGGAAGGCTCTTGGGACGGGTGTGATGACATGAAGCTAAAGCCACACACTTCCGAGAGATGGAAAGATTACTCTACTCACAGATCAGAAATATCCACCATTGCCTTGCTGAATGTTCCGCCTACTATTTTGTGTAGCTCTACCTTAAAATTCAATATTTTGTCGGAGCATTTTAGAATGTTTGAATGTTTACATTGACAAGCATTCGAACGCTCAGTACTTTGTCGTCGCGTCACCAGTTCTTCTCTATTGAGGACAAGTAAGCATGTTTCAAAGGTTTCAAACACGTCGTTCGATGATACTTGTCCACTAGTTTTAACTCGATTTGTTTCAGCACGTTCCCGAGCTGTAGGTAAATACAGACGCTAGACCAATGCAGAATAACTAAATTTAGCAGGTAACTGTTTTCTCAATATTCAATACAGTGTTGAACTAAATTTATGAGAATTGATAAAATTATTAGAAAAGAATTTTTATGCATGCACATTTGTATATTGATTTAACAGGCGAATATCTAAACAACATAACTTAATTATACTTGAGCATGTTGATCTGTATAATCCATAGAAATGTATATCTTAATCCGAAAATTATAAATTTGCATGTCAACGGTTCTACTTTACGCGAAACAAAAACTCAGCAGAATTTTAAGCCAAGTCAAACATACTTTGCATCAGCACCACAAATCATGTTGACAGCCTCAACGAGTGTTCTCTGTCAGAATTTCTCTAAACCGAAGCGAAGAATTTCTCTACATTACGTATTCTTGTCAACGGCCAACCGTTTATGTTTTGCATTCACGACTATTTTCTACACTCGAATTTGAATTTTGATTTCCTCTACGTGATCCGTCGCCCGGTAAAAAAAAAACCCTATTTCCCGAAAAATTGCCAAGTCAACCGTCCAAAACGAAACCAAATCCACTACCAAACTATCTGTAATGGCTGTAGATAGAAGTAACTGGATACAGCCGCGGCGGTATCAAGCATTCGCCAATTGCCATGGTGTATTAATTGATTAATTACTCCTGCTGATATGCATATGATTAGAAACACGACGAATTTGCATATAAAATAGATTAGAGTGTGTTTTATCTTTGCCCACATTCTTTGCTGATCGAATGGCTTTTGATTGTCTGTTGGATAGTTGGTCGGACAACGAAAACTCGTATTAATTAAGAGCGCACGGGAAACAAAGTGATTTATAGTGATAGGATTACCTGAAACAAGTTGATGCCGATAAGTGTAGAACATTTAGTAAAATGGTGCGGACTTCTGAAAAATATACCTCAACTATGGCATAATTAAGCACGTTGTACGTGATTAATTTACGACTGTAGAGCATTTAAAAATGCAAAAATATGTTTAGACAGATTCAACCTTAAAGTGCTCATCACATTCTTATCCAATGAAATATGTGGAAAATTGTACGCGTTAATCAAATTATACAAAAGCTTTTATGAGTTTTTATTTAAAGACCAATTTTTTCATTTAGAAACCAGATATATTTCAATTTCTTGACAGATATCGATATTTCGAAGGCAAAATCTTCTCTGGTGGATTGGTAGACAATGAAAAAGACGACAACTGCACCTCGAATAAAGTGAATTAGACTCTTAATTTAGATATGTATATTTCTACATACCTTAATTTAGAGTCTGATTCAATCTAATTATCATGAGCCGGCACAAGGTTTCAAAATGACCTATAAATAGCTGGAAATCAATGCCCTCTTCAATTGAAGTATAGGGAAGTGGTTAATTGCTTATGGTAATGGTTTCTGTCAATTGAAAAATGACTCCGCGATTACTAGGGAAAATTAATATTGCACAATTTAACACTGCTGCTTCTTTCGAATTCATTTCAAAACATTCGATCCAATATCTCCGTTTTGTCCAAAGCAATACTGTGATTTTTCTGTATTGTTTTTGCAATTCTTCTACTGACACATGTTCTTGAATGATACTATTTAGAAAAATATGCCGGTATGTACGCAAAAGGATACATCAAAATCTACGATGACAAACGATCAGATTTTCACATCTACAGTCCACAAAGTTAAAGAAAGTAACTCCAAATTTCTAATGTATTAGCAGGTTTCTTTAAATTGGAAAAATATACTTAATTCTTTCAGTCTTAATACTATTTCATTTAAATGCAAATGTAGCAGTCGTAGACTCTGATATCGTTTGTTAATGTGATTGAATACACATGTGTCATCGGCGTACAGTGCTTTTTTTCCATTGAGAATATCTGCTGTGTATAGACTGTACAGTATTGTGGAGAGCGGTGAGCCTTGCGAACCACCGATTCATTTTTACTAATTTTCGAAGAAAAGTAGTATTAAACTCGTTTCGCCGAAAATTCATATTTCTTTATATATATATATATATATATATATATATATATATATATATATATATATATATATATATATATATATATATATATATATATATATATATATATATATATATATATATATATATATATATATATATATCATCAAAATGATTATGGGACATAATCTCTGGAGTGGCCGATTCGATTGAGCTGAAACTTTCGGAGAACGTAGATGTATTTAGTAGGTAGGTCCACAACTTGCTGAAATTCAGATATCCTAAACCTTTTGGCGGCGGCGAGCGTTTAAGTGAATTTTGAGGTACTCCTATATTTCCAAGCAGCGTGAATTTTTTTTCAAAAAAAGTATTGGGAATGAAAACTTATTATGTTTTCAGCTTGTTTATGGTAAAGAATTGGAAATTTTGAGCCGTGTGTGGGTGTAGCGTGCCTAAAAATAGGCAAGGATTTTTTTTCAAATTTTGATTTGTCATCACTTCTGACAAAAACATTGGATCATCGTGAAATTTGCTGTGCGTATTGATGTTGACTAAAATTTAATACACATGGATTTCCAAGGTAGTGCGAGCAACCCTGTAGCTGCGGTAGGCTCTTGAAAAAAAATCCTTCAAATCATTGAACCTCCTGAAAGATTTTTGATTTTTGACAAAAAATTCAAATCATTGATAAATTTTAACGTTTGTGCATCATATCAATTTGAAATTTTTAAAATTCCGATTTGCGCAAGAACGGCAACCCATCACTAAATTACCTCTATTTTCAGCACTCGAAAGTTCTGTTCACGAGAACTGACGACCGGATTATCCGATCATAATGAAATTTACAGGACATGTTGGTATCAACTAGAACCAGGTCTGATAGAAATAATTTTGAAATGCGGGCAACCCTATGGCAGTGGTGCCATCTTGAAAAATCACTGAGAAAAAAAACAGCTTTTTGGCCTATAACTTCCGATTCAGCCATCAGATTTAAACAAAATTCACACAGTATTTGGATCTTACTTGGCGAAAATTTGGCTGAAAAATTAGAATAGAGTTGCCGGCTATGGTAACTTTTGTCTCCTAAATCTTGCAAATTTGCTCAGCAAAATAAAGCTTTTTCCCTATAACTTCCGGCGCAGTCATGATATCAAAATGAAATTTATGCAGTAAAAAGATTTTGATGTAAGCCAAATGTCATAGGAATTTCGTACAAAAATCGTGAAAGAGCTGCCAGCTATGACCATTTTTGTAATTTTTTAGAATTTCTTTACTGCGCGATTATGTCATTAGATTTGCTAATGGGAACGATCCTGCAATGAAAATTAACAACAAATATTAACGCTTTAAAAATTTGAGGGTGGTAACCCTAAATTTTTTTTCACCCGTGTAACTTCTAGCGCAGTGATTCAATCGAAACGAAATTTACTGGCTGGGTTTAACTTAACGTCAAGCAGATTTGGTATATATTTTGCTTTGCTGCTGATACAGGGTAACCAGCATTAGCCACTTTCGTAACTATTGCATCAACAGATGCTTCAAATTACCTACACATATGCAAAACATTTGCAATAAAACTAAGAAACCAATTTTTAAATTTTCCGAGTTTTGAACATTTTTCGGATGGCAGCCTCAAACAACGTTTAACCGCTGAAGCTTTGGATGAAATCCTCCGATAAGAACGAAACTCAAAAGATAAGTTGATTTAAGTATGAGCTTGTGAAGGTTAACTTATTCCTGCTTCGTTGGGAAAATGTTGCCAGCACTGAACATTTTCCTAATTTGTGTTATAGTTGAGTTCTGTTGCTTTGAACAAGGAATGGTTGATATGATTCTACAAAAAAGTGTATTACGTGTTTCCACATTGTCACTCAACGACAATTTCTTCGAAAATTAGTTTTCTAGTTTGCATTATGAGGAGACGGTTGATAATTCTAGCTCAAAAACTCTGTACTTAAATGAAGACACAATGAGTTGCATGAAGCATAGTGGAATTATGGGAGATGGAAGTTGACCGAACCCGTGATTTTCTATGGTTGAGCTCTGTACAGATGCACTGCACCATTCCTGCGAACTGAAGTTCAGGGGAATGTATCAGGTCAAAGTCGAATTGTACCTCCGTGATGCTGATTTTTTTCTCAATTATAACTATCTCATTAAGACAGTCGAAGTGAAGACGCTCAGCTATTTTTCTTACAGAGGACAGAAGGGTAGTGGATACCTCCACTACCCACACAATCGGATACCTCCGATTGTGTGGGTAGTGGAGGTATCTGCCGAGTTTAAGCTTAACTGTTATAAACGTTGTCCGTCCTCGGTGGAGCTCTTTGTTCCAAAAAAAAAAAGTACGTCTTGGTCTGGACTGTGTTGCTGGAGAGGTGTGTCAGCCATTCTTTCCCAACCGAGTCTGATCTAGACAAGTTCTTCTTCATCTAGCCATTTATTAGCTTTTCCATGTCTTCAAAGCTAGTTGGCCTGATTCGTGAGTTTCTTGGCGCAGAGATAAGGATTTTATCAACAGACTCAGAAATGTTCCCTTATTGTTAATGTAATCCCAGTTTTTTTGGAAGCGAAGCTTCAGTGTGTCTGCGAAGATCTCCAACTTGCCAGCACTGTCAAATTTCTGCGAAAGTAGCACAATAATTAGAGGGACAACAGTCTCAGTTTCATGGCGAAAATATATCGTCATGCGCCAGCAATTGTTTTTCCTAGGTTCCATGCCCTGTAAGAAGTTACTCCACTTCTCATTGAGGTATTTTACTCATAAGTTAGCATAGCCGAATGGCTCAAAATATTCACAAAAGTCTTCAATTTTGCGGATAAAGTGACTAGCTGCATGGCTGTTGTTTATTTCAGTCTGAATCATTCCGTCGGCAGGAGAATCTTAGCCAGCTTTGAAGCCCCTTTCCTCAGTTTGAGGAAAAAGTCTTAGCCTGAGAAGCACTTAGCCTGGAGATCTATTTACGGAGACCTTGAATCACGGCGTTTAAATTCTTTTTCTCCCCTGTGAAGAACATCGTTAGTTTTTTTTTGTCTAGCAGCGTAGTAGCAACCATTTGGATACCCAAATACATGCAGTTGGTGGATTAATAATTAATTTTTAATTCTTTAAGTGACCTAATTATTGATGTTCATTTGTTTAGCTTACCAATTCTTTGCCATCTTCTTTTGTTCTGTGTTATTTTGTTGGTTCTTTGTCGCTTTCTGTGGGAATGTGGCTGTTCTCTGCCTAGTCGGCGGTCTTCTTGCCTTAATTGTTTTTGGGGTTGGAAGAGCAAGATATTCTTTTTCAGCCTGTACTTCGTTCGGTTGTGGGAGAGTACCCTAGGGAGACCGCCATACCCGAATGCTATTTATTTCTTCTTCAACTTCTGTGTTTTCCGCTGCTAATGACACTAGTATGAGATAGAAAAATATCGTGCTCGTGAGCTCTTTGTTCTATTTAATGGCTTCGCTAGGTAGAGAGCTCTGCATGAAAATCCGGCAAATATTTGGTTATTTGATTAAAGCTTTCACTTAACTGTTTTTAGCTCTCCAGATAAAATAAATAACACCACACCAGACCTGAAATATTTTCTGGTGATGGAGCTTTATTCCTCCAACATATTGATCCACCATAACTTAAAAACTCAGCTGAGTTACATCAGATTTATTTACGTACTAAACAGAAGCTCAATATACACCACATCCTTATTCTTTTCTCGAAATTTGAAAAAAAATGTATTCATGAAGCCAGGAGAGAAACAGGTGTGCTGAAAATTAATTTCTTTCCCTGAAACGAACCACAAAATCGTCTGATGATTTATGAAGTTTTCCGTTTCTCGAATCATATTCGCAGATGTCAATTCTCAATTAGTTTTTCGAAGCGTTATCGCATGGCCATCACAACCTCCAGGAGCTAAGCGAATTTCGAATTGATGGCTGATGCAAATTCCTGCGTCAGCTCGCCTTGCATAACATCTCCTGGTTTGAATTTTTTTCAACTTCGCCAGCGATTACGTAATTTATTGCATTCTGAGTGATTTTTGATTTCACGATTTTCAATTTTTCGTCATTGGGCAATCTGGCGCCCAGCGATGGTCGATTAATAGCAGATATTTGTTTGAAAGAGTAACGCAAAGTAATGTCGGAATTCAATCAGTTGAAATTTAAATCCATAGAAAACACCGATTTCCAATACTTTAGCCCAATAAATCTAAGCATGAATATCCCACTGAATTCGCTTCAAGGCGAACAACCTTCCTTGGAACGTGACCATGCATCTAAATTTGCCATGCAGTCCTTCACCTCGACGTGATCCTCGATTGCAACTAACTTCACGAACATTTAGATTTATGAATGATTGTTGTTGTATGGCGTCAAAATATTTTCCAACGAACCCGATACACAATTTATCCGAACAGGAAAAATATTGGTGGTGCCAGCATCAGCGAACCGAAACAGTTTTTCCATGAGCGAAAATTTATTGGAAATTAAAGAGTTATTACCTGTTTACCACTTAGCGCAGTAGTCGCACAATCCATTTGATATACGGTTTCTAAGTCATAATAATGGGCTCATAATTTTCCATACTGAACTTTAAAACAACTCTTTGGCAAGCAAATAAATTCACTTTAATGCTAGGAAAGGGTTCAGTTTATTGACAGTGAATTTACGGTAGTGTTTGCTTGTATGCAGGACCTGTGTTCGTGTGCAAAGTATGATAATAATTGAAATTTATTGAGTAAATAAAACGATTTAGGATGGGAATTAGAATATGGAGGTAATTTTAGGTTTATATAATTCCGATTCGTTCGGTTTAACGCGCTTTTAATGATGTCAGCTGTGGTAACTGCGAGGAGCTATAAGAGTATGTTAGTGAAGGGCACTTTAATTGAGTTCGTCGAATCAATCGATTGAAGCCAAAGAAACTTATGTTTAAAATATAACTTGAAAAAACAAACATAGCTTGAATTTCGGAGATTAAGACAAACATAACCTAATTCCCACTCGAGTCAAAAAATAGTTAACTAAGAATATTAATATCTATTAACTTACTAGGTTGAAAAAGAGATAATTGTAATATCCACAGATAACACAGGTCTCAAAGACCCTTCATTTATGGCGCATTTATGAACATTAACGTTCTGGGTTTGTGACAAATCTCGTGAGGCTGTATTATTTTCAATGTTCTGCCACCTATAATTTTAAAATAATGAAATTTGGGCTTTTATTATGGTTAGGGTATGTTACTTCCAAAGTTTATCCTGCTGCAACGTTGTGGTTTTGGATTATATTCATTAAGTTTAAAAATTAGATTTCTGTTAATTGAGACGGTGACTGGAGACATAACAGGGCTACCAGGTATGGTAAAACCAACTTTCATAGAAATTCGGGAGTATCCTGGATATTCTGGTGGAGTTCCATCTTTTGGCTATGGTTCCAATTAAATAAAAAGCTATATAATCCAATAACATCTGATTTATTTAAGTTCATTTATACGCATAGCAGATTTGACATACTTTTGGTTGCGACATGAGGGTAAGGCTGCAATTACTGAAAATCATTATCATTTTTGTACAAAGCTATCCAGTGATCAAATTTGGTAAAGGTAGTAGTTTGTGTAAGTGGCTGATGAGTAATAAAAAGTGCAGTGCTATGAGTGTACATGCAAATGAAGGTTTAAATCCTGAGCTATATATTAAGTTTTATATTCCTGTACAACAAAAATTTTCCTCCAGGAAAATAGGCCCATTCACAATTAGGTAAAGGGTTTTCCAGTAAGCGCATAACAATTTCGTACTTAAATAAAACGCCGAATGTTTGACATATCGGGCTGAAATTCATTCCAAGTGTAACAGACATTTAAAATTTATGTCTGGAATTCGATTTCGTTCACAGCCAATTTTCCACCTCTGTTCTACACATGTCATCCAGAAAGTTGATAATGTTGCGTTCGATGTTGCTCTTCTAACATTTTTGGCTTGTCGGTCTAGGCCAATGATTTAACGTTACTCCATAAATTGCATGCGTGAGGTGGCCATTTGACCGGATCATTACTCAAGGTATACGATTATCGAACCTCTCCTTCGATAGATCAATTGTTTGACCAGCTGTGTGGTAAGTGGCACCATTGTTCTGAAATCACATAGCATTACTGTCAAGTTTAGCCAAACCTGGCTAAAAATAGTCTTCCGGCATGACACGATAGCCAACTCCATTGACCGTAACGTGGCGATCATTTCCATCAACGAAAAACCACGGTCCAATCATACCTCCGGCATGAAATCCACACCACACGGCCTTTTGTTGCTGCTAGTAATGTAGTCTCTTCAAGCACATATAAGTTTTCTGCTGTCCAATAACGCATATTTTGTTTATTGGCAAAGCTATTATGCCAAAAGTGAATTCTAAGTTTTGCAGAGTCCAATCGGAGAAGTTTCGGCGCATCAAATGATCAGTTCTTAGAAAGTTAGCTAGTTCCTGAGTCCTTTTCAGAGTGTAGGATAAGATCTTTACGCACAATTTGCTGCAACCAGGACTGAGAAAACCCAATTTCTGTGGATGGCGTGGAATCGTCTGATAGTAAGAGGCTGTGGATCCTGTATAATTGCCCAAAATACTTGTATAATTCTCATCAAAGTTCAAATCTCAATCCCACTGATGCTCTATAATTTTTTATGAAAAATTGGTCGTCACTCTGTTGAAAGGAATAATGACGTTGCAAACCCAGTTTTCCTCCAATTCTTTCTTTATTGCTTCCCAAAATATTATATTATTTCATTAAAAAAGTCCATACCATCGATTCCAACACCCCTAAACCATTACAGAGCCTCCCCCGTCGTGATATTTTATGTGAAGTATGGATTCATCGGAAAAAGAACCGTTTTCAAAAAACGAACTTCCCTATGCTTTAGTTTTTCGCAAACTGCATTCTTGTTCTGCGATTAACCATACAGAGGAAAGGGTTTCGAACAGCCATTCTACTCCGTGGTACTTGTTTGTGGATCATATTCCGAACTCTCTGTGGTGCATTTATACCGAAATGTGCTTTCAAAAGAAGACTAAGTTTTTGTCGACTTATAGTTGGATCCTGTTTGATAAGATAAATTAACTGTGTCGTCTCGTTAACAATGATCGATTTTTGTTTCTCGGCGTTTTCAATATTCTAAGTTCGTTTTTATACATTTAAGTAACACTCTGTGCTGTAGAATGTGCTTTAAAGTCCTCCTATTTTACTTAAGGAGTAGCTTTGTTACCTCATGGATATTACAAGTCCTCTTTTCTCATTCGACAACTCACATGTTTTCCAGCTCATAGCTGCAATATATGTATGTATGTACATATGTATCTTGTTTTGCTATCTAAACAAAATATTAAGTAGGTACCTACCTACTTTACAGCGCTTTCGGCTTTTGCAGAAAACAAAAGGTTAAAGCTATTTTGAAAATTTCATGAGTTGCACGAATATATACATACATACGTACATATATAAAAATGCTACCGTTATTTTCATTAATTCACAAACTTGAATGCAAATACTGCTAATATCTTTTTAATTGAAAGCTGAGCAAATCTATTCGAAATTGGATCACAGTATTTGTGCTTAAATACTTCCTACAATCGAACCTACCTATCCAAAACTTTCATATTCATTAATTTTAATGTTCATGCAAGTAAAATCAAAAAGATTATACCTACTAGTTGGAAATGTGCCGAACGAACACTCATGCCATGGAAATTCGATTTGTCTCACCATCGACTGTTGCATAATCAAACCATCTTTTTAAGTCTCAATAAACAAGACATACACACGAAACGAAGCAAACGACCTGAAGAAGATAAACAGCACCTGGCGCACTTCGGTTACCTGTGGAGCTTTCGATTGATCTCTTTATCAGCTAGCAGCACCTGGAGGACGACGCCAGCGAAGCCATCGACTTCTTGGAGCTTTTCTTCAGGTGTTTCCTGCACAAAATTCAGTCTGCAAAGTCGCATAAGATATTGAAGAGACTTTCAGCCATTTAAGAGAACTCCCATTTCGCTTCACATTCGTTCGTTTTTCGTTTTGTTTACATATTCTCCGCGTTTCGTGGCCGAAACCGAAAGATAGGAGAAACCAGCGATAAAAGTTTTCTTATGAAACCAACTATGCCATGTTGGGCACGCGTACACTTTACGGAAATTTCCCGAGCGACACCAACTGTTTGAATCGACAGAGAGGAATTTCCACGAAATAGCCAAGAACGGCATGCGAAAAAAGTTTGCTGTGCGATTTCCCAGAATTTTCCGGCTACTTCTCTTCGTTGGAAAAGTTCACGTGCGCGTGAAAGATGGAGAACTGTTTGCCGGATTTGTGATTTTCGATGCGCAAAAGTCGACGCAGTAGCTCGCAACTCCAAAGAAAACGTTCGGGTCAGTGTTGACTACGGCCGTGGCATATGTTCGTTTAGTGCTGTGACACAGTCAACGTTCAGAGGGAGTGTATGCTGATTTCCTAATTTTCCGGAACAGGACCTGGATTACGAGTTTTAAAACGCGAATCTCATTGTGAACATACATATGCCTAAGCTGTACGGTGTTTTGTTGTGCGGCAAAGAAGCGCGGAACTGTTGTTACCAACGAGTTTATTTATCGAACGTTAAACGAAAATACTAGTGAAGTTCAGGAGTTTTTCTTGTGATCGAGGAATTTTCCTTATCGAAAAGGATGTTTGGCTCCAATTCCTTTGTGAGTTTTGTAATTGAACCGCGACCGGTGAAGTAGGGATTAAATGCTTATTTTGTGACAAAATATCGGAGGTGTGTGTTGCTTTCAGCCTTGTGACCCGCAGGAGAAGAGTTAGACGCGCAACGTAACGGTGTATTAATGACAAGAGTGAAAATAGGGATAAGTGCGGAAAATTCCGAAACGTGTGTCGGCGGATCATTAAGTTTGATTGCTTCTGTTTGCAATCGTGACAATTACTTTTTGTTCCTTGGATACGTCGAATAACCTTCAATTTGGGAGTTTGAAGCGCTGGTGAGTTGGCGAGTTTATTTGATGAAATTGTTATGTTGACGATTAGTTGTATGTATTTCATTTTGATTAATGTTCGGCCTTAGTATCGCTTAGTTTTAATGAAATTCTATTTCTATCAAGGAAACTATCTGAAATCAGTTATGGATATAGAGCACTCTATGTCTTTTAGAGGTTTGGCTGCAAGTAAATCTCGATACCTACATATCGATAGGTGTCGATGGGAAACATCACGAACTTGATCAGTTTTAGGTATGTAAGTCGACACAATATGCCGCGTAAAGGAGTTAACATGTGAATGATGTGATCACCCAGTGGAATTCAATAAATACTAGAATTGGAGAATTATATTCAGTCATGGTATTCAGTTTAGCTGTATTTGACTGGTAGACCCTATCCTTAATGAAACAAGAGCTGAAGACAGAGTGAAAATCTGGGGAAAGGCTGTAGAATTGTTCTGTCAATTCTTCAAAATTTTGTTAAATAACTGAAAAATTTTTGCAAACTTTCGACTGGATCTATCAGTGAAGTATGGCAATATTTCTGGTGTCATGAGCCAGTAAAACAAATTAGACCTTATACACCTATTCAGAATAAACAAAATATTTGTTGCAGTGTTATAATTCATAATTATTCTCTCTTCTGTATGTATAGTTTTCGTCAAACATACTTTCAACTAAGTATGCTTGACTATTGATTAATGTTCCTGTATTCCTCTATCCTAAATTTTTCCAAATCTCTGTCTTTCTATAAATTTGCTTTCAAATAATGGTTGCATATTCATACCTTTTAGCTTTCCATACCTGTAAAGGAGTGCAAATAAGCTAATTTATAAGTTTCTGGACGAGAATTGATTCATTGCTTTTTGGATTTAAAATTATATTTCATTGAATTTTCCTACCCATCTTCAGTAGATATTCTAATCATTATTTTGGAATCGAGCTATTTTAAATATTCTACCTATTAATAAATTTTACTGAAATTGAAATTTTGGCTGCAAAGAAAATATAGCCAGTTTTTTACTATTTTTTTTTTACGGAAAAAGTACTATGAGCTAGACTATTCTAGAATTCAATTTTAATAGTTTATTAATATATAACATAATGGAGAATAAAGCCAAGTGAAATGTTCATTTGCGAAATAAATATTTTCAAATAGGCACTAGAGCTATGATTCAACTCAGTTTTGTTTACTTTAATGAGTAGAGAACAACAATGTTTGCTCCCGAAACATGTAGCTACCTCATCATTTTTTTGGTTTTCTTTCAAAAGTGAATTTCTCATGAATTTCTGTTTAGTGTGTTTTCATATCTAAATATTTTTTCCAAATAGCAAATCTGTGGCAGGAGGAAATTCAGGGAGTTGGATTAAAAATTCATTTGAAAGTATCATGTTAAGCCCTGCAAAGGAAAATTCGTCCTGCGGAAGTTTTATGAATTGAAAGAAAAGTCATGTTTTTAATGCTTCTATATTTCACTGAGGTTTTTCATTTCTATGACTAGTTCTTATCCAGAAGCAATGGACGAAATCATATTCGTTAAATTTAAAAATTGAAGTTTAGACGCTATAATTCGTTACTTAATCATTCATTTTTCTTTAATTCAGTAATTTGTTTCGTAAGCTTTTATATACGTATCTGCTGATAAACCTACCTTGTTTTACGAGAAGTTTTCCACATTGCTGCAGTGTATTATTTACTGCCGCTCTTCAAAAAAAAACTTCGTATGTGAAAGTGAGGTATTCGCTCTATTGGACGGATACTGCGCGGGCACTATCTTCAGCATCATATGTCTCAGCATCGTCGATGACTTAGTTTTGTTGGCGTTTAAGCTGCAGAAATAAATGCGCGATTTCCAAATCATTCCAGTAGCGGGAAAATTAGTGCCAAGATTAGCAAATCGCACGAAAAATTAAGAAAATTCTTCAGAAATAATTATCGTGGAGATAATTCTGCTATTCGTCGAAACAGGAAATTACTTGTTTTGAATAGCCCCTATTATTTGCATAAGATGTTGATACTAAAATTCATATCAGACAATTTAAATAAATACTGAAGCAAATACGAAGAAGCAAAGTTAATTGTTCTCACCATAAATTTTTCTTGAGTTATAAGAAAGTGTCGTTTGATGTCGTAAAAAAAACTTCAAGGTTATTTTAAGAAGTGATTGCAGCCTTAGTTTCTATTTACAAGAAATTATCAAAACTAACAACAAGAAATTGTCAAAACAAATTTAAAAGTTCTTCATAAACATCCTAAAATCCATTAGGGAGGCTTTCAACTCCCGAATCTCACAAAACAATTGTCTCTCGTCCAGAAAACCTACCGAAATGGCTACAAATCAATCTAAAATTTTATTAAAATCCCAAATGTAATTTGGAGGTAATCAGGAAGCTAAGCGTAAAGGCTGACAAACCATCCCGGAAAAAGTTAGACTAGTCTTATAAAATTCTTGTTATTATTAAACATTTCATTAAATTTGCATTTAATTTCCCTTCGAATAGCTTTAAAACCACGTGCTGGAACTAACAATAAATGCTTCAAATTATAAGACTTCATCCAATAAAAGCAAAAGTGGCACAAGACTAGTCACACTTACCCTTAACTTTTTAGCTTTTGAAATTCTTTATTAATTCAGCGCCCCCTGGATCACTTCCAGAGATGACGTTACTAGGCAGTTTTTTTCACGAGGCTTACAATTACATTGACACAACCGTCGAAACTATAATTCGCGACCTGAACAAATTCGTTGATTTCGTTAATGAGAAGCGAAAAACTACTGGTCTTGTTGCTCACTTGTACGTCCTATTCTCGAATATGTTTCCGTTTGGTGGAATCGCGCTTTTAAAACTCACAGTAACAAACTCGAGTCCATACAAAAGCAATTCTTATTTTTCGCCTTGAGAGAACTATACAACCCTTAAGATTTTAATAATTTTCCCCCTCATGAGTTTCGACTGGGGCATCTAAATTTATTGACACTTGCATCTAGCACTTGCATCACATTCGACGTCATTACAGGCGTTATCAGAGTTGAACTTCTGAATAGAATGCAATCTGTATTATCCAACTATTTCCAAAGTATCCTTCAAATCCTCCCTATTCCAAGCCATCCGCATCCCTTAATCCTAAGCTATATGTAAATATTTAAATTATTTGTTATTAATTAACTGTTATTTATTTAATTGCTACTTCTTTAAATTTTTACATATAATAGTTTTCAATTTTATCTTGTATTGTATATATAATTTAAACCTTTTTTGGTGGATAAATAAATGTATTCAGCAGCAAAGTTGGAACAGTAGGATAAACTTCGACTACAGCAGGAAAACTTCGAAAAAATTCTGCAAATCTTTAGTCTATGGAAATTTATCATGTTTTCGGAATTAAGTGCAAACCATTGATAAACTCCTAAAAAATAAAATCTTCAAAATTCCGCACGTCACAAGAACGGTAACCTGGTTATCGCACGTCCATATAAAGATGAAACTCAGTTTCTTCTGATCCTCAAAAAATATGCGATTTGTTTGCCTAACATTTTCAATAAGTTTTTTGTCTGGTCAGAGGATCATCTAACGCTCCACTTTCTGAAACTCTATTTAACTAGAGAAGACATTCCAAAAGCCATGAGAGAACTTGGCCTGAAAAAAGGCTCTGGATCTGACGTCCTACCTCCAAGCTTTCTAGTTAAGTGTGCAGAAACGATCATATCACCCCGTATATAATTTTGAATAAATCGGTCTAATGCGATGAATTTCCGCGTTTCTGGAAATCAGCACGTATTACGCCAATACTTAAAAGTGGTGATAAACGCTCAGTTGAAAATTCTAGAGGCATCGCCATTTTGTCAGCTATACCTCAGCTGTTTGAAAAAATTGTTTGTGACTAACTTATATTCGGTATTGATCTTCTCCTAAACGAGTAACAAAATGGCTTCAGAAAAGGCCGGTCTACTACTATGATAATAGCCGCGAATAGTCAATCTGGAAAAAGGGCATCAAACCGATACTATATACACTGACTTCAGCTAAGCTTTTGACCACGTTTTCCATTAGATTTTGTAACATAAGCTGCGAAAATTTGGCACTTCAGGAAGCCTTCTAAACTGGTTGAATTGTTACCTTCGAACTCGAACGCAACCTTTTAAATTCCAAGACCGTCTTTCCAAAAAAAATACAGTCTCATCTGGGGTACCTCAGGGCAGCCACTTAGGGCCTACTCAGAGAATTTACTGAAGAGCCAGGACGACTAACGCAACATTTTTGCGAGTGCGTGGAAAATTTTTCAACAGTTAAGCATTGGCTGCAATATAACAAACAATATGCGATATAATCCTCCGATTTGACCTGCCATAACAAAGGCATAGAACAGTATAGCTGCAACCATTATATTACAAAATAAGTAAAATCTATACCTTATATTGATAAATCTGTCTGAATATATGCAGGCTTCAAAAATAAAAATAAAAAAAATAAAAATAAATTTTCTCTCCAGTTCTTTATTCATCGAATTCATGTTCTTTCGCTTTCCTTTTTCACTTGTACTTTTTACTTATGATATTACAAAAAACTTTATAAACTTAGTAAACACGTGTGATTACCTAATTATCATACATGCTTGCGGAAGACTGACATACATTCCTTACACGTGAAAACACATATTGACGTTATCTCAATATATAGACAATCCTTCAATAAATATTAAATAAATTTAAATTTCTTCAATAATTTTCTCATCAATATTATTGTTCCAATATACTTCTTCTTTCAAATAAGCAATATACTGACTAATATCAATATTGCGACAATAATATTGACCGAGTAAAGGCCCCGATTCACGAACAGTCCAAACGGCCTGAGTCCATTTGGCTTGAGTCCGTTTGGTTTAAGTCCAATTTAGCTCGCCACTCACGACTGAGCCTCAATCCAGTCAGCCTATTCCATTTTCGGTCATTAATTTAGAAAAAAATAAACATGAACTTGAAGAAAAAATGATTTTTAATTTATTAATGGATCCGAAGCATATGGAGGAGTTTTTTTTTGCAATTACAACTTGCATCTTCATAAATAAACAAAAACCAAAAAGGAAGTGGAAAAAGCCATCTTTTTTTACGGAATAATGAGTCACGTAAATTTGGTAAAATAGCTCACACTTGAGCCTTCTGATTGGCAAAATTATTTAAGAATGGATGATACGATATATAAATTGTTGCTACTATTGGTCACCGCATTTACCAAACGAAAGGATACAAATATGAGGTAAACTATCACTCCTCACGAAATATTGACCGCTACGTTGTGGTACTTAGCAAGCAGTTGCAGGCTTTGGGTCAAATAATATAATATACATTCATGTGATCTATATTATTCCATAACTTCCAAAACAAAATCATGGCCACCACTATACATTATTCTGAATTCTTCGATTAAAGAAAATCATCACAGGAACAGTTACAGGTCAGCGTGTGAAGCAAGACTGCCACGTTGTTCGGACTGAGACTTCAACACACACGACTAGTCCATTTTATGGATTGTCAAAACACGGCCTAACACGGCCCACAGACGGTCGAGCCAAAAAATGGCCCGATGGCCTGAGTCCATGGACTTCGGATTGATTGAGTCCATGAGTCCATCCGAGTTCTCCCATACACGGTGAGATTTTGGCCTGGCCTCAGACCATTTGGACTGATGAATGGGAGCCTTAAGGAGGCTCGTAAACAAAGCTTCATTTCAGTAACACAGCTTTCAATTTCATTCGGAATCGTTTGAATCCACAATGTTTGGAAATATTTGATTTGCAATTTACGTATTCAACTCTTACCCGTAGAAGGTAAGAGTTTAGCAGCAACCTTTGCAAAAATAAAACAGTTTTGTAGTTACATGCATCAATGTATAACTGCTGCACTTTGCGTTTGCTTGCTTGACACTTTTCAATTGATTTGATATATTTTTGTTGGGAATTTCATGTAAAATAGGCATCCCCGTTAGACCGATTAATTTCCCTTTTTCATTCATAAGAATTTTCTCAGATGATATCGAGCTTGTATTGACCTTTTCGGAAGAAAGTAATATCACATTAACTAGCTTGAATCTTGCGTGTACGCCAATCAAAAAATTTTTATCAAAAGCGAAAACCAGCATTTTTGGGCGTTACACTCTTACGGTCAGTAATTGCAATTGTTCATACATACTATTTCTAAATTCCGTAGTTCATTCCAATTACAATGGTTAATTCTGACTTTCTACATCAATCGGTGAAAACAAATATTTTTTTACCAAACATAACATGTATTTTAATATGTACCTAGTCAAGTGTTCCATCATGCAGATAGTTGCAATCAGAAAGTCATATTACACCGTTAAATGACTTTAAAGACCAATTCGAAAGAGTCGAGCTAGTCAATTTCGTGACGACAAGTAAAAACGATCGGGTGTATCGAATTAATTGATTTGAGTCACTGATTTATCGCATAGTATCTGTCTAGTTAACTTTCACGAAATCGGTTGCGCACGGTCGTAAAACGAGCGCCAATCGAGCACACTAAGTGCAAGAAGAGTGTGCAAACACAACACCCGGACCAAATCAGTGTACGCGTGTGTTGCTCCTGAATCGAAAGATCAATCGCGCAAGATTAGAGTCCCTTAAGTCACGTTTCTGCAACAGCCGATATTGTGCATTTGTGCTGACAGCAATTTGCAGGGAACGTAAAAGTAATTGGGGAAAAAAAGTTTTTATATGCTTCTGTTTTCGATTTGCTCTTACAAAATCGACAAATAACCATCAGCCCTAGTGTAATTGCACGATCAGTTGATTAAAACGTCAACTTTCCCGAGTATCTTGGATCAGAGTATCTGCAAGAAACATTTCCGTGATCTCCGTTACCAGTATGGCATCTATGGCTCTTTGGGCTAGTATATTCGCTCCCATGCACTGACCCCAATCGCCGTTCACTTTTACTGCCATTTCGCTTAGATACATGCTTCGATTCGAGCGGGCGGCGGCGGCCTCAGAAAGTGACTCAAGATCCGGGGCGCAAGGTCGTTTGAAGGCAATCAATTCGTTACGCCAAATGATATAATCGGCATTGTATGCATTGTGGGTATTCGACGGGAATTCGTACGAATGCAATATGTGTTTATAAAATACGAGCTGGCATAAAGAGATCTGTCTAAACCAGGGTTTCGCGAACGGCTTATCACTCTAAGTTTGCATAATTTTATGCGAAACAGCTCTCGGTCCATTTTTCATTAAACGTTTCCAATTAATTTAGCGATTCGACGTATTTTTATCGTGTTTCGAATTTCGCATGAACAGAGATACGTTAATCTTGTTCAAATCGATGTGGTAACAAATGGCAGTCTGAAATATTGATAAGAGATTACAAAACGATCTTTTGAAAAAAATTCAAACACGTAATTTGAGCGGATGAAGTCAGATAACAAATTCGGAAGACCAGGCAGCTTTGCCATGCAAATATTTGTCGAAAATTACTTTTGAAAATTATCGTCATAACAATTTCGAACAATGAAAATCCTTCAGTCGTGTTTTTCATTTCTCACGAACAGAAACTAGTCACAATGCAGAAAAAAACAATGCCAACACCATTGAATGACTGTTTTATGTCTCCGTCGGCGCCAATTAGCACTGACTAACAACTTAATTTTCGAGAAAATCGCTTTAATGAAGTCCAATTAATAAACCATCGAATTTTCGATACTAATGCCCTCAAATAACTGAATAATAAGGAGATCTGTCTATTGTGTGAAACTAAACTTCTGTTGAGAGATATTGAAATGTCCACATCAAGAACTCAACGATAAATCTGTAGATATCAGTTCGAAACAATCTTCAGATTCGAAAATGACGTTGAAACACTTTTATCTGAAGATTTGTGGTGTTGTTGAAATATAAATAAGGCTTTTTAAGCGTAGTTTATCTCGTGTCATATCTCTGATTATGAGTTGCGCGTAAATAAGACGAGAATGTTGAGAAAAGGGCTCTACGTACCAAAGCTAGTCGTAGCGCGTCGGGTTACTCGAAATGAAGTTATGTTGCACTACAAATCTTTAAATGCCGCTGATCAAAAAATCTAATTTATGAGAGGAAGTACATAGTAAGATAGGTTTGGCATGATGAACATTTTCATAGCTCATTTTTGCACTATCTGCTGATTGGAGCCTGAAAGGGCACAACTAAAACTCTGCACACATTATAAGTGTAAATAAAAGTTTCAAACTCTATTTTGTTTCCAGCCACCACCTTTTTGATACATCCAGCACATATGCTTGGCGCTAAACTCAAAAGTCATTCTCAGCGCTGCGCACTGAACAAACGCACTTTTTAAGAGACCAGTGTGGGAAAATTTAGACCGAAAAGATTATCTGCATCTAAGATCAGTTTTCTCATCGCGACCGATCTTGGCCTTCACGATAGCGTTTGCCACCTGGTGTCCGCCCGAAATATTTCTTCTCAAGCCAACCTGAACCGACGCTTGAATGGCTCAGCATTTTATCCAGGTGCTAAGTCCGATATGCAGGCAGCTTCTCATGGTCGGTCAGTTTTCGATTCTATTCAATTCAATTGAAACTGATTTCGATCAGTCTGAGTCTGGCTCGATTAAGAATTAGGAAAAATATCTTTCTATGAATGAATTTGGTCGTGGATCTGGTCGATATTGGGGAATTTAATACAATCATAAAGACCTCGACCGGCTTATGTAGCGGCAAAAATTTTAAGCGGGATCGAAATAGCTTTGGGTGCGAGATGCGAATGATCGCAGGCTAGCCGGGGTTGTAGATAAAAGAATTCACCTGAGTCACTGCTTGCGTTTCTAATCGTGTTTACTTTTTGAGGATTTTTCATCAGGTGGAATCAATTGTGTTCGAATATCTATCTGTTCCGAACAAATCGTCGCGATCGGTGCTGATCAATGCACTGATCCTTCATTCGATTTCGCTCGAAGCCGTATTGCTTCGAGATATTTATTGTTCGGCACAGAATCGATCATGATCACTAGGCCCGCCCAAATACCTAATCTACTCGAAACCAATACTTTGTTGGGAATCGATTAGTTCTGGAGATTTTCAACCCAGCAGATTCATCGAGTGGCTTGGAGTGTGCAGTTCAGATCGTCTATGGACTTATTATTGGAAAAATTATAAAAACTATGTATCGATGCGAATCGAGAGTACGGTGCTATGGTTCGAATCGAAATAAATCAGATTCCTATGGTTTAATAAGAAGCGATATAGTAGGCGTCCTATTCCGATTTATTCATGTTTGAGAGTAACAAAGACCCAAACGCCGAAAGAGTGAAATGCACTGTTCTCCTTTTAATTTTTTGTGGGTCTGGAAAAGTGAATTATGCCAAGATACGCCACCAATTATTTTCAACTGGCGGACACACCGCCACAACTATTGTTGACTCAATTATCAGTGATTGATTTTAAGTCATTTCGGTTCGGGTAGGCTACTGTTACCTGATTATTTATAAAATTTTAAATTTGTCTGGGGTCAATGATCATAAATTTTTTCCCAAGCACTTCAAACTAAGAGCCTGTTACATTGATTCTTTCCAACATTTCAGCGATATGGGAGGTTAAATTTTGGCTCGTCACAATCGGTTTTTATCCCATTTCTTCCTCCGTAAGTGGTTAACTACAGTTTATTTTAAGTGATCTTTTCCTTGCTCTATAAGTGGCTAGCTGATGGTTATAATTTAGTCTAAATATAAAAAGACACACAATTACTGAGTCGATAAACACTAGAAAATTTTAATTATTTTTCCAAATTTTAACACTACTTAAATTTCGAATGTCTGAAATTTTGATAAACACCATGAAGGTAATGTTCAATTTTTCGGTTTCAGCCTTGTGATCGCGTTTCCGATGTAAATCCTAAAGTGGATTTTTTAAGGATGCAGGTTTTTCCTTTTCATATGTTCGGTGGTCACTGGACTGTCATTTCTCCTTACTGCCACAGCACATTTATTCACTTGATTTATTGATTTATTTTAACAATCAACCTAGATTTAAAAAAACATATTTTTTAATCATGATATGTTGCATACCTAGCATTAGCTAAAAAATAAAATTGCAGAAAATTGAAAAAAAATGCAGTTGAAAAAAACTATACATGGTTGTGTACTAAAAAGGATAGAAGAATAGATAAGGTTATTTTGTAAAAATTTTGAACATAATGAAGAATCAATATTGGCTAATGATATTCACAACATTACGTACCTGCTTAACTCAATTTGATCTGCATATAGAAATATTCCAATACAAAACGAATAGCCCATGTTCGGATACAACTCCTAAACGAATATAGACCCCTTGCTGGAAGACTTCTCCGCTGCTTGAGTTTCCTACTTCGAGTCCTTTAAATGATCACTTTTATACAAGCGCAAGACCAAATGCTTGACCTCTTAATAATTTTCTGTCAGGTCTCTAAGACCGTTACTTTTTCTTCTTTTCAAATGAAATGAGCTTGCCGTCATCAGGCTCTCTAATAATATCAACCCTCGAATCCTCCGTAGGTAGACCAGCGTCAAAGAGCTTCATGTTCTTCATTATTTCGCCTGGATCAGAATGATAGCAGAGACTGCATGTCTTGCATCTTGGCTGATTGGGGATTTTCTCCTTCGGTACCACGTATAATTTAGCGGCTTTTCAAAGCTCCTGCTGTTCGGAGATCGCCAGTTTGTAAAAATAAGTGGTTGTGTTGATCTTCACATCCTATCAGCCTGATTTCAGCAGCTCTTGTAATTGACCGTTCATAGAAAACATGAGTTGGCTTTTTGCAGCTTACGGTAAACGCTGCACGTAGCCTGACTTATTTTCAGCATTTTTCCTGCCGAGATTATGCCATTGCTTTTACTGGCATCGTTTACAGCCCAGATGAGGCACTTTTTAACCACCTCATGAAAATGCCTAGTTAGCCCTGGAGCGGTCGCCATTAGTTTTAGACCTGTTGGATTGTCCTTTCTTAATTCTATTTTTCAGTCGATCTTTGTCGTTTCCGAGCGAGTCTGCAACGATTAGAGAGACCGAGTGCTCTTCAATAAAATGAGTTGGAGGGATTTTTTATTTTAAAAGTTTCTCTTTTATATGGGCTCCCACTCAGAGCCACTACCCCAGTCCGATAGAGTAGTCATCTTAATGATTCCATGGTTATGTGCCAATCTGGACTTATACCAACAATTAATGGTGACGAGACTGAGAGCATATTTATTTATTTATTATCTATTGCGTTACAGGTATACTCCAATTATAGCGTCAAGATTGAAAATGAAACACTAAAAAAAGAAATATAAGAAAAAATTAAGTAATTTAAAACGAACGACAAAATTTATAACTAAGTTTAATTTCAATTCAAGATAACCTTTTCAATACATTCTTGAATTCTTAAAAAGATCGCGGGAGAGGTCCAGTGCATTGTATGAAGACGAATGCAAATAGACTTCCGTACGTGGAAACGTAATAACAAAAAGCCTCTGTGATCGACTATGGCAACTAAATTCACGTCTGGTTATCTGGCAACCAAGATCTGGCCGAAAAACGCCAAAAGTTTGAAAGGAAACGCCAAAAGTAGGAAGCACTCATCGAGGAACAATCTACGCGATACTAACGAAGACATACATATGAAGGATGGAAAGAAGAGTAAAGACAATAAAGGACGCTATATTTAAAAAACAACGAGCGAGTGAATCTACTCTGAACTGATTCAATACCGTCAGATAAATATTGAAAGCGTGAAGACCAAATTTGGCACGCGTACTCCAGAATACTGCGTACGGTAAACATATATGAAGAACGCAAGACAAGGCCAGCAATTCTAGAATCCTTGGCCGTGATATTTATGACATGAACATCAAATTTCAATTTAGAATCAACCACCACGCCAAGGTCTTTAAATTGCTGGACAACTGCTAGGGAAACATCAGGCAAGGAATAAGAGAACACATATGGAGCATTTTTGTATGAGAACGACATTTGGTGACATTTCAAAACGTCTAGTGGTAACAAGTTGTTTTGGCATCAGTGACTAAGAGCACACAAATCAGCTTGCAATTTGGAGTCATCCGCATATAAAAGACAAAAGGAGTTGATAACAGAAGCAAGGTCATTGACTAACAAAATAAAAAAAAACAAGGGACTTAGGATAGATCCTTGCGGAACTTCGGATGTGGGAAAAATAGGAGAAAAAATGGAACCATTTAAAGTGTTTCTGCAAGGACGACTATGAAGATAGAAGGAAAACCAGGCGAGGAGGGGACCAAACATACCAAACTCATTAAGCTTATTGAGCAGCAGGTTATGCACAGAATCAAAAACCTTCGAAAAGTCCGTACAAATTACATCAACTTGACGTTGATAATCGAAGACAGAAGCGACAAAATGAGTGAAAACCATAAGATTGGTGGTAGTAAAGCGGCTCTTGACGAAACCATGCTGCTCAGGAGTAAATAAAGGTTGTAGAGACGGATAAGCTCTATTATAGAGAAGACATTCAAGGAGTTTACTAAAACGTGAGAGAAGGGATATAGGACGATAATTAGAAATCACAGTTGGGTCACCAGATTTGAAGATTGGAAAAATATTGGCGGATTCCCATAAAAAAGGGAATACACCGGATGCAAGTCTAATGTTGAAAAAGATAGCTAATGGACAACAAAGAGAAGATAAGAGGGATTTGACAAGTATATTGGGAATACCATCACGACCGAAACTAGCATTATAATCTAAGTTATGCATAAGAGCTTCAAGTGAGGAGGAAACGGGAGAAATAAGAAGTTTTAGAGATAATTAAAGGGTATTTTTAAAAGAGAAAGAAAACTAGGCTGCAAATAAACCGCAAATAGCCTAAAGATTGGAAGCAATAACATGGGGGTAAGGCGAAAGAATGTTGTTAGCCTTTTACACAGAAAGATCAGAAAGCATCACGAGAAGGCGACCTAGCTTACATCCATCATTACATTCAAAGTTTCTAAATTTCTTGGCGCGGCGTTCAATGAAGCTTAGTTGTTTGCAAGTGCTAGAATGAGCTTAATTATATTGAAACAGGGTTTATTATCGCAGAAGACATCGACGCTAAGAATTTTATCGACTTTACCAAGTACAGCATTACAAGGAAGGTACGTGTACGTTACGGGCAGATTTGTGATATAATCTTATGATGTGGAAATCACCGATACTTAGAGAGTTATTCTCCATTATTATTGATCAGAGGTTAAATAAAATGCGTCTTCTGGTGATTTGATAGAGCACTAATTTTAACGTCGGCTGCCATATCAGCAAACACTCGTAATATAATATGTATGATAATAATTTTAACAGAAAGAAATTCCAAATTATAGCGCTGTGGTATCTCAAAAAATTAACATGATTTTTTCCATAAAATTTCCATAGAGTTGAAGTCCATAGAATTTACCCATTTTGACTGGCTGTGGAAGTAAAAGCAGATCCAAAATTCCCTGAAGGATCAACACAAGTAGGCTATCGCAGGTCGTTCACTTATTATAGTAAAAATTCAATAAAGATAATGTAATTGATGCGGTCAAATACGATGCTTGAGTTTGTTTCGACTGAATCAATGTAATGGCCTTTCACCATTTAATATGTAACATCAGAAACAAGTGTTATTAGTTTAGTGAAAGTAACCCAACCTTATTTCAGTCAACTTTGTTGCTTGCTCAACCGAAGAACATCAAGTTCGTTTTTCATGGATTGTTTGTTCAAAGAGCGTAGGAATAATAGAATGACTCTATAATTTCAAACTGAATGTTGCCAACTTTTTTGTACACAAATTGAGCTTTGGATTAACTTTTTTTTGTAAGTGATCACCAAAAAATTTGACAGAAAGAAATAAGGTGAGTGAATTGAAAATGAATGTTTGGTTGTTTTATCCTTCAAATGGCAAAAAGACTTTCGGTAAGTCGTTATATTCTTGCGAGTCATGATGTTCCTTTCATACGCTTCGAGAAAAATCACGCCAAATTATTTAATCATATCATCATCATTATCATCATCTTTAATACTATCATTTAACTGGACATTGTTTTTTTTTTAATGATTTGTGAATTCTATTTTTATGATTTCTCTCAATTTTTTCTTATTTTCCTAAATGTAAGAAACACATTTTACGACAGGGGGGTACGTCAGATCAAGCCCGCTTGTAAAATTTCTTACGGAAATTTTATTATGTACATAATAGGATTTATTTTACTCAGTATTAGCGAGATTACCCACAATTGAATAATAATATTATTTTGTGTCTAAAACATTGTAATCAGAATCTAGTTTAGCCGTCAGAGTAAAGTGGTCAAAACGATTGGGGAATATCTGTCTTTTAAAGACTTAATTCCTCGAGAATAAAATGAATTGAAACCATTACGTCGATTTGCCGAGTTTTTAGAACTTAAAAAACAAAGTATTTTTGCACCAGCTGCCAAAACGGATGTTTTAGTATAATTATTATTCTGTAGCTATCAAATTGGCACTCGAGCATTTATTTATTTATTTACTGTCCGAATCTACAGAATAAATCCAATTATAGATTAGACAAGAAGAAAAAATAAAAAAAAAAACAGTAAAAAAAAGTACCTATGTAAAAATATATAAGAAAAAGATAGAAAAATAACATCAAAACTAAGAAAATTAATAAAATTCAGAATAAAATAATAATATAAACAAAAGAATAAAAAGCTAGTCGACCGAAAAAGAGGCAAACAAATTGAGTAAATTAGAACATATTCCAAGTATAAGAAAGAACGTTATTTTTTAAGATATTTTTAAACACTAATAACGTTCGAGGCAGAGGACCAAAGTTAAGGCTATTGTGCTGACGAGGCAAACGCAAAAGGGGGGGAAAAGAAATAGGTGTCGGTACGGGCGAATGTAACATTTAAGTTAAATAATATTCTACTAGAACGGCCCGATTCGATAAGCATTGTCTGAAGCTTAGACGTGATCGAAAATCTAGTTGCATCGTTGTCATATTCAATTGTGGTTGCTTTTTGCGAAGCTGAAACTACAAAAATGCGAAGCGAAGTTCGCTTGGTAATGCTCAATCATGGCTCCTTCTACACGATCATTATTGGAATTCAACACTATTCTTATTTGAGCTTAATCATTTCAGGCAAGAAAGCCAATCTGCGCAAAAAAACTGCGAGAAAGTCTTTTTTTTGCTATCGTTATTCTGGTATCAGAAACACTATGTGAGTAAGAAAACGAGTGCGCAAAAAAATGTTATAAAGGGTCAAACGTCACGAAAATCAATTTTGATTAAATTTGTTGTTAACTATTGGATTTACGTAAATTTTCTTTGCATCTTATTTGATCATCATAAAGATCTGTACAAAAGCTTCATGTACGGAATTCATGTAGCCCCAAAAGTTGCCAAGACATGGGGTTGAGCAACCTTAACCGTCACTTGGATTTTTTTGACTGAACTATTTATTTGGATGCCATTTTCTTTAGTTTCAAAAAAGTAAATTTTTTTCCTCATCGTTAATGTGTTTTTATTTAAGAAATTAGTGATGTACTAAAACAAATTCATCATCACCTACAGTCTATTTCACCCTGCGCCGAAATTCCAAGACCCATCAATATCATCCTACACGTAATTGTAATCAACTTTAAAAACTTCCCCTTCAACGTCATCAAGATCAAATGAACTGAAAACTTAATTAATTGCAATTACTCATTCATGCATTCAATTAAAATACCTTGCAACCTACTGGCACTCTTTTTGTGTATTGAATCTACTCTCTCCCTGCGAGTCGACTATACTTCGCATACGTTGCTCCTCATCATAACGACTGGTGGAATTCGATTTGTTCGCGCAAAGGTGAATACATGCCGAAAGGTGAAAAACACCCAAACCTACTGGCAGGTAACAAATTTCATATAGAGGTCGTCCTCGCCTGAATTTGCATTCGAATTTAACCACGTTTCAGCCGTAGTGCTGTCGTTGCGTTTCTGTAAATGAAAAGCTTGTACTATTCAATCATCTCTAGAGTGTTGGTGATGCAGTCCTTTGTCGATTTGGAAAGTGCAGTAGCATTCGGAGAGTATTTTTGCAGAATTATTCACGCTCGAATGGAAAACTCAATATCCTTAGGCCTTATGAGGATCACGTAAACGTTTTACACTTTAGTGTAAAAGCTCGTTTATTATTCAAGCTGATAATTGATTTATGGAAAATGTTGCGTGATCAATGAAATGGCTTTGGATTTGAAAAGTCGGCGCTTGCTTGAAAGTTTTTCACACCTATAAAGTACGAGCTAAAGTTCTGGGCTAAAGTAATTTGATTTGAACAACTTAGTTTCTTATTTATTCGTCATTTACAAAGCATCATACTGTAAATATCTTAAACGCGAGTGGAAAATCAAGCAAATCGTTTAACTCCATCGTTAAGCAATACCCTTGGAAGATATTCTTTGAAATAAGCATTGTTGTTGCAATTTTCGCACCTCTCCGAAAATGTTCACTGCAAAGAGCACAAAAGTCCCATTGTGAACAATATCAGTTCCTCCTTCCTTAATAATGAATGTTTTGCCCAGTAACAACATTGCAACATGGAACGAATGTCTGAAATTTCCAAATTTCAATCGGATTATCATTTCAAAACGTTTTCCCAGACCAGAGCATTTGAAGCTGAGTACTAGGACTAATTAAATTTTTACCAGCTTCAACGATGATGGTGGCGCTTCATCGCAGCTCCCGATAATTGAACGAGACAACACTTTCCATAAGCATAATTCGAATTCACTCAATTGCACAAGCTGCACCAGGAGGACACCTTCATGTCTGAACAGCCGTCAATACCTGTCGCAGGCACCGCGCGACTCTTTGACGCCTGCAGCCAGGATCTGAATTAAAAAGCAAAGCGAGCACATACCTTTCAACATTTCCTGACATCCGTTTCCTTCCTAGTATTCACGCCAGAAAACACACCTCTCTAGAGCAGCCTCCGCAAAGCTGTTTGATGTGTACATATGACGCAATGCATTTTTAATGAGCGCCTGATTAATAATTTCTAATTAATGATGAAATTGTTGACGAGTCAGCTAGCTCCGGGTTGATTGATTTTCGGATAATTAAAGAGTTTTAGATAGCTACAACCCGAAGTTGCATAGATACTGTTGTGATCCGTTATGGAAATCTATTGGTATGTAGATAGGGCATCGTACTTAACGTGGGACTAACGAAAATCTCAGTTTCACAGTTGGTGTTGAATAATGTCGAAATGATAGCGAGATAAAGGATCCTCGGGAAATTTCGCTATATGCAAAACGCTGTTCAATTAGAAATTCCTAACATGATGAGCTGAAAATTGAAAATCTAGTTCGTTGTTGTTATTGCACGACTTACAGAATATGACTGAAATATGATTGGCATGATTACGACAAAGCTAAGGGCGAAAAACTACCCAAACTACTTTGCGGACGAATTTAAATCATTACCAGGGTGTAGGATTAAAGTTTGAACTTCAATTAGTAATTAGTTCGATTCTTGGATATTCTCGGCTTAGTATATATTGGCGCATGTGTGTGTCATGTGATACAACTTGAAAGCCACTTCGACAAAATAATTGCATCAGTTCAATGGACAACGGTCTTATTTGGTGGAAAAGTCAAAATATGTCATCTGGAAATGCTTTTGATGTTAATGCGACTTAATGAAATTCCATTGGTGATTTGTGAATGCTATACGTGTTAGGAGAGTCATACCGTACTTTTATTTTTAGTTTTATTTGGTATGGATTTGGTTTCGCATAAGTCCATGGAGAAGTCTGAAGATATATTGTAATTCGGGAATCTGAGTATGATTTGTATGGAAGTCTGGTAATTTACAGTCTTTTGTGTAGCTCTGCAGCTTATCAATATGCATAAAATTGTAACTATTGAAGCACGGACACTAAAAATGGGAGAAGTTTCAACTAGCCATTGTGAAAATAAAAATAAAAGAGAAATATCCAAATTAAAACCAATCTCCAAAATGAAATTTAAATTGATACAATATTTTCTTAGCGTTATTTTTCAGGGACTGTCTAATTTCTTCCAAATTATTTCAACACATTAAGGCTCCAGCATTTGCCACGACACTTAAAAAATCATGGTCTTTTCTTCTGGGTCATTTCATTCACTGTTTAGCGTTTTTCCTTTGAAGCATGGGCTTTGTCTTTTGGACTACAAATTGTAAAAAAAAGTACTAGTAAACATATTGATAGAAAATTTTTTATCAAATAGAATATTTATCACAAAGTTTATCTCTCTTAACTACTTCCATAAAGATTTGAGCGATTCTTCTTTACTGCCTTTAATTTTGATTTTTTTCTTTGTATATTTACCTTTCTTCTCTGTTCTTCATGTTTGGTCCGAATTTTTTTTTATTTATTACTTATTTCTTCTCTGTTTTTTAATTTATTTTATATGATTTATATTTTTCTTGTTTGTTTGTTCATTTGCGTTAAATTTTCTTTGTCGTCGTAGCTCTACAGTCCATCGGGATTTGGCTTCTAACAGTGGCATTGTAACATGAGTAGAGAAAAATCTCAAATACCAAAACGCAAATTCACCACGCAGAACAATACAGATTGAGTTTGGTAGTTCCTATACTCAGTAGTTTAGAATTCTGTGGTGAAATGTGTGAGGAAGAATGGAAAGTGTAAATTTCAAAGCTACTTTCGTGTGAAAGACAGCTTTTGAATTCGTTTGTGAAGCAGGGTTTATACCGCTGTTCGCTAAAGCGCTAAGTGGTGCGATAAAATGCCGAGCTTCTGCCTGTGGATTCGAAATTAACCGGCGTCCATGTTACTATTTTTCAATCTATAATAAACTTTTTTCCGTTGATGTTTTATTGGTAAACAGTCTTGTTTCATATTAGTAGAAATACGTCCATTGAATTTCGTAATGATCTAATGATTCTGTCAGATGATATCACAGATGGAAATTTTACAAATTTTCTTTGCCTACTTTTAGACATCAGCGCCCCATGGGGTTGAAAACTTGCAAGACGTTTTCATAACCCAGCTTTATGCATAAATTTCCATTTCGTATACTTGCTTTTTACCGTTTATTCTTTTCATCGAACTATAGAGGTCCCTGAAAATTTACAAAATGCGCACCGCCGTCAAAGGGTTAAATATATCTTAATTTTAACATATCATGGGCTTAATCCTTCTCTAGAAGATATACGCTGAAAAAATGACCATGATGCTGCTGAATAAACTCCAATCTCATGAAATTGCTATTGACTCTTACGTCTCCGGTATAATTAGTCTTTGCGTAGCTTGTGAATTACTCCATAAAAAAATAAAACAAGTGATTGAAAAAACGATGAAAAACATTAATTATATGCAAGTAACTCTTGCATTCAAGAACTGCAGACCGTAAACTATCATCTTCTCTTGGATGATTGCCAACAGTTCAATTATAATCATCCTACACGCTATGAATTGCATCCGAAAGGAGAAATTGAATGAATTAGGACATCACTGCAAATTTGCACATGACACTAATCTGGTAGTCTAACATGGAAGTGGAATGGAAGCAACTCTAAATTGAATTTAGTTATTCGTGCTGCCTTATGCGAGTGCAAGTGAAGAAAGGAAGTCCATCGATTTTCGAAGCATTTAGTTGAAAATGTGATATATGAATGGTTAATTTCTCAACTCGAAAACAAGTCGTACTATCAAATCAAACGAGGATGGAAAATAAAAAAAAACATCTGCTCTCTCAGAGGTCAAGCAGTTCTTGTCTGAATATTTTCTTGATTCTCAACCTGAAAAATCAAAATACTCATCCTAAATATAATTAAAATCCAATACATTATCTAACTAAATAAATATTTTCCGTAAAATAAAAGCATTTTAAATCCCACCGATTGCTGACGAAAGCCAAAGCTAAATCAAACCTACCAGCATACATCCTAATGATCCGTACATTCAAAATCCCATTGAATTCCTTTACGTACTTCCCTGCATAATACTCCTGGGAAAACTATCACTCTTATAAAACTATGTATCTAATTCGCCACCAAACCACAAAACTATTACAACCACTTCGTTATCTCTACCATTAGAGTGGATGGAGGATACAAGGTCGATTCTGTTTAAGTGATTACTTCCATGCTTCGAAATTTTCCTTTTCGCAAAGTTTCGCATGCATACTTCCACCAGTCCTAGTACTTACTTAGTAGCATTTCACCATTATTGTATATCATTTTTAGCTTTTACTACCATTCCACAAGAAAGCTACTCGGGTAATCATTTTAAGATTGTTTCTAGCTGGTTCGCTTTGAAAGGAAATGGCATAAACGACCGTGTGACGAGGAAAAATTACATATTTCGTGCGTGCTGCCTGTATGTTCCCTCTGTTGTTCCCTGTCCTCTCCAATGCTATTAAAGTGAAGAGAAGAAAAATTATTACATGCGTATATAATAAAAATGCGACATTCCTGACGACATGTGTACGTATGTACATATATAAAAAGTAGTAAACAGCAAAACAAGATACAACCGTTAAAGCGAAAAATTCCTTAAGTAAAACGACAGTGTCGTAGTCGGCACTCCGCTACCAACTCTGACTGTCTGCCTGCCCGCTGAAAATCCAGTAGATCGTCATAATGCTGCATCCGTTGTCCGGCTGTCGTCTTAAGTCAAATCTTTTTATGACCAAGGCCGCACTGGTTTTGCCCAGAAGTCCAACACGAAATTATATTTATTAGCGAAGGTGGTTTGTCGGTTGAAATGGTATAAAATGCGAATCGTAGCGAAACGTGATTGCCAATATTCGTGTTGCCAGTCCAATTTGTGTCGGTTGGCTTTGGGGTTATTTTCTTAAATTGTTTTGACTTAGTCGTATTGGTAAGCATTCCGACTTTTTATAATTAGAACATATGGAAATATATCGTGTATTATTTAATGACCTAAATCGCATGTGTAACTAAATAATGGATTTGAAAAGATGTATTTGGAAAAATAATGAACTCCAGCATAATTATTCGTGAAATGTGTAACTCTTCTCTCTATCTCGGAAAAATCATCTTTTGACAGCTTTGCGATTACGCTAGCTTTTCGCAGAGACAATTTCAGTTATGTTTACTTGAGTAAAACGTTTGTGAATCACTTCCTACTTTATCTCTATTCTTTGCTTACATCCTCTCATGAAATCGGGTTTTCCAATATCAATGAACATCTATTTTTGTCTATAAGATGACCATTGGCTTTTGGACTTCTAAAGTATCCACAAAAAGGTTGAGTAATTGTGTTCAGTGACATGGTCAATGAAAGCCACACATGTACTGACCTATTTAGTTGCCTTATCTACTTTCTTATCCATATTTACGCCAATTTACTTACAACTTGCGTACTGTAGCTCGTTGAACACTCGCCATCGTAGTTCGATACTTTTCAAATATTCGCACTAGGACCGCGAATGATCTCCATGAGTCTGCACACCGAAATTACAGTCCCCATTGCTCAATGGTATGCCTTTGGGATGTGCTCTCCAAAAGTCAGTTTGGAGTCAAGTCGAAATACTTCGCAGATTTTTTGGTCTCGACTACTTGGAAACCGGCCGTCATAAGTATGGGGCTGGTATCCATCTTTTTGTCAGCGTGACAATCTGCGTTTTCGTGATCGCCAGCTGGAGACCATGGTTTTCCATTCAGCCTACAACCTTTTCGTTACTTGATATAATTGAATCTCTGGAGGTAATCACAGCTACTTAACCATTAGTGTTGCCTATCAAGAACACATCTTCTGGCATTTCAGGGTGAAGGAGACCGTGATATACAGCATTAAACAGGTCTGACCCGAGAATGGACTCTCCGGTAGTTAAGTCTCATTCCTGTTTCGTCTCATACATAATGTCACAGTTTTTAAAATAATCTTGAAAAATTGCTAACATATAGACCTCTATCTGAAAACTCCGCTCAAGGATCTCTAGAATATCTGGCTATCTCGCTGAATTAAAAGCATTCAGAACATACACTGGGAACACGATTGGTCCAGCCTGATGACATGCGGCCTCGACACACTACTCTGAACTGATTACTTCGTGAATGGCATATATTGTTGAGTGGCCACTATGGAACCAAGGTTGATTATTCGAAACGCCACCGGCTCTACTGCATGTAGTTCGGCAGCAATATTCACTTCATGTTCACTCCATCTCCATAATTAATTTTCTTCTTGTGTTCTGGGCTAATATTCCTCGCCTCAAAGCTCTCGCTTTGAAGTCTGCAGCCACCACTAAAGCACACGGAAGATTTCGTAAAGTATCTGCCAGTGCTGCTTCCATTTTGCTGCTGAATTCCCTGATTGGGCCGTTTGGCGAGAGAAAGCCGCTGCAAAAATTGATACCTTGGTTTCGGATCCAAATATCACCTCAACTCTTGAACGATCCGAGTGTCTAAAATGCATAGAGCTGCATAATCCGAAGAGCATGTATACCAATTTCTCCTTCGACTTGGTTCGCTAATCATTGCGATTTGAGCTCTGGATTCACACATCAGCCGTATTTTTTCGTACGATCCCTCTGCGTGTTTCTTGTAATCTGCAAAGATTCTTCTTCTTAGCTTCAAGCACGTTTCTGAAAATCGTACATGCTCCTGACCCCAACATGTGATTTGTTTTCCTGATTTTGCCTTCTCATCACACATCAAGCAGAATGGTTGCATTGATGATTACTGCTCCGATCTGGTCCTTGACAGTATTTTTTCGTTTCGGCGTAGCGCATACACTTGTAGCAGTGCACCACTTCGGATCACTTTCTTACTACGCGCCAATTCTTATTCACCCATCCTTTATTAGCTTCATAGCTTTTGCGTCCTCTAAATTTATTTATTTATTTATTTACCAAACAAGGCATCATAATAGCAAAACATTAACAATTCATTATAACAACAACAAAATACATATTGTGTCCAACACATTAAAAAACAAAATACATCGGAACTATTGATTGTAGTTACTTTACTTTATTATATTTTTATTCGAATTTAAGCTAAACTCATTTCCAATTAAACTCAATTCCCACGGCTTTCTCTTGCACGCTGTTCTCTTGCATTTAGAGGGAGCAAAGTAGCTCTGTAATTTAATAAGTTTTCGTATTAGGTGGTTTTATAGGCGGGCTTTATTATCACTGGTTTCTTCTTAGTTCTAGTCGCCTGCGTCCTCTGCAAAAGAGGCTTTATCGGCAGTTTTGACGGCACTGCGGGCTGCAGTTTTAACGGCACTTTTTCCGAAGAGGCTACGGGCTCTACAGGCTCCTCTGCTTGTCGAGACTTTTAACCCACGGTCTCCTAGGAATTCTGATCAGGAACACGTGTCTCGCTTGAAGATATAGCCGTGCTTCCTCAAGCCAGGCCAGACTCAGAAGTCCTTGCCTGCCTTTTGTGCCCTAGCCTTGGTGGCACGTGGAGCTTCAGCTTTCACGCTCTTTGGGCGAATCTTCCTATCGGCTCATTTCTAGCTCGGCCTTTTTCCAACTCGTCTTGCAGAACTCAATCACTTCGAGAGCTTCCTAAAGATCCAGAAGATCAATGTTCACATGACGTAACATATTCTGTTGAGCCTTTTAACATTTACTCAGCATCTCTTCTCGCATTCTTTCTTTGGTAACGTAGCTTCTCTTTGAGGAAGTACCTATCGTAGCCACTGGAGAAATGCTTACTACCACGAAGTGACTTTGTATATCCTTTTGGACCAAAATCCGCCGCGTGCGTAGAGTTTCCCCTTCCACATTTTTGGTTTTGGTCGTATTGGTCATCACTAAAGAGCTTTGGGTGTCAGACAAAAACTCTCGGTTCTATTGACATAGAACTCTTGCCGGCAGGACCCCATCGAATAGAATCCAAAATAAATCAGTAAAAGGAAAACTCGGTCCTCTTCATAAACTGCAAAAATAGCACTGTAAAGTGAAAATAATTCAAGTGAACTACTTATATACAGTTTCAATCTAACAAAGAAACAAATTTCTATCTATTTATATCATAAATTCCCGCAAAACTCGTGGCCTAGAATTTATAATCACTAAAAAACTAGTAATGCTAGGTTTTCACCTCAGGTTTTGCATAGAGCTATATATTATTAGACTAATAGCAGCAAGTTACTTTATATCTACTGTACAAATTTAGTGACATTGGCAACTCTTTTATAATACGTCTTAAAGCATTCTAGCTCAAGTGTGGCGCGACTCCGAGTACACTTGGCCTTACCAATTAAGGTAAATCAACTTTTCTTGCAATATTTTCGAGACTCATAACTGTATGGGCGCATGTTGCGCCTGATCTCGTTCTGGACGGACGCCGTTGTCATCATCATCATCATCGCTATGCAGACTTTATGCGCAAAACTCAATTTGAAAAACCTGAATAAATGATCATGGTGACAGAGGCTTTGGCGCCGTCACGTTACCCAACTAGACACTCACCTCAAGCCGGTTATTAAAATCAAACCTAGTTAGCGGACTCGGACCTGACTGTGACAGTGGCCGAGCCGAGCAGCACCTGATCTATGTAACACCACTCTTGTCGGCCATATGGTCTTAAGTCCGACTTAAAGTTTATCGTCGGAATCTATCGAAATTGTGATGCTTCAAGCTAAGTTTCGCTCGGCGAGCGCACGACCCGGAAATTCCGCTGATTCGAAATCAGATACTGAAACTTAACTAGCTTGAAGGCGCCGTGAATCGATATTGGATTTTTGGCAAAATCTCAAAATAATCGGCTATGAATATTCAATTGAGTAGATAGGAGAATAGCCGTGGGGGCGGTTAGTAGTAGCTTTGAAGTGACTCGTTTTTGTGATCTGGCGACGCTGAAAAAACACCAGGCCTCGACGTTGAGCCTAATAAATTATGTTTGCTTTGTCAAATGAATTCACCTTCAAGTTTTCAGTGCGGACTCGAAACAGCGGCGTTGAAAACTTCCACTGGTGCGAACTTGATCCTGCCAAGTGTTGATATCGCGAACGAGGCTATGAGCTATAGGCCGCCTCGTTTTAAATAGATGAAAAAGCGATTTAGTCTATGCGGGAGATGTTATACAGGTTTATTTATTAAATGGATGATTTGACGTACATGAATTTATAGTACCAAAAAATGCTCATAGGGATCAAAGTTATTGAACTATTTTGCCCATAAAAGACAGTTTTTGGTCTCTTACGGATACAATCAGCGCCCATTTACTATGCTAATTCATATTTAGCAAGTCGTAGAATTCGAAATGAGCTATTTATTTTCCACGCGCTGTGGGCGAACTCTAATGTCTCCAAAGTATACGAAAATAGTTTTGTGTATTCATCGATCGAATCGGAATTACGATTTATCTGGTCAGCATCAGTTTCATCATAGCACGATTCCAGCTCTTATTTTTGACGACAACATCGAAAACAAATATTCTTCAATATGTTTGTAATTTATCTGGTCGATGTGCCGTTTGAAGAAAACATCAAAAACTTATTCACGATCGGGGTCATAAAATTTTTGGAAATACCAAGACCTTGCGCGACACAGAAAATGGATTAGAGCGTGAATTCGTAATATTCCAAATGTTCGTTCAAAATGGAATTTTTAATATGATCATTCTCGCTGACGGAAGAGACTTGAGGGTGGGCTCCGTTGATCGTCATATTTATGATCATACGGATCGTTTCTGAGGCAACATAGTCATGATTGGATGTTTTGGTGATATTTTCATTTTCTTTTTTCTGTATATATATTTCGGTTGACTGGAGGCCTGTTGCGTTCCGGGTGAATTTATTTTATTGACTACTATGATTCATAAAGTTGTCAGATCTACGTAAAAATGGTTTTTCATATAGGCTTTGAAGGCTTTATTGTATTGAGCCATTTCATTTGAATACGAATGGAATAATGATGGATGATCGGCATTGTGACCGGGAATTTGTAGGAATATGTTTGTTAATCCTTTTTATTTATTCAGTGGACATTGGTTATGAATGTTCTTAGGTCCAGGCTTATGAAAAAAGCGTTGAATTCCTCGACCGATAATGCTCGCTGAATAGATTTATGAGATATTTGATTTTATTCCGGAGGTTAGAGTGATACTCTGAAGCTAAGTAATAGGAATATAAGGTTAAAAAATTAGGATTGCGAATTTGTTGGAATTTGTATTTTTCGTGCGCTGATGATGGCTGTTAAGTAATGGTAGTGTGTCATCCTCCCACACAGACATAAGCCGGATTCTTTGTCACTTTGAGCCGTTAAAATGAAGCCGTAGCGTTGACTGATCACAGATTACTATGAGACTTTTTCATTTAATTTCTAGCGTTGAATAATAAAACCATCTGATAAACGCCATTACAAGAGATATTTTGTAAGATAAGAGCATTAGGCAGAGTTTGAAATCGTTTGGAGAAAAAACATAGGAACTTTTTCAATCTGGCATATTTTCTAGAAGTTTTCAATAGCAGGGATATTTTAAAATGGACGCGAAATAATGTTTATTATAGCCTGTCTTAGCATCTTTTCAAACGATTTCTGGTAAAGGAAAAATTTCTGTAATATATCCAAACCTCGACTAAAAAATCCCACAACAACCCTTATCGAGTGTAGAGGTTGAAGTCGGCCGAGAGCTTCTTTCAAATAATTATTATCAACGTGAATACGAGTGTAGAGTAATTAGCTCGACAATTCACTTTACCCCTTTTTTAACGCAAAGCTAATGAACTCAAAACTCGATGTGCGGTCTCTCGTTCAAGCCTGGATTTGAACCATGGACCCCACATATTAGAATCCAGTGAACTACCCACTACACTACACGAGCTTCATTTATAGGTGTAGTATTTTAAAACAATACAATGAATATTTTTTGTGTGATAGTCTTTTGAAGCATGTGGATCAACATAAAGACCTCGGCATCATCTTTGATCCCAAGTTAAAATTTGATCTGCATGTTTCTTTTGTGGTTGCTAAGTCTTCAAAAGTAGCTGGTTTCGTTCTGCGCTGCTCTCGCTTTGCAACCAGTATCTTCACATGTGTTCGTCTTTTTATTTCTCCTGTTCGTAGCATTGTTGAATATTGCCCCCAAGTGTGGTCTCCTCGTTTCGTGTACCTGTCTAATGCTGTTGAATCCGTTCAGCGTATAAGTGTACTCGCTGCCTCCTGTTCAAGTTTAATGTTGCCTATCGTCCTTATGATGACCGTCTGCTTTTCTTGAATCTCCATTTGCTGAGTACTCGCAGAATAATCCTGGATGAATGCCTTCTTTATAAGCTTTATCATGGCTTACTCTCTTCCAACATTGGCGTGTGTCATTTCTTACGTGTGTCTGATCGCCCAGTTAGAACTCAATCGCTATTCCTTACTCCTTACTCCTTGTGTATTTCAACTCACCAATACCCAGGATACTTAGAAGCCATGATGAGCATCAGTTTGGTTCTCTGTCCATGTCTTTTCATTCTTTTAAAAAACATGTTATTGATATGTTAACGTAGTCTCTTAGTTATTTTTATTGTGCATTTTTATCTTTACTTTTTATTACTATTATTTTCATTCCTGTTTTGCTTTATATTAATGATTTTTCTTATTTTTTGTATCTCATTTTATAATTGGATTTTCTGTTAAATGAGATTTGAATAATAATAAATAAAATAAAGGTAAATGCTCTTGGGGCTCTGTAATTCAGATCGCATGTTCGTCTTCTTGGGTTGTCTGTGAAAGCGATGAGCTGCGTGTTACCGTCCCAGTTGCAGTAAAATTAATATTAAGCACTTTTGGTGCAAAAAAAAAATGCCAACAGAGGCGCATAGAGATTGAGAAGGATATGTTGATTTTTTTTCAGAAAAACATTTATACAGCGGTATAGAAAATTATATAAGCTAACGAATTCGGGACTACCAATGTGATTCTACATTTCTAAAAATTTTCGTAAAATTGATGATACAGAGCTTATTTTCATGATCATAAAAATAAAATGGAAATGTTGCTGACCCGAAGCTCCGAATCTATGAAATGACCATTAGACCTGTCTCAGTAAAATTTGACTGTTTCATCTTTGTAAATCTTTCCCTGTGTACACCAGCCCCAGATCTTTAAGCCAAATGGTAACCTTCTGTATAAAAAATAGAAAATTAAATTTGTATTCATTCATCCAGGAGCTCTTTAACTGGCAACATGGAGTCAAAACAACAAAAAGTCAGACAGCAAATTATTTTCAAATACGTGGAAAATTCCGAAATAAAATTTTCAAAGATTGCCAAGGACCTCAAAACGTCATTTTCAACAGCCAAACGATTAATAGCGAATTATAAGCAGGGCTAGCTG
The DNA here is from genome assembly GCA_947369275.1 of Nemotelus nigrinus. NCBI lineage: Eukaryota > Metazoa > Arthropoda > Insecta > Diptera > Stratiomyidae > Nemotelus > Nemotelus nigrinus. The sequence goes on from OX376374.1 coordinate 14,509,352, forward strand.
TTGGAAGAAAAAGAGAATCAGGCAGAAAATCTGGAAGTATAAATAAGGACTTAGTGAAGAAAATTGTCAGGAAATTTGAGGCCAAATCCAACTCTTCCGTTCGAGGTATGGTAGTAGTTGCTAGTTCCTCGAAGTCAATGGTCTATCGAATGAAGAAACATTACAACCTGAGATCATGTAAAATGCAAAAAGTTCCAGATCGATCCGCCGAAAAGGAGAAAGTAGTAAAAACGAGGGCTCGAAAATTATAAGATCAATATGTGACATAATGCGGTGTTGTCATATACTATGACGAGACTATATCAAAGTGGACATCGGGCAGATTCCTGGCCATGAATTTCACAGTGAAAGGAGTATTTAAGTCGGAAAAAGCCAGTGAACTTCCTAAACAGTAAATGGTGTAGCAAGCGTTTTGTAGATCTAGACGAAGGACCGATATTTTTATAGTGGAAGACAGAATCAATGCCCAGGATTACATCGAGGAATGTCTGCAGAAGCAATTATTACCTTTCATTAATATGTAGGAAGGATCCGTGTTGTTTTGGTTAGACCTAAAAATTATACCTAAAAAAAAACGCTGGGGTTGTATCAAAGCAACCAACTCTCTTTTGTTTCCAAGGAGGCCTACCCATGAAATTGTTCTGAACTTATACCAATAGAATGATACTCGATTCAAATAAAACGAGTGTTGCAGGTAAGAAAAACTAAAAATACTTTGAAAAACTAAAAATACATCTGATTTAAAAAAAAATAGAGAAAAGTATACGAAATCGTTAATGAGGCCTCAATGTGAAACTGAAAGTCGGAGCTCAATCGAAAACTGATATTTTAAACTTGATTGTAGCTTGAATACTTGACTAAAACCGACCAATAGCATCAAAACGCAAGAAAAGCGAAAACAAACGACGCGAAAATTGATTGTCAACGGTAGACAATTGGTAGGTTGCGGTTTGAGAAGATGTTAGTGGAAGTATTGTTCTTGAGTTTTATTTTCTGTTTTTAGTAACTGAAGAAAAGATCTTAAAGTATTCAGTGCAAAAATAATTACTTTTTTAATAGAAAAAATCCATCAATTTTACTAATAATTTTCATTTATGTATCCGCTTTTGTCCGCTACTGTATTCTTGATCCGGTAATTTACCTGGCTTGGCAGCAAATGAACGCTTTAGTGTTAACACTTCAAGGAATAATTCTATACCAATAAGTCAAGGATTTGACGCTGTTAAGCGCGTTATTCAAACACAAAGTAATTCAAGGCCAAAGAAATGATAACTTGTGACACTTTAATCATATTGTGTCAGTTTTTAATTTTAATTTTTTAATTTTTAAAGCAGAAAATGGGAAATGAAATGGGCCTTGAAAAGTGTTTCTGCCAGTTTGCGCTAAGCTGTCGAACTGTTCAGAAGCGTCCCCAACTGCTTCCAGTCCATTGTCCGACTAAATAATTTGGCATTACAAAAAATTGCCACACAAATAAAAAGTTGATCGAAAGCAATTCAGACATATGCCTAGTACTATACTCTTCGCGAAACGAATTCAATGGTCGAATCCCATACAAAAAGAGCTTTTCAATTCGTCAGTAAAGCTCTTTTTGAATGGGATTTGACCGTTGAATATAGTACTAGGCATTAGTGGGAATCAATTTGTGAAATGTCTAGCATACAGTGTTCTGTCTGAATTAAAATCAATGTGAAATTAAAATTTATTCCTCCAAATTAACACATTTCAAAACAATTTAATGCAAACTTATTTAGCACCATAGCATTTCCGGTTCATGTCTGAACGATGCAGATATTCGGAACATAAAGTAATTAACTAATCAAATAGTTTATCGATATTATCTTTTAATTAAACATAGTAAAATTTCACTATTAGGCCTTGAAATGGACATTAGTTTTGCGGCAACGTAGCCACGCAATCCGATTAATGAAATAATTGTTCGTCAAACATTAGTTTTGCGTGTTATGGCTATTCGCATCGATATTACTATGCCCGTTCGCGGAAAAGTATGAATAATGTTAGCATTGTTCATGAACAGTCTTTAGCGAATTAGTTTTATATGCTCATTTGATTCGGCTACAATGGTTTGTTGTCGTTTAATTTTAGCAGTGCGTTTTTCCTTATTTTGGTGCAAGCATTGTGGAAATATCTATTGCTTTAGTCAAATATTCATAGTTACTTAATTGGTCAAAGCTGAATGATGTCAATTGATCTTATCGGGACGTTTAACGGCTAGATAACTCGTTGATTCTATTCAAAAACTCTGATTTTGTGGATTGAGAAGAAGTAGACTGGAACATTGTTTGTCTATTACAAAACACCTTTGTTTTCGCGTATGAAAACTTTTCACGCCGAATGTGAGGTCATGAAAATTTCGCTAGTTAATTATGGTTGCACTGGATGGAATTTATACTGTGAAGTATTCAGTGAAATGTCAGGTGTACAATCGAGGATAACTTTTCGCGAGATTTACCCTTTTCTAGGAAGAAATCGTTTTTAAGTTTTCTTTGAGAAAGGGAAAAAAATACTAGCATTATTATCACCAAACAATACCCAGCTCTAAATAATCCTTGGCTCCCATTCTCTTATCAATTGCCAGTCACGCGCCGCATCATTAAAATGAACATATTAAACGACCCATTGTTCGCGTTCCCATAACTATTAAGTTAACAATGCAGCCCCCGCTACAGGCGCCCGATTACAATTATCATTTTATTCCCGAAATACACAGGACCTTGAACACCTCATTACCTTTTGTCGCGGATCATTAACGAATTTACGATAGCTTAATGGCCCCCCTTTTTGATTCGTATCGAAAGTAAACAGAAATCCGATTTGCATCGCGCAAAAATATTGTTTAGCCGATTTAGGCCCGACGAGAAAATCCTAGAAGTTCTAGGACTCAGCGACCGGTTGGCAAACGTCGTCAGCGTCATAGTTCATCATGTTGCATGTCAACACTCGATTATTGATAACTTCGCCATCTCGTATTCAAATTTTCCCACTGACACATGCTATTAAGGAAAGTAAATAAACGTGTAAGTCGGGTCGTCCTGCGGAGCGCGAGAACAGGGAGTGCACGGATACGGTCGGCGACTGATGACAACGAAAGCAGGTAGCCTTGGCGGATAGTTGAGTTGAATAGTTTCCTTTCGTTACGTCGATTTCCTATAGTTATCGATAAAAGTTATCGTAAATAACAATAGTGAACGCGATCCTGATTCTATTCCATTCGGCGTTGCCTCGTTAGACTGCTAAATCGTCGGAATCGAGATGCAATGTGGCGGGAACAAACCAATTTGGCGCTTTGTGGTCAACGAAGGCTGCTCAATTTGCGAAATGACCATCGTAAATCACCACCGCACTTTCGCCTGTCTACTAAACGAGGCGGCAAGTTTAGGGCGATGCTGGTGGATGTTCGGTCCAACCGAATTTATAAAAACGACGTGGGAGCACCTTCACGAAGCGTCCTTACATGTGTTAATGGTTCGTGTGTCGGCACGGTCGCTTGATAAAGTCCCAAGCATTTGAAAATCGTTTGCGGACGCACCTAGCATCGTCCGATCTTGATGGAGAGTTATCCTTTGCGGTTGATTATTATGTGTATCACAATTTTCTTGAAGAAAGGTAGTTGTTCAACTGTTGGAAAAATATTGAATCGACTTTGTATCAACTGGTTTTTGTGGTGAAAGTGAAGGAAATCTTTAAAATTTCTTTCCGTGCTCTACATTTAGAATTATCCACTTCAATTTCGCTGTCAACTTTCTGGCGAGATTTCATGATTCACACGAATCAAATATGACAATTTATTTCATTTCCTCAAATCCAAATCGCTCTCAGTTCGACTACTGCAGACAGAAATCATTTGACATCAAGACGAGAGTCGTAGCAGGAGCAGGAAGACCTATAAATATCGAAAGAAATTTCTTCGACAGCATGATTGTGTGGTGAATTTCTTATGGCCATGGCTCGAAACGCTTCATAGTACCGTGTCACGGCAATCCCTTATCCAACTTAACCTGATGCACAGCGTACTCACACATTTACTTATCGTTCGTCCTCTACCTGCGCGCTCATCCTCGACTGTACTTGTCGAATCAAAATTGATTTCCTTTATTAGGAGAAATCAATTTTCCTTTGGCCTAGTTTCGAGTTTTTTTCGTACTTAGTTTCAGGGACTCTACGGTCGCCCAGAGAATCATACTACAAAGTCGCATCGTCGTGAGCGCACGAATGATAATAATTTATGAAATATTTCTGTTATGTATTTGATGGGAGTTGTTAAAAAAAGTAAAAATCTGATATATCTCTCTATTGTAAATAATATGAAAAAGTTGAAAATTATCGCTGTGGGAAGAAATTGTTTGACATTTTTTTTCGATATCTATCGAGTCGAAAAGGGAATGTGATTTTTTCAGCTGTGATATGTGGGTGTTTCACGGTGATAAATTTTGTATTGGATTTTTATTTACAGTTCTCGTTGAGTCCTATATGTTGGAAAGGGATTGCGGCCTAGGCTGTAAAATATTTATAATACATTATTTGCTATTACTGGAAGCACATTTGTTTGGTTGCTCAGTGTTCTTGGATTTGAAATCCATTATTTTAAACTAATTTCTTTTTATTTTTCATTTTGCATGTTAGTTTTTTATCCGAGCTGTTAGATGGGTGAATCGTTGGACTAAATCTAGTTAAATAAAATTCTCCCGAGAGAATCGAAAGAGATTTTAAATTTCAACCATTAAGAGAATCATGCCCAAAATTTTCACTTAGGGCGGAATAAAAGGTAATAATTCTAAGAAGAGGATAATTATAAAGAAGAATCAATAGAATAGGCCATTCGCATTAGAAATATCCTAATCACTGTGCACTGTAAATCTTAGAAAAAACCAAGAAAATTCGTACGAACAAATCATTCAGCCGCAAAAAAATAACTGTAATTTCAATCGTCGCCATAGCGTAAGAACTAATAAATAACATGGAAAGAACGGTATTGTGCGATATTTGCCTGATGGAAGAGAATGGGAGGGAGTGAAGAATTTACCATCAGCTGGCACCTAAGAAGAACCAAAACCAAAATAAATTCACTTTATCATATGCAAAAGTGAGAAAAGCATACTCTCAAACGACAGGTGTTAAGAATGTAGTGTTAAGAGTGTAATAGTTAAGAGTGTGTTGGGTTGGCGTGCGTATAATCCCATCAAGAAACAGTAAGCGCAGTGAACATTCGCTGCCAACAAACAAAATTCTCTGTAGTGCATCGCATAAAAGTGTCGGAGATATTCCTTTTACTCGCCAAATAGTATCGAAAGTAGTATTTCGCGTTAACTATCTTATCACTTACAATTTTTATGCTCAGAATAGATTTTCAGAAAATCAATATTGCATAAGTTACCATTCGTTAAAATAGTCTCTTAGGCAAAGCACATGTATATTGCCTAGGGGGAATGAGAAACGTATCTGATTTATAAAAGGGGCATGTCTTATCTTGATGGGGGTACTTCCTGTCTTTTTTCAACTTGGACTTGGATATTGCTATCTACTTCTCGCAATCAGTGGGAAAATATCGCAAATTGTATCGCAAATCACGTACTTTCCGAGTTACATATATATAGTACTTAAGCTATGGCCATGTCGTCGCTTTCAAATTCGTATTTCACCGATACTTATTCTACGCCTCCTCTTCAAATTTTAGATAAACCGGTCGTTCACAAAGACGATTGATAAATAAAAATTTACTAGCAGCAATCGGCTTTGTTGGCCTGAATCAAACTGACGTATTTTCCGCTAGGCCATAACCAACCTGCAGAGTTCAGCAACTGTAAGCTGTGTTGTGAGTAATCCGTAAGAATGCCATGAAAACTTACTGAAAGACCTCGTACATTATCAATGAAATCCTTATTTTGCTTCCCTGATCTTCTTTTTTTTTGCCCAGGATCTTTCTGATTCATTTCATTCCTTTTGGTTTGAGAGCAAGTGAACTAAATGACAAAACTCAAAATATAACGGTGCAGAATTTGATACCACAGTACTCCCTCGCAACTTGGGTTGCACAAGCTTTCGTTTTGTGTTCAAAATTATTTTCCTTAGCAGATTTATTGTATTGAAAATTGGAAGACTCCGGTTAAATAAAAACTTTTCGGTTCATTCCAGCCTCAAATAGAATTAATATAAAAAAGCGGATTACACGAACTAAATACGAACCATTTATTTTAAGTTGGCTTCATAGAATTTTATTGAAATTGTGTAGTCATTACAGCTTTTTGGTCATAGGTAGGCTTACCAGCTTTCAGGGTAAAAACCTTACTTATGTGTGGTGGGGGGAAATTTGCCAAAAATCACAAAACTAAAAGAACAAATTACTTGTAAAACAAACAAAACCAAGAGAAGAGTAAAAATGGCATCTCTTATCATGTTTCCGTTTTAATCATTTTCACACAAACCACGACAAGTTAATCAGTGATTGTACTACTTGACAGCTGGAAACACTTAGAAATCTCGCCAGCAGAAAAAATTCAAGTAAATTCTTGTAAGAGCGAAAGCGCATTTGTCAGCAAAGCTGTAGCCCTTTTTCGTTTGGGGGAAGTTAGGGAACGCATTTAGGAAACCGATTTAATTACGTTATCGGTTAGAATGTCAGGTAGATAATCATTCCGCAGATCAATCGGTTTTGGCACGAAACGTGCAATTATTATTGTAATACTGTTTTTTGTTTCTTCCAAGAAAACCGACTTTGAGTTATTTCATAAAGCTTCAAAAATACTGATGTGTGAGGGCTCAATTATGAAAAAAAACCGTTTCTTTTAGAAACCACGTAAAATTATCCTAATCTAGTATTCGCTGGAGTTATTGTTCCACCGGAGAATCTTCTGGACCGCAACCTTTTTCTTAAAGATACCTCTCGCAAATGGGCAATATCCTTTAGGTTGTTTTTGATGATTTCGAAACCAAACAGTCGCTGAATAAAATAACCAAAATTTTTAATTTTGTTCACATTAACTGAACCACTTGATGTTGTTTTAATTTCCAGTACTTCCTCTTGAAGTGATGAAGAAGTGATGAAGATCTCAGAGATCTAAGATGGAATATTTTTTAATTTAAAGTGATGAGATCTCAGAGATCTAAGTTGGAATATTTTTCGACGCTGCAACTTAACATAAAATAATGTAGAACAGAGAAAATTCAACAAAAAGTAGGAAAATAAAGAAACAAGTTCTGAATAAAAACCTGCAATGGAAGATACTAGATAATAGAAAAGATCAAAAGATACGTCTTGCACTGAAAAAAATCCGTATAGCGTGTATTCCTGTGCTAGCATTCACGGTCGCATAATCTATGTTCGTAAGTAGACTGGGCTATGAAATAAAGTCCCAAGCTACATAAAATTACACTTGATTAGATCTACATAGCGCATATAATATGTGTCGTATTTGTTTCATTGCGAGTATAAAAAGTCGCGACTCCCATGTTCTCCCGACTCCCATGACTCCGCATATTATTACAAACATGCTCAGCATTTCGTTAACAAATTCATCATTTTTCCCAAATATATCTCAAATCACAGCAAAAGGGAACCTCTTAGTTTCAAGAAGTGCACTCATAGCAGTAAAAATTTACACTAGTCACAATAAGATACTAATTTGTCAAACAAAGCAGAAATTTCAATTTAATTTCTTGTTGCAACAAACTAAGAGCATTTTCGAAATACCCCATCGTTAAATTTTCTCACAGCAAACTAAGCAGTCATACACTTTGAAAACTGTCCCAAACCTCTTTCAAATTGTAATTCGATCCTAATTTTCTAAGTGCAACTGATTGTCATAACATTTCCGTCGAACATATGAAAAATGTCCGAAACAAAATCTTGCACTCACAATATTTTGTAAATATGGAAGTGTTTCTTTCATCTCGAACTAGACTGGAACACCCGGAGTGTCCATTAAGTGGAAACATCTGCCTGCAGTGACTGACAAGCATATTCGCTTTTTGGCATGACCCATGCACTCGAGTGCGTTTCAAGCAGTCAATTGAGCGATAAGATGAAGTCACAAGGACTAACGCCAGCATGAGCCGCCAAGAAACAAGAATATTATGGAAAAGGTCATGAGACAATGACGATTAGGGTCAAGTATGGAGATAATTGAAGAGATTAAAAGGACTTTAAGGACTAGAAAAAGTCATTTTCAAGATAATGCATGGAGGAATTGATGACGTATTTCATTTCATTGCAGATAAATGTCAAATAAAGCCAGGTCAAAACTAGCAGTGATAAGATATTTATCTGAAATTTCTATTTAATTGAAAAGAGGTTTTGATCGTCCTTTATTAAGATTATAGTAAATCAATTCAAATGGGTTTCTTAAAAATCTTTATTATTTTTTCTCGAAAACAAACATTTGTAAATGATGAGGTTAGTGGTAATTATATTCTATTATCCTTTTTGTTGGAATTAACTTGCCAAGTGTAGTAGGAAAACTGAAATCCAGTCATCGAACTCATTAAACCCTAAAGCTGCTCTGCTACAGCTTGACATTTTCAAAAATTTAAATTTCAAGTTTCATCAAAGGAATCCGTTACAAACACCGTAGAACCTCCACCTACAAGTGAATTTATAATCTGAAATCTCGACTAAATCGAAACGACATGATCCAGTTATACATATCTAATATTCATTTTTCTTTTCATAATCTTTTCAAATAACGAAAGCACAATCACTCCGCAACAAAAGAACGGTCGTTCAGTATCCGCATACCAAAGATCTTCAGCACAAACACTAAACCACGACCATAAATCAAAACCGAGGCAAATGTTCGATTTCCAAGTGGCATACTTCCCAATTTCTGTTAGAATAACATCGTTTATTCAGGCAAATCGAATTGGGTATTAATTTGGCTGAAAGCGAAAATGATAAGCAATATTCGAAATTTGGAGAGAATCCATTAAAATCGAAGGAGAAGCGCGTACAAACAAAAGTCTCGTTTGTCATGGAAACGACGATGTTTTGTAAATGATTATCTCTGTATATGACCAATGTATCCAAAATTTGGCATCGGTGAGTGCTCAGGATACGAGTCTAAATTGATAATAATACCATTTTCATATGGCGTGTGCTGTAAATCACCTGGGAAATGAGAAAAAAGTTGAATATCAAATGGTCGCCAAAGCGACGAATCGAACTTGACAAAAAGAATGTGCACGGAGGTGTGAGATTTTTATGCTTGGACGACCTATTGATATGGTGATTTCGTGCAGAGATAATATTGTAAGAGAATTATCATTGTTTTGATTTTCAGCGGAAAATTGTGACAGTGTGGCTTTCGTTTGTGATTTCTCTTCATAATATGATATTTTTATATTATTTCAGGCAGCTACGAATTGATATCTGATGAGGAATTCTATATTATTACCATCAAATTAATGTTTTTTTTGGTATTGTTTTAATTTTGTATTCTCACAAAGCTGTTAAAAGTATGGAATAACGAAAAATATCGACTGATTTCCAAATGACTCCTTGGTAAATAGTTTTGAAGAAAGTCTATGGCTGAAATCTTATGCATACCAATCTATAATAGAAGTAGGTCACCATCACTTGAAAATTCTCACTAGAATGCCAATTATTTTTTATTTAATTTACTAGACAAGGTAAATATCATACATAATAGGAAAAAAATATTAACAAATCAAAATACGAATCGTCCCACATCTGAACCGGCATTTAAAAAAAAATACATCTCAAATTATGCAGCAGTTACTTTATTTTATTTTACTTTAGGCTAGTCTTCATGGAAAATGTGAAGATTAGGATGTTTAAAGAGCTTTGGAGAAATTAATTTTAAAAATAGGTTTAGAGATAGGCGAAGAGTAGTGACTGCGTATAGAATTGAATATCATACAACACCTATTTATGGGCTCATTATAAGCATAGGTAATGCAATGAAAGTTGCACACCTAGTGCTTCTTGTTTGTGTTTCCCAGATGGAAAATTTCTTGGGTTACATAGACTTCTCAAAGCGAAAAATAAATATTGTATACGATCAGATTGGACTTTATTTCTATGTCGCTCAAAAGCTGCATTCTATACCAAGCAGGCCTATTCTGCTATCTTGCCCCATACTACACCAAGGTCTAGAATATGATTCTATTCAAGGTAGTACGGCAGTAAGAATACATTTTGATTGTATTCTAACGGGAAAAATTTATCCCATGGCACTTTTTATATAAAGATACAGTCTATTTTCTCTGGACCCGCTTTCGATAAATTGAAGCTTGGATTGAAGGAAGGTTGCGTCAGATTGTAATTGCCTGTTTATGATGTGGTAAATATTAAAGTTACCTTTAATTTTCAAGTTTAAGTTCACACATCAGAAATGAGGATTTTAGAAAGCTGGGGGCCTAGATTACTGTCTTGTGGCTCTCCAAAAGATGTGAAAAATCTTTTAGATAAATTAGCCTTGAAATTTTACAAGTTGAATTCGATCGCGAAGATAAGACTGGAGCCAACTAAGAAGGAACGCGGATGTGTCGAAGTTGCCAAGTTATTGCAGATCGAAAGTCTTACTAAAGTTCGAATGGACCGCGTCAATTTGGGCTCGCTTTTTCATTTCACAGATCATATTAGAATCTAGCATCATTAGATTGGTACAAGTCATTCTGCCTCTATGATTTCATGTTGTTGCTCATTAATAAGAGCGTCGATAAGGCGATTAAGTTTGGCACAAACCGCACAGCTTCTCAAAGAATTTGGGGATAACAAATAGAATCATGATGCCTCAATAGTTGTCGATTGATCGCTTATCACCCCTTTTGAAAATAGGTATAAGATATGGAAATTTCCTGGAAGGCGAAAAAACACGGAGAGACAGGGATTTATTATTTTTTGTCGGTATTTGTAGCAGCGATTTGAGGTGAGCAAAAAGTACTTCGAAACCGTCTTACCTCGAAACATGAAACAAGAATAGTCAGTGGTTTTACGTTTAAAATTTACGAAATCCAAGAACTTTCTCGTATAACGGTCGCATACAATTTTTTTCCTCACTGCATTAATATAGAGGTCTAGGCATCGCGAGATTTAATAGAAAATTTACAGGATAGCTTACCGTATAATCTCTTCAGATCCCCATTGAGAAAGCTGTTATTTTAATTGTTTTGTATGATTTATTCCGTATGGTTTCTGAAACGCCTTTAATTATTATCGGGCCAAAGTTCAGAGTCCAATTCATCTGAATGTCACGCCGAAAAAAATGGGTCCCAATAGCTTCTAATGTTTACATGATCAGTTGGAAAATCATATACAATTTCATTATATAATATTTTTAGTGGACAGTTAAAATATATAAGCGGAGTGATGGAAAGTGTTTGAGAAAAGATTCTCGGCATCACTAATTGGGCTTCGCGTATATCATATGTAAACAATTGCTGTTTTGGTTAGGAGTTGGGATTACTTGCTATAAATTATTGCCATAAAACGTGCTTATAAGGTTTTAGTCAATGGAGTCAAGAAGAATAGTTGTTGATTGATTATGAAACTTTAACTCTACACGCTGAGAAATGACCGAAATCAATATATTAACTTCTTAATATTGTTATAGTAACAGCATTGTCCCTAATACATAATTTTAACAGCTCAATATTTTATGTTAAGAAGTTACAATATTATATTTGCAGTTTAACATTATACATTAAGCTGTTAACTTTTTATGTTAAGAACATCTGTAAATATAAATGTTTTAACATCTTAACATAAATATATTACTATGCCAATATAAATGTATTAAACAAATTGTTGGTCATACAATAAAGTACATTGCTTGTATTGTTAATTAGGATGATATTATTAAATACGGCAATAGCATACTGGAATAACCTAATCTTGTCCGATCATCGAAGTTAAGCAGTGTTGGGCGCGGGTAGTACTTAGATGGGGGACCTCTTGGGACTATGGAAAAATCGTATCGACGGCATGTTAATATGGATTATTGGTATACCAATATACTATTGTAAGACGTTAATATAACTTATTGCCATGTTACTATAATATATTGGCATGTTAATATTAATTATTGGTATACCAATAGTATTGTAAGATGCTAATATAACTTATTGCCATTTTACTATTTAATATTGGCCTACTAATATAATATTGTAACAGAAAAATTCAACACACGCTTGTCAATATATAAAATTTTAAGAATGCTATGTGCTGGCAATATAATGTTATTGCTAGGCCAATATAATAATGTTAAGAAATGTTTTTAATATAAATATATTAGCTGCAAAATATATTAAGGGTAGAACAATGATTTTTCAGCGTGTACTCTCAACGTACGCAATTACTGCCTGCTAATCGTTTGTTTTGTATGTGATAATTTTTTGGAAGTGTTTATTGGTGGACCTAGGATTTTTCCAGTCACGATGCCTTCTAAAAAGTTCAATGTGGTGGAACAGATATATCAATGGTAGAAGCCGAGTTCAGAAGAAAGGAAGCTTAATAATTCTTTATTAGTGCATCCAATGGATTGTTTCCCTTAAAGGTGTTATGACACTACATTAATAATGCCATTAATAATCCGAGTAGAGAGAGACAATGAATAAACATGGATATGTGCATTTTGTATGAGCGAATAGGCCTCACTAGCCAATAATGTTAAACTGTTAAATATTAATGCCATAATTAATGTGGTGTGCTATAATAATGCGGCCGGCTTCGCATTAATCAGCTGCTAGCAGCTGAAATTTTGACAAGTCGGAAATTGAATGTGTCATATTAGAATATTATGTGTCATATTAGAAAATACCTTCGACATTTCGATAACAGTTAATCGTCACTGTCAAAACGAACAATTGATTTGACTGCACTCACCTACTTGTCTCTTTCACACTAAATATTTCGATCTCTTTTCTTTTCGGATTAATAATGAGATGATTAATGCGCAAAATAATGTAGTGTCATAACACCTTAACCAAGCAGCAAAGTAGAAGCCGTAGTAAATCTAAAACTTAAACCTCGTCGATATTCCAGATCCAAACCAACTCAAATTTTACTGGTTGTTTTTCGAATCATATCACGATTGGTTCACAGCCCATATTTTTCTGAGCATACAGTAAGTATATTGAAAAAAAAATCGACATAGAGCCTACTCCTATGTAAGATAGCGCAACATTTCTGGTTGCGTACGCTATGTAGCAACATAACATCGTGAGCTGTAAGTTTAGTTCCCAGCGCCATGATATCACATTCTGCATAGCACATGCTCATATGCAACCACTTAACAATAATAATAGCTTTACAATAAACTCGTGCAGCCTGGTGGGTAGAACGTCAACTGTTAAAGAAAAGGACATCCGGTTTGAATCCAGACGCGATCAGAATTTATTTACGATCAATTTAAAGTTCAGAAATACGACTTCAGTAATCAAATAGAAATTTAAGTCTGCTACAGGTGTCAAAATTTCGAAATTGCATGAAAAAGGGAGTCTTACTTTTACTTTGCTTTTCATGAAGACTTTAATGCATGGCGTTGAGTGCTATAATACCATGTCCCATGCGACTAGTATGTATTGAAATTCACCTACCTCCTAAACTACTGGCCATCCCATTCTAAAACTTTTATGATAAAATAAGTATACTTTAAGCTTTGGTTTGTTATAAAAATAACCTGGTCCAAATAATTCAAATTACGAGTTTAAGTGTCTACTTCCGGTTCCACACAGGAAAAAACATTTATTTTTCAAATCTAATTTCAGAATTAAAAAGAACAGCTAATTTTCTATACCAATCAATATGTTTAATGTTATTTAGATTTTGTTTTGAATCTCAGAATCCGCTTCCAAAAAAAATCAATTTCGTCAATTATTCAGAAGCCCATAACTCGGCAACTAAACCTAATAGAAACAAAAACTTGTGCATCCACATTCATATCTTCTATATGCTTTTGCTTAGATAAAGGCTGATTCGGTCCGAAATTCGGTCATTGGTGTTTAAGGTATTACTGTTCTGGAATAAAGAGAATACAAAAAGAATAGTGTAGGGAGATAAAATCTGCGTTTGCTGAGGAAATGCACAATGTAAAGAAGGTTAAACACTCCCACAATACACTGACGGGATAGATTTCACAAGAACGTTTAGGGTAGCTAACTCTCTGTGAATAATCAGCTTTTTGTTCAAATAATCATCTCGTACTATGGCATCAGTCACATCGAACACCAAAAATGAACACAAACCCCTCTTTTAAGAAAATTTTATTTCAGTTTCCGTTAATATCATGCTAATTTTCACCGAAAAAGTTTCAGATTTTTTAGCGTTAAAATGTTTTATCAATTTTTTTTTTTGTATCACTTTTGAAAAGTTTTACCTTAATATCTCTGACTTTGTAACATTAATTTTTTCTTTTAAAAATTAACGAACCATATTTTTCATTCTATCAAGCTCAACGACTCAATCACTGTCCCATGCAAATCCACTCATTTATCTCAAATGCACGTCATATGATTAATCTGCATTATTTTCCGTGAATTAACTTTTTCCAAGTAAAACCGTCAAGAAATGTAAGTAAAACTACCATAAAAACCTGACCAGGAATAATATGAACATTAAACTTTTTTACTGCAAGCCCTATTCCGTTGTTTTTGTGGTATTATTTCCGTGGTATCCTTAAAATCGACCATAAACTTGATAACGGCCCCAACAATAAAACTTGAGTCATATTCCGTTGTGTGGTGCAGCGTAGCATTGTGCCGGGGGAAGTTTTAATGCCCTTTTGTTGGCGAGCATTTCCAATCGTGGTCCGGTCTTGTCCGGGCGCTATTGTGTGCTGCTGCTCACCACGTACGCGACAGGTAGGTTTATTTTTCTCGGGAATAGTTTGACACCAAGTTTTTCGGACGACCATTGACTGTTTTTACATTAAAGCCTCTTTTACTATCAACTTTAGAGGAATTTACGATCCTTTCTCGCCTCCCTTCAGTCGCTGAGGACTCTTACGTGTCCATTGACTTGCTCGCAGTAAATGAGAATCCAGCTTACCGTCCATCATCCACGACCAAGTCGAAAGTCATTAAAATGGCATTTATTTCGCGCAATAATTAGCCACCATAAAATGTAATGAAACTATCGCCGTATCAGGAGGCAGGAACGTTTGTTGACTGCCAGCACCGTTTGCGAATAATATCATTCACACCCCTTCCCGGGGGTGCAGTGAAACTCCGCACCTCTGACGGACATTTTCGTCGATGGCACGTTAACTCTCTATTATCTTTCATGGCTCCTATAATAATATGAGGTGTAGTGTAAATATGCTACTGCCAGTGGCAAATTGAAGGTCGAAAGGGAGGCTACCTCGGAGCCACTGAATTTATGGCAGCCAGCAGGGGGCCGATGGACACTGTGCTGAGGCTTTTAAGTTTAAAGATACTCAAAATTTTAGATTTTCATAATTTGAATCAAACGTATTCCAAGTGATTTGTTGTACCGGTTTTCGGTTGGTTATATCAGTTATATGGTTTTAACCCATTCGGCATCGTATCTTTTTTCATGTCTTCGATGTCTATCGGAATGGGGCTTAGAATGTCGCATTAGATATTACGTCCTGGCATTAAAGCCACATATCAGATTATGATTGCTATGAAAAGCAAAAGCGTGGCGTGAAACAGAAGATTTTGCTTGTTAATTGTTAGGCGAACGGCCCAAACTTGTATTTTATCGAGAAAAAAACTGAGCCCAAGGGTTAAATCATGTTCGTTTGTTAACAACGTCAAAGTCGTTGAAATAAAACATCTAACAGGTATCAAGACGGTGTCGAAATATTTCGTGGAATTCAGCGCGTGGGCGGCACACGGCCAAAAAGCACTTAAAATGAAGAGTCAATAACAAGTCGTCAACCAGCATCTTAACAACATTTTTTTCTTCGTCTTATTTGGCTTTCTATTTGAATTTTAAGCGATTCGGCTAGCTCGCGCCATCGTTACGTTACGCGGTCGACTCATATTATTTTGCGCCTGTGTGTGGTATCGTAACGATAATTTTTCAAAAATAAATTCCTCCCAAATCGATGTCAAAATTAATGCATCGTTTTTTGTGACACTGTGCTCATTTCGAAAAGTTAAGATACGAAAATTGAGCTTTAACGACATTCGTCCGTATGTTCGGCGCGGACGTACACCTGGATGATTTCAAAACGAAATCTTGTTAAAATTGGGCTAACGATTCCCCGCTGGTCGTCACTGTCGAAGATGATTTATTTTAGAAAGGTTGCCTTCTTCGACTCGGTCGAGGAATAACATGAGGTCATTGGAGGCTAAAGCGTGAATTGTTATGTTAAACACCTTCCGGGTGTGGGGGTTGGGAGGAAGCTATCAAAATCCATTGCCGAGCGCGCGTCGGAGGTCGTGATGAAGCGCCATGATTTGTTGATGGTCCACACCTTTGGAGGTCTTTGTTTGGCCCTTTTCAGTGATTGAAAACCTCATAAATAAGCTGGACAGTACTGATTCCAGTGGACACAAGCTTGTACTACATGTCGTGTACAATGGAGTACATTTGTTTTGCTAGAAAACAATACTTGAACGATATATCGTTTAAATCACATCCGATTGGCGTAATGTGTTTTGATAGACAAGCTGTTGAGAAGGAATTTAAATGGAAATTGATGTTAATTTGATATGGGTGTGTATGTATCATAGTAGCTGACATCGATGGTGCTATTATTAAGTATTGCCATAAATTTGAGGTGATAAACACCTACGCAAATATTTTCGTGATTGCTTTATTGATAGTTTTAGTTTTTGCAACACTATTAACCATCTGACAGCTCATTGCCGACATTGAAATTTACGCACCAAACTGAAACAAGCAAATTAAATTAGTGTAACTTTAGTGGAAATTTATACTAACCGGAAGGTCTTTTTCTAATTTTGTAGATTTCGTGAATCGACAAAAGTTCTTCATTTTTTTGGTAAGCAAATTTTATTACGAGCTGTTTAAGGTCATTTTATTGATGTTATTTCCGTTTTGAAATGGGGTGAAAATTTAAGAATTAACAAGGATGTCATTATCTGTAAGTACTGCGGCGAAGTGTAACCGTTTATAGAAGAATTTTGTTTGCCGGTTTGCAGATAGCATTAAAAGGTCTAACTCTCATTCCCTTTTTTTCATCCACACTCATTCAATCCTTAAATTTTCACAGTTATAAGCAGATTATGTGCTCCGGGAGCTTATCAGAAAGAATGCACTCAATCGAGTGGGAATAATTTTTGAAGTAAACTGATAGTTTCACCATTTTCAGAGTCTTTTTTTAACACATATTTAATACACAGCCTGATTGTGTTTAAAAATAAAATGAATTTCGCATAAGAGAACTATATGTCTTACTGAAACCTGGTTGAACGAAGATATTTCCCACTGCACAATCTGTTATAAGTCTAATGGTAAAAGTGTTCTCTTTGATATCCACAAATCCGTCACGCGTACTCTTCTTCAGTGGAATGTGTTTTAGTGCATGTTTCTCTTACTTCTACTTCATTATTACTTATTGTATCGCCTGTAATAGTCCTGTTTCACTTTATGAACTCTTCTTAGTTCTCATTCTATCTCCTCTGCCATTTCTCTTCCGCTCGGTTAGTGTAATGGGGTGATTTTAATATGTCTTTTATCGGGTGGAATATCTCTTATTCAAACATCGCACCTAGCAATAGTCTTTTCCTAACTTCGTCTTACTTCATTTCTTTTTGTTCCTTTTCCAAATTAAACTCTGTACCTAATATTAATGGCAAAAAAAACTTGATTTTATTTTAGCCAACCTTCCAGTGTATTCAATTTATTTGGATTCTGCTGCTTCATCTTATGCTCTTTCATCATCTTCATCACCTTCCTGTAAAATTTAGAACTTTCCATCAATTTTCCTATCGGATCCAAAGAATCTTACTACTCCCATTTCAATTTCCAAAAAGCCAATTTGGTCGAAATGGGAACGAAATCAATCATGTTACCGGGTATTCATTTCTTCGTTATTCGAATTTTGACGAGGCTCTCCATAGTCTTACACCTCCCTTTTAAATCTGATTTTTCGTTTCACTTCCACATATCGTCCCAGAAACCCTAACGGAGCTCCCTAGCTTACCTATGAAGTTGAAGGATGTCGCTCATGGCAAATTCAAACGTTCTGCATTGCATGATGGCCTAGTTGATTTTAAAAAAGAAGGTTTTCATGCAAAAATGGTGACAAAGATGCAATGTGTGCCTACTTGACCAGGGAGGAGGCTTTTATTAATTCCAATAATTCGAAACCCTTCTGGCCCTTTATTCGATCCATTAAAAAATCGCCTTCATCGCTTATATGTTATTTCTTGATTAAACTTTTGCGACCACAGCTGAAGAGACTTGTGAGCTCTTTGTTTGATTTTCCTCGTGATGTTCTTGACTACAAAATTTTTTACTCCTTCACATGTTAATTTCTCATTTCCTTCGCTTTTCCTAAATTTAGAGCAATCTCTTCATTTCATGCGAACCCTTTAGAAGTTGAACACTTAATGATTGTCTCTGGCGCTGGTTCTGACGGCATTCCAAATATTATAATAATAATAAATTTATTTTCATAATGCATAGTAAGTACAATAAAATAGTGAGTAGCGAAATTTCAGTTAATATTACAGCAGACTAAATAAACTAGCTCACTAAATAATTTGTACATAGTTTGCACAAACCAGTTTAGAGAAATGCTTCTTATACCAGCATCGGATAAACGATTCAATAGAATATTATGGTCAATCTATAGTCGAAGGCTTTCGCGATGTGCACAAAAATTGCACAAAAGCAGCTATTTATGTTCAAATTTTCAATCACATATGAAAAGAAGTTTGACTGAGCAGCAAATCCAAACTGATTACTGCTGAAGAAGTATTCTTCAAATAATCTGTTATTCACATTTTCATTATTTTTTCAATAACTTTTGAAAATGATAACAGAGCAATCGGCTTATTGTTATTGAGGTATGTGCGTCAATCTTTCTTGAATAGAAAGATCACTATTGCAATTTTTAGAATCTCTGGAAATACTCCATTTCCGAAGCTTAAATTTATCAAATGTGTGGGAACCAGTACATGCTAGCAAAGAACCAGGGAATGCTAGCATTTCTCTTTCACTTTGGACACCCCTGTCCATTATCTTTTACCTGAGCATCTCAACTAGTAACTAACTATGGAAATCTGCCAATATTTTCCCCATACTCGAAGCAAATGATTATCCGTGCATTTCCAATTGCCGTCCAAGTTCGCTTCTACATTATTTCAGCAAGCTATTTGAGAAAGTTACCTATAATAGAATCCATCCTAGATTCGAGGTTTTCCTTGCCAACGAGCAACGTGGATTTGTCAAAGGCAAATCTACTATTTGCTAACTTGCTATCATTCGCCAACACTTTTGCTGCTATCGATTAGCAAAGTCAGGTGGATATACCCTACGCTGATTTTTCTACAACGTTTGATGCTGTCAACCATGAGTTTCTTCTTCTGAAATTGGACCAATATAGTCTCTTGATTTTCTTTCTATATTTATGAATTTGTGTTGCAATGATTAACTACTAGTTGTGTTATAACTGGAGTCTGCTACGTTCTATCCCACCTCAGGTGTTCCGCAAGAATCGATCCTTGGCCACTTGTTCTTCTTAATTTTCATAAATGATCTACCGCGTCTTCTTGACTCTTTTTCCTTCTATATGCAGACTATCTTAAAATATTCAGAGTAATCGATTCAATTGAAAACTGGTTGCATCTCCAGGATGATCTGTGCACTCTATGCAACTGGTGTATTCTGAACTATCTTACTGTGAATGTGTCAGAATGTCGTCAAATGTCAATCATTCATAAAACTTTTCCAATTGTCTTTTCTCATTCCGTTTCTTGCAACCACTCTCTATATCGTATTGATTTTCAAAGACCTGGGAGTAATTTTCGATATTTAAATCTTATTCGGCCAACCCATTTTCGATAACTTAGCACAATACAATTTAACACAATTTTCAAAACCGCCTGTAAGCTCATATTTTTTTTTGTTATTATTTGGTTTATATAAAGTTATTTATATTTATCTTCGTTTATTTCGTAATTGAGTTCGATCTGTTGTTTCTAGACATTCAAAAAAATGATGGGTTCAGTTTTATCAAGTAGTATCGGCTTAGTAGCCAGTAATCGCTTCACTAGGTTCCAGTAATTTATAGTACACAGTTCCCTACAATTCATCAATTAACGCGTACTTCTTGGGTGTAAAACTACTGGTTCGAATCGCTGTACGGAGCGTGCACAATGCTTTGTGTTGACCCAGCTCTGAATAGGTTGCTGGATTAAATCAGGGCCTAAATAACGATTGATACTATTCATTTCATACTCAAAAAATTACAATTATGAAGATGAAGTTCTACCAACTCTAAACCACAAGAACCAAAATGGGTTGGGGCAGGATACTTTTGTCTTGTTATGCCAATCTGGCGCTGAAATTCGAGCCGCTTCCTGCAAATTATAACATCCATTAAGCGGCGATCTGTGTTTATGAATATTAGCATCACCGACTATATTTCTTTCTCCAGTTACAAACTGACTACTGTTTAATTTATCTCAAACCCTATACAAAACACTTATCAGTTATCTTAAACCGACAAGATTCATTTGGGTGTTATTGGAAATTTCTGCATACCTAGCAAATATCTATCGGAAGCCTAACTTTAACATCTTGGGTAAGCATTGCTACATGTTTAATTCACTTCGATATGTTTTCAAGGACTCCGTCAGCAATTAATCACAACACATACCGTTAAAAATTGCAATGCCACGACTCATGAGAACAATGCACATTGGACATTGACATCGCTTGGTGCCATTGTACAATATCTTCGGAATGGTCCATCAATTAAGTGGAATAATGTTAATTGAAAATTTACGAGATTCCACTAGTTCTGTGTCTGCAATTAATGCAATTATCGGTCAACGTTGAATGGCCAATTGCAGCACCTATCAGTCGTAACAGGTCAATGCGGTCAATTGACCACTGCGTCGCCAGACACAATGCACTCTGCCTCTGAAGTAGATAATCCAGGAGTGGCTAGTTGGAGGAAGTAATTAGGATGAACATTCGAATGAAACTTTAGCTTTTCTTTCTGAAAAATATAATCTGTGCAATGATGCACGAAAATAATTCCTGGTTTAAATGAGACTTTTCTTCTCCTTTGTGTTTATCTTAAGTTGCAAGATATTTTTTTATCTTTTTCTTTCACACTTCTTTTTGTAAGTATTTGGTTTTAAGTTAAAAATAATACTTCACTCCAATGGCGAGGTAAAGCACGGACACGAAGGGTGTGTTAATTTCAACCACAACCACACACTTATTGCGATTTTAATGCTCATTTTATAAGAAAGTTGCACTCGAAATGATAGCAATGACGAATGATGGCAGTCTAGTATTTCTTCGAAGGCAAGGCGAATCTTTTCCTCGCGAAACAAAAAAGCACAATGAAATGATCGAAAGGTGCAATTGAATCTTCCTCGGAAATTTTCAACGACAATTCACGGTGTAGGTGGAACGCAGCTGTAAAAGTTGTAATTGAATACCAGAAAATAATGATGACGGCTATTATTGTGTACTTTGGTAGATACTTTCAAAAGAAGATGGTTATTTGATGTCGTTTTGATGTGCATAGAAAGTTGACGTTGTTTTCGAAGTATTATAATGATGTGGCACGAGAAAATATGTCTCCAGGAATGAATTTAGGGTCATTTTTATAATTTATTTTCAGTGCCGATACAAAGTAGCAGCTTGTTAGAGTTGATTTTCTTCGGCCGAAATTTTTGTGCAACAGCTTTCAACAATAAAAATGTCATGATTATATGCATTAACAAGTTCAATTTCTGAAGAAAAAAACTACAACTTCCGTCCTTATGTCATAATGTCATAAAATTCTGTTTATCTATTTTTGATTTCACCTAAATTTAAACTACAACTCTGACGCTACTCTCAGCAATATTTAAATTCAGCACAAAAATTGCAAATGAATCGTTGAACGAGCGATGAAACCGATAAAATCAATTCAATTGTGTTGCAAGCAATGCGGTTTTTGATAATCGTGTATTTAGTGAAAATGTCGGTGATTAGGACTTAATTGAAAATCAGATTTGCCATTTCACTTTTGCTGTTATTTAGTTTAGCTGTATCGTTGCTACTCCGAACTGATTGTTGTGTAATTAAGACGTAGTCAACGTTGGTACTGAAAGTGATAGCACATCAGGGTTGGTTAATAATAGTGGCGTGCTGCGCAAGGTGCGAACATGATGGTTGTAATTAACAAGACTTGAAATTGACTACTTAAAAGATTTCAATCTTGAGGGCGAGGTCAGACAATAAATGGAATCTAATTTTTTAATTGGTTTGAAACAATCGAGAATCTAAATTGTACAAGCTTTCCAGGTTAGATTGATAATTTGTTATTAGTGAGTGCTTGAGTGCTGAGGATAGAAAGTAAGGTTAAAATGAAATTGGAAGTTCATAACAAGGCTTGAAATTTCGTGATTGGGTTGAGGTAGAAGCTAATTACATTTTTACATCTTTTTGCTCACCTTCATAGATTGTAAATGTATCCATATCGAAATACTTAAAAGTATCCTCGAAGTGTTTACAGATATAACTGTTTTCCAAAAATGCGCGGTTTGTTGCTCAATAGCTTAGTGGGCTGTTTTAGTTCATTTTACTCTTTGTAAAATCATGAGATTTTTATTTTAGTTCTAGATAGTAATTTCGAAATTTGCGATCGATTAAGTAAACAGTAGGGTCGTATACAAAACAAGTAAGTTCAGTTTTAGTTAATTTGTTGACACACCAAGAATCTCAAGTAAGTCATTCGAATAAATGATGAGAATTTGATACACGGGAGAAATTCTGTCTTATGATATGTAGTTGCTGATATCATTGCGTCCTTGAGTTTATCAAACTAAAGGGAAATTCTGTCTTATGATATGTAGCTGCTGATATCATTGCGTCCTTGAGTTTGTCAAACTAAAGGGTACACATAATAACGCATAAATAATTGGGCAATAATTTTTCAAGTAGGATCATCTTATTTTCAATGTGTATTATTCGTTTATTAAAATCTGCAGGATACGATACTTTGCCATAAATTTTACACTTTAGGCAATTTGTAAAGTTATTAATAGATTGAGTAATGGACCAAGCTGCAGAGAATTATAAGGCCTTGTTAGTCTCGGGATAGGAGAATTGTAATACATAGTAGACCTAATAACGGAACTTCGAATGTTTCTATGCTCCGAGTGTCCCTAGTAAGATACCGGTGATTGATGTCGTCAGTTATAGGATAATTTGCAAGGTTACGGCATAATTGGAAGAGAAAGCATTCATCAAATAAAATACGACTAGAAAATTTGAAGAGCTTCAAACGATAAGACTAGTCTATACGTAGAGTTTTGTATTTCCATAGTAATGAATGCGTGAATTTACGCTGGACAGAATTAGCGGAATTCTAGCCAAATTCATGAAAGATTAAAATTAAAATTTCATAGCATTCAACTTAAAAGTATTCAAGGCCAGATCGTAAAAAGGATGTATATCATAATAAGAAATATCGAATAGATGAAAATGGTTGAGATGATCTGAGAACGAATCCTGACAGCAAGAAGGCCCGGTTGATTTCGGAAAAATGAAAATCGAAAGGTCGTTTGTATCGAACAGCAAGGGTAAAAGACCTTGAATAGAGCCTTGAGGAACTTCAGTTTTGGATTTGGAGAGAACTATAGC
Source organism: Nemotelus nigrinus (assembly GCA_947369275.1). Lineage (NCBI taxonomy): Eukaryota > Metazoa > Arthropoda > Insecta > Diptera > Stratiomyidae > Nemotelus > Nemotelus nigrinus. The sequence continues at coordinate 14,533,137 of OX376374.1, forward strand.
GTATATAACAAGAACGATCGAACACATAGGGTTCAAGCCATTTGATGATAAACGGTGGAAAACGAAGGCGACTTTGTTTTCAAAGAAACAGCTTGTGGTCAAAATGATTAAAAAAGGTTTCGGGAAGCCCGTGTAAATTGCATGAACTTCATTTTATTTTTCCAGTGCTTTGGCGACAAAATTTACGAAGTGTACCCAAATTGTTAGTGACCTGCCAAAAAGCCATGTCGCTTTTTTTTTACCACTAATGATCGTAATCATTCATGAAAGTATCGCTCAGGAACCTCTGAAAAAGATGTAGCAAGGGAAATTGGTCAATAGTTTTTGCAGATGACGCATCACTTGTTTTTGGTATATGATAGATTAGGGTTTCGTTCCTCATTGAAGAAAAAACATTTTTATATATTTTTATATATGTTACAAATGATAGACAACGGAATATTCAAAGAGCTGTTTGCCATTTTTATAAATATAGATGGTAGTCCATCTGATCCTGACCTAGGAGACGATTTTAGTCTTTTTATTATAGCCTCAACCATAACGCAAGTGATACGAGTCATAGGAAGATGCAAATGCGACATATCATCACGGCATTCCAAAGTATAGGAAGAAGTAGGTGAAGAAAATGATGTGTATGTGGAAGCCAAATGTTCGGAAAGCAAGGTGCAGGTTTGGAGAGAAAGCGGGGTTTGATCACCAAGTGTCACCGAAGGTTGAAGTGTGGAATTCAGTGTCCGCTAATGCAAGCAATGTATCCAGAATGGCTTTAAGCTACCACCTCGCATTTTGTTATCAATGCTTAATACATATGAGCGATGCACATTTTCAATTTCAAGCTTAGTATCGGCTCTAAGTTTACGATAGACTTCAAAGTTTTCGTCAAAATCTAACGATGACAACTGCTAGCGACATTTTTTGGACCTAAGTATGGCCGTTTGTACTCTTTTAGTATGGTCTTCAGCGTAATGAATTGTCGTCAGAGAACTCGCCGTCCGAAAACTGGCCGTGCGTTAATGGTCTGCGTTATGCCTTCGACGCTCGATAAGCTGTTGTGTGGTGAATAATCCTATGTTTCAGAAGTGGGTACATATTAGCGGTGAAATAGTATAGTGTAAGTATTGCAGTTGCATTTTATTGCCCAAACTGCTAGTGCTGAAATTACAGTCCTTAAAAGAAGCATTTGAAATAAGCGACGAGCCAAACTTGATGGAATCATTTTATTTCAAAGGAAAAACACTTCTTGCGGTTCCGAGGAAAAATCATTTAGCTCGGTTCAAGGAGGTTGGTTTACATTACTTCTTGAATATGATATCGCGCAAATAGTCGCCCTGAGCTCCCTTTTTAGTCATTTACCATCATTTTTCCAAATGTTTCGTGCGAATTTTCGACTATTTTCCGACGGATGTTGACCTTAAGCTCGGCAAGTGTCCTTGACTTGTTTGTGTAAGCCTGAGACTTCAATGAACCAAATAGAAAAAAGTTTAGCGATGTAAAATCAGATGCAGATGAAAAAGGAGTCCATTCAAAACCATAATTGTTTGAAATTAACCAACCAGGGAATAGTGGCTCGAGCTGTGTGGGACGGAGCGCCATTTTGTTCAAACGAGAAGAGTTTCAAACCATTTGCATGGATAGACAATAATCATAGACAATAACGTTCCTGATTGATGGTTGCTGTTTCACCACGTTCATTTTTAAAATAGAGCGGCCCGATAACGAAATCCGAATGAATACCATACCAAACGGCAACTTCTTGTCCATGAAGAGTTTTGTTTTTCAAAAATAAAATCATACATTGGACTATGATTTCAAACATATATTCTAGCATCTTATGAAATTGTCTACTTATCAAAAAACTCTCAACTTAACAGATCGCTCAATAAATTCCGAAGCTACCTGATAAAAACTCAATATTTTGGCAAAATTTGACTTTTCGTCAACATAGAATAATTTACTTTTGTTCCAAAATGAGACTCAGTTTCTTCAAACACTTTTCATTTGAGTCAAAACGTTTCTCTGGGGCAAGGCGGTTTGCCAAATCTGGATGCAGAAGCAATTCGAAGTGTTATTTATGTATTTCTGCCATTGTTGCAATCGACTTATGATACTATGCATAGTCTTAGTGAAAAATACGACGTCATAATCTTGTCAGCTGGTTGTTGCGATTTTTACCGACGCAAAAACAACGATTAAACTGCTCCAAACAACGCTCTGAATTATCAGTACATTGTTGTTTTTGCTTCACTGTCAGCAAACACACATTTCGGAAAAAGCTTTCGTGTGTCCAAATATGAATGCAAAATAATGTAAACACTGCCTTTCGATACATTTATGGTATCATTTATCTTTTGTCATTCATTTTTCCCTCATCAAAAAACATTGCAAATCAAGGCACGAAACTGTTTTGAATCCATTATTTTGAAAATAAAATTAGCTATCGAATTACAAACTAATGATCAGACTGTCGTACACTTTTAACCACCCGTATCGTTTAAGATTGGTAAAATAATATAAATTTGCTTGTAGTTGCACCAAATATACGTCAGCCTCGGAACTTACTAACTGAAACTCACTGTTCTATCGTATTAGTGAAAATTAGATATAAGGTAAGGTTTTAACGAATATATTCGTTAATGTTTTTACTAATGTTTGGTATTAGTGAATATTTGCTAATAGGTAATATTGTAAGGAATATATTCCATAGCGAATTCACTAATATTTGGTATTTAGTCTGGATTTCGTCAAAGCAAGAATCACAACAATATTGGTATTGGGTAATGTAACGATATATAAGTACAGATCCATCTCTTATAATAACTTCTTCCCCATCTATGGTCGTAATCTAAATTCCAACCAGTTTACTTGCATGGCTTTCGCAGCTCACAGTAGTGCACGAAGGCGACTGCTATATGGCTGCATGGGATTCCATTGTTAATTTACTGGTTTTTATTGTACTGGCTGATCAGAAATTCCAATATAGACTGACTATCTCTGTCATAACGCTTTGGTCGCTCTTCACCTTTTTGCACAACAACCAATCCGACGCACTTAAAAAAAGGTGATGAAAACATTTGTCAGGCAAAATTATATCGGTCGAAAATATGGAAGCGCATCTGATTTTCATAGCAGTTCTGTGCTAAATATTACCACGTTTATTAAATATTCGTGACTCTGTATCACAAGACAATTTTGATTACTATTGAATATTTTCTGTAAGGAATCAACTTGATATGCATCCAGTTTGAATGTTGTCACATCGCTTATTCCAAAGATAATACAGCTTCATGAATTGGTCTCCTATTCAACGCTTCAAACGTCAAGGTAAAGCACTAATTATATTGAACCTGTGAATCAATTTATCAATTTAAAAATACAACAACAAAGAAACAAACATTTGTTTTTAAAAAGATTCGAAAACAAAAGGGTCCAATTCTAAGCTTCCTCAAAAAAAACGGACCATTAAAATATCTTTGAACCAATTCATACTAAAAGCACCGATGCCAATGAATCGTTAATAGGTGTCTTTTAGTTTCATCATTATAATTATCACTGCGCCATTTCTTGCATCCATAAATTACAAAATACAAGCTTTTAAATGTGCCATCATTTACATAAAACCCCATCGATAATTCCTGGAACCGAAATTCCATCAAAATATTGTCACCAGCTTCTGTTTGCTTTCAACACACAAGAATAAGCCACAAATCAAATGACGGGCCATTAGACGAACATAAATTTCTTAATAGCCTCGAAGGACTAAATAAATGGCATTTGCTATTCTCGTTCCAGTATTAAATCTCAAATCGTTTTACAACGGAACGGCAACGGAGCAATTCGGCAAAATGTTTGTGCGACAATGCAAAGAATCTGAACTGCTCGTTCCACCATTCCAGTATGCATAACCAACCCCCTTTTCAGATTTTTCGCTGTCACTTCTATGCGTGATTCTGTTTTCGCAATTATCGATCAAGCAGAACCGCAAGTGGCAGACAAATTGTCAGACCGACCGACAGACATTTGACTCCGAACAAGTATACAAAGAACGCCATTGCGTTTGCCTTGGACGACTTAAAGGGACCGAATGTCACATTTCTTGGGCATCCCATAAAATAACACTTTCGAAGACGAATTGCTTGGAAATGTCGTTGGTCAAATGGAAATGGAAAAATTCTTGCCTTCGAATAAATATGATGATGGTCACTGTGGTGTCGATTGTGGACAAAAAGGCGACTGAGTGCTATTGTCATCTGAAGTTTACAATCAACGTGGATCGTGTCGTACTTTAATAGACCAAATGTCTGCGATTAGTTCAAAAGAGTTAATTATGCAAGATTACGAACTAGGCTCAAGAGCTATCTGTATCTATAAAAACTACGAACTTTAAGTGCATCTCATGCTTGGAAAAGATTTGATCGTCGCAAAGAGTCAGCTCCGCGCATTAATGTTAATTGTCGTTGGGAACGGAATGTATTTTAGATGGTGCGGCTATACTATTTCTGAGAAGAGGTAATCATTATCCACAACGCTGACATCACAATCAAATGGAATCGCTTATCGTATTTATCAGGCTGGGGAGACGTTGAAGCGAGACATGTGACCTAAATTTTTGCGGTCTCTGAGGTGTCATGTTGGATTTAATTTTAATATTATGTGGTAACATAATTTTCTTCGAAAATAACTCGAATTTAGAAAACAGAAGCTTAAGTGGGTTTGAACGAAAAATTTGAATGTGGCATTCATTGCTTACGAAATTTTGTGCTATTTCTTGAGAATTCTACACGTGATGTCATGTGTTTCGCTCGATCGTAAAAATTGTTTGAAAATTCAACGAATCACTTTATTTTGTTACCGCCTAATTATTTACATTCATCATTGCGTCAACCTATATTTCTTCATGTATGCTTTATTTGGAAGATCTTGAGAGTTTTTTTTTGTCTTTCCTAATCGACTAATACTTGCCGGCTGTCGGTACACATGCATGGCAGCAAATGCAGATCGCGTACGAATCAGAAGCTGCGGCAACCATCAAAAACGTTTAAATGCCCAAAAACGACTTCATTTGTAGGTAATTCACATTTGTATGCGACATATCGACCAACAATTCCACCAACGCCCTATTTCGAACTTTTTCAACAATCTGATAACCTCAAAATCTGAAATTCATGCGCGTAATCCGCTACGTAACTTAGTCATAAAAAACTCTAGGTCATCGCAAGGTATTCTTAACGTTTTGAAAACAAACAGCCAGAAAAAGATGGAGAACAAACTATTCCAAGCGATTTGTATAAAACTCTTCACTTAATTTCGGTCTAATGATTTAACTTTAAAATGACTTTTTTCTTTCCCCTGGGGGGCTTCGATAGTTCGGAGGAAAATCAACACGCCTTTCAGCGCTACGAGTATACAAACAGACAACTCACGAAGCCGATTTTTATTGTTGGGGGCACCTCAGCGATTTTTATTTGAATTTAAATTAATTTCGATAATTTTTTCTAATCGGATTTGATGTCGCATGCTCCGATTCTGTAGACGAACTTGAAGGTTTTCCCGGTGGAATGTATGAAGATGGGATAGTGTGTTGCGTACGATTAGATGTTGCGGATAAAAACGGGTTGGACTTGAAAGTGATGCCGTGTCGCCAAAGTGTAAATCATCGCCGAAGACATGCTCGTTTATTAAATTCAAATCATGCATAAGAATTAATTGCTTGCAGGTAATGAGTTTTCGTGCGACCGAAAAAAAAATTCACCATACGTCGAAGATATCCAATTAACAAGCATCCAGGGCAGTGAAATTGAAACTTGTCCGATATGCTTAATAAAGGAATAATGATTTGATCGATCATTATGTTCAAATTCATTGTAAAACAGTTGCATCTCTCCGGCGTTGGACCCCCATGATTTTTTCAAAATCAATAACTGTGCCATATAAATGTATTTTCTTCGAATGGAAGATTAACCGTGAAAATCGCTGCATCATCTTCTATTATACAATGTCCTAATTAATGTAAAAGAAAATCTCCCTGCCTCCCGGGGTAAACTCCTCCAAATTTATCAGGTAGCAATCACTTCAGATCATTACAATCCACATGGGACAACCAGATCCCAGCTCATATTTTCCACTTGAATATAATCTGAATGTTAATAACTTCATGGAAAGACTGTGGGTCCCCTATTCATGCAACACTGATCAACCATCGAGGTAGGTATTGAAATGATAAAATCGTGTCTGGCATTTTAATAATAACACACAAAAATATCAGAAAATATCTGAACATGATCATTGTATCGATATGAGCAGCTGATTGATTAGGCGATGATGGAACAAGAGATTCGTTGGACAAGTTGGAGTTCGCGCTATTGTGTGGTGGCACAAATGATCGATGGCTGGTGATTGAAGGAAAGGACTTGGGCGTGTTTTATTAGAGATGCAGCAGCCCGTTTGTATTGCCATTGAAAACTATTGATTTTTGTCTAAGCTATAGATAAACAGGAATACTTTATCGGATTATCATCAATCAGTTGATTAGATGTATATGTTAAAGAAATGATAGTTGTCATGCATTTAATCTATTTCACGAAGACTTTTTAACATGAAAATGTGTTGGCTTAAGCTACGAAAAAATGCAATATATTGTTACCACATCTAAAGTAGATCGTCAAATTACAAAAAGGCGTTTGTTTGTTCATCTATTAACTTAGCAAAATTTCGATACTATGTCATACATGCAAAAATATATTAAAATTTTCTTGCTACAGAATATTGTGTGTCATACCAACATTTTGAGGAAAATATGTCTGTGTCAACGAATAACTCCAAATTGGATATATTTTCGAATTTTAATGAATAGTTTAAGGTTTTTTGAAATCCAATTTGAAAATATTTTTTTTGTTTAAAAAAAAACACAATAGCTTAGTGGTAACAAAAAGTGCAGAAACAATCTCAAAGTTGGAAAGTTATCAAACTTTTTAAAATTCTTCTGCGATTTACTGTTAATTGGTTTCTGATGAAATAGTTACACAGGTCGACTTTTTGCTTTTAGTTCTAATTTTGAAAAAAAAAAATATTCAGAAAAAAATACCATGCTGATGGTCCCTGAAAGTCATAACGTCAGTGAAAAATGATGTAAACCATCAAAATTAAAATACCAGTTTCAATGCTTGTAATCGTTCGTTTTTAAATGAAAAACATGTTTGTCCATCAATTCATAATGCAACGAAAATGTCCCACACCTGAGAACGTCAAATTTTTATGAAGCTTTTATAGTTTTTGTTATTGCTTCTCTAGGTTAGCTAGATTTGAAATTCTTCCTCTATCTTTATGATATCAGCTTCAAATGATTGATTAGGTTGATGGCATTCTTGGTGTTTCCGCAGTACTCCACCCACTCGATTGTCAATGCACGACAATTGTTTTTCTACGTTTTAATAGTGCAATTCTACTTGGACAGCAGGCCTGTTGCTGTTCCTTAAACTCCTCTTTGTCAATCACACAGCTTACAAGTTAATATACCTGTACATTATTTGAATGTGAGTTAAACTTTGTTGAGTTGATTGACTGATTCCACAGAGCGAGTCCAAAATGTCTCTAGTACTTCGATCTGCCGGGTCCATTGTGCCACCTTCTCTATCCTTTAGATTTAGGGTATCCAAACTCCTTCTGAACTTGGAGATGTCTGTGGAGAGTAGATCAGAGCCACGAAGCTCCAATCTTCGTCTTGCTAGTTCAGGAATTTACTAGAATTCTTCGAACGAATTAACATCGGGGAGGAGCAAGGAGCTCCAGAACTTTAAGACTTTATTATCAAAATGTCCGCGGTGTGAGGACTAAAACTAATGAGTTCAGGATCTCTGCCACTTTAGCTTCGGACGATATATGTCTTACAGAAACCTGGCTTACTGATGATATCGTCGATTCGGAAATCTTACCCGACTACATAGTTTTCCGTACGGATCGGGATCGTTTAGTTGGTGGTAAGTTCGATGGTGGAGGTTTTCTTATCAGTATTGATAAGGCACTCAACGGAACACTCTGTCCTGATTTCCCTTTTTCCGTCCTCCTGTTGAGTATATTTTTGTGCGTAATTCCTTACCTTGTGCCAAAACCTTAGTCGTCGCTGTAAAATCAAACCTGCATATCTGCAAAATGCATATTATTCACCAGAGCGCTTTAAAGATTTCGCGTGTGGGCTGTTTAGACGGATTTTTATTCAACTATACGATATGCCGGTGCGACATAAAAATAGACGGGAAAAATAGAAATTTTTTGATACCAAAAACGCAAAAACTCAATTTTTGCACATATGCCGGTTTGATTTAACAGCGACGATATGTAGTTTATGTACAATTCCTTACGGAACACTTCTCTTACTTTCCTCTTACTTAAGTGCTGCTCTCTTTCCCTATGTAGCTCCTGAGCACCATAATCCTCCTCTTGTCCTTGAAATTTCTGATATTAGTTCTATGAGAAATAAAATTCCTTCCTTAGTACGTTATAACTTTCACAAAGCTGATTCATTGATATGGTGACTGAATTAAGTAAAATTCACTGGTTCTCTTTATTTCGTGGCCTTGATATTGATGATGCTTTGCGCACATTGTATATTTTCCTCTCAAATCTTATTCTGCAATTCACACCAACTCATGGTCTTAAAAAACTGAAGAATGCTCCTTGGGTCAGTAATGATGTTGCAGTCTCACTCGAAGCCAAAAATGTAGCTCGTAGTTTATATAAAAGATCTGGTTCACCTGCTTATCTCCTTTTTTTATAAGGAACTCCTTGAAATCCGTTCCTTGAAATACTCTCCTAGCATCCCCATGGTATACATTTGGGTGATACAGCTGCTTCCATTCCGCATGAAGTGTGTGAACTTTTTGCTTCTTCCTTTTCCTCTTCTCACAACAATACTCTCCTTCTTCCCAAAATTGTATTTCCTCATCTTCGTCTGAACTACATTCGTTTTGAACAAATCCTTTCAAAATTGAGCTTCTGATGAACTATACCGATGCCAATACCGATGCCATTACCGGATTTATATCTGTTGAATATATATGTTGATAAATAAATAAATATTCTTAGCTCTACACTTTTTGTTGTCTCTTCGTAGTATCTACAGCAATCGTCTCACTCCTTGTCAATCTTCGCCAGATCACCACTGGCTACCGCCTTAGCTAGCTCCATAAAGGAACAGTCGGTTGCGCCGATCCATGCTTTGAAAATGCAGCTCGAATGCACTTTGTTTTTCCGACTAACAAAGAATTAGTGAAAATGCACTCGAGCTACATTGTTTCGGCCTGAATGCGAGTGGGGGCGAAAAGCTACCCGGAAGAGTTTCCTTAACTCTTCCGATTGATGCATATCTGTGCTCCTAATTTTTAGTGCTCCTATCTCAATCTTCTATCCCATGTTGTTTTTTTATATTGTTTATGGGTGATTTTCTCTTTTTTTATATCTGCAACTCAAAGTATCCGAGAGCGGTTGGGCCTTTACTGTTAAGGGCCAGGTTAGTCATAAGCCGGTAGGTCCCTCCCATAGTTGAGGGATAGTATCCTTCCATGCGGATCCATCCTTACGAAAATCCTCTCCTAATCTTTGCCCTTAGATTTGCTTCCCTCAGTTCCGCGAATGCGCTTGAATGTGTGAAACTAAGTGGCCGGCATAATTTTGGTAAGTCAAAATCACACTGTTCGCGTCAGTTTCCATGATTCTAGTCGCAACTGAGCTTCAAACTCCCTCTAAAAATCTGTATTTCCAGTTTCCATCTATTTCTTTGTAGCAGAGCCGGGATGATACCATCTAGTCCTGTTGACATAAAAGATTTGAAGGAGTTTATTGCCCATTCTACCTTTTCATAAGAGGTGCTTTATTTAATGAATGGTGATTGAACTATTCTCCCAGAGCGTTCGACTGCCTCGACCTCGACCTTGCTATGATTAATAATTCTACATCCTGCGGAATGTATTTCGAGTAATATTACCCGTGTGTCTACAAAAGTACTTGTTGTCACACCACTTGGGGTTCGAGTAGTCCCATATGCCATTGATCGAATTGCGACATAGCTTTCTGTAAATCTCTAAGATGTTACTTAGTCTCTCAGAGGACACTCAACGCTTTACGTTTGGATTTCTTTGGCTCTTTGATGCATTCTCAGAGTTTCTGTGTTATTTGCTGCTGGTTTGTTGGAATAGAGCTGAAATTGATAAAATGATCCTAAATATAGGGAGTCGTTAGCTTATCTCGCTAACACGTCAGTCCGAAGCAGCGATCTATTGCCCGCGGGTTCGAATCCCGCCGTGCCCATGGCTGTATTTGTTCGTCTTGTGTTGTCTTAACAGTCGGCGACTGGGCATAATACCAGCGCTCCATTAATTGCCACATTAAAGCTTTAGTAGCGACTAGGCATAACACTAACGCTTTAGAAAATAAGAAATAAATATAGCACTTAAAAGAATAATGGAATAATTGATATCGGCTTCTCTCATATATGTCTCCCTACCGTCATCGCTAAGCATTCGCTTCAAAGGGCAATCTCCTGAGCTTTGGCATTATCATAGGAAAAAAAAATATGCTTCCTAGTTTGATGTGTTTTTGACCTGTTTGAGCTTTATTCAAGAGGCTGTTCTGAGTTTGGCACTCTGGTTTACGACGATGGACTCTGGTTTAGGGGGCACTATTTTTTTCCAGAACAGGATTATTTTAGTGGAATTGTCTACCGTTTCCTGCAATTCTATTATACTGGTTCGATTAGGATATAGTGTGTGGGTCGCGTTGTAAAGCCATTTTCTCACTTCACTTTTCTTTACTTGACTTTTTTAACGTTATATTTTCCTAGTTCGAAAATCTTACGTCTATGGTCAGAGAACAAAAGCCCTGCTAGGACATTCCACTTCCTCACTAGCTGCACTGCATTGTTTGAAACCAAGGAGAGTTTTAATTGTCAGGAAAATCGTTTTCGTATTCAAAATTACGTCAACATTTTACTTACGGATTTCTTTTTTTAGACCACTCTGAGAAAAGAAAGGCTATGTGACCTTTAAGTAATTTTTCACATTTGTTTATAGTATCATATTTATAATTACATAGGAAAAAAATAAAATAGTTCGCAAGTTTTCTTCCTCTTCAGTCACCTGATGCTGACTTCAATAATTTTCGTAATGAAAAGTTCAATTCATTTTAAATTTCATGCACAAATCCATTTCATACACTCAATTTCTTAAGTATGAGTACAAAAGAAAATCTCTGTTCAGCGTCCAAAATTGCAAATACCATTTTAAAAAAATTCGCATAGCATTCTTTCTGTAAATACATGTCTGGGACAATATAAAGTTTTTTGCGTTGCATTCAACTGAAGCCAAATCACTTGAATTATTCAATTACATTTTATCATTATTTCCAGCCACGATTTACTTATAAATAAACGGACACATTTATTGGAAAATTGCATGTGATGGGGAGTTTCATCTATGCTGCTCGCCATTTAATGAGCTTAAGATTTTATTTGGACTAAAAAAAATTAATTATTGTTACCAAAACGATAACCTTTGATCACCATTTGAATTTTTGATTATAGAAATGAAAAGACCTGAATTTTTTTTCTTAACAGCAATTTGAAAAATGATTCATGGAAATGCAGTTAGTATTTTATTATAACTATTTGATAAAAAAAAAGTGTACGACATCAAGCTCCGCCACTGAGAACAAATTCGATTCGCCATACCTCCTCTTCTAATCGATCTTCCTCTTCTAATCACCCCGAAAGCCAACTCCTTCATCCTGACGACCACATTTTACGATCCCAACTTTAATTCCAGTTCATCAAATATTCAAATTCGCATTCATAAAAATTACCTTATTAACAAGACGAAAAATTCATGTTTGCCATCCAACACTTTAAATCCAGTTTCTATCGAAAATAAAACAAACTAGCAACAAAACGAAAATTATTAAATGTATGTTATTATTATGCATATGGAAATAAATTAGAGAGATATTTTTTTGTCAAGCAACTGTAGTAACGAAAATGAATTCGTATGGAAACTAATTTAGAGCTATCATCATTACTCGTTTTAGATTCACATATCTATGCAAAGCAGTTTGCCCCCGGGATTTCGGGCGCCTATGCGGCCAATCAGCATTAATAAAGAAATAATCTTTTATAGAAAAAAGTTTGAAAATGTTGATTAAAAAGGCGGTAAACAATGCTGCCGATGAAATAATGGTCCACCTCAAACCGGGCGAGGCGGCTTTTGAAAATGGCATAGAAAACAGTAATTTGAGGTGGTCAACGACACAGTTTTGTTAAAGTGTTCTAAGAAGAAAAAAACAGCTATCTACCTGAGGAGCGAAATCGATTTTTTAATTTTCGTAAAAGAATGCAAATTTTTTGTTGTTGAAACTGTCCATAAAACTGTTGTTGATTTGATTGTCGCAATCAAATTTAAATGTGAATGTTTTTAGTTCGTTACCGAACACTTTTATTTTAATCAGCACTTGACTTGCAAGACAGCTAAAAATGCTTGAAAAATATTTTATTTACAAATGCTAATACATTTAGTGAAATTAAGCTTTTTGCGCGATAATCTGCTAAATTATGTCTATTTCGACGGATTGAGTGTTGCAATTATGTCGGCTTAACGTAAGTTATTCGCGCGTGATTCAATAGAGAGCATGTGTGTAAAGTTGATAAATTTCGACTAAATGGATCACATTTCGTATACTCCTGAATTTGAATAGATGGGAAAAATCAAATCTGATAACAGTCGCGCCTAGAATTGTATTTGTGGTAAATAGTAAAATGGTACATTCGTGTCATTGATAAAATTTATAATTCGATTTTCGGTCCATCGGAGGGTATGCAATAGATTTAAGAAAAGCTTTTAACTTTCGAGATTTTAAAATACACTCGCAATAAATTCAGGCATAAAAATATAATTTGTAGTAAGTGGATTTGTCTTAACTCGAATTTGTAAGTTGAAACCAAACATAAAATGAAGATGTATTTCTATTGCTTTTTATAAAAACCTAATAAAGAACTCAACGCTGTTAACATTAACTAGTTTGAAGCTTCTTGAAAAGACACGCCTGTTGACTAGTTGATCATTATAAAACATGCAATATTCTTGCCTAGTTTGTCGAGAAAAATATTCTCTTCATGAACGCACCCATATAATTTAAGTTGCCTTCAACAGTTAGTACGCATTTTGATGCATGTTATTCTGTGCGTGCGTTTATGTGTATCTATCAATTTTCATTTTCCACATTTTCGTTAGTTTTCGACCGTTGCCATTTGTATATGATTATTAAATGCAGCATATGTTTTGCAATATGTAATTACGATGTTCAGTCAGACAGGTCTTTGTAAGGTAAAAGGATAATAGTATGGTTGAAGAGGAAATACAAATACACGAGCTGTTTGATGAAGTGAAAAGCACTGGGTCACAGTGAAATGTATATTTGGGTCACAGAAAACATATATTTATGATACTCTTATTCTTTGGAATCGGAAAACTTCCAACTGTAGAATAAGCGCTATCAATGCATTATTTTCGTAAGACACCTACGTTTAAAGTTTGTAAATAATTTATGTAACTAATCGAGTCAAAAATAACTTTGCTTTTTTAAATTTTCCTGTAAGCAGTGAAACCAACATGAAAATGATCCACCATTCTATTAGCACCAAAGCTTACTAGTAAATAAGGACTTAAGTTCGCTCATTGAACAAAAGATAATATCAAAACAAAACCATTAATTTCTACAGGGATCTTTTAATCTTCACTATTTGCATAAAATTTTATTTTTTCGCGTCATAGATTTAACGAAAAAGAATCATCAATGTCGTTTAAATGTTACCCAAACAAATATATCTATTAATTTGCGGTGGTTCCATTTTTTTTCTAGCTTTAAAGACAAACACATTAACTCAAACGACAATTCTTCTTTTTCAAGCTACACATATTTCAATTTCTTTTCACATATCAATATTTCGAGGATTATCTACCCTCTTCTTCTGTGTGTATCAGTCTAATTCGAATGCAACAAGAATTTGTTATTTATACTCTGGAAATAGCCCACGTTGGGCGCTGCTTTTCTTGTCCTATATAAATTCCTTCTGCACTCCTCAAATGTTATTATATATGCTATTCATCTTACAGTATACACATTCTTTTTATGTGTCACGTCTCTAGATTCTATCAACTACCCACATGTTTATGTAATGATTTTTAAACAAGTTTATGTAATGATTTTTTGGATTATTGAAATTATAATTATTAGAATCATGGTAGAAGATTTTTAAATATGGTTGGCTGCATTTTCTGCCACAATAATATGTACTGAAATATGTTGATGTAGTTAAGCAAAAATAGTTTATATACATGATAACTGGTTTCGAATCTGTCGACCTTCTTCATTACCCGCGCATAATTTACATTTTCTGGGAATGAGATTTTTCATTTGTTATCTATATTTAACAGTTAAATCTTATGAATGTATTCGACACTTTCTATGATAGGAAAATGTTATGTCAACTAAAACTAGGAGTCAAAAGATTTTTTTTAAGTTTGTAGGAGACGGAAGCAAGCAAACGGTATAAATATGTTCTTTCATAGAAATATTTTTCATTGATTATTAAGAAACCAAGCGTTCCAACATTGCTATCTTTGAGGGCTCCAAACCTTTGTGCGAATCGAAGTATATCCTTCAGCTTCTGCTCCGCCAAGTGTATGAAGTCCACCAGTCAAGGCTCACCTAAGTTCTTTGTATATTTTTTACTACATAAACAATTTTATTTTGTACTAAATAAACACTACATAAACAATTCCAAGGCAAAACATTTTTTCCAATGGAGAAAATAATAACATAGAGATTGGAAATTTGAAATTCAAATGGAACAAATTGATGTAATTTGCCGCCTGCACTTGAATGAACATATCTACTCTTTATCAACTGTTGCCATCATGAACTCTTCAGTAACAAAATATATATTTTATTTGCAGGTACGTGTCATTGGAAATCAACAGACTCTGAAAACACCACAATACACGATCCTGTTTACAATTCACCAATAATAAGGTCAGTGTACATAAGCGTATGTTAGTTTACCTTAGTATACTATTGTTAGTATACTATTTCTAGAAGTATCATTTTACCATCATCGGCAAACGAACTAGTAAACAAATGTAAATTGTTTAATTAGTTGCTCAAACATGCTCTCTATATATGTAGATATCAATAGCACGCTGCATATAGTCGGTAACTCATATTTAACGATTGTTGCGTAAGGCAAGCGTCATTTAATCGTATCCGTGTATCCGTTGCAGCCCTATCCAGTGAATGCCCAGCAATGAAATAAAATTCCATCATCTGCACTAGTGCGCTCTAGATGTAGTCATTAAGGCCAATCTCTTTCCGCGTACGTATGGGATTCGGTATCATTCAGGCCTCAGCTCCCTATCAGATTTCACGTAGTTTCGCATATTATTAATCCGCTTGTGAAGCGGGCTAACGACCGGCTTAACCAGAACATAACCACACAGAAATTATCTGCCATGCTGCATACGATACGCTCCCAACATCAACCATACTAACGCATCGCATATTGCAGGCGAAGGCTATCGCTTTTCCTCAACGAGTGAAATGTATGTACTGTACTAATTTTCACAGTTATGATGAGTTCAGATATCTCAATTCTTCGTATCTTCGATAATCAGCGGTATTATTTAATGCTTCATTTAATTTACTATAAAATACAACTATAAAGTTGAAAAATATAGCAAGATCGTATGGGTGTGGTGCTGGTAATATTTCGCTTCAAAAATTTGCCAGCAATTTATTCGAGCGTCAGTTATAGCTTTCGTTTTTATGTTTGTGCTAAGAAGCGGACCAGACGGTCGGATTTGAGCGGAGCATTTCAAGCATTATTTAATTGAAAAATTCGACTAAGAGATCTGATGGGAGAATTGATTCCACAGCTTTTAATATACGGTTTCTGGACTATTAAAAATTTACCTGATTTTAAATTTATTGCATGTTTATCAGACCTTTCTTATTAAAAAAGCCATGAAAATGTAAACTAAAACCAATCAAGCTGATTAATCTTGCATAAAAGTGTTTAAAACACCATGCACAAAATTTTTAATTTTCCGATTAGTATCTTAAATTTAAATTTTTAATTCCTGTGAAATGACCTATTGTAATTTTGATTACCGAATCATTTGATCTAACAAAAAATCTATTGGTGAAAAAACCCTGCCAACTTCTCACTCCATCCTCCGCCAAGATCGTGCTACTTGTCCAAGTAGCGGAAAATGCGATTGATGACATCTGGAGAACGTTTGCAACAGATACTCGTACAGGTACACATTAGATACTGACGTTACATTACGATCTGCCACGGCATTTCCGTTGTAATCACTGTCGAGCGAAAGATGCTTGATCGCATACTCCGTGCGATCTCGGCAAGAGAGCCTTTGATCGATGGACACTTGCAATCAGGAAATTATATGGCAATTTTCCAGGTGAAAGGCGGAGAACGGAGAGTTAACTGGCCTGCGATAGGATCTGGTCTCTGGTAACAGTAGCGACTAAATTATAGCGATTAAAGTGTAGAATTACTATCTTCGAGCTGATGTTAGTTTTTATAAATATTGTTTGAAAGTTTATGCGTGGCGGGGTTTTGAAAACTGTGCCTGAAACTCCCGTTGCAGTGTAGTGTGGTAATAATTTAAATCGCCATAAATATCCATAGTCTATAATTTTTCTGTTCCCCAGCCAATTTTCTGAGAAATTTTGCCCAAATTAATAAATTTTTCAAACTTCTTCGTTTAAAATTACTTCGACCAGCTAATTAAAATGTTGGCGTGTATCTGCATGTTCTATCGTTTCTATTTTTTGGCGTGAAGACAACCGTTGCAGCAGATATTGATTGACATTGTCAGCTCTTCGGACACACTACATCAATGTCATCTGTGTAGAACATTGTGGGTCAGAGTAATTGACTTCGTTTAGTTATTCAGACCTTAATTATTTCATTTTCGATCGGTTGGTTCTTTAATTATTATTTGTCGAAACAGTTGTTCTACACGAGATCCTCGTCAAATACATAAATGTCCGAAATTAATTTATTCGATTTAAATGAATGTATTTCTGTGCGACACTGTGGGTCTCGGGTGGAAATCATGGAAACACATGTAGATATCAATTCAGTCAGTGCAAACAAGAGTGTCCAACTAACAAGTCAATAAATGACGGTACAAGATGAGAACGAGTTAGATACACAGACATTAAGTCTGCTGGGTTTTCGTTGGTCGATTCGCTTGTTTTATGAAAAGTCTTGAGATTTATTCAAAACCTGTCACAAAAAAAGATGACAAACTGTGTTCCAAGATTGTTTGAACTGCAGGATGTATTCTTGTAAGATGTTTTTACATGTGAGTGGGTTTAAGATAAGATCTACTGAAAAATTGTAGAAAAATACTGAACAAGCCATGCCGACTTAAAATGTTTGGATGCAAAAATGTAAAATCATTATACTTTTTCTCGTTGTTAATATTAATTCAACTAGATAATTAATTTTTTTTTCATGCAGACTACACATATTTATGCACAAGAAAGTGTCATTAAAACATTTTAAAATTAATGGAATGCATCCTAATTCTTGATTTATACTGGTTTTTTTTTGACAATAACACTTCTACAAGTTGAGTTTTTTTTCCGAAATAACCTCCCTGTTTTCAAAAAAATAAATTCAACTAAACAGTAGTATCCCTTTTTAGGTCACTTTTTGTCAAGCTCCTATAATGTATTGTCAATATATGAGCCAATAGTCGATACTTCTACACCTGACATAAGTCTTAATTACAAGGTCCACCTTTAGGCCAGGACCATAGGTTAGGTTTGTAAATAGGGCTGCCGGGAACGCGGCTTGCATTACGCCACCAATTTGGGCCCATTTCCCACCCGGCCAGGACCATAAATTGCACGGTCAACAGCGTCTTGGTTTCAGACAATACTACCAGTTTTACTCGGACCTATGATAATAAGGTTGTCAATGATATAATGCGGGGATTATCAACACCCCTGTTGTACTAAGGAGACACAGTATCCGACTTCTGGTCGGAAATATAATGCTTTGCCAAAATTAGTCCTAAACAAGCGTCACTTCAGGTTTGTTTTGCGTATAAATTAAGGAGAAACATTGCCTACTTGAGTAACGAATCTTTTTTGAATCTTATATAAATTTGGGAACCAGTACGAGTTGTCCTCAGATAATCATATAGTATGTGCACTATGATACCTTAACATAGTAGAAAAGCAACATAGTAGGACCTAATTGTAAGATGTGAGTAATTCAGTTCGTAGTATCAGTAAAATTATAATGGGTTCCAAAATTCATACTTTAATTGCTGCGGTTTACATATCTCAACAAAAGCATTCTTTTCAAAGCTATATTATCCCTATTGAAATCTTAATGAATCAAATCTCGCTAGTGATACATTTTAGGTTGCCTCTGAAATCCAACTCTTTACTACTCTTTGGTCTCATCACATCTCCTACAAAACTCTGTGGTAGCTGAACGAACAAAGAAGTAGGTATTACTTTACATAATTTTTGCATTGAAATCCATATCAACAACCTGAAGAGAGAAACTAAGTCCTCTGAAAACTCGATTACCTTTAAAATAAGTACCAGCATCCACTTAGCGAAAATCACAGCGGGAAGTGATTATTGCTGGGACAGAACCGATTTGGTTCCTGTGCTATGGCTAAAATGGTTTTTATGATATTAGTTTTAGTACGCCTGTCTATTACTAGAAAAACTTGAACGAAAAAAATAAGCTACTAACCAGGTGCATTTGATTTTCACATAAATTTATGCATCGTAAGCATATGATAGCTAAAATCGTTCTGAAACGCAGGAAATTCGTGCTTTCACTTTTGACAAAAACAAACTCTAAGATTTAGGCAGAATATTTTACGAAAATCCAATTCAAATGATTGATTAAAAAGTGGAATACTATTTTAATCTACGCTCTATTTTCGTGCTCTCGAATCGCATCGTCAAAAATGTGATAAAAAAAACTTCAACCTAACTCTTCAATCGAAGAAATATCGCGTGTTCATATGCCTAGTAATTTGATGGCATTGGCCTTTTAAATACTTGTTTTGCGTATAAGGTCTCTCAAACGCACAGAAATTGGACATATTGTATCATGTTTGCTACGAAAAAACCTTTCTTGTACAAGAACAATACACGAAAATGCTATCGATTCTCTTACAATATTTGATTAGTTACACAAAGTTTATGACATTTCAGTAAGCTGCATTGTCCTTCAACTAAACTCTACCTTCGCTTCTCAAAAAATCGACCACGTCACCACTCATATTATTTAATCAAAACAAAAACATACAATTCAACTACTTTCCGTAGTCCATCAAAACTCAGACTGAAGGCAATTTTTCCGAAAAAACGCCTCAAACCAACACCACTCGCATTTCAGGTGTAGAACATCAGCCCAGTTTCGACGATGTGACAGGAACTTGCGATTAATAGGTTGCGTGACAGTTGATATGAAATTCCATTGAAAACGGAAATTAGGCAAAAATAAATAAAAAGTATAAAGGTAGTGAGACTATTATTTTTTTGTTTTCCGGATGGTTTTGTCGAAATGACCGATACTTCCTCCCTCGTCATCGAGCTTCAAAAATCGTCGGATTGGATGTTTGGGTTAGGGGAAAGTGTCGAGTCATTCGAACAAAGCCAGGATGTAATGTGATGACAGTGGCCGTCATCATTGTGGTTGCGTATTTCATCGATGAAACATTCGATACAGACTAGGTTAGGTTAGTTAGGTTTAAAGAAGAGGGCTGCCGGGAACGCGGCCAGCATTAGGCCACCAGTTTGGGCCCATTTGCCACCCTCATAGACAATCACACGCATTAACACTTACAGCTATGGCACTGGCGGGATTCGAACCCGCAGGTCCCGTAGCACGCCGCTTTTCAGCCCGACGCCTTAGCGAGCAGAGCTACTGGGCCCCCTTCGATACAGACTAGGCTGGTGGTATAAATAAAATAGAAATGGAAAGAAAATAAGATGTTTGATGCTGCCGTCCGAGCTATGGAAAGAGTCTGATTAGCTGCGAATCAAGTATGCATTAGAATGGAAATATAAAAAAAAATGTAAAATATATCCAATCTAGACACAGGTTATACACATTAAGATTCCATGCATAATTTAAGTTCTTCGATAACCTTTACCAAACTAAATGACCTACTATGCTCCATGTTCGTTTGATGAATAATGCAAGCAATCGTCTGTTGTTCTTTTATCCTTCCTCGAGAGTGTAAAGGTTAAAGTTCCATTTCAATAAGCACTTAGAAAGTAGCATTTCACGTGCTGGCTTTCACAAGCGTATATGAGGGAGTCACACTTTCCCGAACAAACACGGTTCAACGAATAAAACAAAAGCACATAATTCATGTAGAAAAAGGAAGTAAATGTCACGTAAGAAAAACAATGGGAGGCAAAATAATGGCACTCTTGTTTGCATTCTGCCAAAGCCTAAGCGATCAATAAATCATCATCTTCCAGTTGAGGACTTATTAGTAACGTAATTAGACCTAAAGAGTGTGCATGAACATGATGAAAGACCTATATATTGGTGATTGCGATGCTTGAATATAACCAACACAAATGGATCGAAAGGTTCTTAAACCAAAGCGAATCGTGTACACTGATCCGTCGAACGACTGAAGCTTTTCGAAGTAATTATTCCGTGGGAAGTGCAATTCCTTTCAATTTTTTCAAACCAATTGAGTCAAACAACACTGACAACTCGCTTGAGTGATGCTCTATTAGCATCATTCAAACTTCTGCTTGACACCAACTTCCGCAGGCCGACTCGAACTCTGTATTTTTTTTGCGAAAAGTGAAGCTTTGCGAATAGGGTTGGCTTAGGCGAAATTAGAGAGGCGTATGTACACATTGCGTTCTTTATTCCGAGCCGTGTAGCAAACAATATAACTTCCTACCCTTATTCCTACAAAGCAGACCACCAAGTACATTCAATACTACATTCAATATCACTGCTCTGATATTGAATGTAAGTTGTATTTTGTAGGCGTTTAAAACATCGGTAATAGCTAATTGATTAGCTACTTTCCTTCTCTTGAAATCGCAGTTAACGAACTTTAAGCTGCATTACATTTTATGATGAAAACATAAACTTTCTGTAAATATCTTTGGAATTCGCTAACCACTTTTATTCACCCCCATAAAACGACGCCCATTCAAAACGTTGTGTTGGATGTATTGAATGGCTATTTGGATCGAGATCATTTAAAGGAATTTATTTGCAACAAGAGGGTAGAAAAGTCTGATGAAAATTTCAAGACGTTTAGGTTGAGTCCAATGAAAGTAGTCGTTTAAAGCTATGGCGCTCAATAGGGCGTGCGATTCAAAAACAAATCAATTAAATCTTATAGAACCTGAAGCTGCCAAACCATGCAGCAAAATGTGAGCGATTAGACGAATGTACGAACGATACGCTGCCGCCTTTTGATGAGCTAAGTAGCACACCAGCAACATAACAACAAACGACTTGTACGATTTCGAGTTTTCTTTGAACGTTACAAAGCATCGGAATCATAGGAAACATTTCAATTAGTTTTGTTGAAACCTTATTTGCTTTTGCAGGGAAATTATTGTATCGTTGTTTCTTGGAAAACATTCTATAATGATTAGACTATATTAAGTCTTTGAGTATACTTTGGGGAAGACTGAATTTTTCAATGTATTTAAAGTATGTATATATAAGTATATATATATAAGTATGTATCAAGGACTACTTTGAAGGAAAAATAAATGTGCTAAAACAGCGTTAATACATTGAATACTGTGCAAGTCGCAATATGTCCAAAGCTAGAAAAAGGGAAGACCAAGCACGTCCTTCATTAGCATAATCTGAACAGCAACGGGGGCTGAAAGTATGCACTTTCTTGTGACAAATCTTCGCCTTGTAAATGCGAGGATGTATGTTTTAAGGATCTTTATCAAAGTGTCTTAAACAATTATAACTCTAAAGTAGATTTTCATGGAAATTTGATTTTACGATTTTTCACCACGTTTACTGGATTTGCTTAAAATAACAAGCATACATATAAACTTATCAACAAATTAGAATGCAACAATTGCAACTTGCCCTAGAGACTTTTAGAGCCAGATAAATAACAAATATAGCTTAAGGAAAACCGTTTTAAATTTGTTATTGTTTTTGTTAGCTTGTTTGGTTAAATAAATAAATAATCTTGAAAATGGATTCGAAGGAAGACTTAAAAATATATATATCTGCGAACCTCCAAGGAATTATCAATTTCACTTATAATGATCTTGCCAATGGTCCCGGCACCAGTCGTATCGTGGGTTTATTCTTACTAACGCTTCTGATTCATTTCCTCCAAGATTTTTGGCCTGTTATTGACCTTGCTAAATACTTTCAAATTCCCTCGAAACTGCAACCCTGGCTGCCTAAAGATCGTCGTCTTATTTCTGTTACCAAAATGTTTTTTTCAGCGAACGGTCTGACTGTATTATATTATAAATATTATGTAGACGAATTCCCCGCCATGGGACTTGTCTACCTTGGTTTCTAAAGTGCTGCACGTGAAGAATTCAGCTTATGTTGAATTTCTTCGCAAAATATCTGATCAGACTTTTCAATGTTGCCAGACTTAATGGTTACCAGCTATAAAACGATTGAAGGAGCGAAGCGAACCTACTTCGCCTATATTGAATATAGTTTTTCTTCTAATATATCGAAATCTTTCTGGCCATATAATCGTTCCCTTAGGACTACCAAGCAATATCCTGACTCTTTTACGTTTGACGACTCCAATGCTATCACATCTTGTTCGTTGTCTCACTTCCTCCTTTACCCCTTTTAACATGTCATCATGTAACTGTCTCTTCATTGGACTCTACTGCAACTGGTGGTCCTGATAGTATTCCATTAAGTCTCTTGCTTCTATTTTATGCACACCTCTGTCTGTTTTATTTAATTTGAGTTTATCCGTAGGTTTATTTTTCCTTCGAGCTGCCAAGTCGCCAATATTTTTCCGATTTTGAAATCAGGCGACATTGTTAATATGTCCAAATTTCGTCCGATTTCCTTTTCTCTTGTTCCTTTAACTTAATTGAGCGTATTTTTCAGGATAGAATTCACAGTGCTTTAAGTCACTTGCTTACTAAAGAATAACATGTATTCCCTAAAAGGCGTTCCATGGCAACTAATCCAGTCGAATTATCCAACTTTATCGCCTGTTCCTTGAATAACAGTCTACAAGCTGATATGGTCTAGGGTGACTTAGGAAAAGCATTGTTTGCGGTAAATCACTTAGTATATAGAAAAAAAAAGTACGGAATTTTTATGTTTCTGTTACTCTTTTTCCTTGCTTTTTCCCTACATCATTAATACTTGTTGTATGATCTATAATGGCTGTTTTTCCTCTACTTTCCATCGTTTCTGGCGTTTCTCAAGGTTAAATTAGCTGTGATCTGTGAGCATCCCGGCTCTAAATGTTTCCAACTGTTTTCTGATGCCTTTTTCCAAAAAGCCTTATCTGATAATTTTCTATGTTTTTTCTTTTGATTTTGTCGAACAAGTAGACCAACACAGTTACCTTTGCAGCATTTTGAATCAGCAATTCAAATTTGTCCTGCATATTTTTTTTTATCACCTTTAGAGCATTGAAATTTCATCGTCCTGCGCTACTCATGCTCTCTCCTGCACTAAAAATGCTAAGAAGTCATTGCGAGCATTCTCTATTCTTGTCTTTTGAATCTTTTAAAAACACTTTTTTGATACTTTAACGTAGCTTTAGGTATTGTAACTGTTTTATGAATTTTTATTCTTTTATTTCAAACATAAAAACTAGCTGTCAGAATCAATAGCAGATGTCAACTTCACGATTAGTTTAGATTTTCTACGAACCGCAACAGATTACCTTGGAATGTAAGTGCTCTATTCCGGAATGAAATGCAAAGTGCATTGAACAGTTCTAATTTAATTATAAATCATATTTTTCCTGAAAAACTTTGACATTTGAAGCTTTTAGAAGTTAATTTGATTAGTTCTCATTGGAGTTCAGTGGAGCGATACGACGATTCAAAGTTGACATAGAAATGGCCGCTCAGACTTATAAGGCGATTTGTCGAGTTCAATGGTCGAGTTTATTTTGGCATCATAGTAATGACAATTCTACTAAAACTTTAAAAACAAAATCTAAATAAGCACGTCATTCAATGTATTGTATTCTAAAATGGACCTTGATACAACTCATCTTAGTTACCATTTTTATTACATATATTTTGTTCACAAAATGTTTTGGTGGTGGCATAATATATTATGCAATAATATATTATGCCAAATGATAAACGCATGTAAAGCAATAATGGATGCGTTCTTTCAATAATATATAATCAATAATATATTCCACTAGCTACCACAATACTAAAAGTTGGCGAAAATGCTGAAATTCGATACTTAGCCAACCAATCTGAAACCACTGCCGTTGACCATCGAATCATTGGGGCCATCCATCCACTTTCTGAAACCCTTTCATACAACGTCCATTGCTTAAGAAAAATTGTTAAAGCCATTCAAGTGCTACTTACTTGACAGTTTTCTTAGAAATTCAATTTCGATTTACACGTCGCCTGGAAAGGCCTTGCTTGTTCGGTAGTGATTGAATTCTACTGTTCGAATGACCCTAAAAAACTATCGAAAGATTTATGTCACCGGCATAAATATCGATTTCTTTCGGCAAAAAACATATATTGTATTAAATTAATATTAATGTTTCGATGGAATGGAATTTAAACCCCAAATGTGTAGGCATAGGCGTTAAAAGAGTGAATCTTAACCCGTATGAAAAGATATAGGTGTCGGAACACTTGGATACTGACGCAGCAAAATATGCACGTTGACTTTAAGGTTCTTTTTTCGTGAATTGAAGAAAAAAATCGTAAATGTTTTTGTGAAGTGATTATTCAATCAATATTTTATTATTAAAGAAATCAATTGTTTTTTGTTGGAAATGCGATACAATCGAAAAATCCAAATCAAGAGGCGAATGTTTTAGCTCGTGATTGAAATTGAAAAGATTTTGTTTGTTATTGTTCCAAAGTTCGCTTGCTTGCAATTATTTTAAATTTGTGCTGGAAACTAATTCCATGATTTTTCTCCTAGTTTTTAAATTAGCTATTGCATATCTGTAAAAGTAAGCTAATCAACACTTTTTTATAGTAAGTGGATCCATCAAATTGTTCTTATAGCTATTGAATAAAAAATTGAAAGAAATTCATGATAACTAAAGCAAGATGTAATATACAATTTTTTTGTCCGCGGACCACTAGGTGCTTTTTTTGGAAATGAAGACAATGGTGGTGTGTCAAAACGATATGCTTTCCTGCATTGAAATAATATGGGAATGTGTTTGTGTCTTTTAATGTCTTAATTCATTTAATGTAGCAGCACAATATGTCTTGAATAATGCTACCAATGCAGCAATTTTTTTTTTAAATTTAACTTTATTCACACTTTCATATATAGCTGTCGGGTATAAAGAGGTAACTACTAATCGTTAAATATTTCAATTTTCTTTTATAAAAACATCTTATCTAAATTTTTCGAAATTTCTTGTAGAAAAACTTATGTTTAGCCTCTAATCAATACCAGTTTAAATACTGGTGCTAATGATCGGATGTCCTCTGTAACGTTTCAATTCCCTCTTTAACGTTGAGTGTGGTAGAGAGCTTCATCACAAATTTACAATCATTGTGAATACAAGTGTGGTATGATTAGTTTCACGGCTAACTTTACTCCTGAGCCAAATCAGGAATTAAAAATTTGGTGCGCGGTCCCTCGTCCGGAACTGGGTGCGAAACGGAGACCCTACACACAAGAAGCCAGTGCTCTACCCACTAGACTACTCAAGTTTAAGCTATTGTGAGTACTCGTAGTGTTAAAAAATGTTGCAGTTTTTCAATAACTGGTGAAGCAGCGACTGTGATTTTAAGCAATTTTTTTTATTGATTTTGACACATCGCTCTTGCGAGAAAAACGACACGATGAAAAGAATTTAATTCAAAAATATGAAATTTAATTCAAAAACATGAAAATCGCCATATCTTGGTAACATACAGACTTCCGTTGAATGACGTTGTACTTCAATAGTTGCATATAGAATGACTTGCACTTCAATAGTTGCGCTACTAGCAGCACTGTTTTATGGTTGCTATTTTTCGGCTGTGTTTCCGTAAGGATCTCCCTATCGACAATTCATTATCATCATCTTCCATTTCATTTTCATATCCTCTGACACATATGCTGAGCAGCGAAGTCCTTCTACTTTTATTCTATTTTATGTCCAAATTCATATGTCCAAATCCCGCAAAATCTCCATGAATAGCGTCACTCATAATAGTTGTTTTTAGCTCACCATATCTATGAAAATTCCAACATGGAAAATCGATAAAAATCAAACACAAGTTCTAAATTAACATGTCAGCGAAAATTTATAATGATCAAAATCACAGCACACGATATAGCAGTAAAGGGAATCACAGTTTTCGTACACTAACTTCGTTCACTGTGACTTTTCGACCGCTGTAATGTCAAGCAGTGTGATTTCAGTCACGTTGATTTGTGGCTGTGGATTATTGCTGTGATTTCAGTCACTGGGATTTCGATCGCTGTGATTTTTTTCTGTAATTCCGTTCATTGTAGTTTCTTTCGCTGAAATTTTGTTCGCTATCATATTATCGCTCGCTTCGATTTCGTTCACTGTGATTTTAAATATCTATTCACCATTGATTTTTCATTCACTGTGAAAATATCAGATTGATATATCGGCACAACATTAATTGTTGGCACATTTATGTATAATTTCTCTTTCTATTATTTCTACAAAAAAGTTTGCAGCTGCTAAGTACGGGAAGGTACTAGCCAATTAAATCAGGGGTTTCTAAACAAGAGAAAAAGCAGGGAACCAGAAAAGGAGCCTCGCGAAAGATTAGAACTTGGACAGAAATTGAAAGAATAGCAATAGTTAACAGTTACGAAACAAGCACGATCGCCTAGGCAAGAGAATAACCAGGAGCAAAGCGGACCCGAAACTCCAAACCTATCCAGTTTGAGAAAAGTATTATATACATAGTTCACTGAATCAAAAACCTTGGAAAAATCTGTATCTGGTCAATAACAGAAGCAACAATATCAGTGAATGATGGTAGGTTGAGTAATGTTGAGAAAAGGCTAAATAATAAAAGGTTCAAGAAAATTAGGGTGATAATTGGAAACGCAAGATTCTGCTTTAAGGATAAGAAAAATGTCACCAAATTTCCAAAGTGTTGAAGAAGAATGGCAAGGGATTACATAGATAAGGTTTGTAACTTGGCCAGTATATTCGGTAACTACAGCTGGAAATCACAGCTAAGTTACTTTGCAAACGTTCACAGAAGCAAAGTGGTGTAGGATCAGAAAGAGTTTTGGTGACCGGATGAGATAGAGGCTTGAATATGACTGTGGTATGCACTCATTGCGTCTATAATCCATAAAAGCGTAGTTTTTTTGCACGTTAGTAGACAAGACCCTAAGCCATAGCTTCTAGATCTATGGCGCTACGTTTTTAATTTTAAAATTACAGAAAACATCGAGGATTAGCCAGAGATGCTTAATACCTCTTTTAACATGGTACATGTGGGTGTTGTGGGTCTTTGTTAAACTTTAAGTTAGATTAAGAGTACAAATAATATAAATAATATTTTTTCAATTCAATTCAAAAATGAAACTTTCGTTGAAAAGTGCTTATAAAGCACAAGAGGATAATTAAAAGGGATATAAATTGAAAACGAAAACAAGTAACAAAATAGGTAGTTACTTACATATATACGAACAAGGATACATTCAACGTGCGCAGAGGATATGAAGTCAATATAGGATATCACATTTGGTATTTTGCAAACTACAAATAAAACGCCACCACCGTCAGACGACTTCGTCAGTAGTGGTACTTGAAGAGAACCGTGAAGCAGCAAGCAGCATGACTTCCAAGAATGGGAGGATGAGAAAGAAGATAATTCATTAAATCTTCGTTCAGATTGTCTTCTAAACGGTTCAGGCTGACTCAATACGTGAGCATTTATTGCATACAAAAAATCTTAGCATATCAAAACGATGTATACGGTCAATAATGTTGAGCATTGATCTCAACGCATCGTATATTGCTGCTTCTTTTATGAAAGAACTACTTTTTTGAACAAAAATTCATGCGAATTTGAATCAACTACTTTTGTTGGTCAGATCTTGATATTTTCATCCTGATCAGATCTGGAATTATTTCGGCACATAATGTGTATCATGTCATAATGTTTTTCGTGTTAAAATCCTTTGAGGAAGTCGAAACAAGATGAGCTTTTAAGCTGAGCTCACAGTTTAACAATAAAAATTAGTAAATCTCGACTATGTTGAAGATCTCTCAACTATGTTGAAGACTCAATAGCCTTAGTACTCTAAATAAATAAATAGAACTATTTACTAACTAAACAATACTAGCATTATTTCTTTCCAGAATTTGAAGCATTATCATATTATTCTTTTCACAATTAAAATTTTTTTTCCGATTTCATTCCAATTTTATTGAATATGAGTCGCGTGTTTGATTCGTAATAATTGAAGATGTACGGATACAATGGGACCAGTAATAGAGTGTGAAAAGGTATCTGTGATGCGTCAGCTAGCATTAGTACTCAAAATTTTCGCGAATATCGGAAACACGAATATGTTGTTTAAAACAACTTATTGTTTGGTTTCCATTCTTAACCTAATTCGTTTCAATCAGAATTGTTTGGGAAAAACTAAAGACTATCATATATTTAATTTTCATTTTATTTTTAACTCGTTGTAAATAAAACTACCAATATCTGAATGTCTTTGCTTGATATGATGCTTTTCTTCACAAAAGGTCTCGTACCTCTTATAATATGGTACATTCAATGAAATCAATTATCACTTTAAACGAGTTGAAATCACCATACAAAGTGCCTCATAGTTCCACGTAGTCGTTTTCATATCTGCATTTTTAACATCATAATCAATAAAAGTTGACCTCATAGACGTTAAAGACTAACCGTTCAACCTTTCATAACGCCAACACCTATCATCGTTGATCTCATCCTTTTCTGAAGATCTAAGCACTTGGCACCTTCACGGCACAATCGCATTCAACCAATCATTCCCAGCAACAATCAGCAGCGAAAAGCACCACATCCATGATAAAAGATGAAAACAAATCAAATTTCATTACCTCAACCAGCCGGTCGCAGAGGATCACTTGCGTGAAGGTAAACAGATCGTTGTAGTGCACAACTAACTGCTATTGATCGCAACATCGCATCGTTAAAAGCATAGTGGAGTAGAGAAGATGTTAAGGCTGTTTGGCTCCGTGCATCACCAGCTATCTACAGGTATTTCCAGAGTTGTAAGCATCGGTAGTTGAAATTAGCCGGAGATGATGATGATGATCACGTTGATGCCGATGATGCGATTCAAGCGCGAGGATGAGAGGAACAGGTTCTTTCTTCGTGGACCTCGGACGGACCCCAAGTCGAAGACGTAGTGTTTTCCATTATGTGGATGTCGTTTTCAGGCGGTGGCTAAGTCGCAACGGGCGACAGGTACACACGCCAGACTTCTTGCAATGATTCAGAAGATTAACAACGAGCGTGTGACCACCTGCACCAATTGACCAATCACAGTCGGGTGCGGCAAACGATGCCCTGCACACGGCCACGGAATGGAGAAAAGAAACAAATTAACTCGTTGTTTTTCTTGGGGATCTCATCTCTTGCGTAGTACCTGTAAGGCTTCCTTTTTTATTTTGATTGAATTGTTTGCTGAGTAGGGGAGAATCGTATATTAGTTGGGAAAGTGTATTTACGAGAAACCACTGAGCCTTTTGTGGGTTCTAGTCTTAGTGATAATATTCTACCAACTACAAATTCTACTAAAAAGTTTGAAAAATGCACAAAGTGTAAATCAAAGAAATCATTCGCTGTGGTTCTAATCCTGCTGATTCCAACTTAAGATGTTAACTCGAAGCATGCAATCAATTTTGTTTGCTTCTCAAACAGATATATTGTTCGAAAATATCCTTCAAGTAAATAATCAATAAACTTTGAATTTTACACACAAGCCCACTCATTCTCCTATATGTTTTCAAAATATGTTATCCATCATTTCTGACTTTATCTTAAAACTCTCCATCCCAAACTGGCTGCTACTTTACCCTGTTACTGCTGCCAAGCTCAACCGCTACGAATCCATTTCGTCCCGTAATTTAATACGCGTACCTTTTTCAGACTTGATTTCTCGACGTCTTCGAGGACTTTTTACCTCTTTGCAACGTTTTTTCTCCTGTCCTGCTTTATGATTTTCGAATCTTGATTTTATGCATCTGGTTGATTATACCTCAGTTTCTTAAGAGATTTGTTGTAAGATGATCGTCTTATTTTTTTTTCACTCTGGTTCTACCTCGATCGCCGCCGCATCTTTCAGATGTTATTTTATCTCTTTCTCTTGATCCACTGAAAAATCCCAAAGTTGCGTACGCCAGATATGATCAGGGACGTAGCAGTTTGGTTTTTAAATGTGTATTGCTGTAGACTGAGTACTCATATGTATATGCTCGAATGTGTGTAGATGCAAAAGAAAACTTACTTAGGGAAGATTTGTGGTACTTGTCGCCCTGAAACCAGTTACCCGAGCCCAGTTTCTTCTTCAATCTGAGAATTTGATGCCTCGATCGGATTTTTTACTAGAGCACTGTCGTCGTCGTTGTCGTCAAAATGACTTTCTAGTGACCGTTCGACCACAAAATAAAATTAATACATAAAATACTTGATGCAGATTCACATTCTGCAATACATTTTTTATTGGAAGTAAACTCGTTTTTAATGCAGATATTCGACGGCATTGAAATGTCTCTTGAAGGAAATAGAATTTCAAGTTAATTGTAGTAGGCTGATTTTAAAGAGGGTCGTTTAAGTTGACTTTATATGAAATTTTTGTGATTCGGCATACATGTTCGTATGTTGGGTACTCTGGTAGCAGCTTCTGGTATGTTGTCTCGATAAAATCAATGTGATTAGTAGATTGACAGTTACAAAGTTAAATATTTGCGTAATGACTCAGCTTGGAATGCTCAGCTTTAGAAATAGTTTTAGTTAATACATTTTTCTAATTTGATTTGTATTTGTTGCCTTATTAGCCATCGTTGTTAATTGTCGATGATCAACCATAGGGCATTGTTTTTGAATAACGTCTTTGAAGTTGCTAATTTGTGCAGAATCAGTGAAAAATCAAACCCCACTTACATTATTTCCATAATCAAAACTCAAATACCATTGGCATATTTTAATTCTGGTCATCTTGCGAAATTTGATTCATTCTAGAAAAAAGATTGTTTGTTATAAAAAAAAATATATTGATGACCATTAAGCCCGTCAGCTGTGAAAAATTTGAATCGACGCACAGCAACCTGTTGATTGAATCCACTTTCAAGTCACATTGTATACGTGGCTTGTAAGACGTCACCGATTTTCGTTGCCTTATGAAGACTGAGTTGCCGAAGAAATGCTCCAGCATTATTACCATAATGTCTCCGCCCTTGCTAAACAGTCATAGTCTTTTTGGCTATTGTGAAAGTCTGATGTCTATCTTCTTGATTTAATTGTTTAGGATTTTGTGTTTTTCAATTTAGAATTTTGTTTTGTCTTGTGTTGTTTTGGCATGATAAAGTAAATGGTAAAGTATCCCCAAACTCTTCGAGAAGTTAGTTTGTGATAATCTTACTCGCATTATCGACCCCCTTTTTAATGAGGAACAACATGGATTTCGTAGGGGTAGATCGACTTCCACCAACCTCATGATACTAGTTTCTACTGTGCTCTGTGAAATGGAAAAAAGGAACCAAATTGACGCGGTCTATACGGACTTTAGTAAAGCTTTCGACCGAGTTGACCATCAAACTCTGGTTCAAAAACTTCGCAACTTTGGTATTTCTGGTTCACTTCTTAACTGGCTCCAGTCTTACCTCTGCGATCGAACCCAATTCGTAAAATTTCAAGGCCACTTATCCAAAAAAGTTTTGGCATCTTCTGGAGTACCACAAGGCAGTCATTTAGGCCCCCTGCTTTTTAACATCTTCATTTCTGATGTGTCTGAGATACTGCTTGGTATACCGCATCTCTTCTATGCAGACGACTTAAAAATCTATCACATCATAAACTCGCAGTCTGATGCAACCTTTCTACAATCCAAGCTTCAATCCCTCGAACAGTGGTGCGATGTGAATAATCTCAATCTTAACATCAATAAGTGCCATGTGATAAGTTTTTCTCGTAGGCATGCAACCACGATGTATTCCTACTACCTTAACGACTTCAAATTGAATAGGGTCGATCATATTATAGACCTTGGCGTAGTATTGGATAACAAGATGCGCTTCAATTTGCACTATGACAAAATCCTTGCCAGGGCTAATAAAAAGCTTGGATTCATAAAGAGACGCGCTAAAGAGTTTAAAAATAT
The DNA here is from genome assembly GCA_947369275.1 of Nemotelus nigrinus. Lineage (NCBI taxonomy): Eukaryota > Metazoa > Arthropoda > Insecta > Diptera > Stratiomyidae > Nemotelus > Nemotelus nigrinus. The sequence goes on from OX376374.1 coordinate 14,565,781, forward strand.
ATGGGTTACCAAATCATTATATACCACCCTAGTGCGTCCTTTATTAGAATATGCTTGCATTATATGGAACCCTGCTTTCGAGCTACATAGCGATAGAGTTGAGTCTGTTCAGAAACAATTTGTACTTTTCGCTTTGAGAAATCTCTATAACCCACGAGATTTTCAACATCTGCCATCTTACAAATTCAGACTGAGTCTTCTAAATTTAATGTCTCTTTCTTCTAGAAGAACTCTGCTCAGCGCTTGCCTTACATTTGATATTATTAGTGGTGCGGTAATCATTGAAGATCTCTCTAGTAAAATTACTTTCAATAACCGACCAAGACGCACCAGATATGCAAATCTGCTCAATGAATTCAGTCATCACACTACCTATGCATATAATGAGCCCATTAATAGGTGCTGTAGGATATTCAATTCTATAAGCAGCCACTACTCTTCGGGGATTACTAAATCAAACTTCAAAAATAACTTGTCCAAAGCCCTTTCCACATCCGAACCCGCTTAACTTCCATCGTTACTAGCCTAAATTTAATTAAAATAATGTAGAATAACTGCTACAAAATTTGTATTGTATTGTATCTTTTTTACGGACAATTTGTATTATATATTTATGATTAATTGTATTTAAGATTTGTATTATGTTTTTCTTGTTGTTATGTTGCCTTGTTTGGTAAATAAATAAATAAATAAAAATTTGCATTGGAACTTGATTTCATTGACTCACAATGTTCACATTTCGATATTTTTATGCAATATAAAAAAGGATACATATCTAACCAAAATTTTAGCACTGGCATTAAGAAATAATGATTAGCGTCACTGAATAATTCAATGGCTCCTTCAAAATTAAATTTTCCTGCTATTGCGTTTCATATTACAATGCCCTTTGCAAACAAGGATTGTCCATTGAATTTTGTTTTAAAAAGATATACCAAAAGATGTATTCAATTTTCTGTATCTTTATTTATAACAAAGATTTATATTTACAGTAATTTCCTTATATTTTTCTGCTACGAACTAGTCTTTTTTCTCTTACATCTTTCATTAAATATTGTACACCCATTTCGGCGGTCGTATCACATGCTTTCGTCCACAATGTAGAACATTTTTTAAGTGATTTGGCAGATTTATATTAATTTTCTTTTAACGATACCAAAATACCTTTCTGTGGGCCTGATTTCTGGAACACTAAGTGGGTTCATCTGTTTTCTCAAAAATTCGGGTTATTTTCCTGATGCCATATTATAGTTTGTCAAGCTTACTGAGCAATAAAAAGCTAAATCATGTCACAATAATGTAGAACGTCCATGGTAATTTAAAAATAGCAGTTTTTTGCAGGCTTTCTGTTACGTACAATACGGTGCTGATTCTCAATTTTGTGAAAAAGCAGTTTCCAAGCTGTTTCTTTTCCGCATGATATATGGCTTTACGATTTCTTTGAACTGTAAACTCTAACGCTATATTGTTTGGAAGATTTTGGTGCTGCGGTTTTTGTATTTTGTAAAGTAAAGTAATCCCATGACGACCCTTTTCGGGGATAGGGTTGCAACTGGTAAAGAGCTTCATCTGAAATTTACAATAATTGTGAATACGAGTTTGAAGTGATTAGTTCCACGGCTCTCTTTACTCCTGATTAAACTCAGGTATCTACTCAGAGAAAGGAGAACACAAAGCTCAGTGCGCAGTCCCTTGTCTAAACCTGGATTCAAACCAGTGACCACACAACCAAGAAACCAGTGCTCTCTCCAATAAGGATATCCAAGCATTTTTTTCAATATTATTATTTGTATTTTCTAGGTCTTTTTTGGTTTTATTCTTCTTAATCGTTTGCACAGGGTTCTTTGATATGCCCACTCTTTGTTTTAGCAATATGTATATAGAATTGATGCACTTATATTAATATTTCCTTCGCCACTTCGCTCCAGATTTCTTCTACCTTTTACCTGAGCTCGATTTGTCTTTCAACCCTTCACGTTCCAATTTCGTTTTTATTGTTACCGAACTATTTCTCCTGCTGATGAAAGAAAATTTCTGCCCATTTTATAGGCTCTTCTGTGTACCTTTACACCATCTAAAAATCATATTTTAATGTAAACTTTTAATATTGTAATATAAAATGGGACATAAATTACCCGGATAATACTTACATTCCGATTTAAACCCAAAATGGAATTTTTCTTCACCAGAAGATAATATGCCTGTCTAAATCAACTCATCTCAACTTGAATATTGAAGGGGTTAGCGATTTTATTTCGTCAAGAAACAATATTTGCAACGTTAAAATCACGTATTGCGAGAGTTAGTGATTTTCGCAATAATTTATCATTCAATGATTTTTTTTCAAAGATAAAATATTCAGTGATGGAACATCCAATAAAATTGTTCATTCCTTCTATCACACGAATCTTAATTAACATATTAAATTTATTTTCATGTCACAATTTTATTTTCAACTTTAAGATCTACCTCTGAAATACTCTCCAGGAAGAAAATTTTACGACCGTACTTTTAGATTTCCGTAAATTTTTATTCTCTGCACTCTAGTCTTGTTCCGTTTACCTTATGACTGACTGTAAAAAAAACCCACATCGCATCCGAAAATCATAACATAAAACATATTGCAGTCGCATGATTTTCTCTTCTGTGAATATTTCGAAATGTTATTTCCGAGTACATCAATACAACTATAGTTAGAAAGTCATAAATCATATTTACCACCGTCACTCAAATCGAACTCTGCTGAACGATGATGGTGTGTGCATGCCTTCAACTGTCTGAATGAATAACAACAAGACGACGGGACGTGCACTGCATGTGATGTAATGTATCATACGTCAGGCGGGATCCGAGATTTCAGACAGGTTGTAGACTACTACTTATCATCGTCCCGTAAGTTTTAGAGACAAAAGCCGAAAACCCCATCAAATCCATCATTTCCAATATGACGTGTCAACCATTGTTCTTATTTTCTGATGTGCACGGATCAAGAGACTTGCTTATCAGGGCGTACTGGAAGACGGGTATGACGCCGAGAGTGTACTTTATTTCATCCTAGTGTGGAATCTTCAAAGTGGCCAATAAAATATTTAGGGGTGAGACCTAGACGTCAGTGTCGGGACTATCACTGGTCTCGAGAACCAACTGAAGCGTTCCTGGTGATGTTAAAGGTACCGTCATGGATTCTCGAAGTGTTTCGATAAGGAATTTATTTGCTGCCGCTACATCGCTTTTTGCGATAATTTCACAGCCACAAAGCTTGTACAAGCTTTATTTACTCGAAATGCATTTAATGTTTTCCCTGGTTGCCCAAAGTTACCACAATGGTGATGTGGAGTCGATAGCTCATTGAAGCGAAAATCGTACTCGGTCGCTGTTCAACCGCATTCTCCTATTCGACTACCGACGGCGAAAACACAACGCATCACAAAAGTGACCGAAAAAGTGATGCATGGACCCAGTGCGGCGAGCAATAAACCGCAGGAATATGACCACAGATATGAGAGGTAGTTAAAACCACAAGCTTCTCACATGTCCATAAATCTGTCTTTTAAGGACATCACACTGACATCCTCAAAACCACACACTGTACTGTCTTCCACCGGTAAATGCACGAAGACAAATACGAAAGTTAATGTGCAGAAGCCAAATGACTCCAAGGCTCTCCAGGTAAGGCATAGCTACCTAAAGTATCAACATTGAAGAGTGTCAATAATGCGACAAAATGGCAAATGATTTAATTTGTTGAACACGGGAAATCATGAATTAATCTATTGACTAAGGTTTAGCATCTGAAATTGTATCTGGAAAGACGATGAAATATATCTTAATTTACACACAACTAATTTTCATTCATACTGGACAATGTTTTTAGGGTTACGAATGCACTTAGGCACATGCCATCATCATAAAATATAATTAGCTTTCTTTTGAAAGTTGCTGTATCTCAATGCATAATGTAGGTACACGATGAGTATGTCCGAGAAATGAACGCGAATAAAAAACCAAATAATTTCCGAAATGCATATTAACGTGGATTGTAATTCCTCTATGGACTGTACTCCGAAATTTACACAGTGGCCACACATAAGGTAGATGATGATGGTAATGATTATCATCATCATGAAAACGATGGAGCTGATGTCGCTGATGGAACTCCACCATATCATAAGCCGCCCGGATTAACATGCAAGAAAACAGCTGAAAGGTTGATGGAATGTAAGCGAAGTGAAGTTCTCGGTAATGTCACCGCCGGTCTTAATGTTTCACTCCGTTCCGTCCTATCCTGACTGCCGTGCATTTTGTGCACAGTAATGCAATGCAAAAACACTGTTAAGCAAAAAGCTGAGTCTGCAACGGTCAGGTTGTGTGGTACGAGCGGTACACCAGGGACACGTTGATCTTGTACACTTGCTTGGCATAGAGTGCACGACGAATCAAAGGATCTGGGGCCACCCGTATTAACTTCTACATAAGCCATGCGGTATAATCTGTGATATGCGACTCATTGAATTTCACACAAAGAACATAGCGAACAACACAGCGAGATGTTTTGGGTTACCTGAAGATTAAGTTTGTGTTTGGAAACGTTATGACACTTTGTGCTGCTACGATATGGTCAGTGATGTATCTGATTGTGTTTTCGTTCATCAATTTGATTCGCAAGTTGTCCGGGGTCTACAAAGCCATAGAAAATATAAAAATTGAATATTAGCAAAAAGGTTGGATGTCAGGAGAGAGTTTCATCCTGTCGTAGTGAATGGTCCTAATTAACACTTCAATTTGTATTTTTTTCAGTATCTTGTGCTGACTAATATACACCGATTTCTTAAACATTCTCATCGGTTTCTAACCGCAAACGTGATGCTTGGCGGTGTATACTTCGCACGCGAATTCCTTACATGATTGCAACAGATGCACATGATGTCAAAGCTAAAATCCTTGGAGCCATATGTGTTTGTCCATTCGCGCGAGAGATCCACACGAAATGCGTACACTTACACGCAATAGCATTTACTGCCTTCATGCAAGTAATTTCCACTGATTGGCTCGAAATGATCTGCAGAAACCACGGTGTACTCCTTTTTTGTCTGACTTCTGGCGAATTTGCCTGTAATATGACAATGTTTTTGCGTGCCGCACTACACCAATGTCCAGCATATTAACTAATCACATTCCATAATAGAGGGTTCGCCTCCAGGTTACATGTTTGCTTTTTCATTCCTACTTTTTTCACGCTGGATTCAATTCACGCGTTAAGATCTGTGCTTGATTATGGTCATGGTTGCGCAACGCTTTTCTTCTTCTTCCATCATGGTACAGCTGCAGAAGTTGCAGACTGAAATTAATGTCGAACACACATTTAGTGATTCAAAGATTATCACAACTTGGGGAAAAATTATAATGGCTCTGCCCAGGTCGAAACGGCTCCATAATGACGTCGCACTATCAAATCACGGTGTGTTTCTGACAATGGCGGCGAACGGTGGCGCGTCTTGTTGACGGACTCAAAAACACAAATTTTCAATGATGTTTTAATTATCCCCAGGCATTGAGAGACAGGACAAGAGTAGCAGCAGTGCGGCAAGTTTAGAGCGAAAGTTTTTTGTCCAAGCCACCAGGGCCATTAACATTTTTCTTGTCGTTTCCGATGGCTTGTGTACCTACGAACGAAAAAACAATCGACTCGAATTTGGTCAGTTTTTGTCACGTGAAATTGAAGTATCTGCGGTGAGTCTGTGGATTGGTTTTTTGTTGTTACCATGTTTTTTCTTCGAAACTTTAAAGTTTCGTGCTCGTAACTATTCTCCTTCGTTTGACAGCGATGTGTTAGTATATCTAATCGATTAAGACATACCTAATGGTTGCCAATGTTAGAAATTTTAAAATCAAGCTCATTTAATCGAAGCTAAATCTATTTGGTTATTTTCAATAGATTTTTTATGGATACAATTTTCACTTTTGCCTCAGTGTTTGTTCTTCTTTGCTTTTAACTATACTCAGAAAGTGTGCCGGAATATGTAACATCTGAGTTCCTCACGCACCTGCAGATTTGACCAAATAGCTTTGTTAAGTCTTCTTTGGTGCTTTTAGAAGTAGTTTGCTGGAACAATTGCTTAATTAAGGTTTCAGTATTTTACTTAGTTAATTTGACATTTCATGGTCGACTCAATTTCTTTTAGTGGTATGTACTTCTTGCTGTAAATGATGCGTATTTATTCCACGGCATTTTAAACGTCGAACTATTATATAATGTAAAATGTATCTTCTCTGGAAGAACATATTATTTCTTCTATCTTTTTAAAACAAAGTAAATTAAACTTTTCGTTTGTGCATATTTACAATGTTAGTAGTACGCAAAATAATTTGATAGGACTTAGCTTATAAGAGAATAATCTGAATGTACTTAGCATAACTCTGACCGCTAAGATAACCTAAATAACTAATCTATACCATTGCAGTCCACAATAAATTGCCAATTTTTGTTGATTTTCAAGGAAGCTAAGCTGATTCTTGGGTAATATGAAGGGACATCTAGCAAGCAAAGGCTAGAAAAATTCATGCTCTAATCTAGACACATTCTTTGTGTGCAGCCACATCGCAAGTTTAAGGCGCACCATTCGGCCTGGTCACGTCAGAGACGATCGGGCATTAAATGCTGCGAAACGACGAGAAATAAAATAGCTAAAATAGCTGGCGCGTAATAAAATAGCTGTGAAAACTAAGTTATCAGAGCCTAAGTAATGTGGAAAGTCTCGATGAACAGACGACTAAAAATCGACCAGGGTAACTGTTTATTGCCATGGTTCAGGCTGATATCAGCCGTTATTTAATCAAAACTAGACGCAGTAAAGCTAATTTTTAAAAATTTAATCAACAAGGTGACTGGCTTTATAAAGATAATTAAATAAGCACTGAGGCCAAAGAAGAGGGTAACTCGCTCTCAAAATATCGATATCAGTCAAAAATATGAAATATATCTAGTTTCTAAAGAAAAAATTAGTCTGTAAATTAACATATTTGGTGCCTGAAAAACTGATTTGATTGTCAAGTCACCCAAACACCCAGTTTTGGTATTGATTGGAAAATATTGTCGTTAGCTGGACCATACGGTATGGCAGTGGCATCAGACCCATCTTTTTCGTTACCGTGTGTGAATTTGGAGAATTTCTCTTCTTCTCGCATGCCAGTTTTGGTACAAGAAATGTAAGACAAGGGACCATAAGATAGGACAAACCAATTAAACTTTGGTAATCATACCCATCTCTTTGCCAAAGTTTTGTCCGATGTACTTGAATGCGAGTTCGGCATCTATACTTAAATGACTTGGATAAAGTTCTGGGAAATCGACTTCTGTCATTTTAGTGTAGAACCAGAATTCATTCCAGTATCTTCTAACAAGAACACGTGTTTTTTCGGATATTTTTCGAAAAGTTTGAACTTTTGTTTAGAAATGTTAGTCTGTTTGGTCTGAACCTCATGCGTCAAAGTTAAAACTTAGAAATTTTAATTAAGGTTCACGGGGTTTTGAGTGAGCTATGGTTCCATGCGAATAGGGGTTTATCGTTTGCATATCGAATAATTTTTACTTGAAGCTCAACCACTCGAGTACCAAGGCATGTGGTTGATTTTTATTGGATTCTATATCATTTACAAAACCTTATATATAGGATCTCTCAGTAATTTGGGTTAATTTGAAACTGTCTGATGGAGAGAAAACTCTCAAAAACTCGTACAACTTCTTCTGCAGTCAGAAAACCTAACCTACATTCGAAGAGATAACCTTTAATCTGCAATGAATCAATTGTTGTGACGTTAACCAAGGCCCACACTACTGTTGGAGTGTTTTCAGGTACACACATTCACAAACAAAAAATAGAAATAGGCAAGCTATGTCCCGTGCTGAAAGCAAAACTGGTAGTCAGGCATTATATTAGGCAAAAGTTAATTGCGATGGAAATATTAAAGTAAATAAGTCAGCTGTGCGGTCGGGATTACAGACAAAAATATTGTCAATTACTACGAACATTTTACTTATCAACAAACACATTAATTTTCTGTACATTTCAACTTACTTTAAAGGATCGTTTTGTGAGCACATTTAAAATGACTCTCTCAACTGCTCATAGTGTTGATGGTCGCCTTGACGACCACTCGTGTTTTAATCAAAACCTTTTCAATTTGCATTCATTCAATATGATATGACATCTTTGACAATCGTGTCCAGAAATGCTGTTTCTATTGCCCAATTCTCTTTCCTACTATTCTATGCTTCAACTTTATTCCATTTTGAATGATAACTATTGTCTTCATCATCTTTCACTCATAATAAATATCAATCCTGCTCTACCAATTTGAAGATATCGTTTTGTTTCGTTGCGTTTTATCGTTTTCAAAGCTGATTACGTACGGATTGTTTCTAAGTTTGATGCTTTATTTCACGAATCCCCTTTGATCTGACGAATCGCCTCAAAATAGAGGCGAACGGAGGTGAACAAAATTATTGAAACGGCTAAGCGGAGAAACATTGCGCACATAAAAACTTATTTCTTTTCGAATAATCCTTGACCCTGCTGATGCAGAATAAAGAATAAATGCTTGAAAGCTGCAAACGGTAATTTTGACGTTAAACGGTTAATACATTTTTGAGTCATTTTGACGTTAAACGATCAATACTTTCTTATCATCTACCTACCTAATACTTGTTAATCATTAGCTACAAGTCTTGTTGTCTGAAATATAAGTTTTAATATATTTTTTGGACTCTAAAGCAAGTAATGGTACAGACGGTTTTCCACGTGTTGTTTTTAAATCTCTATCCTCTTCGATATGTGCTCTTCTTTTGATTTTATTTTATTTAAGATAGTCCGTCGATGTTTTTTATGGCGAATTCAAAGTTTCAAGAGTTTTCCCGAGTCTTAAATCGGAGAATGAAAATCTTGAAAATGTTTTTAACTATCGTCCTATATCCTTTCTTTTCCGAGTTTGCTCGAGCGAATCATTCATTACACCTACAATGAACCATTTGTTCTCCAATGTGCATCATGGATTATTTAATCACTTTGGTACGATACTCACCGTCCTCAATACCGTTTTGCTCTTTAACGGATCTGTGATGAGGAAAGGTTTGAAGAACTGATAGCTTATTTTAGATTACAAGCAGCTTTATTTGTAATGTCAATCAGCAGAGCATATGCTTTTATTACGATATTTTTAAATGTTCACAATTTTATTTTGATAAATGAAATATTAGAAAATTCACTATTCATTTCAGACTATAAAATAGCATAAAATAGCAAATAGCAATAAAAGATATGAAGTACTGGTCAACAGCCTTTTTTTAGATGTAATTCAATCCTTCGAGTAAGTCTAGCATGAAGGATTGATCTTCGAAATCAAAGCAATGCTTTCGAAAAGCTTCCATGAGATGCTCTCCTTCTACCTAACCGACCGCTTATTCCAAGTTAGATACATGCTGGTGTACCTTGAAAAAGACTTTTGGGACCTGTGCTGTACACAATTTTCACATTTGATTTCCTAACAAGCGACAACACAACTACAGCTTCGTTTGCAAACGATGAGCTGATTCAGATTCAGTTATGGCATACCAAACACAGCAAGCCCACATCTCACTTCTTGAAGAATGACCAGCTAAATATAAAATAAAATCCGAATGAACTAAACCAAATGCGTCTATATTAAGTTCGCATTGTTAAAACTGACTTGTTAAGTATATCTTAACAATGTACTAATATCTCAAAGTAACGAAGTAAATTATCTTGGAATGCACCTTAACATGAGGTCCCTTGCAAGAAGACACATTGAAGCTAAAAATCACCGATTCAAGCTAAAATTCATCAACTTGGTCAACAGCAGATCCAAACTTACTCTCGATTCTAAAGTGTTCGTCTACAAGTCTGTTTTGAACGAAGTCCCAAGGCTTTTGGCTTAAGGCGCGTACACGTAGAGTCAATGAACGGCCAATGATAGTTTGACCAAATGTTGGTCCTCATTGGCAATAACTGTACCGTCAACACAGGAAGTGGTTGGGGCCAATGACATAGAATCCCAACCCTTGCTTATCATCTCAATAAATTGACCTAAAGAAGACCTCTTCCTTCTGGGACGATTTCTGTTGACAACACTATCCATTTCATCGTTCTTCTTAATAATCGTCCAAGCAGTGCTCTTTGATATTTTAAAATGGGCCGCAATCTGCTCGTAAGGATATATTTCTGTGCAGACCGCATCTCCACGGATAATTCACGATATTTTGGCATATTAAGGAACTTTTTCAGGACGATATTGAAATTGTAATTAAGATCTGAAGAAATTTAGTCCTGGTATTCATGTGAATTGATTCCGGGTACATCTGACTGTAAAATTGAAATCGGAACTCCCAGCAGGTGTTTATTTTGCACTAAGGTCATAAACACCAGCTGCATGTCGCTACTAATGAGAGGTAGTCATAAAAATTTTATTGACCTAATTTTGCAGAAAAGTCGTACTAGGGAAATATGCACCCTTGCAATCATAAAAAAAGATCCAATAAATTAGGTTCTTCCAACAAAAAACACAGGAGTCATTAAATCATTCATACTTAAAATAAAATGTATCATTCTCCTTAATTTTTGAATTAACGTACCGTTCTTATAATTATAAGCGGTAGTGTACGTACTGCAACTGCAGAGATAAAATAAAAGTATTGCTCTGGATGTAGACTATAGCTGACGCCCGTTAAGCCCGTTCTACGCCAACAAGCTTGTCAACAAATTCATTAAATTTCTTGGATGATGAACAAGTTGACATCGTGTACACGAATTTTGACAAGACATTTGAAAAAGTACTAGTTAGGTATGCTGCGCAATTTTGGCATATTCCAGGTGCTTTATTCCTGGTCCTTATATTGTTGATCTTACTTGTGTTGCCTTTTCAATCTACATGTATGTAGTATTCCACAAGATTCTGCCTTTTGATGACACGGATGACGTGAAACGATGATGATAGCCTGGAGTGGATCCAGAGGGACCCTAGCACTGCGACCTCCTGGGTCTATTGTGTCTCCTCTGCGTTATGTCCTATAGAATGTCCAGGCTTCTAATGAACCTGGATATGTTCCTTGACGGGACATTTGTGATGTCCCTGATGGAAGGAAGAGCAGAGCCAAGTAGCTCGAATCTTCTTCTCGCTAGTGCTGGACAGACTGTGAGCAGATGTTCTACACACTCTGTCCCCACAATATCTGCAGCGGTCGTCCTGCTCCTCACCTATCCTGTGGATGTACTTTTTGCATGGCAGGTGCATAGGGCTCTTATACCACTTTTGCAGAGAGCCACTGCTTCTTTTGCTCTATTATTATCGAAGCCAAGGTATTTTTTTGAGTGTTTTAAACCCTCAATATTAAGCCAGTAGTCTTCGATTTTTTTCTTGCTTTATGTTTTAATTCCCTTCTCCGCATCTGCCTTTGTAAAACCCCAGTACGGAGAAGGACCTATGAAGGGCATTTTTGCTCTTTTTTCGGCTCTGGTATCAGCTTCCTCGTTTCCTCGGTGCCCCTGATGGCCGGGGATCCATATCAACTCGAGGCTGTTCTGTGCCCCTATTTCATATAGGGCCCCTCTTACCTCTAAGAGAATAGCCGAATTTATTTGATCGCGATTTATAGCCATGAGAGCCGCTTGACTATCCGATAGGATCTTAATCCTGACCCTTTTAGTGTTCCTTATTTTTATTGTTTGTGAGGCTCTTAGTATGGCAGGTAGTTCTGCTTGATAGATCGTGGCCTCCTTTGGGAGAGGTAAATGCATTTTACAGTTGGGACCTACGATCCCGGCTCCTACTCCACAATCCATCTTTGAACCATCCGTATACCACATTTGCGCTCCTTTGTACGAGAGAGATGGTCCATCCTTCCATTTGTCTCTTGATGGAATTGTGACCTTGAACACTTTCTCGAATGCTGCCTCAGTTTTTATTTGGCCGCTGAGATTTAACATTTGCATTATAGGCCTGACGTCTTCCAGGATTTTTAGGTGGCCTTTAAGGTCCGCTGATTTATACTTGTAGGCCTGTTGTAGGCTAACGGCTTATTTCGCTGCTTCCTCTTGAATTTTGAGGCGTAGCGGTTCAAGGTTTACAAGGGCCTCCATTACTGCTGTTGGGGTGGAGCTCATTGCTCCTGTAATCAGCAGGCAGGCCATCCTTTGAAGCTTGTTGAGCCTATTAATAGCAGTTTTTTGTATAGTTTTCTCCCACCACACTGCAGCTCCATATAGGAGGATAAATCTCACCATTTGTTTGTATGCCCTAAGGGTCTGCCTTGGACATAGTCCCGAATTGCGTCCAAGCATTACGTCATCTTTTGAGGACTGTCTGTAAATTCAATCAGAGCTTACAGCTTTGAGTGATCGATGTAGTGTTAACTCTCGTTCCCTCAATATTCCTAAATGTTTTTTTATGTCCTTTGCTAGCGAACCATCTCCTATCCGCTTTGATAATGTACTTTCCGGTAGTTTGTTCTTTCATGTAGACCAATATGAAGACCTTGTTGTGTAATCGTGTGACCTTGTGTGCACTCGTTGTACTCCTAACATCTCTACTTGTATTTGCCAATTCACATCACTAACGCGTAGCAAACTGAAATATTGTTCCCAAATATGGTATTCTCATTTGGTGTACTTGATTTGTCTGATGATCCAGTCAGAAAACCTTCAATTAAACAAAAGCAATTCATTAAGAGCAATCACAGCAGTTAATGATTATGGCGTTCCCATGATAAACCTTGAATTTTTTTCAACATTTATGCAGTATTGATCTGAAGAATAAGACATACCACTAAGATAGTGCACATACCAAATTTGAAAAAACAGAAAATCAATTCCAAAAGCGATGTTTACTAAATATAACTATATTTTAAGCAGTGTATTTTTCCAGCTTTAATAAATTCAATTTGCATTGCCAACCATCCGTTTCATGAATTCTAAAATTATTTATCGACCGACAGAATTGTTAAAATAAATGTTGCATCATCACCTAATCCGCTCAAATCGACTACGAATCATTTCTGTCGTCAGAAAACATTTGCATGAGTAAATCCAAAGCATTCAGAGACAAGGTATAGATACAATATCTTCGAAATATGATAATCAAATCTTTCTAGTAAGAATTCATATTGCCTCGAGCACTTTTCGCTTGTTGTCGAACAGTCGACCTTTTGATGGCATCGATCCCAAAAATAATCATATTCCTTCGTCTTCCGTCTTTTGTGTTCGCCCGGGAGTCAAAGCAGGTGGATGCCCCTGGTCTTACGTAAACTCAAGCCGCCGTACTATCGTTAAAACTAAAACTGTCGAAAAGCGCTCATGATTTCTTTTCATTCAAAAAAAAAACGATAAGAAAACAGAATAAACGACCCCGGGAACAGTCGAGACTATGGAATTCTTGGCCGGTTCACCAATTATCTAAGCAACCATTATCATCTCGAAAATATCTTCTCTAAATGAGCTTCGAAAGCATAATTAGAGCTCATAATAATGATAAAATGCCTGCTCACGAAGTAAAATAACTTCGTAGTCATTCTGTTCGCAGGCCGCGGTTTTCATCACGTCCCGAACTCAAATCCACAAAAGGTACAAAAGATATCTGTTTCGTTGAATCTCAAAGATGGAAAGATGGTGACGAACAAGATGTTAGTAATCTTCAATTACCATCGCGCGGAAGATGAACGAATAAAAAACGGTCGAATTTTTCTCTTACTTCGGATGCGATCTGATGTTTACCATTTTACGGATAGAAAGACCAACGAGCAAATGAATTTTAACAGATGAAATCACGGTGCTCGTTAACGTTCGACAAGTGTAGGGAAAAAAATGAATAGCCTGGGATGGGTCGGGTTGAATGGCGAAGAAATGAAGCAGAAATAAAAATTACTTCTGAAAATCATCAACTACTACTCGTTGAAAAGATAAAAGATGTCGTATGTGATTGAGAGGTACGAGCTGGGATGTGGTGATGCTCATTAGAATTTGAAAGCGGAATAATGGCGCTTAGATGTGGATAAGACAAATACTAGCTTATCAGTTGAATTTCGCCCAAAGTCGTAGCGCATAATAATTTAGGCTTTCTCTCTAGTTAGTTTGGCCGTTAATGCAGTTTGCCGTGTATTGCAATCTCGCAACAGGACAGTTACCTTCCGTAAATTATTGCATGTTTTCGTCAGATTTCCTATCCGAAATTCCACGTGACCACACTCTTTAACAATAAAATTCTATTCGCGCGACTGCAACTTCCGTTAGATCTCAAGGTAACTCTGACAATCTCAAGGAAACTTGCGAATGAAAGTCGAAGATAGAAGTAACAACGTCGTCACAAACCCAGCCCCGATAAAGACGATAACAATCAGGCTTTGCTGAGGTTTCCAAAGACTGGTTTGAGCGAAACCGAACTATGGTACGGATTGTGTTTTGGACAGCATTAATATGGAACTTTGATGGCTACCGATAAGCACTGAGCCAATTAGTTCTCACATTCGGGTCAGGTCGACCTTAAGGCAGAATGGATTCTTCGGAACGAAGGAAACCACAAAATACCTTCTCGAGACACCGCAAACGGCAAGCAATGATGATGCTTGCTGCGTCCACGATGACACAAAATGCGGATGTCTTATTCGAAAGCGGCGGCCGCAGAAGATGAGAACCACAACTACAACAACGTATCGATTTGAATAAGTACTCATGCTTTGCGCGCTGTAGGTGGCTTCTAAATAGGTGTGTGAAAATAACGATTATTGTGTTGTGTTCGTCAACGGATATCAAATCCCATCTACGACAACGATATGAGATGGTGGTATTGCTGTGCTGCAAGAATTTTAATTATTATGGGCTGTTGGCTTTGTTATAGGCATCGAAGAATACGTTAAGCGCATCTTTGAGCAATACCTCTGCATCTTTGTATAATTTGTTGCACAATTTTAAGTGAAAATGACCCGGAAAATTTCCTATTGTTTTTTGTGCTTAGATTTCTATTAGATTTATTGTAGTAGTAAGTGGTTCTCACGGCTCGAGGTCGTTGCGGTAACTTACACTGTTCGAGTTTTGATCTTTATTTACTGATCTATTGAAATTGAAAATAGGGTAACATGAAGTTGCGCAAAGCTTAGTTCAAATGCAAAGCGTAGTTTGTTGTATTGCATATACCATCTTCGCATTAAGTTTAAGTCAGAACGTGTGCATAGGCAAAATTGAATGCACGTTCTTGCATATAAAACAGACGTGATTATAGAATACTGTTATATATATATATATATATATATATATATATATATATATATATATATATATATATATATATATATATATATATATATATATATATATACTTTTAATATTTTTTCAGATCAGTGCACTCATAAGTGCAGCTCGATAATGAGAATGCTAGTGTATATTACGTTTTGTTGTTTTAATATAAACTAATAAATTAGAACTATTACGAATATGATGAAATGAATAATTTTATATTTTGCCAACCCTATAATAAGAAGACTACACTTACTGATTCTCTATTTCCCCTTTTCCAGAAAGGAAAAATTCGGGTTTCTAACCGTCAAGAAAAAAGGGGAATGGTCTCCGAAACGTGTTCTTAATTCATTAATAAGTTAGGTAGGTTAGGTTAGGTTTAACTGGCTGGCACATGGCCACACATAGACCCATTTGGTCCGTAGCGATACCAGATAAATGGACCCGGAGAAGG
Organism: Nemotelus nigrinus; assembly: GCA_947369275.1. NCBI lineage: Eukaryota > Metazoa > Arthropoda > Insecta > Diptera > Stratiomyidae > Nemotelus > Nemotelus nigrinus. The sequence goes on from OX376374.1 coordinate 14,581,528, forward strand.
AAAGTTCAGTCCAAACGGCCATCGAAGGCCCCGTACTTTTTTGCGAACTGAAGTATGTCCTTCAGCCTCTGCTCCGCTCCATGTGAGAGATCCACCAGCCAGTGCTCACCGAAGCAGCGTTGCCTGGTTTTCCACAGTGCCGGGCAGTGGCACAGAAGGTGTTGGATTGTTTCAGAGACTCCCGGCACTTGACACTTCTTACAGGTGTCGCTGGTTAGGAGCCCCATTTTCATGGCATGAGCCGCTATAAGACAGTGGGCAGTTATGATACCGACCCAGCCGCTTTGAAATTTCTATATATATAGAAATCAGTTTTATTATTTATTATATGGTCAATTATATGGTCAAACTGTGTAACACGCTCAAACCAGTCTTGGATCAGCTTACAGTCAGTCCGCGTTAAATCGAGCAGGAACTTAGTCGCTACGTGATTGTATGACCCCCCGCATAATTTTGGTTAAGTTGCAGGTCTGAGTTGCACGCCATCTGCTTTTCGCACCTTGCATCATATTGGAGTCGATAGAGTATTTGATCGTCTGGATTGGAGTTAAAATGTCAACCGATCCTGACAGGGGAAGGTTAGCTCCGTGCTTGGCTAGCGTATCCGCCCTCTCGTTTCCTTCAATGCCCTTGTGACCAGGAACCCAGAAAAGCCAGGGCCAGGAACCCAGAAAACCCAGGGCCTGAATACAGTTCAGTACACACTTCGATTTGTATGTGTAAGACATCAGAGCTTTGACCGCTGCTTGACTGTCTATAAAGATGTTGATTTTCTCACTTGTGGTATCTCTGGCGTGTGCTAGGTCTGCGGCTTTACGTATCGCAAAAACCTCCGCCTAAAAAATACTACAGTGGTAAGGAAGCCTGAAGGCTGCTTTAATAGTTGCATCTGCAGAACATGTTGCACCACCCACTCCGGCAGCCGTTTTAGAGCCGTCAGTGTAGATGCTAAGAGTTGCTGCGCCCTCTTGCTGATTCCACTCCTGCCCATCCCCCACAGTTGCTTGATATCCTCGCTCGAAGCATAGAGTGGGGACCAAGTAGTCGGTGCTACCTGCGTACCCCCGCTCAATTCTGCTGTGGCCGAAGGATCGTGACCCGAAGTATCCCGATTCCCTAAGCCTGACAGCAGTTTTTGCGGCAGCGCCCCTAACAAAGAGGTCAAGCGGAGGGAGATGAAGCAGGACGTTCAGTGCAGACGAAGGAGTGGAGGCTAAGTCACCTGTGGTACAGACAGCCGCCAACCGTTGGACTCTGTTCGTCATGCTGGCAAAGGTAGTCTTATTCACAGCTGGCCACCAGACCAAGCATTCGTAAGCAAGGATGAGTTAAATTATAATCAATATGTATAATCAACAATCAGATTCAGATAAGACCCTAAATGAATATGAATAATTAATATATTCAAATGCTTCATCCACGAATTAGCTTTAAAATAACTCAACAAATAAAGAATTTACCGTTTATTTTCAGAGTTTTTGTTTTTCTGTAGGTGTAAAAAATCATTTTGGCCAGTCGAGATACACAGTTCAAAGGCACAACAAGTAATATTTCAGCTTAACAATTAGTTGGAAATCATCTGAACTGTAGAAAAAGAACATAGGACTTGTTTTATACTTGAGTTAACAAGGCCATTTGTTACATAAAACAGGAGGCACACTTTAAGAGGACACATTTTACAATGAAGAAGATAGTTGAAACTTATAAAAGCGAACGTAGGGTAGAAAAGCAGCCAACATACGAAAATTAATCCTTAATGACACTGTTCATTTACCCTGCGGGAAATCAGACAAATCCAACAATAAGTGCACCCGAGCGTTCTGGGCTGTTGAATTTCGTTTAAAATTTGACACCAAATGCAGTGATGACCAGCGAAAAGAGACTATGGCGTAGATTCGCCGTTGTAAAACCCATCGTCAGTGCGCTTCATTTCAGGAAAAGGATCGAGTTTGGAGAAACATAATTTTTTAAGTTGTTAGAAGAGGGTATTTTTTCCGAAGAGCCAAAATTTAACACAAAGTATCCTGAAGGCCGCATTCGGATTTAAGGAGAAACATACGGACTTTCGGAGAAAAAAAACCCTGTTAATGGTTTGTGATTTTCGCTGCTGGAGTCGGGGATTTATAATTCGTCGATTAAATCATGGATTCTGCAAAATTCATTAATAATATGAGATGTAATTACCAAAAAAGACCAAAAAAGGGAAAATTGTGTGTAAAGAATAATATCATTTTTTCGTGAAGTAACTTTTTGTTACGAATTGAAAGTGTTTCATATTAGCTCTACTCTTTACCTTTTCATATCCAACAGTTACACCGTTAATCCTTTTTTTCTCAAATGTAATCGAATGTACGAAGACGGATTTTGCAGTGTCATATACTGCTATATCATAGGATATTGCTAAGGATTTGTATTTTTTAAAAATGCTTTATAATAATGACACTCAAAATATATTTCTTGCTTGAGTCGTTTTGACTCACGTTGTGTATCTAGGGTTAATAATATACAGATATTAATAAAAACCAATGTGTTTTTATGTCTCATAAAATGTCATTCACCATGTATACTAAATTGATTTAACTTATTAAAACATTTTAAGTAATCGTCTTTATTTTCTTCTTGTAGATTTCCAATGAATTCATGAGGTAAGTACTTTCATTATCGCGAAACGACATGTAATTATTAAGAAAAAACCGATGCTTTACAATATTCTTGCACATTTTCGATTGATATCAGAATAGACTAGCCAATTACAGTTCATCTTAATACTCGTTCTTCTTGTTTGCCACACTTCCATCTACTAGTTTTATTACTCGTAATTTCCATACACGTTATGCATTTTACTCCTTGCTTACAGAGCAACATGAGTATTCTACACCTCCTCGCTTAATTGCCTGTAATTGATCCTGCAACGTTGTTACACCCATTCACCGTAAAACCTCTCGTCAAGCAGAAATTACAAATGCAACTTTAACGTTCTCGTAGGTCTGGTGGTCTATCATTTCCGATCTTGATTGACCAGATGGCCATAAAACGTCCTTCATGACGTCGAATGATTGGCATTCAATTAGCCGATGATTGGTATCACATAGGAGCCTGGCACCGGAGAACTACAGCATCGTAAGCGACCACGTCATAATATATCAACTCGATTTCATAATCGGAGTAATCAACATGACAACAACAACAACAATACCACCAGCGACAACAAAAACTGTTATTGGGGATAATGAAACAGAATGGTACATAGGTGAATCGAAATCGATATGGAAGGTCGTTTCATGCAGAATGTGGTGGTAAACACTAATCAGAAGGCGCATTGAAGAGGCTCGATTCGACTACATTTTATTATTAAGATGGAATGCGGTTCGACTAGCGCTTATTTGTGCTCACAGCGTTTGCAGCCTGGTGGTACTAGGGCTATAAAGGATAACAAACAGTTGAAAGTGATTACCTTCTGGGTAGCAAGCTTATTCGGCGAATATCATGTACATATATTAGAAAAACGACATTTCTAAAGAGCAGCAATCTTTAACTATTGGGGAAATTCCATAAAACTTGCACGAGAATGACTTAGCAAGACTCCTAACGCAAATTTTCAATTTCATAGTATGCAATAAATTATATGAATGAGTTTTGTATGTACGTATGTACGTACACGGTACAAAACATACTCCAGGGGATTGTATTCAATTAATTCCTCAAATCTTATGAGACGCTTTGCCCATTTCTTCTCATCTTCTCAATTACGCACAATAAAGAACTAACCAACGACTGGCTGCGATTTCGCTCTAATTGTCCCAAGTCTTTTGTGTGTACATAAAGCCACATTGTCTGTTTCGTAGTTTTGCAATTCAAATTGCACAACACTGAACATACCACTGTCAGCGGCAATGTCAGTCATAACAATTAAAATTCATTCAAAATTAAGCCTGCTTTGTCTTCCTTACTAATTTCAGAATAATTCTGCTATTGTGAAGAATAAACTTTGCTTCAAGTCCATTTTCGAAATTCGAGGCTTAAGCTATATAGCGAACAAGTAGCGCACTCGATGGCATTATAAACCCACTCGACATACATTCGTAGAAAGCGAAAGAAAGAAATGAAAATGATAAACATTTTAGAAATTATTCAAGTTGAGAATATTCGGGTCTTTTATGTTGTCCTCAACGGATTTTTCGCTCGAGCTGTCTAGTCTTTCGTTTCTCATCAAATCGGACTACGTTCGTTCTGTGTACGACAATGGCAACAAGGGAGACATACAAACATGATAAATCATTGCACTAATGGGGAATATAACTTGGAATTTATTTGGAAAATGTTCAAAACCACACTAGACTGTGCCGGCCGTCGACTGGTCCTGGCCAATGCCTTTCTTACCGCATCATACTTGCCCCGGCCATGACGATGTGGCCCCCGAAAGAAAAAAAACTTCTGTCAAATAAGGGGAAAATCATTTTACATAGACATCCTGCTCCTAGCCGTTCGGTGGAAGCAAATAATAAATCGTCAAAGTTTTAAGCATGAATGGCACCCGGGTGGTTTCGCCATAGCTACCGACCGGGCATACAATATCATTTGCCGTGAAAAGGGATGATTCATGTCATGGCAGCATGTACGAGTTGAAGCCAAAGTTCTTCGTCGATGATAGATACTTTCGGTGGATCTGTTTGTTATACAATCCATTTGGATGTTTGTGCCATAATTTCCATGGATATAGAAAATCAACTTTGAGAGGTACGGTACCAAGTTTGATTTTGTAACAATTATTCATTTCATGAAATGTCAAAGACTGATGGAACAGCTGGTTGTGGTCTAAGCCAATTCTTGACCAATGTAGCTACATACCTATTCTTTATGCATCAATAGCTTTTTTCAATGCTTTATTTGCTATGTAATTTTAGATTCGATAGATACGAGATAAAAATATGTAATTTATAATTGAGCAACTATGCATTGAAGGTAAGGCACAAAAGTTCGTTCAAAATTCTATATATTTTCGATATAACAGACAAAATTTAATTTTCATTGTTCCTTGTTCGATAATTTAGTTTTTGATGTAATCTAAGACCATTCGAAACCCTGGTTTGATATCGCTGATTCTCATACACATATTCGGTGAGACGTACTAAGCCAGAAACGTGTTCTTTAAGAACTGGATGATCCTCTACTAGTCTACGGAAGCTGCCTCCGCTACACTTGCGAAGAAAAATGCGCTAAGGGACTTCTAGTTTATTTCAACAAGGGTCGGCATTCGCTCTGGCAGTACAGAACTGCTTCCTCTTCCTCCTAGTTAACTTAATTGAAACCACTGGAGTGCCAATCGGGAAGCTGCAGAACACTTCCGGCAAAAGTATGTCAACTTTCGCAAGTTGGTGTGTTCCTTCCTTGCGATGAGAAACAGTTCTATTTTAGGGGGTCGGTAGCTTAGCTCGCTAACGCGTTAGTCCAAAGCAGCGATCTATTGCCCGCGGGTTCGAATCCCGCCGTGCCCATGGCTGTATTTGTTCGTCTTGTGTTGTCTTAACAGTCGGCGACTGGGCATAACACCAGCGCTCCATTAAAAGTGCCACATTAAAGCAGCGACTAGGCATAATAATAGAAAATAAGAAAAAAAAATGTGGGGCTTAAAAGAATAATGGAATAATTGATATCGGCTTCTCCCATATGTGTCTCCCTACCACCATGGCGAAGCATTCGCTTCAAAGGACAATCCCCTGAGCTTTGGCATTATCATAGAAAAAAAACACACTCTAGGTGCCACTGCGATTTATTATGTAACGAATGATTTAGTCTCTCCGATAGGGTCGAAATCTATTTTCAAGATGTGGCAATACCGCTGTCATTCACTTCCGCTATTATTTTTTAGCACACAAATAATGCTCCCTTGATGTCCAGAATTCATGCATACTAGAATAATACAACTTCAACTTTCGATCACTTCTTGTAAAAGTTTCTTTCTACATCATCCGTGCAAACTATTAAGGTTGTAAAAGCGATCTAAATTTAATGGCTTTTTGATTTCGTTGTTTTCTTTTGGAAGGGAATAAAGTGAAAATTTGAGTTTTACTTTGTTTTTTTTTTTTAACTTTTTCACGAGTGTCTTTGTCTTTTGAATTTCCTTCCTTAATATATTTCCTACGGCTTGCTAGGCCATGTTTAGCGTTGTCGCTCCATCCTCTTCGATATCCAATAGTAAGAACCAAAAAAACAATAGTGGTAATTACATCTACGTAAACAAAATGGAAAAGGATGTTGAACAGAAAATTATAATTGTCTCTGTAGTCGGTTGGGAGCTTGAAATAAGGCTAGATTTCTTTTATGTGCAAATCTGATCTTTTTAGTTTAGTCTGATTTAGCTCACATTTATGAACTTAAAGCAATAACTCTCAACCCGAAAATTGCTAAAAACATAAATGTAGGCTTTTGTTATCTATGATGCCGGATTTATTGTAGCTTGTCATAAAACTGATTTTTTTAGACTATTCAAATCCTCTATCCTCAGCTAGCATATAATAATTGCTGCAACCTGCTTCAATATTTCTCTATAAATGTCATTTTGTTTGCCCATCTAGCTACTCAACATCAAAAATTCAAAAAAAAAACCCCACCCTTTCAAAACGCAGCCACGATAAATTTAGAAACCGAATCCTCCCTACATCTATCACTTACACGCCAACTTGGCGAATATCTTCAGTGAAATCGTTCCAGACAAAATATTTTGGATTTTCAGACAGTTTTGCAAGCCACCGGAGATTATATCAAGAATAACAGCTGTCAAAGAAAAACAAGACTATTCGAAATGTTTCCTATGGAAATCTCGGAAAATCTCTTTCCTTGAGTATACACCAACAGCAACTGCGACAACAATAACGACTAGAACATGCAGATTGCATGCAACTTTTTTCTTTAGTTTTTATAAAGAACAACGCATAAATTTTATCCGGAGATGAGATATGCACAACATCTGGATAAGTTGTCTGTGCTGTCGTCTTTTTGAAAACTGGAAGCGCGATCGCGTCTGCAATTCAATATATTCGGTATGCTGATGAATACAAAGATGATCTCGTTGATATATTCCCATATGTAATGGTTATTTGCAGAGGAAACAGTCTGTCTTGCCGGGGTGATTGGCATGGCCGACATTGTCGTCGATTTCAATGAATAAAAAGATAAATGTAGATCGCTTTTGCAAATGATGCGACAGTTGCTGTCCTTTGTACATTTGTTATCTGATTGAGCTTCCAATGTGCAATGGTATGCATGTGATTCCGACGAAGCTGTTAAGCGTTACGCAAATATCTCATACAATTTTAATATATTCCCCGTTCATATGTTCGAATATTCCGTGAACTAGCGTCTCATAGGAAGTCAAAAATAATCGAACATCTCCTCAAACATCTCAAATCTTCAAAACTCAGTTCAGAATGATTCCTTCAAATAACTTCAACAAAAATTACTGTATTCTGTCATGATTTTTATCCGTCGAAACTAACCTTATCTCCCCAAACTAATCGACATTTTTTCCCAGTCACCTCGTCAAGCAGGAACCGATGAGAAAGAGGCATAGCGCGTCCCCGTAACGAATATCGACCTGTTGTTAATTATCGTATAACCAGATATTTCGTGGGTCTAATGACAATAATTTCGTCATTTCCGTCTGCAGACATGGTCCCCTATTTTTCTTTGCGATCATCTCGTTTCGTGGCGTTCCAAAAAGATCTTGATAGAGACGGCGCGTACTGAAGCATCTCGTGTGTATGAGTTTAGCTATGAAATTCCTGGAGACAAGATTCAGTCGACAAAAAAGACACCACGAATTTGAACTAATGACTTAAATCTTTTGTTTCGGAACTTCCTCTGCAATAATTACTAGCTACGGCGAGCAGACATGGCACCTAGAATCTTATTATCTTACACAGATCGGGATGTAGCATCTCTTCAAACTCACAAACGCGTAATTTTTTTCATCACTTCTGTGTGTAGTTAAAAGTACTGAGCAAAAAACAATGTATATAAACCCTATGATTTAAAAACCAACAAATCATCAAAACAAGTAGCCAAAGTTCATGTTAGACCTCATCAGTGAAGACAAAGAGGTTTGCTTGCATGTAATAAACTGCCGGAAAAATGAAGACGAACCAACTGTATCTTAATTTCGGTCAATTTAAGGAAAAAGGCCGGTAGAATGTGATTTGAAGTCACCTTCTCATGCTGATGTATGTAAGAAATCTGTAACGCCTAGAAGCTAAACAGCGCCTCTTCCGAATCGACCGACCGTTGTATGTGCGCAAGAAAAGTCTCATTAAATGCAATTATTGCCTGTAAAAGTGCGGGGAGTTGAAAACTAGCATGAAAAAACGCAACTTCTAGGCATGAACTCGATCCGGAATTGGTGTAATTTGGTAGTGTTGAGGTCATAATAAGTGCTTCTGGATTTCGAGCTATCTAACAATGATCTGTATTGAGAGTAATGGTGCTACCTTGTTAAATCAGTGTGTTATGTATGCTTTTAAGGTAGATCCAGCAAATGTAGAAGTAGTCGTTCAGTTGCAGTTTTCACTTCATTCAATTTTTAAGTGCCAAAATGGAGCTGAAAACTAAACCTGACAAATTTCATGCATTATTCAAACTTAGTATAAAAGTTAGCACAGTGAAGAATTAAGACGAAATAATATGCATGGTATATACAGATACGCGTGCAATGATAGTTCTAAAACCACATTCTATTTTTTACTACTCATTGCTACAATTTCCGAATTGGTACCAAAGCTTCAGATGCAAACCCTTAAAAGAATTTTTCCTCATCATAGAAAATAGCTTATCAGTGTTTTCGAATGACTTTTCAAATGTGTCTTTCAATTTCTTTTGTTTTTCAAGACAGGGCTCAAAGCTGTTTGCGATGCGCTAGTAAAATTAGAAAAGAGATTTGTGTTAGATCAACATTAATTTCTCAGTAGTAAGGAAGCCACCACACCATGTTATAAGCATTGGGTGCGGTAGAGACAGCATGCTTAGGTGACACCAGAGTAGTTCCACCTCCCTGGGTAGCCACCAGAAGAGCTTACGTGTTAAGGTATAGGACGAGCTTTTATATTCCGGGGGCGAGGCCGTTGAAAAGGGCTTTAGGTGCCACCACGATCTTGGCTGGAGGCGGTGTTGAAGTACTGGTGAGGAGTTGAGCGATGTGTGTTGGGTGATGTGTAAGAGGGAGACAAGCAGATGGAGAGAAGCTTTGTGCGAGAGAATGGGCGTTGGGTGCGAGGAGATGAAGAAGCTTTGTGCGAGAGAATGGGCGTTGGGTGCGAGGAGATGAAGAAGCTTTGTGCGAGAGAATGGGCGTTGGGTGCGAGGCTGTGAAGAAGCTCGAGGAGATGAAGAAGCTCGAGGAGATGAAGAAGCTTTTTGTGAGAGAATGGGCGTTGGGTGCGAGGAGTTGCGTGTGTGTGTTCCGCGCTTTGCAATGCCTTGAGTCGTGTTGGAGGGGCTATTTCCCGCCTTTATTCTCTTTGTAAGCTTGACCTGCGCTCTGTTTACAAACGATCAGACCATGTGTTTGGTTTAACAGCAAACTCGATAGCCCGTGTTTTGTTAGTGTATATAATTTTACTTTTATCGATCCGAATGAACCAGTTCCAGAGATGTAAAATGCACATTTCTTGGTGATTAAGCATATGGCGATTAGCATGCATAACATACGTATATATTGGGTTGCAAATTGAGTTGAATGAAATGTATTTAACATGATGTGCCTGTGGCTAGTGTTTTTTATTGGCCGCCGCAGCCGCCATATTCCACAAGCCTGTAAAATAGACAAAATAACTAGCCTGAAAGTCCTAAAACAAAAATTCATATTAAACCATCAGCCTTCACGCCTTCAAGAAAAATAAAAACACATTTTAAAAGATGTACTTTTTTTTATTTTGTTAAATTCATTTTTATTTTTTTATTACAAATTTTATCATTAAAAACCCGCCTCTGGTCTCATCCTTGCCGCTAAAAACAAGGTGCTGTCCTTCGACATTGTTGAGTTCGTCCACCTGACGTTGTGTCTTTATTTTGTCGGAAAATCTTGGTGGTAGGAACACATGCTCGCCGTTCAGTAGGCGTACAATTAGCCGCAGCCCGAATTTTGTTTTGATGAGGGAAAACGTGCGGATCGGGTACTCCCTTCCGATTTCGAGTTCTGTGATCGGGGTATGGACACTATCTCGATCCTCTGCAACGTCGCACAGTACCTTAAAAGCACTCTGAAAAAAGATGGATACTATTTATTACTTGAAAAAGTTAATAATAATTTGTTCAATAACGAACTTACCATTTTTCTACTGTTTTCAAACTGATGTAAAATATGCCAATCGGCTCGGTATTTATACTAGTTTCCAACACTTCAGAATAGAAAAAGCAAAACTTCACAGACTTTTTACTCACATCTAAGATATCTGATCTTATCATATTTTTCAAATGCAATTAATATGGATTCTACATGCAATGTAATGGACATGATTTTTGCAGGCAGATCAGACACTTCAAAACAAAAATAGCAAAGTTTCATAGACTCTTTACGCATCTGTAAGTTGTCTTAGCATGTCACGCCTTTATAATGTAATTAATAAGACACCTCAAAACAAAAACAGCAAAGTTTCATAGACTCTTTGCGCATCTGTAATCTGTCTAAGCATGTCACGTTTTAAAATGCAATTAATAAAGAATTTGCACACTATGTAACCGACATGAATCTTGCAGGCGGAGCAGATATCTCAAAACAAAATTAGCAAAACTTCATAGATTCTTTACGCATCTGTAAGATGTCTTAGCATGTCGCGCTTTGAAAATGTAATTGATAAAGAATTTGTATACAATGTAGTTGATGTGAATTTTGTATACAAACCAGACACAGCAAAGCCTTTTTCAAAGTCTTCTAGTAGTGTGCTAGAACATACATGTTTGAATATTAATTAAGAACCTGTCATTTTTCACTATCTTGATAGCTATCCATTATAGAGGATTATTGATCACGTTACTTTGAAATTTTTCATGTGATAGCTATCCATTATAGAGGATTATTGATCACGTTACTTTGAAATTTTTCATGTAAGGATAATTGTATGCACTTGGAATGTGATTGCTTTGTATTTACTGGTTACAGAAGTATAGATTGTGTTCTCTTAGCTATACTTCGATGGTATGTGTGAAATCAAAACTATATAAAAACCGTATCTTTGACGGTTAATATTCACACTTCGACTTTAAAGTGTTAGCTGTGAAGAAGTATTCTTCGGGAATTAGCCGTGAGTGAGACAGCAACTTCAGGGTGTGTTTGTAGCAGCCTTGTGGAAGCTACTCTAAGCTCAGGGTAAGTTTACAGCAGGCCTGTGGACATCACTTTAGACCCTGTGAAAACTAATAAGACTTTTATTTGCAGATACTAAAGGCTCTTGCTGCAGTTGCTGTTTTGAAGCGGACGTCCCAGTCCTCAGCATTTTGTTCCGTAGCATTTTTTCCACTAATTGTACTTTACCACACCGTTTAATAAAAATGTCAGGTTGTAGCGTTTTTATTAAATATCTTGAAAGTGCCTTGAATTTAGGCCACAACTTTTTTATGTCGGGCTTGACACTTATGTTGTGCGAGTTGAAAGCCAAAAAGATGATTTTTACAGAGCCTGAGAAATATGCTCTGATGACCCTGTTGGTAAGGTTTTCATCTTTATTCAAAGTCGATTTCTCGAATCATGTACTCAGGCAGACTCTAGAGTATATGAATATAGGCGAGGGGAGCTCATCAGTAACAGCGTGTAATGACACGATACATATGGACCGGGAGTTAGTTTTAAGTCATAGCAATATAAATACGATAGCAGGTCATAATAGTTCTAACCAAATTTTACAAGAAAGTAGTCCTCTAGATTTAACAGTTCAAAAAGGCGGTGGTTCAAAAGCCACTTATGAATTAATATCAAAACAGGAAAAATTTTTTAAAAAATTCAATGTGGAAGGTATTAAAATTAATTTCCGTTTACAAGATTTCAATACTCGTGCTGAAAATCCTATTGGTCATCTAGAAAAAGTGTTTGACGATGTTGTTAAGGATTTAACAACAAATTCGATCAAAGGAAGCAGAATCAGCTTCACAATAGAGCTACCCAACTCTCCCCACATAAAACCTATATGGTCAAGTTTAAGGTCTGTAAACGAAATAAGCGGGAAGTATATTCTGGGTCTAATTTCTAACGTGAATCAATCCAACAGTAATTTTCTAGCAGACGATGTCATGCAGATAAATGCAAACATTGTTAACTTCCCTTTTGCAGGGGGTAGACTTAATCATAAATATTCTGACGAAGCCGTGCTTTTAAGCAGAAAAACAAAAAGTGTTGTGGATGTAGGTTTAGAAAATGATGTCAGTTGTCTGCCCCGAAGTTTATGTTATGCAATGGAAATGACTTCATTAAAATTTAACGCACAATCTCATTTAGATGTTATAAGTAGACTGCCCAGATTAGCTATGAAATTATGTAAAGATGCTAAAGTAAGTATTTGTAAAGATGGTTGCATTTTGTCTGATCTTTACAAGTTTCAGAATCTTCTAAAGGATTATCAAATAATTGTTTTTGATAACATTAGGGATTCCAACTCTATTCTCTTCAAGGTTGACTCCTCACCTTCTTTAGTAAAAAAGATTTATTTGTATTATTCACATAGACTGAAACATGTTTACGTGATCAAATCGCTGACAGGTTTTTTCGACAAACGCTATGCATGTTCTTTTTGTAATAAATTATTCATGAATAAATTTCATAGGTGTGAAATGAAGTGCCCGTACTGCCATTCGAGTCCACCGTGTAATTTTGTTGAAAAACTTACCCATTGTGAAAGTTGTAATCGTGACTTCAGAGGGGGTGATTGTTTTAATAACCACCTTAAAAATATAATTAGAAGTAAAAATGTGTGTGAAACGTTTAAGATATGTGCAATGTGTACAAAATTTATAACTACCGATAATAAGCGCATGTCTGAACATGTTTGTGATGAATATTATTGCCAGATATGTTCAAATACTGTCCCACCCGATCATTTATGCTACATAAAACCGTACAAAGGTGGAAAAAAGACAAAGTTTCTACTGATCTTTTTCGACTGTGAAAGCACTCAAAATACACATTACGAGAATAGTGACTCTGATTTTTTACATGTTGTAAATTTAATCGTTGCACAGCAGGTATGTTATAGTTGTTCTGGAAGCGTGGATATGAAAGATAGCTGTGATGTGTGTGGGGTTAGGGAGCATATATTCGAGTATAACAAAGATGTGCCCGTTTTGAAACGATTTTTAGATTACTGTCTAATGGCACGTCCGTATGTAGATAATATCTACTGCATTGCTCATAATTTACAAGGTTATGATGGTCACTTCGTAATTACTGAGCTAATGGATCGTAAATTAGAAATAGATCCTATAATGAATGGCACTAAAATTATGCAAATGAAATGTGGTCAAATTACCTTTATTGACTCTTTAAACTTTCTAGCCTTCCCTCTCTCCAAGTTTCCTAAAGTTTTTGACCTTAAAGAGTCTGCAAAGGGTTACTACCCCCACTTATTTAATACCCTCGAGAATATTGATTATGTGGGTAAATATCCACATCCTGAATGTTATGGCTATAACATGATGCGTACCGAAGAGAGGGAAAAGTTTTTAAGCTGGTATAACACTATCTCACAAGGTTTGTTTGATAATAGAAAGGAAATACTATTATACTGTATCAACGATGTAAATATTTTACGATTGGGTTGTATACGATTTATGCAAGAATTCCTTGAAATAACTGGGGTTAATCCTTTAGTAGAATCGATGACAATTGCATCAGCTTGTATGCTTACTTTCAGGAAAAAATTTCTGAAAAGTAATGTCTTGGGTATTATGCCTAAACATGGTTATTATAAAAAGCAAAACCAATCACTTATCGCAACTAAATGGCTTTCTTGGGAAAGTTCAAAAATCAAAGATCTCATTGTCTCTTCTAATAATGTAGGTGAGTTAAAGTTGGAGAAGGGGGGTTTGCAAGTTGATGGTTTCAATCCTGCAACAAACACTGTATATGAATTCTTTGGCTGTTTCTACCACGGTTGTAGAAAATGTTTTAAAGTTCAAGAAGTGCATATTAAAAAACCTTACAAACAAAATGAAACCTTAAGTCAGAGGTATGAGAGTACACTTCGAAGAATGGAGACAATTAAGAGATTCGGCTATAAACTTGTGTATATATGGGAATGTGAATTTAAACAGCTACTAAAAGAACAACCCGATATAAAACAAGACGTCGATAGATATGTGACGTACTGTTCTATGCCACTTAATCCACGTGCCGCCATTTTTGGCGGGAGAACCGAGGTATTCAAACTTTACCACAAAGTCAAACCTAATGAGATTATAAGATATTTAGATTTCACTAGTCTATACCCGTATATTAATAAATACGCACCCTACCCTATTGGACACCCTGAAATTTTCCGTAATGATAATATCCCTGACCTCTCTCAAATACTTTCAATGCATGGCTTCATAAAATGTATGATTATTCCTCCAACAGACTTATTTTTACCAGTACTACCGGTCAAAAATGATAAAAAGTTGTATTTTCCATTATGTAAGGCATGTGCTTGGTCAAATAATGTTTTTGGTTGTAATCATTCAGAAGCTGAAAGGGCGCTACTTGGAACTTGGATAATTCCTGAAGTTTCATTGGCCGTTGAAAAGGGGTACAAAGTACTTAAAGTATTTGAAGTTTGGAAGTATAATCATGTGAAGTATGACTCAAATGCAAAAACTGGTGGGTTATTTACAGAATATGTTAACACATTCCTAAAAATAAAACAAGAGGCCAGTGGTTGGGGGGTACAGCATTCTTCTGAAGAGGAAAAAACTAATTTCCTACAGTCTTACAAGATGCAGGAAGACATTGTTTTGGACAGGGCACAAATGCAAAAGAACTCTGGTAGACGTAATGTAGCTAAAATTTGTTTAAATTCATTATGGGGTAAATTCGCTCAAAGGGAAGATCGGACTTATACCAAAATTTGTAACAACTTCAAAGATTTTTCCGACTTTATTCAATCTCCCGGTATAGAAATATGTTCTTTATTACCAGTTAGCGTTAACGCAATGTGGATCACGTGGAAATATGTGGAAGAGAACCTTAACACTTTACAACATGGTAATTTACCCATCGGAGCTTACACAACAGCCTTTGCAAGACTTAAACTTTATAATGTATTAGAAAAAGTTGGGGAATCAATTCTCTATTGTGATACTGATAGCTTGATATTTGTCGATAATAAAGAAAATCCTATCCCTTTTACTATCTCCAGTATGCTAGGGGAGTTAACAGACGAGATTGAACCATTTGGTGAGAAAGCTTTTGTTTCAGAATTCGTAAGTCCAGGTCCAAAAACATACGGACTTAAAGTTGAGACACCTAGAGAACCTGAATATGTTGTTAAATGTAAGGGAATATCACTTAATTTTGAAAATAGTAAGCGTGTTCACTTTGAAAGTTTAAAGTCTATGGTAATTAGTAATGAAAACGATAATATATGTACAAAAAATGAAAAAAAGATTAAACGTAAACAACCAGGAATTGTAATTTCGACAGTTGAAATGAAACATATACAGTTTACATTTGATAAGCGTATTGTAACTGAGGACTACCTTTCCTATCCATATGGTTTCAAAAAAATTAAATTAAATAGTTAAAGTCCTGTGAAATGTAAGTAAATGCCAAGCATATACAGTTAATATAAAATAAAAATCATTCGGTTATATCAAACGTTTTGTTATAAAATAAATAAATAGTCTAGAAATGTAAAAGGTTTTCTTATTTCGTAAGACTCGTTCCCTCAGCTAACATGTCTGAGTTTGTTTTTGATATCCAGTTTGTTTGTGGTAACAATGGACAATATTTTGTGAAAGAACTTGCCATGGTTTCATTTGACTCAATACAACCAGTATCTTACCACTTTGCACCTCCTTATCCGTACCAGGAATTGTCTGC
The DNA here is from genome assembly GCA_947369275.1 of Nemotelus nigrinus. NCBI lineage: Eukaryota > Metazoa > Arthropoda > Insecta > Diptera > Stratiomyidae > Nemotelus > Nemotelus nigrinus. The sequence goes on from OX376374.1 coordinate 14,597,582, forward strand.
ACGAGCACGAAAACAAAACGAATTTGATGTGGAGAAAATAAACGGATTACGTTGGAGTGATGGTGTTGTTAGTTACAGCCTACTACCGGAAATTCTAGAAAGGTTCAATGACTGTACCATATATCTGAAAGGCGCTGTGAAGGAGAAGTTTATAAGGAAATATATACCTGAAGCCAACATTATACAGATCCAAACACACAAGTTGAGTGAGCTTAGAAACTTCAAAACGTTCTGCAATATTCACGGTACGCATGTAATAACCCGGTGTGCAGTACAAAATTGTATAAATCTTTACATGTATTTTCTAATGAATACTAAATATTATTGAAATAAAAACATGTTATTTTCTTATTACGTCAATTTATTTCATTACATTAAAAATAAGGTTACAGCTACACAGTATTGGAATTTCATAAAAAAGCCTAGAATAATTAATATGCATATAAGATGTACGAGGTGGTATAAAAAAGTCCTCATTTTTCAGCTTCAATAGGTCCTTCTCTCTGCATCTATTACAGTACTGTTCGTAATACTCCTTCACATATTCCGAGGCCAGGTTGTTGTGGTGCATGACAATGTTAAAAAATTCCATCATGTCGAACAGTTTGAATAGCTCCAGATGTTTGAGTGTTATGTTGCCATCGCCTACAGGAATCTGATACCGTTTTAAAAGACCCAATTGATTTTCCGGATATTCTTCGCCCGCTGAAGTTTTCAGATCGTTGAGGTAATTGTAGAGTGAAATCCATTGACTGTAGTCAATTGCCAGTGGGAAACGTCCATGGTAGTGGAAGATTACCTTCGCCTGAAATGTCTGTGGGTCAAATCCGAGTGTGACCCTACGGTTATGGCATCCATCCAGGTAGTACGTATAGTTCAGTAAGGCGTCTTCATTGCACGGAACTTGTGATTTGGGAATCGTTTTCGTTCTTGACTTTTTCTCCTTGCAGCTTGACATGATGTTCTCAAAGTTGCTAGAAGGTTCGACTTGGGGGGATTTCACAATTTTTTTCTTCTTCTGAACAACGCGACCGGCTCGTTTAGGAGTTTGTGTTTGCTTATTAGCGGACTTTTCAGCAACTGACGACATCCTTTTAAATTGTTAAAGACACAACTATGGTTTCGATGGATTGATCACGCTGCTTTTATATCTCCGATCTCCTGTCTGCAGGTCTGATTGAAACACTCCCCACCATTTTGCAAAGAGGTCTTTAAATAAATTTTCCGGAATAAATCAACTATTTCACCATCATTGAAATTATAATCTGTAGAGGAGAACCGGTTCAGAAAGTTTTTGAAGCTCTTGCCACTGCAACGAAAATAAAGAAAAACACCGCAATACTGTCCGCATGTGGTTGAGAACGCACTCTGTAACCTCTGCTTATTATTTACGAAAACTTTACCATTGTGACGAAGAAATCTTTTGAAGTACTTGTTAGTAGGATATTTACCGAAAGAGTCAAAGTACTCGATAGGTCCTTTTCTAGGAATGTAAAAGGCCACCCAATGCGTTCCACTTTTATGAGCTGGATCTGTATTCGCAATAATACAAGCAGGTTTCTTTATTTGACTAGGTAAGTGATCGCATGGAAAAACGCCCTTGAAAAATCTTTTAGTCACATGATTTCGCTTTAAAGAACTACCTAGTTCGATCGTGTTCATTCCTGTTCTTTAGAGGTGACTGCTTCAAGGTTAATGATCCTAGTACGAGGCGTAACGTAGCTCTGGAGGAATTCCTTTGTTGGCTCCCCATGTACGAAAATAGTTGAAAACTTTGCAAGGGTTTTTATAAGATCCTCATCCAGACGCTTAAGTTCAAGGTTTCCAGACACACCAGTATGATCTGTAGTGCTAACTGTTGATGTAGGATATTTGTAAACGATCTCCTTTGTATACACTTTATCTGGTGAAATAAAGCCTGCAAACGCAATTTTTTTAAAGAAGGTAAAGTGCCCCTCTGAAAAATACTCGGTATTTACTAGACAGTGAGTCATGGTACTGTAGTTATCTCCAACCAAGGCACAGATAAATAATAAATACAGAAGTGTTGAACCTCTTTATATACCTTTTTATAGACTCGAGTAAACGTTTCGATTTTTATCGATTTCAATATTCGTATCATACTCTGCATATACAATGCATGTCACACTATTTTTTAATGCCTCTTTGAACCTTCCCTCGATTCTCACAACACCTTGATTCAATAAACTGCCACAAGTTGATTCGTATGAATTATCTGCTGTTAAGTCAAATGCTAGCAAAAAGCAACCTTTGTCGAAGAATTGTTTGGATATCTGATGGCCTTTATCGAAATAATTGATACCAGTACCCTTGAAAAGGCTCAAGTACCCCCGGGTGCTGAGTGGTTTTTCTTTTGAATAATCGAATTCTATAGGTTGATTTGGTACTTGTACGCCATTAACTGACAAATTAAATCTCGTGATGTTATTGTGTTTGAAGTTATATGGATTTTTAGTACGTTTTCCGGTATAGGCGTCGTTGTCTACCATCCCGAAAATGAGCAAGTTCGGTAATTGACCAACCACTATATTGTCCAGCGATAGTGTGAATGTATTTGTTGGTAACGTGTATGTTTTCACTTCGACGCGTTTGTACGGGTATACTGCATTTGAACGCTGCAGTACTGTTTCATGTGCCAGGAGAATATTGGGATTGACGCTTACGTGATTCATGTACATTGTTGCTTCTAGTATTTTAATTCGAGGTGAGAATTCATCATCTTTCGAGTACAGGTAGAATTCAGGTTTCTCTAATGATAATATGACACGCAGATCCACACCATTAATCAAGAGTTTTTCTTGGTTAAATATGTCGCTATGGATCTTTCCCATTAACTCGACGACATTACTTTTCTCTAATAGCGCTGATCTACTAAGATAACCTTTATTCTCAGACTTTGGACCAGAGCCTTCAATCATTTCCATTTCATCCTGGTCAAGATACCATCCAACCGATTCGAGATGAGTTGTTGCTGCATCTTTCCCGTAATTCAATAGATTTTCAATGTAGGCCCTGTACTGGTAGTTGTTGTCTGTTTGAGCTATATTCTTCCCATTCAGCTGCACTGTACATTGCCTAAAAAGCGAATGCATCAAATTATTTGCGACGCCTATTGGGTCAGCTACGACTTCTCTTCCATCAGCACCCTTGATTACTTCAGTCCCTGTGAATAACATCTCTTTGCCATCCTTTATTTTAACCATCTGCACTTTGAGCCGTAGATATATGCTGGACAAATCACGATACGTATCACCATGGCCGAGAGAGATGAATTCCAGTACAGATGAGTTATCCAATGAAGCTATTGGCTTGTATGCAACTTCTTCGGTTTTTAAAATGTTGCTTTGAATCGGTGATGTGGAGAAAATGTCCAATTCGGATTTCATGCATTCTTTGTAGGAGGACATGTTAATTACTTATCAAATATGTCCAATACACGCTTCTTGATAACTTTTCGTTTACTTTTCACCCTTTTAATCTTTTTACGTGACGCTCTTTTTACACTTTTTTTCAATTTACCAGCTTTACGTCGCTTAGGAGAAGACTTGAATTGAATTGTTGTGAACGGGTTAGCTCTTTTTATAGCCATTCGATTACCTGCTCCATCCATCTTATCAAAAAGTTTGTTTATACCTTTCTGAGCTAACTCCTGTGCTGCAGTTTGTCCGTGTTCTCTTAAGAGTTCTTTAAGAGGTTTGTTCCCAACCTCCTGTATAATAGCCTTACCGGTTTTGACCGCTTGTCGTTTTATAGCTTTTACACCTGACGCAGCCAAAGGTTTTAGATAACGTAATAAACCACTGAAAAAACTTCCTATACCTCTACCGCGCTGATAGATAATTGGGGCTCGATAGAGGTCTCCAATATCTGATAAATTTCCACCACTCTGGACCAAATAATAGCGTGTGTAGTGCGAGTTCATGTCCTTAACATCGGTATTGAATATTAACACTATAACCCTTACATCAATGTATGTGAATATTTATACTTTTTCTTACCGACGTTTGAAGTGAAGCATTATGTATGTGGGTATAAAACTTGGTTCAAAATCTACTGGTTCACCTTGTTGATCTGTGACTTTAATAGAAATGCTTTCGAAAAAAGTTTTTTCCACAGCACAGTACTCTACATGATTGAATCTGAAAATACTGTCGCAATCATGCAAAGGAATCGTACGAAGATTTCGCACCAATTTATCAGCTAATATTCTAGGTTTGATAATGTCTGTGTAAACGTGAATTAAATTGGGGCTTTCACAATCACTAACGGTCTTGGATGTCGTAGCACGACGTGTTCTTTTATCAAGCTCATGTAAGTTTTTTTCCAACCGACTTAGACTATCAAGAAATATGGACTTATCGAAAGATTCTTTTATCGAGACATCTATCAGATCTGGATCGCGTTTATCAACAGGTGTTTTTAAAAATGCATCAATGAATAGGCCAGCAATATTTTCAGTTTTAGACACTTCAATCGGCACTGGTGTTGTACCCGTTGTTCCATCACTCCTTTTGTATGGAATGTTTAGTATTGTATCTGATTCAGTTTTTGCCCATTCATCAGGTAATATATCGCTACCGGATTCTTTAGCGGCATCACTTATGGATTGACGAATTGATTGACCAATTTTGTAAAATAATTGTTTTCTTACCTGGTACACTGTTCTACCGGAAATTTCAGCTTTCTTTTTTAAATCTTCGTCTGAAAACTCTATTCCACTCAGCAAAAGTGACACAAAATCCGTAATGTTAATCGGTGAAGGTATTGGCAGTTCCACATTTATTTTTACACCATAGTCTTTTAGATGAAACGTATGCGAGGTAGGTTTGATCCCCGCTTTTCTTTCCCACTCACGTCTTAAGCTATGTGCAGGATATATGTATTCGTCAATCATTCTTAATAGCTCTACATAATTTCTTTTCGACCTCGGAATCTGTCCAATTATATAATCAATAAAGTCCTGAAGTGTGTTAAACTTTTTGTTTGAGTTTAAATAAACTTTTTCGGCGATTTTCTCGCCTTGGTAAACATGTAAGCAGAAACCTCCAATCTTCTTAGAATCACTGATGTCGGGAATACTTCCTTCATCTCGATCTTTTTCGATATGTTTGAATACCAGTTCCTTAATTGATGTCAAATAGTAGTTATAGAAGTCAGGTTTAATAACCAAGAAAAATGACGATAGGAATGTTGAAAAATTGATATCGTTTTTTTCATAACAAAGTCTCCGCAAAGTAGCATTACTCCATCTTAAGAGAACAAGATTTTTTTTCAAAGGCATGATTTTTACAACTAATTCTGTTACTTCAGGTTTGCTGGATTCTGCTACAGTTGATCGTCGACTTCTTTTCATCATACTAGCTTCTTCTTCTCCGATACTGTATTTAGAACGCTTAGAAACACTGCTGGTTGACACTGTCTCTCCTTTTTTTCGTTTTGGCAACATTATCTCTGTTATTCCAACACGCCAACCGCTACCAAGCTTACAAGAAGCAGGAAGAATATTCTCAAAAGATGATAATGTGTTTTCAGGGTAAATGTTCAGAGAGCTATTGCTTAAAAGGCATACGTAGAATTCATCATCTGTTACTGTTACAGGCATTTCAAATTCTTTCCCAAGCCAGATCTGGTACACTCGAGCTACGCCCTTTTTTTTCTTTCAGTCTCTCACTCTGTCGAACAGGATGTTTTCTGACGGGTTGATCAGACGTGTATTGATTAGGATCGAACCGAGAGGGCCTTAATATAGAGTAACTAGGCAGCTCTTGCATTTCCACATCCGTGATACTTTCAGAATCTTCTTCACCTTCTTTCTCCATTTTAAAGACATTGGACCCCTCATCATCAAGATTGTCTATCTCCCCTAGAACGTCTTCTACTTCATCAGGACTCATATCAACAGGTACTGTGTATTGTGTTATTCCGTCATCACCAGTTATTATCCTATAATCTTTGTCAGCTGAAGTTTTTCTAAATTTCGATGGTGGCTTCAGACTTTTGGCTATTCCACTTGCCGATAGACGACGCTTTGCTGCAGCCGATAATACACTCCTTGGAGGTGTGATTTCACCTAATGATTCAAACAATTTTTCCACTCGTACAGGTGTAGTTTGCGTAGGTTTCTCATCTCTAAAAACATATTTAGTTTGTGTCGTGTTGTCTCGCAAACTTTTCTGTTTTTTGTGTACATGCTTGCTCGAAGAAGGCGTTTGAGTTTTTCTTTCTAGAAATCCTTTACTTCTACGACGTGTGTTTAAAAATTTTATAAGTTCGTTTCGATAATGATACCATTTGTCTTTATCGTTGAATTTTTCACTTTTCAATATCTTATTCATAGCCTTATCGAACAAACTCTGGTTATTAGAACTTTCAATAGTGTCTTTCAAATTTGCATATACTTCAGGAGACAGAAGTAGCATTTTATTCAGATTACTGTTCCTATACATATTTCTCAATTAGTGAACCAATCACCCCTGAAAGTACACTGCCCAGTAATACTGGTAGAAACCCGCCTTGTTGAATTAGTACTTTACGTTGTCGCGGAACTGACCGTTTAGCATCTACTAACTTGCGCATACACTTTTTATATTTACAGAGACGGTTATATATCTTTCCACGAGGTCTGTGGTTACCATTCAACGTATTCAATGTGATTTCGCAAAGTGTTTTAATTACCTCTGGATCGGCATTCTTAAGTATAGCATTTCTCAAACCCGGTCGAGCACGTCTAAGCACGTATAACATATGCTTGTTGTCCTTTAATCGCTTCATTCGTGACACCATTCTCTTGCTTTAAACTATCCTTCGAGCAATAACACGTTACAAAGTTTTTGTTAAATAAATCAGTACGGAATCGTAGTATATCATTTGTGTTCTGAGTCAGGTCTATTAATAAATAGCTGTGTGGCGCCTGAGTGATTTCTTTATATATTCTCACAAGCTCCTTGCTATTTTCAGGGTAAATTTGTTTAGCAAGATGATGAAACTGACTTTTATCACGTGGATTCTTGAAGCATACCAGATATTTACAGTTCAATGATATGTCACGGCAAAATTTTCCCTGATGAAATACATTTTGTGTTACTAATATAACCGAAAAATTCCTATGATGTGAACCTTTGGTAAAAAGTTCGCAAACTTGTCTTGAAAACGCATTTAACATCATATCGTCCAAAACAATAAGTGTTGGCTCATTTGCATTATTCACAAACTCTTCCGGCATCGTACTTAAGTATTCGATATTTTTAAACCCTACTTTTGTTGGAATAGCCTGAGTTTCAGCATTACACCAAATAACCTTCTTCACCCGCGGCTGTATCATAGTGTCGTTTCTTAGAAGTGCCTCTATAAAACTCGTCTTGCCACATCCAGATGGACCGGCAACCATCATTGTGAAGGGGTGAATAAAGTGCGTCATTTTTGCAAATTTTCACAGATTTTAACATAAAAACAAGTAAACAGCCTATATTTATACATTTAATCGTTATGAGTAGAAGGCAAATTGTCAACGAGTTACACAGACCTGCTCGTAAAAATTTTAACCGACGTCGGGTCACTATCAGAGGTATTGATGATTTATGGCAGGCGGATTTGGTTGATATGAGTGCATACTCATCAGAGAATAGAGGCTACAAATTTCTTCTTACAATAATTGACACTTTTTCCAAGTACGCTTGGGCATTACCAGTCAAAAATAAAAGCGCTAATGAAGTGACGAAGGCAATGGAAACAATTCTCGAACAAAGGCGCATTCCCAGAAATCTGCAAACAGATGACGGAAAGGAATTTTTCAATAAAAGATTTCAACATATTATGAAAAAGTATGAAATTAACCACTATTCAACATTTAGTGCATTGAAAGCATCGATTGTAGAGCGCTTCAGCAGAACTCTAAAGGGTATTATGTGGAAGAACTTTAGCATGAATGGAAATTACCGCTGGTTCGACTCCTTACATAAGCTAGTTGCCCGATACAACAAAACAAAACATCGAGTTATTAATATGCGCCCAATAGATGTTAATACATCGAACGAAGTGCAATTACTCTCGGACGTTTACAGGAAAGTTAAGGTAACATCACAACCCAAATTTAAAGTTGGTGACTTTGTACGTATAAGTAAACATAAGCATATATTTGAAAAAGGCTACACCCCAAACTGGTCCACTGAAATTTTTTCAATAAAAGATGTAAGAAAAACGCAACCACGAACATACTCACTGGAAGACTATCAGGGAAATTTGATACAAGGAGGGTTCTACGAACCTGAGTTAACTACAGTGAAACACCCTGATGCATACCTTGTTGAGAAAATTATAAGAAGAAGGGGAAATCGTGTTTTTGTCAAATGGCTTGGTTTTCCTTCTCATCATAATACCTGGATAAATATAAAAGACGTGCTCTAAAAGTGGACAACATTCATTCGAGATGTTGTGTTTAAAGCGTGAATATGATCGCGTCAAGACGTTTGCCAATCTAAAAATTGATGAAAGAAAAATACTTAAACTTGCGCGTAGTGGATTTTTTTACACAAACATAAAAGACCAGGTCAGATGTTACTTCTGCTCGGTCACCATGGATGCATTCAACGCACCTACCGATGTCGAGAGTGAGCACTTGCGATTGTCACCGGAATGTTTCTACGCCAACGGAAAAGACGTCTGTGGACCTTACGATACACCTATTACAACAAGAAAATGTTCCAGAACAGAGCACTGCCTTTACAATCTATTAAAATGCGTTGGTCTTGGATTTTTTGTTGGTGGATTTATATGTGAAGCTGTATCAATATACAATTATTTTTCCAAGTAAAATGTCAACAATTTTATTTCAATATAAATCTGTATAAATAAAAATCCAATAAAGTTTATTGCCACTTATACAAACAAATGTTTTTATTTACCTAACATTCCCACCCCCACGTCCCACCTAAATGCCGCAAAGAAAATACAACACCTGAACATTGACCTACTCTTCTCTAATCAGCGAATAACGTCCCTGTTTTCATCTAAATATAGCCACTCGGAAACATCATAAAATCATTCATCCAGTTATAACATAATCTCTGCAGCGCGTAAAATCACCATTCAACCACACAACATAGGACATATCAAGTTTGAGACCAGAAACGCACATGGCGAATGAGGAAAGATAAACAAGAATAACAAAAGTAAAATCCCTCGACCCATTCATGCAAAGGCGACATAGGTCAGTTATGTCGCACCAGGTTTTATACAAATGATCTACATCTTGTATTTTTATTTTGAATTACTCAGATCCAGCCATTAACAAGACATTGTACACGGATATACATACGATACAAGTATAACCAATTTCAAGACCGTATCAGCCAAATGCAATGAATAAGTTTGAGCAGAATACACATTGTACATCTTAATGAAGATCCACACACACTTATTTTGATCTACCTTCATTCCTTCCGATAAAAATCAAAACAAACAAACCCAATACGCTTCGTAAACAAACCCCAGCAATCTCACATTTTACTACGGTCAGCATGTAATTTACCCACAAGAAACAGTTATTGATCATTCTCTTTTCACACAATATTCCCGTCATCATCATGGTAAGCGATCATGTTAAATACATTTCATTCAACTCAATTTGCAACCCAATATATACGTATGTTATGCATGCTAATCGCCATATGCTTAATCACCAAGAAATGTGCATTTTACATCTCTGGAACTGGTTCATTCGGATCGATAAAAGTAAAATTATATACACTAACAAAACACGGGCTATCGAGTTTGCTGTTAAACCAAACACATGGTCTGATCGTTTGTAAACAGAGCGCAGGTCAAGCTTACAAAGAGAATAAAGGCGGGAAATAGCCCCTCCAACACGACTCAAGGCATTGCAAAGCGCGGAACACACACACGCAACTCCTCGCACCCAACGCCCATTCTCTCACAAAAAGCTTCTTCATCTCCTCGAGCTTCTTCATCTCCTCGAGCTTCTTCACAGCCTCGCACCCAACGCCCATTCTCTCGCACAAAGCTTCTTCATCTCCTCGCACCCAACGCCCATTCTCTCGCACAAAGCTTCTTCATCTCCTCGCACCCAACGCCCATTCTCTCGCACAAAACTTCTCTCCATCTGCTTGTCTCCCTCTTACACATCACCCAACACACATCGCTCAACTCCTCATCAGCACTTCAACACCGCCTCCAGCCAAGATCTTGGTGGCACCTAAAGCCCTTTTCAACGGCCTCGCCCCCGGAAAATAAAAGCTCGTCCTATACCTTAACACGTAAGCTCTTCTGGTGGCTACCCAGGGAGGTGGAACTACTCTGGTGTCACCTAAGCATGCTGTCTCTACCGCACCCAATGCTTATAACATGGTGTGGTGGCTTCCTTACTACTTTTCTCTGTCACGATTACAAATGAAGAAAATAAAATATATTGCATAAGAGTTCGCTTGTTTTTCGACCTTGGTTGAGGTACAAGTGTATTGCAGGATTGTTTGTTTCTGAGAAATATGAAAACTTATTAGTTGCTTGAAGTCAGTAAAGTACAGTAAAAAATTGTACAGTGTTCCTTGCTCGTAAAAATATCATAATACTGTTAATATTCTATAGCAATGGCATTATTTTAAATTCGAAATTTTTGTCAAATGATATATGATATTCGAAAATTGTGAACTCCTAAAACCAACAGATATAAACTAAAAACCACCTTACAGTCCCAAAGCGGAATTCGCATTTGAATCTTAATGAAGGCAATTGATATCATAAAGATAACTTACCCCTACTAAGCTATGAGTGTCATATTTATTACCAGATTGCTTCAACTGTGGAGCTAGTCTGTACTACGTACTCAGAAACCATACCATGTTATCAAGTCAAAGATTGCTCTTATATCCGAAATCAGCTTTTTCAGTAATATCTTTTGGAGCTTAAATGCTGGACTGAGTGTACAGAGTAAACAATAGACTACCGGGAACCCTACAAACTTGAAACACACTTGGAAAATTTCGAAATATACAAGTTTGATGGCTATGTTAGCATTTCCATCTACACCACCAGCTTTTCTTCCATGCTAGAATAAACCATAAAATAGGTGAGCTGTTTAAATATTTAGAATTATTTAAAAAGCTGGTAGTACAACAGCGGATTCAAAATGGTTGTAGCTTAAAGATTATGAATTCTTCGATTCGAATCTTTTTTGGTTCTTCCTCCTATGCGTAGGACTGTGCCTGTATAATAACTACCAATTCACGTTTCCCAACTCCTCTTTGAGCCATATTTCGAGTTCGGCAAGGATCCGTTCTTGGTCTCTTACTGTTTTGCTTCTTAATAAATAATATTCATTCGTCAAGAAACTATGTCGAAACACTTTTACAAATTCCGTATCTCGAATCATGCAGACTGCTTCGACGAATGCATCGTTTTCAAGTTACAACGCCAAACTTCGTCCTCTATCCCAGTCAATTGCAAAATTTAAAACTATTCTAAAAATCAAAATAATTATCTTCTCTGTTGAATCTTATTTCAAATTGTTTGCATTTTATTTTTACGAAGTGAAATTTTTGTTTTTTTTTGTGGTTATATTTGAATCTTTTTAAAATATTTATATTTTACAGAATAATTAGCCTTTGTGCTGTTTTTCATTTAAGATTGAATAGAACAATATAAGATTGAATCAAGCTGAGTTTTATGGTCAACTAGTTTAAGGATAAACAAAATGTTTACAGACACCAATTCGAAAAGCCTGTTAAATTTAGCGTTATTTTGAGCCTTTTGGTATTCAAAAGCCGACTTAACCTAACAACGGCTAACCTTTGCCAAAAGTTACTTTAAGTTCATCATAACTCTGGGTCTAACGTTGTAGAAGTCTCCTTAAAGCTTTTCTTTAATCATTTTTACGGAACATTGTTACTTTTACGATTTATTATGCTTTCTTTAGTATTCATCGCTTGAACTAAAATTGATTGCTTTCCATCCTTTAACATAGTTATGGTTCATTCACCAGGACTTAATACAACGAAGCAAGAAAATTCAGCTCCTTCGAGATTGTTCTTGCTGTAGAGCAAGTTACGCAAAGGGCCAACGTAATGAATTAAGAAAGGTCATATACAGTGCAAAAGTTTACTTTAAAGGTCATATACACTGAAAAAATTTACATAGCGCAGAGATCTTTGTAGCATAAATTTATGGTCGTACAAACTATATATTGGTAGCCTAAGCTATAAAATATAACTCCCAGCGCTGCAAAACTGCGTAGCGCATACTTCCACGTAACATTACTTGAGAATTGTGATCGTATACGCTATGTTCCTTGGTCTACAAAATAAAGCTATGAAATCCATATAAAAATTATGCTTTGCCTTATTGTGAAAATTCCCATAAATTATTGGACAATCTGCTATGCACATAGTCTTAACTCCCATGCACATAGTCTCGGCTCCAAAGCATCTAGCCGGGACTTATCATTAAAGTGGACTGTATAACATCAAGAATTAAAGAAGGTCCTATAGCCTAATGATAAGCTATACACCTTTTGCTGTATTGAAACATTGATGATAAAAGCTGCTTAATTTTCAATACAAGTTTATAAAACTAAATTTTTGAACAATCTCCTATAATTTAGTCGTCAGCTCTAAGAAAAGACAAAAACAAGCACAGGAAGAGAATCGCTGCATCTAGCTGACATTTAAGTTTCCAGAGATACTGACGGTAAAAAAAAAAACAAATTTGATTTCAATAGCAGTGAAAAGAATTATGTATGATGAAAAAATTGAGAAGCTAAAATTTATTATTTGAGGTATAAGAATATACCCTAAAATTTACGGGTAGACAAGGATATCAAGTCACGAATCCCTGTATGAAAATATAAAAGTGTGCGTAAATGTCGTCTAAAAGATGCATGTGGAAAAATCATTGATGCTGGTACAATATTATTTCTGAAATAATGTTGATTTAAACTCACAATTGAAAATAAAATGCTTTTTCTATGAACCAAGCAAAAAACTTAAAAAACTGCGGAAATATAAGTATCGTCCATCAACCCTACGTTCACTATTCCACAAATCTACATATTCAAAATCGATTTCACGCACGCTTCAATGGCACCCTAATAAATTTCAAATCCGTAGTGTCGACAGCGTTTCCATTCACACTAATTATAGTCATTTATGTGATGTATTGATCTCACGTTTTTCTTTGCGTATCAAGAGCCCATGCAATATGAAACTATCGTTTTCTCCAAAGACCTCCCAAGAGCAGCACGCTGTACTCGAAATCAAATCGTATTTGACTTTTTTGCTGCTCTTAAATACATACATATAGGCAACATAATACAATATTTTGTCTACTTAATCTCCATTTTTTCGAAAAGTATCAAATTTCTCCATTTCGATTCAGCATTTTTTTTTTTCGTATCGAAGCTACTCCGCGATAGATAGTTATTCGGCGATTTGTAGCAGTTTTTCGTTATTATCTGCTTAAGAATGCGAATAACTATAATTTCTGGATGGATGATTGCGAATTGTGAATTACTTCCTATTGCTGATTGCATTATTTTATGGATGATTTTTTCTGGACTGGCGTTAATCTCTTTAAATTGGAAACATACGAAGAGAGATCAGCGAAATAAAGTAAACATGGTAGCGTTTTTCCGTTAATAGCATTACACAGGATTAAATTTCGCTCGTATTTCATGCGGGATTTCCGTGGAGTATTGAATTGTATGGAAAACAGATTGAATTGCACAAGAGCAGAGCTTGGACGTTTGAAAATAAAAAAGTGGACATTTATGTTTGGTGTTTTTGTAAAAGCACTTTAACTTAAATTTAGAACCGCCCTCTCCATCCAGTCTAAATTCGTACGTCCTGTTTGTTCGCAGTCGCTTTGGTTTTTTTAATGACAAATGTGATACATCCATCCAAATTAGGTCTGCGGTGTCGACAGCATTTGGCTATCACTTCGACAGCTGAGTTGTCTTGTTTTCAACGCTGTCCGTCCTGAAAATCAAGATGTTATTTCATCACGGTAATTCAGATCAATCAAGTTTTTAATAATTCCTCAGTTTTACGATGAACATTTCAAAATCATAGTTTCTACGGCATAAAAGCCCAGAAGATGAAACTCTTTGTGGTTTTCTATTTACTTTTCACCGGTTTTTTAACGAAACCGTCGACACAGCAACGATGCCGCAAAAATTTCAGAGCAATTTAGGCCAACCTTTGATTGCAAACTATAGCCATGCCAACAGAGACCAAAGCAGCAGCACTTAAGAAAAAAACCAAGGTGCAAAAAGTACAAGCTCGCGTAATGGTCGTAATTTTGTAAGGTTGGAAATCATAATAATAATTTTACGTTATCGTATTTATGTGTTCTTCGTAGTTGCTGTAAGTTTGAGTTGTGTGCGTATGAAAAAAGTGTGCCTCGCGTCAAATGAGCCCATTAAATTATTCTTTAAGTGGCAAAATACAAAGAAAGAGCCATCGTAGTTGAGTATATCCGCGCTCAGACAAGAGATTCCAATAAAAACGATGTTAATGAAGCAAGGCAGTGGACTGAAACACGAAATGACTTGGCGAATTTCGAATGGTGTTGTTCGTTAGTGGGAAATTTTATAAAATTTTTGAAAATTTGATCGATTTTTCAGGCTACGGCCCTGCCAACTCATTGATTTTGGAATGCGTACGTTTGCATGGAAACGTGCTTAATCAACCATGAAATTGTGTGTCATATTAAGTCATTAACCTCACAAAAGTTTTAAGGCTATGCAATCGCCACAAACACCTGTTAATGTAATAGAAATTATTTGATCCTAACCTTGCACTATAAACCAGCATGAAATATCCATTGAGTATATTTCAAGATCCAACAGTCTATGAGAGTACATTTCATTTTGACTCAATGCTAGTCTGGCAGTTCTGTCATCAGCCGATTCTGATGAAATCATTCTGATTCATGTCGATTATTGTGGGCCCTCTGGACTAGTAGGCAGGTAGGTATCGATAACACCCAGAAAGATTACTTTATTACTTCAACTGTGATGAATACACAAGCGATTCTGCTTACCCCTTGGAGTCGATTGGATTACATTGCATGTGAAACTAAACAAAAAAAACTAGATTGGACCGTGAAATGATTTGTGAAAAATAGCCGCTTTTATGATTTGTCTTGAAAATAGCATAACAGTAATCCACTTCTTCACATTTTCAAACTTCATTAAACAATGACTGAGCGTTGGTTTGCACACTGAACTCTTAGTCAGCTATATTTACTTTGCCTTAGAATGTTTTACGAAAAATACGATGTTCTGTTATGCTCATGTACACGTTTACGTACACGTCTTAGTTAACCTGTTGTATGTAAGATTTGTACTTCAGAATGCTGAAATTGTTCTACACTAAACTGGTTTTCCGGTAAAAATATCTACTCGAAGAAGCTAATTAGCTCTAGAAGAATATGTTTGTTTTCGATAGCCGAAAGGTTTGTGTTTCTGAGCGTTCAACCCAATTCGATTTATTATGTTCAAAATTAACAGCTCATCAGAGCTTCTTAAAGTGCTTTAAAGATCTTTTGGATAGTTACAAAGCATCGAGTGTGAAACACCGTAGACATTCCGTGTAACATCACGGTAGACATTTTGTGTAACACCGACATCATCCTGCTTAACTCCTATCCAGGGCTTTGGATTTGATTTGCAATTGGTTTCTAAGACTCTAATTTAGGTTAATTCAAAGTTCAGTGCCAGACTCTAACCAAAATTATTGCAATGACAAACAGACTTACGACTACCAAACTACACTTTCTCCAAATTCAAATCAATCAACTTGTAGAATCCCGCAATAGGTTTCAATGGTGATCTGCTTTCTAGAATATAACACGGTTCTTCTTCACGATTTTTGTCTCTTAAGGACGTAATAATACTTTTCACTTTAAAGGTAAAGATTTGTGCTTATCTGGCTTTCAGTTTTTGAGCCAAATCTGTGCTAAGTGAATTATTATTCTAATAATTTCAAACTCGTACCAACTGATTATCAAATGCAACGTCTACCAGCTCCAATCGAAATAATAAATTTTGACATATTTTACTCAGTTTAATATATAAATTCCTATTTAGCACTATCTTAAAGTTACAACACTTCAAGCTACTCTTGGCATTTCCTACCGATATCAACTTAAACGAAGTTATCATCAAGCGTCTGTTATACCAAAATAATCATATGTTGGTGTATGAATTTCAATTCAGCTCCATCCCTTGATTTCGAAAAACTCTAGCAAGAACAAAACTCTAAGAAAAGTGATCAACAAAAGGCAAAGGTATTGCCCCCAACGCGATATTACCTAAATTTTCAAAAAGGAATACGTAACATGTGCACTCCGTAAATTGTTGGTAAACAAATAAATCAACGGAAACTTTCAAGCTTTCAAACGCTTCAACGGAATAAATACCGATAAGAGCATTCAACTAAAAAAGTCTCAAGAGAGGTAGGCACATTATATTTGGGGATGATTTCGCTTCTGTTGGCTGCTTCATTCTCCCTGTTGATTCACATTTTTCAGGAAATTTTAGCATAGCGAATGGTGGCTTTTATTTTGTTTTCACCGTTTTTTAAATATGGATATTTGATGCTACCTTTCGAAGGCTAAAGAAGAGTTTCTACGAGGAGTGTTTGGAGCGATAAAACAAACGGTTCGATATCCGACGCAACGAAGAGAGCAACCAGAATTTTCTGTTCATAAATGTGGGGGACAATTGTGAATAAAAAATTGGAAACAAGTTTAGAATGAAGGTGGATTAATTAATGATGATTCTGCTTTTAGCACATATTGTATAACCCAAGCTGTGTGCTTAGTACGAATTTTCGACAGGAGTCATTAGACCTGCCATTTCAGTAGCAACCTGAAATCGAGCGTACGTCTCATCCCGAAAACAACGAGCGTACTTTCCACATTCACTCCGTCGACTTTTATTAAATATCTCCATTCATCAAAAACAATAGGCCGCGCTACCGTCTAAACAAGTTGCATAAAAAATCATCTTGCCCCTCGACTTACGGAAAATTACAACGGAAGAGAAAGAAAATTAAAGACTTTAACGATACGGCGCCAGAAACCTTTAATTTTCCATAAAAAAAACTTGGCTGTTCATTCCTCTGCCTCATTCAATATATTATACCATTCGTGCTTCCCTCGTACACTCAGGACGTCTTCTATGACGTCCACGTACACACAAACACATATTTTTTAATCTTTAGAAATTTCATTTTTATTTATTCATTTTCTTCGTAATGAATTTGGGATACACAGGATATTAGGTGTAGATTTTCAGGCGAACAATAAAATTTGATGGAATGAAAGAGTACGCAAAGGGGTGTGATTTGTGCGTTGTGCGAGTATGCATTCGTGTAATAGCTTCAAATTAAAGTACAATGCAAACGGAAAAAATTAAGAAGAGTTTAAATGAGAATGACGATAGCAGACATAGGAATTCTAGGAATATTTTCAAAATGAAAATGAATTGGTGTTGGTTAATAACGGCCGGAAAATATGACAATTATTTGTTTTGTGTCGAGAAATAATTGCATGCCGGTGATGATAAATTTGAAAGTTGAATGTAAGGAAAAGTGCCGTTAGATGAAATGGTATGAGAATTAAGAATGATGCTTTGGAATTTATGTGGGTAAATTAGATATTTTTTTTAATTAAGAAACTTCCTACCCAAGCACAAGTAAAAAAGTTCTCATCAAATGATTTAATAATTTCGAGAGAATTAATGTCACCTGGTTATAAATGAATTATTAGAATTTTGGTGCGAGAATTTTTCAGAGTAACTTCTTTAACGGCAAAAAGAAATATCTATCCGGAATAAATAAGTTTTTTTAGGGCTTGTGGTTTTCAAACCAGTCCCTTCAAATAATTGGGTTTCTTTGTGGTTTATTTGTATTTATTTAATGATTAAACTTGAGTAGCAATAATAATATGTTTCAATCCTTAATATCTCCACAATGAAGTCATCTGCTAAGAAATAAATTTAAGGGCAGTATTATTTTCTTGGTGGAGAGCTTGTCAAACATGGAGCTGAATGTTAAGGATTTTTTCTCTGCAGGTGGCAGCCAAACTGAGCCCAGAAATCCAACCGTTTCGTATTGAGCATTCTGCGGGCCCAACCACGTGTTTAACTGGAATAGAGAACTCTAGTAGCAGTGGAAGCTAACAGGTTACTATCGTAGAAGATTCTATGGCCAGCTAATTTTCAAACTTGCTGGTAGCATCTCCTGTGGATGCAGGCTCCGGAAAGGCATGTACAGCGTCAGCTGCAAATTCTACTACGGCCGTGCCTGGGTTAGCTAAAATATACCATTCTGGCTATTGCAAACGAGATACCCACAGGAGATACAGTAGGTAAGAGTACTGGTTGCTCTGAACTCTGAAAATCGATCGAGTCTCTTCGTCGCAAGCAACGCAAGAAGCTGCGACAAAGAAGTAAGCCGCCAACAATGGCGTACAGTGATACCAGTACAGCGATAACTATAAGCGTTCCGCTGGAAACTGGATATGGGGCAATGGAATCTCAGAGCCTCACTGGAGAAGTAACATATCGACTACATACAGGAAAGATTTGTGCTTAACCAGTCCGTAAGAGTCACTAGATCCCGACAAATGCTAGTTGAATATAGGCATAGCACCGCATATGCTGATAATGAGCCAATAAATAGATGCTGCAAGATATTCAACAGCATGAGCCAACACTTTTCCCCCACAATTACGAAAGTGTCCTTTAAAAACAGAGTTACCAAGGCTCTCTTATCTCTTTTCATGACTAACAAAATATTTAATTTAATTTCCTTTTTGTATTTGATAACTTTGTGCCCTACATGTAATATTGCTGTCATATTTATTTATAGAATATTAATTTATTTATTTGCATTGCATTCAGTGTATTTTTTACCTGTTATTAATTTGTTTAGTTTTGTTATTTTAAATTGTAATTTCGATTAATATTTTTATTTTATTTATAAGTAATTGTATACTTTGTTTGGTGAAATAAATAAATAAATGAGTTGGCTGGTATTACTAAGGCTGTCCGTTTGGGACAGAAAAAAACCTGTGCAAATGATTGGCAATAAGAGGTTGCTCTTCTTAGAAAAATCTGAGTCGGAGCTAGTTTACAACTTTACGTAAAGCGAGGTTCGTGGACGGTTATCTCCACATCGCGTGCTCCAACCAAACATCAAACGAGTGGATTACACAGAAACTGCGTACCAGTAATCGGCTGAAATTTACCACTTTGGATTTTACCAAAACCTTGCATGTCCGATGCTGGATTCCTGTTCCTCGCAAAAATACATGTGACGTAACGCTAAACTGAATCCAGGCATCGATGCGAAATATGGTTCACGGGAAGAATTTCAACACTAGGGAAGATATTCTCACCCTGATGATCGTACTTGCCCACAGGAGTTTCTCGACGCTCATGGACGAAATATCGTATAATGCTGAGCCACTTCTTGTATGCTGTTTAATTTAAGATGTGTGTGGCTATGTATGGATGTGTTGCCAGAGTAAAACTAAAAGATCCAGTGGAACTTTTATCTTGTATGGGCCATTTAGACAAGCGTCCATGCGTCCGCGCGTCCAAGCGTTTTTAGATTACACGAGTCAAGTCAACTCAAATCCAGTTTTTTGAAGGCGGGGCTAAGGCGATAAGTGGATGGATTTTACACGCTTATGATGATGTTTTTTTGCTCCGTACAAATATATTGGTAACAGAAAGTTGTATGTATTTATCCATATGAGTATATATACCTACATATATATGTTTGTGTCTAGATATTCAGATGCATTCAATTTGTTTTCGTAATAGTCATGCACGTAAGGATGCAAAATATATATTATCCACATCATTATATAAGAAAATAATCATCCACAAAACATATATTTAAATGATCACCAACGAATCATCCACACATGCCACTGAGCGAAAGAAATCATTTTAAAATGTATTGTACATGAATCAGCATACTCCACCTCCTTCGCTTTAGACCCGCCTATATAAACAAAATCAAATTGACTCGTGTAAGCAAAACACGCTAGATCGCATGGACGCGTGGACGCATGGACGCCAATGTAAATGGCCCAGTAGAGTTTCCTTCACTGAGATGACGCGCATATTTTCTAAGGGTCTGTGTAAAGATTTCCGTGGCCGGAGGAAAGAAACTTGTTTAGATCAACTCGCAGCTTGCCAGAACTTTCTTTTGAGCGTAATATTGGAAAAACTGGAAACTTTCTCCTATATGGCACTTATACATAAGCCGTGGGTTCGAGACAGCAAGATGGACGAACTCAATTCAATCAAGGGAACAAAGATCTTTTGTCGTGAAGGATCAAATGGCATAGTATCATTCACCAGAAAAATCAAAATCAAATTGGCCGCCCTAAAAGTTAGGGGCATAATCGTATGTCTAAACAGGAAACTCATCTGGGGCAATCATCTAAATAAAACGGTACTGAAGACCACTACGGAACTCTGAGCGACAAAACAAATGCTTGAATGCAATTGGGAGATATATCAAAGGCAGACACTGTGGGCATACAAACAAATTGTGAGACTTATAATATAAATATAGACTTATATTATATAGTGTAGTGGGAGAAAACCACACAAAATACTGCATTTAATAGTCTCAACAAGCTTCAATGGATGGCCTGCCAGCTAATTACATTAGCAATGAGATCCACCCCAATAGTAGGATAGCAGAAAACAGGCTATTAGCCTACAACAGGCCTACAGGTCGAAATAGTGAGACCTATAAGACTATGTTAGATTCCTGGAAGACATGAGGCTGATTATGGAAATATTGAACTTCAGTGATCAAATAAAAACCAAAGCAACCTTCGAAAACAGGTTCAGGGTCACAGATATATTATCGCATCTTGTGCTACGCCAAACTAACGAACATTTTTATTCAATGAATAAGTGCAATTTTCACGAAAACAACTCAATAATTATCTTTCAACCTAAGAATAGTAGCCAGCTACACTTTGATAAATCCTAAGAAGATGTGAAAAAACTATTCGTTCTCTTATACTTTTGCCTAATCAATTAGCCTTCTCTCAGCGCATATCATCATCTTGGAACTGAAAAACTTTCTGCAAATCTGTTGTAACTAGTCGAGAAATGCATTCCTGTCCACTTTAAAATTCCACGTTATTCTTGTTGCCTCCTTCAGGCTTCATCAGATGTAATTAACCGGGCAAATATCTTGGCGGAAAAATACGAGACCAAGACGCGAAAATAAAATTAAGTGCAAAGAAAACAGGTATTTGCGGCAGGTGTTCAACGGCAAAGAAATTGCTGGCCAAGCATCTTAGGGCGCAGCTTCGGTGTTCATAGCCGATCGATGCACAAGTGCCATGATGCACACACGAATAAGAGTACCTGCATCCAATATACATAGGTATTATTGCTATATCCTGTACATATCACGGTGAAAATCACTGAACTAATTTTTCTGAAGTAATACAAGGCTCTGCAGCCATTGTCGTTGTCAGTTGATGTTCGATGCATGGTGGTGGTGCTGCAAAAGCAGCATACGAGTATACCTATCGTTAGCTGGGTAGAGATTTCAGGAGAGTGGTTGAAAAGAGACTTGGCGTCCTGATCGGATTATTTATTTCACTTCATCGAGACGTTGCTTTTTCAACCGTACACGTAACACCGATGTACCAGACATTCAGGACGAAAAAATTCGGAGAAGAATAAAAATCATTACGAAGAGGTGCAAGTAATCGATTTTTCCTTTATATTGTCTCGCATGGAGCTGCTATCATTGGAGCTATTCGTAAGCCGCACACTCGGCTCAGAAGGCAGCCCAGGAAGAAGGTTTCGATGTTGTCGACGTCAGGCTCCTCTTCGTTCCGAGCGACATGACGATGAGATGAGAAGTCAGGTGCATGCATTCAAGTAGTAACCATTCTTTCGTTTTACGATGACTTGTGAGATTTTTCAATGGAATGAGTTTCTTTTTTTTTTGTATCGGCGACGGTATTGATGAGTAGCTATTTCTTTTATATTTCTTGGCTTTATGTTTTGTCTTCTGAATAGAAACAAACTTTGAAAACTTCTCATTGAGTTGATCGCAAAGCGGATGTGATAATTATATTTTGTTGTTGCATAGACGAAATGCTCATGATAGTTGGGAGTTAATTGTTGCTGTTGTTGTGTAATTGAAAGTTATCCTGTATAAGACAGCTCGCTTTGTTGCTGTTGTTTAAAAACTGTTTTCATTCACTTGAAAGTTTTCAAGAATTTAGTTTCGAATTATTGCCACTCTCAGGAGAATCATACCTATATCGTGTCAAACGTATTTTTAAGCTATATATAGTTTGCTTTTGTAAATTTTTTATGATCTGACTTTAATTGATTGATTGTTTCTACAAAGTTAAATTTGGGTTTCGCTAGTGAACATTAAAAATCAAATTTTTTTCATTACTTTCTAATTTGTCAATACTGCCTTATGCAAATATATATTTGCATATACATAATTTACGAGCTAACAAATCGATTCTAATTTGCCTCTTCCGTTTGCACACAATACTCAAGCCAAAATTTAAGACATCGACATTAAATTTCTCGCGACAGGATGTTATATCTTTCGTTTATCATCAAAATTTTCGAACAAATTAAACGATTAGCACATTTTAAATACATCTTCTAAGATCCCGCCCAGTTTCATCTATCACGATCATTCAGAATTTGTTTTTCGTGATACGAGTAACTTAATCCACGGTTGATAAAATATTTTATCATCGATTCGGTTTTATTTCAATTTTCGTCGTGAACCAAAAAGAGGATTTGGTTCATATCGTCTTTATTTTTTCGAATTATTTTTTTTTGTCTCTAGCCTTAAGCCCCGAAACAACAACCTGATTAACCCCCGCGGTATTGACTTGTTGATAGTAACATCTTAGATTTTCACTAAAATCTAATTAGTGGCGTTTCATGGCTTCGATGATATCAAGAAATTATACGACGAAATCATAATAAAAAGTCAGATGGTATTTTGGACAAATTGAAAATACATATAGCTGAAGTGGTTTCGGTATTAAATGCCATATCATTCGATAAGGGGATTAAAAGTGACATTCGAATTTGGAATGCAAAATGAACTCAAACAGATAAAAAAAACGCTTTGAGGGATTTGAAAAATGCATATGTATTTTTTGTCTAAACGTCTAAAAACAGCTTCATTCATAACTTAGATCTGGAAAAAAAAATTTCAAGTTGTGACACGATTCGGCATTTTCATTGAGTTTTAAACTTTAAGCAAAGAAGAAGCTTATCTTTTTGTTAACAAATGCTATCAAAAGATGTCTAAAAGTAAAATTAGCTTCAACTACTTCCCGAAAAAATAATTACATGTGCAAAACTCTTTGTTAGATTGTACCGCTCATACAATATATCTCAAACCTTCATGAGTAGTGTTTGCTGTTAATTATACAAAATGAAATGGAAAACTGCATAAAATTAATTATTAATTATGAAATTTATCAGATTAGTGAATATTAATAAATAAAAAATATTAATCATATATTTAAATAAGATTATCAGATTATTGCATTCCATGCCATCGAGGTTCTTATAATTCCCAATAAAACAAAAGTGACGATCGAATTTTAATCAAAACGAAGAAAGCAGAGGAAAAAAACTCGGCGCTAGTCAGTCGTTGAAATTACATTTTTTTGATTTGGTTACCTTTTTGGGAAAACATTATTGCCAATATGACTACATGTGTGGGCCGTGGATGAAATACAACAATGAATGATCAACCATCATCCCTTACTGTATCCTGAAGTTGAAAACTTGTTACTGTGTCAAATCAAGAGCAATGTGAATCACAGAAATATTCGTTATACACTCGTACATATAGATTTTGGATTGAAACCAGTAGCAACTGTGACCCCAGGACAAGTTGTTTTTATTTGTTGTTTTTTTTTTTTCAGTTGGTAGGGGTTTTAATTTAAAAAATAATAATACCGACCGGAACCCACTTCAGGCACCCAACCTTGGTTGAAATTTGTTCAAAAAAACCGAGTAAGTCGATATACAGAGCATTGATAATGGCGAGACTTTTGCACTTGATGAACTTATGTAAGTCATAAGACTGAGGAACACTAACGTGTCTCTATGCGATTAAAAGGTGGCCAAGGTCAGCCAGCTTTCTGGTGACCGACGCCAAACCTTCAGCATTATCAGTGAGGAATCTTTTTTTGTATCCAATAGACCATAGTTACACGATCGGCGTGAGTTCGATTTATTTCATCTGAATGTTTATGGAGAAGACCTAAAAATCACGATATCGAAGGATTAAGTTCCTGGAAAGCTGGATTCAAGCGGACTAGCTTTCAAAAAGAAGGCTGTAGAAAACGACTGATGAAGGTTATCCATATTTACCTTTACCACTCAAAGGGAGTGTCTTGGCTATCATTCATTCGACACATTAAGAACCGGGTCTGTTTATTACACCTAGTGTTACCTGAACCTCTAGATCAGCGGTCGGGGAACCGGGGTAAATTACCCCAAATGGGGTAAAAATGAAATTTTTTTGGGTAATAGGGAAATTTTTCTAATATTTCTATTGCTATTTCATAAACGTGTTAGTATCTTTACAAACTTAAACAATTCAGCGCGATATACTGGCCGGGCCGCTAATTCGGGTTGAAGTCAAGTTGTTCGTTTGGTGTGTGCATGATAAGCAAGAAAAGCGCGTTTTGTATGTGTATGCGTGCTTGCGTTACGGTGTTTCTTGCATCAATCACTAGAGTCGCTGCGTACGTTGTAATGTTTAAACTTAGTACTCAACGGTCAGTTATGCACGGGTTTCCGACGCGTCGTTAGACTGTGTGCAAATTACTGACGAGACACATCATTTCGTCATAAATTTCAACTATCAAGGTAAGCGCGATTTGAAAATTTAATTTAATGTAAGTGTTTTTCAACCACTGTTTCTGTCACCATTCAGATGGCAGCAAATAGGAAAAGAACATACCAAGAAGAATTCCTTAATTATGGTTTTACACAAATAGAAGACAAAGGTATGATGAAACCACAGTGTGTTGTATGTTTGAAAATACTGACTTCAGAATCTTTCAAAAAAAGTCAATTGAAGAAACATTTGGATAATTTGCATCCACATCTGTCATCTTAACCGCGAGAATACTTTGTAAATTTAGAAATGTCTGTTAAAAGACAAAAATTGGACAGCAACTGGTTAGGTACTTTTGATCGGCGTTCAGCATCAAAGGCTAGCTTTGAAGTAGCCTGGTTGATTGCCCGAAACAAGAAACAATATACTATTGGTGAAGATTTGATTAAACCAGCAGCTGTGAAAATGACAGAGATCATGTGTGGTCAGAAAGAGGCGAAAAAACTGAATTCAGTGCCCTTGTCTGCAAGAATTGTAAAAGAAAGGATTTCCATCTTAGCAGAAAATGTAAAGGAACAGGTTATTTTCTCACTAAAACAGGCTAAATATTTTGCTATTCAGCTTGATGAGACTACAGATGTTAGTAGCAATTCACAGCTAATGGTATATGTTCGCTACAAAGGTACACATGCAATTGAAGAGGAATTGTTGTTCTGTTCTCCTCTCGAGTTGAGATCTCGTGGAATTGATGTGTATAATAAGGTAAATGAATACTTTAATGCTGAAAGCATTAATTTAAAGTGGGAAAACTGTATTGCTGTGTCTGTTGATGGATCTCCAGCTATGTTGGGTCATATTAATGGTTTTTCGGCTTTGGTGAAAAAAAATAATCCAAATATTGAAGTTATTCACTGTATGATCCATCGCCAGGCACTTCTTGTGAAATATTTGGAACCTACACTGGAAGCCGTTATGCATGATGTCATCAAGATTGTTAATATTATCAAAGGACATGCACTAAACACGCGGCTATTTCGTGAATTATGTCAGGACGGTGAAGCGGAATATACGGATCTACTTTATTATACAGAAGTAAGGTGGCTCTCTCGCGGAAATGTTCTAAATCGAGTGTGGGCTCTTAAAACTGAACTCGAAACTTTTATGTTTGAACAAAAGAATATTCTCGCAGATAAGTTTAAAACCCCTCATGGGTTGCATATCTCGCATATTTAGCTGACATTTTTGAGAATATAAATATATTGAACAAAGAATTGCAAGGAAAAAATATTAATATCATTTCAGCCAGAGAAATACTATCAGCGTTTGGATTAAAGCTTCAATATTGGAGAAATAAAGCAGAACAGAACAAGATTGCTTCTTTTTCAAAGTTAGCTTTGTTTTTGGAAGACTGTAAAAATATTACTTTTGATGACATCAAGGATACAGTTATTAAACATCTTATCAAACTCAGAGAACGGTTCTCTGACTATTTTCCAGATCTTGATGTACATACTGTGAATTGGGTTGTAGATCCTTTTAAATGTGAAATTACTAACATACCAGAAGAACCTCCAGGTTTGGCAGACGCAATTCTTGAAATTCGATCCAATATTGAAGCACGTATTCAATTTGAGACCAAAGCAAATCTGTCGTCTTTTTGGTTGTCAAATGCTGCAAAGGCTTTCAAAATTGCACACGAGGAGGCGGTAAAAATGTTGCTGCCATTTGCAACAACCTACCTTTGTGAACAAGGCTTTTCCACTCTAATGAACATAAAAACGAAAAACAGAAATCGATTAAACGCCGAAGACTGTATTCAAATTGCTCTTACATCAAAAAGTCCCAATTTTGAAGTAATTATATCAAACATGAAGCAACATCATTTTTCCAAAACCTAAAGGGGGAAAGTTTTCAATTAATTTCTGTTTGTTTCAAATTACTTTTATTTTGTTTGTCTATTACATACTTACTATTTTCATGTAACTTTTTTTATAAATATGTAAATGTAAATTAATTCAATAAATAATGTTTATTTAAAATTTACATTGTTGTTTTTTCTTTTGAGATTGAAGGGGGGGGGGGGTAATATCGACTTACGCAAAATATTTTGGGGTAATGGTTAAAAATGTTCCCCGACCGCTGCTCTAGATAAACCCAGCGCCTGCATCCTTCACAAAAAATCTATAAATGTTCTTGTCCTTCCAAACTTCGTTGACAAGGACAATGTTGCTATTGAAGTTGACGCGAAGCCAAAGTCCTTCTAGATCGCTACATAAAAGGAATGTTAAAAAAAAGCATGAAGAAAGGGCTAAATTTGCATTAGATAGCGGTGTACGTTTCGCTGAAACGATTATAGTCGGCAGGGGAAACAGTAGTAAAGAATACTGTTTTGATGGACACTTATTTTACTAGCAGTGATGAGACATCTCCAAGATTACCGTACAGAATCATTTTACAATACAAATTCGCTTTCTAACTTTTTCATTAGATTTTCATTTTTCGCATTCATAAACATATAAATAATCTCAATTTAATAGCCCACCGGTGTTGCAAGCTAAAACTTGTGGGTGTTGTGGTTTGAGATTAAAAAACAACTTTCGACTCTATTAAAAGCTATATTAAATCAATTTTCAATAAGACTGCGGGTGGAATGGCACGCCCATTTGTTAATTACCAAAACAAAAACTTTAGCCAGAAACATTTCAAATGTTTAGTGCACAAATTTGGACCGAAACTATTCCAAACCAAAATTCATAATAGATTGAATTAATTATAATATCTTTCAAAATGCCATCCAAATAGATCAACCGTCCACATCAGCGCGCAAAGCTGCTGCCTGTTATGTCTTCTATAATATTTTCAAATCAATTTGTTTCTCTCATACATAATTTAGCTAGCCTCGCAGACGGACTACTGTTCACCCTCACCTGGCATACGTTCTTCAACCCACACATTGAATACTAAAGTGTATCAAAGACAACACAGGTTATCGTAAATTTTTCTGCTTGAAATGTTTGTCGTAGTACAGCGAGTGTAATACTAGTTTTTTTAATCCCACGCAAATAATCATAGCAATCTAATGAGCTTCAGAAGCGAATTTTTTCACTGACTTGTTCTGGTTTTGCGATCAACTCTCAGCACCGTTGAAAAGTTGGCTCGTGTTTTTTTACGATAGAATCGGCACAGCATTTAGAAATTAAAACACACAAAACCAATTTGCATACGTTTCTGTCAACTGTTTTGGGTCGTTGAATACGTTCTCGATTTTTTTCTTGCTTTGCTTTGAACTCTCTGCAAGGTACCATTGGTGGCGGTGTATATTAGGTTGATTAGATTTGCCTGAATTTGAATGGAGAATGTCGCTAATATGAGAGTTTTTGGTATTTGAATGACGCCGTATGAGTTACCGTCATTTTAGTCCATTCCCAGGTCGGAGCAAAAACTATTCTCGAAAATTTTTGGGATAGTACTCTACTTACACGACTTAGAAAATTTGTCGTAATTTCTTACTGAATTTAAATTCTTTCTATGATCAAAGCAAACTATTCACCATTTAAGAGCGCAATCTTGATCTAGTTTTCGAAAATTTTCACCTCAATTGTCCATGAAAAGATTTTTTAAAAAATATTTTTTACTGACAAACTTATTTCTATATCTGAAGTTGCGGTAGTAACATTCTCAGCTTGGCCTTTCAAGTTCTGCTGGCAATTTTAAATGGCTCTGACTATTTATTTTTTACATCACCCTCTATTACAAAAACCAACACTAAATTAGCATTCATATGCGAATGATCGTCCAAAAAGAGTTATTAAATGTGATTGCGGTCACTGGCCAACCATAAATATGTGCTGTAAAACATGAAATTTTATGGTATCCCTTCAATTAACCACCATCCGTTCAAATTACCTGCTAACTGAAACCAGACGATTTAAAGGTCGATGTCATACGATTTGGATTGAAGTGATTATATTTGGGCCCCGTTAATTTCACCCATACACCTCGGTATGACACTGCTTCGTACATACCACCATCAACCAACTCTCGACCCAGCATAGTTAAAGTATCTTGGAAGAACTCGATCTTGTTACTGAGTTTCTCGAAACAAACTCGATTGACTCGAATAACAAGTTTATAAAGTCCATCGTCGAACGTAGCGAGAAACTAATTAAAACCGAATCGACGACAACTCGCCATACTCTCAAAGTCGTCGCAGCGCCACCAACCGAAATTTGATGGAGCGCTAATAAATTGCTCGCGGGGAAAATAACTTGGAATAATAGAAAAATGAGATATTTTTATCGGATGAATCAAACGATCTTGTAGCCTAAAGGCAATAGTTTCGATAAAGCTTGAATAATCGACGGAAATAGGATACCGATTGCTGAGAATGCGAGGGTTAGATATGGACCTGTTTAAAGTTGATAATTAGATCGCTTGGATTTTTTGATGCCTTTCGTTGCGGAGCACATCCGTCCATTATATCAGTTGAGTTTGGGCATTCATACGGCTCGGATTATCAAGCTTGTTAATATTATTTTATGCATCACTTGAAGTATTCTATTGTTCTCTATCTTAATGCGATCCATATTTTAATTCCATAAACGAAAATATAGCCTTTGTAACTAATGCATATTTTATATACTTCTATTTTTAGGTATAATGGAATACATTTAGACAATTGCAAGTTAAGCAACAAATCTTTGAAAATTGTTGGATTAGTATATAAAATAATTACTGGCCCAAGCATGGACATTTAATTCATAGCTTGGAATTTGACAAAATTAAAACTCTACAACACCGAAATTTTCCTTCTTGAAAACTGCAAATGAATATTCTCCTGAATATTTATATGAATATTCAATACCTGGCCCGAATCTGAAACCATTTTTTTGTGGAAACAGTCAGCATTGAAACAATCTGAATTCGATAGGAAAACGTATTTGTAGTCATTTCTTTCATGGTTGATTCTTCGGTAGAGTATGTTCGGATGACTTATATTTTTATCATTTATCGATTGTTTTTTGGGGAAATGGCTTTTGCGTCCCTCTTGATAGACGTGCATGTATGAAGTAGAGATGAAATTGGTTTGAAAGCTACTGCATTCAATATTGCATTTCTTTTTCGACGTTGTTTTACACTCAGTAATCTCGATATTCTGCTTTCATCACAAATGCCGTTGAATATTAATTTTAATTTGCCAGAAAATGGATGCATACAATTTGCATTCTTGCGTACATTTATTTGGTGTCAATGTTTTGAAGGTCAATTGAACATTAATTAATTCTTCATTTGTCTTTCGCACGCTTTTAATAAACCATTGCATGAGTTTTTTTTATGTTATGCTACTTTTCCCAGTTTTTTGTGTTTTCTTTGATGATACTCGGGTTAATAAAATGCAGAGAGGAGTAAATATGTCATCAATTATTTTCTACAGTGCCGGTAAAAGTGATAAGACACCCCATGATTTTTCGAAAAATCTTGAAACAATAAAACAATCCCAAGAAGCTGCGAGAATTTAGAACGAGTATGAACTGTATATTGATCGCTCTGACTCATTTGACTAATTTCTCTGTTTTTCTATTAAATCTATTCCCTTCCTGATAATTCTGCTCCTAAGCATAGGCTTCCAAGCTGTATTTTCCTACACTGAGGAAAAAGTACCGGGTAAACGTCAAATTTCTTTTCAAAGTAATATTATATTTCTATGCACTTTTGTCACAGTTATTTTTATGTCAAAAGGAACCACGTGCTCAATTTAAATTCTTTTAACTCTTAATTTTAATAATGTTGAAAACAAAAAATATATATTTTCGAAAATAGGCTTGGTTAATATAAATAAAAATATATTTATATTAAATGTTTATAAAGTTAATATTTGGCAGATTTCCAACACAGATTTTAGTTAAGGATCACATAAGTCAATTGCTATTACATATGTATATCATTGATACACGAATTTTTAATAGTGCAAGGTTTAAGCCATATGTGCGTTCAAAATTCTAAAGAAAACTATTAATTGTTTCTATTTTATTTATTTTTATTTGCATCTATAAGTTGAATTATTTTATTTTTGCTGCATATATCAATAATTTCAAAAACTTTATTCATACATACATGTATATAGGGCAGCTTGTTCGATAAATGCTTCTCAAATGAACAACAGAATAAAAAAATTTAAATGAATAACAAAAGTTTAGCTTTAAAAAACATATTTACTTGTAGCTTCACGTGACATTTGCAAACTTGAGAAATGTGGAAGCATGCAATCACAACAATGATCTTGATTCTAAAATTTCAGTTTGATCGTTAAATTTAAAGTTTTTGAATACTTTTCATTGGAAATCTCGAAAAATATTTTTCAAATATATGCTCAAACTCCCTTGCTAAAAATTCAGTAAAAATTGCAGGTTCTAAAAAAAATATTTTTCTAGATCTAGTTCCGTTAGTTTAAGTACAAGTATTTCCCATTGAAATGTCACCTTGATTTCATAAAGTATATTGCCTCGTAGAAGACTACAAATTATTTAAAGGACACGAATTGCGATATCGGCTCTCCAGCCAGTAATGGCTTGATTTTTCTATTTAATCTTTGAGGATGCAGGACAGAAAATGTAACACGATGGAATATATACTATTTACGAAGCCAATCGCAATGAATATATAAAACAAAGTAATATGCTTCAAAATTTGCTATGATTGAGTCGCTCGATCAGAGAAATTTCTTCCCGTAAATTTTTGTGCTTTATTTCCTTAACATACAACTGTTTTTATTGCAAAATGTTGAGGAAGAATAATTCAAAAAGTCGCTTATAATCAAATGAGCCAAATCTGTTCAACACTTTTTATCAAGAGATTCATTTACTTAGTTTGCTATTATCATTCGACTCTTTAAAAAGGTTCGTTAAAAGTAGTATGAGCTGATGAAATTCATTTTGATTTGCATCTTGATTTCTCGCAGTACTTTTTTTCTGTGTCGGTGGCTTCGGTTCCCAAACCAAAGTATGTGTGAAATTTGTACTCACTAAAAGATTTCCTTCTACAGGCCAAGAAGGTCCAGGTAGAAATGCGCTTTCGGATTGCGACCTGGTCGTATTTGGTCACCTATCTGTGCCCAGGAACTTCAGGAGCTACGCAGTTTGTAGGTCATGTAACCCTTTCTTCTTAAACTCAAACGTTGTTGCCAAAGCTAGATGCTTCGCATTCATGCATGTATTAAATCCTGAGTTCTTCCAGCTTGTAGCGGATGAAATAGGTTTCCTTACGATCTTGCACTAGTTGTTTTATCTGGACCACTCACATTAACTTCCGACACCATGTGGTAGCTGCAACCGATACATCTTTGCGCTTAGAGCTGGCTCTAAGCTTCTTGCTTTGAGTGTGTCAGTCCATATTTTCACCGCCAGCAAGGTGGAGTTGGTCGTCCCCATGAGCAATCTCAAGTCAACGATTGCCAAAGCGGAAAAAACTGGTAATCCAGCCGTGATCAAGTTAACCCATCTCTAAGTAGGCACAGAAGTCAGATCAGAAGTACAACGGGAGATGGAACTTGTCATTTTGCCCTGGCAAACATTTATTGTTAATAAAGATTCGGCAAGGGTTGGAGGGGGGCGAACTTAATTTACTTACTAAAAAAAATGCATGAATCACTGCTCGTTATCATACTGTGCCCAGTTACATAAAAACAACTGCTGCATAAACTTAGTAGAATTTTTAATGCAAACAATTTTTGCAATTGTTAGAAATTTAGGTTAAACTGTTAGAAATTTAGGTCAAATCATTTTAATTTTGGTACATTTTTCTGGTTTTGAAATATTTTGGTTTAAAGACTTATTCATTTAGAAGCTACGAGTAGATATATATGTATATTTCAATTTCTTGGTAAATTGCCTCAAATATTTGCCTCAAATATTTTGAGGCAATTTGCCCCTTTTTGTAGTACATCAGTCGTAAATAGGACTCTTAGACGGATTTGTCTACTAGTTGCTTCATGGGGACTATGATCAACGTCTACCATCACGTAATTTATAGCGCTAGAACCTACTCAATTTGCAATTAATAATTATTAATTTGATTTTAAATTTTCACAAATCTTCACAAACGAAATTTTGCACTCGAAAATTCTTCGGGACTGTTCATCACACGCTTATAGACCATTTTACTATCAAATTGATTTTGAAACTAAAATTTGGTTTTACAAAGGATTCTTTTATTCGCTCTTATTGCACTAGTTATAGAAAGTATAATAAAAAATATAATAAAAAGTATAATAAAACATATATTTTTTGTATGAAATGATATCTGCTTTTAATTTATCTGTCGCAAGAAACTGTTAATTTCACGGATCATTATCGCTCGATTATCGGTAGTTCGTAAAAATTAAGACTAACAGAATTAATCTATAATATATAGTCAAACTTGTCAATTTAAAAATTTTTTCAGCAGCAGAAGCTAATTTCCAAATGAAAATAATTATGCCATAATTTTCATGTTCAGCGCAGAATGATGAAATACAGTAGAATGCTTTTATTATTTTTTGCATCTCAAATGCCCAGCATTTGATCGGTAGGTACACCTAATACTTCAAAACCCCTTCCGTCTTTATTATTTTACATAAATCTATCAATGCTCTTTTCACTGCCAGCCGTTGTTTCAAAGTCAACAGGTGAAATAAATTGCGTGGATGATTCATTTTAAGATAGTTGTGAGTAATCAAAAATCCTAAGAATAATTAAATTCTAAATTGATTTTAGTAGATGGTAAAATCTTTTGGTAGCTCATAAAATTATAATGCAGATATGTGTCGGTGCCGGTTTTTTGGGAACATATCCGTTCGAGTCCTATTAATAGAAAGCTTTGCTTCCAGAAAATCTCGCTGTCGGAGATTTTAGGTATTTAAAGCTTAAAGCATAAAATTTCAGCGATACTTCCAATAAATAATATCTAGTGAATCATAAGATCATCTTCATGCCATTCAGAAATAATTTCTTCCCATGATTCTTGCTTTCAAATCACCCGAAACATCAGTAATTATAAATGCTGAGAAAAGTAGCGAATCACTCGACCTTCACTAAGATACATTTCTTGGAGATAGCGTACAAATAACGCAAGCACATGCTATCAAACCCAAAGATGAAAGTCTGTCTGCTGCATCGCTCCTCGAAAGATCAATTTTCGCTCTTCACACGTGCTTTGCAGACTAGCAAAAGAGCATAAACTGATCGGCACAAATAAAGGAAAAACTCCATTTGAGATACTACTACAAAAGAGATACTACTCAAGAAGCTGGATCTGGTTGTTGTACCTAAAGACTAAAGATTTTTCTCTTAATTTCTTGAATCTTATCAATCTCCTTCTGGGCTGGGTGGCAAAGTATCTTGATCCGATCGTGGCTTCCACTAATTTTCTCTGCAGACAAACCGAGCATGTTGAATTAACTTACTTAGTCCATCGTCGAGTGTCTTTGGCTTCGCATCGAAGGAAAGTCGTTTGTAACGCGCGTGCTCGGTGCTAAGATACTTTTCCGGGTGAATAGTTAGTCAGCATATACGTAACATACGAATACGGTTGTTTACTTTGATTCGGGCGGCCTTGGTCAAGGGTTTGTTTTGGGGGAGTAAGTTTACTCACAGTGAGTGACATGAAGTGAAATATGAATTAGTTTGTATACACATGCTTGTGTTGTACACATAGTGCTTGCTACCCTTCTTCGGGTATTGTTGAATAGTGTGCTAAGTGCTCTAAAAAGTACATATTGTATCTATCTGTATAAATTGAAAATATTCAGGAAATAGTGTTTTTTTCGTTATTAAATGAAAGTGAAATAGTGATTCGAATTAGGAATAGGTGAATAATCGGATCAAAGAAGCATATGCTCAACCAATAAGTCTGAAAGGATTACAGTGGTGCTAAATTTCTGAGATTAGTGTTTTTATTCGGTTGACTTCCATTATACTGCGATTCGGAGCACTTTGAAAATTTCGGTTGCCGACTATTTGATCCGCAAATTTTGTGCAGGTGTGGTAGTGCCTAAAAGTGTCTTAAACTCATCAAATATATGGAGCACCAAAGGATACACTTTCTAGCTGAATCATAGTGGAAAATCAAAGTCAATGCAGGTACAGTTTTCACTGCCCGCTTCTATTTCACTCAAAAAATTTAAAAGATATCAATAAATGGTATTAAATTTTGATTGACAGACAAATGTCTGCTAAGAAAGTTTTTCACCAGCCAGTGAAATAACAATCTTAAATTATTTTACATTTGCAACACGTAGTCCTTAGATCATTATTTGATGCTAGTCAATATTGCAAATAAGGTCAAATGTTATAAAAAAGTGCAATTACTTTGTTAACTCAAGTTTCTAGCTAAAAAAATGTGTAGATAAAACGCATGAGCTTTGTTATTTGTGGCATAATTTCCCGACGCACCCCAATCTAACACATCTGAAAACAAACGGTTAAAGATGGTCGTAATACTCTGTATTCTGCAATATTTGAAGAAACGTATCAGTGTTAAAAAAATGTTTTCCGCTGAAATTTAATTGAATCTTTTGTTGTATTGATTATTTTTCTATTTTTTCAATATTGATTATTTTCTATAAAATTCGGTAGCCAGCGGTGAGCGCTCTATGAGATATATAAAAAAATGGATATTGTTTGGTATTCTTTTGGCTTAGTTTTGATAAATACCTACCTAACTGCAATAGTGTTTTCTAGTTTACCTCACTAATCTGTTGTGGTCGTTTGAAATTAATGTTCGACTAATTGTGCGTAACAATTGAAATAGTGAACAAAATATCTGAAAAATTATTCGATAATGCTGATAGTTATTAGGGTGAAGGTAAAAAAAAAACAGAAAATCAAAGTTGAAAATGTCTTGTATTTGTTGTGAACAATCATGAAATTAATATGAGAAATTCAATGAGTTTTCCAATAATATGATGATCTGATTCGCATGAATGCAGTTTTTTTTATCTTCTGATAAATGTTTTTGAAAAAAACCTTAATTTAGTGAAATATTTTCGTTCAAATCAAATTCATGATACAGACATGAACAAACCAAACAGTAGTTGTCTGAAATAGCTGCCATAAATTCGAAACTGATAGAAGCTATGTATCTAAAGATAAATTCATAACGCAGCCTGTCAGAAAGCTCGATAGTTTTTGTTTAAAAGATATAACAAAGTGATCGGTAAACATCTAGATGAGATAACCCAGTCATTCTTGTATCACAGCCTTTGGTTGTAGTCGATCATGAATAAAAACAATCCAAAGTAAAGATCTGGAGTTTAATTCACAAAAAATTTTCAATTAATTTTTGCTGTTGATTTTCGCCGCCTCCGGAAAAGATATGCTATTATTAAAGTGTGCTAGGTAAATTAAGATATGGTTTAAGTTGCTACAAATGCAAGTTCTTTTAATTTTAGCAATTATTCTTCTAAGTAACAATTTGATTTTTTCTCTAAAAGCGATATTCCATTCGTTACCAGTTCAACTAACCTTCAAAGTATTTGTTTTTATAGTTCGAGTTCTACCAACAAGGCATTCTTAAAACGTTCTCGCTACCTCACTTCATTTCTAACAACATGCTTGTAAACGAGGAAATGTATCAAAATTTTAAGGATTAGCCAAACATTAACTTGTTTGCCGTTTGCTTGGTAAGCGTTAGTTAATTTGAGCTAAAACTTTAAAATTTTGAAAGCTCATTGTCCGTCTAATTCAAACTAAACTTCAGAGAACCAAATCGTCCGCAAAAATCATTAGTTTTATGCCTACGCATTAAAAATAATAAAGGACAAAGTAATGTCATAGTGTGAGTTCTAACCATTTGGTTAGAAATGGAAAATATTAGGCTCTGTTTTCACGGAAAGTTTATACGAAGGTGTGAAATTGATGACATGAAGTTAAAAATGTGATATCGGTCAAATGACCACCTCCAGAGTTGATGCACAATTGTGCTCGTTTCACGGCCTTTTGAATTGTTGCTGCTTGTAAAAAATCTGGCTCCAAATTGATGATTTCTTTTTCATTGCTGCCTTTCAAAACTTTGCAAAGTTTGTGGTTTATTGTGGAAAACGCGGTATTTCAAAAAGCCTCAAAGGAAGAAGTCTGGCGATCTGGTCGACCAGTTCAAATCGCCAAAACGCGAGATCACACGGCCCGGACATTGGTGTTTGAAAATCTACAAATAACGCACCAAAAAGTCACTTTGGAGACATGCAATGACTTTTCTTGCATTTCATGTGGATTTTCCTTGTCCTAGAAACTTTTGTTCACATAATCACTTAAATGTAAATGGGCTTCGTCGCCAAATTGTGTTAATGGTTGTCTCGTCGATGTTTGTGGAATCTGTCGACGTCTGTCAACCCAATTTTATCATTTTCAATCGTTCTGGATTGTAGATCACGAATTGTTCAAACAATATTGTGCTTAAGCTCAAGAACCGTTCCTGGGCAATTGGATTCTGAACAGAAGCTCTCAAAAAAAAAAATCCGATGGCATGAAATCGTAATGGCGCAGCGGTCAACTAACAACGCTAAAACGATAAATTTTGCGATTCGCCAACGGTTGTCACCCTTCTATAGAGCTCTCCCTTGGCCATAACGGCGTTGCTAACGTCATTTTCGAAGAAAAATTGGCCATTGATACCACTAACCGACAAACCACAGCAAACTGTCATTCACTAAGGATCCATTGACTTCTTAGTGATTAAGTGCGGATTTTCCGAGCTCCAAATGATACAACTTTGATTGTTTGCATAGCCGCCAAAATGGAATTGCGTTTCATTAGAAAAGATAATTTATCGAGTGAATTGGGCTTTATCTTCAAGCTGCTCTTGAACCCACACGGAGAAGTCTGCCTGCAATTCTGGAGCTAATTAGACCTTTCACGCGAAAAACAAAAAAATCTTTGTCCCTAATTATTCTGAGAGTAGTGTAGCTAATGCGATCTGTGCTAAGGTGGTGCTTGATTTCGATCAAATTTATATTGATTTTTAGACTAAACATCTCTCACTTAGTAATGTAGAATCTATCGAAACGTGCTTCAAGCGTAACGAACATATAACGCTTAACTATTGTCACCATTTGAAGCGCAAAAGAGCTGCCAATGTCAAAATATGATTTAAAAAACTACTCTGGCCATTATAGTATTTTCCCGTCAAATTTTATCGATGCTGCCAACGTGTTCTTGTTCTTGCATCTTTTAGGGTTGACTCGAAAGGCCATTTCATTACGTCTTAATGACGATGGAATGATTGGTAAGTAAAGAAATCGAGCTTCATACAAATCGAAACCGAGAGACATTTAAAGACGAATTTACATGTCTATAATGCTGCGTCAACGCTACAAACAGAAATCATTTTTGCATCGTCTTGTCACAGGCGATGAAATGTGGATTTAGTACAACAACCCGAACCGTAAAAAGTCGTATGTCAAGTGCAACAAACAAGTACAATTAGTGTCATCCATCATCATCATCATCTAATTTTCCATCTCGATAATACTCGGCCATATGTTGCACAGTAAGATAAAAAATATCTGGAAAATGTTAGATGGGAAGTTCTTAACGGCTCGCTTAATAGCCCAGACCTTGCCACTCTTGACTATCATTTGTTTCGATTGATACAAACTTCCCTGCCAGGTACAAATTTCCCTGCTTCACTTCAGATCAAGAAGTCAATATAGCCTTAAATAATAAACAATTTTTGGAACGGAATCTACATATGGGGAAATATCATAGCCTCCGATAAACATAATACTATAATATATTATGCCAAATTTTATAAATAGCGCCTCAATTTCACACAAAAAAAAACTTTAAAATTTGTTGGCGCTATCAATTATTGATTAAGAAAACTTATGTCTTACGTTTCGTAATGACCAAATAGTTCTAAATCGGTCGTTGATCAAAATTCAAATGATTCGCTTTTTTAAATGCTACGCTCATATTTTATATAAACGTGCAAGTTTATAAGTTTTTCAAATGAAAATATAAAAAAATCCATCCTTGTCTTTCGGAACATTTTCCTAACATCATTTTTTCATACAAATCGTTGAACAAATATACTTTGTTGTATCACCTATTGCTAAATCTGGATTGACTAGAATCTAGCAAACTTCTAACTTGCAAGTTCGAGTGGGTTCGTAATATAATAATGCACGTGATCATTCAATCAAACTTCTTCGGAAATGATGGCTTGAAATTTTTTTAGTCTAGAAAATACTCCATTTGATTTTTTGCCCTTACCAACATTATTTTCGAGCTATGGAAAACTAAAGACGTCATTGGCATTTCGAAAAATTTAAATCAAATTTGTTTTGATACACATCCCTGCTAAGAAATTCTGATGTTAGTCGCGTTTAGCTTGATCAAGTAATAAACGATTTGCCTAATGTTAATTTGTGCACGCTTCGTACTGAATACTAAACATTAAAATTACTTTTATCCATTAGCGTGGGAGACAATATCTACAATTTTCGAAAAATAATGTCCATACTTCAAATTTTCAAGACTGACACTAATATTGTGTCCTTTATTTTTGCTTATCTTCAGGAAACTTGAAAAATCCATTAGAAATTCGATTATGACATTGATATGTCGATCCACTGTAGCTTCTATAGAAGCTTGAATACATAAAAAAAAGCAGTTCATGCTAACGATACTTTCCAAGATCGTATCAAATTTAATATTTTGACTTTATTTCACCGCTCCAGTATATCTATCACCATGGAAACAACGCTCAACTTCATGCGGACTTCCACATAAATATCTCCCTGTAATAAACATGTAAAATTGATTGCCTTCGACTCGGCATTTAAACTAGGACCACAATAAATTTCCCTTCGCAATCACAGCAGTCTCCTTCAAAATACATCTAACAGTCATAATTCAATCTGTGAGCATCAAATCTAATATTTAAATTCAAACTGAACGGATCTAAAATCAATTCCAGTTTTTCGTTCGTTCCTTAGCCAGATGTATATGTGTATTTCTCTGTCTCCTGAGATCGATTTCGAATGAAATTAGAACCTGTCAAAATGCACAATAAACCACATATCCATCGTTATTATCTTTATTTCAATCCAGAACTGGATACTGTGACAAGTTTGTATAATATCGTTCAAAGCATACGTAGATAGTGGTCGGCTGGAACTGGTGTAATGGCGTCTTCATTCCATTCAGATCGAATGCTTTAGTGGTCTTCTTTGAGGTCTAAGACATTTTGATCCCAGCCCGTAGAACCTACTCAGAGCAATCATCATCATCATGATTCAATGATGGAGCACAGTCGTCGTCGTTATCTGTTGGATATTGTCGTTGTCTAACGAACAGCTTTTGTTATACAAATTTTCTCGAGATGCTCGAGTTGTGGTCAAAATGATTTAATTGACTTCTGTTCATTAGCTGCAGGGAGGAAACGACCAAAGCTGTTCTACTCGTATTTGTAAAGTAGCATGTTAATCGAAAAGACGGACCATTGCTAAACGAAAACAGTGGCTAATCATTAGTCTGGATGGTGGCAATTTATCATTGTTTTTATGGTTACCGAGTTCAATTACAAAGGCGTTCGACTACATTTCGAATAGATGATGAACTTGGCGAATAATGGTGGATTAAGTGACAACGAAAAACTATTTCCGTTATGATGGCTGAAAATAGAATTGTTAAAATTTTCGAATTGCAAGTTGATGATAACATTCCAACTAAATCTGACTCTGTCACAAAATCTTTCGTTGAACGTTTGAACGAAAAAAAGCATAGCATTTAGAGGGGTACAGAAATTAAAGTAAAGTGAAAAAAGTATTGAAAGTGTTGTTTTTCGGTAAACTTTAGAGTTTTAAATGAACAAAATGAAAGAAAGAAATCTCAATTGTTTTTTTTTACGTGAAATGATATGTTGGGTTATATATTGGTTTTAATGAATTCAAATTAATATTTGTTTTTATTTTAATTTTAATCTAGTTTTTTCCTATAGCAGCAGAATAGATGTAAAATAAATAAATTTCATAAAATTCAAAACTAAAAGCTTCACAAACAGAATACGCAGTTAATCTAACGGTGTCGCCAAACGCATAAATTAGACTCGAAACTATCTGATTGACTTATGGTAATTGAAAGTTTATAGTCTTGCGGTTGCTTGGTTCAATGAGTCATTTGTCGTAGGCGTGATCGGAAGAGTATAAATTCAATGATAGGCAAATTTTATTCATAGCAAACGATAAGTATCTGAGAACTAAAATGTTGTTTTATTGAACATACTTTGAATAAAATAAAAAAAGCAAAAAATCATAAATTGCATTTAAAAAACATTTGATGACATGTGATGAACCAGGCGACTTTGAACTATTTCTTGAGCTTCGTTTTAAATTAAAAGTCGTGAAGATGCAAACGTACTGTGAATTATTGCTGCAAACAATTATATTTGTGGGTATACAATTTAAAATACAATTATATTTGTGGGTATATAATCACTGGCTTGTCAGTTGCGTGATGAAGTCCAAGTAATTTTGCTGTAGGTTGTCTCTCCAAGGATAAAATCCCCGATAGCAAGCAGCTCTGCTTCAGATTGTGTGTTGAAAATACAATACAGGACTTGAGTCCGGTGGTGTGAACACAGTGGATACCAAAAAAAATTAACCACCACATTTCGCGTAAAAAAGGGCTGCTCAATGTTGCCGGGCCGAGGAGTCGCCATTTTAGAGGCATATGAATCGAAACAGTAACTTTATTCGCAGAAAGAAATAGAGAAGTAGTTGTTTACATAAAGAAGTCAGGTAAATTTAAGGTATTCAGGTAAATTTAAGGCAACATAAAGAAAAAAATGAATTAGAAAAAGAATCTTTTACCCGAAAAAACGAAGATCCATCACTTTTATTACTTAGTTCCAAACTGACATAAAATCCATCTGTTCGAAACAGGTTTGTTTTATAAATTAAAAAGGTAAAAGTGTGGCATCATGCCATGCCAACAACGAAACGCTTTGAATATATACGTTCTATCTTCTCTTGGGAAAATGAAAAGTATGATATTTCTCGTTTTGTGTCACTACACTAAACTTTATATCAGCTTGGCAAATTTCTTTGGTAATTGCGTTAAGACTTTGAACGCTCTGCTTGTGCGTTTTGCTGAATTCCATCAAACTCTTACCCTCCGTAAATACTTGCACATTTATCCTTTGATCGAATCTCAACTCTCAAACCCCAAATATTGTCATCCCAAAAATTTATAAAATTATCTTAACGGCAATAATACCAAAATTGTATATCATAAAGGCCAACTCATAATTTTATCAGATTTCCCATTATCCATCTTGATCCCTTTTCATTCGTAACAAACGAACCAATTATAAATCCCCTGTCGTTCGGTCTTCTCATGACTTCGACAACTGAGTCATCGCTCCGATAAAAATGCAAAAAGCATGTACTAGTATTATTTGCTTTTCAGTTAATTTTCATGAATGAATCAGAGCTAGTATTGTCATTCAATTGGCAAAGTAGCAGACATGCCTAATTACTCGAATATATGCATGCTCCCTAATCAAAATGCACCGCAACCAGTCGATCTATGTGTCCCTGGGCTAGCAATCGTTGCTCAGAGTTTATTCGTTTCCGAGGAGATTCCGAGTAGCATGTGACGGACTATATTTCATAAGTGGTAACAAAACTGCTGAAAGGGACCTTTTTGTTCGGTAAGCTTATATATGAATTCGAATAGTGGGTGCGCCTAGACATATACGAAAAGTCCTTTGCATGCTTATTCCCGGTCCTTATGCTCTCCTTCATGCTGTAGTTTTTTTTTCGCTTGCAGTTGGTAGAACTATATACTACTCGGTATTATCTTGAAGAGATTGCCTTCTATGGAGGAAAAGTTAGAGAATACTTCCCGGACTTCATTAAGTATGAATGAATGGGGAATAAATGTGTGTCGTCAGTCTGGTAGATAGTCTGGTCTCGTATGCTTACTCATTTCCACCCTCTAAATCGTACAAATATAGGCACGAGTGTATGTTAAGTTGCTGGTTATTTATGGGACAAGCTGATGTGCTGACTCATTTGACCTCGTCCTCGTCGATTCCGTTGGCGTTTGGTCCCTTCGGGCTCTACAAAGAACAGCGCTGACGATGACGAAGACTATTATAACCGTGGTGAGGTAAGGGTGAGAGGAAACTTTAGTTTTGTCGGATTAGTAAAATTGCATTCAAATGTTATTAGGATCGTGGAAGAAGTAGGAGGAAGGATTGAAATAACGGATGTTTATAATGTTCGCCGGCTGTCGATTTATTGTTTATATCTGGGACCCAGATGATGTTAAGTAAGTGTTGTCATTTTATGTGCAGTATCGTTGATCAATTGGTAGTTCAGTGCACAATTAATACGTGTAAAATGTATTTTAGGCAGATTTGACTCAGCAGTCATTTTTGTATTAGTTTTGTAGGCATTATATATCGCTTTCGCTTGTGATAAACAGTTCTTTCAAAGCAAGCGTCGAAATACATACACAATATAATTTCGAAAATTAATTATTTGTGTTTTTGATAGTCTCCCTGTCGAAGTTTTCAAATAATTTAATAGCGACATCTTGCGAATCTGAGCATTTGAATCAAAATAATGTAAGTGACTGTTTCTTCCATTTTTGATGTAAAGTGGTAAAAATCACACTGGTGTAGTAAATATAATAATTGATGCGAACTGTGGCACTGCTTTAAAATATCGTGAAATGAAAGATTAATGCCTCTTGAAACCCCCTTGTTCTCCCACAAAAAAAAACTTCACTTTCTTATCTTAAATCGCCCAAAAAGTAAAAAAAAAAGTATTCCGAAATGATTTCAATTTATATTGGCAACACTATCACCGAACCCCCTCGAAGATGGACATTTATCTGCTGACGATACATTGACTTCAAACCGCATTCATTATATTGATCGTCTTCCTGACATATTTCTACCCTCGACTGTCTCGAACGTTCCTCAAGCCCCCCTAGCCTCCTTCAATTTATGACGAAGGGATGTTTACAGAGAAGACAAGTCGATGAATGAAATACTTCAGAGTGTCGGAATGACTGCAGCAACTAAAGCAGCAGCAAAGATGTTTATAGTACGCTACG
The DNA here is from genome assembly GCA_947369275.1 of Nemotelus nigrinus. Lineage (NCBI taxonomy): Eukaryota > Metazoa > Arthropoda > Insecta > Diptera > Stratiomyidae > Nemotelus > Nemotelus nigrinus. The sequence continues at coordinate 14,641,611 of OX376374.1, forward strand.
TTTCATTCCGCCGCAACCCTTGATGTCTGCGTTCAGGACTCCAGACTCGGCCCAGAGTTCCCTGGAGAATCATCCAAAACGTCCGGGCGGCACAATAAGGATGTTTACATTTGTCTACATCAGATCGTATTGAATGCGATGAGATGTCGGGGTGAGATTGTTAGAAATCATTTGATTTCGAAGGATTGAAATTCTATACGCTAACGCTGAACCATCATCATCATCGTCGTCTTCGTTGTCGAGGCTATTGTTGTAATAAAGCAGGATATTCAAATTTCAGATTGATTTGAAAACAGTTTCTGACGATGACGATGTCGATACTACTGGCCGTTCTCGTTATCGTTGAATTTTATGTGCTACGCGGTGGCATCAGGGAAATGTACTATAATCTGAACAAAATTATTACTATCCGCCAATTCAGCTCTAGTGTAAACACTTCCGCAGTGAAAAACCCAATACCGTAAATGCGATTATAACAATAAAAGTTGATGTGTGTCAGCGAAAAGTATTCCAATTGCTAATATATTCACATAAGATGAAAACGGCTATAATGTCCATCTTTTTTACTACTCGGGTACTCAGAAAGCAACATTCATGGAACACATTTATATTTTTATTGATTTTCATGTGACAGAATGCAAATATCTGAAAATATGGTCACACTAAATTAGCAATTTATCGTTTGGTGCCAGCATACATGTTATGCTGTGGAGAACGATAAAAATCAAAATATCTTTGACGATACTTAAGCCAGTGTTTATTATTCGTTTTTTTTTTTCCATTTAATAGACTTACTTTTACACTGAATAATGATTGAACTGTATTCTATTTGCATTTATTATCAAATCAGCGAAAAACTTTTCAAATCACGACCATGAATTCAGAAATAAAAATTAAGAATTCTTTGCAAGTATCAGTAAATGATATCTAGCAAGAACTTACGAAATTAATATACTGTTGAAAGGTGCCCCTCACAGAAATTTTTTCCCTACATCAAGGGAATTTTTCCATCCCCCGGGAAAATCTAGACATTTTTTTTTGAATCATTGCATATTTATCACATTGACTAAATATGCGGCAAGTCCCAGTTTTTAGCTTTATGTTTATACTCTTTAGGGAACGGAAAAATACGGTTTTGAATCCAAATGATTCCGTTTAAGCAATCTGTTAAGCCTATGCGTGCGTAGCTAGAAAACTAGTGTGTATATTGCTGCTGAATTCGAAATGATCAGAAATTGTATTTAATTGTTTAAAACGTTTGTATGCTTCTCTAGATAGTACCTATAATATTTATATGGTAGAGAAATGGAAATACCGCACAAAAATCATGGGGAATATCTACGGAACTCTAGGGTATTTTCTTCTTCTTTTTAATAGTTTGTGACTTTTCATACTTTTTTCATTGTTTCTTAAAAACTCGATAGCTTAAGTCTACGTTTAAATTGGCATTGAACCTTGCACTTGATTGCGGCACAAAAATTGAACAATATCGTCGTATGTTTATTCAATTTTCCCCTTCGAAAATTTATTATGATTTAAAAATCATAAATTCGATTAAGTGCTTATGTCAATGGTGTAAGATTTAGCCAACTGTTTAGCTCTGTATCCATATTTGGTGCTGCAGTTAAGACCAGTCATGCTACTATCACATACTCATGCCTACAACGCGACAATTCGAAACATGCCCTCATTAACCGAACGGACTGTGTAAGTATGAACATAAATTCGTGACAACAGTTTTTTTCTTCAATTTCAAATTATTATACCAACAAATTCAATTGTAAATATTTTATGGCAATGATTGTAATTGTTAAAGTGCTAAACACTATGACACATTCGAGTGTCCAGTGCACAAATCAAACACTGCCGTACTTAATCAAGATAAATGCAACTGATTGATTGAACTTTCGTATTGTTATTTACCAGTGATTATTACGAAATTCGCTTTATATATGTGTGTTAATGTTTACTCTGTTCGATCTGAGGGAAAAGGGGAGTTCATACCGATTGTTAATGTAAATAGAAAAGTGTTATTGGTTTTCGCTAAAGTGTTGCACTGAGTGCCGACAATTCATTCCTCTCAAGGCTTTTGATGTTTGGTTAGTGTAAAAAACAAAAATTGAAAGTAATTATTAGATTTCGTTAGGAAGTCAACATTAAGTATTATTGACAAACTAATCAAATATGATTGGGTGAAAAACATTGGAAATCGTATTTCACATCTAAAAAGCAAAACGATTTGAATAGACTAGTCCAGTGAAACAATATGATTGTGAGTAGTTGGGAGATAAAGCCTTATTGGTCATTGCCAAATTTCGTTTTTGTAATCGTCATTAAAACACATTTAAAAAATTACGCTGTTAACGAATTTTTATCTCTGCAGAAAAAGCATTAAAGATAATTAAGTGGTCATTATGATGCCCGAAAGTTGCTGAAAGTGTTACAAATCAATTAAAATTTTGATGTAAATAAATACAAGTATATTTTTCAAAAGATTATACTGCTTGGAAGTTGTAGTGGTATTTCGAAGCACCCTTAAAGGATAAATCCCAATTTTGCAATAAAGAAAGAAAGACAAGCAGAGAAATGAAAAAAAAAAAAATAATTAGATCACGTAAAAAAATTGTACAACCTTACAAGAAATGATATGTTGTCTGCATTAATGATTATTCAAGATATGTTCAAAATGTTCCTTTGCAGGCTCTAGTAACAATTTAAAATTAAATGGAAGAATTGATTGAAATAAATATTCTACGGACAGAGGCTATATTCCTTGAAATAATAATACCTTACTAAAGTGCATTATGTACTGTAGCTCATAGATTATTTGCCGCATCGCCTTTTAATAATGATATGGCTTCAAACCAGTTTGCAAAATTCAAATGAACACTGAAAGAAAAACTCTTGGTTGGTTCAACTATTTTTAATAGTATTGCAACGATTCATTCAAAATCGTTAAACGAACTACGGAAAATAGTTATTTTTACTTTGTTAATATAGTTAATTTAACGATATAAAAGTAGTTGGCTCTGGTTATACAAAAAATATCGCAAAGTTCATGAAATCCACTGTTTTAATTGTTTCATAACCACGAAAATTAGTTGATCAATAGAAAAATTTTCATCAATTCACTAAAAACTTCAACGTTTCGAATTATCAACAGTTTTTATGGTACTTAAACTACTTTGCAATAGTTGATTTCAACAAAAGTAATTCAGTGAGCAACGTCTTTGGAATTATTCTACGCAAAGTAGAATGGTTTCAACATTTGGACGTTTTTCATGCTCCGAATGAAATTGTTTATCAACCACGCGTCATGGTGCATAAAAGTAATCAACAATTTTCTTATGGTTGTTTTAACTATAGCCCTAGTTGATGCAAAAACAACTAAGGAAAACTGTTGATTTTTCATACTCCTCATACTCATACTCCTATTCTATCATAGAAGTTTCATATGCTACATGGCAAAATTGTGTTCGGTTTGCTGTTCGATATAATTCATATTCATGTTATGCTGTGAAGCCTTTATATTACGCTGCATGACGCCTTTTGTGCAATTAATGTATGCATGTAAAGGACACACATTGCGATGCAGTGCAGCGCCGAAGCAGTGAGCGCATACAATGTATATACTCTGACCTAGCTTTTCTTACTTAATTATCTGTGCCGCTTTTATATGGCTGTTTTGAAAACCATTAAGAATTGTGGGCTGCAAATATTTTTAGTCTTTTGGCAAAACAGTAGGATTTTATTAAACCCTTTACGTTTACCGCCCCGGACAAATGCCTGGGTTGTACGTTTCTAGAGCTAACCCTGCCAGAACACACGAAATTAAGCTATAGTTATTTCGTACTATGTATATTGTTGGAATACCATTGTTTGTGGTTGCTTACTTTTTTTGCACCACGGACGTTGTTAATCAACTACGCGTCATGGTGCATAAAAGTAATCAACTATTTTTTTATGGTTGTTTTAACTATAGCCCGTAGTTGACGCAAAAACAACTAAGGAAAATTATTGATTTTACCAAGATTTTTCTTTCAGTGAAGGCTGGAATTAGCATTGGTCTATTAATTCTCGGATCTCGTGAACTCAAGAATTTTTTAATAAAATGCCTCGCTGCACAGCAATTTCACAGTGTGACCTTGGTGAGACCTTGGTATTGGACGACTTCACTGTCGTAAAAAAATGATCCTTTCAAAAGTGACCGGATTTTAAAGATTCAAAAATATATTTTTCTTATCTGTATTTTTATTAAAAGTTTCGGAAATTAACAATTTATACTAATTATTAAACTCGTGATATGTGATTACTCCAGAAGAACTTAATTGATTTTTACTTGAATTTAGGTATGTTCCCTTTCGTATTTTGTCGTTTATAGTTATTATGGAATTAGTATGTTGCTAAAAAAAATTTCATCATTTACATCGGAATGTTGATTTCATTTAATTTCATTATCTAAGTTAATAATAACTTCTATGGCTTCTTCACTTAAATCACCTTCAACAAAAGAATTTTCCCTATTTTCTGGCACAGTCTCATTTGTGGTCACAAATTTATCAACTTTTGGCAAATTTCGAACCCCAAACAAACTGGTTCTGTTAGGTCTGGTTGAGAACTACGACTAAAAAAAATGGTAGCTTGATGTTTTCTAGATCATCAACGCTGTGACAATTAATGTAATCACTAAAAAAGGTAATCGTTATACAAGATTTCGACCTGGCTCTCCAAATTATGCTTAGACTTCGATACCTGACAGTTTTTTCCGCATAAACTTTATGTTTTTTGGGTTTTTCGCGAACCTGAAAATCTTTTTTCCCTATCAGGTTTTTCTCCAGGCCTCAGAACAGAGAGATTTAAGGAAATGAAACAAGCGTATACATATACGAAATTTTGTGAAGCAATTTGACTGCAAATGTATAATCTAAATTACTACCTCAGATTTTCCCTTTGATTTCTCTGCTATCTAAGTTCTACAAGCTTTTGGTTGTTACTGATCAAATTTGTTTTATTAGAGTCTATGCGAAAAAAAAACTATTTCAGTGCATATGACGGCCATTTTCTGTTCGCAGAGGAGAAGACTATCAAATTTGACCATAGTCCTATAGTTTCTGCTTCAAGTCTCACTGTTGTTTTCATTTCCTTATAAGTCTCTCTTCTGAGATCCAGCCTCAGAAAACCATTGGTACAAAAATCTATTAATCTTTCAGTGCGAAAAATTTGATATCAATTGTTTTCTTTGAAATTTCTCAATTATCACTTTGTGACCACAAATCCAATGACCTAGAAAATACTCTTCATATGCTTGTATTATCCTTCAGCTTGTTGAAATTACCATACAAATCTCTCATTTAGTGTCCAAATTAACAGGTTTTATTGTAATATTTGATTATCAATGGATCGTTTCTGTGACTTACAAACAGATATTATCTTTAATGCAATGCCGCATTTGACGTCATTTTGACATCATTCTCCATTAGTGGCATTAGAGCAAGGAGTTTTGCGATTTCTATTTACTGTTTCAAATCTTAATACACAACGCACACACATTTCAGCAAATGATTCTTAACTGCACTGTACGTAAACTGTTAAACTTAATTTGCGTAAAGAAACGACCCGCGGTTTGAAAGTCTGCTGAAATTGTTAATTTGAGTCCCTTTACAGCGCAGCATATTATCGAGTGTATTTACATGAGGTTCGAGTAAAAATAAATAAGGCGCGTATTCGCATCACACAAAATGGTCAATACTATCATAAATTATCACCTGTACAGGGACACAAATTAACAATTTCAGCAGACTCAAACTGCGTATTAAAGAACTTGAATTTGACGTTAGTCTAATTGAATGGGGAGGTCAGTGGTTAATACGGTGTAAAGAATTGTTCCAATGAAAGAAACTTGTGGAACTTCCGATGTAACAGGTCCTTTTGAGTGAATTTGCACAATTAATGCTGACATAGTATTATCTGTTGGTGAGAAAACTTACTGCGTGTCTTTTCATCACTTCAGAGAATCCAATCCTGATAAAAATTAAACAATGACCCTTTGCGCCACAAGAAATTTGAAGCCTTTACTACTGAAAGAATGTTGCGCTCCTCCAAGAGAGTTGATTCGATAATAAAAGTACGAAATAGCCTGCGGCATTTGAAGCAAAACTGGTATTCAAGAATTACATGAGTGAGCTGAAAATAGTTTTTATCATGTTCATCCATTGTCTCTTTCATCCATTGTCAACTAAGCAGAACGATTAGACGGAAATTGCTGGCTCTTTTACTTTTGTCCTTGTCCACTTTTGATGAATTCAGAAAAAATGACATTTTTCAGGGCGTTGTACAATTCAGTCCAGAAAGTTCTGTCCCTAAAAACTATTAGATGTTTAGTAATGAAATTAGCCATAACATAATGCCCAGAAGACTACTTACTTTCATACCGTGCAGCAGTTGGATCTGCTCATATTCGTTTTGCAGTTCCACAAAAGAATTTTATGCGATCAGTGAATCAATTTCAAGTGCAAGAACGAATGTAGATTTTGAGACATTTCCTTCAAATCAAATAAGCAACAGCAGCGTAACTAACAAGGCATATTTTTCAATTAACTTAATATTGCTTTAACCTAGCTGCACATGAAGTAACATTTTTTCTTTATTTTCAGTTAATAAATGGATGCACTTATAGTCATGAAAATTATTGTATCTGCAGAACTCAACAGCTAATGTTTAAGGTAAGATTTGTTTTATTTTTTATTTCGCATACTCAAATTTCAAATTGAAAGACTTGCCTGAATCATAAAAATTGTCTGCAGCATCAAGCCGAAAAAGCGTAATGAAACACAAGTTCGATTCAAACTGTAGAAAAGCTTTTAATTAATCGTATAGTTATATCTAGCCACAAAGCGAATATGAGTACGCTATTATTGGAAACTCGGCACTAAAACATCAATTACACATAACTAAGCGAAGAATCAAAGCTGATTTCTTTTTATAAATGTTACTCTCTATTAAAATCATACGATAATCATTTAATTTTAAACCAATCAATGCAAATGTTAATAGGGAAAATATTTTTACATAGAATTTTATATCGAAAAAAAAACACTCTTTCCGTATCTCAAATGAATAATCAGATAATCATTTTATCCTTGTGTGTTTATCGTTGCCATAAGCTATTTGAAACAAGCATTTGCCTTAGAATCGCAAGATACGTACCATTGTATGCATAACCTTTCACAGATAGAATGTAACCCGCTTTTATCATTTGCGTTCATTATGAAAACAAGCTGGCAGCTATTTTTGAAGCTTCCCTACTGCACCACGCGCCACATCATACAAAAACACTTCGTCCTGAAGTCACGCCAGCACGAAAATTCTTACTTAGGGAAATAAATGCTGTTGGCTGTAGTAAACACTTAAACAAAACGTCGACTGCCAATTAAAATTGTTCCGTAAGGCATACACATGTCATTCAATCATTTTCGATAGCGACAAGCTTTGTGAAGTGAAAGGGTTGATATCGCTGTTGTTAAGGCCTGTAAATTGAAATAATTTGATGTCAACTCTTGAAAATTCCTTGGAGAGGTAAAAGGTGGTATTCTTAATTTAGGCGCTGATGAATGGTTGTTTGGATATCGCATACTTTCGAAAATGGCAGTGACGCTTATTTGAAATATAATTTTAGCACTTGAGCTTGGAGTGAAGTTATTTTTGAGAGGATTTCGCAAAGAAGTAATTTAAATTCTCGGGACGTAAGTTGATTCAAAGACTATAATCGCAATTTTCGCTAAATTTTTCCTTCACCTCTAAAATATTGTATTTAATTCCAAAAGAAACGAATATAATTAAGTTTACAAAAACTTCCAGTTAAAAGGGCTAAAAGAATTGGAAACATTTCTAAAGCTGCTCTAAAGTATCTTGAATTTCGTTTAAATGTTGTTTCCTCCTCTCTGACAAGACAATAACATGCTCATTTCTATTCGAAACACTATTTTCTTCGCTAACTTATGATGTAATATAGTTCTTCCCTAAATCTGAGTATCGTAGCGCCCATTAACAAAATGCCTCCTATTTATTTTCAGTAGCTCACCGTAGTGAGAAAACTGAAGTGCATATAGCTCTGCTTACTCAGTGGAGCGCGCAAAGAAGAGATAAATTAGCGTTTGAACCCATGATCAATAGCAGTACAAGCTAGACTGCTCGAAAATGGGCAAACTATTCCCAAATAGAGCAACTTCTTTTTCCCCGGAAAATCCGCTACCATAAATCGATGTGTCCCAATAATAAGGTGGCATCGCAAATAGCTGCCTCTTCTGCTGCTACTACTCTGAATGACTTTAGTCTAGGAGTTTCTCGTCGTCGTATTTATTTTTCACTTTGAAAGTCCTGAATCCGATGGCAGTGAAAATTTATGATGCAGAACACCTCCGGACCGCCGAAAAAAAAAACTGGGTAGGTACAGTAAAAAAAGATCCGACTCAGTTCGATTCTGGCAGCAGGATATACATGCATGTGCAAATGGCACTTAATTATTTATGTACTTTTTTTCTTCTTTTCTCGCTGTCGATTCCGATCCAACTTTGGATGTAGAGTCGACTTATATTCACAAAGAGAATGTGGATCTACGTTTTCGTTTCTTTCGTGTTTTTGCAGTATATCCTGAAACCGAACTGTATTTGTTATGGTCGATGAATTCTTGTAAAGCGGACTCGCTTTGGATGGGCTTTAAAAATAAAGAACTGGCAAAAACAAAGCAAACTCTAAATAAATTATGAAGTCCTTTTCATTAATGGTGTTTGATAATTGATGGTTGAGATTATTTTGTTGTAGCCCAACGTAAATCTACTTAAGTGAGATTGGTGTGAAGCTGATAAATTATTATGGGTGTGAAACTGTTAAATCGCAAATAATGAATATGATTTGGATTGGGAATATGCTGGATTAATACGTCCAGCCAGAAAATTCGATTTTCAATTCCGCATAAAATATGAAAGATGCTTGAAACCGAGATGATTATCTTGCATATATAATGCTTATCAACCATATTCCAATCTAGAAAGAAATAATTCTTAAATTAGGTGTTGTTATCTTAATGATACATCCCACTTCGCAGCTTCTTGCAGCGAACCTTCTAAATATCTTGTTTCATCAACCACGTTTTTCGAACGCTAATTTTCTTAATCTTTGCAGGATGTTCAGTCGTCAATCCTATCTGTTGAGCGATTTCTGCTTTACTCTACATAACCTTGTCTTCTGTGGCCATTTTCACCCAGTGATTTGCAAAAATAGAATTATTGACTTACATATTTGACGTTCTAATTAGTTTCTCGCTCTCAATATCCGCACACATAATCGAAATATATGTATATCTTTTTATACTACTTATGACACTAAATGAGAAAAATTTGATTCTACAATAAATATCTTGTCTAGAGAGCTTGCAACCCAAAAACTCATTTCAAATTCACCTTCACTAACTGAAATACTTTTTCCAACTACTCATCAAAACAATAAAAACATCTTATCTCGCAAGCGCAAAACAATCGTACTATCAAAAATCCAATTTATATCCTAAGCACCTGTCAAATTTACACTTCGACTGTCCCAATTTATGTCCTTCCTGCCATTAGATGGATAATAGCAATCATTATTTTTAATGTTTAACAATTTATTTCTCTTATCATGAGCCGACACGATTCGTTACCGACGACGGCGGCACACACATACACAAACGACGCTTTCCTGATTTCGAAACAGAAACCAGTAGGACGCCACCGTTAATTTCATTCATGATAAGTGAACTCGCATTTTCGCTACATCCTCGAATAATTACATTTACAACTGTCTCGTGAAAGAGATATTGTTCTGAGAATTGATTGGCCATTTGCACCTCTAATCCGAATTTCCGCCTCATTCAGAAATAAGAGTGAAAACGAAAAATGTCCTTTCCAGGGGCAAGCAAACCCGATACCTTGCTCCCGGAGTAACTTTCAATGTTGCTTTTGAATTCTCGCTCCGGCAATAATCAAGTTTCGTTTTTAACACCAGGACATGCTATGACTTCTGATGAGCCTTCAAACTGCGATGAGATGTACAAACACAAACGTGCGATCTAACTGTAAAACAACAGCCACTTGCAAATTGACTTTTTCGAAACGTCTATTTTGTGTACGTACTCGTTCAGCTTTCGAAAAATGTGTTGTAGTCATCGCTATCCACTTCAACAAGAAAGATGTTGATAGCGGGGGTGGTTTAAATTTCCATCTCAGATTCCGACGGCCTGGATGTGTGCCTGTTTCGTCTCAGATGACAATAAAATGGCAATAGCGGCATCTAATGTCGTTACATTTTCACGAGAATTAAGCTATTTTGTATCCTATTTCGCACAACACACAAATTGAGCTGCTTTCGCTGTTGCGAAGCTATGAGATGCTCTCATCGCAGTAAAATAAAATTGTGTTCTTGTAGGAGGTCTTGATAATGTCACTTTTCTGAAATGCTTTAAGATTCAGGAGGATTTTGATTCAATTTTACGTTGATCACTGTTCGGTATTCTGTATTTCCGGATTTGTTTTTTACATTTAAAGAACTCAAATCGCAAGCTGATGTATACTTTTTTGCCACCGTCTTATGTTAAAATATACAACTATAAACATAAAATATACAACTACACAATAATCTGCCCACAGGAAAAAATCCTTAAATAAATGAAGCTCTGCCGTCTCTAAAATGTATTTATAAATTTTAAATCTCTGTATTCAAAATAATTTTTTTTGTCTTCAAGAACCTATAAATAAACTCTATATATTTATACCAACAAATGAAAAGTGCGCATCTAAATATGACGAACAAGTACGTACTATACTAGCCTATACGAAGTACATCACTCGTGTAGTAAACTATGGCTTCTCACTTCTTCGAAAACCATGAAACTTTCTAACGTCGAGCTTGAAAAGACAAAGCCTGTGTAAAGAATTGTTGTTTGCAGTGAGAAAACAACAAGAACGGATTATTCCTTCAGGTGTTAGAAATCCTTTGTCGTTAGCTTTTTGATTTTGTTGTTTCACTCACCAACTCTTTGAAATTTCTTGTTGTTGGCATGTCCTTTGCAACGTGGCTGAAAACAATCGCTTTGAAATATTTTGACGTGCTGTTAAAGATTATGTTCGAGCAAGCATACCGTTTTTTATTATTTTTTCATCAGAGGTTTTATGAACGCGGTATAACTGAAGACGACATTGTAGATTGAGTGCCTAATGATGATAGAAAATGTGTAGTTTTCTTGGCCAAGCAATTGTTTGGGCAGGAAAGTAATGATGTTTTTTGACGTAATCGGGGTCAATTTGAACATCAAATGTTAAAATGCATGGTAAATGTATGAATATTTATAAAATTGGATCCATTTTGAATTTTGGAGCACAAGATGAAAAAGAAAGTTAAAAAAATCTAACAGTGAAGTAAAAGAGTTTTAAAATCTCTCTTTTTCAAATAACTTAAGTATATTTATTAACTAACCGATTCTCGAAATTTCAAACAATCGCAAAAAAAAAACGAGGAACAAATTTTTCACGTGCATCATCTACTTTAAGGAGGCGGCTGGTCGTAAAAATCCAAACAAAAGTAGATTTTCAGATTTTAACGGTACTTTTAGTACTTGCACTTGCTTGCATTTACTTACTCAAAGTACGATGTATAATGAATGCGTGCTCAGATGGCCTCTAGCACTGCGAACTTCCAGGTCTATTATAGCTCCTCAGTGCGGCCTATATGATATTCGGGCTTCTAATGAGTCAGGCTATATCCTGGAATGGAGAATTTTTCTATGTCCCAGGTGGAAAAAAGAACAGAGCTAGGAAGCTGTAATCTTCACCTTGCTAGTGCCAGACAATGTGTTAGACGGTGCTGTTCACACTGCCGCTTCTCCAGAGTATCTACAGCAGTCTTCTCATTCGCTACCTATCTTGTGTATGTACTTATTTCAAAGAAGATGGCCTATTAGAGCTGCCACTTTTACGGAGAGCCACTACTTCTTTGGATTTTTTTCGTATCCCAGCTGGAGTAATCTTTTGAGTATTTTAAAACATCTAGATCAAGCCAGGAACTGTTTTTTTTATCTTTTCCTTAGTCCATGCTTTGATTGCACTGACTATATCAGTCTTTATAAAGTTCCAAAGGCCAATAATAGCCCCTTCTCTTGCCTTGGCCAGTTTGATCAGGTCTGAGAAAAAAAAGGATAATTAGTGAGGCCATTCTCCTCTTCACTAAAAGCGGTCATGGACACATGAAATGCAGGATGGATTCATCTTCATCTTCCCAGCCACAGCTCCGACAGCCTTAGATTTAGCTTATCCGAGTATATACCCCAGCTGATTTCATTGTTCAGCTTTGAGCCATCGACATGACATACGCATTGAATGAGCCCACTTTTGAGTGTGACATCAGCATTACATGGGCTCAGAGCCAAATCAGTGCTAATCAAGAGTCCGCTTCAACTGAACTTACACCATCAACTTACTGACTGCGAGACTAAAAACCTAGTCTGAAGTCTGCGAGGGTTTTGACGGGACAGAGATGATTTTCTTAACTGTCGTTACGTTGCCTGAAGACGCCTAGATCCAAAATGTTACAATCACGACAGATAAACAAAAAATAGCGGTCATTATAAAGAGTCTTGATCAATTTCTTGTTCAAAAAGTAGGACGTCGGAAGATCCCCAAAATAGGCATTTGTTTGGGCTATGACCTCCTCGTTAGACGTAAGCCTTTGTCTGCCAAGCCATTTCTTCAAGTAAGGAAATAAGAAAAAGTCACTGGCGACCAAATCTGGTAAATTCCGTGGATGTTGTAATAATTGGAACTTTAATTTCATAATTCATCGCAACTGCGCAGGTGTGCACTCGTGCATTGTCTTGATGAAAGAGGATATTTTTTCCTTGACTCGACGAAAAAGCGCCAAAACAGCCTCAGAGTCGACCACACGATTGCGTTTATTCTCCACTGTGAACAAACGTGGCACCTATCTTGCCGTGATTTTTTTACATCCAAATTTTCGTGCAAAATTGAAGTGACGGTACCTTGCTCAACTATTTGATTCGTCGATCACGTAAAACCACATCCTGGATTTTGTAAATTATTTTGGAAGGTAGACATTTCCACGGGGCGTCTGGAACGATGTATCGATGGCCACGTTTAAACTCATTCCATTCACCCAATTGTAAACCGTTGCAAACACAGGATCAAATGTGCCATTAACTTCACCCAACTTAGTTTTGATTTTTTCGGCGCTAACCCTTGTAAATACAAGTGTTTAATCACCGCTCGAAACTCAATTGTTTTGAAATGAAAGTGTTTTACTTCAATCGACAACAACAATGAACTATGTGATGGATACAGCTGAAACTCTAACAGCAGACTAGTTAGGAGTGCTGCTTACTAGGAAAAATGTTCGATACTACGAGCCAGCATATTGGATTTTCAAAAGACTTATTGCACGACTGTATCTTCGGTTACACGTAGAATTTTGAAGTGGTATGCTAGCTCGGCTGACTAATATTCATTCCATTCTTTTTTTTTATATCTACGATTCGTTATTGTTGCACTCAAGCTCTAAGCAACCAAAATAGGTTACTTTCTTTCTTATAAGTAATATCAGCGTTAGAATGTTACTTGCATCATATCTGAAGACGGCAGATTCAAATAATAAAACTATCAAAATCACTTAAAATTACAAAATCGCAAAATTATCACATAAATCAAAAAATCATATGTTATAACCGAAAAAATTGTGTTCCGAAATGGCGCTATCCAAAATGAACTAACTTCATAAACTGTATATTTTAACGATAATCAACCATATGCAATGATAACGAATCAAATCGTTTTATCATTCAGGACTGTTAGCAAAACTAACGTTTTCCGCACAAAAAGTTTAGACAGACTCGTTTTGCACTCAGCGAACGTTTAAATTTGATTAGCGCCGTTATACCAAATAAAAGTACTAAAGGAAAACGAACTCCGGAATTAATACGGTTAGCACCACAAACTCGTCGTGTTAAGTAGAAATGAAAGCCGAAATGATATTTTATTTCTTCTCTATTTAAAGTCCTTCAGTATTTTTTAACCAATTTAAAAGAAAACCATAGCATTGTTAAATTAAAATGAAAACTAATTAAAACTTAATAGAAAAAAAAACTTGTTTGTACTTTGGTTTAAACGATGTAGGCAAAGTTTTAAAGCTTTAAAAGAACTGAGCTGACGTCTGCTGCGAAACGGTGCATAGTTTGGAAATCATTTAATTAGGATTCAATTTTCAATCGCAATCGAAACAATTCTAAAATTTGGAATAGCTTTGTCAGAATGTTTGGTTTCGACGGTAGAAAAAGGTTTCTTGTGTTTTTTTTAAAAGTCCCCAGCCAACAAAAAATTAAATTTAGGCTGCAGCAATGCAAAGATAAGTTTTTGGGTCTGCTTGTAAAATTTACAATATTTTGCATTAACTTTCATCCTTAAAATTAAAAAAAATTGAAATAAAAAAAGCAAATAGAGCAAAAGTATTTATTCTAGCAACGCTAATAGTAAATTGCCAAAATGAGGAGTGGGACTTTCACCCTTTTATTTTGCTCGTTTTCAAAGATATTTACTTCTACATTAAATAATATCATACTCTGCTTAAAATGAATATTCAGCAGTTTCAAATATTCGGCCAACGATATTTAATACAATTTTCTGTGATTATATATTCCGGGTCTGTATCTTACCCCTAATATCTGCACTTCCAGCACTCAAATAGACCTTTTTTTAAAAAAGGCATTTTCTTAATGCCAATCAATTACCCGCAAATGATCCACAATCGCCGCAGCATAGACTCATTTCCTATAATTTGAAGTCTAGTTGAAAATTTAAAGCAGATCTCTGTCTTTAATGTCGATTTTATCCTGATTCACCCGATGTCTTCTAAGAACAGCAGAAATAATGCAGGATTTGTATTCTTCCACAATATCTCAGTAAGACAGGCTTACTATCGACGGGTGGTACAGTCTCAGGCAGTGGTGTCGAGATTGGTTGTTTGTCGAGAATTATCTGCTTTACACTGTGGCTTTTTTCTTCTCCCTAAATGAGAGCAGCACGTTTCAACGACTTGACACCATAGGCGTAGGTGTAGAACATAGCAGAGGCTGAACGAAGTAATAAGCATTTAAAAACGACATAATCTCATTACTTCATGAATAAATATTAAATATTGACATTATGGTAGTGGGTTTGCTGGAGTTGAAGGGGAGAAGCGAGTCTGGGCCAAGTCAAGTGAAATACGGCGGAAAACACGATCTTCCTTTCGAATTATTATCCTGGGAGGAAATAGAGTCTGAGACTAGACTGGCTTCGGCTTGGTTCAAACTCACATCATCGTCGTCTCTTCGAACAATGCCGTTACTAAGTTCGTGCTAGTGCTCAATGGTTTCATTCACTCTTACCCTGCAAACTGAAAGCGGGAATACGGAAAGGAATAGACTGACATCGTTCTGTCGGATTAATTTGCATACAACTTTCAAATGGAGATTCCCGAGAGTCGTTTGAATTGTAGTTTTTCTGGTGGATTGAAGTAGAACTTTAGTAAGGGTGAATGTGGCTTTGAAACTATTATTATGACGGGATTTGTAAAAAAAAATACTTCCTAGTCAACCATCGGAGCTGAATTTCAGTTCTCGAATAAATGAAATTTGAATAGCTTTGACGCAAAGTATTTGTTCGACCAGGGCTTTTTTCTTTGCAAATTTTTAGAGATATTCAATCGATTTTTCGTTGCTTAGTCGATTTATCCATAAAATATAGTCCTGGCAGACTAATAGATTCTTCAAAGGGATCATCATAGTTCAACAATCAGTACTTTTTTAAGAAGCTGAAATGCAATTTGCTCCTTGATATGGAAATTCAAGACTGATACTATGATTTTGATGGCCAGTAAATTTTGAATTAAGAAATAATTTTTTACTTGTTAGGCACCCATTTAGATTGATGAAAATGTGAGAAATTTCATCGTATTGTTTGAAAATTGGAGAAGAAAAGATATTGAAATAGCTGAGGTGTTTGATATGGCTCCATATAAAGAATTTTGGCCAACAAACGGCATATGAAAAAGGTCTCTCCACGTTGAATACAGATATTACTAATCAGGGGGCAAAAGAAGAGAAGAGTTAACATTTCAAAGGTTAAGCTTGAAAACTATCATTTTTGTAGTGATTTGTGACCATTTGTGATCCATGATTTTGGGCCCTAGATGAAACAACAGATTGGTAGACTCTTCACTAGCGACAATGAAATGCAAAGTGTAAAGCTCGGAGAGGACGATTACGGCGTCTGTTTTTTGTGGCGTCGGCAAAATAATTATGGTGGGATATTTGGAAAAGAAAGTCTTTATTAATCTCCCAACGCAGACCAAACTGGAAGGTTAAAGAAAAGAAACGGGCAAACTACGAACAGGAGTTTTGTTTTACAAACACAACGCATCTGCACACAAAGCTGAAGTCGCGGTGGCTGCAATTCGAAAAGAAGGTTTCGCACTGCTTGAACACTCGCTCTATTTAGCTCAAGGACATGAAATAATAAGAGGATAGCGAAGTAATTATCACTGTATAGGTTTTGTAATAAATATAATTAAATACAAGAAGGATGAATATTAGCCAAATTCGAACGCCATGCACTGAAAAAAATCCACATGGCGCCCAGAGCCATGTAACATAGCGCATTATTTCTGGCCCCATACGCTATGTATATAGTACTCTGAGCTATGCAATATGGCTCACAGCGCCATAATGTCAGAATCTACATAGCGCGTGGTCCTATGTAACATGGCGCAGCATTTATGGTACCACACGCTATGTACATAGTGCCCTGAGCTATGCAGTATGGCTCCCAGCGCCATAATTACATGGCGCAGAAATTATAGCCCCACACGCTATATTACATAGTGCCATGAGCCATGCAATATGGCTTCAGTTGAAGAAGATAACTCCAATTATAACTCGCAGCCATACTGTGTGAGGGATCGTATAAATGTGAGTATTAACGATAGAAGCACTCTGGCCAGATTCGGCTTATTCCCGCCAATTGTGCTATCTAAAAGATAAATTGGCGGGGGAAGATTTTGGATTTCGTGGGTTGGTGGATTTAGGGCTATATAATGTATATGGAAAACTGAAGTTGGGATATATATTGTTTATGAAAAACTATATTTGGGGTGTATATTGTTTTGAAAAACTATATTTGGGCTGTAAATTGTTTTGAAAAACTATATTTGGACTATATATTGTTGTTGAAAACTCTATTTGAGCTATACAGTAAAACCTTTAATCGGGACACATCGAACCACCTGAATAATCGATCTACCTGAATAATCGAACTATAAAAATACCGTGCATCCAATTTCTGCACCAGATGCCATGTACTATATTCCTCTACGCCATGTACCATAGTCGTCCACGCCATGTACTATAGTCCTCCACGCCATCTGCATGGCGTGGAAGACTATAGTGCATTGCGTGGAGGACTATAGTACATGGCGTGGAGGGCTATAAGCATAGCGCCTGCTCCTATGTACTTTTCGCCATGTACTATGGCGTGTGGCGCTATATTTTATCACAATCCCCAAATCGACTATGTACATGGCGCCAGAAGTCTATAAATTATGGCGTCTGGCGCTATGTGTTTTTTCAGTGTAGGAGTCTGGAAACACAAAAAAAATGTTGTCTAAGCCAAATCCTTGTTTATTCTGAGAGTACATTGCTCTTAGCTTTAAGGGGGCAAGATGGTTTCCGAGGCCGAAGAAAAGCCGATTTTTGCGATTTTTTTCTCAGCTTTGAGTGAAAATAATTACTAATTTTTTATAACACATTAAAGAACTATATTTTGAGAGTATGTAGGAATTATTGTAGAAAAAAATATTAATTATTTATCCCGTGGTGGCAGTAGATCAAAGGCGCTTCGAAAAAAAGGCGTCGTGCGGTGCGTAAAACCTGGCCTGACAGTGTTATCTGAAATCCAAAAATCGAAGTGATTTACTTAATATATTAGTTTTTTTCGCGGATGAACGAAATTATATTGAAAAATATGCGATTTCCGAGTTTTGGTGCGGTTTTCAATTTGGAGGTACCATTTTCACATAAAAAATCAGCCTATGATTGCCTGTAAAAAATAGTAAAATTTTTTAAAAAAAAAAAACGATCGTTCATCCGCGAGTATTTATCATATTAAAGATGTCCGGCAAAGTTCATTGAGATCGGTGCATTAATTTTTGAGTTATGTTACGCACCGACTTCAAAAATGTAGTTCGGAGTTTCGAGCTAGACTATTTCGGTTTCTCGTTGAAATATACCTGGCAACACGATCATAAAATAACCGGTATCTCTGCGAGTTTTAGTCCGATTGACTTGAAATTTTCAGAGGATATTCCTGAGATATTGTACTTTCATATAAAAAAAATAATGGAAAAATTTTTTTTGTTTAAGTTGGAAACCATCCTGCCCCCTTAATGCAAAAAAACACAATATATCGCAACAATTTTCTAAATATATACAAACAACAATCTTTATTCCGGCAGCAAATATCATGAAAGACAAAATGACAATACAAGAAACTACAAAAAGCCTCAGCTAAAGTTTTCAACTTAAAAGACAGGCTTTAGTTTTGTTTATAGTGCAACATGGCACCATGATAGATTTCATACAAAACGGTAATAATGTGACAGCTTGGTCATTGCTGTCGAATTTCACACAAACTTCAATATTTCTTAGTAGGTGCTTGTGTTTATTTCTTATTATTGCTAAAATAGTCTAAGCGTCGAACTATTGTTCTGACGGAAAATACCTTCATGTTAAAATATTTAAATATTTTAACATAGATAGAAATTATAGAGTCCCATAGATATTTTAACACTGAATTATCTACAAAGCAAATAAAGATTGAACGGCCAATGAACTCGTCATTAGATTCAATTCGCTCTGTCTTCTATAACATCAAAAAAATTCGCACTTGGTTCGCTTTTCCGAATTCTTCTATGGCTGATTAAAATCGCCGAAAGCTGTTCAAATAACTGCTGCGAGTGGCTCGAGACTTTATGTTATTGTTTCACATTAAATGCCCTTTCACATATTACGTATCCGCAGACCAAAGTATTATTCAAACAACTAAAACCTCGTAACCATTTTCACAAACCGACAACACCTACAACAATTATAGCAATTATCATACGATGTGACTAATTTACTTTCATTTTTTTCATTTCCAGGACACCAGCATTCATTGAGCGTTTGTGATAGCAACTGATAGCAGTGTTTCGTCCGAGAACGAATCGCAGTCAAGATGAAACCACAAACCAGAACTATGGGTAAAAACGAAAGCACAGACAACACCAATACAAATGAACGACGGACTAGAAGCAGTCGATGTAGAAGCAACAGGTTGATTTGCCAGGATAACAGAAAATGCCATCGAAACAGTCGAACGCAATTCAACCTCATCATTACAGCTGTAATGCTATTAATGACAAGAGTAACCGTTGCGGATGCGAAGCACCATGTCTACATGACGGGCAATCATCAGCATTTCGCCATGGAACCGCAGGATCAAACAGCCATCGTGGGAGCACGTGTCACGCTACCGTGCAGGGTGGTAAATAAACAGGGTCTGCTTCAATGGACCAAAGATGATTTCGGTCTTGGTACTTCACGTAATCTGAGCGGATTCGACCGTTATTCGATGATTGGCAGCGACGAGGAAGGAGACTATTCATTAGATATCTATCCGCTGATGTTGGACGATGATGCCCGATACCAGTGTCAAGTGAGTGGGGGTCCAGAAGGACAGCCGGCCATCAGGTCCACCTTCGCAAAATTAACAGTGCTGGTACCACCGGAAGCACCGAAAATAAATCAGGGTGCGAATCTTATGACGACAGAAGACCGTCCCGTGGAAATTGAATGTACTTCAGTGGGCGGAAAGCCGGCTGCCGAGGTAAGAGCTTGTTTTCGATGACTATTTGCAAACTTTCGACGTCAAAGCGTACTTGTTAGAAACAACGCTTTCGGCCCGAAGGCGTTGTGTTTACTGAGCAATGGATTTCGTTGGCAAACAGAAGATTCTTGATGTTGGATAATTTTCCTCTTAAGTGTATAAATATGCCTAGGAAACAGATCAAACATATTAGAGAGAATTACAAGAGTTTTGATGCTAAGCTATCTGTGACTTGGGCTTCGAATATTGGATTGAAGAGGGATTATTTGAAGACTTTTTTCTGGCTATGAGTTTTTGTTTTTGCTTTTGATATACTTACTTATGTTAATTCTATTCGAAATCGTATTATCTTGTGTATATGAGAAAGTATTATGTCTCTTTTCAAAGTTTTAAATTTTGAAAGCTAACTTCCTATTATTCATTATATATTTTTTAAATATTTCTTTCAAGTTTTCAATGAGCTTAATGCTAAACTCAAACGCTTGAAAAATATTATCTTTTCACTTCAAAATCCCTAAATGCTTCGAAAACATTTTTGTTGTTGTAAATTTTGAAATATTAGTTCCTCAATTAAAAGGCAACGTCATTCAAAAAAGAGAAACGTTTTCAGCCTGCCCGAAAGTGTATTTCTGTTTTCACGCCAAAAACTTAATCTATCATATTGAGTGCGATGATTCTACACGTTTATTTCAAACACAAAAATCCAGTCAAACAATATGTTTGTTTGTATGCATATGTCCATCACGTTGATATATGTATGCATTTTACTTTGCAGATTACATGGATAGACGGCCTAGGCAACGTGGTGACTGATGGCGTTGAATACACGACACAACCTTTCCATGACCAGCGACGCTTTACAGCGAAATCCGTACTGAGATTGATCCCTAAAATGGAACACCATAATACATACTTCACATGTCAAGCTCAAAATACAGCGGATCGTACATATCGCTCGGCAAAAATCAAAATTGAGGCAAGTAATAAATTTAAATACAGTAGCCGTCACAAGGAGTTGGACAAGTTTTACATTTTCACAATATGTTCTTTTGTGTACCGTTTTCATTTTCAATCACTTTTCAAAACTGTAGCCTAGCTTATAGCGTGCCTGTCAATAATTTAATAATATTAAAGCTAACAAATGCTTCCCGTTTACAACAGGTGAAATATGCGCCCAAAGTGAAGGTGAATATAATTAGTGGATCCTTGGCCGGTGGTCGGTTGCAAGAGGGTTCCGAGGTGCGTCTCGAATGCAAATCAGATGCAAATCCTAGCGACGTGCAGTATAGATGGTTCGTCAGCGATCAGCCCATGCCTGGCGGGTATAAAACAGAAATGGTTAGTACGATATAAAAATACATTACCGACCAGCCGCTGCACTAAGCCGAGTAACGTCATCTTGTAGGAACCTTACACTGCTTCCTAGTGCAAGCTAATAGCCGGTCAACTTCAAGTAAATGGCACCAAATTATTCTCATAATATATTTTTTCCTTATTCTTGAACAGATTATTCATAATGTTACGCGGAAATTTCATGATGCTATAGTGAAATGTGAGGTGCAGAATGCGGTGGGTCGAAGTGAGGATAGCGAAACATTGGATATAAGCTGTAAGTAGCTGTTGGAGGATTTTGAAATGTTTATTGTGCCTGTAACCCTTTCGATGATTAGAGGAAAGGTAGGAAATCATGCAATGGTTTGATGAAAATTGATTTTAAGAGTAACTACGAGACATGTATATAAGTGCGATTCAAAAAAAAAACCTAAAGGGACGTTTTCGTATATAAGATGATCCAATTGAGTCAGAAATATTATATCTCCAAAACTCTACTTAAAACGAAGAATTAATCCCAGGTGAACGTTTTCTGGATCTAGGGGTTGGAGATGGGAGAAAGCTTCATTCACATATTTACAATCAATCTCGTCGACATTGATTATACATTTTTTCTGTGTTGATATCCCTGAATTAACTTAGGTACCTATTCAGAGCTAAGTGAATTTAAAGCTCGTTCCGTTCTATGTGGGCTTAATCATAAAATGAGTCGTAGAATTGATCAACCTCACATACCAGGAACCAACGCTCTATCTATAAGTCAGCTTCATATATACTCAGCAAGAGCGTGTCTTCGATTATTCGAAAAATTTAAAAGTCAACACCACCCTCTTTTACAGCTAAATTTTCCTATCCCTGAACTCTTTCTCTAGCCTTGGTTCGTTTTAGTAGTTGATGGATTGTCGTGAAGAACACACTTTGACAAAATGAGTTCCGTCTACGCCAAGCGCTTCTAAGTAATATTTTTGTGTTTGCATCCGATAGGACCTAAATTAAAGGTCGCCAATGCTGCAAAAGTTCCTAAAAATCTCAAAATTTCGCATAAAAGTGGGAGAAACGATATTTGGAGTGGGGAAACGTCGGGGATCTGCCGAATCGTGGGACAAATAAGGCAACTTCGAGCAAGATCAAGAGATAGTGGAGAGGTTTGAAACAAACCCCACTCTACACCTGCGCGTAGCTAAAACTCGGTTGGCCAAAAAAGTATCCGTGTTAGTATTAACACATTTCGACATCAACTGTGCGAGAAAAGAATGCAGTCCCGAAACACGAGTTTGAAACTCCTGTCTGAAGACCCCCATGGAAATACGCAGGGACTGGGTCGCCGACAATATCAACCGTGATTGGTCGAATGTAGTTTTTCAGACTAAATTTCTTTTTGGACCTATTCGACGTGATGGTTCTCACCGTGAAATGCGTTTGGTCCTGCGAACGGATAAGCCCCCCGTAAAAATTCATGTTTGGAGATGCTTTTCGGAACATAGATTCGGTTACATATACTTATATACTGAGAATTTTAATGCTAAAAAATGTTGGCAATTTTCCAGCATGGGCTTATGAATTCAGCGAAAAAGATGTTTGGATCGGGAAATGATGATTGGATTCTGCAAAACAACAACGATCCAATACACCGCAGTCGGCTGTGCACAAAATGGAAGAGGGAAAACGGCATCAAGTCATTAGAATGGCATAAAAATCTTACATAGAAAAAAATACGAAGACACTCTCTTGTTGAACAGGTTGTATCAACAATTTATAAAAGCATGTCAATTTGCTGGACATTTACAAGATCCTTAATAAAGCTTCAACGGTTTTTGGCAATCACAAGTCCTTGTCAAAGGATAACTGTGCCAAAAAGTGCTGCTCGATTATTTTTGCAAAAAATCACATTCAAATGTAAGAAACCAAGGATAACTAATGAAACCCTCGATTGTTAAAAAAATTACAGGAATATCATCCAAATTTTCGCCAGGTTCAGGTATCATATCAGTGCTAAAACTATATTTGTGCATATTGAAGGATCTTCTATAATTATGAAGAAAAAGATGATTAATAAAAGGCATTATAGATTAAAAGACAGATAAGTGAGGCATGAAAGTGTGCAGTTGTTGCAGCTTGTAGTGGACTGAAAGAGTTTAATATCAACACTTTATATTAACACTGTGGATTCGTTTTCAATTTGACCAGACGGCAAAAAAACAGCAACAGAAAACCTATAATCTGTAACAATCAAGAGTAGCAACCACTTTTACTGAAAGCCCAATTTTTCCATTAAAAAATTGAATGACATCGGTGTTAGTGTCTAGACGGCGAGTACAGATTAAGACGAAGAGTACAGATTATCCTCGAAATGTCTATATCTGCCTTGGATTCGAAATATATTTAGCTTCTATCAACCTTCAATTAAAAACTTTGTTTTTAAAAGCTAGAACAAATCAAATCAGACAAATTCAATTAAGCAAGATTCGTTTTACTAACATTAAAATTCCAGGAATAAATGACCTTGGAATATATTTGCTTATTTTCTTGCTTTGAGATATACTTAATAATTAAAGAAAATGACTTTCGGGCCCTTTTGAGTGTAAAAAAAATATTGCTATTTCTCAGGAATAAATGGTTTACTCTTTGTATGAAAAGTGCTCCCATCACAATGTTGTTCCATTATAGGATATTTTTGATCGTTGAAATATTATTATTACTCTGCACATAAATTAATGCACGAAAAAATAGGCAGACTCGAATTAATTCAATGTTTCGGTTTTCGTTCAGATGTAATAAATCGATATGTAAGGCACGTATGTAAAACCATTACATAAATGCAAAATACGTGTTCACTACGTAGCATCCATTAAGGTATGAATAATTTATAATATAAATTGTCCGTAATATCATCCGTTGAACAACCATCGATCCTACTTCCCACAATCATCGAACATGTTACAGGCCCAGTATCACTTGCAATCACCATATACACTCATCAACGTTCACCTACTCGTATAATGTTGTTAACACTTCTTTTTCACAGATGGACCGCAATTTCGTCAACGTCCGAAATCAATTGAAGCCGATGTCGGTAACACGGTCTCATTAGCCTGCGATGTGGACAGTAACCCGCCTGCCGATATTGTTTGGATTCAGCATCCCATCGATCGAGTGAGTTTGAATGACATTTTTCGTAATTAATTTAATTGCACTATAGCTATCAGAATGTATCAGTTGCGATCCGATCCGGCGTCCAGGCGCGCCGAGCCTTGATAATAACCGCAGCCGTGTATGACGAATCGGATGAGAAAACGGGAAATTGGAACGTGTCGAACATGATTTAAAGTACATGTTGGGTGCTTTTATCACCAATGTACCTTATACATTTTGAATGAGAACAACTCATTTCGAGCATGTTCATGTAGAAATAGTCCAAGGCGTTAAAGTTAGATGAAAAGGATTACATGGGAAACATGAAATTCTATTTGTGTTTGCAGATATTATGTATGTTTCGACGAGACTGCGAGTGCCATGCGATTGGTGTTCAATCCTTTTAATTATTATCGGGTAGAATTAATATTCAATGTGTTGCATGTGTTTTGTGATAATGACAATGCATTCTAAGGATTTCCAATGCAACCCCAAACAACCTATGCCAGCAAACTGTAAACCTATGAATTTCCTTCGTTTCCGTTTTGTATATCGCAGCCACTTAACTGCTTCTTTAGCTTTTTATATTTCCCGAAACGATTCAGCGTTAACGCCATTATACTAAGGTTTTGCAGGCAGAAATGTCCTTCCTGAGTCCTGTTTTTTTTTTCATTTTGCACTAGCCAACAAAATAATCCGGAAATTCAATTCAACAACCATGTAGAACTCGTACGCCAGCTACGAAAACAGCCTTGAAATGGAGTTTTTCTCTATACGATTCGAGTCCTGGGAGCTTACGGCATAAGTACATGTATGAAAATAGAACCTGGGCGTATCTGCTTGCAGCGCGGGTGACCGACTGGAAGCTCTAAATGGGAACTCATCACGCACTTTTCAAAAGCTCCTGTCCATTCACACATGAACACATATGCACTCGAATTGACTGGCTGAAGTGCCGGAACATGACCATATTTGCAACCTGGGTACTCCTGATATGTTACAAACTTGTCTACAACCAGACATCGCACATACTAGATAAGTATGTCGGACTCGGAACGATAGGTAGAAAAACGAACTAGTTTTAAGCTTGTTCACTATCCGCAAGCCAATGTTTGGAACCGTTTCGAGAGGCAATTAGACAAAAGTTTTCGAGAGATCTTTACCAGCGATAAAAACTTTATCATTAATTAGATTTTCTATCTGTTTATTTCGTTAGTTATGTTTGTGTTTTTAATGCTAATGGTCGGAAATGGAAATGATTTGAAAAATAGGAGAAAGACAGGAGAACGAGAGAGGGCGGCATTGGCCAGACAAATCAATAGGATTAGTGAATGCGAAAGGTAATAAACTGATAACTCAATCGCTAGAACAACACTTGGACGATCATTAATCATGCCCACCGTAGCTTAAACAATTAGCGTCGACAGAATCGATTCGAAATATGGACTCCATTACGATAGCTATTTGAAATGCTTGCAATTTCTGCTGCCGATTTGATTTTTGCATCGTGGCTAACGTGCAAATGCAAAGAGTCGATTGAGGTCACTAGCCGATTATTGAGAAGCCTGCAAAAGTGGTTTGCAAAAGCACCGAAACATTTTTGCTAATGTTCTCTGAGGTAGAAAAGTTTTCGAGAGGCCACTTGCCTGAATGCTCGTGGTTCAATTTAATATAACTGATTACTTATCGGTTACTGGTGCCTTAGCTAGGTATTTCTAGCACAAATTGTGCTTTGTTGGAATTAAGTGCACTATGTGCTTGTGTCGGATCGCTGTTTATGGTAGATTATTGAAAATGTAGCATATCCCGTTTAGATTACCGAAATTAGTCGAGGTACATTAACATTCATTCTAGTCTCGTATTTCTGATCAACAGGTCGTAAGCGTATTGCCGAATTGGAACTTCACCGTGTCAAATGATACTGCTGGGCGATACTACTGCAAAGCTAACGTTCCTGGCTATCAGGAAATCGCCGCGGACGCCTACGTTTATCTTAAAGGACCGCCATCGATTATTTCGTCGAGGGCTCAGTACGGACTGATAGGCGACACGGCACGCATCGAGTGCTACGCGACGTCGGTGCCAAAAGCACGGCACGTCTCCTGGACATTTAATGGACACGAGATCAATGCCGATTACGGACATGACTACTCGATTCTGACAGACGCCGTACCGGGAGGCGTACGATCTACATTGATTATCCGAGATAGCCAGTCGTATCATTATGGCAAATACAATTGCACAGTAGTCAATGATTA